>CM056734.1:101941658-103191658 GCA_029844215.1 Przewalskia tangutica | reverse complement strand
TATGCATCCAACAGACACCACATAGGCTACTCCTCGATACTCGGCCTCCACACTGGATCGCGATAAAGTAGCATGACGTTTTGCCGACCAAGAGACCAAGCTATCACCAAGAAACATACAATAACCAGAAGTTGAACATCTGGTATCTGGACATCCACCCCAATCATCATATTTATATGATACGAGAGTAGAGACGGAGGATAGATATAAATGTAACCCATAATCAAGTGTGCCATGTATGTATCGTATAATTCTTTTGAGCGCATGCATGTGCTCAATCTGCGGATCATGCATAAATAAACACACCTGCTTAATTGCATAAGTAATATCTGGTCTCGTGAATGTAAGATACTGAAGAGCCTCTACAATACTACGATAGTGGGTATGATCCTCATATGGTGTGCTAGATGTAGCACTCGGCTTCGGTTTGGTATCAACCGGAGTAGAAGAAGACTTACAAGATGACATGTCAGCTTTCTCAATAATATCAGCCACATACTTCCTCTGTGATAAAAATAGATCACATGCATGACGAGTGACAACTATTTCCAAAAAATAACTCAAGGGCCCCAAGTCTTTTATAGCAAATTCTGAACTAAGAAGTGTCATGATTGTCACGACCCGACCCTAGGCCCGCGACGGGTGCCCTACCTGGGCACCCCTATAGGTATAAATCAGAGACAACCAACATAAGCTAAATAATCTCAGTACATGCCAACAGAAGTAAGAAACAAAGCAGCGGTGGCCACCTCTATCTAAATATATACATGATCAAAAAGATATACATCTTTTTTCAAGTCCAACCCACAAATACGACTACAGGACTTAAGAGTTTTAAACAAGATTAAGACGACGGGCCCCGCTGCACTTCAATGTACATACACCAAAACACAAGGCCTGTACCTATATATCAAACTCCGAAATAAATGGAGTTATCACAAAAGCTGAGTGGAGATCCTAAGCTCTCGGATCATCAACCTGAGTACCTATTCTCGCAGATTTAACGCATCCCCAAGGAGCGGGTCGATAAAAGATGTATCAAGTATGTGAAACCGTAAGTATCAGAAAAGAGATCATACACCCAAATATAAAACAGAGACAAGTATGATAATCAAAATAATAAGATAACTGCGTGCCTTATCAACCATGAGAGTAATGAGAGTAATCTGTACCGTGTTAACATAGGAAGGTCATGATTAATTTAGGGCCACCCGCCCGTAGTATCATTATGCAATCCTATTTATGGGATTGTTTCACCAGCATAGGTCTAGTGGACCCGCATAGGACAATTTGCCCCGCACAGGACTATTTCACCCGCATAGGACTATTTCACCCGCATAGGCCCTGTGGACCCGCAATGAGCATAAACGAAATACTCGCATCGTGGTGAGCAAATCCACGGAATGTACAATGTCCCGGGGGTTGACCCCGCAATAAATAATATAACACTTGCACTAATGGCTATCATGAACAACATATGCAAGTTAAGTAATATTTTACTCTCATTAGAAGCAAATGAATGAACCATCATTTTATTAGACTCAAGGCACTATCATGTCGTGTAAAATCCGGGAATTTAACCCAAATTACTATGTACATATATTCCTATAAAAGGAATCACATCATGCAATATAGGGGAGTTGAACCCCATAGCACCATGTACGTCCGCCGTACATTCTTTCATTTATAAAATTCCAAGACACTAACACCCGTAGTATCAAGATACTTCTACTTTTAAAATCAAGTCAAGTGTACCTATCTCATTCAAGTAACTTAGTCTTTAAACATCAAGTCACTTATACTATCTAGGGTCGATACCGTGACACGAAAACACCACCCCGCCCCCTAACTAATCCTCGGCACCCTTCAACAGGGGCAGCGCCACGACTTACACTCATGAGCCATGCGGCCGAACTTCATGCGCTTTCTAAAGTTCCGAGCCACGGCTCGCAACTCCACGCCATGCCCCAACCCGACTATGCAGTTTCACATTTTTCTAAGTCTCTTTTCAATCAAGTAACCTCCCTTATATACTACAAAGAATCCGAGTTCATTTAAAACATGTACGTTCATCGTACGCTCATTTTTATAAAGTCATGCTCAAAGGATATAGAAGAAGTTCCACATACCTCTTCGATTAATCCACGCGCCACGTAGAACACGTCACGAGTATTTCTTCAACCTATAATGACAATTAACACTTCCATCAATTCCATGCTTTCAAGTGTAGGTTATACTAAATAATGATCCCCATTATTCTACATACTTTTCCACCTTTTCCAAGGCCCGAATACAACAACAAAAAACCACATCTTTAAGGCACAATTTAAGACAACAACCAAATGGGATTACACGTTCTCAAGACGTGTAAAATTCTGCCCCACAATGATATAAAACATTTCGATAAACAATCCATAATATACCAACATTTTAGGGCCATTTTCGGCGAACACATCTATAAATCCAAATCCCTTTTTAATCTTCATTTTATTTTTTCACAAGTTCAATCATATGATACAACAACACGTAATCTTCCGTTACAATAAGAGGACAATGATCCTTACCTCAATATAGCCCAAAATAATCCAAGTTAAAGTTGATCCTTAGAGATAGTCTTCACTCCAAATCCTTACGTTCCAATCCGCAATATGCGACCCTTAGAAGCTTATAACCAACTTCTCTTCTTGATCCAACACCAAAAGTTAAAGATCAACTTAGAATTTTCAAGACCCTATTTTCGGCCAAGGGGTTTTAAAGGGATTAAGGGTGTTTAATCTTGGCTAATACTTGGTTAGGAATCTTCACCTTGTATATATGAACAACACTTGAAAGATTTACTAATCTTGTTCTTGATTCCTTGAAGAAAATCGAGAGAGAGAAGAGAGATATATAACTTTGTGTATGAAAAATGCTAAGTTTTCCAAGACTCTCTCTATATAGATGATTATAGCTTTGGGCACAAGACAAGTGGAGTGGGACCCATGGTCCACTTGTCTTCATCTCCAAAATATCTTCCAAGTCCAAGTCAAATAGTCAATGCCATGTGGGGTGACACGTGTCACCCTCCTATTGGTCCAAAATTATTTCTTCCCCCAAATATCCATATTTGGTCAAAATATCTCAAATCTTTGTGGGCCCCACAATATCGTAAAATTTTCCTGTGGGCCCCACATGACCAAATTCGAGACTTGAAAATCCAAAACTCCAGAATATTCTATAAATCCCAAATACCAAATTTGAGAATCAAATTCCAACTAATAATCATTTGTCCTTCACGAGGTTCCAAAATATTTCCTTAAGAGAATAATTATACATTCTCCCAACGTTCAAGTCTTACTTACGTTCTTGAATAAATGTCTTGGAATTACGGGGTGTAACAATGATAGACTTGCACAAATTATCAGAGGAGACAGTCAAAATAATATCATTCACACATTACAAAATGTATGCTAGAGAAGTACCATGACGATAGATGAACAGAGAATAATAAAACCTGATGTGAGAAAACTCAATAGTAGACACATAATCTACAAACCTCTTATACCAAGCCCGTGGGGGCCTGCTTAAGCCCATATAAGAACTTTTTCAGCAAACAGAAATGATAAGGATAATTGGGGTCCCAAAATCCCAAGAACTGATGCATGTAGACTGTCTTCTTAAGATCACCGTGTAAGAAATCATTTTTCACATTCAACTGATGAATGAGTCATGCTTTCGAGAGAGCCAGACTGAGAACTATGTGAATAGTAGCCGATACTACCGGACTAAATGTCTCATCACAATCCATGCCAACATGTTGAGTTTTACCATCACCTACAAGACGGGTCTTATGTCGCTTAAAAGAACCGTAAGAATTTTCTTTATGAGTAAAAATCCACATAGAATGAATAATATTAACACCAGGCGGATGGGGCACCAACTCCCACGTCTTATTTTCAATAAGAACATTATATTTACCATCCATGACCATTTTACAATTCAAGTCATGAAGGGAAGATACTGGGTTACGTAGTAAGGGTGATTTAGTTACATTAGAATTTAAATTAAAATGTCATTTAGGTTTAAAAATATCCCTTTTGCTACAAGTAACGGGCCCTTGACTTAATAAAATGAATCGAACCGAGAATGTCGTGAGACCGCGGGATGGCGGTGGTATTTACAGGGGCGAGGGTCGCGCTCTTGGCCCGACAATTCAACGGATTCGGGGGGTTGAAATATTGGGCTAGTGCAACGGGTCCGGCCGTCGGAACAGAGACATAACTGGACTCGGGTCACGGGGCGTCGATACAGTATAATTTGGGCCAGCAGGCAGTGGGCCTACTGGAAGATGTAACTAACGGATAGGGTGGGGCCCATTTTTGGAGAATATACAGGGAGAGCATCGTCCAAAAAATTATAATTACTCGACACAGAATTACACACTTTAGCAAACGAAAATTGGGTTTCATAAAAAATAACATGGCGACTAATGATGATTTTATTGAAAAATAAATCAAAACATTTGTAACTATGATGATTAGACGAAAACCCCAAAAATACACAAGCGGTAGACCGAGCTTGAAGTTTATTAATTATAGTGAACGGAAAAAGTGAATAGCAGAAGCACCCAAATACCCTAAGATGAGAATACGAGAGATCTTTATTGTAAAGAATTCTAAGTGGGGATTGATAATCTAAACCTTTGTTAGGGAGAATGTTAAGGAGGTAAGTAGACATTTATAACACATGATGTCAAAAAGAAGGTGGTACAAAAGCATGAGCCAATAATGTTCGGATAATATTATTGATGGAACAAATTTTTCTTTCTGTCTTTTCATTTTGTGAGGATGTATAAGGACAAGAAAACCAAAAAGATGTACCATTAGTGTCACAAAACTCTCGAAACGGCCCATTATCATATTCTCTTCCATTATCACATTGAATATTTTTAATTTTCCGTTCAAATTGGGTACATATGAAAGAACTAAATTTTAAGAAAGTTGAAAAAACTTGAGACTTTTTCGACAAAGGAAATGTGCATAAAAAATTAGAATAATCATCCAATAATAACACATAATAATGATGGCCCACAGAACTTAAAACGTGAGATGTTCGTAAATCACTATGAATAATGTAAAAAAGAATCGACGTACGAGAAGAAGAGGCTATAAAAGTTAAGCTAAAATGTTCCCCTAATGGACAAGACGGACAAATTTGAGTACTACGCGTACTCTTACAATCAATAAAATTTCTATTTTGAAGAGAAGAAATAATAGACAACCCCCAAACGTGCATGCCGCAAAGAAGGAGCAAGGGCGACAAATGTTGACAGTGTGGCTTGACTCGTGGAAATGATGGTGGTGATTGGATACAGCTCCCCGACTATTGCATTTCATTAGAGGTATCCCTGTCGTGAAATCCTTTACATAAAAATCAAACGTCAAAGCTAATAGAAACCCAATTATCAGTGGTGCATTTTCAGACCGACATCAAATTTTTAATTAAGTAGGGGGGCATGAAGGATATTTTTTAGGAATAGAGGTAGATGTGTGAGGCGGGGAGGGGGGGGGAAGGATAAATTTTTGTGACCATAACCACAAATTGGAATTGAATTGTCATTACCAACCATTATGCCATGATTATTTTTCAAATTGAAATAAGACGAGAGGTTATCTTATGCGGACATATAAGAAGTGGCACCAGTGTCCATATACCAATTTGCGTATGGGGGATTTAACGTAAGTGTGTGTATCGCAGCCTCAATATCGTAGGTGTTGGACTAAAATTGGGCCCGCAGCAGCGAAGGCCTGCTGAGGCCGAAGCCCAAGCAAGCATACGTGCTGACTGGGCTGGGACGACGAGAATTGAAAATTAGCCTCTGGCCATCCCAATTCGCTGGAAATGCTGGGAACGTGGGATAGGCTATATTGGGCCACTGACCCAGCAGCCCCACAATCAGTAAGCATTGGGCCAAAGCTACGACCAGTGGTGCTGTGACCCAACCGACCCACTACCACCATGTCCGCCATTGCTGCCACTGGTCCGACCACCGCCGCGGCCGTCGCCGCGATTCTTGCCATTATTTCTTTCATTTTAACCCTTTTTGTCGCCACCGTTACAATTTTTGCTAGAATTATCCGAGAACGAGTGAGGGTCAACGGATGTGGCCATCATCATGACGGAATTAGCTTTGGTAGCCATTTTTTTTGTCAAACTGGCCTCTTCCAACGTGAGCATAGAACATGCTTGGTAGAATGAAGGAAGTGGATTACTCATTACTTTGACGAAGAAGTGTCCCAACGCCATTATAAACCTCAGATAAGCCTGCAACCATCTGAAGAACAAGACGATCATTTGTGATAGGTGCACCAACATTCCTGAGTTGATCCGACAATTCCTTCAGTCTTTTACAATAGGCTGAGACATTTGGAAAATCCTCCATATTGACATGGGAAAATTTCTTTTCAAGAGTGACGACATATGATTTTTTGTTATCTTAGAAGATATCACGCACCATATTTCAAGGGTCTATTGTCGTAGTTGACACGACCCGAACTCCGGGCCCGCGACTGGTGCCCTACCTGGGCACCCTTCTACCCATACAACACAAGTAAACCGCGAAAGATAAATAACACTCATTTTTTTCTTTAAACAAAGGCAAAGCCGGAAAGGCTGCCATGATATATATAACATCCGAATGAGTCTACAACCGTACAACAATGTAAATATATCTCTCACCACCCAAATTCTACATATGAATACGCACTCTAAGATTTTGACAAGAAACTATGACGGACAAGGCCCTGCACTTCGAATATACCTAGCCATAATGACAAGCTCTAACATCGAGCCATCTCAAAATGCTGAACAATGATCCTAAGCTCGCGGATCCACAACTGAGTACCTAGACCTGCGAACATGAACGCAGCCCCCCGAAGGGGGTCAGTATAGCAAGGTACCAAGTATGTAAACATGAAGTACAATAAATAATATCATAACTGTACAAAAGAATGACAGGGGCAAGTATAAAATAAAATACCAGATCCTACAGTGCCATATAAAATCAGAGCCAAATGTACCTTGTATCACTGTAACACTGTACAATATACAGCTTTTAGTGAAGGACGCGATAAAGTCATGTGAAACTGTAAGTACTGTAAAGGAGATCGTACAGTCCAAATATAAAGCAAGAGGCAAGTATGATAACCAAAATAACAGTACAGCAGTGCTTATCAATATGAAAGTAGTGAGAGTCAACTTTATCTTTTAAGCCCTGCCTTTACAAAATGAGATTAACCACCTCATTTCAAATCATGAAACCACTGAACCCTTTCATTAATGAAATCAATACCATTTCAAAATATGAAAGATATGTCAATATAAGGGACACTTGCCCACAATTATGCAATCCTATTCATGAGACTATTTCACCCGCATAAGTCCTTAGACCCGCATGAGCATATATACGCAATACTCGCATCGTGGAGAGCAAATCCACGGACTGATGTCATGGGAGTTGAACCCGCATAGGACTATTTCACCCGCATGAGACTATTTCACTTGCATGAGCCATGTAGACTCGCATGGGCATATATACGCAATACTCACATCGTGGAGAGCTAACCCACGGACTGATGTCATAGGAGTTGAACCCGCAACATGGAGATCAAATCCATGAAATATATAGTAACCCGGGAAATTGAACCCGTAATGAACAACACAAAGTTGCCGACCCTTTAACGAGGGACGCAGAGATGTGGAAATACAACTCTTGCACGAATAGCTATCATGAGCAACCATATGCAAGTAAATCATCTTTGACTCTCACTTAAACAAATAGAATAAACTATCGTTTTATAATCTCAAGGCACTTTCATTCCATGTACTATATTAAGGACTTAATCATGGACATTCTCATATGATTTCCATATAATATATAAGTCATAATCATGGACATTCTCACATGATTTCCATATGACATTTTAAACCATATCTTGACTTCCCATAAAGTCGTTATAGCAACTTCCCATAAAGCCACTACAACAACTTTCATTTTAGAAAACTAAGACACTATCTCATCTTTCCTTTCTATAAAACCAAGGCATTATCATGTCATGCAATATTAGGGAATGAAACCCAAAGTACTATTTACATCTATTCTTTATACAAAGAATCACATCGTGCAATATAAGGGAGTTATACCCAAAAGTACTATGTACATTCACCGTACATATCATGTAATATTAGGGCGTTGGACCCAAAAGTACTTTCACTATTAAAACCAAGTGACTTATTTTTTTAAAACTCAAGTAACTTATACTTTTAAAACCAAGTAACTTATGCCTTTAAATCAAGTCACTTACTCTTTCCAATCAAATCATTTATTCTCTTTAAATCAATCAAGTAACTTATACCTTTAAATCAAGTTACTTCCCCTTTCAAAATCAAGTAACCTATACATTTAAATCAAGTTACTTGTACTCTTTAAATCAAGTAACATATACTTTTCAAATCAAGTTACTTATTCTCTTTTGTGTAGTAACTTAGCAAGACTAACTCGACTCCAATCCTTCCTAACAACTCTTACCAACATCCCCATAAGACTTGATAAGAACTTAGGAATAACCTAGACATGCCTTTAGCATAAAATCAATAACAGGAATACTTCCTAATGACAAGGCAAGTATACTTCAAGAATAAGTCATGTATACTCCAAATAACAAGGCAAGTATACTCCAAATAACAAGTCAAGTATACTTCAAGAAACAAGTCAAGTATACTTCAATAACAAGGCAATTATACTTCAAGGATAATCATGTATACTCCAATAACAAGGCAAGTATACTTTAAGAAACAAGTCAAGTATACTTCAAGGATAAGTCATGTCGATAGAAGTAAGAAGTTCACATACCTCGTTGACGACTAATCAATACGACAAGTAGCAATACACTTCAATGTACTTCAACCTTATCTGCTATTATTCAAGCCAAGTAGACTATGCTACACGTAGTACTTCAACCTAAAATGATAATAGCACTTCTATCAACTTCAAGCTACTATTATAAGACTTATACTAATTAATGGCCCTCTTATTCTACGGAAATTTGGGCAGCACTTCCTTTGTTTCTACGTACTTTTCCACCTTTTTCAAGGCCCAAATTCATCAACCAACAAGCCACTTTTAAGGCACAACCAACAGTTAACCAAAGGGGATTACACGCCTAACTTGACGTGTAAAATTCTACCCCACAATCTATACAAAATAGTCCGCAAAACAGTCCATAATAAACCAACATTAAGGGTACAATGTGAAGCCTTTAACACTCTTATTCCTTAGGGCTTTCACTAGTCATTTTACCACGTTAAACATGCATGTTAGGGGTTGATTTTTCAGCATATATACACCCCAAAACAGTCCATAAAAATGACATCACAACGTCTAACAGTTTTGGGCAGTTTTCGTCCAACAATAACTACAACAATCCAATGTCCTTTTCCTTAATTCCTTTTAATCCAATTTTCATTCCAACATGTTATATAAGTTATATAAACTATCAACAACAACATTTCCTTCATTATATAACATGAAACAAGTGTTATTAACAATAATAATAACCAACGAATCCAACGACGACAAACATTGCCTAGTCTCGGCCAACTTGCCAAAAATGGCCCAAATACTTTTCAATCTTCATTCTTTTTAGCACATGTTCATCTATACATATCAACAATAAGTAATATCCAATTACTTTAAAAGAAGAAGAATCATTACCTCATTTTTGCCCAAAATATCGTCCAAAACAGTCCGGGCTACAATGGTCCGCAGTTTTCGTTTCGCTCCACTTCTTCAAGTTTCAATCACATATATGTGACCCCTATGAGCTTATACACAACTTCACTTTGTATTTCACTTCCAAAAAGTTGATAAATTTAGGGTTTTGGCAACACCATTCTCGGCCAACACCATGTTCTTGGGTTTTAAGGGGTTATCTTGGCTTAGTACTCCATTAGGGAGCTTAGTCTTGAGTTTGAGGATTTATCATCAAGATTTGAAGAATTTTGGTCTTCCAAATGACCCCTTGGCCGAGAGCTATCATGGAGAGGACAATATTTTTGCCTTGTGAAATATGGCCAAGTGTAGATGAAGTCTTGCACCTTCTATGTATATATAATGTATCCCATGTAGTGAGATCAAGACAAGTGTAGGGACAAGATAGTGGACAAGTGTGTGTGAGACCCACTTGTCCATTTGTCATCAAAATATCTAAGTCAACTAGTCAAGCCAAGACAAGGGGGGGGGGGGGAGTGCCACGTGTCACCCTCCAATTCGTCAAAATTATTTCATCTCCTAAATATCCATATTTGGCCAAAATATTTCAAAATATTGTGGGCCCCACAAAATCGTAAAATTCTCCTGTGGGACCCACATGACCAAATCCGAGACTTGAAAATTCAAAACCTCAATATACTCTACTAATCTCATATACCAAATATGAGAATCATATTCCAAATAATAAACCTTTTTCCTTCACGAGGTTCCGAGATTTTTTCGGAAATTTCTTTCTTTCCAAAATTCAAATCTCATTTCCTTACGCACGTTCTCATCTCAATCTCTTAGAAATACGGGGTGTAACAGTAGTTTTGGGTTCAATAATCGTCTACAAGAGGTCTGTAGAGATAGTGGAATAAATCCACTTGAGAACTGTGGCATCAAGAGTCATCCATAACGTAGGGTCATCCTCTGGGTTAGGCACATTTTTCTTGCCTGTTACCGAGGGGATGATGTGATGAAGAACTTGATGTGAGCATGCGTGAACTTTAAATAATTCGGTCCACACTGCGTATTGGATATTTTCCATCTCAAGAACAAGAGGGATATGGTTCTTGATGTTGGAGACTACAAGCAGGATGAAACATGTTCTTTGAGGTAGACATGACGAAAGAACAAGAGGAGAATGAGGGATTTGGAAGAGAAATTTGGGAGAGAAAACGAAAAGAAACAAAATTATTTGGTCGTCGGCCTGGCTCGGTAACCGAGGAGGAAGGGGGCAGCAAAGGGTTTTGAGAGAATGTATTTTTACCCTAGACTTCTGATACCGTGAAAGAGAATAACCCCGTGATTATTTGCATTAATGAAGAGGTCTATATTTACAATACACAATCTCTAGATATGAAAAATCATATTCATACTATAATATTAATATTCTAATTATAGTTGTACCAGAATTCTACAAAACTTTAATATATACAATTTAGGTACATACACGGTCGGTTTCTATCAAAATTAGGGATATACACGTGTGCTTCGAAGACTTTAAGATACAATTAGGACCTTCAAGAAGAAATTAAAGTAGTACTTGGTCCCTATCTATTTTGAAGATTAATTTAATAAACTTAGATTGGAATATATGGCATGATTGAGACTATATGTCTATCTTCTATTTTTAGTTTCATAAAGGTTGTCTTTTCGAAGAACAAGAAACATTAGGAAATTTCTTGTAAACTAACAAAAGGGGTTCACGTGCACATTTTTTTCATTTTTTGCAATTCTTTTTTATAATAAGTTTAACCAAAATTTGGACCTCAAAAGTTTTTCAAAAGAATATTGCAGCCTTAGAATGTTATAAAACCAGACCGGACCATTCTGCTCGTCAACTTTGACGAACTTCACGTTCCCTCATGGTTCCATTCAAGGCTTCAACTTAGGATGGATGCCTAATATATTCAACTCCAAGAATTAGAAAATTAAATGGATATAATTGATTAAAATAATATAGAGAGACAATTGCTTATATATCTAACTTAACCAATGTAAGGTTATGGCATCGGTTGGAAATTGGATGGATCACCCATATGGTCAACCCGGATCCATAACCAATATATATATATATATATATATTTATTATTGTTATTAATAATAAAAAAGAGAGAAAGGACAAAGCTATTGGAAAATAATTGGAAGTTTCCTTCATTCCAAATAGAAAATTACTCGAACTTTCGAAGGAAAGATTCCTGATTGTTCATTGACATATTTTTCTCCTCTTTAATTCAAGTATGACTTAGACGGTAAATTTTACAATATAGTTTGTGTTTATACATGTGATTATACTATCGACTAGTAAAATAAATATATGGATCTTGGAAGAACTATATGTTCTTAGATTATTGTATTTTCCTTCAGCATCCTATTTTTTTTCTCACCCAATATTTGATATATTCATTGAAGCCCGACTAAATTCGAATTCTGCCAGAAAGTCTCACATTGGGAGGCAAAATACTCCATAACAAAGACGACTCCCTTCCCAATTATGGCATCCTCATATGAATTGAGCTGAAAATGTTTAATAGAAATATATTATCATGTATTCGGGTGCTTAATTAAAACATATTGAAATTCGAGTGTTTAAATAAAATTTACTGACAAATTTAAAAGGTTGTCAATGTATGCGCCTATTCATTTGGATCCTCTATAGCTTGAACTCACCCATACTCTAAAAGAAAAGGGAAAAAGAAGTAATATTAGAGACCAAAGTCTAACGAAAAAATTGCATTAGCAAGATATTTTAATCATTGATTTTGTAGAAACACCAAGGCATGTAATTTTTTTAGTCTTTTTCACTAACAACTAATACAAAATTAAGCATGTT
Organism: Przewalskia tangutica; assembly: GCA_029844215.1. Taxonomy (NCBI): domain Eukaryota; kingdom Viridiplantae; phylum Streptophyta; class Magnoliopsida; order Solanales; family Solanaceae; genus Przewalskia; species Przewalskia tangutica. The sequence goes on along the minus strand of CM056734.1, from coordinate 103,179,032 downwards.
AAATATGTATTATTAAAATATCCCATTCTTGCCTTCTACACAAGTAAACCTCTTAGCTGTCTACTAAAGAGACATCATATGCATGACATATCATTGGCTCTTAAGGCCTGAAATCGTACCAAAACACAACTGTTAATCACATTTAGAAGGAAACAAAAGAAAAAAATATGAATTGTTAACACTTATATTACAACTTGGACATGTTAAGTCTAAATCCAAAAAAGTCCAAAAGAAGATCATGTTTTTTATTTGATATTTTCCCAATTAAGATGATTCTGGCAAGTTGCTGGATACTTTTACATGATTTTACTCAACTTGCTACTCTTGCCCGTCCATTTTTGCCAATGTATAGAACAAAATACTAGTATGGACATAGTCCTTTCTTCAATTTGTTTTTTTTCTGAAGATTTTCCTTTGCGTTAATAAGAGGGGAATCGTTTTCTCATTTTAGAGTTAATGGTCAAAATACATCTAAGCTATCACTTTTTCACGAGTTTTACACTCCAATTATGAGTTTTTTTTTCTACTTGAATTATCTCAATCTGAGTATTAAACACACCTAATTGAGTAGATGGTAACCCTAACTATCAGTTGTTCTTTTTTTTTTACTTGAATTATCACAATCTGAGTATTAAACACACCTAATTGAGTAGATGGTAACCCTAACTATCAGTTGTTCTTTTTCCCTCCTTGAACTAGCACCATCTAAGTATTAAAACACATCTAATTGAGTAGATGACGATAGTTCAAATAGGAAAAAGGAACAACCGGTAGTGGCCTAGTCAGCTTTAAAGTGTTTTAATATATAGATGGTAATAGTTCAGGCGGAAAAAGGGATAGATGTTGATAGTTCAGGTAGTTTAAGGGATAGATGGTGATAGTTCAGGTAGAAAAAGAGAACGACTGACAGTTTGGGTGTAAAACTCGCAAAATAGTGATAGTTTTGTGTTTTGATCATTGACTCTCCATTTATATTAGGAATTACTTGTAATGTTTAAAAATCAATTATAAAACAATTCTTTGAAAATTTAAAATCCGACACTTATTGTTAGTGGTTACTAGGGATTGAGAAGCGAAGAACATTATATTCGTCATCCATGGCCATTTTCCAATTCGGGACATGAAGGACACACTGGGTTATGTGGTAGGGGTGATTTAGTGACATTAGAATTAAGATTAAAATGTCGTTTTGGTTTAAAAATACCCCATTTGTTATGAGTAACGGACCCTTGACTCGAGATAGAATTGGACGGGATTTAGTTAATTGGCGGGTCGACAATGGACTGGCCAGCAGGCAGATGGGTGGCTGAAACAGTGGATGTGGGGAAGAATTATTTGGGATAGAAACTGGGCCAAAACTAGATCGAGAATTGGAAGTAGAAGCTGGACCGAGACTAGCAGACGTTACTGGGCCAGTGTGATAATTTGGGGCAGTGGGTGTGCTGGCCGAGGTTCATGGACTGGGTCGATCATATTTTGGGTCACGGGACAACTCAAATAAATGATGGATAATATACGGTGAGAGCCCATCGTCCAAAAATTTATACGAACTAGACACAGAACCATACGATTTAGCAAATGGAAATTGGGTTTTATAAAAAATAATATGATGACTAACTATAAGTTTGTTAGAGGATAAAACAAAATATTTGTAACCACGATAATTAGATGGATAACCCAAAAACACACATGAAGTAGAACAGGCTTGAGATTTGTTAATTGTACTAGACGGGAAAATTGGATAGCCTAGACATCCAAATACCCTAAGATGAGAATACGAGGGGTCTTTATTGTAAAGAATTTTAAGTGGGGATTGATATGCTAAAACTTTGTTATGGAGAATGTTAAGGATATAGGTAGTCATTTGTAATGCATGATACCAAAAAGGAGGTAATGAAGCATGGGCTCGCAAGGTTCGGAAAATATTATTAATGGTACGAATTTTTCTTTCGGCCTTCTCATTTTGTGAAGACGTATGAGGACAAGAAAAAAAAATATATGCCATTAGTGTTACAAAATTTTCGAAACGACCCATTATCATATTCCCTTCAATTATCACATTGAATATTTTTAATTTCTCGTTCAAATTGGGTACGGATGAACGCTCTAAATTTTAATAAGGTTGAAAAAACTTGAGACTTTTTAGATAAAGGAAATGTCCACAAAAAATTAGAATAATTATCCAAGAATAAAACATAATAACGATGGCCCAATGAACTTAAAACGGGAGATGTCCATAAATCACTATGAATAATGTCAAAAGACACCCACGTACTAGAAGTAGAGGCTACAAAAGGTAATCTAACATGTTTCCCTAATGGACAAGAATGACAAATTGGAGTACTACGCGTACTCTTACAAGCAATAAAATTATTATTTTGCATAGAAGAAATAATAGAGAACTCCGGATGACCCAAATGTGCATGCCACAAAGAAGGAGCAAGAGCGGCAAACATTGAAGGTGTGGCTTGACTCGTGGAAATGGTGGTGGTGATTGGATAAAGCTATCCCCTACTATTACATCTCATTAGAGGTATCCCCGTCTTGAAATTTTTTACAAAAAATCCAAAAGGGTCAAAATTAACAGAAACTCAATTATCAGTTGTGAATTTTCTGACTGACACCAAATTTTTAATTAAGTGAGGGGCATGAAGAACATTTTTTAAGACTAGAGGTGGATGCGGAGGAGACAAATTTATGTGACATAACCACGAAATGGAATTAAATGACCATTACCAACTGTTATACCATGATTATTGCTCAAATTAAAATAAGACGAGAGATTACCTGGTGCAGATGTAATGTGAGAAGTGACACCGGTGTCCATATACCAATTTACATCCAGGGGATTTAATCCTTGTGTATGCATCGCAACCTCGATATCCGTGGATGTTGGGACCGTTGTTGGGCCCGCAATAGTGAAGGCCTGCTGAGGACGAGGCCCAAACAGGCCAACCTGCTGCCAAGGCCCAGCAGGTCATGTGGTTGCATTCTGGAACTGGACCGGAAAATTGGTCATGGATGCATGATAAAATTGGGCCCAAGGTGATGGAAAATTTGACGGGTAAGACGAGTTGGGCCATTGGCCACTGGCCCAGCCCCACGACCAGTTGGCCCAAGGCTGCGACCAGTGGTTCTACGGCCCACGGTTCCGACCACCGCCACTGCCCCCGCCACTGCCGCTATTATTTCGACCACCACCACTAACGCGGTTCTTGCCACAATTTTTTATTATTTTGACCTTTTTTGCTTCCACCGTTGTTACAGTTTTGGCTAGAATTATTCGAGAACGAGTGTGGATCGTCTGACGTGGCCATCATCATGACAGAATTTGCTCTGGTAGCCGTCTTTTTAACCAAGCCGGCCAATTCTAATGTGAGCATGGAACAGGCTTGGTAGAACGGTGGGAGAGGATTACTTTGACGAAGAAGTGTCCCAATGCCATTATAAGCCTCGGATAAGTGTATTTTGTATACACTTTTGAGTCATTTTTAATTAGTATTTTACTCTTTTATTTCGCGTTTAGTATAGTGTTAGGTGTGTTTTTCTTTCATTTTGTGTCACATCGAATGAAGGAGGAATTACATAATTGAGGATGAAGTGAGCTTAATTGAGATGAAGTTGCACACTAAAAATGCCAAGAAATGAAGTCTAAAAAGTCCCGGAAAGTATAGATGAAATCAGACGAAGTCCGGGCGAGAAAATGAGAAAAAAATTCGAAAATCCGAGAGATGGCCGTCGACGGCGCCGCGACGCTAATTATTCTGCAAATTCTTATTTCCCCCAGTATTTTCGATGCCATGGCGCCAGCCTGCAGGGCCACGGCGCCGACGCGTAAAATTTGATTTTTTGATCGACTTTCAGAGGGTTAAAATGGTCCGAAGCGCAAGTTCTCTCAAGTATAAAATTCCTAAACCCTGACCTTATTATTCATTCTATACCATATCACAAATCCTGCTTTGGGAAGGCAAGAATGAGGCTACAATTGGAGACTCTTGTTCAAGTTATTTTTCTTTCTCTTTTATTTATTTCAGTTTATGTTAGATTGTGATTTAGTTCTTGACATGACAATGTTTAGGAGCTAATTACTTTAGTAGGGTTTTCATCGAATCTTCTTGAAACTGTTTCATATAATTAATGCATTGATTATTGATTTCTTCTTCATCATATTAAGATCTATTCAATAGTGTTATGGTTGCTTGATAATTAACTAGCTATTAATTGTCATCACTTATATGATTTCGAATCAAAAATCTGAAATGTGAGATTTCAATATGCTGTAATTGTCTAGACATAAGTTAAAATTGTGGACGAAAATACCCCGATACTTGTGTAGTAATTAAAGTTACTGTTCTTAATCCTCCTGTGTGGTAAAATCTATCATAGAAATATAGAAGGTTTCTGCACAAGGTTGAGCTCTTGTATGTCCTAACCGGAGTATAATGACAGATTAGTTAATCTGCTATCTTAATAAGAAGAAAAATTATTAGCATTGCATTGACACGTGAAAGAGTGGATAGTTGAGGAGATTGGGGGGCAGGCGAAATTCCTCGCTCACAGGGCCCCCACCCCTTCGGCCCGATAGTAATTGATGATGAGGTAAATCATGGTGACTCAGCGGCCCATTAGGTGGGAGACACAGTGTTTGGTGCATACAAGGAGTCATCCCCACAAAGGAGGAATGAAACTCCCACACTACGGTTGTCAGGGCTCGAACCTGCCTACTTGGGAGCAATCTACCACCCACTGAATCATGGTGTGCCTGAGGTTTATGTATGAATATTTTCTCAATTGTAATATTTTAACAGTGTGGTAATTATACCATATATACAACATCATCTAAGGCTATATTTAGGCTAAAATTAAGATAGGATTAGGCTAAGATTAAGATTAAAATAAGATTAAGATATGATTAGGCTAGGATTGACTATCTTATCTATCTACCCTATTCACATGATCCTAACATCAATTACACTTATTACTAAATAATTACAATAAATATTCTATTAATTATAATTATTCTATCACACCTTGCAATCAAAGCGGGAGGCAAACGTATGTTGATACTGTTTCGAAAATCTTCAAATAAAATCAGCGAAAGACCTTTAGTAAAGATATCTGCAATCTGATAGTGTGACGGGACATGTAAGACACACATTTCTCCACGAGCGACCTTTTCGCGAAGAAAGTGAATATCCAGCTCAATATGTTTATTATGTTGATGGTTTACCGAATTCCATAAATAGCACTTACATTATCACACTACACCAATGTTGCCTTCGAAACCGGACATTGGAGCTCTAGAAGAAGATTCTGGAGCCAACAAGATTTAGACACCACATTGGCAACACCTCGGTATTCTACTTCGGCACTAGATCTGGACAATGTCGTTTGCCATTTGGAGGACCGAGATACCAAGTTATCACCAAGTAATAAACCATAACCATACATGAAGCATCTGGTGTCCGTACATCATCCTCAATCGGCATCTGTGTAGGAAACAAGGGTGGATGTCGACGAGGGATATAAATATAATGCATACTCTAGAGTACCCTGAATATAACGCATAATGCGTTTGAGAGCATGCATGTGGTCCTCCATCGGTTTATACATGAATAGACATACTTATTGTACAACATAAGAAATGATTGTCCTTGTGAATGTGAGATATTGCAGGCCTGCAAGGTTGCGGTAATGTGTTGGGTCGGCATATTGCTTGCCGGAGGAGGCGCTCAACTTGGGTTTAGTGTCAACCGGAGTTGCCGACATGTCAGCCCGTTCAACAATCTCTATTGCGTACTTCTTTTGGGATAAAAATAAACCACACACATGACGTATCACAGCTATTCCTAAGAAGTAGCTTAGTGGCCTTAGATCTTTCATAGCAAACTCAGAGCTAAGTTGTGACATGATGGACTTGCGAAGAGCATCGAATGAGACAGTCAAGATAATATCATCCACATATAAAAGAAGGTAAATAATATTATTACCTTGACGGTAGATGAACAAAGAATTATTAGAATGACTGTTAAAAACCCAATATGAGAAACATAATCCGCAAACCTCTTGTACCCGACCCTGGGGGGTTGTTTGAGCCCATATAATGATTTTTTAGCAGGCACACATGATTTGGATAAGTGGAGTCTCGGTATCCCAAAGGCGGATACATGTATAATGTTTTATTTAACTATCCACGGAGGAAGGCATTTTTGACATCTAGCTGATGAAACGGTCATGCTTTCGAAAGAGCCAAACTAAGAATCATTCTTATAGTTGTCGGTTTAACCACCAGACTGAACGTCTCCCCGCAATCCACACCAACTTGTTGTGTCTTCCCATCACCTACAAGACAGGATTTATGCATTTCAAAAGTACCATCAGGTTTTTCTTTGTGACTGAAAATTCACATAGACCGAATCACATTAGTATTAGGGAGACGGGGGACCAACTCCCACGTCCTATTTTTATTAAGAGCATTAAATTTATCATCCATAGCCATTTTCCAATTTGAGTCATTAAGAGTAGACACAGAATTACGAGGTAATAGTGATTTTGTAACCCAGGTGTGAAGGCGATATTTTGTGTTGGGTTTGATAATGTCGTGTTGACTATAAGGCTGTCCAGTGGGGTGGGACGTACTGACCCCGATCCGACCCCACCCCGACCCCGCTCTGACTCCACCCCCACTGTAGCGGTAGCGATATATCGGTATACGGAACCGGTAATGATATGGGGTCGACAAAAAATGTCGACCCCGACCCCGCCTCCCACCCCGACCCCACCCCGACCCATCCCACCCCCTCCACTTTCTAGCCGTTGCCAACGGCTTTGATGAAAATTAAGGTCATTAGACAACGGCCCTTTTCCCCTTCCCCTCTCCCCCAACCCCCCTACCCTCTAATATTTATTTTTAACCCTTAAGTTATTATATTTACACTTTAACCCAATTTTTCCAACTATAAATACTTCATTTTCTCTTCATTATTCCTTACAAATCTTCCTACAATCTCTTATCTCTCTAAAAATCTCTCAATCTATCTCTCATTACCCTACATTGTCTGCTAAATATTCAATTTTATTTATTCATTTGGGAGTGAAGTTGGTAACTAGCTTGAGGATCATCCATCGAGAAAAGTTTCAATTTTCAACATCTCGATTACACGTTGATGTTATGTCGACGTTTGATACATTCATTCCTTTATTAAATTATTAGTGTTTCTTTATTTTAATTAGCGCACTTAATTTTATTATCTTTAACTATTTATTAGCATAAATTAAAATGAAATGATTAAGAGGTATATTGGGTAGGTCTGGTTCTAGTAGGGGTGACAAGGGCAATAGTCCTTCTTCTAGTCATCCTATTCCTCATATACAGGATGATTTTATTGATACTCAAAATTTTCCTGAAGTACCAGTAGATTTAGACGATGAGCTATTTTCTGAAAATCAACAAGAGTTTAATTTAGAACATCTAGATGACACACCAACTAATCTAGATGACACGCCAACTAATGCACCTCAAACTGGAACGCCTCCTATTCCCCCTAGCATGAGATGAGGCCCACCAGAACGAAAATTAACATCACATGTATGAGCTTTTTTTTATAGAGACGTACAAAATCAAGTTGTTACATGCAAAATTTGTAAAATTGTTTATAATAAAATGGGAAAAAGTCAGAGCGGGATGGGAGGTTTAACTACGTATTTGAATACCAAACACAAAGCTAGGTGGGATGAATATAACGCTCAAGTGAAGGGTGAGTCAACAATGCCCTCTCAGTCGGGACAAGCTTCACATACTGTCCCGCACTGTCTGAGTCAAATTGACCCTATGGCGAAGCGATTGTAGGCCCTAAATACGATAAAATGAAAGACAGGGAAGAATTATCAAAATTAGTTGCATTGGAGGGTTTGCCTTTTTCATTTCCTGTTTCTCCTGATTTTATTCATTATATAAGATCAATGTACAATCTTTCTTATAACGGTTTTCCTAGATCAACTGTTAGGAGAGATGTTTTTAAATTTGCACACGAATATCAACAATATTTACGTTATTATTTATATCATTACCCTGGAAAAGTATCTATCACATCTGATATAGGCCGTAGTACTAACGGTCATGATTATTTAACTGTAACATGTCATTGGATAGACCATAAATGGTCTATGCAAAAACATATTTTAGCATATAGATATATTGATGAAAGGTACACTGGTATTTATACTCAAGAAAATATTTTTTATGTTTGCGTTTATTATGGCATAAGTGATAAAGTCATGACTATTACATTAGATAACGCTTCTTTTAATATTTTTGCTGTTAGAATATTAAAAACCGTCTTAACTCCATCTTTTCCAGATAATTTTCATATAAAATGTGCATGTCATATTTATAAATTAGTTGTAAAGGATGGTATAAAACTTTTTGAAGACATTCTTGCAAAAATTCAATTTGCTATGAACTATATTTTTAAAAATAATAGAATACCACGACTAAAAGAGTATAAAAAACATTGTCACGATTGTGGTCTACCTTACAGAAAAGTTTCTGAAGAAGTATGCAATAGATGTAATTCTTTATACAACCAACTACGTGTTGCTTATGAGTATAGACAACCTATAACCCAATTTTTTAACGCCCGTAATCGAAATCCCAGTGATATGCTTATAGATTCTGATTGGGATACAATTTTAGAACTTAATGTATTTTTAGAGAAATTTTATATAGCTACTAAAGAATTTTTCGGGATTTATTATCCTACTATTTCATCAATGTTATTTTATATAACTCTAATATTTATATTACTTAGTGAATATATGAAAAAATCAGCTTATAAGGAACCTATTAAAAATGTTTAAAAAAATGAAAAAATATTTTATTCCTATTCCCCCAGTATTTTTTATTAGTGCTGTATTAAATCCGTCTATTAAAATAGAAGGTTGTAAAAATTTTGTTGATACACTTCCACCTCCAACTCCTAAAAATCCAAATGACCCACCACCTGTTGAAATAAGTAGAGAAGAAGTGTTTTCTAGCATTCAAGACGAATGTAAAAAAGTATATACACATTACCAACAAGAAAGTGCTAGCAACCAACCGGCTTCCATGTCATCTTCTTCTTCTTCAACACAACCTCAAAAAAAACATGATGTTTCTGCGGCTAGTAAAGCCTCAGACAGAGAATGTTTAGTGGTACCGTTTCTAACCAAATTAGCGAGTTTGATATTTTTGTTTTGCAGGGTGTTGTACCGTACGAAACAATTGAAAATGAAGAGGGACGTGAAGACTTGCTAAAATACTGGAGGGAGAATGAGAAGAATTTTCCAACACTAGCAAAGATGGCCCGAGATGTGTTGAACATTCAAGCGTCATCAACAGCGTCCGAAAGCGCATTTTCTGCGGGAAGATTTCAAATAGGGGAGCACAGACATTCATTGGCAGGAGACTCATTAGAGATTGCAGTTCTATTCAGAGACTGGATTCGTGCGGAGCGTAGGAGGTGCGGCCAACCGGAGATCGACGAAGAAGAAGACTACAACTACAACGAAATCTTATATGACGAATGTGCAAGCGACGTCATCCAATTTGACCAAGATATATCAATTTCAACCGAAGAACCACAAGACATTATAAAGAAACTAGAAAATGTGTTTCTTAAAATGTAATTCTTTTAATTGTAATTTTAGTATTTTATTATGTTATTTATTTACAACTTTCAATATCACGAAGTTGCAATTTTGAAATTGTATTACAAAAAAATCATACTTCTACTCGAATAATATAAAAGGCACAAAAACAGTCTTGGGATGTTTTTATTAAACTATCTTTGTTGTGTATGTGTGTTATTTATTTATTTAATTTAAAGACAAATAAAAAAAATGACCTCACCCAACCCCACTCCGACCCCCTCTGGATCGTGACGGGGCGGCGGCACACCCCGCCATCCCCGCCAGACCATGTCCCCGAACCTACCTGTTACACCCCGTAGTTCCAGGGTATGTATGTGAGGACGTACGTACGAGAATACGACATTTAAATTAAAAAGGAAGAAAGATGTGATTTTTCGACGGAAAAGTTTCCGGATTTTGTGAAGGAAAAAGGTTCGTTAAAGGGAATTGGATTCCCAGATTTGGTATTCGGACTTTTTGGAATATTTGAGAATTATGGAATTTTATTTTCGGAATTGGTCACGTGGGGCCCACGGGAGAAATTTACGGTTTGTGGGGCCCACTTTATTTTCGAGATTTTGGCATTACGGATATTTTCGGAAGATGAAATATTTTGGGCAGTAGGCGACACGTGTCACCCCGTGTCCTATGGTCGAAATCGAAAGTGGCACTTGGGCGTTTTTGTGGGGACAGTGGCAAGCCACTTGTCCCATTTTTGTGGTGGACATATGGTTGGTAGATTACCCACACACATGTCCCCAATCCTCACCTTACACTTGCTTTAATCTTGGCCATTGATTTCTCTATAAATACCCCTTGGTTGCAAGACTTTATTCATCCACTTTAGAGAGTTTCCAAGGCAAAAATTATACTCCCTCCCCTTAGGTGTTCTCGTCCAACTCCCCCTTTGTGTAGAAAAATTCTTCAAGTGTTGGTATAGTCCCAAATACCTTAGCCTAAATCCCTTGTAGTATTCCAAAGTTATCCCAAAATAAGAGCCCGGAAATACTACTTTATTTCAATAGTCATGAAATGAAACCACAGGAAAATCTTCCTAGTTAGTTGAAGTGTTAAGAGAAGTTGTTTAGAAACTTCTAAGGGTTGCTTGGAGCGGGTTGGAGCGTAAGGAATTGGAGCTAAACGTTGCTCAGGATCGACTTATAAATCTTGGATAATTTTGGGCTTATTGAGGTAATGATCTTTGTCCCCCTATTGTAATTGGATATTACATATTGTAGTAGTTTAGAATTGAGTATAAGATATATTGGAAGGATAATTATAAAAATTGAATCAGATTTACATTGGGTATGTATTCTGATGACTTGTAGTATTATTGCGGGGCAGTGTTGTACACGTCCGGTTAGACGTGTAACACCCCCTTGGAGTTGTTGGCTTGGTAGCGGGCCTTGTTAGATGAGGAGATTTATGTGGTTACGGGGGGGGGGGGGGGATGTGCTGCCGAATTTTCCATAGAATAAGGAACCATGTACTTTGAATTGTGCTACAAAGAGATCGAGAAGTTGATAGACGTTTTATGGCCATTATAGGTGGAAGTACTACGAGTAGCGTATTCTACTTGAAGGGTGGAAAAGGCTAGCAAGGTTATAGTACTTTGGAGCATTTTGCTAATTGTCGATAATCGTCGCGAGGTATGTGAACTTCTTCCTATCTTTTCTAGCATGATTGTGTAAACTATGTAGTACGGTAGACGTACGTGTGCTAAATGAATTTGGTTGGTTTAGAACATAAAGTGTTATAATGGATTTATGGGAAGTTAATTATAACGACTTTATGTAGGTAAAAGAATGGTTGATTGTTTTTAAAAGATAAGATACTTGACTTATATTTGACTTGATATGATTTGTTAAGGACTTGAATTGTGTTAAAAAAATTGTGAAACCTCATTCGTGAGTAATGAGTACTTGGTTTTTAAAGAATAATGTTATATTGATTTCGGAAATGAGAATAAGTATCGAACAAGCCATTGCAGCGTTAATAAAGGAAAATGTAATGACAATTAATTATATTAAAACAAGTAGAAACCTCTATCTGCATAGAAGCTAAGATAAGACAAAATTGTATTACATTTCCTAGATCATGGTTGCTTTAATAAAGATCATTAATAACAAGTATTGAGTTTTCTTAAATTCCAAAGTAAGGAACTTGATTTCTAAAAGAAAGGAGACTTGAGGAATTAAAGTGTTTTGGTTTAAAAGAATGGCATGATTTTGTCTTAAAATGTTTTAAAAAGAAGGCATGGTTTTGTCTTAAAATGGTTTATTTCAAAAGAAGGTGTGGAAATGGTTTTTGTTTACTTGAAATGATAATACTCTATTTTTGATACTATGGGTATCGTATGACTTTTGTAAAAAGAAAGGGATCTTTTGAAAGAATTTAAGTACGTAGTAATTTAGGGTTAAAACTCGGATTGTTGGCTCACAATGGGAGTACTTGAGTTTCTATAAATGGTGAATCAATTTACATGTTAATGAAAGTCTAAAAGTATGTTGAACTTGCCTATGCTAGTTGTGATAACTTTTGTTGTGCAAGTATTGTATTTCTATACCACCGCGTCTCTCGATGGAGGGCAGTGACTTGTTGTGAACTTACTTGGACGCATCTGCGATGTGAGGATTCCACGGGTATCTTCCATTATTTTTGTCACATGGGCATGTCTACACGATGAGGATTCCGGGCATGTGACCATTATTGTTATTCCATGGACTAGCTCTCGCGAGGTTTCTTGATCGGCTTTGGTATCGGTAGTTGGCTCTCGTACTTGCCGATCGTGGCTGATTCGGCTTTGGTTACGGTAGTTAGCCGTACTTGCCCGCTCAGTTTTGTGGCGAAGTCTCGTGACTTACGGTTGTGATCGGTGGTTAGCCTAGTTACTTCCCCGTCGACTCGTGGCAGCGGTGGATCTGGTAGAGGCTATCGCACTTGCCACGTGTCAGCTTCGCGGCGAAGTCTCGTGACTTACGGTTGTGATCTGGTGGTTAGCCTGGTTACTTGCCCCCGTCAGCTACGTGGCGCATGGAGGATCTGGTAGAGGCTATCGCACTTGCCACGTGTCAGCTTCGCGAGTCAGTGTTTGGACGAAGTTTCGTGACTTACGGTTGTGATCACGGTGGTTAGCGGTTACTTGCCCCGTCGGCCTACGTGGCGCGAGGAGGATCTGGTAGAGGCTATCGCCTTGCCACGTGTCGACCAGCGAGTCAGTGTTTGGACGATGTTTCGTGACTTACGGTTGTGATCTGGTGGTTAGCCTGGTTATTTGCCCCGTCGCCTACGTGGCGCAGGAGGATCGTAGAGAGGCTATCGCACCGCCACGCGTGTCGCCGTGATATAGTTATTTAGTATTGTTGGTACGGTAGGTTACGGTAGTGGCTTCGTACTTGCCCGGTCGATTGATGATGCAAGTTGGATCGGTAGCTATGCGCCGCACTTGCCGTCACGGTTTTAAGACACAGGTGGGACCTGGTGTTCATGTGTACTCCTTGGTGTTGTTATATCATAGACTGCCGGCAGTGAGGAAGGTATTCCACGGGCATGATTGATGTTGTGGGCGTGAGACCCATAGTTATATTTGAGTGATGACTTTGAGGGCGTGAGTCCCTGACTTGACATGACTGCTTATGTATCGTGGACTGTAGTTTGGTTATCATACATGTCTCCTGTTTTATATAGAATGTTATGATTTCATTTCTGATAATTTGATTTCACATACTTGATACTGTTGTCTCGACCTCTTTCGGAAGTGCGTTCATGCCGCAGGTAGAGGTACACCGGTTGTTGATCCTCGCTCATAGGATCACAGTTCAGCGTTTTGGGAAGCTCCGTTTCTCCGGAGGCTTATCTTTTGGTATGATTCCCTGAGTTTGTAGGTTCTTGTACATTCAGGGGTATGGCGGGGCCCTGTCCCGTCATAGTTGTTATAAAATTCGTAGAGGTCTGTAGTACTGTTGTTGGCAGGGTTTGTAAGGGTTTTAACTGTTCAATTTTGATATATATATATACAGGAAGGTAACCGTTTTGGTTAGCCTATTGCTTATTTTATGTCTTGATTCATGCTTAAGTTTTTATTTCCGCTGATTTTCTCTGATGATTGTATCACTAGGTTGCCCGAGGTAAGGCACCAGTCACGGGCCCGAGGTCGGGTCGTGACAAAAGTGGTATCAGAGCAGTTAATCCTCGGAAAGTGTCTACAGACCGTGTCTAGTAGATTCTTGATTATCGGTGTGTTGTGCACCACATCTATAATCAGGAGGCTACAGGATATTTAGGATTGGTTTCCATTCTTCTCACTCTGAGATCGTGCCTTAGAGATGTGTTGTAAGTTGGACTCCTCCGCGTATTCTTTTTACGATTATGCTTACGCAAGGCAACGAGCCAGAAGGCAAGCGGCGAGGAGGCTGCGAGTAGAGCACGAAGGATTGCGAGCACAGGCCCGATCTTTACGAGTGGTACTTGGATGGAGAGTTACTGCGCCGTTAGCCCCAGAGTCTAGAAGCGGCCGGTCTCACGAGTCGCGATCACGAGTCTCGATTCCACGACCGGGAGCCGAGATATGAGTTACAAGGAGATGGCGATTACTAGCTAGACTTGTGGCGAGAATGAGGGCGGAGCGTGGCGCGGTTCGATAGTACGGTGGTTCACCCTAGATCCGATAGTTGGAGACCGGGACTTCTTGAGTTGCGATCCACGAGTTCTATGGATCGGCGAGAAGATCCTCGGGAGTTTATTCGGCAGTGCGGCGGATCATGAAAGTGATCGAGGCCTCGCAGGCAGTCGGTGGTACTAGGTTCACATCGGCTGCGTGATACTGCAGTCAACTGGTTTGATTCGTGGGAGCTGTCCCGGGGAGAGCATGCACTTCCAGCCGTATGGGACGAGTTCTCGGAGGCATTTCTTACACACTTCTTGCACTCGCAGATGATGAGAGCTCGGGCAGATATATTTATGATGTTGAGGCGAAGCAGGCGGGCGGTTGGGAATCTGATATAGAGTTTGGCTCGTTGGCTCGTTATGTCCCGCTTTAGTGGCGGACATGGAGGATAGAGTGCCGATATGTCACGAGACTTGGCGATTATCCGGCGAGAGTTGTACGAGAGTAGATCTTGGTAGGGCATGGACATTGCCCGTATACATGCTTATGCACGGGGATGGAGGAACGTAGAGGCGGCGAAGGACGAGATCAGCGTAAGAGGGCGAGACAGGTCCTTTGGTAACTTTCGAGGCGGACCGCCTCGGCGTGGCGAGCTAGTTATGCACCTCCGCCCGGTGAGTGGTCCTCCACGATCTTGAGCGTCGAGTATTCCGGGCGGTCGAGCTCGGGTTTCAGATTTTCGGGAGTAGGAGTACTGCCGGATGAGGCCACCGTATCTCGGTGTGGCGTTGTCGTAAAACCAGTAGAAGTGTCGTACTAGTTTGGGAGATTGTTATGCTTCGACCAGCGAGGGCCATTTGGCGGTATCCAGGCAGTGGCGGTGGGATAGCACGGACTACGGGATCGATTGCGGGTTCTTCACCTTCCATAGCTGGCGGGATGTTCATCTGGCGGGCCCACGGCAGTCGCGGTGGAAGTTCGATTTTAAGCGGTCCTTTGAACCGCCTATTTGATTTCGGTATACCCTTAACCCTCTAGAGACTAGTTTGTATTGATGTTATGATGATGTGTTAAGTATTATGTTCGGATGGCATGGTGATAAAATATGATTTAGAAGCCTGGTTAGTGAAAAGGGTAAGTCTGGGGATGAGGAAATTTTGAGCCTTAGAATTTATAACAGTTGAGACCTTAGATGTAAGGCCGTCTTGAGTAAAAGATTTTACGGTTAGTCTTTGTCGGAGCACTGGGTATGAGCGATATGTATTGTGGAATAATTCCATGGGATGTATGAGATGAAAGTGGTAACTTTCATGACGTGAATTAGTAATATTGTTCCGGATCGGGGAACGAGAGAGTTTGGCGCGATAATGGGTCGGGTTGAGGCCAGATTGCGGGTCAACCCGTAGCCCGGATTGTAGTGAGGTAAATTTGTGGTGGTCCCGCCAGGTGGTAGGATCACGAGGGTGCAAGGCCCAAGTTTAGATAACCATCGTACGAGTTCGTGAATATGTTCAACCAGAATCGGATCGTGGAGGCCGGGAATGGCCTTAGAGGAAATCGAAGCTAGTAAGGTGACCAAGTTGGATAGTAGAAACCCCAAGAGTTCGAAAGCAGAAGCGATGACTGAAATATGGTACGTGTAATAGAAATAGTTCGGGTGTACGAGAAGTGTACGACGAGTAAGGAAAGAAGTGAACATGGGTTAAGAGAAGGGGATTGATCATTTTGTGGAGTAACGGGGTGAAGAAAGTATCCTTTAGACCATGGGTGGAAGCTGTAGTGTTGTTATACACGTTAGAGGTGATTCCTCGTTGGCTTGTATTGGAGTTTTGCGCATGTGTTATTATGGCCATTGGTGGCATGATTGGTTTGGTAAGTATAGTAGTGAAGACTATACCGGCACATGTATGTTTTGATACCTAGAAGGAATATTCGGGACGAATGTTTCTAAGGGGGGAAGAATGTTACACCCCGTAGTTCCAGGGTATGTATGTGAGGACGTACGTACGAGAATACAAAATTTAAATTAAAAAGGAAGAAAGATGTGATTTTTCGACGGAAAAGTTTCCGGATTTTGTGAAGGAAAAAAGTTCGTTAAAGGGAATTGGATTCCCAGATTTGGTATTCGGACTTTTTGGAATATTTGAGAATTATGGAATTTTATTTTCGGAATTGGTCACGTGGGGCCAGGAGAAATTTACGGTTTGTGGGCCCACTTTATTTTGAGATTTTGGCATTACGGATATTTCGGAAGATGAAATATTTTGGGCGAGTAGGCGACACGTGTCACCCAATGTGGCCCTATGGCCGAAATCGAAAAAGCTTGGGCGTTTTTGTGGGGGACAAATGGCAAGCCACTTGTCCCATTTTTGTGGTGGACATATGGTTGGTAGATTACCCACACACATGTCCCCAATCCTCACCTTACACTTGCTTTAATCTTGGCCATTGATTTCTCTATAAATACCCCTTGGTTGCAAGACTTTATTCATCCACTTTAGAGAGTTTCCAAGGCAAAAATTATACTCCCTCCCCTTAGGTGTTCTCGTCCAACTCCCCCTTTGTGTAGAAAAATTCTTCAAGTGTTGGTATAGTCCCAAATACCTTAGCCTAAATCCCTTGTAGTATTCCAAAGTTATCCCAACATAAGAGCCCGGAAATACTACTTTATTCCAATAGTCGCAAAATGAAACCCTAGGAAAATCTTCCTAGTTGGTTGAAGTGTTAAGAGAAGTTGTTCAGAAACTTCTAAGGGTTGCTTGGAGCGGGTTGGAGCGTAAGGAATTGGAGCTAAACGTTGCTCAGGATCGACTTATAAATCTTGGATAATTTTGGGCTTATCGAGGTAATGATCTTTGTCCCCCTATTGTAATTGGATATTACATATTGTAGTAGTTTAGAATTAAGTATAAGATATATTGGAAGGATAATTATAAAAAATTGAACTGTAATTACATTGGGTGTATTCTGATGAAACTTGTATTGCGGGGCAGTGTTGTACACGTCCGGTTAGACGTGTAACACCCCCTTGGAGTTGTTGGCTTGGTAGCGGGCCTTGTTAGAGGAGGAGATTTATGTGGTTACGGGGGGGGAGGTGCTGCCGAATTTTCCATAGAATAAGGAACCTTGTACTTTGAATTGTGCTACAAAGAGATCGAGAAGTTGATAGACGTTTTATGGCCATTATAGGTGGAAGTACTACGAGTAGCGTATTCTACTTGAAGGGTGGAAAAGGCTAGCAAGGTTATAGTACTTTGGAGCATTTTGCTAATTGTCGATAATCGTCGCGAGGTATGTGAACCTCTTCCTATCTTTTCTAGCATGATTGTGTAAACTATGTAGTACGGTAGACGTACGTGTGCTAAATGAATTTGGTTGGTTTAGAACATAAAGTGTTATAATGGCTTTATGAGAAGTTAATTATAACGACTTTATGTAGGTAAAAAAATGGTTGATTGTTTTTAAAAGAAAAGATACTTGACTTATATTTGACTTGATATGATTTGTTAAGGACTTGAATTGTGTTAAAAAAATTGTGAAACCTCATTCGTGAGTAATGAGTACTTGGTTTTTAAAGAATAATGTTATATTGATTTCGGAAATGGGAATGAGTATCGAACAAGCCATTGCAGCGTTAATAAAGGAAAATGTAATGACAATTAATTATACTAAAACAAGTAGAAACCTCCATCTGCATAGAAGCTAAGATAAGACAAAATTGTATTACATTTCCTAGATCATGGTTGCTTTAATAAAGATCATTAATAACAAGTATTGAGTTTTCTTAAATTCCAAAGTAAGGAACTTGATTTCTAAAAGAAAGGAGACTTGAGGAATTAAAGTGTTTTGGTTTAAAAGAAAGACATGGTTTTGTCTTAAAATGGTTTATTTCAAAAGAAGGTGTGGAAATGGTTTTTGTTTACTTGAAATGATAATACTCTATTTTTGATACTATGGGTATCGTATGACTTTTGTAAAAAGAAAGGGATCTTTTGAAAGAATTTAAGTACGTAGTACTTTAGGGTTAAAACTCGGATTGTTGGCACACAATGGGAGTACTTGAGTTTCTATAAATGGTGAATCAATTTACATGTTAATGAAAGTCTAAAAGTATGTTGAACTTTCCTATGCTAGTTGTGATAGCTTTTGTTGTGCAAGTATTGTATTTCTATACCACCGCGTCTCTCGATGGAGGGCCGACTGACTTGTTGTGAACTTACTTGGACGTACCGGCAGTGACGGAGGATTCCACGGGTATGCTTCCATTATTTTTGTCACATGGGCATGTCTACACCGATGAGGGATTCCGGGGGCATGTGACCATTATTGTTATTCCATGGACTAGCTCTCCATAAGGTTTTACTGATTCGACTTTGGTATCTGGTAGTTGGCTCGTCTTTGCCGGTCGTGGTGATTGGCTTTAGTTACGGTAGTTAGCCTCGTACTTTCCCGTTCGATTTGTGGCGAAGTCTCGTGACTTACGGTTGTGATCTGGTGGTTAGCCTAGTTACTTGCCCCATCGCCTACGTGGCGGTGGATCGGTAGAAATTATCGCCGCCGCGTGTCAGCTTCGCGGCGAAGTCTCGTGCCTTACGGTTGTGATCTGGTGGTTAGCCTGGTTACTTGCCCCCGTCAGCTACGTGGCGCAGGGAGGATCTGGTAGAGTCTATCGCACTTGCCACGTGTCGACCGCGAGTGTTTGGATGAAGTTTCGTGACTTACGGTTGTGATCTGGTGGTTAGCCTGGTTACTTGCCCCCGTCAGCTACGTGGCGCAGGGAGGATTTGGTAGAGGCTATCGCACTTGCCACGTGTCAGCTTCGTGATATAGTTATTTAGTATTGTTGGTACGGTAGGTTCTGGTAGCTGGCTTTCGTACTTGCCCCGGTCAGTTGATGATGCAGGTTGGATCTGGTAGCTATGCCTTCGTACTTGCCCCGTACGGTTTTAAGACACAGGTGGGACCTGGTGTTCATGTGTACTCCTTGGTGTTGTTATAACATAGACTGCCGGCAGTGAGGAAGGTATTCCACGGGCATGATTGATGTTGTGGGCGTGAGACCCATAGTTATATTTGAGTGATGACTTTGAGGGCGTGAGTCCCTGACTTGACATGACTGCTTATGTATCGTGGACTTTAGTTTGGTTATCATACATGTCTCCTATTTTATATAGACTGTTATGATTTCATTTACAGTATTTTTAGTTTCACATACTTGGTACCTATTGTACTGACCTCCTTCGGGGGGATGCGTTCATGCCGCAGGTAGAGGTACACCGGTTGTTGATCCTCGCTCATAGGATCACAGTTCAGCGTTTTTGGAAGCTCCGTTTCTCCGGAGGCTTATCTTTTGGTATGATTCCCTGAGTTTGTAGGTTCTTGTACATTCAGGGGTATGGCGGGGCCTTGTCCCGTCATAGTTGTTATAAAATTCGTAGAGGTCTGTAGTACTGTTGTGGGCAGGGTTTGTAAGGGTTTTAACTGTTCAATTTTGATATATATATACCGGAAGGTAACCGTTTTGGTTAGCCTATTGCTTATTTTATGTCTTGATTCATGCTTAAGTTTTTATTTCCGCTGATTTTCTCTGATGATTGTATCACTAGGGTGCCCGGGGTAAGACACCAGTCACGGGCCCGAGGTCGGGTCGTGACACTACCCCAGCCCTGCCAGACCCCGACCCCACCCACCCCGACCCGACCTCGCCCCACCCCGCCCCGTTGGACAGCCATAGTTGATTACGAGTGACTGGTCGACGGTCCGGAATTAGAATTGGGTCAGCGACAGTAATGGAACTACCTGGGAGTGGGCAGTGAATTGTGTTGTGACCCACTCTGCTAGGTGATGGGATGGGTTGTGACCCAAGAAACTTCCAGGCAGTGGGCAGCTTGGCATTGGGCTTCCAAGAAGAGGCCCATTATTCCCGGCTGTAGAAAATGGAAAATTTGTTTCATCAAAAATTACGTGATGACTCACAATGATTTTATTGGAGGATAGGACGTAATATTTGTAACCTCGATGATTAGAAGGATAACCCAAAAAAAATACAAGGAGTAGATCGGGGTTGAAGTTTGTTGATTGTGGTGGATGGAAAAAAATGATAGCATAAGCACCAGAATACCCATAGATGAGAATAAGACGGGTCCCTTAGGTATATGATTTTTAGAGGGGCTTGATAGGACAAGTGTTTGTTGGGAAGTATGTTCAGTATATAGGTTTTCATTTGTAGTGTGTGATGCCAAAATGATGGTGGTAGAGCGACATGTGCAAGGGATGTTCTAATAATGTTATTGATGGTTCAGATTTTTCTTTCCGTCTTTTCATTTTAAGAGGAGGTATGAGGACATGAAATATGAAAGGTTAAACTATTAACATTGCAAAAATCCCAAAAAGACCCATTATCAAACTCCCTACCATTATCACATTAAATATTTTTAAGATCTCGCTCAAATTGATTTCGAATGAATGCTCTAAAAGTGAGAAATGTGGAGAAAACCTGTGATTTTTTAGACAATGGAAATGTCCACAAAAAATTAGAGTAATCATCTAGTAAGAGAAAATAATATCTATGGCCCAAAGAGCTCAAAACGGGAGATGTCCAAATATCACAATAGATAATATCAAAAGGTATAAGTGTGCATGAATTAGAGGAAATAAATGACAATTGAACATGTTTTCCAAGTGAACATGATCGAAACATATTTGAATTACGTGTTTTAGTACATGAAATAAAATTATTTTGTTTAAGGGATGCTAAAACAGGTGCTCCCGGATGACTCAAACGTTCATGCCACAATGAAGGCGTTAAAGCTGCAAAGATGGATGGTAACTTGGCTCGATGATTGGGTGTGGTGATTAGATAGAGCTCACCCTGACTATCACATCTCATTAGACGCATCCCCGTCTGAAAATCCTTCATGGAAAATCCAAAAGGGCCAAAATCAACAGAAACCCAATTAACAGTAGTAAATTTTCTAACTGAACCCAAGTTTTTAATCAATTGTGTGACATTAAGGACTTTCTTTAAAGTTAACGGTGGATTTGGTGGAGATAATTTGATAGAACCATAACCACGAATTGAAATAGAATGACCATTTCTGATAATTATATTTTTGCTCAAATTAAAATAGGACGAGAGAGTACCTTGGGAGGACGTCATATGAGATGTCGCTCCGGTGTCCATATACCAATTTGCATCGGGGGGATTAAGTTAGAGAGTGTGCATGGCGAACTCAATATCGGTTGGGCTAGCCACTACAGAATGGGCCTCCTGCCACAGGTTCGGCAATGGCCCAAATGCTGATTGTTCATGGATGTTGGCGCTAGGCCCAAATCCAGTGGGATGCTGGCTAGTTTTCCTTGGACTGGGCATGGCCTAATTTCCCGTGGGAAACGGGCATGGTGACACAACCCAAGGCCACTGTCAGTCCCACTGTGATGGTTCACTGCCCCACTAGACTCGGGGTTGCCAATGCTGGCCGGAATTTGGCTAGTGACCGCCGCTAGTTCGGCCACCGCCAGAATTTTGGTGGCCTCCACCTTTGTCACCACCGCGACCACCACCATAATTTTTACCACTATTTCATCCTTTTTGTCCCCGGCTTGGTGGAAAAGTGTCAAAATGTGTGGAAGCTTCATTGGACGAGGCGGCAACCATGGCGAAATTCGATACAGTTGCATTCTTTTTTGTGAAACCCGCTTCTTCAAGAATAAGCATAGAGCGTGCTTGGTAAAAACATGGTAGAGGATTGCTTTAGCGGATGAGTGTACCCACACCACTATATGCGTCGCTAAGACCAGCAAACAATTGTAAAACCAACCGATTGTTTGTAACCGGAGACCCAACGTTCTTGAGTTGGTCCGATAAGACTTTGAGGCATTGACAATAAGTGGATGCATTCAGAAATTCCGTCATGTCAGTGGTGGAGAATGTTTTCTCTAGGGTGACGGCTCGGGAATTCTTGTTATCTTGGAAAATATCCCGTAAGCGATTCCAAGCCTCCATCACCGTGGAGTCGGGTTCCATAATTTTATACAACAAATTGCTTGAAATGGTTGCATAAATTCACGAAAGAACCATAACATCAAGTGTGATCCATAGTTCTTTTTCATCATCGGTGTTCAACATCTTTTCCTTGCCTTTTTCCGGTGGGATTATGTGATGAATAATTTGGTGGGAGCGGAAACAAATTTTAAATAGCTCTTCCCAAGTTGCGTAATGAACATTTTCCATCTCAAGGGTGATGGAAATATGAGTTTTGATATTGGAAACGGTAAGAACGGGATAAATGTGAATTTAGAGTCTGACATTGTGGACGGAGAAAAAAATAGAAAACTATGGTGGTCGGTCGGTTGAGGGGGTGGCCGAGGTGGATGGTGTATTTTCTAGGCTAGGAATTTTTTCCTAAACTCTTGATATCATATAAAGAATGGATTTTGGGCCTAACTCAACCCCAAAAGCTAATAAATATTCTATTAATTATAACTATACTATCCGTTTAAATTATGTGAGTAATTTGTGAGTACAACAATAGGATGAACGGGAATATAAGTAACTATTACAAATGATTTGATGAGTCGGGTGTTAGCATCATGTCCTTAAGATAATATTGTCCCGTATGTATCCTTTTACGGTGATTGGAAACTTGTCTTCCAAGATAAAATAACAACTAACAAGTGAGCAAAGAAAACTCAAATGTTTTCTACAAGAAGAACATTTTGAGTGTGTGAAACAATGATAGAGAAGAAGAAAATCAGAAATCTGATTTTTGGTGTGTTTTTCAATTGAGCCAAGGGCCTCAATTTATAGTGTATGGAAGATGACCTCTCAACTAGCCAAGTAATGGCCTTCAATAGGCATGTAATGACACTTATTGAAGGGTTATAATTCAGCTAAATAATGACTGAATTCAAGTGTCAAGTAATGGAGGATCAATGCTCCAAAACCAGCCCAAAAGTCAAAATTTTTTTGTATTCCTTCGACCTTACTGCCAGTGAAGCGCCGCGGCTCTACCGGGGAGGCACCGCGGCGCCTGATCGGTGTATTTTATATACACCTTTTGAGTTATTTTTAGTTAGTCTTTTGCCCACTTTTGTACAAATATGTGTCCTCTTAGGATATATTTTCTTTCTTTTGAGTCATATTGGTTTAAAGTGGCTCATTGGCGGAAAAGGAGCAAAAAGAGGGCAGAGGTTCGAGCTCAAAAGCGAAAGTTGGTGGCAAGACGCAGCAGGCGCCGCGGCGCCTCGGCCAGATCGAGTGCCACGGCACGATTCTGAGACGTGCAAGAGTTTGGCCGTATGGCTGATTCTGCAGTGGCGCGGCGGGAAAACTGACATATTCGAATGGTAATGGGCCAAGGCCTGAAGGAAAACCTGGAAAACATTTTGGAGGCTATAAAAAGCAGCCTTTAGGTCAGAATTAAGAGTTCCATTCCTTGCCAATTCACACAACTTTGGAGATCAAGATTGGAGACCACTTCTTAGTAATTTCTTGTTTCTTGTTTTAATTCTTTGTAGTTTATGTTGGATATTAATTTAGTTCTTGTCATGTCTATGGCTAGGAACTAACTTAATCTAGGGCTTTCCATGTCAAATCACTTGAACCTTATCATTATGAATTAATGGATGTTTTTTGTTCTTCTTGTTATTGTTGAGATTTATTCAATAATTGTCTTGAATGTTTGGTAATTAATTGATCACTAATTATCATAATCCATATGATTTCTAATCAAAAGCCGAAAGGGGAGATTGTGAATATGCTATAGTTGAATAAACATAGGTTAAATCGTGGACGAAAGTACCCCGATACTTGTGTAGTCTTAATAGGTTATTGCTCTTAATCCTCCTTTATAGTCAATATTATCACCGAAAGGTAGAAGAGTTCTATATTGGGATTGAGTGTTTATATTACCTTAACAGGAGTATAAAACGGCTTAGTTAACCTGCTATCTCAAAATAGAAGAAGAACCATAATTAATTGCATTAACAAGTAAGATAAGCGGATAGTTGAGGAGATTTGGAAGCCCTATTTCCATCATATCTGAAGTAAAACAAAGTAGTTTAATTAGCATTCATAATTATAGTTATAAACACTTTATCAATCATCGGTTACCAAATAGATACCATAGAATAGAATTTGAGAATTGAACACTAATCCATGAGAACGATAACTCGGTCTTCTAGACTATATTACTTGTCACGACACGTGCACTTGCGTTAGTGTGTGCATAAATCGCGCATCAAGTTTCTGGTGCCGTTGTCGGGGATTGACGTAGTTCAATATCAATTTTATCTATTCTTAATTTCTAATTTGGTTTTTATATTTTATTTATTTATTACTATATTATATTTTCCTTTTTATTTTGTGAAAACAAGTGTGCCGTGATCCGTTTGTTTATTTTGATCTGTTGCAGGCATCCAGTTTATGTGAAGGAGAAGAGGAGCAGACACACTTGTTCCCTTCAATCCGGAAATTGAAAAGACGTGCAAACAGAACAGGAGAAACCAACGAGTTTTGGCCTTAATAGCGATGGGGGGTTTACAGAATAACAATGAAATGAACGAAGGGTTAGGTGATCATCAACCTAACCAAAGGATGCCCCGGAGATTGCCAATGGATGTAGAAGAGAGGGTCCAAGTCCAAGCTGAGAGAAGCTTGGGAGATTATGTGCTGCCAAGGGTGAATGGAGCACAAACTTGCATCAGGCTCCCAGTAATAGGAGCGAATAATTTTGAAATCAAGCCTGTGATCCTGAGTATGGTGCAGAATAATGTTCAGTTTGGAGGTCTTATGTCTCCGTCGAATATGATGAGATTTGCCATGATACATAGAACTCTGTGCCCTTCCTAGAGCTAACTGGTTGTCGCAGTAGATCATTACAGAAGGTACTGGTAAGTCCCAACACGGGACATCCTCTAAGAAGTCATGAAGCCACTCAGCTTCTTCTCCTGCTTTGTATAAAGCGATAAACTCTGATTCCATCGTGGATCGGGCTATGCAAGTTTGCTTAGAGGATTTCCAAGCCACAGTCCGGCCACCAATTGTAAATATATACCCACTGGTGGACTTGGTGTTCTCTATATCATATATCCAGTTTGCATCATTATACCCCTCTAGTACATCTGGATATCTCGAATAATGCAACTCATAAGCTAGCGTGTATTTCAGGTATCGTAGTACTCGATTTAACGCTTTCCAATGGTCATCACTTGGATTACGGGTAAATCTAGCCAACTTGTTGACTGCATACGAGATATCATGTCGGGTGCAGTTTGTGATGTACATCAAACTACCAATCACCTGAGCGTATCGTTCCTGGCATACGGGCGCACCACAATTTTTATCAATCTTTTTATTTATATCCAACAGTGACGTTATCGGCGAACTGTCGAACATCACAAACTTCTTCAGCATATCCTCTATGTAGTGAGATTGAGATAAGACTAGTCCGTCAGATGTCTTAGAGATCTTGATCCCTAATATGACATCGGCAATACCAATATCCTTCATGTCAAAATATTGTTTCAACATGTTCTTAGTCTAGGATCAACCCAAGACTGATCTCTGTGATCAACATGTTCGTCTACGTAAAGGCATATCATGACAAACGAGTCGATATTTCGTTTTGTGTAGACACATTTGTCACACTCATTAATGGTGAATCCCTTCGATAGTAGAGTACTATCAAATTTCTCGTGACATTTCTTCGGGGCCTGTTTTAGTCCATACAGAGATTTGACAAGCTGACAGACTGTTTTCTCTTATCTTGGAACCATATACCCCTCGGGTTGGTCCATATAGATTCATTCTTCCAAATCACCATTTAGGAAGACTGTTTTGACATCCACTTGATGTATTTCAAGATCCCGCAATGCAGCGATAGCTATGAATACTTGTATGGACGTCATTCTAGACACCAGAGAGTAGGTGTCAAAGTAATCAAGACCCTCATTTTATCGATAGCTCTTAACTACCAACTGTTACACCTCGTAAGTTAAGACAAGATTTAGAACATCATTAAGGATTGGGATTTTCAATTTTCGAAATTACATATATTTTACGTGCTAATACGGATTTATTTTTGGCAATGACGAATGTGACGTCGGAAATCTCTTTAGAAATGGTGGAATAAATATATATTTTTCCGTTATGAGTTAGTAAGGTATATAAGATACGATGATAAGAAATTAAGGCAATGGGAAATTAGATTAAAAGAAGTGGGATTGATTTAGTTAAATAAAAACTTAGAGGGGGCAAAGTGTGGCATCTAGGGGGGCTAAGTGTATTAAAGAAAAATCTGAAAATTTCCTAATAACTACCCTAACTATTTCATTTTCTTCCACACAAGAACACAATTATTCCTCTCCTCCCCCCCCCCCCCCCTACTTGATCGAAAATTTGCCCCACTTTTTGCAAAGAAAATTAAGCTTGTTACTCCATCTTCTTGGGTTAAAATGTCCCACCATTTTGAGGCGAAATTAATCACCCCAAAACAGTGGGGTTCTCGGCAATCTGGCCGAATTTTTAGGGCTGGAAATTATTAAATTTTGGACAAGTTTTCTTGAAGGAAAAGGTGTAAGAATGAGGGATTAACATGGTAGAATGGTTGCATGTTGGATTGAATATGAAGAAGTGAAGGGTTGGACATGAAATTGATGAGAAACTTGGGCTTAAAAATCGAAAAGTGAGCAGTTTATTTTTTAGCATTCCTTTGAGGTAAAATTCCTTTTTTTTTATTTAAATGGAATGCTTATTTTCAGAATTTAGGAGATTAATTGGGTTAAAAAACAAGCCTAAATTATGATGGAACGTGAATAAGAATCGCATGTAGTTGTTGTTAGAATTGGTTGACAAATTTCGAACTAAAATAGTTAGATATTGGCTTCAATGGTTGAATTGTTATTTTGCTTACCACTTGCATGTTGAGAATTGAGATGTAGCCTTGCTGATTAAGAGATAATTATTTGTATGAAGGAATTACAAGATGAATTGAAATGTTTAAGAATTTAAAAGGAAAAGTTTGGAATTTATAACATGTTGATACGGCCGGAAAATTGATAGAAATTATTGAACATTATGGTAATGTATTACGGGCTGAATTAGTATGTAAATAAGCTACAAACATGCATATGTATTGAAATAAGTTACCTATACATGCCTCGAAAGGATTAAGTGTAGAAAGGTGTTAATTTTATATTCTGGAATAACGGGGATTGTTGGTTTGAATTGGATTGTTGGTTTGAATTGGATTGTTGGTTTGATTGGATTGTAGTTGGAGTTGAATTGTTGGTTGATTTGGATTATTGAAAAATTGTGGATACGCACATAAACAAATGAAATGTTGCCCAAATTTTTGTAGAAATAAGGGAGCTTTTAAGCATATAACTTACATTAGGAATCATAGAATTGACGAGCGTGTTGTTCATTATCATAGGTGAAGTACTAGACGAGGAATACCTTAATACCAAGCTGATTAGTTCGCCTAAAAGGTATGTGAGACCTTTCCTTCTTTCTTTTGGCATGATTTTTATGAAAGTACGGCGGACGTACTTAACTCCTACCAGTTCAGTTTTAAAAATGATTATTCACTAGTGATTATGATTTCAGTAACAGAGTTTATGGTAATAATTTTATTGAGAGTCACATAATGATTTAATTGCATACAGTTGCTCATGTTATCTACTCGTGCTAAGTGTTACTATTTCACTCCACTGAGTCCCGGGCCAGATCATGTTCGTGCACAGCCATGCATCATTCATCGAGTCCCTCACTAGAGGGCCGAGACACGTTATATATATCTGAGAATACATGAGTCCCTCCTTAGAGGTCGAGACATGTTCTGTAGCAGAATCAGATTCCATCGAGTCCCTTCATAGAGTAGAGACATGTTATCTGATTTTATATCTGATACGAGCATGATGTTTTATGATTCAGTATACATGATATGATTTTCAGACATGATTCTCAGTTTTATGAAAGTTTGATGACTCTCTGTTTTACTTGGTACAATTGTTATTCAGTTTTACAGTATTTTATGTTTTACATACTCGAGACATTATCTCATCGACCACTTTCCTCGAAGCTGCGTTCATGCCGCGAGTTCAGTGTTGAGATAGGTGACCTCCGGTCTAGGATTGCATGCAGCAGTTGGAGAACTCCTTTGTTCCGGAGCCAGCTATTTTTGGTACAGACCTTTATTTTTCAGACTTATGCATATTTTGGGCACGACGGGGCCCTGTCCCGTCATATGTCAGTATTACACTCTTAGAGGTCTGTAGACAGTTGTGGGTTGGATGTTCGTACCTTGTTTTGGGTTTTGATGTCGTTATCTAGTAGCAGCCTTGCCGACTTGCGTATTTGATTTATGCCTTTGTGCGCGTGATGTGGTTGGTGGCAGCCTAGTCGGCTAGCCTATTAAGACTGTTGTTTTGTTGTTGTTTTGGCACCCTTGTCGGCTCGCCCGTTTTAGGGATATGTTGTAAAAGCAGCGTTGTGCTGCCGAAATTTATGTAGACATCTGTATTAAATGGATTAAGAGTGACAGGTCAGTAATGACGTCCAATTAGGACGTTAATCGCGGCCCGTCGGGTCGGGTCGTGACACCAACCTAGCCTTATACTTGTCTATAGATCCATCTGCTTTCAACTTCCGTTTGAGTATCCATTTACAACCCAACGGTTTATTTTCCGAAGGAAGATTGTCGCGCCCGTTTTTGACCTCGGGGTCTGAACGGTATCCGCAACATTGCTTTTTGGCGTGGTTCCCTGGATGGAGCAATAATGTTGATTTTGAGGAGTCGCCACCTAATTAGTTAAGTGAATTAGGACACTTGATTTATTGCAATAAAAATACTGCAATTAATCTCCATTTATTGGTCTGCGAAATTAATGAGATTCTGAATCATGATTCTTTATTATCCTAAAGGGAATGGGTTAAGCATCCTTTAAGATCCGCTAACTTGCGGTTATCCGTTCAAACCTAGGTTAATTATTTATTGCCTTTTTATTCTACATATTCTAAGCAGTTTTCATAATTTACAATTACAATGGAATGCAATACAAAATAATAAAGCTAAAATCGAAATATACTCTGAGACATCTTTTAGCCCTTTTTAGGTCTTCTGCACAAGATAATCTCCGGGTACCTGCATAAACACTTAGTAAAAGTGTTAGTAATAGAATAAATAATTGTAAAGTAATAGCAAGAATTAATAAGTAAAGACAAAAATAAATTCGTCATTTGTACAGGGGAGACCTTGGAAATCAGACGGAGATTACTTCATCGGCCAATATTGTTAGAAACAATAAAATAAATAAAACCTTCAGATCCGCGCCAAAACAGTAATAGTTTTAAACACGGAGGGCTCAGATATATAAAAGAAATAAAGTGGGACATCCTAAACAAGTCCGGCTGCGAAAATTCGCCCTGCCAGCGCATGTTGGTTATCCGGTGTAAGTGGAAGAAATCGCCATTGCCCAGAAAGCTTCATTTTATTTTATTTTCCGTCTTTGCAACTGTGGAGGCCTCAAAATCGACGGATAACTTTTTCATTGGCCATCAAGCGTAGTATCTGTTCAAAATCAGTAAAACCAACATTGTAGCATCCATTCAACCAGTTTAATAAAATAAAATGCCAAATCGTCCAAAATCAATCCGAACCCCAAGAACATTAAACAAAGAAAGCGATGGCAAAACGACCGTGAAACCGGTGAAGACAACAGCAACATAGTTCTGCGCAAAAGTCATGCCAAATTAACCCACCAATGTAACGCATCAATTCTAATAGAATAGAAACCGACGGACATCGCGGAGTTTTAGAACTCGGCCAAATTTAAAAATAGCTCAAAATCGGTTCAAACAGAAAAACAATAACCAGAGCGGTAGTAGTAAATGTAACAACATTGTCGGGTTTTCACACTCGACAAGCTATCCAAAATATAAAATCGGTCAAACGGCCAAACCAACAATCGATAATCGCAAAAAAACGGCAGTCGCGGAGTTTTAGAACTCCGACAAGATACAAAGAAAACATAAAAATCAGTCCAAACAAGATGAAGCAGACAACACGCCAAAAAGAGGCAAGAGGTCAGCATCGCCTCGTCGGTGAAAGGCCGGAGCGACGCCGCCTGGAAACAGTGGGTTCGCTAGAGGTGTGGTCGACGGGAGCAGTGGCGAGATGGGAAAGGGGTTCGCCGGAGATAGAACACCGGAGAATGACAACGATGTGGGTATTCACTGGGGGAGAAGGGTGAAGGTGGTGTGTGTGTGTGAGAGAGAGAGTGTTGTGAGGCTGCAAATTGTTTTTGTGAGTGGTAGGGTAAAACAATGGTTAGGTGCGGCTGCTAATGATGTTGTTGTTGAAGATGAAAAGAGGGGAATAGTTTTATTTATAGTGGGTATTTAGGTTTAGGATTTTGGGTATTGGGAAAAAAAAGATGAAAGGTATATTGGGCTTTCATTTTTGGGCTTCGGTTTTCGGCGGACTGGACTGATTTGACAAAAATGCAAAACGGAATAATTATTTAAAAAGATACGAAATTATCAAAATTAAAATGCCGATGCAATAATAATAAAATACAATATTTAAGAAATATTTAGTGCCTAATTAAAAGTTAAAACGGGATGCCAATTAATTATTTAAAGAGATGCAAAATTATTAAAATAAAATGATTGCACAATAATTATTATATAATATTTGAAAATGTTTAATACCTAATTAAAGTAAAAACGTGATGGCAATTTACAAAAAATAAAACAACATAGAATATTAGGTAAAAAATATACAAAAATGCCAAAAAAATGGTGATTAAAATGCGGTGTCCTAAAACACTTAAAATTGCAAGAAATGTCCAAAAAATGGGTCAAAATTGGGTGTCAACAAAGATCAACCAACTCCCAAGTATGGTTGTGCAGAATAGAGTCTATCTCACACTCTATAGTTTCTTTCTAGAGCGATGCTTCTGGAGTTGATAATGCTTCAACAATTGTTCGTGGCTCATCATGAACCATATAAGTTACAAAGTTTGGACCGAAGGACTTATCCTTCCTGACCCTTTTGCTTCGTCTCGGTTCCATATTTGGAACCTCCAAGTCCTGAGAATTTGGAATACTAGATTCTGGATAATCAACCACTTTGGAGTCCACTAGATCTGAACTGTCTAGATCTGGGTAGTAAATGACTCCTGAATCCTGAGAGCTTTGTTCATAACTTTGTTTGCAAGAGTTTATGTCTCTTTCCTTTCTAGGAAACGAGTCCTCAAAGAAACTTGTGTTCCTTGATTCCATGATTGTACCCATATAGATGTCTGGTACATCTGAATTATGTACTAAGAAGCGATAAGCACTACTGTTATCTGACGAATATGTAATCTACAGTCTTAGTCCCAATCTTGACCTGCTTTGGCTTAGGTACTTCTACATTTGCCAGACAACCCCCACACCTTCAAGTATTTGTAGATGGGTTTTTTTCCTTTTCATAGCTCGTATGGAGTCTTGTCCTTACCCTTATGCGAGAATCTATTAAAAATCTTATTCGCGGTAAGGACAGCTTCTCCCCACATGTTTTGGGGAAGGCCAGAATTGATGAGCAAGGCATTCATCATATCCTTGAAGGTACAGTTCTTGCGTTCAGTGACACCATTTGATTGCGGTGAGTATAGAGCCGTCGTTTGATGAACAATGCCCGATTGGTAACAATATTCTTCAAAAAACGCTACGTATTCTCCCCATCTATCGCTACAGATTGATTTAATTCGTCCGCTTATTTGGTTTTCAACTTCTGCTTTGTAGCGTTTGAATGCTTCAAAGGCTTCATCTTTACTTTTTAGTAAGTAAAGGTAACGATACCTTGTGCTATCATCTATGAATGTCACAAAGTACTTGTTCCCCCCCTCTAGTTTGAGCAAACTTTAAATCACATATGTCTGTGTGAACAAGTTCTAGATGAGCGGTTTTCCTTTCGACGGATCTAAAAGGACTCTTTGAAAGTTTTGTCTCTATGCACACCTCACACTTATGTGGAGGGTTTACGTCGATAGATGACAACAACTCCAACTTTACCAGCCTTTGGATAGATTGATAGTTTACATGTCCTAATCTATGATGCCATAAATTAGACGACTCAAGCAAATAAGAAGAATACTTAATTTTATTAATAGAAGAAAGCATTACAGACAAATCATTAACTTTAAAGAGGTATTCACAGACGAAGCCCCTTCCTACAAAAGTTCCATTCTTAGTGATTACAAATTTATTGGACGGATGGCACCAACTTCAAGAGATGACAACAGAAGATATTATTATTATTATTTCCTACAAAGTTCCATCTCTTGAAGCAAATCTGGAGGAGGCCAAAGGGAAGCAAGAAGCGAAAGTTCCAAAAGGACGACAAGGTTCCAACAACAGAGAAGTTTAAGGGAAACTGCCATCACTGTGGAAAATCTGGTCACATGATCAAGAATTGCTGCAAACTCAAGAATGAAATTAAAGAGAAGGTCAAGGCTAAGGCTAACATCGTCGAAGACACGCTTCTTGACGATATGATTAAGGAATTCTCAACGGTGGTACTTGAAGCAAACCTCATGAGAATCCTATGCAGTGGTGGATGGACACGGGTGCTACCCGTCATATCTGTTCCAACAAAGAAGCCTTATTCACATATACACCAGTCACGGATAAGAAGTTGTTCATGAGCAACAATGCTTCCTCGGATGTGCTGGGGGTAGGAAAGGTGGTCCTGAAGATGACTTCCGGAAAGGAACTTACTCTGAAGGAAGTGATACATGTACCTGAGATTCGAATTTTTTTAATTTCAGGACCTTAATTGGTGAATGCTGGTTTTAGGCTAGTGTTTGAGTCCAATAAATTTGTAATCACTAAGAATGGAACTTTTGTAGGAAGGGGCTTCGTCTGTGAAGGCCTCTTTAAAGTTAATGATTTGTCTGTAATGCCTTCTTCTATAAATAAAATTGAGTCTTCTTCTATTTGCTTGAGTCGTCTAATTTATGGCATCATAGATTAGGATATGTAAACTATCAATTTATTCAAAGGTTGGTAAAGTTGGAGTTGTTGCCATCCATTCCCATAACAATAAAAAATAATAATATCTTATGTTGTCATCTCTTGAAGTTGGTGCCCATGAACTTTTCTGGGCGTTCATGGTGGAATCTAGCTGTAGGTGGAATTGTAGCGTTCCCTTGAGCAGCGGAAAAGGCATTGGTTGAGCCTTGTGCAACAGTTGGTAAGGCACTAGGTGTGCCTTGAGCAGTGATGGGGAAGGCACTAGGTGTGCCTTAGCAGCGGCGGAAGGTTGAGCAGCAAATTGTTCGCCTCCAGTCATCTTTGTTGTCACTTACAGCCAATATTGTCTTAAGATTGTGAGTAATTTATGAGTACAACAATTACAACAATGGGATGAACGAGAATGTAAGTAACTATTACAAAGGATTTGATGATTCGGGTGTTAGCACCTTGTCCTTAAGACAATATTGCCCCGTATGTATCCTTTTACGGTGATTGACAACTTATCTCCAAAGATAAAAAAACAACTAACAAGTGAGCAAAAGAAACTCAAATATTTTCTACAAGAAGAACCTTTTGAGTGTGTGAAACAAAGCTAGAGAAGAAGAAGATCAGAAATCTGATTTTTGGTGTGTTTTTCAATTGAGTCAATGACCTCAATTTATAGTGTATGAAATATGACCTCTCAACTAGCCAAATAATGACCTTCAATAGCCATGTAATGACATTTATTGAGGGGTTATAATTCAGCCAAATAATGGTTGAATTCAAGTGCCAAGTAATGAAGGATCAATGCTCCAAAACCAGCCCAAAAGTCAGAAATTTTTCGTCTTATGTCGACCTCACTGCCAGTGAAGCATCGCGGCTCTGCCTGGGAGACTCCGCGATGCATGACTTTCTGTAGCCAAACCACCAATTAGCGCCGCGACTCCGACGGTGTTGCGTCGCGTCCCTTTGCGGCTCCACGGCGATTTCTGACTCGTTTCATCTTTTACACGTCGTACACTTCTTCCTTCATTTACTAAGATGAAACACTCATCATTTGGCCAACAACCGTCTATCATTTCATGTCTCAAATATTTTATTACGTACCAATATCTCTTTCACTACGGAAATAGAGCGGTAAATTGAACATTCTTCCTCATAGTATTTTAACATGTAGAATTCACTTAATCATCATTGGAGGTCCATTAAAGTTAAATGCAAATACAGACCAATTTTCTAATGTCGATTGTATGAATAACCTCAAAGTATCATGAATAATAACTGTTGAAATATATATAGTTAGTTAGTGTTTGTTGAAAGTTAGTTTTGGAAGTTGTTAGAGTAGTTATAGTTTGTTGGAGTAGTGTTAAAGTTGGTTAGCAGTGCAGTTTATTTTCTGTTTCTATACACTGTATAAATAATGCACATTTATGCATTTTATTCATTAATGAATACATAGATAAAGTTTCCATAACCCTCTTCTTCCATCTATTTCCCTCTCTTCATCTTCATCCCAATTATCAATTCTTCTCATTCAATCAATTATCCTGCGCACAATCGACAATCGATATCCGTAAATTATATATTTAACATGGTATCAAAGCCTTAATCGATCGGATTTGGGTATTTCTTCAAGGATTTGAGAGGAATCGAGGAATTTATATCGAAGAATTTCAGTCAGGGTTAATCGATTACTGTTTGATTGCTCTTTTTCGATTGAACAAAGAAGTTATCAATAGCAATGTGAATCGAGGGACTTCCAGTTCGAATTAAAACTGGAAATCAAGAGATTCCATTTTGTGATGAAGAACTGGATTGCGATGATGAACTGGTTATGTGATTTCGTCCTCAATTGATATAATTTACAAATCGATTTCTGTTTCTCTATTTTTTTAATCGATTTCTAGTTGCAAATTGATTTTTCTGTTTCGAATTGCTTGTCTGGTTTTTGAGTACTGGTTCCGAATCAGCTATTGAGATTTTTTATTTGTGACGTACTGGTCGTATTTGGAATGTTACCAAATGCGTCATCGGTGTTGAAGTAAATAAGCAGGTTCGTAACAAAGTCTTGAAAACGAGGATCCATGTGAGGATTGAGCATGTTCAGCAGTCTTGATGCACTAAATCTATTTCTGAGGTGTTGTTTTTTTGTTCAATCTTCCTTTTGAAATTAAAAGACAATATTAGTTTTTTGTTGAGTTGCATAAACAATAGATTGATGGAAGGATCGAGGAGTTTTCAGCTGCAAATCGACTGAGAACTGAGGGATACTTCGTCAGAAGCAATATGGATTGAGTTGAAGCTCAATTTACAGTTGCCTGTATTTACAAAGTTTTTCACAGTTCAATTGCCTGTTTTCATTTGTTTAGCTCAGGATAGGAGAATCGAGGAATTTCTAGCTGGAATTGGACAAGAAATTGAGGGAGACTCCACTGCATATCCGAGCTTATTCTAAGAGCTTGCATAGGGAGAATCGAGGGATTTTCTAGTCTGAGTGTGACTAGAGAACGAGGGGTTCTTCGTTGTTGCTGCTAGGCTTATTCTAAGAGCTTACATAGGGAGAATCGAAGGATTCTCTAGTCCGAGTGTGACTAGAGAACGAGGGGTTTTTCATTGTTGTTGTGGGAGTTGTAGCTCCTGTTGTTAAATGTTAATTATGGTACTGTTGATGCTAGTGCTGCTGAAATAGTTATTTGCCTTCTATATCTGATTCCATATGAGAGTACATAGTTATTGTGGACAGTGCTGATGTGTCGGTGTTGGTGGTTGATTGTTAGAGTTGATGGTATTGGTGTTATTGATGTTGCTTCTGCCACTGTGCCTGCTACTAGACCTACTACTGGTCTTGATGATGGTGCTGTTGTAAATGCCCTTGGCCAAAGAGTTAAGTCGTACCTTCCTCAGATTTGTGGTACCATAAAATGGAGACTTAACAACAAGAGTGTGAAGGTGAGACAACAAGCTGCAGTTCTGATATCCAGAATTGCTGTAGTTATGAAGCATTGTGGGGAAGAGCAACTAATGGGCCATCTTGGTGTCGTCTTGTACGAGTACTTGGGAGAAGAATACCCAGAGGTTTTAGGATATTTACTGGGGGCTCTCAAGGCTATTGTGAATGTTATTGGTATGACTAAAGTGACTCCAATGTTATTGGTATGACTAAAATAACTCCTCCAATTAAGGACTTGCTTCCTAGGTTAACACCTATCTTGAAGAATCGTCATGAGAAAGTCCAGGAGAATTGTATTGACCTTGTCTGTCGAATTGTTGACCGCGGTACTGAACTTGTTCCTGCAAGGGAGTGGATGAGATTTTGTTTTGAACTTCTTGAGATGCTTAAAGCGCACAAGAAGGGTATCCGTCGAGCAGCAGTGAACACATTTGGCTACATTGCTAAAGCCATTGGGCCTCAGGATGTGCTTGCAACATTGTTGAACAATCTTAAGGTGCAGGAACGTCAGAACCTTGTCTGCACCACTGTTGCGTTTGCTATTGTTGCTATTGTTACCAAGCTAGGACTGAAAACTCTGTTTTCAGTGCCCACCTTGAGGGGGGTGTTGAAATATATATAGTTAGTTAGAGTTTGTTGCAAGTTAGTTTTGGAAGTTGTTAGAGTAGTTATAGTTTGTTGGAGTAGTGTTAAAGTTGGTTAGCAGTGCAGTTCATTTTTTGTTTCTATACATTGTATAAATAATGCACATTTGTGCATTTTGTTCATTAATGAAGACATAGAGAAAGTTCCCACAACCCTCTTCTTCCATCTCTTTCTCTCTCTTCCTCTTCATCCCAATTATCAATTCTTCTCCTTCAATCAATTATCATGCGCACAATCGATATCCGTAAATTATATATTTAACAATAACACTAAAATATTGTCTATTAAATAAGTAAATTTGAATTATTAGTTTTTGTCAAAGCATATCTTATCTTCTTTTCTAGGTGGCGCATAATAAAAGATGATATGGCATTTTTGTTGAAGAGTCTATCCACGTCACTAACACAGACGGCATGCACGAGAGGGAGAAGACTGAGGTTTTTCCTCTTTAGGGTTTACACTACTGAGTGCTTTGAAAGTAAGATGACATACTTGACTCACAGAGTTACACTACTATTAATGGAAACTCCATTGATGAGAGATTCGAATATATCAAGCTTTGAGGCTTGTTTTACAGAGAGAATAATGAAGAAGAAAGCTCATGTGTCAGAGCAACTATTGTGTTCTGAGAAAGAGTATTCAAAAAACTAAATTCAGAAGGCAGCGTACACGAGAAGATATAACAGTTGTCTCCCACTTTCTCTTACGCTCCCTCTTTCAATTAATAATAACAGATCTTTATCCATGTAATGGGCTTCCGGATAAAGGCCTTTACATTGGGTAACATTAAACATTGGGCTGGCTCATCTAATGGGCTGGCCTAAATAACATGGGCTTCCAGATTGTGCTATGTATATTTCAACAGCCTCCCTCAAGATGGGTGCTCGAAAATATCTAGCAATCCCAGCTTGGAACTGAGATGAAGATGTTGCAATCTGGTTAGACCTTTTGTTAGTATATCTGCTGGCTGTTCTGTCGTGTTGATGTATTCAGCTTGTATCATTCCTTTTCGAATCTTCTCCCTAATGAAGTGAAGATCAATCTCGATATGTTTGGTCCTTTCATGGAACACAGGATTTGCTGCCATTTGTATTGCTGATTCATCGTCTGCGTGTACCACGATGGCGGTAGCTTGACATCCACATCAATGTCCTTGATGGCCACTAGCGGCCAGTGATTTCAAAGAGTCTTGCAAGACTTCTATTCTCGTGAGAACCGTGAGATTGTACTTTGCTTCTTGGACTTCCAGGAAATTAGAGAGTCTCCAAACTTGACTAGGTAACCTGTAACAGATTTTCTAGTATGTGGGCATGAAGCCCAATCTGCATCACAGTAACATGTTAGTGTATTTTGTTTATTACTGGATAACAGTACACCTTATCCTGGTTTACCTTTCACATACCTTACTATTCTGACTGCAGCATCATAGTGTGACTTCTTTGGATTTGTAAAAACTGACTAAGTGTTTGCACACTATAAGCAATATCTGGTCTAGTGAGGGTAAGATATAGTAACTTACCAATTATCCTTTGATATGAGCTGATATCACTGACTGGATCATCACCAGTGACAGTGTTTCTTGTATCTTGAACCTGTTTTTTCTTATAATCATCATACTCTTTTGTAGTAAGTTTCATATTAGAATCAGTGGGTGTATGAATGGGTTTAGCAGCAGCTAGTCCTAATTCTGAGATGAGTTCTAGAGCATATTTTCTTTGATGCATAATGATACCCTTGCTAGATCTGGCAAATTCTATTCCTAGAAAATACCTTAGATCTCCCAGGTCTTTCATTTTAAAAACACTATGCAGAGATTGTTTAGTCTCCTTTATGAGTCTAATATTGTTCCCTGTAATTAACATATCATCCACATAAATAAGTATAATTATTGTACCTTGCTTATTCTGTTTCAGAAATAGTGAATGGTCAAACTCAGACTGTCTGAACTGCATTTGAATTAAAGCTTCTGTAAGCTTGAAGTTCCACTGTCTTGGGGCTTGTTTGAACCCATACAAGGACTTAGTAAGTCTACACACATTATTACTGCCCCCCTGACTACTAAAGCCTTGGGGCAGAGTCATATAAATCTCATCAAACAAATCTCCTTGCAGGAAGGCATTATACACATCCATTTGCTGGATATACCACCCCCTGGAAGCAGCAATGGATAGAACAGTTCTTATAGTAACCATTTTTACCACAGGAGAGAAGGTCTCTTGATAATCAATACCTTCTTGTTGACTATAACCTTTTGCAACAAGTCTAGCTTTTAGTCTTTCAACTTCTCCAGTATCTTTATATTTGATTTTGTAAATCCATTTACAACCTATTGGTTGTTTTCCTTTTGGTAGAGTGACAATTTTCCAAGTTTGGTTTTCTTGTAAGACAGCTATTTCAGCCTTCATAGCATCTACCCACCTAGGATCTTTTGAGGCTTCCATGTAATTTTTGGGTTCTGTTAGAACTGAGAAGGAGCTTAAAAAAGCTTGATATGTAGGTTTAATATTATTATATGATATGTAATTAGAAATGGGATAAAGTACATTGTTTGCAGTGGTGGTTACAAAGTCTTTCAGCCATATGGGGGGTTGTTTGAGTCTGCTGGACCTCCTAGTGGATTTGTCAATTAATGTTATAGCAGGGTGATTCAAATATTGTATCTTATCAGAATTTCCTTCTACCAGGATATTTTCAGTGGAATTGCCACTTTCAATATGTTCCATGTTAGTGGTGTTATCACATCCTTCTTCTGATTTATTGGAGCTGTTTTGAAAGAGCTCTTGGGGCATAGTTTGATTATCAATGTTACTGGGTAGGTTCTGAAAGATGAGATTCTCAGATATATTTTCCTTAAAAGGATAAACTGTTTCTCTAAAGCTTACATCTCTACTGACAATGAGAGTCTTAGATTGCAAATCATAAAGAATGTAACCTTTTTGTGTTTCAGAGTGTCCCATTAAAGCACACCTTTTAACCCTAGACTGAAGCTTATCAGTGACAGTTAAGTCATTAGCAAAGCAGAGGCAACCAATAGTTCTAATATGACTTAAAGAGGGCTTCTTATGATAGAGACACTCATAGGGTGTAGTATGTGTGATAGAGGAGGGTAGTCTATTGATCAAATATACAGCAGCCTGAACACATAGGCCCCAGAATTTTAAAGGAATATTAGCCTGCATTCTTATAGCTCTGGTAATTTCTAATATATGGCTGTGTTTTCTTTCAGCAATACCATTCTGCTGTGGTGTGTATACACAACTTTTTTTATGAATGATACCTAAATTTTGAAGCAGTGTGGTACAGGTATCATTAACAAATTCTGTCCCATTATCAGTTCTGATAATCTTAACCATTTGGTTGAACTGGGTAGATACATATTTAAGAAAATAGTTAATAACCACACAGACTTCAGATTTAAGTCTAAGCAGATATATCCAAGTCATTCTAGTGTGATCATCTACAATAGTGAGAAAAAATCTTTTTCCATTGTATGTTTCAACCTTATAGGGACCCCCATATGTCCATGTGAACAATGTCAAAGGCTTTATTACTATAAGAAGTACTATTTGGGAAAGGTAATCTACATTGCTTAGCACATGGACACACATTACAGGTTTTTATTGCCTTAGCAATTTCATCATTACTAGCATAGATCAGTTTACTCGATGCACTTCTGAGGTATGGCGATCTTATGCGAGAGATTAATGTTTTCTTACATCCTTTATCCACGTTCTCTTACGCCTATCTTGTACATTTAAGACTGTATTCCTTTTGTTCTGTACAGTATTATCATGGCTAACTAACATATAGAGCCCGTCCTGAAATCTATCAATCTCCTTCACCTCACCTGTAGAGATCTGAAATAAGCAAGTCGAGGATAAAAAGTAGCTGAACATCTCAGCTCTCTTGTTAATTGGGAAACAGACAGAAGGTTATAATTGAATTGAGGTAAGAAGAAAACATTATCCAGTGTATTTCTATTAGAGAGAGTGCTTGTACCAGTGTGAGTAACCTGAGCTGATTGACCATTTGGTAAGAACACCTTCTTTGGTGTGATAGAATCAATTTTACCAGTAATTTTATCTAACATGTTTAAGTCATGTACCATGTGATTTGTGGCACCTGTATCTACTATCGATTTACGGTTATATTGAAAGCATGTAAGGCTTTAAGTTACGATATACTGCGATTTGCGGTGATTGGGTACCTTGAGGTTACGAGAAACTCGCATGCGTATGCAGTTTGTTGTTTAGTAGTTGTACTATCCGATCATACCGATTACGAGACAGTTTGGTGCTCCTTCAACTGCCGGTTGCTTTTAGGATCTTGGAGGAGGAATCGCCACTCTGTTGTGAGCATTGTGAGGCGTATTCCTTTCTTTTGACTTGAACCAGGGGATATCCAACTAATCTATAACAGAACTCCTTTGTGTGACCTCTCATTTTACATTCCTCACAGAATAAGTTGGTATTTCTTTTAGACCTCTGGTTTCCTATAGTCTTAGAATACATGGCGAGAGGGACCGATGGTTGTAGGACCGGCTCGAAGACCTACAGACTTATGATCGATTCCTTTTGATTTTCATCACTTACTATCATGGAATAGGCTTTATTCATTGGAAGGGGTGACATGAGCGGCACTGGCTCTAGCTGCATGTAGCTCTCATTTAAACCCATAAGGAACTGGTAAAGTTTCTGTCTCTGCATGTAATTTGTGAACTCTTTAGAAGTAGGGCAAGCACAATTTGGTGGTGACACAATGGCTTGAAATTCTACCCATAGGTTCTTTAGCTTAGTGTAGTAATCTGACACACTAGCATTACCAAGGGAGGCTTGTAAGAGAAGGGGATGGTTGTGGTCAAAAGCAGTGGTGGTAGATGTCCGCCAGCGGTTTTCAGAATGCAGATTCCTCTTGGATGAACTACTCTCAGCGGGTAGTGCATTACCATTTTAAAGACAGATTAACTACTAAGCACTTCAGAGATATCAAGGTTTAAACAAGATTTATCCGCGACAAATCTGAGGTCTAAACTTTACAACAAAGCATGACCACAAAGAATATCAAGATACTGCACAATACTTCAGATCTAGTACTTACGACTCAGATCTGATAGTTGTGACTCAGATTTAAACTTTACAACAACACACAATATAAGAAAAATGTCAAGATACTACAGGATACCTCAGATCTGGTAATTATTTTTGTTTAGAAGATCCATGCGTCTGTAGAGAAGGACGACTGGCTCTGATACCATGTTGAAGAGTCTATCCACGTCACTAACACAGACGGCATGCACGAGAGGGAGAAGACTGAGGTTTTTCCTCTTTAGGGTTTACACTACTGAGTGCTTTGAAAGTAAGATGACATACTTGACTCACAGAGTTACACTACTATTAATGGAAACTCCATTGATGAGAGATTCGAATATATCAAGCTTTGAGGCTTGTTTTACAGAGAGAATAATGAAGAAGAAAGCTCCTGTGTCAGAGCAACTATTGTGTTCTGAGAAAGAGTATTCAAAAAACTAAATTCAGAAGGCAGCGTACACGAGAAGATATAACAGCTGTCTCCCACTTTCTCTTTCTTACGCTCCCTCTTTCAATTAATAATAACAGATCTTTATCCATGTAATGGGCTTCCGGATAAAGGCCTTTACATTGGGTAACATTAAACATTGGGCTGGCTCATCTAATGGGCTGGCCTAAATAACATGGGCTTCCAGATTGTGCTATGTATATTTCAACAATTTTAATTTCTTTAACCTGTTAAAATACTCTTTTATTGTCCTATATATAGTGCAGATTGTCTTGAAAAGTCGTCATGAAGCAATGAAGGCAAAAGGTGGTTAGATTGTACGGTAATGTGCAAATATTCCCAAATAATTTAGTTTTAATTTGCCAGCTTTGTAGTAGTAGTAGTAGTTATGCTTTGCGAATTAAAAAAGAATATATAGTAGACTTGACGAGCAAAGTATTTGACAAATGTTGGTTAGGATTTCAATTATGCAGCTCAATAGTTTGACTAATCTTTTGTTTGGATATCAATTATAAAGGGTACAATCATGAACAATACTGCCTAACTTCTAGGTCTACCATCACGTTTCTGACTTGGGTCAGACTAGTCCTGAAGATAGTAGTATCGGTCCCTCAACACTGCTATCAGTAAATCGTGGGATGTGCTCCAATAATGAGAGTTTGAGAACGGACAACTGATAGTACCTACAAGGATCAACCCCAGAAAAGAGCAGAATGCTCTCACTGGAAGCGCCTTAAGCCCCTCCTTTGCCATTGGATGTGCCTAGGGCTGCACAAAAAATGGACCGGACCGAAAATAACCCGTGGACCGAACCGGACCGGACTGAATTTTTCGGTCCGGTCTTCGTTCCTACGTTTCTGGAAATTCGGTCCTCGATCCAGTCCGGAGTTTTTTTCTGATTTTTAATGTATATTGAACCGGACCGAATTTTTCGGTCCGATCTTCGATCCAATCTTTCTGGATTTTCGATCCTCGGTCCGGTCCGAGGGTTTTGTGCAGCCCTAGATGTGCCCGAGGACTAAGTCTACCATTATTAGATGGGCAAAAGAAAGGGTGATAATAAGACATAGATAGAGGACTTCTTTAAGTGTGTAACAATTACAATGTGTCAACTAACCCCAAAGGAATGACAATAAAGTTCGAGATGGAGTATTTGAAATAAAAAAACCAAGGAATTTTTTTTTTTACGGAAGAAAAGCTTTTGGCAAATATTTTCAGTTAAGTGATTTGTTTATTTATTTTTTGGTGTTTAATAGTAAAAAATATTATCTTAAAAATATTTATATATAATATAGAGAAACAACTATAGGAGTGAGGGGTTTGGGGTGGGATAGGATATCGGAGGTTGGGAGCAAAAAATCAACAAGTAATTCTTTATGACACTTATTTTCTCTACTTGTAATAAGAAAGTCATTTTTCTAATTTTAAAAATATATTTTTTCTAACTTTCCCTATTGGAAAAAGAATAAATTACGTAATAACAGGCATGACGAGACATGAGAGTACTGATTATTGGGTGGATAACATCACTAAGGTGACGACATGGCATGGTTCTCAATAGGGCTAGGATGAACACACAACGACCTGCTCATGTTGACTCTGTTCCTCTATTGGTTGACTCGAGTAGCACCGGAACAAAAAATACTTATCC
This sequence comes from Przewalskia tangutica, assembly GCA_029844215.1. Classification (NCBI taxonomy): domain Eukaryota; kingdom Viridiplantae; phylum Streptophyta; class Magnoliopsida; order Solanales; family Solanaceae; genus Przewalskia; species Przewalskia tangutica. The sequence goes on along the minus strand of CM056734.1, from coordinate 103,134,970 downwards.
GCGCTCAATATTTATATCAAATTATATTAATTTTTCATAATTAAGTTATAAAGCAAAGTTGAAATGTATATTAATTGACCATAGTAAAGTTATAAAAACTTTTGTGTGGTACCGGTGGGTCGGGAGGGACAGTTTTTTTTAATTTTTTTCATTAAATTAAAAATACTAACATATAGTCATATATATTTATAAACTAAATAATTGAACAAAGACAAGAAGAGTGTAAAAAAGTTATCCACAATCATATAAATTGGATTTTGATTATGGCCGTTAAAAAATAAAGTGATAGATTTTCTATAATAATAAGCAACTAGTAGTTGGTCATAGAAATAATTCCACTTAGTGGGTACTTCTTCGGGAATTTTTCTATAAGATAGTGTCACGACCCGAACCCCGCGCTCGCGACTGGTGCCCTACCTGGGCACCCTTCTACCCATACAACACAAGTAACCCGCGGAAGCTAAATAACACCTTTTTTTCTTTTAACAAACAAAGGCAAAGCCGTCAAGGCTGCCATAATATATAATACCCGAATAGGACTACAACTGTACAACAATATAAATACAACTCACGCAAGTCCAACCCACATATGAATACAGACCTCTAAGAGTTTGACAACAACTATGACGGGACAAGGCCCCGCCGTACCCTGAAATACACAAATCTAAACCAATCGTACGATGGTAAGCTCAAAACAAGGAAGCTACCTCAACAGTTGAACAAGATCCCACATACGCGGATCACCCAATCAGGAACCTAAACTCGTGGCATGAACGCACGAAAGTGATCGATAACATGGTACTAAGTAAGGAACGAAAATAAAGTACAGTATTAAAATCATAGCTGGCCAAGAAATGACAGGGACAAGTAAAATAATCAAATACCAGATCCAACCGTGTCATATAAAATAAAATCCAACTGTACCTTGTATCACTATACCTCTGTACCATTTGTACCATTGTACTCTTTGTATCAGACATCAGATTATCATTGTACCACTGTACTATTGTATCACTGTACCACTGTACTACTATAACACCGAGAGTCAACTGTACCTTTTCAAGATATACAAGTCATGTCAAAATCAGGGACTCCTACCCTCAGAATATATTGTCACGGGACTCGAACCCGCATATGTATGTATATAGCATCATGGGACTCAAACCCACATATGTATATATGGTGACATGAGATTTGAATCCAAATCATGGAGAGCTAGTCCATGAAATAATATAGTGTCATGGGACTCTAACCCACATACATCTATATATAATGTCGCTGGAAAAATAATATAATGTCATGGGACTCTAACTCACATACATATATAATGTCGCCGGGAGAATGATATAATGTCATGAGACTCTAACCCACATACATATATAATGTCGCCGGGAGAATGATATAATGTCATTGAACTCTAACCCACATACATATATAATGTCACCGAGAGAATGATATAATGTCATGGGACTCTAACCCACATACATATATAATGTCGCCGGGAGAATGATATAATGTCATGGGACTCTAACCCACATACATAAATAATGTCGCCGGGAGAATGATATAATGTCATGAGACTCTAACCCACATACATATATAATGTCACCGGGAGAATGATATAATGTCATGGGACTCTAACCCACATACATATATAATCACATACATCTGCAAGTTAAATAATCTTTGACTCTCATTAAAATAAAATGAACAACCATCATTTTAGACAACCAAGACAATACCATGCCTTCCTTTCAAGACAATACCATGCATTCCTTTTAAAATAACCAAGACAATTATCATGTCTTCCATTTTAAAATAACCAAATAGAACTATGTACGTCCGTCGCACACCCTTTTCATTTATAAACCCCAATACACTAGCACTTGTAGCATCAAGGCACTTTCACTTTTATATCAAATAACTTATACCTTTAAATCAAGTCATTTCTTCTTTCAAAATCATTAAAATGAACCTTCCTTTTTGAAACCCAAAGGTACTTCTCCTAACACATATCAATAGGATTTAAACCATGTAGAAACCCAAAGTACAATCGAGGAAATATATAGAACAACTTCCATTTTAGAAAACCCAAAGTACTATCAAGGGAATATCTATAACAATCTCCATTTTATAAACTCAAGGCATTTTCATTTCATGAAATACTAAGGACTTGAACCCCAAAAGTACTACGCACATCTATTCTTTATAAAAGAATCATTTCATGTAGTAAACCCCAAGATACTAACACTTCTAGTATCAAGGTACTTCTTCTTTCAAGATCAAGTAACTTCTTCTCTTTAAATCAATTAACTCGACTCCAATGCTTCCTAAAACTCTTACCAATATCTCTCATAAGACTTGGTAAGGACTTTAGGAAGAATTTAGACATGCATTTAGTATAAAATCAACAACACGAATACCCCTAGCTTCTAGGAGTAGAATCACTTCTCTTTATAAAAAATAAAGTCAAGTATACTTCAAGAAACAAGTCATGTATACTTCAATAACAAGGCAAGTATACTTCAAGAAACAAGTCAAGTGTACTCCAAATAATCATGCCGATAGAAGGAAGAAGTTCACATACCTCGTTGACGACTAATCAACATGACAAGTAGCAATACGCTCCAATGTACGTCAACTTTATCGGCTATTCCTCAAGCCAAGTAGAATATGCTATACGAAGTACTTCAACCTAAAATGACAATAACACTTCTATCAACTTCAATATTACTAGTCTAAGACTTAAACCAAATAATGGCCCTCTAATTCTACGGAAATTTGGGCAGCACTTCCTTTGTTTCTACGTACTTTTCCACTTTTTCCAAGGCCCGAATTCATCAACCAACAAGCCACATTTAAGGCACAACCAACAGTTAACCAAAGGGGATTAAACGCCTAACTTGACGTGTAAAATTCTGCCCCACAATCTATACAACACAGTCCGCAAAACAGTCCATAAAATAGTCCACTAAACAGTCCATAATAAACCAACATTAAGGGTACAATGTGAAGCCTTTAACACCCTTATTCCTTAGGACTTTCACTAGTCATTTTACCACATTAAACATGCATTTTAGGGGCTGATTTTCCAGCATATATGCACCCCAAAACAGTCCATAAAATGGCATCTCAACGTCTAACAGTTTTGGGCAGTTTTCGTCCAACAATCCAAAGTCATTTTCTTTAATTCCTTTTATTCCAATTCAAGTTCCAACATGTTATACAAGTTATATAATCTATCAACTACAATATTTCCTTCATTATATAACATATACCAAGTGTAAATAACGACAATAACCAACGAAATCGGAAAACCTCAAAATTAGTCTAGCTCTCGGCCAAGCCTTAAAAAATTGTCCAAACACTTTTTAATCCTCATTATTTTTATTACAAGTTCATCCATACATTCTAACAATAAGTAATATCCAATTACTTTAAAAGAATAAGTACTTTTACCTCATTTTGTGCCCAAAAACACCCCAAAATAGTTCGGTCTTTATTGGTCTGCAATTTTCGTTTCGCTCCACTTCCTCAAGTTCCAATCACATATATGAATCTACCACAAGCTTATAACCAACTTCACTTCACGTTTCGCTTCCAAAAAGTCGATAAAACTTAGGGTTTTCTCCACCTCATTCTCGGCCAAAACCAACAAAACTTGTGGAATAATGATCTTGGCTTAGCACTTGGTTTAGGGACTTAATCTTGGAGAAAGAAACCAACTAATCTTTGTTGTTCTTGGCTATGAAGGATTTTCGATTTTTGAGCTCAAAGGAGAGAAAGATGAGAGCTTATTTGGCTAAGTGTATAATGAATCCAAGTCTTCCAATACTTGGATAATATAACCAAGTGTATGGACAAGTGGAGTGGGACCCACTTGTCCACTTGTCCTCCTTTCAAAATATCTATAAAGTGTAGTCAACTTTCAAGACATGTGGGGGTGACACGTGTCGCTCTACGATTGGTCCAAAATTATTTCTTCCCCAAAATATCTCAAAATATTGTGGGCCTCACAAAACCGTAAAATTTTCCCGTGGGCCCCACATGACCAAATCCGGAACTTAAAATTCAAAATTCCAATATAATCTATAAGTCCCAAATACCAAATTTGAGAACCTAATTCCAATTAATAAATCTTTTCCTTCACAATTTTCCGATATTTTTTCTTAAGAAAAAGTAATTCTTCTTTCTTTCCAAAATTCAAATCTCAATTTCTTGCGCACGTTCTCATATCATTGCCTTGGAAATACGGGGTGTAACAGATAGTCCACAATCGTGACAAGTTTTTTTATAATCTTTTTTCCGTTGGATTCTATTACTTTTAAAAATAAAGTTTATAGCAAATTGTATTTTTCAAGAATATCTTGAAAGAGTGAAAGACCATCCTTTACGACTAAGTTATAAATATGACACGCACATTTGATATGAATTTTTTTTGGAAAAGACGGAGTTAAAAATTCTTTTAAAACATAAATAGAATAATTGTTAGAAGATGCATTATCTAATGTAATACTCATAACTTTATCATTTATTCCGTAATAATCGCAGACTAAATAAATATTTTCTGAAATAAACTCACCAGTGTGCCTACTATCTATATGCTAAAATACATTTTTGCATAGACCATTTATAATCTATCCAATGACAAGCTACCGTTAAATAATCATGGCTGTTAGTACTACGACCTATATCAGAAGTTAGAACGACTTTGTCATTAAAATGATATAATGCATAACGTAAATATTGTTGATATTCATGTGCAAATTTAAATACATCTCTCTTAACAGTTGATCTAGGAAACCTTTATAAGCAGTATTATACATATCTTTAATATAATGAATAAAACCAGGAGATTCAGGAAATGAAAAGGGCAAACCCTCCACAGCAACTAATTTTGCTAGTGCTTCCCTATCTTTATGTTTATTGTATTTAGGGCCTACAACTCCCCCCGTCATAGGGTTAATTTGACTCTGTACTTTATCCGGGACAGTATGTGAACCTTGTCCCGATTGAGAGGGCGCTTGCACACCATCTTTTTCAATAATGTATTGGGCATGCAAGACTTTGTGTTTTTGCAATAGGTGTTATCACACCCCATTTTAACCGGAGTCGAAAATGGTTACGACATATGGGTTGATTCCTAAATTTATTTTAAGGAGTCGCCACCTAATTATTTTAAAGATGAATTAGGACATCTACTTAGCAAAATCTGCTAAAAATAACTCCATTTGATGGTCTGCGAAACTGATGAGATTCCGGGTAAGGATTCTTTATTATCCTAAAGGGAAGGGGTTAGACATCCTATAGGATCCGCTAATTTGCGGTTGTCCGGTCAAACCTAGGTTAATTATTATACTAGAGGAAAATGCATGTTTTTGAAAGTATGAAGTTAAGAGAGGATGTTGCAAATAACTATCTTTTGAAAGATATATTTTGATAAAATTTGCATGAAATTTATTTATTAAAGTACTTGAAAATGGTTTGTTGGAAAGTATATATTGCACATAAAATTTAGTTTTCATGAAGATATGCATTTGTATGACATAAGTTGAAACATTATATAAAATTAGATTTTGACAGAATATGTGTTTAGATGATAATGTCGTATGAAAACACTTGTGGCATAAATATATACAAGACATAATTTTAGATTAATGCACTCATATAATAGAATCCATAAAATACTTATTTTTAGCAATTGATGACAAATGAAAGGTAGTTCATGTTTATAAATCAAAGAGATAATAATTTTTTATTTAAAGATCATTTTTATAGCAAATTAAATAGTACAAAATCTTATTGTATGTTTAATAATACGAAATAAAAGATGACAACATAGTTTTGAAAATTTGAACATGCAAGACGGACCTAAAGGATAAATAAACTAGCGGCGTATTTCTATTTTTTAAATTACCCCTTTAATCTATTAGCCTTAATTATTCTAAATATCTTAAAGCTATCTATTCTACACATTTCAACATACTACATATCATAACAAGAGGAGAAGGATAAAATGACGAAATTGAAAGTAATGAAATAAAAAGGATTGTGGCATATATAGAAAATGACTTATTAAAACTATAAATTATAAGGATAAAAAAATGTGATAATAAATAATATTTGAAAAAATATATTTTAATGATTAATATAAAATGCGATGCCTTTTGTGAATAACATATAATATTAGGATAAAACTTATTATTGTGATAAAAATGTCACGAAGTAAAACGCGAATAAAGATAATAATTGTGATTATTTTGAGAATATAGAAATCTTTATTTATGTATGCATATGTATGTATTTATTAACATTAGAAAATTGTTTTTTGCGGTGTTAAAAATAGTTTAGTTTCACGATATGCAATCGGAAGAGAGAGACAAAATTGGGTGTCAACAGGTGTCTTCCTAAACCCCCCGTCTCACCATGACCTTGTCCAGTTTTAAAAGTATAAACAGCTTTACAAGTTTTACATATAGCTACTTGATTCGGTACGTCCCTGTGAAAATATTTCCATACAGCTGATTTTAATGGTCGTTTTGCCGGACCTCGTCTCATACTAGAGGGAATAGGAGACATTTCACTAGTGGGTATATCATCATCTACATTAGTGGGTGTATCATCATCTAGAGTGACATCTAAGTCAAAGTCTTCTTCATTTTGAGAAAATACACGGTCGTCAAGATCATATGGTATTTCAGAAAACTGTTCAAGATCAATAAAATCATCTTGTCTAGGAGTAGGACTAGGAATACTAGAAGAAGTCCCCTGCCCTTATTACCCCTACTAGAAGAAGCCTGACCCTTACCCTTACCCAACATGCCTCTTAGTCCTTTCATTTTAATTATGCTAATAAATAGTTAAAGATAATGAAATTAAATGTGCTAAATGAAATAAAGACAAAATAATAATTTAATGAGAGAACGAATGTACCAAACGCCGACGTAGAGTCGACGTGTAATCGAGAGGTTGAAAATTGAAACTTTGCTCGATAGATAATCCTCAAGCTAGTTGTCAACTTCACTCTCAATTCCCAAATTAATAAATAGATTGAATATATAGTAGACAATGTTGTATAGAGATTGATTGATTGAGAGATTAGAGAGATAAGAGATTGTAGGAAGATTTGTGAGAAATAAGAAGAGAAAATGAGGTATTTATAGTTGGGAAATTGGGTTAAAGTATAAATATAATAACTTAGAGGTTAAAAATAAATATGAAAGGAGTAGGGGGTAGGGGGTAGGGGGTTGGGGGAGTGGGGGAGGCCAAAAATGGCCGTTGCAAAACGGCCAAAATGTAAAATGGTCGTTATTGCAACGGCTATTTTTGCAATTGGCTGGGTTTCGAGCGGGATCGAGACGAGACGCGGGACGGGTCGGGTCATCTCGGGATCGGGCCAGGCGGGACCATACTATGTCCCGTCCCGAATCGAGGCCCGTTACCGTTAATTTTTTTAAAAAAAATATTCGGGACCGGGCCGACCCGACCCACTGGCCAGGCCTAGACATACATGGTAACATAAAGGAGACCATAGCTTCTCAAATGTAAAATCACTAGGATCTCCTTTATTTACCATGTACCATGAGGTCCCGAATGAGTTACTAAACCACCACACTTTTTTTCCTTTGAATCAAAAGTCAACCAAAATCAAGTAGAGCAATATGTTCAATTTTGTGTGTGTGTGTTTGTAGCAAAAAAGTAATTAATGTATCGAAATCAAAGTAAATAAGATAATACTAATGTTTTCTTTGGTGATTGAAGATTTAATTGTAAAAAGAATCAGAATAGATATGATTTTAGCAGAAGTTGATTTCACGCGGAATTGAAAACCCATGTCTGTTTTTGAAAGAAATAATCCCCTACTGCGATAGCAGGTCGGATTCCCGTACGAGGAGCCAGCCGCAGCACCCAACTTGGGTTTAGTATCAACTGGAGTGGAAGTGGACTTACATGATGACATCCCAGCCCTCTCAATGATCTCAACTGCATACTTCCTCTGTGATAAGAACAACTCACCTGCATGACGAGTAACCGCGATCCCCAAAAAGTAACTCAAGGGTCCCAAGTCTTTCATGGCAAACTCATAACTGAGCATTGTCATGATAGACTGGCGTAATGCATCAGAAGAGGCAGTCAAGATAATATCGTCCACATATAAGAGTATATAAGTCAATGAAGAACCACGACGATACATGAACAATGAATTATCAGACCTGCTGTGAGAGAACTCAATAGTCGACACTTAGTCTGCAAATCTCTTATACCACGCCCGCGGAGACTGCTTAAGTCCATACAAGGACTTCTTCAACAAACAGACATGATGAGGATATTTGGGATCCCTAAACACCAAGGGTTGATGCATACAGACTGTCTATTTAAGGTCACCATGTAAGAAATCATTCTTCACATTGAATGGGTCATGCTTTCGAAAGAGCCAAGTTGAGCACAATGTGAATGGTAGACGGCTTGACCACAGGACTAAACGTCTCACCACAATCCACACCTACCTACTGAGTCCTACCATCACCTACAAGACGAGTCTTATGCCTTGCAAAAGAACCGTCAGAATGTCCTTGTGAACAAAAATCCACATAGACCGAATAATATTAATACCAGATGGATGGGGCACCAACTCTCATGTCTTATTATCAATAAGAGCATTATATTCATTGGTCATAACAATTTTCGGGTCATTTAATGCTGACACAGGGTTACGGGGCAGAGGGAATTTAAGAACATTATAATTCAAATTAAAATGTCTTTTCGGTTTAAAAATGTCCCGTTGACTACGCGTGACCGATCTATGACTCGGGGGAGAATGGGGATGATTTTGGGAATTATCGGGACACAGGCGTATTGGCGTGAGCATTGGGCATCTTGGCCCAACACTACCCATACCGAAATTTGGAGATCTGATTGGGCTAGATGGTGACTGGAACATACGACATTATTGGGCCAGAACTGGGCATTGTAGATGGCCCAATTTCTGGACCCAGATATGTAGAATACGTTGTGACTGTGGGGCCAGCGTGCAGTGGGCTCGCTGGTGGATTTGGGGTGCGTGACACTTCCAAAAGATGGTGAATAATATACGGGGATATACCATTATCCAAAAAATTATACGACTTAGGCACGAAATTACTAACCTTAGCAAATGGAAATTGGGATTCATCAAAAATAACATGGCGACTAATGATGATTTTATTAGATGATAAATCAAAATATTTGTAACCACGATAATTAGACGGATAACCCAAAAACACACAAAGAGTAGAATGTGCCTGAAGTTTGTTACTTGTGGTGGACGGAATCAATGGATAACACAAGTACTCAAAGACCCTAAAATGTGAAAACGAAGGAGTCTTATTATATAAAATTTGAAGAGGGGATGAATACGTCAAACTTCTGATAGGAAGAATGTTGAGTAGATATGTAGTCATTTGTAGAGCATGATGCCAAAACGTAGGGGGTACGGAAGCATGAAGCAATAACATTCAGACAATATTATTAATGATACGAATTTTTCGTTCAGCTTTTCCATTTTGTGAAGACGTATGATGACAAGAAAAATGAAAATTGATCCCATTATTAGCACAAAATTCCCGAAACACCTCATTATCATATTACTTGTCATTATCACATTGGATATTTTTAGTTTTCCGTTCGAATAAATGCTCTAAATTGTAAGAAGGTGGAAAAACTTGAGATTTTTTCGCAATTGGAAAAGTCCATAAAAATTAGAGTAATCATCCAAAAATAAAACATAGTAACGATGACCCAAAGAACTGAGAACGGGAGATGTCCATAAATCGCTATGAATAATATCAAATGACATTAAAGTATGAGAATTCGAGTCTACAAATGGCAACCTAACAATTTTTTCTAGAGAATAAGATTGACAATTTTGAGTATCCTCGAATTCCCACGTTCCAGCGTGTGGATGTTGAATTATCAAGAAAAAAGAGGATAGGAAGGCGTTTCTTCGATTAGGTGTCTCGTATACGTGTACCCTTAAAAGAAATAAACTTGTTTCTATCTAAGAAAGACAAAATAGACGACCCCGAATGACCTAGACGAGTATGCCACGAGGAAGGAACAAAAGCTGCAAAAGTTGATAGCACGGTTGGACTCGAGGAACCGAAACTTGGTGTGATAGGATAAAGATCTCCCATACTATCATACCTCATGAGAGGGCTCCCTGTCTTGAAATCCTTCACAGAAAATCCAAATGGATCAAATTCAATAGAAACGTAATTTTCAGTGGTGAATTTACGGGCGTACACCAAAATTTTAATCAATTTAGGATCATGAAGGGTATTTTTTAAGACAAGTGGTGGATGGGGGGGGAGACAACGTTTTATAACCATAACCACGAATTGAAATCGAATTGTCATTACCAATAATTATACCACGATTACTGCTCAAATTGGAATAAGACGAGAGAGTACATTGGTCGGATGTCATGTGGGTTGTGGCTTCTGTGTCCATGTACCAATTCGGGTCCGATTGAGTCAATCCAAGTGTGTGCATCGCGGCTTTGATCTCGGTAGGAGCGGGAATGATGGATCTGCGGAGGCCGAGGCCCAAACACTCCTGCTTGCTGTCTCGACCGGAAGAGCACCGCCATCGCCATCGCTTGTCCATCGCCCACCGCTGTTGGGCCATGGCATATTGGGCCTCGAGATGGGCTCGCCAGCTCACTGGTTTGGGCAGTGTTGCGGAACTGGGACCAGTGGCTGTTGGGCCACTACCCACTAGTCCAGGTCCATGGTCAGTTGTCCCAAGGCTGGGACCAGTTGGGTCGCGGCCCACTACTGCTGGAGTTGGACTCGCTGCCGCTGTTACCGCCGCCGGAACCACCGCGTTTGCCGCCACAATTTTTCCCGTTGTTTTTACGATTATTTTTGTCGCCACTGTGAGCACGGTTTTGGCCTGAATTATCAAAGAAACTTGGAGAATTTGTGGAGGACGTCATCATGACTATGGGGCTAGTGCCGGTAGCTGCCTTCTTAGCCAAGCCAACTTCTTCCAAAGTAAGCATGGAGCGGGCTTGATAAAACTTTGGGAGAGGGTTACTCTAACGAAGTAGAGTCCCCACACCACTATAGGCCTCGGAGAGGCCAAAAACCATCTGTAAAAACAAGACGATCGTCACTAACGGGCGCAACAATGTTGCGGAGTTGGTCCGCCAATTCTTTCAACCTTTTGCAATAAGCTGAAACGTTTGGGAAATTTTCCATGTTGACGTGGTAAAATTCCTGCTCAAGCGTAACAACTCTAGAGTTATGATAATCCTGGAATATGTCACGCAGTCTATCCCAAGCAGCCTCTGCCGTAGCGTCTAGCTCAATAATTATTTGCAACAGGTCAGTAGAGATAGTGGAGTAAATCCACTGAAGAACGGTGGCATCAAGTGTCGTCCACATATTTCGATCATTCTCACATTTTGGCACCTCAGTATCCTTATGATCGGCGGGGATTATGTGATGGATGACTTGATGCGAGCGTGCGTGAATCTTGAGCAGTTCGGCCCACGTCGCATATTGGACGTTTTCTATTTCAAGAACAAGGGGATGTGATTCTTGATGTTAGAAACTGTAAGGGTAGGATGAAACGCGTTCTTTGATGTGATAGAACAATATGTGATTGAGGGATTTAGCAGAAAGAAATTTTGGAGAACAAAAAACTCACGGAACCGAGAAACTGTTTCACGGAAATCGAGGCAGAAAGATTGCGGAAGCAAGGAAGAAAAATAACCTAAATTGTTGATACCATGAAAGAAATAATCCCTTGATTATTTTCATTAATGAAAGATATATATATATATATATATACTTTACATATTTCCATAATAGGAAAATCATTTTCCTCTTCTACTCCTAAAACCATATTCTAGTAGTACAAGACTCCTATAATTATGGTAAGTATACAATACTAATTAATGTACAATATTAGCTAAACTAAGTAAAATTTTGTACCAAACCCGAGACCATTATGCACAAAACACGTGATATACATTGAATGTATATCACGTGTATACCTATATTTAACACTTTTCTTGAAAAAGCATCCTCATCAACTCTCTATCTTTTGAACCCATCTCTGTTTTTATCCGAAGGATAGTATTATGCGGTATTCAGTAGATTGATTTACGACTATCAAATGTTCTTTAACCAGTTATAATTCATACTTATTACAATAGATCTTTGCTTGTATATTTGATGCATGCACTGGCCGCTGGCAATTTGAAGAAACCAGCCAAAGAGGCACATGCTGCTTTGCCCTAGGCATATCCCTCCCATACCACAAACACATTCATATATTTGTTTTGTTGCTCCCACTTGATGGGTGTTCCTCATTTTACCTTAGTTTTTGAGCTTACGAAACATAACCAGCAATTTGCTTGCAAGAAGAAAATCCAAGATAAATTTTATTGGAACGCAAGTCAAGAGAAGTGTGGACTTCTTGTCTCTTTCTGGCCTAAACATCACTACACTTCAAAGAATGACAAAGACTTATAGCTATGGTTAGGGATATGTCTGGTCATAAGAGGTCCCAAGGGCTTTAATTCAGTGATAAGAGTGCAGTGTATGACCTAGGCTAAGTGCACTTTGTGAGTCAAAGCATGTGATGGACAAACTTCTGACGTTTAAGTGGAGAAAGGTTGACGGGACTCCTTGGTAAAAAAAAAAGACATGTTAGGGTATAAGACGCCTCAACTTCATTAATCTGGTGATAAGATTGCAACGTATGTGTTGAAGTTATTAGTGGCTAAGTGTGGTTGTTAGTAGTTTGTTAGTAGTTAGTTATGGTTGTTAGTTTGTTAGGGGCATTATTGTCCTTTCACGATTGAGGGGCATTTTGGTCTTTTCCTCTTTTCCTTTATTTTGGTCTTTACGTTTTCCATATAACAAAGAATGTGGTCTTCTTCTTCAGTTAAGCAAAAATAATAAGAACAAGCTAGAAGCTCTGTTTTGAGCCCAAACTGTTCTTCTCTTCCTCTTCCCTACGAATCCAGTCCAATTAACAGTATAACATGAGTTGACTGCACTTTGTAAGTCAAACCATGCGACGGACTAAATCTCTAGCTTTCAAGTGGAGAAAGGTAGAAGAACAACCCATCTATTGACTTCCTAGCTTTGCACCAAATTAATCTTCAGAGACTTTTTGGTTAAAAAGAAGACATGTTAAGTCATACTCATGATTGGGACCATAATTCACTCTATATTCTAGTACTGGTTTTCTCATTGACAATGATCTCTCTAATCGTGATAAGAGTGCAGTGCATGATGTGAGTTAAGCGCACTTTGTGAGTCAAACCATGCGATGGATGGACTAAACTTCTAAATATTTAGGTTGTGAAAGATAGAGGGACGAACCACCTCCTATTGACTTTCTGAGTCTCGCATAATTAATCTCCTGGACTTTTCGGTTAAAAAGAAAAAGATATGTTATGTTCGGTTGCCTCCTACAACCACGAAGATTACCATTTGACAGCCTTACCAAAACAGAGATTTTACAGAAGACCAAGAGGAGTTAGTGCTAGACAATTTGGAAGATTATAAAACAGTAAGTCTCCAAGAAACAGCATATCTTGACCAAGAGATATTCTCCAATGCAGCTTCTACTCGATATATATTTCATGACTGAGACCATACATTCACTCTATATTCTAGGAATGCTTTTTCACTGACAATGATTTCTCCAAAGAAAGATGTAGGATCCTTGCATCTTCAGTGTTATTTCAAGATTCATCTTATGAGTAGTATGTAGATACAACAAACAGTGAGTAGCCAGCCCACAAAAAGTCATGTTATATAACCTTTCCAGTAAGGTAAAGTAAAACAGTTGGATAAATAACCAAAGAAACAAAGATTGAACATCAAGCAAATTAAAGTAGGCATGTTGCAAAGTTCACCTTCTTTAATAAATAAAATCCTCGTGTCTATTTAACATGTATTCCTGAACCTGATTACCATAAATATACAAAGCATTCTGAGAAAAGATGGCTCCGTGTAAGTGTAACAACACTTATTCAAACTAAGCACTTGTTTTCACTGTCGCGGACTTGATGATGTCAATAAATTCAGGCTGTGATATAACAGAGATTTCAAGATCAGACACCACACAAGTCTACACCAAAATCGATGACACAAAAAATGCTGAAACAAACCTTTAGTGAAGCACCACCAACCAAAAAACCATCCACATCAGGTTGTGCTGCCAACTCTTTGCAGTTAGCTCCATTTACAGAACCTGCATATCGTTTTAGTAAAAGCGGCTGGACACACATCATTTGCAAATATTGAAATATTTTTTGCAGATCAGGTTTTACAATTTAAAATCATTATTTCAACTGAACCTGAACTAGAAAATTATAGCTTTGATATAATTTTCAGGAGCTAAACAGCGACAATTCACATCCAAAGGTGATAAAAGTTCCCCAAAACAGTCACAAATAGTTGCCCTATGGTAATTTGACTTTGGACTATTAGTGAATATTCTTCAAATATTCACAATATATATTGTATTTATTATTGATATGTATTTAAGGTAGTTTAGGATTTTTACTGTATGAAGAATCCTCTTTGTACAACTATATATATTGTGATTAATGAAAGAATCCTTAAGGAAAATTATTTCAATATCTTACATGGTATCAAAGTCAAAACCCTAGGGCTCTCTCTCACCTAAGTTAAACCGCCCCCCCCCCCCCCTCCTCTTGGTTTCGCCGGATTCCACACTCGGTTTCGCCGGAATTTTTTTCCCTTCCTTTAGTCTTTCTTCTCCACTAATATACAATGACTAATCCTCCTAATCCCAACACTCAAAATCCAAACGAGGCTTCCTCCTCCACCGTCGACACCTCCACCCCACCAAAAACTTCATTCTCCCCATGTATTCACCCTGCACTAACTGTCACAAACATCAAGAACTGTCTCCCAATCATTCTTGATCAAAAAAACGGTCAGTACACACCATGGGTCGAACTATTCCGTATTCATGCGTGTCTCTACAACGTGCTTGACCACATAAATGACTCATTCCCGCGCCCTCTGAAGTCGACGACGATGCTTGGCTTAGGCTTGACGCCGCGATTAAGTAATGGATATATGGTAGCATCTCTCAGGATTTGCTACTCACTATAATGAAGTCCGGTGCCTCAGCCCGTGAGTTATGGATTCGGTTGGAAAAAATCTTTCATGACAACAAGCACACCCGTGCTGTGTATTTAGAGGAACAATTTAACAACACACGTCTTGATAATTTCTCCAACATGACTGAGTAATGCAAATAGTTACAACTTGTGACATATCAACTCTCCAACGTCGGCACGCCTATCTCGGAAACTAAAATGGTGTTATAATTGATTGCAGGCCTTCCAAAAGGCGAATATGATACTTTGGCCACCATGATTCAACAGGCGGATCCGTTACCCAGTTTTAACAAAGCTCGTTCGCTGTTGTTGCTCGAAGAAACCCGTCGTGCTAAGTAGGATGAGCACAACCAGAAGGCGTTATTGTCGAAACGCAACCCCCAAATCAAATTCCTGTCGGCCAAACCTCACCGAAATTCACAACCGCGACAGGGCCGCGGCAGTAGAGGTGGGAAGGGCCGCGATAAGTGGCGCGGCGCGGCGCAGAGTCGTGGTCGCGGCAAAGGTCGCGACAACAGAATCCAACCACCGCCATTCCATTCCTGGGTCATGGCGCCTCAGCTCAGAGCGTCGCGGCGCCCAACAGCCTAAGACCGCAAGAACCCTTCAACCGTATGCTCAGCAAGGTTGTTGGCCTAGCTCACCAGACTAACAAAGAAGCCCACTTTATGCAAGGCTAGTTCCAGCAGCCCGCATACAACATGGCCCCCACTGATTTGGGTCAGGATTTTAGCAGCTTCAATCTGCAATAACTGGACAACAATTGTTACATGAACTCGGGCGCCACATCTCACGTCACCCGGTCTGCAGGTAATATTCCTAAACTGTTCAGTTTAAAGCATCCTCAATATATTACAGTTGGCAATGGTCACCGCATTCCAATACAGAGCTATGGTACATCTTACACACCACCTCCTCATCCACCCTTCTCCCTTAAGAATGTCTTATATGCCCCAAACATCATTAAGAGCCTAATTTATGTCCGCAAATTTACTCGTAATAATTTTGTCTCTGTTGACGTTGACTCTTTTGGTTTCACTGCGAAGGATCTTCATACGGGGACACCTCTTACGAGATGCAATAGCACGGGGGATCTCTATCCATTTTCATCCACCTCCGCTGCCAGATCTGGCTCTCTCATCTCTCTCGCGACTATATCTCTCCCACATGACATAATTGGCTTGGTCATCCAGGAGCCCCATTTTTCAATTTTCTTAAAGGCAATAGTTTTATTCTGTGTAATAATGGGAAGCTTGCCCACAACTGTGTTTCTTGTTCTCTAGGCAAACATACTCGTCTTTCATTTAAATCATCGTACTAGTGTTACTTTTGCATCATTTGATATTATACATGTCGATTTATGGACATCTTCTATTGCTAGTTCTCTCGGTCATAAATATTATCTTGTATTACTAGATGAATTTTCTCACTACATTTGGATATATCCTCTTAAATTTAAATCGAAAGTGTTTACCAAATTTCTTGAGTTTCGCACTTTTATCAAAACACAATTTGAAAAAGGTATAGTCTTTTCAGTGCGATAATGGTCGTGAATTTAACAACTCCACCTTTCACCGTTTTTGTACGAATAATGGCATGGTTTTTCGGTTCTCCTGACCTCACACTCCCCCACAAAATGGTAAAGTTGAACGAATCATTCGTACCATTAATAATATGATTCGTACTTTGTTGATTCATGCAATCCTCCCTCCGTCATTTTGGGTATATGTCGTTAAGATGTCAGAATAGATTCTAAACATCTCCTGAGTAGTACCCTTCACAATATGACCCCTATCGAAATCCTCTATCACAGAGTCCCCTCCTACGATCACTTACGGATATTCGGTTATCTCTGTTATCCTAACCTTACCTCCACCTCCCCTCACAAACTAGCCCCCCGGACCACACCATGTGTCTTTGTAGGCTTCCCGTCGAACTATAGGGGATAAATCTGCTATGACTTGTCCACTCGTCAAATCCACATTTCCCTTCACGTCACGTTCGTCGAGACCATATTCCCGTTTTCGAATCCTCAGAAATTCCAAAAACTGGATTACTCCTTTCTTGACGAGCCTGCCATCTCTCCCATCATTCTCAGTCAACTCCGTCATCAACGTCGTCAGCGCCGCGGCCCATCGAGGAGGCGCCGCGGCGCCAACCTTCCGGTGAACAAAGTGCTTCCACACCGTCATCAGCGTCGCGGCCCATCGATGAGGCGTCGCGGCGCCTAATCTCTAGTGACCAAAGTGCTTCAACATCGTCGTCAGCGCCGAGGCCCATCAATGAGGCACCGCGGCGCATTAGCTCCAGTAGCCACTGGACCTCCGCGACGCCTTCGACGGATTTCCCACCACCATCCCCATATCCAACCATACTATCTGTCTCGGATCCTGCTACTCAGCCGCTGCAGCCACCCACTGTCCCCACTCACCAAATGGAAACTCGTGCCAAACACAGGATTTTCAAACCCAAAATCCAGTTTATCTTGTCTGCCCAAACCATTTCTCCAATTCCTAAGAACCCCAAATTGGTCATACAAGACCCTAATTGGAATGCGGCTATGTCTGAGGTATTCAATGCTTTAATTAAACAGCACACGTGGGATCTAGTACCTAGACCGGAGGGGGTGAATGTGATCCGATGCTTGTGGCTATTTCATCACAAATTCAGAGACAGTTGTGACTTGGAGCGCTACAAGGCAAGACTTGTGGCAAATGGTACTAATCAGCAGGAGGGCATTGACTGTGGTGAAACTTTTAGCCCGATTGTTAAACCGGATACGATTCGTATTGTTCTTAGTATTGCTATGGGTAAAAAGTGGTCAATTCATCAGCTGGATGTCAAGAACGCATTTCTTCATGGGGATTTGAAAGAAACTGTGTATATGCATCAGCCACTAGGGTTTGTTCATCCTGCAGTTCCTCAGTATGTATGTCGTCTCAGAAAGTCACTTTATGGCCTAAAACAGGCACCTCGTGCTTGGTATGACCGATTGGATTTATTTGTAGCAGGTGTGACACATCTCTGTTCATTTTTCATCATGGTAGTGACATTGCTTACTTACTATTATATGTAGATGACATTGTTCTCACTGCCTCATCTAACAAATTGAAAAATGACATTATTGCTCTTGTCAAAACTAAATTTGCTATGACTGATTTAGATAAGCTGAGTTACTTCTTGGGTATATCAGTTACTAGATCTGCAGATACTATGTTTCTGAGTCAGCGTAAGTATGCAGAAGAAATTGTGTTCAGGGCTAAGATGTCAAATTGCAAAGCTATGCCTACTCCGGTTGATTCGAAATCCAAACTCAGTGTTTCTGAGGGTGATCCAGTGTCTGATCCTACTATCTATCGGAGTCTTGCAGGTGCTCTTCAGTACCTCACATTTACCAGGCCCGACATTGCATATACCGTTCAACAGGTGTGTACATTTACGTGCCCAGGAACCCCATTTTGCTGCTCTTAAGCGTATTATCAGATACATTAAGGGTACTCCTGAATATGGGTTGCATCTCTACCCCTCCGCTCCGACCAGGTTGCTCTCTTACACATATGCTAATTGGGCGGGATGCCCGGACACGCGACGCTCTACTTCCGGCTATTGTGTTTTTTTAGGGGATAATCTTATTTCTTGGTCTGCCAAGCGGCAAGCCACTTTATCACGCTACAGTGCTGAAGCAGAGTATAGGGGTGTTGCTAATGTAGTTGTTGAGGTATGTTGGCTCCGAAATCTTCTCTTGGAGCTCAGTTGTCCACTGCGTAAAACGTCTATAGTCTATTGTGATAACATATCTGCCATATATATGTCTTATAATTCGGTCCAGCATCAGCGGACCAAACATATTGAGATGGATATCCACTTTGTACGTGAGAAGGTAGCACTTGGTCAAGTCAAAATACTGCATGTGCCCTCCTCCTATCAATATGCGGACATCTTCACAAAGGGACTACCCAGACGGTTGTTCATAGACTTCAGATCCGGCTGGCGTTGGCCTCTCTCGCTCGTCTCGAGGAGTATTAGCGAATATTCTTCAAATATTCACAGTATATATTGTATTTATTATTGATATATATTTAAGGTAGTTTAGGATTCTTACTGTATGAGGAATCCCCTCAGTGGCGGATGCACTAACAACAGGGTGGTGCAGTTGCACCACCAGATTTTTTTAAAAAAATTGCCTTCTAGGCATAAAAAATAAAAAATAAAAATTCCTTCTAGGCATAAAAAATTTAAAAAAAATTTGCACCACCAAATATAGTCTCCTGGATCCGCCACTGAATCCCCTTTGTACAACTATATATATTGTGATTAATGAAAGAAATTCCTAAAGGAAATTATTCCAATATCTTACATGGACAAATCTAGTTAGCTGAAAAAGACGAAAACAAATACCACTACCTCCTTTTTTTCAAAAGGCCTCTAAGTTTCAGTCCAGATGAGGTGTTATATAGATAAAGCAAATACAAAAAGTTGTTCCATAACTTCTTGAGTAAAGCTATTGGAAAATACCACTACCTCCTTCCTGACACTTTGAGGCGCAAATGCCACCTCTTTTTTCAGAAAACTTCTCTGACGAAATTGTGCACAGAGTATCTCTCCACTGATTACAAACTGTTATTATAAACAATCCTACTTTACTTCTACTATTAACATGACAATAAACAAAGATAATGCCGTCCTACTTCACATTCTGCATTATATTGAGGGAACAGGTGATTCTATGTACCTCCGTAGATGATTCTAGTTGAAGCAGCAACTGCTGCACCAGCATTAACATGAAGCCATTTCCTTAATTCAAAATGAACCTGGCAGAGATATGAAACTTCTTTTGTAGTTAAATGTGTTGGCATATAATTGAAAGACCAATTAACTTAAGAATGCATCAAAGCTTCTAAAATAGATTGCCAAACCTATGGAAACAAGGGAAGTAATTTGGAGGCAAATATCAAATATGTTGTGCGTTCATGTCACATAGGTGTCTAAGTAACAAAAAAAAGTAGTCCGGTGCACTAAGTTGCTGCTATGCGCGGGGTCCGGAGAAGGGCCTGACCACGAGGGTCTTTATACCTAGGTGTCTTGGTATTCTTGAAAATACATACTGAAGTAGTACTATCGGTTTTTAGAAGTTGAAAATATGAAGAAATATATTTGCTGATTGTACTATAAATGCGGAGATGTTCCGCTAAACACATATCTTTACTTTAACCACGATGACAAATAGACAAAAACATACATAATCAGTAATTGAATAGCTAAGAGAGATTCAACGTACTTCCTGAGCCTGAGCTGGAGTAGCAACCTTTCCTGTTCCAATGGCCCACACTGGCTCGTAAGCCAAAACAATATTAGACCAGTGTGTGATTTGTTCTGCAAAAAGATGGTCCATCATCATTCATATAGATGCAATAAAGATAAAATCAAGAGGACCCCCCCCCCCCCCCAACCCCTATATTGTCTAAACTCGCCTCTTCCATGGAAGGACATAGGGTTAATAACCCTCTTCCTTTTTGGAAACTACACAAATTTCCCCTACAAGAGATACACCCTTCAATTACTATTGAGCTAAATTGTGTGAGGATAAACCGTGAGTTTTCTGTCATGTTGACAGTAAGAAAGAATTAACTGTCTTTGTATACTTGTGATTCACGCAATATCAGGAAGCTTTCACTGTTGATTCAAGCTGAATTTAACAATTAACTTTTTACTTTGAAAAATGAAACAGAACACAAGTTATTTGGGGCTTGTTTTTCTTATTTCATAAACTGATCAACACAACTCTTAAATACAGAAAAGAAACTATCTGCACGTTAACTACTATGCAGATTTTGTGGAAACAAACTCACTACAATTCAGTAACTAACAAACGTGTGAAGAACACACTCTTCAACACTTACAACTGGAATCAAATACTTGAACTACTAAACTGCCCTACAAACTAGGACATGACTCAACAGACTTGGACTAAGGCTATTCTAATTTATTTTCTTAAACTGAAAATAACTGAATACTTCAACACCCTCCCTTAAACTGAATTCTTCAGAAAACAGTTTAAAGTTTCTGCACAATCACATAATCTTCTTCATCATTCTTCTCTTGATCAATTTCATGGATTGTACACATCCCATCATACTTCTAAGTTTCTCAAACAAAGGTTGTTTCAAAGGTTTGGTGAGCAAATATGCAATTTGCTCTTCACTCCTGCAGAATTCCAGCTCAATTGTTCATTCTTTGCAAAGATCACGCAAAAAATGGAACCTGACATCAATGTGCTTACTCCTTCCATGCAACACAGGATTTTTAGACAACTCAATAGTAGACATATTATCACAGTAAATAATAGTTGAACCTGCTTGCTTTGGTTAAGTAATTCCAGCATTTTTCTTAACCAAATTGCTTGACAAGAGCATGCTGCTGCTGCCACGAACTCAGCTTCAGTGGTTAGAGAGTGTCACGATTGGTTGTTTCTTTGAGGACCAACAAATAGCACCTGAACTCATCATGAACACACTTTCAGAAGTACTCTTGCGATCATCTGTATCACCTGCATAATCACTATCTGTATAGCCAACCATCTTTGAATTATCTCCTTTTCTGTAAAACACTCCAAGATCAAGAGTACCCTTCACATATCTATGTATTCTTTTTGCTGAATTTAGATGTTTCTCTGTTGGATGCTCCATGTAACGATGCTCTTGTCAAGCAATTTGGTTAAGAAAAATGCTGGAGGTTCAGTGGTTGAGAGTGTCACGATTGGTTGTTTCTTTGAGGACCAACAAATAGCACCTGAACTCATCATGAACACACTTCCAGAAGTACTCTTGCGATCTATCACCTGCATAATCACTATTTGTATAGCCAACCATCTTTGAATTATCTCCTCTTCTGTAAAACACTCCAAGATCAAGAGTACCCTTCACATATCTAAGTATTCTTTTTGCTGAATTTAGATGCTTCTCTGTTGGATGCTCCATGTAACGACTGATGATGCTTACAACATACATTATGTCTGGCCTTGTTGAAGTTAAATACATTAAACTCCCAACAATTTGTTTGTAGTATGTACTGTTAACCTCATGACCTCCTTCATCCTTGTTCAGCTTCAATCCCAGATCTGATGGAGTTCCAATTGGCTTGCTATTATTCATCCCAAACCTCTCAAGAATCTCCTTAGCATACTTTTTCTGACAAATGAAATTGTCAAAAGCTGTTAGAGCAACTTCCACTCCAAGAAAATATCTCATTAGTCCAAGATCAGTCATCTCAAATTCTTTCATTATACTTTTCTTGAAGTTTTCAAACATTTCTACATTGCTACCAGTAAAGATTAAATCATCAACATACAAGCAAACAATGAGAATGTTACCTCCCTTTTCAATCTTCATATACACTATGCTCATATGGACACTTCATGAATCCCATCTTCTCAAAATGAGCATCAATGCGACTATACCAAGCCCTTGGAGCTTGCTTCAAACCGTATAGGGCCTTTTTCAGTCTATACACTTTGTTTTTCCTTATCTTTCTGCACATAACCTTGTGGCTGCTCCACATACACTTCCTCTTGAAGTTCTCCATGCAAAAAGGCTGACTTCACATCGAGCTGATAGAGAGGCCAGGAGTTCTGAGCTGCAATTGAGATTACAAGCCTTATTGTATCTTGGCGTGCAACTGGAGCAAACACCTCCTTGTAATCAACTCCATACTGTTGCTTGTACCCTTTTGCAACCAGACGTGCTTTGTACTTGTCTACTTCACCATTCTCATTCAATTTTGTTCTGAAAACCCATTTTACACCGATTTTCGTCTGCCCTTTTGGAAGATCAGTCATCTCCCATGTTTGATTCTTCTTTATGGATTTGATTTCACAATCCATAGCATCTCTCCATTCTGCTCCTTTGCTGCTTCCTTATAGACAATCGGATCACTATCCACAAATAGTGCAAAGTGAGCAATATCATAACTTGAATCATAGTCCATTTCATAGTCCATCATCCAAACTGGTCTCTTTCTTGATCCTGGATTCCTCAGATTGTATTCATTCTCCTCTGATGCCTCTGGTGACTCTTCTGATTGAACATGTGATGAACTAGCTCCTTGATCATCATGAAGCTGAATAAGAGTATCTGTTAAGGCTTGTTCTTCAAGATCAACATGAATCTGCTGATTCACAGTGGCCTTTTCTTCCCATTTCCATGTCTTCCTTTCATCAAAAATCACATCACGGACTATTACCTTCTTTGTCAATGGATCATAAATCTTATAGGCTTTAGAAGTCTCACTGACTCCTAGAAGCACGCACTTCAAACTTTTATCTTCTAACTTTTTTCTTCTCTCATCAGGAATGTGTGCATATGCAATGCAACCAAAATGATCCACAGCAGGTTTCCTTCCACTCTGTGCTTCCTGTGGAGTTTTATTCTTAACAGAAAAAGCAGGGCTTCTATTAAGTACATGAACTGACCATATTGCAGCTTCAGGCCAAAATTTCTTTGGCACATTTCCTTTGACCAGCAAGCTTCGAACCATGTTGAGAATGGTTCTGTTCTTCCTTTCTGCCACACCGTTTTGCTGAGGTGTGTACGCTGCTGTCAACTGCCTTTTTATACCCTTTTCTTCACAAAACTCAGCAAATTCATTAGAGCAAAACTCTCCACCCCTATCAGTTCTTAAAGCTTTTACTTTTCTATCAGTTTCAGTTTAAACCAATTTCGATAAATTTCTTAAAACTTTGAAAAGCTTCTGACTTAATATGCAAGAGATAAATCCATGTTTTTCTACTGAAATCATCTATAAGAGTCATAAGATATTTCTTGTTACCATTTGATTCTGGAGTGATAGGACCACACAAGTCCGAATGAACCAACTCCAAGATTTCTTAAGCTCTTGCTGACTTTCCAGAGGGGAATGAGTCACTTTCATTCTTTGCTACTACACAGCTCTCACATATTTCTGAGGGAGGTGTGATTTCTGGTAAACCTGTCACCATGTTCTTCTTTGATAGCGTCTTGAGCCCATTGAAATGCAGATGTCCATATCTGAAATGCCACAGCCAGGTTGAATCTTCTTCCTTCACCATCAGACTCCTTGCTACTGTATCCAATTTTAATGGATACAACCTGTTTGCAGTTATCTTCATCACAGCAATCGATCCTCTCCTTGAGTCATATATTTCACATTTATTGTTTTGAAATATGATTACATAACCCTTCTCTTGCAGCTGACCAATACTGAGCAGATTGGCCCTCAACTCAGGAATATAGAACACATTACAAATGGTCTCTACAAAGCCATTCCTAGTTCTGATGTCAACAGTTCCTTTTCCCATCACTTGAACCGCTGAATCATTCCCAAGATTCACAGCGGTGCGGAAGCCTTCATCAAGTGTTGAGAAAAAATCCCCGCAACCTGTCATATGATTGCTACAACCAGAATCTACAACCCACACGCCTTGAGTTGCAACCTCCATTGCATGAAATGCCATCAGAAGAGTCTCCTCTTCCTTTTTTCTCTACAAAGTTCGATTTTTCTCCTTTTTCTTTGCTCATTTTGGTGTAGCATTCACTCTTGTAATGTCCAAGGTTACCACATCTGTATCATTCCACCTTGGACTTGTCAAAATGCCCCTTGCCTTTGTCTTTGCTGTCATCATCTTTCTTTGACTGATATGATGATCTGCCAACATCTCTACTTCCATCTTGATAGCCTCCTCGACCGCCTCTTCCACGCCCTCTACCTCTTCCACGCCCTCTTCCTCTAGAGCTTTAAGTTTCACCAGGTGTGGACACCTTCAAGGCTGTCAATTCTTCCATTGCACTAGTACGATTGAGCTTCTGCTCATGCACCAGCAAAGAACATTGGAGCTCATTGTTAGGCATATTTTGTATACGCTTTTTGAGTCATTTTTAGTTAGTATTTTTCCCATTTTCGTTTAAATAAGTGTCTTGTTAGGATTGTTTTTCTTTCTTTTGAGTCACAGCGGTTCTAAATGGAAAAATGGCAAAGGAAGCTAAAAGTGGGCATAAAAGGAGGGTCCCGAGGCAAAAAAGTTGAAAATTGGAGATTCAGACGAAGGCAAAGCAGGACCGCGGTGCCATAATTACTGAGAAGCCGCATGATTTTCGGCACCGCGGTGCCATTCTGCAGAACCGCGGTGCCGATGCGGGAAATTCAAAATCCTAAGTAAATTTGGCCAAGGGCAGAAGGGTCCAGAGGTCACGAAATTTGCAACATACTTAAGGCTTAGGGATTATTCTATTGAGGAGGGTTGGACATTCTATCACACAATACAATTGCAGACAATTTGGAGGCTACAATTGGAGACCTAGTTCTAAGTACTTTTTCTTTCTTTAGTTTTCAATTCAGTTTATGTTGGTATTTGTATTAGTTCTTAGCGTGACTATGGCTAGGAGCTAAACACTTTATTAGGGTTTTCCTATTGAATCGCTTGAAACTCTATTTCATGAATTAATGCATTAGTTTGATCTCTTCTTCACTTGATTAAGATTTATTCAATATTTGGTATGAATGTTTGATTAGTATATGCATTTGAAAAATTCAGGTCATACCTCATTGGGAATAAGGTGATAGTGTACACTGACCACTCATCCATTAAGTATTTGATGACTAAGAAGGATGCAAAACCTCGGCTTATACGATGGGTGCTGCTACTACAAGAATTTGACATGGAGATCCGCGATAAAAAGGGTACTGAGAACGTGGTTGCAGACCACTTGTCAAGGCTTGAAGTGGAAGAGAGCCAGAACACCAAGGATGTGCAAATAAATGACTACTTCCCAGACGAGCATCTGTTTCAGGTAAGTACCAGTGTAAATTTACCTTGGTTCGCTGACTTTGTTAATTTTCTTGCAGCAAAAGTATTGCCTTCAGGAATTGAAAAAGTTCTATTCAAAGGTAAACATTACTACTGAGAGGAGCCAATTCTCTACAAGCACTTTGCTGATCAAGTCATAAGGCGGTGCGTACCCGAGGATGAAATGCACCAAATTCTCACTCATTGTCACACCTTGCAATGTGGTGGGCATTTTGGAGCATCACGGACAGCAGCCAAGGTATTGCAGAGTGGATTCTATTGGCCAACCCTATTCAAGGATGTCAACACCTTCGTGAGGGACTGTGATCGTTGCCAAAGAACTGGGAACATGTCAAGGCGAAATGAAATGCCCCTAACTGGGATCTTAGAAGTGGAGTTGTTTGACGTGTGGGGGATTGATTTCATGGTCCCGTTCCCAACGTCCTTTGGGAATCAATACATTCTTCTCGCAGTGGATTATGTGTTCAAATGGGTCGAGGTAGTGGCTACGAAAGAGAATGATAGTAAAACTGTCTTGAAATTCCTCCAGAAAATATATTCACCAGGTTTGGCACTCCAAGAGCCCTCATCAGCGATGAAGGGAGTCATTTTTGCAACAAGCGGCTTGACACATTGCTGGAGCGTTACGGAGTTACCACCGTACTGCTTTGCCATATCACCCTCAAGCAAATGGGCAGGCTGAAATTTCGAATAGAGCAGTGACAAGCATACTGGAGAAGACATTGGATGGCTCAAGGAAGAATTGGTCTACAAAGCTGGATGATGCACTCTGGGCCTATAGGACAGCTTTCAAAACTCCCATTGGAATGTCACCGTACAGGATGGTCTTTGTTGGGAAGGCATGTCATCTACCGGTGGAATTGAAACACAGGGCATACTGGGCAGTGAAGAAGCTGAACATGGATGATGAGCTAGATGAATTTCGGAACAACGCCTATGAGAATGCAAAAATCTACAAAGAGAGGGTCAAAGCATGACATGACAAGAACTTGATCCGTAAAGAGCTACAACCTGGGCAACAAGTACTCCTATTCAATTCACGGCTGAGATTGTTCCCAGGCAAGTTGAAGTCCAGATGGTCAGGGTCATTTGTTGTGGAAAAAGTGTTCCCCTATGGTGCAGTCGAAGTGAGAGGAAAAGAGGGTGCGCCATTCAAAGTGAACGGACAGAGAGTGAAACCATACTTGTTGAATGACATGGAACAAATCAACTCTGTGATCCGTTTCAAGTCACAATAGGCGTCCGATTAAAAGACGTTAAAGACAGCGCTACTTGGGAGGTAACCCAAGGTTTAAATTATGCAATTAGTTTAACTTGAACAGTCTCACTTGAATTTTTGGTTGTGTTGTGATGACAGGTGAGGGAATCGGAGACTAAGCACGAAGAAAAGGGTGGAAAACACGAAATCCGGTCGGCGCGGTGCCCGTTCGGCGAGATCAGCGGTCGAATGATTAGAAGGTCACGATACTTTCAAAGACCGCTGACATTCTGCAAGACCGCGGTGCCTGGACGCGATTTCAGAAAAATAAAAAGCCCTAAATCACCAAATCCCTTCCCACAGATACCGTCTCAATGCAGTATCCGCCGCCACCACCACCATTTTGAACCGCTATTGTTTGTAAGTCGTCCCTTTTTAATTTTTGAGTCTTTACACATTTGGGGCAATGTGTCGTTTAAGTTTGGGGGTACTTATTTTATTTTTGTGTTTCTGTTTTTGAGTCGTTTTGATTGAGTTTTTGTATCTTTTATTGTGTCTACATGAGTCAATTTTTTTTTTATAATCATGCATGCTGTAGCTGCTTGAAACTCCTAGTGAATTAAGTGGGATAATGTAATGGAATGAGAAGCCAAAATTTGTGTGCTTAAGTTAGATATGCCAAAGATTCATGTAAGTCTAATCATTTGGAATATTTTGTACTTAGTCTATGTGTTGTCAATTGTGAAAAATATTTATGAGTCTGCTTGCTTGTTATTTGAGGTGAAATAGTTAAGATATACATGTTTAGGGAGATGATTCAGGCATTTCTTTATTAGCTCTTATTACCATTCATTACATACCTTGCAATAAATTGTATCTCTAGTCAGCCCCTTTGAGCCTAAAATAAGTTGTTTCTTTGACACCCCATGATTCTCTTGTGTGCCATAAGCAGTAAGTGAAAACAGGGATGAAAAAGAGTGAAAAAGAAATACCAAAAGAGAGTGAAAAAATTGATGCACCCCAATGAAAAAAATATAAAAGTTCAAGTTTGGGGGTGCCTATGTGAATTTGTTTCATGCTCTAAAAAAGAGAAGAAGGGAATGATAGGTGTGAACTGAAAAGAATACCAAAAAGAAGGACAAAATGGTTGAATGAGAAAAACGCTTATGGTACGTAATTTGAGCCTAAATGTCAACTTTTACCTACCCCTACCTAAGCCTACATTACAACCCTGAAAAGTCCTGAAGATCTCTAGTATGTATGTCTATGATTAGTGGAGAATAACAAGTAAACAAGCCCATAGAACTAAATGAAGTTGACATGCATAGGTTAATGTTCATATTCTCATTGAGTGTGATTGAAATGAATTTGCGAAATATCTGGCTTGCAATTCTAGATTGCTATATTCATGCTATATATGTTCCAGCATATTATCCCAACTTATTATCACAACTGACATTCATGCTTTTCTACGTAACCTTGTGCAGCTGCTTGATTAGAGTCTTTTGAGTCATTGTTCTTTTTGTTTCTTTAATTTTGTTTGGATCTTTGCTCGAGGGCGAGCAAAGGTTAAGTTTGAGGGTATTTGTTAGGCGTATTTTGTATACGCTTTTTGAGTCATTTTTAGTTAGTATTTTTCCTATTTTAGTTTAAATAAGTGTCTTGTTAGAGTTGTTTTTCTTTCTTTTGAGTCACAACGGTTCTAAATGGAAAAATGACAAAAAGAAGCTAAAAGTGGGCATAAAAGGAGGGTCCCGAGGCAAAAAAGGTTGAAAATTGGAGATTCGGACGAAGTCAAAGCAGGACCGCGGTGCCGGATGCGAGGACATGATGCCGTAATGCGAAGCGCGAGATTTTCAGCTTGATGCCATTCTCGAAGCAGCGGTGTCGATGCGGGAAATTCAGAATCCGAAGTAAATTTGGCCAAGGGCAGAAGGGTCCAGAGGTCACGAAATTTACAACATACTTAAGACTTAGGGATTATTTTATTGAGGAGGGTTGGACATTCTATCACACATGAGGCTACAATTGGAGACCTAGTTCTAAGTACTTTTTCTTTCTTTAGTTTTCAATTCAGTTTATGTTGGTATTTGTATTAGTTCTTAGCGTGACTACGGCTAGGAGCTAAACACTTTATTAGGGCTTTCCTATTGAATCGCTTGAAACTCTATTTCATGAATTAATGCATTAGTTTGATCTCTTCTTCACTTGATTAAGATTTATTCAATATTTGGTATGAATGTTTGATAGTTAACTGGCTATTAATTATCATAATCTATATGATTTCGAATCAAGAACCGAGAGGAAAGATTTGGATATGCTGTAATTGAATAGACATAGGTTAAAATCGCAGATGAAAGTACCCCGATACTTATGTAGCATTATAGGTTATTGTTCTTAATCTTCCTATGTGGTAAATTGTATCATAGAAATATAGAAGGGTTTTGCACCGGGGTTGAGCGATTATATATCCTAACCGGAATATAAGACAGTCTAGTTAATCGCTATCTTAACGTAGAAGAAGAAGTCATTCTAGTTGCATTAAGGATTGAAAAAAGTGGATAGTCGAGGATATTGGAAGCTCTAATTCCTTCATAACTGATTAAACCTCAACAATTTAGTTTATTTCTTGCAATTATTCTAGTAGTTAGATAAAAACTCAAATCAATTATCGTTTGTCAAATATATAACCTGGAATAGATGTTCGGTAATTAGAAACCAGTCTCTGTGGACGATAAACTCGGTCTTACAAGACTATATTACTTGTAACGATAGTACACTTGCGTGAGCACATGAAAATATCCGCCTAACACTCATCAATTTGCATCTCATCTATATTGTTTGATTCTTCAATAGAGCAAACGATGTAATCGAACTTCGGTGTTAAGGATCTCAATACCTTCTCCACCACTGCCATATCAATGATTGGATCACCATGCATCCTCATTCTGTTTGCTAGCCCTATAACTTTGCCAATATAATCATTAACAGTTTCCCCCTTCTGCATTTGAAGAATTTCAAAGTCTCTTCTGATTGCTTGAAGCTGTGCACGCTTTACTCTTGTTGATCCTTGATACTTCCTCTTCATTGAATCCCAGATATCCTTGAAGGTCTTCTTCTGAAGCATTGTTTCCAAGATAGTCCGATCAATGGATTGGAATAAGTAATTTTTGACTCTTAAGTCCTTCAACTTCGATACATCCAACCTTTGCTGCTGAGCACCTGTGAGAATCGCTCCTTCTTTTGGCTCCTCATAACCCGTTTCCACCATATCAAAGTACTCTTTTGATCTCAGAAAGTTTTCCATCAACATAGCCCAAAGATCGTAGTGACCATCGAACCTTGGGATAGAAGGTTGAATGAAATTGTCAATAGGTTTTTGTGTTGCCATTCTTGCTTCTGCAAGGCTCTGATACCAGATGTTGATTCCAACTGAATTTAACAATTAACTTTTTTGCTTTGAATAATGAAACAGAACACAAGTTATTTGGGGCTTGTTTTTCTTATTTCATAAACTGATCAACACAACTCTTAAATACATAAAAGAAACTATCTGCACATTAATTACTATGCAGATTTTGTGAAAACAAACTCACTACAATTCAGCAACTAACAAACGTGTGAAGAACACACTCTTCTATACTTACAACTGAAATCAAATACTTGAACTACTAAACTGCCCTACAAACTAGGACATGACTCAACAGACTTGGACTAAGTCTATTCTAATTTATTTCTTAAACTGAAAATAACTGAATACTTCAACATTCACACGCTACTTAACATCAAGGGGATTTGCTGTTTTCAAGATCAAAGGAGGGACATCAACGATAATCAACATAGATACAGTTTGCTGAAAGGGGACAGAGCCATACTACCAAAGAAAAATGGAGGGCTTGCAGGAAAAAAGTTGGCACTCCACAATAGAAGTCTATTTTGAAATGGCTGTGGAGATATAATAACAATAATGGGAACAGGTTTTAGTTAATAAATATAGTGAAGGAAGCCATCGGTGCACAAAGGTAACATCATCCTCTTGATACAGCTCCCTGGAAACACATAGCAAGTTGTGGGAGGAGTTTAGTACCAGTGTTTACTTTGAGGTAGGTGATGGCGAACGAATCACCTCTCTGAAGGAGGAATTTCTAGAACTTTTCTCCTTATGAAGTATCATTTTTAGAAGAAACAGCCAAGATAGAGAATTAAACAGCGTGGTGGAACTGCTAGGCAAGCTGGAGCAATGATCAATCAACCAACAGAAAAAGGGCAGATGCACTAAGCTGGTCCGGGGAAGGACCAGACCACAAGGGTCTATTGTACGCAGTCTTACCTTGCATTTCTGCAAGATGTTTCCACGGCTTGAACCCGTGACCTCCTGGTCACATGGCAGCAATCCAAGGCTCCTTTTCCAATAAATGAAACATAGGGTAGGAATAGAAAGGGATGTTCTCTATCAAAGCCTGCTATAACCCACAGCAGAGTACTTAGATTCATTGAAAATTGACCCTGGAAACTCATTTGGAAAACCAAAGTACCCCGACTAACACAACACAATCTCAGCAGAAGAGGTCTAATGCTGTGCAACAAATGTTGCATGTGCAAAGAAGAAGCAGAAGAAGTTTGTCAACTATTCCTGCACCGTTTATTTGCAAGGGACATTTGGAACCTGTTTGGTCTACCTTTGTTGATGCCATAAACCATAAAGGATGCACTCATATACTGGAGACATCAGGAAGTAGAAGGGTCCATCAGAAAGACTTGGCAAATGATTCCTTCTCCCACATTATGGTGTCTATGGAGATAAAGGAACCTATGGTGCTTTCATGGTGTATCAACTTCTTCATCTTCCCTCAAAGCTAAGTGTTTGGTTAATCTTTGTTGCTGGAATAAGCATATCAATGTAGATAGTATAGATCTTTTTTTATAGATTTTGTTAGCTCTTTACATTTGATTAGCAATCGGATGCCACTGTATGGAACTCAGAGGCTCTTGATCAGGATGTACTTGATTCAGCATCTTCTAAATGCGTATTATGAAATTCATTACTTCATCAGAAAAAAAATTACAGGTACAAATTAAATAATCATTCTCAAAGGCATTATTAAAGGTTTGCCTAATCAAGCTTTCTGGACACTTTCGAAGGCTTTCATTTGACTTGTTATACCTATATCTATATCTAACTTAGAGGTGGGTGAGAAGTTTCTTGCTGCTAACAGTTTGGAAGAAACCTGGTAAGATAACAGCAGAATTAGCATTGAAGCATGGCTGTACGATGTTGCTACAGCAGAAGCATGCAGTGAGTGGTCTGTAGGTTGAATACAACATAACGACAATGCTCCGATTAAAAAAATACCTAGAAGTTATTTCTAGTGCTATAGCAATAATGTTCACATATTAGATCCACTTAGTATTATGTATCCCAAGTCCAAATCATACTTATATATGAGTCTCATTCAGACTGCAAAGTGGGTTCGGGCAAGACTCAGATCACGGTGTCTATGACATTACATAGGTAAAAGCTTTTAGCTCACATTTGACAGGGACTATTCAAAGACATACCGTCAATTGCTTTTGTTTGCGCTGCAACTACAACCATTGTAGCTCCTGATTCTCGCTGCTCAAGAGTCTCCCCAACACAGGCAATCACTTTCCGGCCTTGAGAAAGTGCATATGCAACTTTATCAGCCACAAACTGCAGCAAAAAGGGGGAAAAGCTGTACTTTGAACAAGACCACAAAGAAAGCTAGTGCATGTTCATCAATTACAAAGAAGCAAGGTAACTATCACATGTTTCCATATCATAGCTTACATCATTTGCTTCATTTAATAATAGCCTTCTCTCAGAGTGACCAAGGATGACCCAGGGAATGCCCAAATTGACCAGCATCTCAGCGCTATGGACGCAGAGAACAGTATCAGTCAATCCCATATTAGTTAAAATAAAAAGTATTAACTAAATAAATAAAATTTACTTTAAAGTTGACTAGATCGAGTATACTCAATAATGAAGCATTCAGCAAATCAACCCAGTAATGTATACTTTTAAAGAAACAAGAACCAAAAGCTTCACATATGTGTGTGCCTGTGTGCCCTATTTTTTTAGCGAATGGTTCTAGTTTATGTTTTACTAAAGGCATAACAAGAAAGAGGTTTTACCTTTTTTTACAAAGAAAGAAGCCTGAAAAAAATACCAAAAATAGATGACTAAAAAGAGTATATTGCTAGCAGAAAAATCAAGTTTCACAGGCGTTCAGGTATACTTGATCAAGTACTATACCCAACAATTGGTTAGAGGGACTTCTTCTCAGCATGCTTGCATAAATTCCAAGTTGCAACTTTGTCGGATACAGCAAAAGAAATTCAAAAGGCAAATATGTCCCGTCCGTGAGCATACCTAACCTCGCCAGTATATGCACTTCCTTTCCTTACCCAACAGTTTTGTGCAGCAATGGAGAAATCACGACGCAATAAGGTTTTGACCAAGGGAAGAAATACAAATGGAGGACTGATCACAACCTCTGCGAGAAAAACAATCCAAATGAAGCAATAGTGTAAGACTTAGAAAATCCCAAAAAAGAATAGTGTAAACTTTCAACCAAGATAAGCAATAAAAGGTATAAATGAAAATCACTTTTCATTAATTCAAATAGGTAAGAAGATCACTGTTGAAAATGATAAGACATAAATTTCAAAGGCAAAAGAAAATGCAAACATAGAGAAAAAAGGATTTGAAATACAAGAAGAAGTCCCAATGTAATGGAAGGCAAATTGTAGATTTGTCCAAAGTTAAATCATACATGATAACCTGATCTGAATATTCTAAGTGTGCAGGAATGAGTTGGGGGGAACTTCAATATCAATTTAGAATTACAACTTCATAAGCAATAAAAATGTCTCCATGACCAAACTCTTCTTTTTCCTTGGCTAATTATTGGCAGCTTAGGGTCAGAACCTTACCAACAACATCCTCAGATGGGACTTCTGCTTCACTCAATGTGGTCACAATTTTTTTCACTTCCTCCACGGTGAAAAGAAGAGGTCACAATTCTGCACAAGTATTAAAGAAAAGAGCAAGATTCACAAATAAAGCAGTAAGGAAGAGGTCATATCCTCAATCACTAAGAAAAACTTGAATTAACTAATCATAGATTATCTTTGGGAATCAACACACCAATACTCCTTGGAAAAAGCCATGGGCGTTAACATACAGAAGTTAAAGAACTCTAATACATCGCATACATACTCAGCAAGCATGCATTGATTCTATATGGTACATAATAACCTGTATATCCATTTAGAATTTCATTAAATATCCACAGTAACTCACACATACTTTGTATCGAGTGATCTATTTAGTTTAACACCTACAATTTTATGTAATTAGATAGATATGGAACACAAACACCAACTTCAAGTTTCATATCGAGTCACTTGAATCCAAAACCAACCAAAGCATACTTGAAATGGTGTTATACATATATAGACTAGGACACCGTTTTTCTTTTTAGAGAGGTCGAGCAAGAGAAAGAGAGAATTGTAAACTCAAACTCCCTATTTGATTATAGTAAAATCTGCAGCGGCAAAGTTGACGTAGCTCTTGCATTGAGGGTGAACCACTATAAATTTGTGTGTGTTATTTGTTCGTTCGCTTATTTACTGTTTCTGATCAGATAGGACTTGAGACTCAAATCTTAACAAATTGCTTCACCAATTTGGACACTAAAGTAACCATTGAATATTCTCCAGACACCAAATCCCAACTTTTCTTCCTTTGAGGCGAATACATAATTTTTTAAAGATAAATTTGGTTTGTCCAAACTTTATTATATAAATTCCTAAAATGATATGAAGCACTGCATTATTAATAAGGAGTTTCATGCTCTTTTAGTGCTAGACCTACTTTTGACACAATCTCGATTATGCCTGCAACGTTGAAAATACTGTCGCCTTTTTTTAGGTAGATTAAGATTATAGCACTTAATTGTCAGGATTTTAGTGTTATTGTTTGCCTTGATGATTGAACGGTAGGGTTTTGTTGGATTTAAAACACGTAAGTAAGGCACAACGAAAGTTTAAAATTTTGTTCAACTTACTTACCCCGTATGGTATAATTACGTTACAATTGAAATCTGTAAAGACGTAAACATAAACTTACAGTCTGCGTTATCCGGAATCTTTAATATAGGGAGCTGTTGAGATATACCACATATATACACAGTATATATATATGTGGGTAGTTAGTTGTTAATTAGATATTTTGGATTAGGAGATATTTTGTCATTAGGAGGTTTTAATCCTTAGCCATTTATTATAAATAGGGATAGATTTGTATATTTCATTTGAGAGAGTTATAATAGAAAATATACAGAAGGCCCATTTGGGCTCCCAAATATTGCCTCTATACCTTCTCCTCTCTCCTTCCACGATTTCCTTGCTTCTCCTGCGTTTTCCTTCTCTGTCATGTCTTCTCTTCTCTAGTTTCTCCTTGATTCGATTTAACATGGTATCGAGCGCAGATCCTATTAGATCTGGTGATTATCATATATAAATTTTGAAATTGAAAAGAAAATGCAGAAAAATCACAACTGAAATTATTCTCGATAGAAATCAAAATCGCTGTGGAACTGATTATCTAGGAGAAGAGAATCGAAGAAAATTTGAAAATATAGAACAAGGCGAAGAAAATTGAAATCGCGATGTGTGAAATCGGGATTTTCATTGAAAAAAGCAATTGAAGATCGAAATTTTGGATTCGAACTGATTGTCGGATAGATCAGAGATGAGTTTGAAGAACCGAAAAGATAAAGTCAAAATCGATCGAGAAAATCGAATCGTAGAAATCGCGATTCTCTTACGAAAAATTAGAATCGATCGCTAATTACAATTGCATCGATCGTAAATCGATAAGCAATTTCTTACGAAAATCGGAGAACAGAAATAGCGAAACTCAAAATTGAAGAACGAAATCGCCTTCCAAAAACACGAGAATCGAAAATTGAGGTAATCTACATAGTATATCGATCGATTTTTGTTGCGGTGACAACGTAATCGACAGAGTCAAAGTCGATTCATGTTATTTTACTTATTTTTCGACTATCGCATTTGTCGATTTAGTCGAATGGAGATATTATCATTTTCTGCGGATACACTCCGCCTGTGGCTATCATTGCGACGTCGCAGATCGCCGAGGATAGTCGAGTTTCTGAAAACTCAACTTCATTTAGTTTGTGTTGGTGAATCGACGAATTGGAGGAAAACTGTTAGCTGTTTTGGTTATGTGTTGGCTTACTGTTTTTTTTTGCTGTTGGTTTCCATATCTGTATTGGTATTATTGTCGAAGCAACATTAGTTGCTGTTGGAGATGCAAGCTTGTTTCCGTGTTGGTCAGTGACTGAAATCGTCGCTGATTTTGTGTTAGTTTCTATTGGAGCGTTGGTGGTATTGTTGGTTATATAACTAGTGTTAGTGCTTCGCTTGATTCTTGATGTAGGCTGCGAGGAACTAATATGAAGTTACGAAAATGAGAAAATATATTGTTGTTGGATCGATGGAATTTGATTCAAAAAGCGTAGTTACATTGCGTATTCAATAGATCGATTGAAGGATCGAAGAGTTCTTAGCGACAAGCAGACTAAGGCCAGAGGATACTTGCCGTCGGCGATAATATGGATTGAGTTGAAGCTCGGTTCAAAGAATAGTGGCGTGATGAGAATCGAGATTCTCAGTCAGAATGACTAGAGAGCGAAGAGGTTCTTCGACGTTTATCAAATTCTTTGGTCTTTGGTTGAGTCAAGATTGGGTCTGCTGGTACTAGTTGAGAACATATTCATAGAAAGAATCGAGAGATTCTCTAGTCGAGAGACTAGAGAGCGAGGGTTCTCCGTCGAGATGAATCCGGTGGTTTCGTCAAATTAAGAATAGAAAGCGAGAGATTCCGTATATAAAAGCACTGTAGTTCTTTGAATTTGTTGGCTTGTCATTGTTGTTTGATTCTTGGTTATTTGGAATTGGAGTGGTTATCGAGAGGACACAAAGTCTTGCTCTATTCAATTTCTTGAAGCTCTTTCTTTGGAATCTATCCAAGTGGTTGATGGTTGAAGGTTACATTGTTTTTGGTTATTGTTTTTTTGTGTATTTCTTTGGTTTGTTGGGCTATTGCATTTCGTGATGTCGAGGCGATTGTTCTTTGCGATCTTTGTTGATCTTTGCGATGTATGATGGTTCTTGGTTATTTTGTTATCTGTTTTAGTTCTTTGGAATTGTGTTGCGATTCTTTGGAAATCTTCTTTGTTTAAGGAAGCGAAGAAGTATTTGCAATGCTTACCTCTGGAGAATTGTGTGGGTGTTGTGTGCGAGAATGCGTGATCTTTGCGGTGGTTTTGATATTCTTCTTTGTTGTGTTTTGCGGTGAGGATGTAATGTCCGGTATATCTTGGAGTTGCTAAGCCATACATTTGTGGACCCAACTATTAAGAAAATCTATTGATCGATGGAGCAGTTAAAGCGTATAAGTTTGACCTTTGAAGAACTTACGGGTTTTTATCAACTATAAGATGTTGAAATTAATTGCTAGTGGCGGTATCCATGACCGTTTGTAGAATTTCAAAGTTCGATAATCGGGAGATATAAGCCTTTGTCATTTCAATTTGCGATACATCTTGCGACTTTCATCGAGAAAGGCTGGTGTGCTCTTTGCTGTTGTGCAGTCTTTGCTATTATGCTCCTATTGTTAAATGTTAATCTTGAATGGTGTCGAGTTACATCGAGTTTATCGAGCGGTCGTCTAATATTGCTCCCAGGAATTTGAAACCAATGTTTTGATTGCCTAGCTTGAGAGATGTTGAGATATACCACATATATACACAGTATATATATATGTGGGTAGTTAGTTGTTAATTAGATATTTTGGATTAGGAGATATTTTGTCATTAGGAGGTTTTAATCCTTAGCCATTTATTATAAATAGGGATAGATTTGTATATTTCATTTGAGAGAGTTATAATAGAAAATATACATAAGGCCCATTTGGGCTCCCAAATATTGCCTTCTGCTTCTGCTTCTCCCTCTCTCCTTCTTCCACGATTTCCCTTGCTTCTCCTGCGTTTTCCTTCTCTGTCATGTCTTCTCTTCTCTAGTTTCTCCTTCAATTCAGAATTTAACAGGAGCGCGCGACTATCTTTTCAACTGCAAGCTTTGCTATGGTATATTCCTCTGTCGGGAAAGTCAGGAAATATTGGCAGAGGTTTGAGAAGATTTTATTCTTTGAACTCTGAGTTGAGAAAGTAAGAATTAAGTGTATGAAATTATTGGGTTGAGTGCTGAATAAATAGCAGGGATTTGTTAATTTTCGGATTAGGGTTGGGCTCGGCGACCCAAATCGAGATGCGATGGGTCGATCGGTTGGGCGCTTCAGTATAAGCGTAGCCTTACTGTATTAATTTCAAAGACGTTTTAATTCTAAGTCCGACAATCCAATTTTGACTTAATTAAATATTTTTCATCAATTAGAAATTATCCCATAATTTATTATTGGTTTAAATATCTCGATTCTAAATCGAATATTTTATACTCTCTCAATATACCCGTAGACCGAAAAGACAATCGACTTAGTGTGACCCTTTGGGCATTCACATATCGACACTAATCAAATTAAGGTTCAAACGAAACTCCTAGACTGCGTCGTATGACGAACTCAATATGTGAAGTACGTTTACATGACTCCAGTAAACACAACATTTATGTGAGATGATAAATTTCTTTCATTCGCGACACACTCGATCAAGCTTAGGATTTGTCATGTGTCTATCCAAATGACTTGATCACTTTATCTCATCTATATTTAGTAGACAACTAGACCATATCCTAAATATATCTCTTGCATTGGCCAATGACTTGGTTGACTTAACATCACTGAGAAGCTGAGTGTTCTCTCTCGAATATTCAATCGAGGAATGAATCTTATTTTTGGCTCAACTACCACCTTAGTTTACATCGCAATGTACCCAACACAAGCCATGTCTTATCCTTTAAGAAATTTAAGCTTAGAACAGAGTCAATGTACATTACTCATCTCAAGTCAAAGGACCTCTATCTCCCACATACTAATAATATTCTAGACATGCATAACAAATAATTTATCGGCAGGGTATACCAATACCCTCTAAGAGTATCCATGTGTCTATCACTAGTAACCATAACTAGTAGTAAGTGAGACATACTACATTCTCTAAGAATGTGATGCAGACCACATGTCGACTTATAACATATCATTGATATCACATTCTCAATGATCATCAGCAGTAATATCTCACTTTATTAATGACAATGTAAATTCAAAGGATACACATTAATGGATAATTACAAGCAATCAAAATCATAATTCAATAATTGCAAATGTCAAAATATATTAATCTCATTAATAATATTAATATGAATATGTTCAAATATATTTATCCCTAAAATGATTGTCTCTAGGATATACATATTTTCATGAACATGCGTCAAAGCTACTTAGCTAGAAATATTTTGACATAGTATATGAAGAGTTAACTAATACATCTCTAATGGACTATAACTAAATGTTAGAAACATAATCATGTCTAATTCATCTTTGTTACTTATGATTATTTTTTTTGCTATTATTCCATATATTTTATCTTTTGAGTTTTGACAAGCATTACCATTAATAGTGGATTTTCCCTTTGTGCTCCCCTATTGGGTCCAATGCCTATCCTCATGTTTGGAGGTGGAGAGCCCTTTCCGGTAGGCTATCCTTTCCTTGTCAAAAAAATGGATTTAACTACGAGTAACTGTAGATATAGATTATTAAAGAATCAATATCTTAGAACGTTATCAGAAAAGAATCTATATCTTAGAAAATTTAAAAAAAAAAATATTACTTAATCTTTGATCAATATAAAACGGAAATCACTTAGGTTTGAATCATGCCATAGACAAAAGCTTCTTATTTGAATGAAAAAGGTAGAGGGCGGGTCCATTATAGTTTGGAATCTTGTCCCACTGACAATCAGAGATTTCTTGGTCTTCCCCGATCATCTGAAGAAAGAAAACTCAATTATGTATTGATGATAACATCCAGACTACACAAGTAATTTTTCAATATTTAATAGTTAATATTCAACACCTTAACACTCCAAGAAATCTTAATAGCTCCAACTTCTGCAATTCTACCATGATAAAATATTTTTAATGTTTTTGCATCCAATGGCGGATGTAGAGTATTAGTATCGGGTTCATCTGAACCCAATACTTTCGATGCGGAGCATAATTTATGTGTAAAATTTATGAAAAATGCAACAAGTAGCATATATGAATATAATGAATTCAATGCTAAATCTTAAAAGTTGACCTATAAAGCTTAAATTCTGGATTTTCCTCTCATTGCATCCAAAAATTAAGAATGTTACTTTCCCGTGTCCATCTATATTATCAACTGCAGTGATGATACTTTAAAACGACACTTTTACTATTAGCAGCAAATGAACACCAGAAGAAATAATTTTTTCATTCATGCAAGAATCCCAATTCCGAACGGCAAATTCTGTTCTAGGTTTTTGCACCAATCAAGCAAGCAATTGAAAACACAACGCGTTGAATCAATTAAATTATTTTTAAATATAAAAATGTGACGTTCTTTTTAAGATCGATTAAAAAAATGATATCACATAAATTGAGACAGAGAGTATTAAATAACCTTCGGGTGAAAGTGCATGCTTCTTTTTAGCTTCTTCTATTTCTGCTTCCGCATGCAAACACACAAAATTGAAATTTTAGCCAATTTTAACATATGTTTTAGTTATGTATGATTGAATGTATCATAAATGAAAACATTAAACGGGTGTTAAATAATTTGTTAGATTGTTGTTTCATAAGTAGATGATTGAGGGTTGTTCTTTATGATATACATAACTTATGTTTTAAATTTGAACTTATTTGGAATTGATTTAGGTATAGAATCGTGTTTTAGATTGATGGAATTCGAAGAACAAAATATATATTTTTGGCAAAAACATTTCAGATATACATGACTGAAATTTTATCCATTTTTTACATGCATTGAGTCATGTATGACTGAAATTCATACATACATAAAAAATTCATACACACGTGATTCATGCGAAAACTATGATGTTTTGGCATTCACGAGGCCACACTTTAGACATGAATGTCTAAAGTTCAAACTCAAATGCGATTGTCTGAAGTCGGGCCCTAAGAGGGTAAACTTACATAAATAATTTGGCTTCCAATAAAGTTTAAATGGCGAGCTCAAAAGTAAATATTTATGTAATTCGAAAAGCGCTTTCTATCCAGATTTTTTTCATTTCCAACCCTAGAACTCGAACGACATTTAAATGAATGTTTAGCTTATGAACTGGTCGGACTGATAAGCAGTAGCACTGGCAATGAGCAGCAGATCAGGCAGACAAATGACTTTCTGGAATTGGGAATTTTTTTTAACCCTAATGCTCATTCTTTAAAAAAGTTAAAACGTTCTGGAATGAGGATTTGTTTTAACCCATAAAAATTTGGTTTGATGCGTCGCCTTTGGTATCTTAATTTTATAGAATTATCTTGGGTGTATTAATATATAATGGACGGTATTAGAGTATTAATATATAATGGATTGTATTTTTTATTTTATTTTTATTTTTAGTACAGTCCAGGGGATCCACCTGCCACATGGGTCTCAAAAATGGCAGTTGGACTGTACTATTTCTAAAAATAGTATAATTCAGTGCGGCTGAAAATGCCCATCAAACGCTGTATTATTTTTTTGTCCAGTACAGTCCAGCTTAATACAACGTACCAAACGTGCCCTTAATGCTTACGTTTTTTTAAAATAAAACGACGTCGTTCATGCTTTCAATTGTTTAAAAATGAAAGGGAAAAAAAGCGACGATGCAACCTAGGATCACACAAGCGACCTTAGAGAATTTTTGCAACCCAGTAATTGCTACGCTGGACTTTCAACTTATGTCAAGAGATGCAACACTTGGTATATATATTTATAAAATGAAACAAAGCATAAAAACATCCTCACTCTTCTCCTTTTTATTTTTCACTCATAATATTCTTTTCCATTTTCAAAATTTACCCCTAAAAACACACAACACAGACAAAGGAAAAATGGGAACTCTCACAATTTCTTCACCTTGCCAGAAAATTCCATTCGCCTGCCTAATCATTTATTAGTATCTAAAATCTCAGTTACTATTTTTTTTTTTAAAGTTTAGTTTTTATTCCATGAAATAATGGGTTGTCTACAAAAAAAAAGTCAAGAAAATGCAACACTGTGAAGATCTGGGT
Organism: Przewalskia tangutica; assembly: GCA_029844215.1. NCBI lineage: Eukaryota > Viridiplantae > Streptophyta > Magnoliopsida > Solanales > Solanaceae > Przewalskia > Przewalskia tangutica. Next base: position 103,092,451 of record CM056734.1, on the reverse strand, counting down.
ATAGCATCTTAAGGACAAGTTTGAAGGTACAAAAGTGTTAAACAGTGCCCACAAAATGTCCTTAGGGCACGGCGCCGTGGCGTCGATCCGAATTTTCAGAATCCGAGATTTACCTATTTTGTATATTGTTTATTTGGTAGACTTAATCTTATACCATACATAGAATTATACTATTATCTTAGTTGTATAGAATAGGATTTTAGATGTAAAGTAAGAATAGGATTCTCCTATTATAACTTGTATATATATATGTCTTTCATTAATAAGAATAATCAAGGGTTTATTTCTTTCATGGTATCAAGAGTCTAGGTTCTCTTTACCCTGCTTCCGCTCATCCAAATTCTTCTCCTATTCTCGATTTTTTCTCACAAAAACCGAGACACCTCTTCTTCTTCCTCACAAATTCTCTTCTCCGAATCTTGATTGTTCTATTCCCTATGGCTTATAAGAACAATTTACATCCTGCCCTCACAGTTTCTAACATCAAGAGCGTCATCCCTATTATTCTTGATCTTGAAAACGTCCAATATGAAACCTAGTTTGAATTGTTTAAGATTCATGCTTTGGCACATAAAGTCTTTCACCACATCATTCCTCCAACTCCTCCAAAGGAGGGTGATAAGTCGGCTACGCCTACGACGGTTGTGCCCGCTAAAGAAGCAAATCCAGAATTATGAGTCATGCTTGATGCTAAGGTTCTTCAATGGATTTATGTCACTATCTCCTTGGATCTTTTACAGACGATTATGGAACCCAACTCCACAGCTATGGCAGCGTGGGATAGATTGCGAGACATATTCCAAGATAACAGTCATTCTCGAATTGTTGTCCTTGAGCAGGATTTTTCTCAGGTTTCTATGGCGAATTTTTCAAACGTTTCTTCATATTGAAAACGCCTCAAGGACTTGGCAGACCAACTCAGCAACGTGGGTTCTCCTGTTTCTAATAGTCGTCTAGTTCTTCAGATGGTTGCAGGCCTGTCGGAGGCCTATAGAGGTGTTGCTTCAGTTATTCGACAGAGTAACCCCCTGTCAGGATTTTATCAAGCCAGTTCTATGCTTACTTTAGAGGAAGCCGGATTGGCTAAGAAAGTGGCCATTGAGGCCAGATCTGTCGTCATGATGACTGCGTCCAATTTCTCTCCTTCCAATCCAGCCAACGTGGCTCAAAATCACAACAACGGGGGTGGTAAGAAGGGCCAGAATCGGAAAAATAACAGAAAGAATCGTAGTGACAACCGTCGGCCAGCGAATAACAGCTTCCGAGCCCACAGGGTCCCAGTCGATGGCGATGGGTCCCAGATATCCAGCCGCGCCAGTACGAGCACCGCGGTCCAACTTCTACCCAGGTTAGAATTCAGGTTTCAGACCAGCGTATGGGCAGCAACAGCAGTCCAGTATACTTGGGTCTCGCCCCCATCAGGCCCACCACGTCGCGGACCCCACTCAGACCGACATTGAAGCAGCGATGCACACACTTGGCTTGACTCAGTCAGACCCTAATTGGTAAATGACACCGCGCCACTACCCACATGACATCCGACCAAGGTACTCTCTCGTCTTATTCCAATTTGAGCACTAATCATGGTATAACTGTTAGTAATGACAATTCTGTTCCAATTAAGGGTTATGATCATAAAATTTTATCCCCTCCTCATCCACCACTTGTCCTGAAACATACCCTTCATGCCCCAATTTTTTTTAAAAATCTGGTGTCTGTCCGTAAATTCACCACTGATAATTGGGTTTTTATTAATTTTGATCCATTTGGATTTTCTGTGAAGGATTTCAAGACGGGGAGTCATCTCATGAGGTGCAACAGGAGGGGCGATCTTTATCCAATCACTCCAAGTCTCAGCGTCTCGCGTTAAGCTATGTCATCCACTTTTGCAGCTCTTGCTCCTTCCTTGTGTCATGCTCGTCTAGGTCATCCAGGGTCGTCTATTTTATCTTCATTAGATAGACATAAGTTTATTTCTTGTAAGGGTACGCATAGTACTCCACTTTGTCAATTCTGTGCTTTGGGAAAGATTATTAAATTACCATTTGTAGCTTTGAATTCTAATACTTCAATGTCATTTGATATTATTCATAGTGATTTATGGACATCTCCCGTTCTCAGTTCTATGTGTCATCGTTATTATGTTTTATTCCTAGATGACTATTCTAAATATTTATGGACGTTTCCTATTGCGAAAAAATCTCAACTTTTTTCCATTTTCATAAAATTTAGAGCTTTCATAAAAACAAAAATTCGAACGGGAAATCAAAAACATCCAATGTGATAATGGCAAAGAGTACGATAATAGTGAATTTAGGAAGTTTTGTGCTCAAAATGGGATAAATTTTCATTTTTCATGTCCTCATACGTCTTCACAAAATGGGAAAACTGAGCGAAAAATTCGTACCATTAATAATATTATTCGCACATTATTAGTTCATTCTTCCGTTCCTCCATTTTTTTGGCATCATACGCTACAAATGGCTATCGATCTACTAAATATTCTTCCTTCTAAAGGTTTGACATATTCATCCCCTCTCCAAGTGTTATACATAAGACTCTGTCATATTCTCATCTTAGGGTCTTCGGATGCTTATGTTATCCACTGTTTCCATCCACTACGATCAACAAACTTCAGGCACATTCTACTCCTTGTGCGTTTTGGGTTTTCCGTCAAATCACCGTGGTTATAAATGCTTTGATTTGTACTCTAAATGAATCATCATTAGTCGTCATGTTCTCTTTGATGAATCTCAGTTTCTCTTTTCTAAAGTAGACAAAATCGTGCCTAGTTCTTATGATTTTTTGGATGAGGATGTCTCCCCCTATGTTCTCCGTCATTTTTCAGATTTGTGCAAACAGCGCCGTCGTGCGACCCATGCAGGCGCCGCATGGCGCCAAAACTCCTAGTCAGTCGGCCTGCGTAGAAGCGCGGCTAAAACTTTAGAGAGCTTTGCAGCTATTCTGGCGTCGCGGCGCCTTCGACGGTAATTCCTACAATTTCTCAAAATTTCCCCAATCCAGCCCCGAGTCATGGTCCAGTCACTCGCAGTCAACAGAGTATTTTTAAGCCTAAAGTACATTTTAATTTGAATTCTAATGTTCTTAAATCCTCCTTACACCGTAATCCTATGTCTGTCTTAAATGACCCTAATTAGAAAATTGTCATGACCGAAGAATATAATGCTCTTATTGATAATAATATGTGGGAGTTGGTACCCCGTTCATCTGGTATTAATATTATTCGGTCTATGTGGATTTTTGTTCATAAGGAAAATTCAGATGGTTCATTTGTGAGGCATAAGGCTGAAATTGTAGGTGATGGTAAGACTCAGCAGGTTGATGTGGATTGTGGTGAGACGTTTAGCCCGGTGATCGAGCCGACCACCATTCGCATTGTGCTAAGCTTGGCTTTTTTAAAATCATGGCTCATTCATCACCTAGATGTGAAGAATGTTTTCTTACATGGTAATCTTCAGGAGACAGTGTATATGCATCAGCTTTTGGGGTTCAGGGATACTAGACATCCTAATCATATATGTCTATTGAAGAAGTCCTTGTATGGGCTTAAGCAGTCTCCACGGGCCTGGTATAAGAGGTTTGCTGATTTTATTTCGACTATGGGTTTTTCTCACAGCAGGTCTGATAATTCATTGTTCATATATCGTCGAGGTTTCCATGGGTTATATATTGTTATATGTGGATGATATTATCTTGACTGCCTCTTCTGATGCTTTGAGAAAGTCTATTATGATAATGCTCAGTTCTGAGTTTGTCATGAAAGACTTGGGCCCCTTGAGCTATTTTTTGGGAATTGCAGTCACTCGTCATGCAGGTGAATTGTTCTTAACACATAGAAAGTAAGTATGCAGCAGAGATCATTGAGAGGGCTGGGATGTCATCATGTAAGTCCACTTCTACTCCAGTTGATACTAAACCCAAGTTGGATGCTGCAGCTGGCGCTCCGTATGAGGATCCGACCCGCTATGACAAGTACGCGTCTGTCATGTCCCTTCAAGATATCAAATTGCAGACATCTTTACAAAGGGTTTTTCCTCTGTCCTTTTTGAAGATTTTAGAGACAGTCTCAGCGTACGAAAACTTCTCGTTGTGACTGCAGGGGTGTGTTAAACAGTGCCCACAAAATGGCCTTAGCGCCGCGACGCCGACCCGGATTTTCAAAATCTGGGATTTACCTATTTTGTATATTGTATATTTGGTAGACTTAGTCTTATACCATACTTAGAATTATACTATTACCTTAGTTGTATAGAATAGAGTTTTAGATGTAAAGTAGGAATATGATTCTGCTATTGTAATTTGTATATATATGTCTTTCATTAATAAGAATAATCAAGGGATTATTTCTTTAAAAAAGAATGTCATTTCACACTCTTCAGGCAAGGCAAGGATAGCTCCGCTCATGTGGACACGGATATACACAGGGAATGTTCTGGAGGCATGGGAACCGCTCTTACATATATTCATAAGTATATTAAGAAAGAATATTAACTGGGATTTAATATCTAAATCAAATAACCTTAAGAATGAAAGTCGCTTCTCATAATTAAATTTGATAATTTTTCTCATTGTGATACGAGCTTAATGAATTGAAGCTCCGGACTGTAATTCTAAGAGCTAAAGTGAGAGAATTAGTTCTTAATTATAGAATTCATTAAGGTCTTTTATTCATAACATGAATTCTTACAAAACAATAACAAGATAATAGAATAATACTATTCTTGAGAGCTAAAAGTGTAAGTAAAAGAAAAGCAAGTAAAGCTCTTTATATAGGGTCTATTACATGAGATACAAATGTGTTTTTTCAATATGGGATAAAAGCAATGTGGAAAAGTGTTAATGCTAATATCCCCTCTCAAACTCGCGATGGTGTAGATAGAAGCATCGAGAGTTTGCCATGAAAGAACCGGTGACGCTTTAAGATATGCGCATTTGTGAAGAAATCTTCAAGTTGCATCGAAGATGGGACAAATGACAATGATAGAGTTCCCTGTTGAAGATGATATCGAATAATATGACAATCAATCTCAATATGATTGACACGTTCATGAAAGACTGTGTTGTGCGCAATCTGAATAGAACTCTTATTATCACAATGCATCAGTGTTGGTGGGGAAAGAGAGACACCCATATCAACCAATAACCGACGTAACCATACAATCTCACACGTAGTAGAAGCCATAGCACGATCTGCCTCCGTTGAAGAGCGAGAAACATCTTGTTTCTTACTTTTCCATGAGATGAGTGAATCTCCTAAAAATACACAATAACCAGTAGTTGATTTCCGATCAGTTAGGTCACCAGCCCAATCTGCATCAGAAAATGCACGAAGCTCCAAGGATGAGGTCGATGGAAACAAGAGACTCTGATAAATCATTTTTCGAAGATAGCGAAGAATACGCATAACTGCAGTCCAATGTACAGATGTAGGAGAGCAAACAAACTGACTGACAATGTAAACAACATATGCAATGTCAGGGCGAGTAATAGTGAGGTACACCATACTCCCCACAACTGAACGATATAAAGTGGTATCAGGAAGAGGATCCCCGTCAGTAGGTGTTTATCGAACATTAACCTCAAGAGGAGAGTCAACTATACGAGTATCTGTGAGACGGGCCCGCTCAAGAATATCTATAGTTTACTTAGACTGAGAGAGAAGATATCCCTTCTCAGAATAAGCTACATCAATGTCTAAAAAGTAGCGTAGATGACTTAAATCTTCCATCTCAAAACGGCGAGACAAAGTAGATTTTAGGTTTGCAATACCATAAATATCATCACCTGTAATGATCATGCCATCAACATACAACAAAAGAAAAATACGACTTGTAGGGGATGATTTAACAAATAACTTTGAATCATGAAAGCTGGAAATAAACCCAAGAATACAACAGTGGAGAACTTGTCGAATCAAACTCTTGGATCTTGTTTGAGACCATACAAAAGCTTTCTTAAGCCTGCACACCTGTCATGTACTATGTGAAACACCAGGTGGAGGGACCATGTAGACTTCTACTTGAAGATCCCCATTCAAAAAAGTATTTTTAACATCCATTTGTGAAATATGTCAATGACGAACAGAGGCCACTGCAATAAGAACCCGAACAGATGTCATCTTTGCAACAGGTGCAAAAGTCTCTTCATAATCCATACCATATTCTTGAGCAAAACTCTTTGCAACCAAACGAGCTTTATATCGCTCAATAGAACCATCAGACTTGGTCTTAACGTTGTACACTCATCGAGAACCAATAGTTTTCTTACCAGTCGGTATAGAAATCAAATCCCAAGTACCAATTTTGTTCAAAGCAATCAGTGCCTCATTCATAGCCTCTTATCAAAGAGGATCATGAGCTGTCTAGCATAGCAAGAATAATCAAAATCGAATACTTGAGTAGATCGCAGAGTGCATTTAGGATAGCGAGGTAGATCTGCAACCACAAGAGGTTTTGAAATAGGCGTAGGAGGGGGCTGAGTATCAATGTCATGGGACCTGCCAGAAGACTGAGAAGGAACAGATGATATAGATGTAGAATCAAATGGGCAATCAACATCAAAGGGATCAATATCAATAAGGTCAGATTTGTCATGCCATGTGAGGTAGGTGGGATTGAAAAGAAATGAACATGCTCAGTAAAGGAAACATTACGAGACACATCCAATTTTTCAGAGACTGGATCATGACAACGATAACCTTTCTGCCCAACCACATATCCATGAAAAACACAAATGGTGACATGAGAAGATAACTTAGTACGCTCTACATGTGGACGTAGAACAAAACATGTAGAACCAAAAACTCTCAAATGGGAATATAGTGGGGTGTGACCAAATAGTCTAGCATATGGAGAAATTCCAGAATTATGAGAGGTAGGGATCCTATTAATAAGATAAACAGATGTAAGGACATCTTATTCCCAAAATTCACTAGGTACACTAGCGGACAAAAGCATAGATCTAGCGGTCTCAACATTATGCATATGCTTTCTCTCGGCTACCTCATTTTGTTGTGGTGTATCAGTATAAGAAGACTGATGTATTGTACCATCAACTTTAAATACCAGAAAGATCCCCACTAGTATATTCACCTCATAAATCAGCCTGAAAACATTTAATAATGACAGAATGTTGAGTTTTCACATAGGCTTGAAACTCAACATAAGTATGAACAAAATTAGAACGTTTTTCAATAAATAAACCCAACAATAACGAGTATAATCATCAATAAAGAAAACATCATATCTGGAGCCTCCCTTAGTAGGGATATGTGCTGGCCCCCAAACATCTAAATGAACTATATCAAATGGTGCAGAAGAAGTAGAAGTACTAAGATTAAAAGGCAAAGTAGAAAATTTTCCAAGTTTACATCCACTACAATCAGAAATATCATCGGATTGTAAATCATCAAGAACACCAGTACTACACATAAAACGCAGACGAGAGCCTGATACATGACCAAGTCTAGAGTGCCACAAATAAAACTTCGAAGAGGAATGTGTTAAATGAAAAGAAGACAAATTAACAGACATAGTTGTTGCATGAGTAGGAAGATGCAGCTCATCCAAAACATATAGACTTCTCACCTTTCTACGCCCTGTCCCAATCAGTCTCTTGGATTTTAGATCCTGCACATAACAAGAATTAGGGAAAAGTATAATAAAACATTCAGAGTCACATATTTGACCAGCAGAAGCAAGATTCATATGTAATTTTAGAATGCAATAAACATCAGGTAATGATATATTAGATGTATGAATGGTGTTAATGCATGTCAATGACATAAGTGTGTCATCAGCAGTCACAACAGAAGTAGAAAGGGGGTCAGAAGACATAGCTACAAAGACAGAGGAATCAGGAGACATATGATTTCCGACTCACAGAGTCCAATCGAAAGGCGAAATACAGACGATAGATGGTGATGAACCGGAAGGAGTAGAAAGAGCATAAGACTGAGAATTCTTTTGAAACTGTTGGAAGGCGAGGAACTTCTGAAATTGGTCATCTGCAGAATCAGTAATATGATCGCAGAGGCTCCTAAAGTTGGGTGATCAAGAGAGGGTACAAAGGCAGCCTGAGTCGATGGATACGAGTTCTGGAATTGACCCCCAGAATATGGCTTCTATTGAGAATGCTTCTATCCTTGTCCCGAATATGGAGGCTTAGAACCTAACATCTTCCGCAACTCAGGACATTGATTCTTCCAATATCCTGGTTTCTTGCAATAATTACAATTACCCATGATAGATGTTCCATACTGGTGTGTAGGGGCTGCAAGGACCGGTGCAGATGAATGAGCTATCAATACGGAAGTATAAGCCTTATGTACCCCTTTTAGAGTCTTCAAACACGTTTTTTCATCCATAAGTTCATTTACCACATCTTCAACATATGGTAAGGGTTTGCGGTGCAACAAGCCTGAACGATAATTCTCAAATCGGCCGAAGACCCGTGATAGTTGAGCAAGGCGGTGCCCGTCTTTGCATTTAATATAAGCATTGCATGCTTGCAATTCAGTAGATTCCGTCATAGCTAACTGATCCCACAAAGTGGTCATTGCACAAAATAATCTTGAATGCCTAAATCATTTTCTACTAGTGCACGAATTTCATATTGTAACTGATATTTAACAGCAAAATTATTTTGCACAAACAATCTTGACAGATAGTCCCAAATCTCTTTAACAGTTTTGAACTTAGCCAATTGAAAACCAATTCTTTGTTCAACAGAGTTATTAATTCAAGTAATAATCTTTGAATTATTGGTCTCCCAAGTCCTAAATAATTCATCAAAAATTCTTCATCACCAACTTTAGGGCATTTGACTTTTCCAAACATATAATCTCAAAGCCTCTTTCCCTCAAAAAATTTACCATGACATAGCTCCAATAAGAATAATTTTTCCGTCTAACCGAACACCAATAGATTACAAAGAATCATAACCTCCAGCCATTATGAATTTTAAACAGAAAAATTCAAAATAACAAGCAACAAAATAATAAGAGGCAGATCACCAATCAGATGCGGAAGCGAAGAAGACGAAACCTAGATGCGGAAGTCAAGATCAGAACGAGCATGAGCAGTCAAAACGAGCACAAGCTTGCAAAACAAGCCAAGAACAAGCCAAAAAAAATCTATGATACCAGAGGTGTGCTGCATGCGAACCTTCAACTAACTCATCGCGAAGTTGGATTCGCGGTCGAGCTAAAATATTAACTTGCGCTATTGACTCTGATACCATGATAGAATTCATAAAAGTCTATTATTCATAACATGATTTTTACAAAGCAATACAAGATAATAGAATAATACTATTCTTGAGAGCTAAAAGTGCAAGTAAAAGAAAAGCAAGTAAAACCTTTTATATAGAGTCTATTACATGAGATACAAATGTGTTTTTCAATGTGGGACAAAAGCAATGTGGGAAAGAGTTAATGTTAATACTGAACACATACACATATAAGACTAATCAAGAATAAGAGAGAAAAGATATTATTTTTATATGCTCAGAAGTCATAACTGTAATCCTAAGAGCTAAAGTAAGAATTAGCTTTGAACAGATACACGTAGAAGATTAGCCAAGAACAAGAGAGAAGAGATATTATTTCTGTATATGAATATGAATGATTCATACAAGAGTTTGCACCAGCTATATGTAATACCAATGACCCTTAATCGACTGCTATTTGATCTTAACAATCTTCTAACTAACTATTAAGTAAATTGACTCTTATAGTCCTCTAGTATTTGAATTATACACGTTGACCCATCTAATATACAAATATCTAAAGGTAGTCTTCTCAGTATCATTCTCACCCATTCTAATCGGATGGTAGCCATATCTTAGGTCAAGTTTTGAAAAATATTTAGATCCGCCAAGCTCATCCAAAAGCTCTTCTATGATAGGCAGGGCCGTCAGGGCCCTTGAAAATCGAAAAAATTTAGGGTCTCTTTTTCTTTTTTTTATTAAGTAATATTAGTCATAATTTACTGTAAAGATTCATAATTCGCAAATTTTAAGCCAATTAAAGGTTCATTTTTACGAATTAGAACAGGGGCCCCAAAATATTTGAGACGGCCCTGATGATAGGAATGTGAAACTTATCTTACGGTGCAATTATTCAATTGTCTATAATCAATGCATAGTCTTCATGTCCCCCCTGTAGTGGTTAATGACTTATATCTAATTAATTAATTTATCTCTCTCCAACATTTAGTTCTACAATGATGCTCATGATAATGAAGTGTAAATGGAATGGATAAGGTTGTAGCAATGGAGAAGAAGGTGAGGTTGTGGCAATGGAGAAGAATGTATAAAACAGAAGAAATTAAAAATTAAAGAAAAAGTGGACTCACAAATTTCATTTGTCTCAAAATAAAAAAAATTGTATAATTAAATATAAATATATATGATAAAAATAATATTAAGAGTATTAATTATATGTTGACCATTAAAAAAATGACATGTGTATGAATTTGTCAGTTTTTTTTAAAAAAAAAATCTCACTTGCTTTTAATAAGTGAGTGCACTTTCTTGGGAGCAAAAAGGCGAAATCCCTCGCCAGGCACCCTCCGGCCGCAGATTGGTGGAGGAAGGTAAATCGTAGACTTCGGCATTAGGTGGGAGGCCTGGTGCACAGTGCCATGAGTCATCCTCACATGAAGAAATGAACTCCCACACTGCGGTTGTCAGAGCTCGAACCTGTCTTTTTGGGAGCAATCTGCCACCCTGAAACCAACTGAGTGCACTTTCTTTGTCTTAGGGGGAATATTTAATACACTATCACCAAGAATAAGGGATACTTAAACGTCCACAAATTTAAGTAGTGAAAAATAATATATTTTCTCCTTGTATATTAATATAATATAGATAGATAAGTTGACATTAGAATAATACTAGCATTTTATCTTCAACTTATATCCAGTTTGGTCAAATTAATAATAAAAATCAAAAGTAGTTTTTTAAAGTGCTTATTTTAGATAGTTTAAATGTTTCATCAAGTTTTTAAGAAAATATAAGTGTTTTTGAGTAATAAAAGTTTGTTTTTTCAGAAGTTGAAAAAGTAATTTTCTCTAAAAATAATTTAAATTCTTTTTGCCAAACATAAATTATTGTTATAATATATTGAAAAAATATATTTTCCACATCAATTAACCAAGCTGTACTTCAAATATACTTCTAACAGAATTAGAAATACTTTTTAAAATAAGTATATTTAAAGCGTGGTTAAAATATGATGTTAATGAAAGTCTTGCACGACCGATAGGATCGTGAGCTTAGATATAATTCTTGAAGGTTGACTTATATGGGTGGCCAATGGGCCCGGGCAGGGCGGGCTTGGCGGGATGAGGGGTTGGGGCAGGATCGGTCCCCGGCGGGATGGGATTAGCGGGATTCGCCGATGTTCCGTACCGGTTCTCTCGCCGGTCGGGGGCGATTTTTTTTGCACTTAATTAAAAAAAATATATATATATATATATATATAAATAACTCAATAATTGAATAAGATAGTGTAATAAAAACATTACAAGACTGTTTTTGTGCCTCTTATATTATTTAATTGAAATATGATTTTTTTTGTAATACAGATACAATTGTCAAAATTGCAACTTTGTGGTGTTGTTCAAAAGTTGCAAATGACATAGTAAAATTGCAATTAAAAAATTACCAATTTGAAAACACTTTTTCTAGTTTCTTCACAATGTCTTGTGGTTCTTCGGTTGAAATTGGTATTTGTTGGTCAAATTGCTCCACGTCGCTTTCACCACCTTCAGATAAGATGTTGTTGTAGTTTTCATCTTCTTATTCGTTGATCTCCGATTGACCGCACCTTCTCCACTCCGCTCGTATCCAATCTCTGAATAATATTGCAATCTCGAAGTTGTCTCCGACTAATGAGTGTATGTGCTCTCCTATTTGAAATTTGCTGGCAGAAAAAGCGCTTTCAGACGCCGTTGATGACGCTTGAATATTCAAAACATCTCGGGCCATATTGAAAGTGTCGGAAAAGTCTTCTCATTCCCCCCTCCAATATTTCAGCAAGACTCCACGTCCTTCTTCATTGAGAACTGCTTGGTACGGTACATCACCATGCAAAATAAAAATATCAAACTCGCTAATTTGGTTAGTAGTGTTACCACCGCACATTCTATTTTTTAGGCTTTCAATACTAGCCGCAGAAACAACATGTCTTTTTTGAGGTTGGGCTTAAGAAGAAGATTGTATGGAAGCCGGTTGATTGCTAGCATTTTCTTGTTGGTAATACCTATATACTTTTTGCATTCGTCTTTTATGCTAGACAACACTTCTTCTTTCGCTTGTTCAATAGGTGGTGAGTCATTTGAATTTTTGGGAGTTGGAGGTGGTAGTACTGCTATACATTCATAAATAGTTTCAATAAGTGATTTACAAACGTTTATTTTAATAGTCGGATTTAATACAACCCCAATAATATAAATAGTGAAAATATGATTTTTTTTTTTTTATAAATATTTTTTTAATAGCTGTCTTATAAGCTAGTTTTTCTATATATTCACTAAGTAGTAAAAATATTAGAGCTATATAAAACAACATAGTTGAAATAGTAGGATAATATATACCGAAAAATTCTTTTGTTGCTTGAAATTTTTTCTCTAGAAATACAATAAGTTCGAATTTTTTTTCCAATCGTTATCTACAAGCATATCAGTTGGATTTTGATTATGGGCGTTAAAAAATAAAGTTTTAGGTCTTCTATAATCATAAGAAACAAGTAGTTGTTCATATAAAGAATTTCACCTAGTGGGTACTTCTTCAGGAATTTTTCTATAAGGTAGTTGGCAATCGTCACAAGTTCTTTTATAATCTTTTTTTCGTTGTATTCTATTATTTTTTAAAATGAAGTTTATAACAAATTGTATTTTATCAAGAATGTCTTGAAAAAGTAATGGATCGTCCTTTACAACTAAGTTATAAAATATGACACACACATTTTATATGAAAATTATTTGAAAAAGATGAAGTTAAAACATCTTTTAAAATTGTAATAGCAGAATTATTAGAAGAAGCATTATCTAATTTAATACTCATAATTTTATCAGTTATTCCGTAATAATCGCAAAATGAATAAATATTTTCTAAATAAAAAGACCAGTGTGCCTACTATCTATATATCTATACACTAAAATATGTTTTTGCATAGATCATTTATAATCAATCCAATGACAAATTACCGTTAAATAATCATGACTGTTAGTACTACGGCCTATGTCAGAAGTGAGAGCCACTTTGCCACTAAGATGATATAATGAATAACGTAAATACTGTTGATATTCATGTACAAATTTAAATACATCTCTCTTAACAGTTGTCTAGGAAAATCTTTAAAAACAGAATTATACATTTCTCTAATATGAATAAAATCAGGAGATGAAGGAAATAAAAAAGGCAAATCTCCCACAACAACTAATTTTGTTATTGCTTCCCTATCTTTATGTTTATCGTATTTAGGACCTACAATTCCCCCCGCCGTAGGGTTAATTTGACTCTGTACTTGATCCGGGACAGTATGTGAACCTTGTCCCGATTGAGAGGACGCTTGCGAACCCGATACTGCTTATTTTGGGTATGTTGACTAGGGGTGTGCATTTGATTTTTCAATTCGATTTTCTATTATTTGATTTTAATTTTTTGGTGTTCAGTTTCTAAAAAGCACCGAACTAAAGTTAATTTGATTTGGTTCGATTTTTCTCTTTTCAGTTTGATTTTTTTCAGTTTGGTTATTCGGTCCCATCATATAAGATAATTAACATAATCGAATAAATATATTTGAATGACAATTTTTTTTATAGAGAATGAGAAGTAATCATGTCAAATCTCTTAAATATATTTCTAATAGAAGTCAACGGTAAAACTTTTAAAACATAATATTTAAAAATATATAATACATGTCCATGACCTAACTATTGATAATGAGTCATTTTATACTCTAATACAAATAGATCACTATGTAGGAAAGGTTGAAAGTGGTAAAACACTCAAAACTCCATTAAATAGTACTATATGTTAAATAATATATATATAATTCAATTTTTTCAGTTTTCGGTATTTATTTTTCTAAATCTGAAACCGAACAAAAAAAGATCAAAGAAATTAATTTCTCAATTCAAATCCAAACTAAAAATCCGAAAAATCAATCCAATTTAAAATTTGGTATGGTTCGATTTAATTCGAATAATGCACACTCATAGTGTTGACGATACGATGTCTTAGTTTTCTTGAACCTCGTAATAAGTTGAATCAAAAGTAATCCTTTTCATTTCTTTTTGAAATAATGGAGCAAAATCTTTCTAAACTATCATATTTTTATTAATTTCATATTTAAATTATGCTTGATTTATGTCACTCTTTTGAACTTCTACGAGTTATTCGTCTGACACATATTCTCTAAATAAAAAGACCAGTGTGCCTACTATCTATATATCTATACACTAAAATATGTTTTTGCATAGATCATTTATAATCAATCCAATGACAAATTCTTAGTTAAATAATCATGGGCGTTAGTCTGACGGCTTTATGTCGAAGTGAGCCACTTTGCCATTAAGATATATAATGAATAACGTAAATACTGTTGATATTCATGTACACATTTAAATACATCTCTCTTAACAATTGATCTAGAAAAACCTTTAAAAACAGAATTATACATTTCTCTAATATGAATAAAATCAGGAGATGAAGGAAATGAAAAAGACAAATCCTCCACAACAACTAATTTTGTTATTGCTTCCCTATCTCTATGTTTATCGTATTTAGGACCTATAATTCCCCCCGTCGTAGGGTTAATTTGACCCTGTACTTGATCCGGGACAGTATGTGAACCTCTTGTCCCGATTGAGAGGACGCTTGCGAACCCGATACTGCTTATTTTGGGTATATTGACTAGGGATGTGCATTTGATTTTTCAATTCGATTTTCTATTATTTGATTTTAATTTTTTGGTGTTCGGTTTCTAAAAAGCACCGAACTAAAGTTAATTTGATTTGGTTCGATTTTTCTCTTTTAGGTTTGATTTTTTTCAGTTTGGTTATTCGGTCCCATCATATAAGATAATTAACATAATCGAATAAATATATTTGAATGACAATTTTTTTTATAGAGAATGAGAAGTAATCATGTCAAATCTCTTAAATATATTTCTAATAGAAGTCAACGGTAAAACTTTTAAAACATAATATTTAAAAATATATAATACATGTCAATGACCTAACTATTGATAATGAGTCATTTTATACTCTAATACAAATAGATCACTATGTAGGAAAGATTGAAAGTGGTAAAACACTCAAACTCCATTAAATAGTACTATATGTTAAATAATATATATATAATTCGATTTTTTCAGTTTTCGGTATTTATTTTTCTAAATCTGAAACCGAACAAAAAAAGATCAAAGAAATTAATTTCTCAATTCAAATCCAAACTAAAAATCGAAAAATCAATCTAATTTAAAATTTGGTATGGTTCGATTTAATTCGAATAATGCACACTCATAGTGTTGACGATACGATGTCTTAATTTTCTTGAACCTCGTAATAAGTTGAATCAAAAGTAATCCTTTTCATTTCTTTTGAAATAATGGAGCAAAATCTTTCTAAACTATCATATTTTTATTAATTTCATATTTAAATTATGCTTGATTTATGTCACTCTTTTGAACTTCTACGAGTTATTAAATCGACACATATTCTCTAAATAAAAGACGAAAGTGTCTACTATCTATATATCTATATACTAAAATATGTTTTTGCATAGATCATTTATAATCAATCCAATGACAAATTACCGTTAAATAATCATGACTGTTAGTACTACGGCCTATGTCAGAAGTGAGAGCCACTTTGCCATTAAGATATATAATGAATAACGTAAATACTGTTGATATTCATGTACACATTTAAATACATCTCTCTTAACAATTGATCTAGAAAAACCTTTAAAAACAAAATTATACATTTCTCTAATATGAATAAAATCAGGAGATGAAGGAAATGAAAAAGACAAATCCTCCACAACAACTAATTTTGTTATTGCTTCCCTATCTCTATGTTTATCGTATTTAGGACCTATAATTCCCCCCGTCGTAGGGTTAATTTGACCCTGTACTTGATCCGGGACAGTATGTGAACCTCTTGTCCCGATTGAGAGGACGCTTGCGAACCCGATACTGCTTATTTTGGGTATATTGACTAGGGATGTGCATTTGATTTTTCAATTCGATTTTCTATTATTTGATTTTAATTTTTTGGTGTTCGGTTTCTAAAAGCAGAACTAAAGTTAATTTGATTTGGTTCGATTTTTCTTTTAGGTTTGATTTTTTTCAGTTTGGTTATTCGGTCCCATCATATAAGATAATTAACATAATCGAATAAATATATTTGAATGACAATTTTTTTTATAGAGAATGAGAAGTAATCATGTCAAATCTCTTAAATATATTTCTAATAGAAGTCAACGGTAAAACTTTTAAAACATAATATTTAAAAATATATAATACATGTCAATGACCTAACTATTGATAATGAGTCATTTTATACTCTAATACAAATAGATCACTATGTAGGAAAGATTGAAAGTGGTAAAACACTCAAACTCCATTAAATAGTACTATATGTTAAATAATATATATATAATTCGATTTTTTCAGTTTTCGGTATTTATTTTTCTAAATCAAACCAACAAAAAAGATCAAAGAAATTAATTTCTCAATTCAAATCCAAACTAAAAATCCGAAAAATCAATCTAATTTAAAATTTGGTATGGTTCGATTTAATTCGAATAATGCACACTCATAGTGTTGACGATACGATGTCTTAATTTTCTTGAACCTCGTAATAAGTTGAATCAAAAGTAATCCTTTTCATTTCTTTTTGAAATAATGGAGCAAAATCTTTCTAAACTATCATATTTTTATTAATTTCATATTTAAATTATGCTTGATTTATGTCACTCTTTTGAACTTCTACGAGTTATTCGTCTGACACATATTCTCTAAATAAAAAGACCAGTGTGCCTACTATCTATATATCTATATACTAAAATATGTTTTTGCATAGATCATTTATAATCAATCCAATGACAAGTTACCGTTAAATAATCATGGACGTTAGTACAACGGCCTATGTCAGAAGTGAGAGCCACTTTGCCATTAAGATATATAATGAATAACGTAAATACTGTTGATATTCATGTACACATTTAAATACATCTCTCTTAACAATTGATCTAGAAAAACCTTTAAAAACAGAATTATACATTTCTCTAATATGAATAAAATCAGGAGATGAAGGAAATGAAAAAGACAAATCCTCCACAACAACTAATTTTGTTATTGCTTCCCTATCTCTATGTTTATCGTATTTAGGACCTATAATTCCCCCCGTCGTAGGGTTAATTTGACCCTGTACTTGATCCGGGACAGTATGTGAACCTCTTGTCCCGATTGAGAGGACGCTTGCGAACCCGATACTGCTTATTTTGGGTATATTGACTAGGGATGTGCATTTGATTTTTCAATTCGATTTTCTATTATTTGATTTTAATTTTTTGGTGTTCGGTTTCTAAAAAGCACCGAACTAAAGTTAATTTGATTTGGTTCGATTTTTCTCTTTTAGGTTTGATTTTTTTCAGTTTGGTTATTCGGTCCCATCATATAAGATAATTAACATAATCGAATAAATATATTTGAATGACAATTTTTTTTATAGAGAATGAGAAGTAATCATGTCAAATCTCTTAAATATATTTCTAATAGAAGTCAACGGTAAAACTTTTAAAACATAATATTTAAAAATATATAATACATGTCAATGACCTAACTATTGATAATGAGTCATTTTATACTCTAATACAAATAGATCACTATGTAGGAAAGATTGAAAGTGGTAAAACACTCAAACTCCATTAAATAGTACTATATGTTAAATAATATATATATAATTCGATTTTTTCAGTTTTCGGTATTTATTTTTCTAAATCTGAAACCGAACAAAAAAAGATCAAAGAAATTAATTTCTCAATTCAAATCCAAACTAAAAATCCGAAAAATCAATCTAATTTAAAATTTGGTATGGTTCGATTTAATTCGAATAATGCACACTCATAGTGTTGACGATACGATGTCTTAATTTTCTTGAACCTCGTAATAAGTTGAATCAAAAGTAATCCTTTTCATTTCTTTTTGAAATAATGGAGCAAAATCTTTCTAAACTATCATATTTTTATTAATTTCATATTTAAATTATGCTTTATTTATGTCACTCTTTTGAACTTGTACGAGTTATTCGTCTGACACATATTCTCTACTACTCAAATTATTTATCGTGGATATTAAAAATAGTTATCTTAAATTATTTATTATTTTAGAAATTTAAGACATAATTAATTTTTCTCTATTTTATCATTTGTCATTAATGAATATGACACATAAATATAATAAACATTTAATGGAAAAATATTATAACTTAGACATAAATAAGGATAAAGTAGGTCAAATAATCATACTAATTAATATCTCTTAAGAAACATGTAAACTAAAAAAACGATAAATAATTTAAGATGGGCAGAGTAGTAAATATTCCAAAATATTAAATAAGCTTCAATTAAATTCAATTTACTGTGTTTGAAAGTTCTGAAGGAAGCTTCTCGTGACTCACACGAGAAACGCGTGAGTTGTTCTACACGCCAAGAACGACCAAGTCTTCATTACAATTAGGTCCTTCTAGAGACGTCAATGCAAAGATTGTTCAATTATACATAAAATAAAAAATTACCTACTTTAAGAAGGTATATATCTTCATTTTTCATAAAGTACAATATAAATCATATTGCTTTTACTTCTGTTGTTTCTTCCCCAATTGTGAGATTACACTGGGTATGTTGTTGTTGTAAAATATATTTTTTTTTTGAAATTAGTGTAGAATTTCGTCACAAAATTACTCATAACTAACATAACTTTTTGATAATACGTCGCTAAGTAAATAATGCATTGGTTATATGTGGCGCGCGATTGTTCTTTTTAATATAAAACCAAATATTACTATTTAATCTTATGATATGTTTTATATTAGGATTATTATTCCAATGCTGTCTGCCAAATGACCTCCAAAAGTAACATTGTCAAGGTAGTATGTTCATCATTTTTATTCGAATAATATATATTGATGAACAGACGAATTCAGAATTTCAATAGGATGGATGCATCTATACAACACTACTTATCATCATAAAGGCATAATAATAGTTATGGCATTTGTAGTTAAAATATTTCATTTTCTCTATTTCATTGTATGTGTTTACTTTAAAAAAATATATATTTTAAGAAACGTTATTTAGTAATTTTTAAATTTAGTATTTTATACAATAATATTTAGTCATAAAATTTAAGGGGTATTTTAGCACATTAATTAATTTTAAATTTATTAATATTTTTTTTCTTGAAATATCAGGTTCAGATAAAGTAAAAATACATAAATTAAAAAGTATAGCGTAATAAAGGGGTTTGCATGTCCATAACGTATGAAAGTGACGCCACCGCTTGAGGCTAAACTCTAAAGTTAGGTTTGGTATAAAGTTTATAATAAAGCCATACACGTATTCTTCTTGAAATATTTTGGATTTTCTCTAGTAATTATTTGGGGAAAAAGGCGAAATTCCTCCTCCACGAGGCCTTCATCCTCCGGCTCGACAGAAATTGATGGAGAAAGTAAACCATGGTGACTCAGCGGTTCACTAGGTGGGAGACATAATGTCTGATGTCCATAAAGAGACATCCCCAACAAAGGAGGAATGAAACTCTCACACTACGGCTGTCAGAGCTTAAACCTGCCTACTTGGGGGGCAATCTACCACCCTGAAACCAACTGATCTACACACATGCAAGCTTTCTCCTGTAATTATTGGTTGCTTGTCCAATTGTTTATGTGTTATCATTAAATAATCTTTTTGATTAGTGTTCGATTTGTAATTGTTGACACCCAATTTTGACCCTCTCGCCCAGACATTAACCATAAAATTACACTAATTTTTTTTAATAATTTTTAAATAATAAAATGCAACAATAAAATGTAAATACAGGCATAAATAAGCAATTTAATAATAGAACCGCATCTTACGCAAAATATTAAGCACTTAGAGTCTCGCGCCCGCATTTATTAATTTCAAGCCCTGTCATAATTCTTAAATGATAATAAATAATAAATACGTAAATAAATAAATAATTTAACAATGACGTCGCGCCAAATAGCATAGCCGCATTTATTAATACGCAAAGCAACGTCATAATTATTGTAATAATTTAAAGCATAAATTAAATAATAATGCACAATAAATAAAATTTTAAATAATAGCGTCGCATTTATAAAAGCATTAAGCATCCCTTAAATATCATATTTGCATTTAGTATTTAAATAATTTAATAATAGTCTAAACCCCGTTCAATTTTAATTTAACTTCGCGGAATACGCACAATAAATAAGATTTTAAATAATAAATACCGCATCTTAAAAATTAAGCACTAATTAAATAGCATGCCCGTCTTTATTTTTTAATCTCAAACTTAGACTAACAAAGCACCTAAAATAATCACAATTTATTAATTTAATTTAACCACTAATTAATTAATAATACACCTAAACTAATACACTTAAACTCTACCCCTAATTAAATAAAACCAGCCCACCACCCGAAAGCCCAACAACCCGCAGCCCACTCTCTACCCTTATCAGCCCACGCGACCCGCAGGCCCAATCCCCCACTGGCCTATATCGCCCCAAACCCTTCCCACATTCATCTTCAACCTAAAAAAATAAAGACTGAAAAAGAAAAAAAATTAAACTAAACTAGGAAACCCTAAAAGAAAAACAAACCGCCTCCACCATTCACTACACCTAAATCTGTGCAAAATCACCCAAATCACGCTCGAAATTAAGAATTGCCATATCAAAACCACATCAAAATCTTCCAAAATCTTACTATATCAGATGTTCCACGAACCAGCACAAAATCTCGCCCCAAATCGTGTCAAATCGATAATAAAACCTTACCAAAATCAGCACTAAAGAATCTCAATCAAATCGTCTAAAATCAGTACCAATAACCACAATCGGATTATCCCTAAAAGTTGTCCCAAGCTTACCAAACGGGGGAACCAGATCAAGACTATATATAGGAACGATTTGCATACATAAAGGGCAGGGGTTAATCACTCAGCAGGGGGAGGATTTAACAATGAAGGAGCAATAAAAATCCTAAAAACGATAATAAAGCAGCAAGAAAAGAAGTTCAGAAAAAAAACATTTCTTCTTCGCAATATCAGTCAAGAACCAGGCAAAGTTTCATTCCTTTTTCAATCGCATCGTAATACCAAAACCCGAGTGGATCGACGACTTGATACGCTGTCTCGGTTCGCTGTCCGGAGAAGGCAAACCCATTCCCTTTCATATTTTTATTCGATTTACATTTTCGGGTATATGCGACGGTTGTATGTTTTTTTGTTAAATATGTTCAATGCAATTTAAGTTGGGTACGATTGAGGTATATCTGTTGGTTTGAACTTGTTTCAGTTGATGTTAATCGTTGTTTGACATTTTTTGTTAAATATGTTCAATGCAATTTAAGTTGGGTACGATTGAGGTATATCTGTTGGTTTGAACTTGTTTCAGTTGATGTTAATCGCTGTTTGACATTCACAAATGTGACCATTAGTGTTTTAGGCCAATCTTAACATTCGTCGTAGGGCTTGGAGGGTCAATTGTTGTTGTTTGGAATTAAGGGATCAACTAAGTTATATTATTGTAAGTATTATAAGTAATTATTCTGCTCAACCTGCATAATTTATGAAGTAAGGGAATTAGTCCTAGTTTGTTCACAATATGCAAAAAATGGCTATGAATATCCCTGTCTGAAATCTGATTCATAAATGTATAAGGTATTAAGTTGACCCATCCATGTGATCAATCTAAGAACTAGACAAGAGTATGAAAAACCGTATGGAATCCGTTTAGAAAGTACAACAGTTATAGCTTGCATTAAGCTACTGGAAATTGTTGCTTAGGACATTAGTGCTACTGCCGCCATCCCGTGTATATTGAAGCTTATATGTTACCTTTATTTACATTAATTACCATGGTTTATATGTTTACTAATCCTTATCTTTCTTTTTGTTACATGAAATGCATCAGAGCAAAAATGAAGAGTCTCGTGGCGAGACTCATCTTGAGCTACTTCAAATGAAGGCCCGCATTTATGTGCATCCTCTCCGCATCACAAACTTCAAACCATAGGCGAGATGGCCTCGCCGTTTCTTCGAGTCATCATTAATTCATATCCTCACCCTATTATTTGTTGTAATTATTTATCTAACATTACGCTACTAGTAGTATACTTAGAATAATTAAACTTTGGGCTGTCATTAGAAAAAATAGTTTGACGCTAGAAATTCATTCTCCTTTAATTAGCTATTTTTATGACTAGTTATGCATTGTCTAAGCCATACTAAAATGACATAAATATTCACGCAGCTAAAGCATCACTCGCTATTAAATCCTTAGCATAATAAATTAATTTCTTCATAAACTCTTACTAACATTCATAATTAAAAATTATTTTGTTAGCCTTTGCATAATGGATATTTTACAAGTACACATTTCGTCATAATAAGATTTTGCATTATTACAACACATGTATCTTATCTAATACGTTATAAATGCATAAATCATCTTTGCACGTAATAATACATATTTTAGCTAGACATAGCTTTATATATTTTAAAACAAATCTCACATTTTTATGCTAGCAAAAAAATACTTCCTATATTTTACTTAAATACTTTTCAAGACATATATTGCATCTTAGAATAATAAATTAACCCTAAGTTTGAACGGACAACCGCAAATTAAGAGATTTTTTAGGGTGCCTAACCCCTTTCCTTTAGGATAATAAAGAACCCTTGCCCGGAATCTCACATAAGTTTCGTAGACTATTTAAATGGAGTTAATGTTTACTTTAAACTAGTTAACATTTAGGTGTCCTAATTCACCCAAATTAATTAGGTGGCGACTCCGCGAACCCCTTAGCACTTTTAACACTTTTAATATGCTAGCACTTTTTAAGCACCCCTTCCTTTTAACATTTAGCATTTTATTATTTATTTTCTAACCTTGTTATTTAAGCATATTTTACAATAAATGTCGCTGTCGAAAATCGGGTGCGACAGTAATAATATAACAATAATGCAATTACTATTAAAATATTCTTGTCTATCCTTGAAAGAACGATGACATACTGCATCAGGATGAATGCATTTACTTTTCCGTTAAATTTTAAAATTAGTATTTTATTTATTTTAATTTGTTTGTCTTATTTTTCTTTATAATCTGTTTAAATTTTTATTTTCTTTGACAATTTTTAATTTCAACTTTTTGCGTGATATGTTTAAGTCCACAATACATTCTACCTATTAATTTAAGATTACAAAACTAAAAAATCTTCTTTATTTTTTAAATTTTAATTCAAGTCAAAATTCAACAACAAATTAAAATGGAGGGGGCACTATATAAATTATAATATTTAGAGTTAAAAGTATCTAAAATACATGTTATAAATATCTTTTCACTATTCAACACGAGAAAGAAAAATTAAGGACCTGTTTGACTATAAGAGTTTTTCACTATTTTTGAAAATTTTCTTTTCTGTTTATTTGAAACTATGTGTTTGGCCGTGACAATTTCAAATACAAATTATATTTAAAATTTAAAAAATACTTAAAACATTATTTACACTTTTTTTATATTTTTTAACTTTCAGTATATATAAAATTAAATATTATTTATAAAAATTAAAACCAAACAAAACTCTAATTTTAAAATTTCAAATAAAATAAAAAATACTTTATTTTCCTGGAAAGCGGCTACTAATATTTCAATTTTCAAATAATAATAGTAACGTTCTTTTCGGAACCACCCGAATATTATTTGTAACTTGTTGGCTACTCAATTGAATAATACTCATTTTCTTTTTTCAACGGCTTACTATTAATAATATTCGCTGTATAAAGGGAAAGAACTTCTCAATTCCCGCTTGCTTTTATTGACGCCTTCAAAAAGTATATTCGCCGGAGATGAGTAGTCACGAACGTCGAGCTTCGGTGGCCGTCGGAAGCGGCGGCGCCGGAAATTGGCTCAACAGAGCTGACGGTAGCGGCGGAGGAGGATGTTATAGTTATGAGAGTGAACCTGACTTGGCTGCTATGGTGAGTGACTTTCAGGAAAGTAGTAGTGCCGGTGGTGGTGGTGAGTCGAGGTATAGCAGTGATAATGATTCCGGTTACTCCGATCTCGCTCTTCTAGCTGATAGGATTTCCGTGAGTATTTATCGGCTTTTGATTTTGCTCTTTGTGTAAAATATGGAGGTTTTGGCTATGAAATTGTTAAAAAATTTGAATTAGATAAAGTTTTAACCGGAGCAATTAATGTTTGAATTAGAGTAATGATCATTTCTGTGAATAAACATGTTTATGCTCGTCGTTTTAGGTGCATATGAGCTAAGCTTGAATAGAACAGATAATGATTTTCTACAGAGCGATTAATGTTTGAAATGGAGTTATCGTTGTCTCTGTGTATGCACATGGTATCCTCATCGGATTTTATTTTTTCGTGTTGATTTTGTGCTTATTGAAGTTTTATTTTGCATTTATTTTTTGTGTAGTTTGGAGGTTTTGGCTATGAAATTGTTAAAGTTATTTGGTCTAGGTGTGTATACTGTAAGCTTGAACAGCACAGATAATTTAATCCGGACCAGTTAATGTTTGAATTAGAGTAATCCTCATTTCTGTGAATGAACTGTTTATGCTCATTGTTCTAGGTGCATATGAGCTAAGCTTGAATGGAACAGATAATGATTTTTGTAAATAAACGAGCAATTAATGTTTGAATTGGAGTAATCCTCATTTCTGAGAATAAAATGTTTATGTTAGGTGCATATGAGCTAAGCTTGAATAGAATAGATAATGATTTTCTGAGAGAGATGAATGTTTGAAATGGAGTTATCCTAACCTCCAAACATCTCCGTAAAATCTCCCTAGGGACTTTGTCGTATGCCTTCTCGAGATCGATGAAAATCATATATGTCTCTTTCTCTCTCTATACTTATCCACCAACCTCCTAATAAGATGAATGACACATGAATCCAAATTGGTTCTCGAAAATAGACACGCCTCTTCTCACTCTCATCTCCACGATGCTTTCTCAAACTTTCATAGTGTGACTTAGCAGCTTAATACCCCTATAGTTGTTTCAACTCTAGATATCACCTTTGTTCTTGCACAAAAGAATCATTGTACTCCCCCTCCATTCTTCGGGCATTCTCGCTGTCTTAAAAATGACGTTAAGCAACTCAATCAGTCACTCCAAACCTGCCTTACCTGCACTCTTTCAAAATTCAATTAGGATCTCATCAGGTCCGGTCGCTTGTCTCCTGCGCATCCTGCGAACATCTCCCTTAACCTCTTCAACCTTAATGTTTCTACAATACCTAAAATTCCGATACCTATCAGATTGCTCCAGATCTCCCAACAGAATGTCTCTATCACCTTTTTCGTTCAAGAGTTTATGAAAGTAAGACTTCCACCTCCGTCTAATATGTGCGTCCTCCCCCAGTACTTTGTCGTCCTCGTTCTTGATGCACCTCACGTGATCCAAGTCACCGGCCCTTCTCACCTTCGCCTTGGATAGTTTGTATAACTTTTTATCCCCCACCTTTTTCCTCTAATTCCACATATAGGTATTCAAAAGCCGTTGTTTTCGCCGTCGTAACCGCTAGCTTTGCCTCCTTACTCGCCAGCTTATACAATTTTCTATTCGTCCACTTTTCCACTTCATCCTTGCTTTCTACCAATTCTGCATACACCGCTTTTTTCGCTTCCACATTCTCTTGAACTTTACCATTTGACCATCAATCCTCTCGTTGCCCACCACGGATACCCCACGAGATCCCTAGCACTTCTCTAGCTATATCCCGAATGCAACTGACCGTTCTGTCCCACATACCGGTTGCATCCCCACTACTCCCCCAAACTCTCTTGGCCATCAACCTCTCCCCAATCTCATTTGCACTAGCCATGGTCTAACTCTCCATTTGATTTTTAACCTGTTCTCCATCTTGATCTCCAAATCAATCACCAAAAGCTTATGTCGGGTTGTAAGATATTCTCTCGGAATAACCTTGCATTCTTTACAAAGACCGTTGTCAACATTTCTGAGCAAAAAATCTATATGAGTCTTAGCCACCGAACTACGGAAAGTCACCAAGTGCTCTTCCTTCTGCAAAAACCTCAAATTGGCTATCACCATCACAAAAGCTCTAGCGAACTCCAAAAGTGAAACACCTCCAGCGAAGAGTCAATCGCCGAGTTCCGACGGCTGGATATGCTAGATCGGAAAAAAAATCAGTGTTTCAGCCAGATGACAAGTGTGTCCGACTGAAAACCCCGGATCCGGACCTCGACCCGAGGGCTTCCCGGTGCCGGTCACTGAGAACTTGCTTGAGGTGGAACACTCTCGGAAGATCTGGGAGATGAAGCAGTGATCTAAAGAGAACAAAAATTATACAGACGGCATACCAGTTTCTTCAATTTTCCTTAATTAACACTGAAATTCCTAAACTACCATAGTTGTCCTCTTCAAGATGGAAAAGAAGAGAAATAATCGAGTGACAAAGGGCTTGACCAAATAGAGAAACAGCAAACGCAGTCTGTAGGTAGATACACAATTTAACTATTCTACATTAGTGTACTAGAAGTGCAAAACCCACTGCCATTAAAAAACTATTATAAAAAGGGCAGTCCGGTGCACTAAGCTCCCGCTATGCGCGGGGTCCGGGAAAGGTCCGGAAGTCTAATAAAAAAAACTACTATCCTGCACCAAATTCAGGGGTGAGCTACAACACTCCCTTTCTTTTTTGGACATATGGACTTGCCCTGCTGTCACATTCCTACGCATCACTATCAGTATTACGCTCCAATGGAGATTGCTTTCCTTTTCCTGTAACCAGGGCATTATATTGACTGGAAATGAATACTTTTAGCTGTTGAAATAGCTATTGACAGCAACTGATCAAAGAAAAACAATGATCATAGAAATATATACCCTAGAAATTTTATAAAAAGGTAAAGCTATTTCTTCGCTCCTTTCGGCTTACCACACTGAAGCAACTTGTGCGATGTGTGTGTTTTACGTAATTTCCTCAATTTTGCCAAATCATCTTTCAATTACTGTTGCTGCTTATGAAAGAGAAGATTAGTCAGTGAAACGAATTTTTAATTGACAGAGAGTTTCGAGCAAAAGACAACTGAAGTCCTAGCTTTCACATGCTGATCTATTGCTCCTTGCTAAATCTCAAACAGTGCAACTCCACTTATCAAAAAGAGAATAATCTTAATAATGCAACTTCTTGGCAAATTGTATCATTTTGCAGCTGTACAAGAACTCAGCGGATCAGTATGAAAGTGACTTAACAATGGTGGTTCATTCCCTTATTCGTTCAATGACCGAATCTTGCCATATTGGCAGGCCCGAAACTTGCAATGCAAGCTGCGTCATATCTTATCTAGTGAAGCTCCTCCAGTCTTGCGGTTATAGTGCAGATATGTGTGCAACCAAGTGGCAGGGTTGTGGAAAAATTCCTGGAGGTATGCTTTCTTCTGAATTCAATTCTTGCCTGTTTGCTATATTAAGAGGTCTAACTATGAACATTCTTAGCTAAAATAGGAAAGCCTTTCAACTTTGTTCTGGTGATAATGTTGCAGAACATTGTGGCGTTGTGTGCCATATGTATTACTAGTAGATTTAACAAGATTATGTGTTCATGGCACTGTATCTTGTGATTAAAATATTTAATTTTGCACTCTCTAATGCTGCATTAGGTCAGTCTATATCACACCCTTTATGGTGCGGCCCTTCCCCCGACCCAGCTAACACGGGATGCTTTATGCACAAGGCTGCCTTTTTTTTTACTCTCAAGCATCCACCCATGTAAATTTGAGAGCTAGAGTGCTGGTTGACATTATGCTACTTTTCCTATCTGTTATGTAGGTGAACATGAGTACATTGAGGTGATCTCCCATGGAAATAATGGATGCTCCGAAAGGTATATCATTGACATCGACTTCCAGAGCCACTTTGAAATTGCAAGAGCTGTCAAATCCTACAATGTGGTTTTGAGTTGTCTTCCACCAGTTTATGTTGGCACAGTAACAAAACTTAAGCTGTATCTTCAGGCTATGGTAGAAGCAGCGAAATGTTCGCTTAAACAGAATTCGATGCCTCTTCCTCCATGGCGATCCCTTGCCTATCTAGAAGCCAAGTGGGAATCATCCAGTAAAAAAGTAGTCAATATTCAGGTCCAAAGTAGCATCAGCCCCTCTAATTCCTCTCATCGGCATTGTACTGAGCGGTTGAGGAGGATAAAATCCTGTATTGGATCTGAAATCAAAGCCAAAGGATTCTTGGTATCTGTGAACTGTAGAAAGAGGCAGGGGCTAAAGATTGAGAGATGTCATTCTTCCCCAGTGACTCCATGATCTTGCATTGGACAGAAAACACAATTTTGTTCGACACCAATTTTTTTGAAGGTTTTTGTTATCTCTTCATTTCCACTTCCATTTTCGGCATCCAACAAATTACACAAGCTTGAAGATGAGGTATAATACTGCGGCTTTAGTAATCTGTATCATAATAATATGACCTGGGAGTATCTTGTTCATGTGCTACCACGATCAAGGTTTTGCAGTTTTGGTTGTCTACAGTTAAGAGTTGCATCTGGTTTTGTTTTAGCATCTCGCTACCATAATATAGAATATATTGTTCAAATTTTGCCACTGAACAGGTTCCCCCCAATTTTTTTGTACCTTCTCGGTCTGAAGATCGTATTCAATTTGATTCTTTCCTGATACTCTCTTTTTGACACTGAGTAATCACCCCCAATATCCATTTAATGAAGGGGTGTAAGTTCTATTCTTTCATATTAACAAACTTGAGAGTTTGAGTCTCGCTTACAATTTCTTTCTTGTTGACATACTACATGCTATTAAGAAGCAGCTCATGTGGCATTCTTTACTTATAGGCCAGAAGTTTGGAATTATAATTGTGTTATTAGGAAGCGGAGGGTCTATTTGGTCAAACTTCTGTAAAAGTGTTTTTGTTTTTTAGAAATAGTTTTGCAAAAACTGTTTCTAGAGAATCTGTTAAGTGTTTGACCTATAATTATAGAAGTATTTCTGAGAAACAAAAACAATTCTCTGTTTGGCCCACATTTATGCAAAGAAATTAAAATATTTTTTTTAATAGATTTAAAGCTATTTAAAATATTTTTTTCTATCCTATGTTTTTAAAAATTAGTATAACTTTACAATTTAATAACATTTTTAAAAATTATTTAATTGCAACATTTAATAAAAAATAATATTATATTATACATAAGAAATATAACGATAATATGATAGTTAATGACTCAAATATGTCCAAACGTACCCCCCTATCCACACCTACCTCGGGTGTCCACCCCCACCCCATCCTCAAATTTTATTTCATATTTTTTTGTTATTTTTATAAAAATTATTAAAAATATGAATTTTTTTCTTACCTCCCTCTACCCCTTTCTCAAATTTCTATTTTATATTATTTTTACTTTTATAAACAATTTATAAAAAATATGATTTTTTTTCTTACCTCCCCCTACCTCCTTCTCAAATTTCTATTTTATATTATTTTTACTTTTATAAACAATTTATAAAAAATATGAATTTTTCTCCCCCCGCCCTGCCCACACCACCCCCACCCATTGCCATACACCATCCTCAAATTTCTATTTCATATTTTTTTGTTACCTTTTATAAAAAAAATATTAAAAATATGATTTTTTTTCTTACCCCCGCCTACCCCATTCTCAAATTTTTATTATATTTTTTTTACTTTTATAAACAATTTATAAAAAATATTAAATTTTTTTCTTACCCCCACCCTACCCACACCTACCCTCTCCACCCCACCTTATTGCCCTACCCCATCATCAAATTTCTATTTCATATTTTTTGTTACTTTTATAAAAAAGAATATTAAAAATATGATATGTTTTCTTACCTACCCAACCATCCCCTTACCCCATTCTTAAATTTCTATTTTATACGGGGATATTATATGAGATTAAAAGGAATTTTATGAAAAGAAAGGGTAAATGAATAAAAAAAAAATATTTAATGGGCAAAAATGACTTCTAGAGAAACATTTTGGAGAAGCTACAAATTGGTGTTTTCCTTCTCATCCATGTAGAAATACTTTTTGACTTTTAAAAAAAATATTTCTACTTTTGATAAATATGTGTTTGGTCCAAAAAAGTGTTTCTCAACTTGAGAAACAATTGTAAAAGCTTGGCCAAACACATACTTATAATAATTTCGGTGTTATTGTCATTTAGATTGATTTATTTTCAGTCGTCAGGTAAAATGCTACTTCAAAAACGATCGTTAAGGTCATTCACTCGAATTCCTCGATGGTTTTGCTACTGATGGATCAAGATACGTTGCATGTTATTTATTCATTCCTACTTTTATGTCAATATTTGGTAACTGAAGATAACTCTCTTCAATAAGAAAGTACTATATAGGTATGCAAGTTTTGCACCTGGAGTAAAATCCAGCCTACTGCTTGGAATCAATTATCCTAACTGTTCATTTAGATTGATTTATAATGTATCTTATTATTTTATTTTATTTTGTTGACGAAGGAACCACAAATTCTTTCTTTCAGTGCGATAGGGTAAACCAGTGACGCAATACCGCAAATCACGCCACCGATTAACACACTCGACAATAATGTGTGACTCAATCGAAAGGTTTATGCAGGGGATCGAACTCGTGACCTATGTATCTTATCTTTGGCGTTAGATTCATAGGTGTACTTGAAATATATATTCTTGAGCAGCTTGGTCCTTTGAAGTTCGTCAAATTTAATTTCAGTCAAATATTTAATATTAGATTTGACGGATATTGTGAATTGTTTTTTAGCTAGTATTAGTTTTTACTATTTTCAATCTATGCTCTAGTCTTTGATGAGGGGAAAGTCCCAAAGGCGACCACTTGCACCAGAACCCCTTGGCCAGGTGGGATGACACCAGAATTCCTTGGCCAGGTGGGATGTAAATCGAGAGATATGCGCGAGTGGCAGCCCTGCAATGGATATGACCAACGGGACACGAACCCAACAATAACTCTTGCAATATTTCAGCAAAGACTGCCACCACACGGATTCGAACCCGCGACGTCGGGGTGGTTGTACCTCAATTACCTTGCCACTTACCAATTCGCCTGTGCCCTGGGGTTGTGATGCATTTTGAGGTGTAAATTCTCCTATTCATTATCATAATCTTTTTTTTTCCACTTAAATTTAGTGGATAGCGTTTGTTTGGAATGGAGAAAGGTCAAAACTGCCCCCTGATTTATTGGGTTGGAGCTAAAAATGTCTTCTATTCACCTAGTATATTAAAAAAATACCATCACTGTTATCTTCAAATATATTCTTTAATTATTAAAAAGGGTAAAGAATGCCCTTCACTATTGGCAAAAGCCATATGGGGGTATGTTAAAACCTTTTTAGTTGTCTATGGTATATTTGGACCATTCACTTGTATAAGGGTACTTGTATAAGGGTATGTTCAAATTTTGATTGTTGAATATATATACTAATTTATCCACTTGGCATAGGACATAATCGTAAAAATATATCAATAAGTATAGGCTAAAAATATAATGTTAACATATTATGTCTTTTAAAAAAAATTGTCTTTGATAAAAATTAAGTAGTAAGATTTGAGATAAAATTATAGATCAAAATTATCATCATCATATTTAGTAAAATCCCACAACAAAAATTATAGATCAAAATGAATTTAATAAATGGTGGCTTTGTCACAATTACGTACATACTAACAACAATATATTCAGTGTAATTTCACATGTGGGAATTGAGAATGATAGTGTGTACGCAGACCTTATCCCTACTTCGAGTGGTTAAGTGAAATCACCAATCTGACAGGTTCTTAGACGCTGGCACTTATAGTGTGTCTATTCGGAATCTTTTCACGAATTCCCAACAAGAAGACAGATATTTTTATGAAGAATAAGCTCTTATATATAGCATTATCGGAGGTGAATCTAAAGGTTAGAACTAATAATCTAGAGATAGAAATGTTGTTTTCGATAGACATTGAATTTAGTAAAACATTTCAAAGAAGTATAAAAAAGAAAAATTCACAAAAGAGAATTCACTATAATTATGTACATATACATTATAAATCCCTCAACCCTTTTAGCAAAATATCACAAAAGAAAAAGAAAATTCATAGACCAACTCCATCAACTTAACCCCGTATGATTTACGAGATCATCACAAGGACGCCTTCACATGAGAGGTTCACAGACCGACCACAAACCCTTAGTGGAATGCATTAACTATATGCTTTTAGGATTCTACTGATCTAACTTCAACAATTAGAGACTAACGAAGAATAAATGAATGAGTGAATTATCAAAGTAGTTTCTTTTTAATATTCAAATAAAATTAATAGATCTTTGTTTTATTAGGATTAAGTGGTTTAACTTTTTGAAATATATATTTGACCCGCCTATTTAGTAACTTAGCTCATTTTAATCTACTCAAATTCAGTTCAATTCCCCCATTTGAAACCTCTAGTACGAATAGATAACCAAAGGAAAACAACTGTTTAAAGCACGAAAATTATGCAATGCTTAAAATACTCTATTCTATCGGCAATCATGTTGCCTGTATTTGTTCTTATAAGAAGTAGAAATATGAAGAAAAAATAACTTGCACAATATTTAAATTTGTCAATTTCAGCCGGTAAACTTGTTGGAGTTTACGGTGGATGTATGAGAATAGTCTATAACTATCACTAGTGCTTAGAAATGATAATCAATTACAATTTTAACATAATAGGCTTGAAGCCTAACATCAGTTGTCACAACATGAATAAGTGTTGATGATCTTGATCTTCGATCTTTGATCTTCCTTGAAATCTTGAGATCCTTGTTGAAACTGCAGCAAACCCATTGAGAACAACAACAACAATATGTTTAGAAATCTAGAAATATAACAAGATAATTTGGCTTGCTGAGTCGATTGAATTATCAATCTATCCTTAAGATAATATTATCCCGTATATTTCTTCAACGGTGTAATGACAACTTATCTCCCAAGATAAAACAACAATCAAATAAATGAGCAAAGGGAACTCAAGTGTTCGCTAGAATAGAAGGATCTTTGAGTGTGTAAGATTGCAAGAAAGAAAGAGATTTCATCAAGTATGAAATCATCCAAGTGTAGAGAGTATTTCTCTTATGTTCATTGTGTATATATTGTCTCTCTCCTCAAATCTGAAATAAGGCATGGTTATATAGTTTAAGAAGGAGAGGAGGTGTTAATTGGGTGTTAATGACTGTTAAGAGGGATGTTTATGAGGCTCAATGAAGAGTCAAAACGTTCAGGAATAAGTGCCCAACGTTCCAACAACTTAATGACATTAAACCTCTGAAAAACGTCCGCAGCGCCGTGGCCCTGCAGGCTGGCGCCGCGGCGCCGAAACTCCTGAGAGTTGGCGCCGTGAGAGTTGGCGTCGTGGCCCTGCACCCCGGAGCCGCGACACCGACGCTTTCCCAAAACCGAGGACAGCGTAATTATAATAAAGTGCGGGGTCCAAAAGATAATGTCGAAAGCGACCCGCGGCCGCGACCCGACCGACCAGACCGGTGGTGGTGGCACGCGTGTGGGCCTAGTCTCGAACCCAAGCACACCTAGGTCCTCCCTCCTTCAAACACATGAGTTACCCCTTAGGGTCCCAATCCCTTATTCAGTTTAGAGACTTATAACATGAACAAATCTTCATTTTACTACCGATGTAGTAGATTTGTCACACACCACTCTTTCATGTCTCAAACACCTTACTTCACAGATCAATATCTCTTCCATTTCTCAATGGAATTTGACGATTTTTGGCCCTACGGTCATTTACTCACTTAGTAGATTACACACATGTAAAGAACCAGATTAACCAACATATAGAACCATGATTTTTAAGTCATTGAATATGAGCGGATCCAACCTCCACCAAAGGCAAATGAGAACAATCCCCTCTAAAAAAAATTTTGGTGCACACACATGGTGCATTCTTTTAGCAATATTTTTGGCAGATCAATGTTGCATCTGGAGAGGTAGTCGTAGCTTTGAACCTTCCATAGTAGAATACCATCGGACATATTTACTGAGCGGTGAATGTGATGTCTTGAACCGTCAGCGTTTAGTATATGCCTAGACAATGGTATCAACACAACATCTTTCCTACTCAATCCTTCTTTATGTTCTGTCCGTCGTGGGCCGTGGACACACTTGGATTCTTAAGTGCGTTCATTTGAGGCGGCCTGTCCTCGCACTTAAATAGGTGGCCTCCTATAAGGTATCCTGTAATACCCCACTTTACAAGTGTTAGACACCATTAAAAGTTTCACAAACCTAACCTCAACTGTTGAGGATCATTAAAAGTTTTTGGAAGCTTAACCTTTACCCCCTCTGCAGGTAGCACTTAATGTCTATCACGGGAATGGCCTTGGATTATATTTCTTAAGAACCATTATCCAAAGTGCTCTTGCTTTCATCGAAGTGCTCAACTGAACCTTTACAGTTTAGTTTTCCCATTGAACCTTATTACTGAGATCTCCAGTCTGTAAGGTTGGGTTTCCATTATATCAGTTCTTATTGATTGGGTTTTAAACCAATTCCCCTAGGCAGGTAGAACTCTTGATCTGTGAGGGTCTACTATATTCTCCTTTGATTAATAATCAAGAAAGTGTTACCCATGAAGATCAACTGTCATTCGGTCTTATGTCTGCAACATATATGTTCAGACGCCGTCATTCGTGCTCTCACAGTGTCAAACTAGAGCAGACGCGAGTTACTCCCAAGAAGGGACATCCTCTAAGTAGTTGTGAAGTTACTCAACTTCTCATCATCTTTTGTGCGAAGCGATGAACTCCAATTCCATCATGAATCGGCCGATGCAAGGTTTAGAGGATTTTCCTAAGACACACTATGCACATTGGTGTTCTTCAGGTCTTATGTCCAGTTTGCATCATTTTGTTCTCCCAGAACCACTGGACATTCAGAATATCATAGATAAGCGAATAATTCAGATGTCTTCACATCCGTCTTAACGCCTTCTGTTGATCATTTCCAGAATCACGAGTGAACCTTAGTTCAACTGATCTTATGTTATGAACCAATACCAGGTCAATTGCAGTGTGACCTGAGCATATCTCTCTTGGCATATGTGTGCACCATGGTTCCAATCAATTTTGTGATTCAAATCCATTGGTGACTTCAACGAGACTGTCAAGCTCCTCATAGAGAATTTTGGAATCTGACCAGTCCGTTAGATGTCTTAGGGATTCCAAACCTAAGATGTCATCTGCAATACCCATATCCTTTCACGTTGAAACATATATTTCAGGAGAAATGTTTTGTGCCAAAACTTTAGGCCCGTTTCAGTCCGCACAGAGATTTGACAAGCCGACAGGCTTTCTTCTCTTTCTTGGAACCTCAAACCCTTCTGGTTGTTCCGTATTACTTTCTTCTTCCACTTCCGGACTTATGGTTTTCCAACTGTTTGCTTTCTAACATCAGAGTCAATGTTTCTATAGTCAAATTCATTGTTTCTGTTCAATCTGAAACTTCCAGGACCAAAATATAGACATTTCCGGGACCATAAAGGAATTTCAGGAAGAAGCCCAACAGTCCTCAAACCTAACTCTCCGGTTAGGAAGGTTGTCTCAACATCCATGTCACGCCGCACAGCGGTGGCCCTGGATTTTAAGCTATTCACATAGGAACTCATGTCTTGGTAACGAGGCCTTATGCTTGTCAATAGATCCATCTACTTTTCCCGGAGGAAGATCTACCTGCACATAAGTATGGTTTTATCTGACGGAATCTATTTCTATAGCGTATTTCCAAAGCAGCGCTTCTGGATATGACAATTCTCAATTTGTCCATGGTTTATTATTAACCATATAAGCTAGATGGCCTGTAACAAGTCTTTGTCCCCTACTTTTCTCTGATTTGGTTCAACATCTAGAATCCCTAAGTTCTGTAGATCTGGAACATTAAGTTCCGGATAGCCAGCAACTTTCGAGTCCTGTAGATCTGGAATATCTCGTTTCGTACAATCAGGCCCTCGCGGGTTTTTGTTAACCTCGAGCAATTACTTCTTTTTCCTCTTCAAGGAAAGATAACTTCAAAGAATCCAGAACTCCTGGGAGGCGTCGCGACTCAATTTGGCACAGTCGTCGTGGCCTGCGAGAGATCGCGCCGCGCTTCGACTCATTTCATCTTTTTTCTTCAACAAAGGATACAATACGTTGTATCATCATCAATTAAAGATCACAACGTACTTGTATCCCCCCTCTATTTGTACAAACTTTAAATCACCCAAGTAGGTGTTACTAAGTTATAGAGGAGCGGTGCTTCTTTCTCTAATCCTTTGATGGAACAGAAATGTGATTTTGTCTCTTCGCCTACCTCACATTCATTTGAGGGTTTATGTCGACAGACGACAACAATCTCAATTTTGTTGGCTTTTGAATGACTTTCTATTTAACGTGTCTTAATCTATGATAGCATAGATGCACGGATTACAAACATATCATCCATTTGGCTACGGTTTTACTGTACCACTTTTGGTTATTATTTACCTGTGGGACATGAGGCGAAAAACTCAAGCCATATTGTCCAACAACGTCCCTGACACCAAGTTTAGGACATGTATCACCTCGTTTAAGAGTGATCCCATCCCTTAAGTCCTTTTGAGGACAACCTCTTCAATTTCGTCTATTTTGAAGGTAACGTTGCTTTACATGAGCAACCTCTTACCCGTGGTTAGGACGTAACCGGATCACAAGTGATCTAGACTCTCTGGCCCACTCCAGTTGCCTTGGCAGACTGAGTGTCCAATTTCTTTTCTGCCTTTCTTTTGGCCTTCAGATCTATTGAGATATGGTAACTCTGAACCACTCCAGTCGCCCGTAGGCTTTGTATGACTGAGTGTCCGCTACTATCCTGTCAAAAGACGAATTTTCTGTCGTAAATGGTGACAAGATTGTCACTAGTCCTCTATTCCTTGTCTTTAGTCCTCTAGTCCTCTTCCCATGCTTAGGATTGTCCATAAAATCATTTTATTACAATCTAAGTCCATATCTTTTTAGGCCGTTGTTTATAACAGTCCAATATTTAAACGGGAAGGTAAGTGAGATTAAACTTTCTGATTTTAAGGCGTAGGGAATATAAAGAAATACTTTCATATTTGTAGCCTTATTCAGTTCATTTTAATCAGACATCTTTTAATCTCATTTTTGACAAGGAATAAATAATTAACTCATACCTTTGGGATTTGGCCCACGTTCGTCACGTGTCCAAATCCTCCTTACCATAAGATAGAGGCTTCCTGCTACAAGATGAACCATCATCTCCAGCCTTCTCCTCAAGTTCCAATTGACATCCTCAACCTATGTAGACACTTGTTTACACCACTGTTAGGAATATTTTGTATACACTTTTTGAGTCATTTTTAGTTAGTATTTTACTCATTTCGTTTATGTTTAGTATAGTATTAGGTATGTTTTTCTTTCTTTTGAGTCACAGCGGTCCTAAAATGGAGAAATGGCAAAAAAAAGATGAAATGAGCTTAATTGAGGTGTAATTGCACAAAAAAGGCCAAGAAATGAAGCCTAAGAAGTCCGGAAAGCATAGAAGAAATCTGACGAAGTCCGGACGAGAAAAGGACAAAATTTCGGAAAAACTGGCAGAAGACGTCACAGGCGCCGCGACGATAAAGATCCTGCGAGGGTGATTTTTGCTCAGGACTTCCGGAGCCGTGGCGCCATCCTACAGGGCCGCGGCGCCGAGGCGGAAAAATCCAGATCCAAGGCAAAATTGGCCAGGGGCAGAAGGGTCAGGACACACGATTTTTGCAGCATATTTAAACCCTTGGGACAGATTTTATAAGGGACACACCTCATATCTCATAACACACATCACAAGACAAGAATTGGCGAACACAATTGGAGACTACATTCAAGTTCTTTTCCTTTCTTTATTTCAATTCAGTTTATGTTGGATTTTGTATTAGTTCTTGACATGACAATGTTTAGGAACTAATTACTTTAGTCGGGTTTTCCAATTAAATCTTGTTGAAACTCTTTCATATAGCTAATGCATAGTTATTGATTTCTTCTTCAACAGATTAAGATTTATTCAATATTGTTTTGATTGCTTGATAATTAACTGACCATTAATTGTCATCACTTATATGATTTCGAATCGAGATCCGAGAGGGGAGATTTGAATATGATGTAGTTGTCTAGACATAGGTTAAAATCATGGACAAAAGTACCCCGATACTTGTGTAGTATTTAAGGTTATTGTTCTTATTCCTCCTGTGTGGTAAAATCTATCATAGAAATATAGAAGGTTTCTGCACAAGGTTGAGCTCTCGTATGTCCTAACCGGAATATGATAACAGATTAGTTAACTTGCTATCTTAACAAGAAGAAGAATCTTAGCATTACATTAACACGTAAAAGAGTAGTTGAGGAGATTGGAAGGCCTATTTCCACCATAACTGATTTAAACCAAAGTTTACTTAGTTTAACTCTTGCAATTACTCTAGCTAGTAGTGTTAGATAAAAAAAAACCAAACAAGCTATCGTTAGCCAAATAGATAACATAGAGTAGATGTTCGGTAATTGAAAACCAGTCTCTGTGGATGATATTCGGTCTTACAGACTATATTACTTGTGACGATACGTACACTTGCGTAAGAAATTAGAAATCGGCCTAACAACCACTCTCAGAAGCGGTGACAACAACTCTTCCTTGACTCTTAGCCTTGCAAACAAGACTATCAACATTATCTTTCAAGTTAAAGATCAATCATTGAGATCTCGTCTTTGACGAAAATAGATTTGCAACTATCGTCAAAGAGAGACCCAAACTCGGACCAGAATTGTTGGCCCTCCTCTTTCTAGCACTAGTACAATATTATCTTAAGACCGTTGGAGTTTACAGTGGATGTATGAGAATAATATACAACTATCACTAGTTCTTAGAAAGGATAATCAATTACAATTTCAATATAATATGCTTGAAGCCTAACATCAGTTGTCACAACATGAATAAGTGTTGATGATATTGATCTTCGGTCTTTGATCTTCCTTGAAATCTTGAGATCCTTGTTGAAACTGCAGCAAGCCCCTTGAGAACAACAACAATAATATGTTTAAAAATCTGGAAATATAACAAGATATTTGGCTTGCTGAGTCGATTGAATTATCAATCTATCCTTAAGATAATATTATCCCGTATATCCCTTCAACGGTGTAATAACAACTTATCTCCCAAGATAAAACAACAATCAAACAAATGAGCAAATGAAAATCAAGTGTTCACTAGAATAGAAAGATCTTTGAGTGTGTAAGATTGCAAGAAAGAAAGAGATTTCATCAAGTATGTTGACACCCAATTTTGACCCTCCCGTCCAGCCATTAACTATAAAATTACACTAATTTTGTAAAATAATTTTTTAGGATTTTTATAATAAAATGCAGCGAATAAAACATTAAATACAGGCATAAATAATTAATTTAATAATGGCATCGCGTCTTACGTAGAGTTTTAAGCACTTAGAGTCCCGCGCCCGCATTTATTAACTTTAAGCTTTGTCGTAATTCTTAAATAATTAATAAATACATAAAATAAATAATTTAGCGATAACGTAGCATCGCGTTTATTAGTAATCATTTGTAATTTAAAATCAATTTTAATCTGATATATGCATCTAATAGCGTCGCATTTATAAAAGCTTTAAAACATCACACTTGCATTTAGCATTTAACTAATCTAATCTAAACTCAATTCAATTTTAATTTAACTTCGCAATAATGCACAATAATAAGATTCTAAATAATAGCGCCGCATTCTAGAGCATTAAGCATTAATTAAATAGCACGCCCGCATTTATAAACTTAGGCTAATAGAACACCTAAATAATCTAAGCACAATTTATTGTTTTAATTTACTACTAATTAATTAAATAGCACCTAAAACTAGCACTAATTAAATAACTAATTAAACACCTAAAATTAATGCCTTTAAAAACGCAGCCCATTAAAACACCTAAGAACTAATACCCTTAAAACTCTACCCAAATTAAATACCTAATTAAACCTAACTACCCTAATTAATCAACTCCTAAATAACTACCTTTTACCCATGTTTCACCCCTACCACACACTTTAAGAGCATTACCCCCCATCACCTTATTTTCTCGGGACTTTCCATCAATTCTGCCAGTTAATGCACAAAATAAAACAAATCTATTCGAAAAAGAAACAAAAATCCTCAAAGCCAACTTACGTGTCTTAACAAATACTACGTGTGCCTTAGCGAGGTTACGGACGTTAGTACGATTCATTCAAATCGAATAAAAGTTGCCTTAATCATACAAATCTCTGCGAATAATCAATCAGAAATATCGCACGAATCGGAATCCCAAAGACCTTTATTACTTACCAATTTAGAACCCAGTCGTAGCTATAAATACAAAGCCGGAGGAAAAAACAAGCGAATCTCCATATGCAAGAAGAACAAAGGAAAACCAAAAAGCCCCAATAGAATTCCTAAGAGCAAAAATCAAGCCTAAGTCCGCAATAAATCGTAAATTACATTCCTATCGATTTCCTTTCATCTCGTTACGTGTTTCGTGAAATATGTGGTAGTCTGTTTATATTATTGTGTTAGTTCGATGGTGCTTAATCAATCTCAAATTATCGATTGGATTCATAGTCGTTACTATTTTGTTGTGTGTGTCGACCTGTTTATTTGGTGATAAGATCTTGAGTTGGGATTATATTATGGGACCAATATGTCATTTAGATGTTGTAGTAAAGACAGATAATTGGCCTTAATATTGTTCAATTTACGTGCGAATATATGTTTGTCCTCTGTGAATCATTCATATGAAAACATATATGTCTTTGTTTAGGTATACGTTGGTTTCGTCGATATTGAGTGATGTGTGATGTAAACATTTTATATAA
This sequence comes from Przewalskia tangutica, assembly GCA_029844215.1. NCBI lineage: Eukaryota > Viridiplantae > Streptophyta > Magnoliopsida > Solanales > Solanaceae > Przewalskia > Przewalskia tangutica. The sequence continues at coordinate 103,051,182 of CM056734.1, read as the reverse complement.
GAGTGCAATTTTGAAATGCGCGATATAGTTGAAATATTGTGGTTATCTAAGGGCTATTGACAAATGAATATAAGATGTACATTCTCCTTGGTTATTCGGATGTATGTAAAAGCGTGTTTACTTGTCTTCCAGCAGAGATTGATGAAGTGAGCATAATTCCTTGATTCTACAAAATTAAAGATAGCATGGTGATATGGCATTAGTTGTATCTGTTTATTATCTCAATTAATATGATATGATGGTTTGATTTTAGTCAATTTCCCTCCGTGATCGAAAGTAAATATGACAGGCTATAGTTGTGATTCAAACAAAAATGTTTATATCTCTGTCGATCCTGTTCTCTTATGGATTTATGTTTGCTAAATGCTTAGTAGTTCCATTTTTGCTAAATGCTTGTTTATTAATTGACAAAGTAGGGTATGTTATGTTGAATATCTTATGCTAAATGCTAAAATTCGGGTTGATACTAATCTTTATCTTTTCTTATTTTGCGCGCAGACAAAAGCAGAAAGCTCAAGTCGTCATTTCAAATCAACCCGCGCACCGCATTTGCATTCCTTCAGAAATTCCTAAGACAAAATAGGATAAGGCGATGTGCGATCATATCTATATTATTTGTTTGAAATTTGTTGCCTAATTATTTAATTTTGTAATTAATAGAATACTTAGAATAGTCAAACCTTGAATCAATAAATAGAAATTAATTTAATTTTGCTTCCTTAAGTTAATTACTTTAGCACGCCATACATTGTTTAGCATTTATAATAAACCACTCAATAATCTTAACTTGCATAATTAATCATACGTAGCTATGATATTATTTTCAAGATTTCTAACCCGTTGCTTATAGCTTTGCTATAGAAATCTTATTTTTATATATTAAGAAATGTGTTATACTAATCAAGCGGACAAATGTGTACATTTAGTCAAATGATCTATTTTGCATTATATATTATTTAAGGCATGCTTTAAACTTTACACGCATTTTATAGCACTAATCTTATTAATCTTTTGCCAAAAATACTTTCTATTAAAATATCTTTCAAACATGCATTTTCAATAGCATAATAATTACCCTAGGTTTAGTTAGCGGATCTTAGAGGCCTAACCCGCCACTCTAGATTAATAAGAATCTCACTAAGTTTAGTAAAATGGAGTTAATGTTTTACTTTAAACTAGTTAAACATTTAGGTGTCCTAATTCACCCAAATTAATTTGTGTTGACTCATGAACCCTTTAGCATATTAGCACCCTTAGCATTTTTTAAACTTTAGCACTTCTTAGCATTTTTAACCTCTTTTAAGCACCACTTTAATATTTAGCATCTTTTGCAATTTTAGCATCCTTTTAGCATTTTTAAAATCTTTAAGCCTCTTAAACTTTTTTTATTTTTATTTTATTTTTCTAACATCTGCATTTTGAGCAGGGTTCGCTATTTAAGAAATGTCGCGGTCGAAAAAGGGCGTGACAAAGTATGAAATCATCCAAGTGTAGAGAGTATTTAGAAATCTGGAAATATAACAAGATAATTGGCTTGCTGAGTCGATTGAATTATCAATCTATCCTTAAGATAATATTATCCCGTATATCCCTTCAACGGTGTAATAACAACTTATCTCCCAAGATAAAACAGCAATCAAACAAATGAGAAAATAGAAATCAAGTGTTCACTAGAATAGAAAGATCTTTGAGTGTGTAAGATTGCAAGAAAGGAAGAGATTTCATCAAGTATGAAATCATCCAAGTGTAGAGAGTATTTCTCTTATGTTCATTGTGTATATTGTGTCTCTCTCCTCAAATCTGAAATAAGGAATGATTATATAGTTTAAGAAGGAGGGGAGGTGTTAATGACTGTTAAGAGGGCTGTTTATGAGGCTCAATGACGAGCCAAAACGTTCAGGCATAAGTTCCCAACGTTCCAACAACTTAATGACATTAAATCTCTGAAAAACGCCCTTGCGCCGCGGCCTGCAGTTTGGCGCCGCGCTGTATTGTCGAAACGACCCGCGACCCGACCCGGACCGGTGGTGGTGGTGCATGTGTGGGCCTAGTCTCGAACCCAAGTACACCTAGGACCTTCAAACACATGGGTTACCCCTTGGGCTCCTAATCCCTTATTCAGTTTAGAGACTTATAACATGAACAAATCTTCCTTTTACTACCGATGTGGTAGATTTGTCACACACCACTCTTCCATGTCTCAAACACCTTACTTCGCGGACCAATATGTCTTCCATTTCTCAATGGAATTTGATGATTCTTGGCCCTACGGTCATCTACTCACTTAGTAGATTACACACATGTAAAGAAACATATTCTCCAACATGTGGAACCATGATGTTTAAGTCATTGAAGATGGACGGACCCAACCTCCACCAAAGACAAATGAGAACAACTGTTTAAAGCACGAAAATTATGCAATGCCTAAAATACTCTATTCTATCGGCAATCATGTTGCCTGTATTTGTTCTTATAAGAAGTAGAAATATGAAGAAAAAATAACTTGCACAATATTTAAATTTGTCAATTTCAGCAGGCAAACTTAAATGAATAATCCAACATGCTAAAGTTGTACTCTCGGCATAAGACCAAAGTGCAAAATGATGAGTCTGTGCCGAATGAATTTGATTCCCATACTAACTTGAAAAGCCAAAAGATAGAGAATTAATTGAGTACTAGGTTTATTATATTAAGCTGGAGTTAGTGAATTACGTAATTGCATTTGCCAAGAAACTCCACCCCTTGGTCATTTTAGGGTCCGTTTGACCATGATTTTATATCAGGTTGATTTGAAGCTGAAGTAGTAATTTGAATATAATAATATCAATACCCAAGCATTGCTGGCATATAAAAGGGTAGCATCGAAGGATATCCCAGTACTACAAAGTGCTGTCACAAACATCAATATTCTCGATGGTCCATTTGAGAACAGCAAAATATGTATTGTCAAAAAAATGTGAAGACGTTTTTGAACCATGCATCCAACTATCTTAGTGCGCGGCCGTGGCAATATGAGATTATCGAATATGACTTTAGTAACATGGTTGATGAGATTATCTTACATCATGTTGTTGTCATAGCTAAAACTATATTCAATCAATCTAATATTGCCTCCATCTCTTCAAAGAATTATCTCTGCGCTAAAACTTGACTGATTAGTCCAAAAAAGTTTCATTTTTTTTGACAAGATACATTTTCTTGTCAGTTACAGAAGCAAGCCCATAGGCCTTTTTGATTTAGGCACCATTGATAATTGAGCTCCAGCACAAGTAACCACTGTTCCATTGATTACTAATCTTGAGTTGTTTAAGCAACTATTTCGACTGCGAATTTCAAGCTGATAATACATGAACTTCTTCTTGTTTGTTGATGTAAAGTATGTCCTCAATATTTATCTTTTCATGGTGTCGATGTTTATCGTCAGAACTATTTATCTTCGGAATGGTGATAATAATTAATGTTGATAGATGTAAGTAAAGCGCTTGAACTCAATTCATCGGTCAACAAGGTTATAGAAGTTCGAGCTTATACAAGACTCTAGGAAAGTGCTCTGATAGAGAAGGAGAAGGAGAAGACAAGAGAAGAGTGGAGAAACATTTTTGTGCGGAGAAGAAATGGTTGTGTACAACTGATCTATGAATTAGTATTATTATTCGAATATTATTTACTTATTAAACAGTTGCTTACTGTTAACTAGTTTTGAAACAATGATTATTTTTTAATTTATAGCTATAAAAGTGGTTATTTGTCAAAATAATTCTTATAACTAGCTTATACTTTATACACATTTATATTTATATTAATATTATGACATTTGCAATTATTAAATTATTAGTTGATTGTTTATAATATTCTATAAATGCATCCCTATAGGTTACATGTTTATAATATTATGACATCTGCAGTAATTGACTTACATAAATGACCGCTATAATTGTATGTGTAGGCGGCGCCAGTAGTTGATTAAAACAATCTTATATCATGCCTATTGAGTTGATGGTTTCTCATCTAAATGTGCTTTAGAAATTGCATGATAGGATGTCGTATGAAACATGACATGTATGTTGATCTTGGTTGAAATCCCCGAAAACTGAAAATATTTCCCAATCTTTGAATACAAGTCTAAAATTAAAACGCGTCGTCCATTATAATTGTTAAAGTACAAAATCCTTTTCGGCGATACGAGTATTTATGCCAAAGAATTTGCTCTAAGTCTACGAGAACTCAGGCTCTTTCATAGATGTGTTAAATGTAAAAGTAGATGAGAAACTTTTGTGGGTATTTACATCAAAGTGTTTGCTCGCAAAGACCAAATTTACTTAGATACATAAACGCAGTCGTGTAATGGGGTTGACTTGCTTAGACAAATCTTGGCGCCAAAGTGTCGGATTAATCTAAGGACGCATGATTAAAATAAATTATTTAATTAACCAAGAGTTGCAAATAAGCTTTGCAATTGATTTTAGACCTACCAAATGTGCTATTGAAGTTATCAGCCAAAACAAACGTGGATATAACATATGTTTTGATCTTGGCCCATTATTACCTTAAAATGTTTTAGGTATGTATTCTACCTTGGGGTCGTAGAAGTATGCTAAAATAGTGGGAGCTAATTAAATAAAAGGTCATGTTAAATTAGTTTAAAACAAATGTGTATAAAAGGAAAAATAAATTTTGATTGTATTTTTCTATCTATCTATATCTTCAAATCTTCAGAATGTTGACTTTTTCACTAAAGATGCTAATTGAAATGAACAAGCTCACCGGATCGAATTATCTAAATTGGCTTAGGAATCTAAGGATTGTCCTAAGGCAAGAGAAAATTGAATATGTATTGGACAAGGTTTTCCCCATAGTGCCTGCTGAAGACTCTGCTGAGTATGCTGTTTTTGACAAGATTGCTTATCAAAAGCATCTTGATGATGCCACATCTGCACAATGTGTTATGCTATCTTTCATGTCAGTGGAACTGCAAAGGCAACATGAGTCCTAACGAGATGCTAGGACATTTGAAGAGCCTCTATGACTCTCAGTACCAGACACTAGAATATGAGCTGTTGATAGAGCTTTTCAAGTGTAAGTTGATCGAAGGGGGCCAAGTGTCCCAACACGTGCTGAAGATGATAGGGCTAATTTAAAGGTTGACCTCAATTGGTATTGATCTGCAAAGTAGAGTTTCTTCCACGCTGATCCTAAATTCACTTCCTCGTTTGTTTGAGAGTTTCATCATTAACTACAACATGAATGTGACTAAAGCGAATCTGCCGGAGTTGCATAATATGCTAAAGACTTTTGAATCTTCAATCTCTAAAGGCAAAGCTGTGCTCATGGTAAGCTCATCTAGTCATCCCAAACCGAAAGGTAAGGAATGACAGAAGAAGAAGGGCAAAGCTAACGCTGCGCCCGCAGCAATGAAACCCAAGGGAGGGAGTGACGAAGAAGAAGAAGGCAATCTCGGCTAAGGATGTATGCATGAATTGCAATAGGAAGGGGCATTGGAAGAAAGATTGCACTGCTCCAGGAGGAGGGAAGGTACCTGGTGCTTCTGTCTCTAGTGGAAAAGGTATGTATGTAATTGAAAAAATCTATCTATAAATAATTCTCATTCTTGGGTACTAGATACTGCTTGTGGCTCACACATTTGTACAAATGTGCAGGGGCTAGCTGACAGCAGGAAGGTCATACCTCGAGAGGTGGAACTGCGCGTTGGAAATGGAGCACGAGTCGATGCTGAGCGCGTGGGAACTTATAGATTAGATTTACCTTCTAGCAAAAGTTTAGTGTTGAACAATTGTTTTTATGTTCCCTCGTTAACGAGGAACATCATTTCCATTCCTGTATTAGACATAGAGAATTTTTCCTCAAGCATATTTAATGGCAGTATGATATTGTCTTTTAATGATGTTGTATTTAGAATTGCGCCTCTTGTGAAGGGATTGTATACATTAAACTGTAGTCGAGAAATTTTCAATATACAAAACAAACGAGCTAAAATAAGTAAAAAAAAGTTCTACCTACCTGTGGCATTGTAGACTTGGTCATATCAATCAAACAAGGATAGAACGGTTGAGGAAACTAGAATACCTCGAACCATTTGACTTAGAATCTTATGGTAACTATGAATCCTGTTTGAAAGGTAAGATGACCAATAAGTCTCTTTCTGGAAAGGAGATACGAGTCAAGGAGGTGTTTGAGTTGATATATACTGACGTATGTGGACCATTTTTGACTCAAGCTAGAGGAGGTTTCCCTTACTTCATCACTTTTACAGACGATTTGATAAAGTATGGATATGTGTATCTTATGAAATACAAGTCCGAGGCCTTCGAAAAATTTAGGGAGTACAAGTGTGAAGTAGAGAAACAACTCGCAAAGAGTATCAAGACTATTCGATCTGATCGAGAGAGTGAATACTTGAGTAAAGAATTTTTAGATTACTTGAACCTACATGGAGTTCATTCAGAATAGACACCTCCTGGAACACCACAAATGAATGGTGTTGTCGAGAGGAGAAACCGAACCCTACTTGATATGGTTCGATCCATGATGAGCTTTTCAGCTTTACCAACATACCTTTGGGGATATGCTATACAAACTCGATATATGTTCTGAATATGATTCCTTCCAAATCAGTTGAAAAGACGGCATATGAGATATGGTGTGGCAAGAAGCCAACTCTTAGACAAATGAGGCCCTGGGGGTGTCCTGCATATGTCAAGAAGATGCTCACTGATAAGTTTGAATCCAAGAGTGAGAAATGTTACTTTGTAGGGTATCCAAAGGAAACTAAGGGATACTATTTCTATCTTCCTAGCGAATATAAGATCATTGTTTCTAGGAACGCAACTTTCCTTGAAGAAGAATATGTCTAAAAGGAAGAGAGCTGCACAGAGATAGAACTTGAAGAAATTCAAGAACAACAAAGTAACATAGAGGTTGAATCCTTGACGAATGATCAAGGCAAGAATTCAGTGTGAGCTTTTGGTAAAGATTGGGTACTAAGGACACGCCCTTCGGCCAGTGGGAGTATTGCGAGGAATTATGCAAAAATGCAAGATCCTCCTACACAGACCTTGGGAGCAAATGCAGTGATTGCACCTCCTCTCATTCAGGAAAAACATGAAAATGATATTCCTGAAAGCTCTAATGTTGGTGGGTCAACCAACACACATGAACATTCTCACAGTTAGAACATATCTAGAACTGAACTGCAAGACAATCAACTCTGTGGGTCTGTAAGATCTCATCGTCCTCCAGAAAGACTAAATCTACTTGTGGAAACACATAGTGAGATATATATTCCAGATGATGATGAGCCTACAACCTACAACGAAGTAATAGTGGACATTGATTCGAAGAGATGGCAAAAATCCATGAAATCCGAAATGAAATCTATGTATGTCAATCAAGTGTGGAACTTGGTTGATTTGTCAAATGGAGTTAAACCCATATGATGCAAATGGGTCTTCAAGAAGAAGATTGATGCATTTGGCAAGGTTCAGACTTATAAAGCTAGACTAATGGCTAAAGGATATAATCAGTGATCTGGTGTCGATTATGATGAAACATTTTCACCTGTTTCTTAGATTAAGTCTATTCAGATTTTGCTTGCGATAGCTGCACATTATGACTATGACATTTGGCAGATGGACGTCAAAACTGCATTCCTCAATGTTGTGTGCAAGCTACATAATTGAGGAAGTGCATATGAAACAACCCGAGAGTTTTTCATCCGAGTCCAAACCAAATGCTGTGTGCAAGAGCAAGCCTCAAAGAGTTGAAATATTTATTTTGACAAGGCTATCAAGTCATTTGATTTCGTTAGAAGCAAAGAAGATCCTTGTGTTTATAGAAAATGCAAGAATGAGGGTATTGTCTTCATTGTTATATATGTTGATGACATATTGATAATGAGAGATAATAAGACTCTCATGCAATCAATTAAGGAGTGGTTTTCCAATACCTTCATGATGAAAGACTTAGGTGAATCCTACTACATTCTGGGAATTAGGATCTATAGAGATAGACCTAATAGATTGTTGGGGCTGTCACAGTCGGTCTACATAGACAAAGTGCTTAGACATTTTTCTATGGAGAATTCCAAGAAAGACGGTATTTCAATGGGTCAAGGCATCAAGTTATCTAAGAAGGATTGCTCTTCTAGTGCTGTAGAACTTGAGCTCATGAAGAGGGTCCCATATGTTTCGGCAATAGGATCAATCATGTATGCCATGACTTGTACTAGGTCAGCCAGATGTGGCATTTGCACTTAGTATGACTTGTATGTTCCAGCAGAATCCTGGTGATGAACACTAGAAGGCAGTCAAAAGTATTCTTAAGTATCTCAGACGTATTAAAGATTACTTCTTGGTCTATGGTGGAGACGAAAAGCTAGTTGTCACTGGATACACTGATGTTAGCTTCCAGACAGATGTTGATGACTTCAAATCTCAGTCTGGTTACACGTTCATTTTCAATGGTGAAACAGTGAGCTGGAAGAGTTCCAAACAAGCTACTACTGCTGATTCGACAACTGAAGTTGAGTACATAGCTGAATTGGAAGCTGGTAAAGAGGTTATCACAATTTCTGAGTTCCTGAAGGAACTATGGGTTGTTTCGAGCGCTAGTTATCCAATAACCATTTATTGTGACAACACTGGTGCAATTGCACATGCAAAAGAAACAAGATCAACAAACAGAAACAAACATGTACCACATACTCAAAGAGATGGTGGAAACTGAAGTTATTAGATTAGATTATGTTCCCACATACAATAATCTAGCAGACCCATTTACTAAAACATTAAGATTGGTTAAGCATAATAGTCATTTTGAGAACATAAGTATTAGATATGTTGTTGATTAGCTCTAGGCCAAGTGGGAGATTGAAAGTATATTTATGTCGTAGAGACAATCTGTATTAGGACAAATGTACTTTATACACATTCATATTTATATTAATGGAGATTAATATTATGGCATCTGCAGTTATTGAATTATTAGTTGATTGTTTAAAATATTCTATAAATGCATCCCTAGAGGTTACGTGGTTATTAATAATGTGAGAGATTAATATTATAATGTAACTCTTAAATTTCCTCGACTAATGATCATCGAGAATGAAATATCGATGATATGTGATACGTCGACATGTGGTATGCATCATATCCTTAGGGATGTAGTATGTCTCACCTGCTACGAGTTATGGCAACTCGTGATGGACACATGGATACTTGTAGAAGTATTGATATACCGTGCTGATGTACTGTTTGTTATTTATGTCTAAAGTGTCATCAGCGTGTGGGAGATAGAAGTCCTTAGACTTGAAGTCGATACGCGCTTTGTTTACAGAGTGATGTACTTTGATCCTGTCCTAAGCTCAAATACCTTATAGGTTGAGACGCGGCTTGTATTGGGTATATTGTGACGTAGATTAAAGGTGGTAGTTGAGCCAAGATTATGATTCATTCCTCAAATGTATCTTCGAGAGAACACTTAGATTCTCATATAATATTAGGTTGACTAAGTCATTGGCCAATGCAGTAGACATATCTTTGATATGGTCTTGTTGTCAGCTAATATAGATGAGATATAATGATCAAGCCATTTGGATAGACACTTGGCAGATCCTAAGCTTGATCGAGTGTGTCGTGAATGAAATAATTTTCTCTACCCACGTAGAGGTTCAGTTCACAGATTTTGTGTAACTATACTTCACATATTGAGTTCGTCTTTCGGCACTATCTAGGAGTTTCGTGTAGACCCTAATGCTATTAGTGTCTATATGTGAAGACATGTAGGGTAACACTAAGTCAATTGTTCCGTCGATTCAAGGATGTAATCAGAGATAATATATATGTTCGATTTATAGACATTAGAATAAATAATGATTATTTAATTAAATCGAGGTGATATTTAAGATTTTATTAAAATAGAAACGAGGAAGAATTTGACTAGGGCCGCGACTCAAAGGACCAAGGGTCGCGACGCCTCAGCACTGCGGCACCACCTATTGAGCGCCGCGGCGCCACGTGTCTAGTGGGTCCAGACGACCCACTCTGCCTCGGTTTCAGCTATAAATAGAGGGTTCAATCATTATTTTAATACACCCAATTCACTTGAATTATTCTCTGCTAAAACTTTGCCTGATTTCCTAGCTTTCCGAAAGAATATATCATTGGAGTCTTGTATATTAATTACAACACACAAAAATTATACATATCTTATACATGAGTAATATTAATTTTTTGTATATCGACTAACGGTTGTAATTATTTTTGGTCGAGCGACTAAATCTGTTAAAATCCCATGAAAAATTGCAACTCAAACGACAACATTAATCTTCGTTTACCCATCATAACTCATGCCACCCATTAACCACCTTTATTGTTTAAAAAATAACCAATGCCACTCAAGCATGTCATATAGATTATAAAAATGTTAATTGTTTGATTAACTACTTTTGCTAGTTTAGTTGTTCGTCAAAGTTTGCTTCAATTCTAAATAAGATTGCAATTCTTTATTCTGTTTGTAAGATTTGCATGACACAGTTGAAGCAATTCTCTTTAAAACCAGTGCAACAAAATTTGCGTTGCTTTTGAACGTTAAGGGAACTACAATTACAATACATTCTGCTAGATCTTTAGTTCATTAAAAAATCCAAATATTAACACGTATGTTACATCCACGTTTAATGTATATTTCTAACATGTAATAAGCAAGGAGTTGCAGAAACGGTTTTTCAGAAACTAAAAAAATAACTTTTGTCCAGAAGCACTTTTTTGAAAAGTAGTACAAACGCTTGACCAAACACAAATTGTTTCTTACTATTAGTACTCTTTTGGAAAAAAAAATATTTTTCAAAATAAACAGATTTTAGAAGCCTGACTAAACAGACTAGAAAAATGGATATAAGGATAGCGTCAAATTTGTTTTGCATAGAAAATTTGTCTTGCACAATCATGAATTTGGTAATTTGGGTAGTATAAGAAAACTAAATAACTATAATCATTAAGCTATTTTAGTTCATGAAGTTATCGATTTGATGAAGAGGTAATTAACTAGAGTCGTTAAGCCCAAAAAAATGCATAACCTTTAGTTATTTTAAGGTCAATGTAATTACACTGCTTTTAATTTATTTTATTTATCATAGCAACAAACGAATTAATTATTGATGTTCAGTAACAAAATTAAATATGTACAAAAAATTTTGTTGACGAAGGAACCCGCAGTCGCTACTCTTTCGAATGCGCACGGACAATTTTTTTTTTTTGCTGAACCAAAGAATTTTTAATTAAAGCGGTAAAGGAAATTGTGAATAGTTTTTTATGAAACGGGAATTGATCTTAACGATGTGATGCCTAAAGAGTCTTTACATAGAAGTAAATCAACAAATGAAGGCGATGCATCTTGTTTGGGCCGGCTTAACGACTCTAGTTAATTACCTATTGGTCAAAATCTTCAAATAATATCAGCGAAAGACCTTTAATAAATATATGATAGCGCAACAGGACATGCAAGACACGCAATTGTCATCGAGCGATCTTTTCACGAACGAAGTAAATATCTAGCTCAATTGTTTAGTGCGTTGATGGTTGACCGGATTCCCTGAGAGGTAAATAGCCTAACATTATCACAATACACCAATGTTGCCTTCGGAACCGGATAATGGAGTTCTAGAAGAAGGTTCCGAAGCCAACAAGATTCAGACACTACATTGGCAACACCTCGGTATTCTGCTTCGGCACTGGATCTGAACAACGTTGCTTGCCGTTTGGAGACCAAGATACCAAATTATCGCCAAGGAATATACCATAACCAGACGTGGAGCGTCTGGTGTCAGGACATCCTCCCCAATCGGTATCTGTGTAGGAGATAAATGTAGATGTCGACGATAGATATAAATGCAAGTCATACTCTAGAGTACCCTGAATATAACACACAATGAGTTTGAGAACATAGATATAATCATCTATCGGATTATGCATGAATAGACACACATGTTGCACTGCATAAGAAATGGTTGGCCTTGTGAATGTAAGATATTGCAGGGCCCCTACCTGGCTGCGGTAAAGTGTCAGGTCGACAAATGACTTGCCTGAGGAAGCTTTGGTTTAGTATCAATCGGAGTTGCCGAAGGCTTACAAGAGGACATGCCAGCACATTCAACAATCTCTGCTGCGTACTTCTTTTGGGATAAAAATAAACCATCTGCATAACGTGTTACAACTATCCCTAAAAAGTAGTGTAGGGGCCCTAGACCTTTCATAGCAAATTCAGAGCCAAGTAGTGACATGATGGACTTGCAAAAAGCATCAGATGAGACAGTCAATAAAATATCATCCACATATAAAAGAAGGTAAGCAATATTATGACCTGACGGTAGATGAGCAGAGAATAATCAGAATGATTGTTAGAAAATTCAATATGTGAAACAAAATTCGAAAACCTCTTTCACCAGGCTCGGGGGGGTGGGGGGGTTGTTTCAGCCCATATAAGAATTTCTTTAGCAAGCACACATGGTTTGGATAAGTGGAGTCCTTGTATCCCAAAGGTTGGTACATGTATACTGTTTCATTTAGTTCTCCATGGAGGAAGACATTTTTTACATTCAACTGATGAAGTGATCATGCCTTTGAAAGAGTCAAACTAAGAACCGTTCTTATAGTTGCCGGTTTAACCACCGGACTGAATGTCTCACCGCAATCCACACCAACATATTGTGTCTTCCCATCACTTACAAGACGGGCTTTATGCCGCTCAAAAGTGCCATCAGATTTTTCTTTGTGACTGAAAGTTCACATAGACCGAATTACATTAGCATGACAAATAAGAATATTTTCCTCAATTGTAATCTTCCAACAATGTGGTAATTATATCACCAATACAACATCATCTTAGGCTACAATTAGGCTAATATTATGATATGATTAGGCTAAGATAATGCTATCTAATCTACCTACCATATACATATGATTATAATATCAATTACAATAATTATTAATTACAATATTAATTAACAATTATTCTATCAACTACTAACATTTCCTTAAAATTTAAAACTAAGTTTACAATGTAGGTCACATTTACTATAGTTAAATCGTTTAGTTTGATTCCTTAGAATTGAACAAACGATGTTGATGTTCTATAAGAAGTTGGATACACGTGATTTGTTTGTGTACATGAACGGCTGGGGCATTTTCAATAATAATTCCTTCATTATCTTTATTGATATATATATATATATATAAGTTAGAAAATTATTTTCCTATTCTACATCTAAATCTCTATTCTATTTGGAAACTAATCTTACAATTATAGTAAGACTATAAGACTAATTAATATACAAATGTAATATACCATAAATTAAACCTACACCTACATAGACTGCTGATTACACGGACTGGCCCAAGGCCTCTCGGCTGGTCTCTTTGTATATTTAACACACCCCCGCAGTCATAGCGGGCGATCTTCGTACGCTGAGACTGTCTCTAAAATCTTCAAAAATGACCGAGGGAAGACCCTTTGTAAATATGTCTGCAATTTGATGTCTGGAAGGGACATGATAGACGCGTACTTGTCCTTTAGCTACCTTTTCTCGAACAAAGTGAATGTCCATTTCTAAATGTTTAGTGCGCTGGTGCTGAACTGAATTACCAGAAAGGTAGATGACACTAACATTATCACAATACACAAAGGTAGCTTTCTGAATAGGACAATGGAGCTCGAAAAAAAAATTACGTAACCAACATGATTCAGAGACCACATTGACTATCCCTCAATACTCGGCCTCTGCACTCGAACGTGAAAGCGTGGATTGACGTTTGGCAGATCATGGGACCAAGTTACTTCCAAGAAACATACAATAGACGGACGTAGAACACCTGGTATTCGGACAACCACCCCAATCAGCATTTGTATAAGAGACAAGTGTAAACGTCGACGAAGGATACAAATGCAAGCCATAATCAAGTATTCCCTGAACGTACCTAAAAATGCGTTTGAGCGCATTCATATATTCAATCCTGAGGTCATGCATAACAAACATACCTGATGTATGACATATGTAATATCCGGTCGCGTGAACGTAAGATACTGAAAGGCCCTTGCAAGACTACGATAGCGGGTCAGATCCTCATAGGGAGAGCCAGCTGCAGTGCCCAACTTGGGTTTAGTATCAACTGGAGTGGAAGTGGACTTACAGGATGACATCCCAGCCCTCTCAATGATCTTAGTTGCATACTTCCTCTGCAATAAGAACAATCCACCTGCATGACGAGTGACAGCAATCCCCAAAAAATAACTCAATGGCCCCAAGTCTTTCATGACAAACTCAGAACTGAGCATTGTCATAATAGACTGACGTAATATATCAGAAGAGGCAGTCAAGATAATATCATCCACATATAATAGTATATAAGCCATGGAAGAACCTCGATGATATATGAATAATGAATTATCAGACATGTTGTGAGAGAATCCAATAGTCGAAACATAGTCAACAAACCTCTTATACCAAGTCCGTGGAGACTGCTTAAGCCCATACAAGGACTTCTTCAACAAACAGACATGATGATGATATCGAGTATCCCTAAACCCCAAGGGCTGATGCATATATACTGTCTCATTGAGATCACCATGTAGGAAAACATTTTTCACGTCTAGTTGATGAATGGGCCATGCTTTCGAAAGAGCCAAGCTGAGCACAATGCGAATGGTAGACGGTTTGACCATCAGGCTAAATGTCTCACCACAATCTACACCAACCTGATGAGTCTTACCATCACCTACAAGACGAACCTTATGCTTGGCAAATGAACCGTCAGAATTGTCCTTATGAGCAAAAATCCACATAGACAAAATAATATTAACACCAGATGGACGGGGCACCAACTCCCACGTCTTATTATTAATAAGAGCATTATATTCATCAGTCATACCAATTTTTAATTCGGGTCATTTAAAGTAGAAATAAGATTATGGGGTAGTGGTGATTTAAGAGCATTCAAATTTAAATTAAAATGTTTTTTTATTTAAAAATACCCCATTGACTTCGGGTGATTAGACCAGGACTCGGGGCAAAATTGAGTAAATTTTAGAAATTTTTGAGACATGGGACAGGTTGGACAGCAGGCAGTGGACCTGCTGGCCCAAATTTGGAAACAAAACCCGTCATTGTTGGGCCAGAAAGGCCACTGGATTCGGCAGAAGGAACTGGGCCAGAACTGGGCTAAAGAGAAGGCCCAGTTTTTGGACCCAGAATGGGAGTAGAAGCTATGATGTTAGGACCAGCGGGCAGTGGGCCCGCTGGTGGATTTGGGGCACGAGATATGTCCGAAAAATGGTGAATTAAATACGGGGATATATCATCATCCAAAAAATTATACGAACTAGGCACGAGACTATTGACCTTAGTAAACGGAAATTGGGACTCATCAAATATTATATGACGACTAATAATGATTCGATTAGATGATAAATCAAAATATTTATAACCACGGTGATTTGACGGATATCCCAAAAACACACAAGGGGTAGAACGGGCCTGAAGTTTGTTAATTGTGGTGGATGGAAAAAATGGATAACACAAGCACCCAAAGACCCTAAGATGTGAATACGAAGGAGTCTTATTATATAAAATTTGAAGATGAGACGAATATGTCAAACATTTAGAAGGAAGAATGTTAAGAATATATGTAGCCATTTGTAGAGCATGATGTAAAAAAATGGGGGTACTGAAGCATGAATCAATAAAGTGCGGATAATATTATTAATGGTACGGAATTTATGTTCGGCTTTCCCATTTTGTGAAGATGTATGAGGACAAGAAAAATGAAAATTGATCCCATTTTTAGTACAAAATTCCCGATACTCCCCATTGTCATATTCTTTGCCATTATCACATTGAATATTTTTTATTTTCCGTTAAAATTGAGTTCTAATAAAAGCTCTAAATTTTAAGAAGATGGAAAAACTTGAGATTTTTTCGCTATTGGAAAAGTGCATACAAATTTAGAATAATCATCCAAAAACAAAACATAATAACGATGACCCAATGAACTAAGAATAAGATATGTCCATAAATCGTTTTGAATAATATCAAATGACATTGAAGAATGAGAATTAGAGTCTACAAATGACAACTTAATAATTTTTACTAAAGAACAAGATTGACAATTCGGAGTACTACGCGTACCCTTACAAGAAATAAGATTATTTTTATCTAAGACAGATAAAATTAACGATCCTGGATGACCTAGACGAGTATGCCACAAGGAAGAAGCAATAGCTGCAAAAGTTGAAGGTATGACTTGACTCGAGAAACCGAGACTTGGTGTGATTTGATAAAGATCTCCCCTACTATCACACCTCATGAGAGGGTCCTATCTAGAAATCCCTTACAAAAAACCCGAAAGGATCAAAACTAACAGACACCCAATTATCAGTTGTGAATTTACGGACATACACCAAAATTTTAATTAATTTGGAGGCATGAAGGGTATTTTTCAAGACAAGTAGTGGATGGGGAGGAGACAACGTTTTATGACCATAATCACGAATTGAAATTGAATTACCATTACCTACAATTATACCACGAATTGGAATTGAAAATCCTTTTTCCTATTCTACATCTAAATCCCTATTCTATTTGGAGACTAATCTTACAATTATGGTAAAACTACAAGACTAATTAATATACAAATGTAATATACAAAATATATCATAAATTAAACCTACACCTACACGGACTGGCCCGTCCTTCAGAATTCTAAAAAGATCAAAAATTGTGTGCCTGTACCTTTAGATCCCGTCTTTCTTGATAACGAATCAAGACGAAAGGTCGGATGTACTTGTTCAGGTCAGGTCTACTTTTGGTCATTTCTCTCTCTGAAAAATAGAATAGTGCTCAAAGAAGGTGACTCGTAGTCCCTTTTCGAGTATTATCTTCGATGTGGATGATCCAGTCGGTGTGCGTATGAACGAACGGATTCCACCTCCTCGCCGGTTATTAATGTTTCTAGATCATCTACAACGAAAGCTCTCCGCTAAACAGTCGAGTGATTAAAATACCTCTCCCTACGGTCGAGCAGCTAAAGCTCCTTTCCTTTTAAAGTTCCTCTCCTTTTAGGCGAGCTACCGTGGAATAGTTCAATGAGAACTGCGTAGCAACTCTCCTTAAAACAGCTACGTCACTTAAGTAATATCGTAAAGAATAACTGCGTAGCAACTCTCCTTAGAACTATATAGAAGAAAGAAGAACAACTACTAATAGTTCTTTAATTAAAATTGCTACGCTTATAATAGAATAGTTCAATTCGAATAGGCAAGAAGTAAGGAAATGAAACGACTAGCAACTACTAAGAAAGTAATCTCTTAAGTAAAGGGTACTAATAGTTCTTTAATTAAAACTGCAACCACGAGCTCTAACTTAAAGTAGGTCTAGAACGGACGGGCCCAAGGCCTCTCGGCTGGTCTCTTTGTATATTTAACGATGTGCATAATTATTTGTCATGTGTTTTTATTAAATATTTTAATCATGCAACGACAATGAGCATATGTTGCTATATAAATAGTTGACAATTGACACCAACGGTTTATATGAAGTAAATTTGGTACTGTAGTTACATTGTTAGATTTGTTACACCCCTTTCAATGCACTTTCTCCTTTATCTAAATCCCCACAACTCACATGCTTTCAACTTAACCAATGATGGTGCATGTCCTCAAGCACAATCTGAGACTATTTTAACAATTTTCTTTGTATTGGGTAGAAACATGTTGCTATCATAAATAGGTGACAATTGACACCAACGGTGTATAGGAAGTAAATTTGGTACTGTATGATAAATATATCACGGACATGAATCTTACCATATATCACGGACATAAATCTTACCATATTAGCCGTGTGATAGTGTATAGGAAGTAAATTTGGTACTCTATTATAAATATATAACGGACATGAATCTTACCATATATCACGGACATGAATCTTACCATATTAGCCGTGTGTATATCACACGGTATACATTGTATATAAACATACCATGTTCTCCGTGTATATTGAGTAGTTAGGTAACATTGTACACTTACCATAATTCTAGAATTCTTGTACAAATATAATAGGATTTTGGAGTAGAATATGATTAGAATTTTCCTATTATGAAAATTGTAAATTGTATATATTCTCCTTCATTAATGAAAATAATCAAGGGATTAGTTTTTTCATGGTATCAGAAGTCTAGGTCTTAAAATCGTCTCTCCAAATTTCCGTCCCTAAGTCTCAAAATCCGAGCCCTTCTTCTCGGAATTTGTGCCGACAGTTCCTCCTCTCTTCCCAATTTTTTCTTCCCAATTCCTACATCACGTCTTGCGCTGCTATTATGGCTAAGAACATGTTTCACCCTGCCCTCACAGTTTCTAACATCAAGAATCACATCTCTATCATTCTTGAAATAGAAAACGTCCAATACGCGATGTGGGCAACATTATTCAAAGTTCACGCACGCTCGAATCAAGTTCTCCATCATATTATCCCCTCGGCTCCAACGGATACGGGGGTGCCCACACCCGAGGATGATCCTAAGTTATTGACAACCCTTGATGCTAATGTTCTTAAGTGGATTTACTCTATTGTTTCTACCGATCTTTTGCAAATGATTATTGAGTCTAACGCTACGGTAAACGCGACTTGGGATAGATTATGTGATATATTCCAAGATAATCAAAATTCTAGAGCTGTTACTCTTGAGCAGGAATTCTCCCACGTCTTCATGGAAGATTTCCCTAACGTTTCGGCTTATTGCAAAAGATTGAAGGAATTGGCAGACCAACTCCGCAATGTGGTGCGCCAGTTTTGAATGATCGTTTGGTTCTTCAAATGGTTACAGGCCTCTCCGAGGCCTATAGTGGCGTTGGCACACTTTTTCGTCGGAGAAATCCTCTTACGCAATTTTATCAGGCTCATTCTATGCTTACGCTTGAAGAAGCCGACTTGACAAAAAAAGCGGCTAATCGTACTCCACAAATTCTCCAGGTTGTGTTGATAATTCGAGCCAAAATCGTGCTCACGGTGGAGGCAAGAATACTCGGAAAAATAATGCCAAAAATCGTAGGGGCAATCGCGGTGGTTTCGAAAATGGTGGAGGTGGCCAAAATACCTGGTAGGCCGTCAGTCAAGTCGGCAGCTCTGGTACCATTGTCCCACAGGCACAGGCTGGGCAGTGGCCCAACAACCCTTATTAATCACCGAGTCCAACCATTGGCCAGTGGGCTTCTCAACAGCCCTATCGGCCTAATGCTAACTGGGCTAGTGGTTCCCGAAGCAGCTCTGGGCCGGGGCAGAATTCAGAGCTGCTATGCACACACTTGGCTTAATTCCACCAGACTCAAATTGGTACATGGATACTGTTAGACGTATTTTGTATACACCTTTTGAGTCATTTTTAGTTAGTAATTTACTCATTTCGTTTGTGTTTAGTATAATATTATAGTCATTTTTCTTTCTTTTGAGTCACATCGGTCAAAAATGAAGAAATGTCAAAAAGAAGATGAGATGAGCTTAATTGAGGTGTAAATTGCATAAGAAAAGGCTAAGAATGAAGTCTAAGAAGTCCCGGGAATTATAGAAGAAATCAGACGAAGTCCGGATGAGAAAAAGATAAGGTTTCGGAAAATATTTGCTGCAGTACTTTCGGCACCGCGATGCCATTATGCAGCACCGCGGTGCCAAAAAATCCGCGAGTTCAGGTTGGCTACAGGACTTCCGGCACTGCGGTGCCATTCTGCAGGACCGCGGTGCCGACGCAGAATTTTGCAGATCCGAGCCAAAATTGGACAGGGGTATAAGAGTCCAAAGCAATATAGTTTATAAGTCTAAAACCTTATACCCTAGGTCATATTATTCATGCTAGCTTGGAATCCTTGTACATATTCCACAACACAACTCTTGGAGGCATCAAGATTGGAGACCTAGTTCAAGTTATTTTCTTTTCTCTTTTCTTTGTTTTATTTCAGTTCATGTTGAATTCTGTATTAGTTCTTAGCATGACTATGGATATGAGCTAAACACTTAATTAGGGCTTTCCTATTGAATTGCTTGAAACCTTATTTCATGATTTAATGCATTAGTTTGGTTTCTTTTTCACTTGATTAATATTTATTCAATAATTGGTATGAATGTTTGATAGTTAATTGATCACTAATTATTATAATCTATATGATTTCGAATCAAGAATCGAGATGAGAGATTTGGATATGCTGTAATTGAATAGACATATGTTAAAATCGCGGACGAAAGTACCCCGATACTTGTGTAGCATTATAGGTTACTGTTCTTAATCCTCATATGTGATAAATCCTATCATAGAAATATAGAAGGATTCTGTACTGGGGTTGAGTGATTATATATCCTAACCGGAATATAAGACAGTCTAGTTAACTGATATCTTAACGTAGAAGAAGAAGTCATTCTAGTTGCATTAAGGATTGAATATAGTGGATAATTGAGGATATTGGAAGTCTTATCTCCATCATAACTGATTAAACCTAAGTAATTTAGTTTAATTTCTGCACTTAGTCTTAGCTATTAGATAAAAATACAAACAAATTAACGTTCACCAAATAGAAATCATAGCTTAGATAATCGGTATTTGATAACCAGTCTCTGAGGACGATATTCGGTCTTACCAGATTATATTACTTGTGAACGATACGTACACTTGCATAAGCACTTGAAAATATCCTAACAAGTTTTTGGCGCCGTTGCCGGAGACTGGCGTACTTTCAATATCGAATTATCTAATCTTATTTCTAATTTGGTTTGTATATATTTGATTATGTTATTTATTTCTAATTTGGTTGCTCGAGGAACAAGTTTCTAACTTGTTCTGCGAACATCTTTTTATCACTTTTTGTTGTGTTTCTTATTTTGTAGGTAAAAAATAAAAAAATGGACTACTACTACTATCAGGGGAAGCAGCACTTCGACTACTATCCGCAGCATCAGTATCATCAACAACAATTTAACCCACAGGTTCCACAGGAAGATCAAAATGAGCTGCAGGAAGTCTTACTCAGGCTCACCTAGTCCCAGACTCCTCAAGGGTAATTTCAGCAGCCACAGAGTCAGGCCCCATCAGAGGAGCGAAATGAATTGAGAGAAGCATTGTTGGAACTCACAAACGCCCAAACTCAGTTCATGGTGGATGTAAGATCCTCTTTGCAGAACTTGGAGACTCAAGTATGACAAATTCTGAATTTGGAACCACAAATTGGGCAACTGATGGACATGGTACCTGTTACACCTCAAGAAAGTCCACCGAGTAACCCAGTTACGAGGAGTGGTGAGCAGATGGTGGAACCTGACCCACAACAAGCTGTTGAGGAATTTGGAGAGATAGTTGGTGTAGAGAAAGAAGAGGTCACTGAGGACCACCCTATTACAGAAGGGACAACACCAAATGTCATTGCTGACCCTCAAAAGAAAGTCCATACTCTGAAGGGCACCCCCAAAAGTTGAGAGATGTATGGAGTTTCACTGATCCCTACATTATAGAGATCCTAGAAGACAAGTCTGCCTTGTGTAATTGGGGGATAATCTTAGATATGAGGCCCTTGTTTGAAAAAAGTGTTGTAGGAAAAGTGAGACCTGCAACAGTGGTTGTGCGGATTGCAAGCAGTTCGCAGAAGGATCCACGGGCACTAGTAAAGGTTAACTGCATCCGGCTTAAAGACGTTAAAGACAGCCCTACTTGGGAGGCAACCCAAGGTTTTAATTATGTTATTTAAATTTTTCGTTTTAGTTTATTTTAGTTTAATTAGAACAATCTCACTTTTGGTATTTTTGTTGTGTTGTGATGCCAGGTGAAGGAATGAGACATGAAGCAGGGAAAAACACTGAAAAACACCGAATCAGGAGTTCAGCACCGCGGTGCCATCATGCAGAACCGCGGTGCCAGATGATCAGAGAGGGCACAGGAATTTAGGCACCTCGGTGCCACTATGCAGAACCGCGGTGCCGATAGCGATTTCCGAAAAATAAAAAGGCCCTGAATAGGCAAATCTCCTCCCACAGATACCGTCTCAGTGCAATATCCGCCGCCACCACCACCGTTCTGAACCGCTGTATGTCTGTAAGTCGTCCTTTTAATTTTTGAGTCTTCTACACATTTGGGACAATGTGTAGTTTAAGTTTGGGGGGGGGGGGGGAAGAGTTTTCATTTTATTTTATTTTTGTGAGTCTTTTGTTATTTTTGTGTTTTATGTGAGTCAATTTTTTTTATATATCATGCATGATGTGCTTATTTGGAATGCCTAGTGAACTAAGTGAGATAATGTAATGGAATGAGAAGCTAAAATATGTGTGCTTAAGTTAGATATGCCAAAAATTTATGAAAATCTGATTATTTGGAATATTTGATGCTTAGTCTATGTGTTGTCAATTGAAAAATATATGTGAAGTCTGCTTGTTTGTTATTTGAGGCGAAATAGTTAAGATGTATATGTTAGGGAGATGATTCAGGCATTTCTTTGTTAGCCCTTCTTACCATTCATTACCTACCTTGCAATAAATTGTATTCCTAGTCAGCCCCGTTGAGCCTAAAATAAGTTATTTCTTTGACACCCTATGATTCATTTGTTGTGCCATAAGTGATAATGAAAAAAGTATTGGAATGAGAAGTGTTGAAAAAGAGATAAAAAGAGAGTGGAAAATTTGATGCACCCCAATGAAAAGTATGCAAAAGCCTAAGTTTGGGGTGCCTGTTATTTACAATGTATCTCATTCTCTCAAAAGAGAAAATGGGAATGATAGGTATGAACTGAAAAGAGTACCAAAAAGAAGGACAAAATGATTGAATAAGAAAAACACTTATGGTACGTAAATTGAGCCTAAATGCCTAATTTACCTACCCCTGCCTAAGCCTATATTACAACCCTGAAAAGTCCTGAGGATTTCTAGTATGTATGTCTATGATTAGTGGAGAATAGCAAGTACACAGACCCGTAGACTAAATGAAATTGACATGCATAGGTTAGGTATTCATGTTTCCATTACTTGTGATTGAAATGAATTTGCGAAATATCTGACTTGAAATTCTAGATTGCTGAATTCATGTTATATCTGTTCCTGCATATTATCCCAACTGACGTTCATGTGTTTCTAAGTCTTTGTGCAGCTGCTTGATTTGAGTCTTTTGTTTTTGTGTCTTTGTTTTGTTTTGATCTTTGCTCGAGGGCGAGCAAAGGTTAAGTTTGAGGGTGTTTGTTAGGCGTAGTTTGTATACACCTTTTGAGTCATTTTTAGTTAGTATTTTACTCATTTTGTTTGTGTTTAGTATAGTATTATGATCGTTTTTCTTTCTTTTGAGTCACAGCGGTCCAAAATGGAGAAATGGCAAAAAGAAGATGAGATGAGCTTAATTAAGGTGTAAATTGCACAAGAAAAGGCCAAGAAACGGGCTAAGAAGTCCCGGAAGTATAGAAGAAATCGACAAGTCGGACGAAAAATGACAAGGTTTGGAAAATATTTGTTGTAGTACTTTCGCACCGTGCAGACCATTACGCAGATCACGTGCCAAAATATCCGTGAGTTCAGGTTACATAGACTTCCAGATCCGCCATTCTCGCAGATCGCAGGCCGACGTGGAATTTTGCAGATCCGATCCGAAATTGGACAGGGGTATAATGGTCCAAAGTAATATAATTTATAAGTATAAAACTCTATACCCTAGGTCATATTATTCATGCTAGCTTGGAATCCTTGTACATATTCCACAACACAACTCTTGGAGGCATCAAGATTGGAGACCTAGTTCAAGTTATTTTCTTTTTTCTTTTCTTTGTTTTATTTCAGTTCATGTTGGATTCTGTATTAGTTCTTAGCGGGACTATGACTATGAGCTAAACACTTAATTAGGGCTTTCATATTGAATCGCTTGAAACCATATTTCATGATTTAATGCATTAGTTTGGTTTCTTCTTCACTTGATTAAGATTTATTCAATAATTGGTATGAATGTTTGATAGTTAATTGATCACTAATTATCATAATCTATATGATTTCGAATCGAAACTGAGAGGAGAGATTTGGATATGCTGTAATTGAATAGACATAGGTTACAATCGCGGACGAAAGTACCCCGATACTTGTGTAGCATTATAGGTTACTGTTCTTAATCCTCCTATGTGGTAAATCATATCATAGAAATATAGAAGGGTTCTGCACTGGGGTTGAGTGATTTATATATCCTAACCGGAATATAAGACAATCTAGTTAACCGCTATCTTAACGTAGAAGAAGAAGTCATTCTAGTTGCATTAAGGATTGAATATAGTGGATAGTTGAGGATATTGAAAGCCCTATCTCCATCATAACTGATTAAACCTAAGTAATTTAGTTTAATTTCTGCACTTAGTCTTAACTATTAGATAAAAATACAAAGAAATTAACGTTCACCAAATAGAAACTATAGCTTAGATAATCGGTACTGATAACCAGTCTCTGAGGACGATATTCGGTCTTACCAGACTATATTACTTGTGAACGATACATACCCTTGCGTAAGCACTTGGAAATATCCTAACATACACCGGAGCAAATACACACATGACATTCGATCAAAGTACTCTCTCGTCTTATTCCAATTTGAGCAACCCTCGTTGCATAATTATTGGTAATGGTAATTCAATTTCGATTCGTGGTTATGGTCATAAAACTTTTTCTCCCCCATCCACCTCTTATCTTAAAAAATACCCTTCATGCTCCTAAATTGATTAAAAATTTAGTGTCTGTCCATAAATTCACAACTGATAATTCTCTTTCTGTTGAATTTGATCCGTTTGGATTTTCTGTGAAGAATTTCAAGACGGAAATTCCTCTTATGAGGTGTGATAGTAGGGGGGATCTTTATCCAATCACACCACGTTTCGGTCTTTCGAGTCAAGCCTTGCCATCCATGTTTGCCGCCCTTGATCCTTCCTTGTGGCATGCTCGTCTAGGTCATCCGGGTCATCTATTTTAGATAAAAATAAATTTAATTCGTGTAAGGGTACACATAGTACTCTGATTTGTCAATCTTGTTCTTTAGGAAAAAGTTTTAGATTGCCGTTTGTAGACTCTAATTCTCATACTCTAATGTCATTTGATATTATTCATAGTGATTTATGGATATCTCCTGTTCTCATCTCTTTGGGTCATCGTTATTATGTTCTTTTTTGGATGATTATTCTAATTTTTTATGGACTTTTCTGATAGCGAAAAAATCTCAAGTTTTCTCCACTTTCCTAAAATTTAGAGCATTCATTAGAACTCAATTTAAATGGGAAATCAAATATTCAATGTGATAATGACAAAAAAATATGATAATGGGGTGTTTCGGAAAATTTGTCTAATAATGACATCAATTTTTATTTTTCTTGTTCACATACGTCTTCACAAAATGGAAAAACAGAATGCAAAATTCATACCATCAATAATATTTTCCGCACTTTATTGATTCATGCTTCCGTACCTCTTTCTTTTTGACATCATGCTCTACAAATGACTACATATCTCCTTAACATACTTCCTATCAAAGGCTTGATATATTCATCCCCTCTTCATAACTTATATAATAAGACTCATTCGTATTCCCATCTTAGAGTCTCTGGGTGCTTGTATTATCCCTTTTTTCCGTCCACAATAATTAATAAACTTCAGGCTCTTATCTACCCCTTGTGTGTTTTTGAGTTTTCCGTCAAATCATCGTGGTTACAAATGCTTTAATTTATCGTCTAATAAAATCATTGTTAGCCGCTATGTTATTTTTTATGAATCTCAATTTCTGTTTTCTCAGATCTATAGTCCCGTGCCTAGTTCGTATAATTTTTTGGACGATGGTGTCTCCCCGTATCTTATCCACCATTTTCGGATGCATCCCGCACCCCAAATCTGCCAGCGGGCCCACTACCCGCTGGACCTACCAACCTGTCACCAATCACTGTTCCAGCTTCCATCCATGGGCCAGCCACTGCTCCAGTTTCCGTAATTGGGCTAGTGGCTCAGCCCAATACGGAAATTGTCCCAGTTTTGGTGTCAGGTAATACTCCAGTTCTCCATTTTGGGTCAGGCCCACTGCCTGCTGGCCCATCCGTCACATGTCCCGATATTTTTCACAATTTACTCAATTCTCCCCTGAGTCATCGATCAGTTACTCGTAGTCAATGGGAGTATTTTTAAACCAAAAAGATATTTTAATTTAAATTCTAATGTTCTTAAATCACCGTTACCCCGTAATTCCATGTCTGCTTTAAATGACCAGAATTGGAAAATTGCTATGATCGATGAATATAATGCTCTTATTGATAGTAAGACGTGGAGTTGGTTGCCCGTCCATCTAGTGTAAATATTATTTGGTCTATGTGAATTTTTGCTCATAAGGACAATTATGACGGTTCTTTTGCGAGGCATAAGGCTCGTATTGTGGGTGATGGTAAGACTCAACAAATTGGTGTGAATTATGGTGAGATATTTAGTCCGGTGGTCAATACGACTACATTCGCACTGTGCTCAGCTTGACTCTTTCGAAAGCATGATCCATTCATCAGTTAGATGTGAAGAATCCTTTCTTACATGGTGATCTCAAAGAAACAGTTTATATGCATCAACCCTTGGGGTTTAGGGATCTCAAATATTCCCATCATGTCTGTTTGTTGAAAAAGTCCTTGTATGTGCTTAAGCAGTCTCCACGGGCATGGTATAAGAGGTTTGCAAACTATGTTTCGACTATTGGGTTCTCTCATAGCAGGTCTGATAATTCATTGTTCATTTATCATCGTGGATCTTCCTTGACTTATATACTCTTATATGTGGATGATATTATTTTAACTGCCTCTTCTGATGCATTACCCAGTCTATTATGACAATGCTCAGTTCTGAGTTTGCTATGAAAGTCATGAGGCCCTTACTTTTTGGGGATTGCCGTCTCTCGTTATGCAGGTGGGTTGTTCTTATCCCAGAGGAAATATACATACGAGATCATTGAGAGGGCTGGGATGTCATCTTGTAAGTACACTTCCACTCCGGTTGATACTAAACCCAAGTTGGGTGCTGCGACTCGCTCACCTTATGAGGATCTGACCCGCTATCGCAGTCTGCAGGGGCCCTTCAATATCTTACATTCACAAGAACAAATATTACGTATGTCGTACAACAAGTGTGTTTATTTATGCATTATCCCAGGGTTGAGAATATGAATGCGCTCAAACGCATCATTCGGTACATCCAGGGGATACTTGACTATGACTTATATTTATATTCTTCGTCGACGTCTACACTTGTCTCGTATACAGATGCTGATTGGGGTGACTGTCCAAACACCAGATGGTCTACGTATGACTATTGTATATTTCTAGGTAATAACTTGGTCTCTTGGTCTGCTAAGTGTCAGTCAACGTTATCACACTCTAGTGTAGATGCCGAGTATCGAGGGGTAGCCAATGTGATTTCTGAATCTTGTTGGTTACGTAATCTTCTTTTAGAGCTTCATTGTCCTATTCAGAAAGGTACCTTGATTTATTCTGACAATGTTAGTGTCATCTACCTTTCTGGTATTCCGGTTCCACACCATCGCACTAAACATATGGATATGGACATTCACTTTGTTCGTGAAAGATAGCTCGTGGACAAGTACCCGTCTGCCATGTCCCGTCCAAGTATCAAATTGCAGACATATTTACCAAAGGTCTTCCATCAGTACTCTTTGAAGATTTTAGGGACAGTCTCAGCGTACGAAGACCGCTCGATGTGACTTCGAGGGTGTGATAAATATATCACAGACATGAATCTTACCATATATCATGGACATGAATCTTACCATATTAGCCGTGTGTATATTACACGGTATACATTGTATATAAACTTACCATGTTAGCAGTGTATATTGAGTAGTTAGGTAACATTGTATACTTACCATAATTATAGAATTTTCGTACAAATAGAATATGGTTTTGGGAGTAGAATAGGAATATTATTTTTCTATTATAGAAATTATAAATTATTTATATTCTCCTTCATTAATGAAAATAATCAAGAGATTATTTCTTTCACTATAGTTACATTGTTAGACACCCCTTTCAATGAACTTTCTCCATTTTTCTAAATCCCCACAACTCTACATGCTTTCAACTTAACCAATGATGGTGCATATCCTCAAGCAAAATCTGAGACTATTTAACAATTTTCTTTGTATCGGGTAGAAACACTTCAGAAAGCGTTGGCGTACACAAGAAGTTTGGTAGTTCCGAAAATCCCAACGGTCTCAAAGAATCTCTACAGCTGTCCTTCACTCCCAACAAATCCTGTCACATCAACTCTCCTAGATCAGAGTGTCGCGGCGCACGTGGGCACAATGACGTCAGGGTGCTCACGTCGTCATAACCTTAGAAGAGCACAATAACCTAAGTTTTGTCCTTTATATGCAAGACTTAGAAGAGAAGGAAGACACATTTTATTTTCTCTAATCTCACACTTGTACCCCAGATCTCTCTCAAGCTAATACACCATTCTCAGTTTCGGATCTTGTTTGATTCATAGCTCATTTTTAGATCTAACTCATTTTATTCATTTTACTTGCTTATTATCGCATTTTACTTACACATTAATCTTCTATAACCGTAACTTATCCAGTAACTTCAGACTCGTTTAAGAGGATATCTGAATCAGATACATCCATCTTGTCTTTAAACCCTCGAATACAAATCTCTAACTGTATTTTTGGTTAGAATCATTATCATCGAAAAATAGTTTGGCGACGTTTGTGGGGATAGACAGTTGTGGAGTTGTCTCGGTCTGTAGCTGATCTTCTTGAAAAAACCCTAAACAAAAAACGCTGCACTTAGAACATGTCAGGTGAAGAGAGCATGGCTCACAGATCGAATGAACTTGGAGAGAAACAGGTGCCCACCGAGCATCAGGACCTGACAGACTAGGCTGAAACATCACGAACGAAATCGGAGGAAACAACAGCCCCCCAAAAGCGAATGAATCTATAGATGAAGACGTTCACTCAGCGAAAATTCATGAGGCGCTACCCAAGGAGCGACACCCCTCGAAAAGAAAAAGACGCCCACACTCCAAAGTGGAAGGGATGTTCAGCGAAGAGGGCACACCCTCGGAAGCCGCAACTTTGGCAACAAAAACACCATAATGGAACACATGGAAAAGTTTTTGAACTCCTTATTTGGGGCAACACCGGATAGTCACCCGGTAGATGATGCGGAAGACACGTGAACGCCTGATGCATCCGCAACAGATACAGGTTCAAGGCCTGCAGTGCCAGAGACGGACCTAGCGAGACTCGCAGTGCTAGAAAAGGAGATCCTAATATGCTAAAATTGATAAGTAAAAGAAAAAAAAATCTATTTTTAGAACCGTGGGGTGAATAAATGATTTTTTGTTTTTTATATACGTCTGATTTAATATTTCTTTTTAAGGAAAAGAAAAAAAAAGAACGGAGGAGAAAAAAACAGCTGGTTGCTGGCATCATCGGAAGTTGCAACTTGCATGCATAGGAAAAGGCCAAACAAACAACAGCGATAAAAAAGCAAATATTAGACCCTTACCCCAAAAGTGAGTGGCAGTGGACTGACTACCTGCGAGAGTGTATTTTGAGTAAAAGGCACAACAACAAAGATGCCTCGGAGCCGATTTTCAGGATCATTAGTTTCTCCAAAATTGGATGTTGTGATTGATATGGGAAACCCTCTTCTCAATCACACTGTTGATGCTTTCTTGAAGATCGGCACTGTAAATAATCTCTTCTCTCTCTGATTATTACCTCAAACTTGTTTTGCTGGATTTCTTGGATGTTTCTGAACATGGTTTGCTTAATTTTTACAATGGTTTTTCTTATTTTAGGTTGCTTCCACCAAAGTTGTTGCAGAAGAAAGTTATGAAATCGTCAAAAGAGGTTTTGCTTCTTTTTTGTTGGATTTTTAGTTTTCTGTTTCCATTTCTTGAATACCCAATTGCCCAAATTATTGGCTTTCATGTGCAAAATCAATTTCAATAGCAAATTAGCAAGTATATTACTATAAAGAATGAATCTTGGACCTAACTCAACCCAAAAGCTAACTTGTAGGGGATGATTGTTCAAGTCCATATAAGAAATCCATGTTTTCATTTCATTACCGATGTGGTCTTAACACTTCCCGCACGCCTAGACCCGGTTAACTAGAGCGTGAATGACATAATTTGGGGACCCAACATCGGTGGACATATAATTTGAATGAGCCTGATACCATGTAAAAAATGGATATTGGGCCTAACTCAACCCCAAAAGTTATCTTGTAGGGTGAGGATTGTTCAAGTCCATTAGGCCAAAGATTCATTCTTTACATGTACCAATGCAGCCCCATTCCAATTCTTTATTCGTCGATGTTGGGCTCAAATTATATTATCCACGCTTCAGTTAACAAGGCCTGAGCGTGTGTGGAGTATTAAGAGTCCCACATCGGATATGGAATGAGAACATGGACACATTATATGGACTTGGACAATACTCACCTTACAGGCTAGCTTTTGGGTTGAGTTTGGCCCAAGATCCATTCTTTACAATTACTCCCTCCAATCCCATTTTAACTGTCGCTTTAAATCTTTTCACGCTCAGAAAAACAATAAATACGAGGTATAGTTTACTAAGTTACCCCTGTTTATTAGATGTTTTTAGAATAGAGTATATTAAAAAGAACTACTCCCTTCTTTTATGTTAAGGGTATAGTTGGAAGCAGTTGCGTATTTTAGTTTTGAATTCCTAAAGTGACAATTATTTTGAGTTAAAGCGACAGTTAAAAGGGAACGGAGGGAGTAAAACGTTCATCTTTAATCAGTATTTTTTATTGGAGTGACTAGAATTCTCAATTACCCGGTAATGACGTATGTTACATGGATTTGTTAGGGTTGCATATACAACTATTAATATCCCATACTGTTTTCCCTGTTTATTTTGGGTATTTTTAGCGTATTTCGGGCTAATGCAGATGAATTTCTCACACCCATATCATACTAGTGACAAGTAATGACCCGCCCAAATCCAGCTGAAACCACCCATTTGACACAGTGAGAATGGTACGTTAAGACTAGTGGTGGCAAATGGGTGGATTGGATTAGAATTGTGTGGGTTGAAAATGAGCCAAGCAAGTACGGGTACAAACTGTCTGCGTTTCATGCCGGTAAAACACGGGTGGTAAAACGGGTTAATCCATGACATAGCTGATGCATGATGTCATTTCTCGAAAAGTAATAGTGGCTGATTTAGTTGGTAATCCTGAATTATTTTACTGTTTTGGTCCCATGATCACAGTAAGCATCATCCCTATTAATAATTGAGTTAAAAAGCCAGTATTCTATTTTTGTTCTTTGATTCCTTTCTGTGTGATATGTAATGTCAGGATTTTCAATTTTCTTCTTTCTTGTGTTATGGTAAAGTGTAAATTCCTATGTTTTTAAGTTACAAGCTTTTATATAAAGAAATAACCAGACTATTCATCAGCTCACTATTTTGCAATAAACATGGTTTTTGCAGGCAGTGTTTCGAGTCACAACTTTGAGAAATCGGTGAGCATGCCTTAAACAATGGACATCAGTTTATATATTTGTGCAAAATTCTAGTTGATTGTTTTAAAGGTGTTTATTCAGTTTTATTCAAGGGAGATGTTCCTTAATAAAAGTTGGCTTAATGTTGTGATCATCCTCTTGTATATTTGTTTGGCACTTACAAGGTGTGATTTGTGAAGATGGTTTTCCTTGCGTTTATTGAAGTTGAAAAAGCTCAGTTGGAACAAATATTGCTCTAAGTCCTCTTTGCATTGTGTGTTCTTTATCATGAATTTTGCCAACTTTGGAAATTGAAGTCCCAAACATCTATCATTCTTTTCATCCTACTTATAAACAGACACAAAGAACCATTATTTTTTGCTCTTTATTGTGTCTCGACTGCTCCTGAAAATAGGGAGAGCATTTTTCTAATGGTTTTTTTTTCATTTTTGGCCTGTCGGCCGAAATTAATTATGTGCACTAGCCAAAATATACAGAACATATACACTGATTATGTATATTATATCTACAGTTATGCTTAATATACAAAACCTATAAATTTGATGGCTATTAGTTTTTTGAGCGGTCCAAAAATGTAATTATCCCTTTTTCTAATGTGTTTATCATATGCATCTCCGTTGACTAGTGTAGGATTCTTAACGTTTCAATATGTCTTCTGATAAGTACATGACTGGTGAGGGAGGTAAACAAGATATTTTAGCTACACAAATCGTACCCTTACTCCTGTTGATTATTTTACCCATTACTGGATCCTACGTACATCCTCCATATCCAACCGCATCTCGTCTAGTTTTCCTCTACCTGAGACTAAAGAATTTAACCCATTGTATGTGATGCCCATGAAATGTTGCTTTATCGATGATTAGGGTAGAGGGTTAGTAGGTAATCGAGCAATTTCTCTCTTCCTTGAGGCAGAGCATGATTCTAGCGTAGAGCACATTGTGTGCTCCCTCTTCTATTTATAAGTATTTTATTATTGTATTATTATTATTATTATTTATTATTATCTTACTCTTCAATTGTATTACTACCGTCATTTCTTTTACTTGAGTTATCTTTACTATTTTTGCTGTCGGTACTTTCCTTTCTATAGTATACTCACCATAGCTTTTAATCTTGTATTGTGAACTTGTTTTTAAAAACGCTTTTCTTGAGCCGATGGTCTATCGGAAACAACCTTTCTACCTCACGAAAGGTAGAGTTAAGGTCTCCGTACACCCAAACCCCACTGTTGGATCACAGTAGGTATGTTGATGTGTTGTGTTGTTGCAGAGTAAGCAATGTTGTAGCCAAATATTTTTACCAACTAGAATGTTGCAAACTATAGGCTAGCTTGGTAAAATCAAATTGTCCTGTTTATCTCAAAGACAGCTTCGCAAGCCTGAAAATGTGCTTTAGTAAAATTTCGTGTTAAGAGCAGCATTTCTCTTATGCTCTGCTCAAACAAATGTTTTAATAATTCACCAACAGAACGTAAGTGGCTATTCTGGAGGACTTAATTATGTTGACTTAAAAAACGGATTGACCAACATGCTTGTTGCGTTTTAACTGAAATTACCTTTGATTGCAGTTGAAGAAAATGTGTAAAGAAGGTGCTTATTGGGGTGAGTAATCTGCACGAGTTCCACCCGTGTATAAATTTCAAAATGGATGGTTAGAAAAGAATTTCTTAGTTTCTCAATTTCTTGAATCTTCGAGTGGATTATCTAACAAATCTTGTCTCTTTAATCAGGGACTGTTGCTGGGGTATATGCTGGAATGGAGTATGGAGCGGAGAGAATTCGTGGAACCAGAGATTGGGTAATTTTTACTGTATTTTTATATGAATTTGTTCAACCACTTGAAGTTGATTGCCTGTACCGTGTTACAACCTATTATCTCCATCATTCCTCCAGTTTCCTAATTGCTCAACCCCAACTATTGCATCCTCTCTACATTGTCTTTGCTTTTAACTAGGGCGTCAAATGGGCGGGTTGGGATGGATTTGGACGTGTCAAAATGGGCTAAGTTAATAAATGGACGAGTCATTACTTGTGCTGAAATAAGCTAAAAGCGGGTCATAACCCAACCCGCCCAATTCTTCACAAGTTTTAATTTCTTTATATGTATTCTTATTTTTAAGCACCTAAGGGCACGTTTGGTACGCTGTATTACGCTGGACTGAACTTGACAAGCGTTTGGTGGATGTTTTCAGCCGGATTGGACTATAATATTTCTCAAAAAAATACACTCCAACCCATCTAGTAGATGAGTCTCCCCTGTACTAAAAATAATAAAAAATAAAAAATACAGTCCATTATATATTAATACTCTAATACCGTCCATTATATATTAATACAGTCCAATAAAAAAATATACAGTCCAGTGCGACGTACCAAACGAGCCCTAACAACACTATTTTTATTTTTTATTATGGATGTATATAACATATCAAATAAAAAAATATTTTTACAAGGTTTCTATGGATCAATTTGGGTTACATATCAACCCAATTTTTAGATGGGCTTAAATCGGTTGGGTTAAAATGGGCGGGCCAATGACTAACCCAAACTTGAGCGGGTTGGGCGGGTCATGTTTTCATGGACTAATTTTGCCACCCCTACTTTTAACCGTGCTTGCGTTCAGATTATGTTCTATCAAAATTCCTCGTGGTGGCCACTACTCTAATTATGAGTGATAAATACAGCAGCAAGATCTTTGCTATGATAATCATGATTCAGTAACTAATTAAACATAGGTAAAGAGATTGCAATTCTGATAGTAGAATGGTGGTGGTGGTAACTGGTAACCAATTTAAAGGCGTAAATGAAATATATTGTTGGTTATCCAGCTTAGTGTCCTGTTTGTGATAATAGTAAGACTTTGCCGTTAAACTGATAAGATATATATGGGAGAATATGAAGAAGGAAAAAGATAAGCTTCTTTGTGGTATGCGACCTATTCAACCTCCCAATGCAATGTGATTATGCATTCCTTAATGTCGCAGCAATGTTGATGAAGATGGTAATCCGTCTGTCCCAATTTATATTAATGGTTTCCGAGTATGAGGGTCAAAGCACCTAATTTTTGTGTGAGTTCGAGCATAGATTCTTCAATTTTTTTTTTGAAATAAAATTTACATATTTGGAAATTATATAAAAGTGCTATAAGTCGACATAGTTAATAATTCAAAATAGTTAAAAAGAGTTGGAGAAAAACGTAATCAAACAAAACATTGTTTGTCTCTCCAAATACTAACACTTTAAATAAAATGGGACGGAGGGAAGATTGAACTTATAATGATGTTTAAAGGATGATACTAGCGACTGACTGTAGTATTAGGGGATAATGTTGAAAATTATTCTCAGAATTTGTTGTTCTCAAAGTAAGGATGGTTATAATGTTGACACTGGTAACAAATTGTTTGCCGTAGTGTTGGCAAATAAAACTTGTTCATATTCTCTTTGTATCTTCTTTTTTCTCATCATCAAAGTCCTCTCTGCTGTTTCGTAACAGCAAGGTACCTGGCACAGAGAGGGGCATTAGTCAGGGGTGGATGGAGCTTTGAGGTCCAGGTTCATTTGAACCCAGTACTTCATGCGGAGCATAAATATATGTGTAAAAATCCATTCAAATTGCAATAAATAGTAGATATGAACCCATAACTTTAAAAATATAATGGGTGCAAGGCTAAGAATCTTAAAGGTTGAAACCATAGAGAGCTTAAATTCTATATATGCCTCTGGCGTTAGTTATATATATTAAACTGCCCCATATGTCTTGAGCCTTAATTTCTCACGAGTTCTGACCATCATATGGTTCGAAGTATTTACAGGATGGAATCCATTAATCTGATTATCTGACTCTGATTATCTGACTCTGATTATCTGACTGATTAATTTACTCTTTTCTTTTATTGAAAATGATGGTTTTTAAAACATGTTATGTAATTTAATTTTGACGAGTGTTCCATTTAGTATGAATTGACAAGTTTTACGCTGGTTGCTAACCTTTACATTGCTTACGTTATTGCAATGTAATGTAAGAAAGTTCACGACAGAGGCGATGAATATCCTCCCTCCCAAAGCAAGGACTATCAAGTTTATGTGCTTACAGGTCTTGTTTCACCATTGATTGGTCTATCGGAAAAGGTTTAATTTCCTTTGGCTTTTGGGTGTGGGATGCTCGTTTAACCTCTGTATTCATCTTGTTCCTTATTTACCTGGGTGAAATTTGACAACCTTACTAATAGTAATAGAAAGGGGATTCTTCAAATATCCCATGTTGTAGAAATTCATGAGGAAGTGGTAGCTCTTTAGGATCTACTCCAGCTCAGGAGATGAGATTGGATCCGGAATTCGAATCGTTTGGGATTGAGGCATAGTTATTAGTTGTTGTTTGAGTGTTCCATTCAACAGTTCTACTGGAAGTGGATTGAAATTCTGAATTTCTTGGAGTGTTCTATTCAACGGTCCTACTGAAAGTGGATTGAAATTTTGAATCTCTTCTCTTGAGCACAAGCCGATATCTTTTTTGATTCATTTCATTTACTCTGTTTGCAGAAGAATGCAATGGTTGGGGGTGCATTAACTGGGGCTCTCGTATCTGCTGCAAGCAACAACAACAGAGACAAGATTGTGATGGATGCCATTACTGGAGGTGCTGTTGCTACTGCTGCAGAGTTCCTTAATTATCTCACATGAGTTGAACAAAGAGAACTAAAAACATTGCTTTTAGTATTTGCTCTATTTCTCTTTAATTGTATCCATTCAAAAGTACACGCTTGTGACAGATTGATCTCAAGACACTTTTGACTACTTTAAGTCAATCTACAATTGAGCCATCTTTCTCAATCATTTGGTTTAATTATTGGATTTTGAGACGGGTTTAACTGGAGTGACGTGGACAGAGAGGATTCATTCATATATAGCCGACTTTCACTTGCTTGGCATTGAGTATTAGTTCTCAATAATTAGATTTCAAGATATCTGGGATGGACAAGGTGAATCTTTAGCGGTGCCCCCTCCTTTAGTTTAGGTTGATTCTTTTGCTTCTTAATGTGAGGGGTTATTTCTTGGTTTCGTCCGGTCATAAATAACAAGCCAGATGGATCGATCACGCCATATGGTTAAGCTAATACGGGGTGCCTGCTTAGAGAGCATAGAATAATACAGAGTACTTGAGGTCCTGATTGTAGTAGAATTTATAACTTTCTTTGTTTCATAATCCAACATTTCATTATGCTGCATTTTTTCCATGCAGCGACCTTCTGGCCGGAAGTAGCACCTTTTGGCAATAGATAATGCCTTTCTCATTAAATTATGGCTGGAGTAATCGGCGCTGGAAGACACGCATAAAATTTTAGTCGGAATCGTCTAATAGGAATACTTTATCACGTGTTCAATCGAATTAAGTCATTATTTGAGTGTTTAAATGAAATTTACATGTTTAAGAGCTATTAGTTTATTTAGCCTAATGACATCATTATGTTGGGTTTTCATTTAATCAACACTCACATATTAGCTCGTAGAAGTAGATATACACTACTCCATCCGGTTAAAAAAGATTGTTCACTTAACCTTTATTTTTTTAATTAAAAAAGAGTGTCCACTTAATAAATCAAGAAAGAATTAACTTTACTTTTTCATATTTGTCCTTATTAAGTGTTAGGTGACCAAAACCCAAAACCTATTTAATTAGGAACATTTTACTCAAATTATCTATTTTTGCATAGAAATTAATATTTTCTTAAGGTGTGTGTAAAAGACTAAGTGAACACTCTTTTTGAACCGAAGGAAGTAGAATTTTATTAATTACCTTCTTTCTTCTTTTATTCCATTCTTGATGCTGAACAATATTAATTGCGAGATTTGGTGTAACATTATCAGATCCAATATGGTTGTTGTAATTGAAAGTTCATCTGAAGATTTAGATTTCTCCTGTTATCTTTTGACCTTTACTTAAATGTCCTAGTTGGGGTGGCCAAATAGCAGGCATGGAAAGAGTTGTCCAATTTCAAGGACTTAGTCAGGTTGAGAACCATAAGTGATTTTTTTAAGGATTTAGTTATATTTCGTATTTAATGGCTTGACTAATTCAGATTTACGTAACGTAGGGCCATTTGAGGGAAAAATGTCTTCTATTACGAACTTTATCATTCCTAAGACTCGAACACGAAATTTTTATTTAAGAATAGAGAAATTTTATTCATTTCACCCATTTTTTTGGTGACGCACGAGAACCTTGATTTAGTTTCATGAAAACTAACTTAAAATCTGATTGTGCAAGAGCCCAATATAACTATCAACATTAGTTTAGATTATATCTTATGTTTATCAAATCTGGCTGTCGTATTCAGACTTTTATATGAAAGTTTATCATATATAGATTTTGAATTTCCGTATACAGGCTTGGAAATAATAAAAATAATGATCAATTATCACAAGAAAACTGAAAATTAGCGCCTAGATATTTTTTTAATTATAAAATATAAGAAAAGATATCACCAAAACATTATTCTAATACAATATTTTACACCTCGTACAATTACAATGTAACTTTATACCTAGTCATATATTTTCCTTCCAGGCGAAGAACTTGTTATCAACCTATCAGAGGTGGTTGATGAAAATGACGATGACGATGTTTGTCTTGATCCGTCCCTGCTTAGGAAAAAATCGAACAATGACTTTAGGAATTAGATTCGCGAGTTGCTTTAAAAATTTAAGTTTAAGTTTAGTAGAGTATTTATCTATTGTATGCTAACTCATGGAACTAGTGTGCATTTCTCTAGTTTTACACCCCCTCAAGCTAGGAGATATGAATATATTTTTCATTCCTTGCTTGGACACTAGAACTTCATGTTGATGTCGACCAAGTGGCTTGGTAAGTAGATCAACAGACTGATTTTCAGAAGGAAAGTATACTGTGCTGATCAGTCCTGTTTGTATCTTCTTTCGGATAAAATGACAATCTATGTCGATGTGTTTTGTTCTCTCATGAAAGACTGAATTCACAACAATCTGGATAGCAGACTTGCTATCTGTGTATACTGATATTGGAGTCTGAATCTCTACCCCAAGGTCATGAAACAATCCTGTGAGCCACACCACTTCTGCCACTGAAGCTGTCATAACTCTGTACTCTGCCTCTGCAGAGCTCCTAGAGACTGTATCATGTTTCTTCGATTTTCATGAGTTGGGTGAAGAGTCATGCATCACCATGTAATAAGTGACTGACCTTCTACTGTTAACACATGATCCCCAATCTGTATCACAAAACACCTTGAGTTGGGGTATACTCGAATTGGACATCAAAATCTCTTGTCCTGGTGACTGCTTAACATACTTGACAATTATGAGACCAGCCTCCATGTGTGATGTCTTAGGGGCATGCATAAAATGGCTTAGACAATGCACATCAAATGTAATAGCTGGTCTAGTAGTTGTCAAATACAATAGTCCTCCAATCAACCTTCTGTAAGTACTGGTGTCACGCCCTTTTTCGACCGCGACATTATTTTAGCGAATCCCTGCTCTGTAAAAGATGTTAGAAAATAAAATAAAAGTGTTAAAAATGCTAAAAGGGTGCTAAAATGTTAAAGTGCTAAAAAAGGGTACTGGAAATGCTAAAAGGGCTAAATGCTAAAGTGGTTGCTTAAATGCTAAAGGGTTCGCGGAGTCGCCACCTAATTAGTTTGGATGAATTAGGACACCTAAATGTCAACTAGGTTAAAGTCAACACTAACTCCATTTTTTATGGTCTGCAAAACCAGTGTGATATTCTGAGTAAGAGTTCTTTATTAATCTAGAGGGAAGAGATTAAGCACCCTCTAAGATCCGCTAACTTGCGGTTGTCCTGCCAAACCTAGGTTGATTAATATGTTGGAAAAAATGCATGTTTTAAAAATATTTGAAGAGAAAGATGATGCAAGTGTTTATAAAAAATATGCATTTTGATAAAATATTTATAAGGCTAATGCTATAACAATACATGTAAAGTCTAAAGGTATGCACTTATATTATTTATAAAAATAATGCCAAGTTGATTTGTTAACTAAATGCACATATTTACTTGCTAACTTAATTTTGATTAACATAAGACTTAATTTTGCAATTGAGAAGAATCTATGTCTAAATTTCATGATTAGATAATGCAAATTTAATTGTTAGGCAAAAGTTTAGATGTGCATGATAAACCTAGGATAAATAACTTAGAAGTGCCTTTCTGATTATAAAACTACCCACCCAATTTATTTGTTTAAAGGCTAATTGTTCTATGTCTCTTATTAATTACAAAGTTAGATAATAAAATAAAAGACACGAATGAGGCAGGGAGATTAAGAGAGTGAAAAAGGAGTTGAAATGGATGACGACGCCATTCCACCTTATTTGTTTTGGAATTCTTGAAGCGGGGATGCGGATGAATACAAATGCGGGTGAATGCAGATCTTGATGAAGCGAATGATAGGTCTCGCAATGAAACTCTTCATTCGACTCCGGTGCATTTCATGTAAAAGATAAAAAAAAATAAGAATTAGTAAATGGTCTAAACCACATCGAATAATAAACAACATTGGCACAAAATTCAAACGCACATAATGACTTCATTTCGGCAATAGGAGGACCCAATCGATATCAGTCCATTTCTTTATCAAAGTTAGAATTATGTCTCAAGAGGTATGCAAAATGTAAGTGACCCAAATATGATATGCATATGTGTATTTAGGAAATAAACAAGGTTGCCGGACCAAACAAATAATAAGTTGAGCTTTTAGTCACATAAATGACCTCAGGGAACAACTTGCCAAAAATCAGTGTGGGATTTCATTTAAACTTAAATGTTCCAGTCAATTACAGCAGTACACAACAGACAGAAATTGATATGCAAAGAGATTCAAAACGCATACGGTGCACATGAAGTCATTCAATGATGTGTAGACTGGATATAAGTTGTATACCCTGCCTATGTATCCAAAGGTACATGCACATTATGATGGATAAGAGACTAGATGCAGGAAAGATTTGGAGGGTCGAGTTCACCACCCAACTAAGACAATTATATGCAACCCATCTTCATGCTAGTGTGCATTTTTCAGGATATCTTTACAACTTGTTACGATAATCAAAAGACAAGGGTTGCATTAAATGTTAAGTTTCAAATTTTCTTTGTAAGGAAAATGATCACTTCAGATACATGATGGCTTACTTAATACTAATTTCATTTTCAATATTAAACATACATGTTAGCCCTCCATAAAATAGACAATACATGTATACTACCCAGTCAACCAGCGATTAAAGGAAGAAAATTCTGAAAAGGCTAAAAATTAAAAATAGAAGCCTGTATGAAAATCGTCTATCATGTCAAGACAGGGAATTTTGACGCGAGAAGCAGAATGCTAAGAGAGAAAATAGGCAGATCCATTTGCGACTATCAAAATAGAATATAAGGTCTGAGATACATAATATATTCCAAATGTTGGCTGTATATATTAGACATATGGAAGCAAGGGAAGTATTAACGAATTCAGCAATATGAATGACCCAACATATATTTAACACACAAACACACATAAAATACAAAAATGAACTGAGGGGGGATTTGAATTTACCTTCTCCGAGCAGCGAACCGAGGCAGCGTATCAAGTCGCCGATTCACTCGGAGGATTTATTGTGATGCGATTAAAAGGGACAATATTTCTCTCGGGTTATTTAACTGATACTAAAAGGATAATCGATGCCTACCGGTTTCGGATGCTAAGGGATGCTATTGGGTTTCTACTGATTTTCTCTGGATGCTCTCTCGCCTTGCTGGTTTCGGAATTCTTCACTGATGCTAAAAAATTCTTGCTGAGGTTGAAGGGTGCCTTGCTATTCTAAGGGGTTCGTCTTATGCTCTCGATTGCTGAAGGGGTTCTCGACCATCTTCTCCCCTGTCCATTTCCCCTCTTTTTCTGCCCTCTCTTGCATGTATAAATCACCCATTTATATAGTTAAGATTTGGGTTCTAATTTAGGACTGATTTTGGGCGTGATTCTTCAAGCTTCTTATGGTAATTTATGGTAAACTTTGATTTCGTGCGATTTCGGTACTTGCATCATTC
Source organism: Przewalskia tangutica (assembly GCA_029844215.1). Classification (NCBI taxonomy): domain Eukaryota; kingdom Viridiplantae; phylum Streptophyta; class Magnoliopsida; order Solanales; family Solanaceae; genus Przewalskia; species Przewalskia tangutica. The sequence continues at coordinate 103,009,505 of CM056734.1, read as the reverse complement.
CTTTGGAGTACCAATATTAAGATAGATTTTGGTAAATTTTGTGAAGATTCTCGGTAAGACCATGGTATGGATTACCAGATCTTCAGGCGTGAATCGCGGGGTTGTCGGCGATGGGCTTAGGGTGTGAGTGGTGATTTTAGGGTTCTTCGTTTTTAGGTCTAGAAGAGGCTTAAGGGCTGCGGAGGGGGAGGAAGTGGGGATAAAGGGCTGAAGGGGGAGTGGGCTGAAGGGAGTGGGCCGTTGGGTTGGGCTTGGGCTATTTAAGTTGTGGGCTGGTAATTATGTAATTAGGTATTAGTTTTAATTTGGGTAGTGTGTAGGTATTAGGTGTATTATTTAATTAGTGGTAAATTAAATTATTTAAATACAACCCTAAGTGTTTTATTAGTTTTAGCTTGAATTTTTATTATTACAATAATAAATGCGGGCGTGCTATTTAATTAGTGTTTTATAATGCGATGCCGTTATTAGAATCTTATTTATTATGCGTATTTTGCGATGTTAAATTAAAATTGAATGGGGTTTAGATTATTACTAAATTATTTAAATGCTAAATGAAGATATGAAATTTAAGGATTGCTTAATGCTTTTGCGTAAAAATGTGGTGCTATTATTTAAAATCTTATTTATTGTGCATTATTTATCATTATTTAAGTTATGCTTGAGTTTAAATTATTACAATAATTATAAAATTACTTTGCGTATTAATAAATGCGACTATGCTATTTGACACGACGTCATTGCTAAATTATTTATTTTATGTATTTATTTATCTTTGAGAATTGTTCGAGTTTTAATGGGAAATAGGCTTAAATTACGAATAATATTAATGAAATTGCTTGTTATTAAAATGACGAATGCGGACGTGAGACTCAAGGTATACTTAACTCTACGTAAAATGCGGTGTCATTATTAAATCGCGTATTCACGCATGTGTTAATATTTTATTGCTGCATTTTATTATTATAAAATTGCTGATATTATTTTCTTAAAAATTAGTGTAGTTTTATAGTTAAAGACTGGACGAGAGGGTCAAAATTGGGTGTCAACAACTTGTCCCTCTTTGTGTGGAGATGATAGAAGAGTCTTCAGACAAAGACGTTGACTTATAGCCAATTTTGTCTCGATCCTCAGAATTACAAAAAATGTTGGGCAATTAAGACAAGGCTGACGCGGACTCAAAATCTGTCCCAGTGTCGAGTTATGACGACACTGGGCTACCATGGTCGAAACACCAAGACGGGCTAACGCGGATTCAAAATTTGTCTCAGTATCGAGTTATGACGATGCTGGGTCGTGATGTTAAAATAAAAATAAACTGGCTTGAACTTAAGGGTGTACCGGTATCGACTTATGATGATGTTGTGCTTGTTGGTGATGTGGAATGAGTGGATCGACGCTTGAGGCCGCTTCTGTCATTCGTTGGGAAGGTTGGCCCCCCAACAAATTGCTCCGGTTCGCTGTAAGAGAAAATCCACGGTGCGCTCCTGCTCCTGCATGCTAAGACTTAAGCAAACGGTTAGTGCATAACTGTTACGGCAAAATGATAACGCATGAATTTATAAGCAATGTAACTGTGTGAGTAGAAAATGTTATCATGTAGAAATGTGATGCTTGTTATGTTGATGTGATGCTGCAAATGCTGTGATTTTCGTCCTTGCACAGACGCGTTGCGATTGTGAATGCGGATATGTTGTCCTTGCTGCAACTGCCCCTGTAGACTAAAGCTCAAGAAAGAGTTAGTGCATAACTGCTAAGAAAAGTAATAAAGTATAAATATATAATCAGTGCAGTCAGGTAGATATGAATGTCATCCTGTGTAATTCGATGATGAAGATGTGATTGATGACGCCGTTGCCTAGACGTGTTGTGCTGATAACGTCGTTGCTTGGACGTGTTGCGCTGATGACGTCGTTGCCTGGACGTGTTGTTGCTGGCGTCGTTGCGTAGACGTAATGCTGATGACGTCATTGCGTAGACGTAATGCTGATGACGTTGTTGCCTAGACGTATCGCTGCTGGCGTTGTTGCGTAGACGTAATGTTGATGGCGTCATTGCGTAGACATAATGTTGATAACGTCGTTGTCTGGACGTGTTGTTGATGACGTCGTTATGCGGGCGTATTGCCGGGCGTCATTGCAGACATATCACGATGGCGTCATTGCAGGCGTAATCGACGACGTCGTTGCGTGGATGTAATCGCGACGCCGCCAAGGCAGACGCACGCCGCCGGGCGTCGTTGCATAGACGTATTGTTGCTGGCGTCGTTGCGTAGACGCACGCCGGCGACGCCGCTGTCGAACGTGTTTATCTTGGCGTCGTTGCCGCTAGGACGTATTGGCCGGTGTCATGCGTGGGCGTACGCTTGATGGCGTCGTTGCGTAGACGTGATGCTGATGACGTCGTTGTCTGGACGTGTTGCTGCTGACGTCGTTGCCTAGACGTATTGCTGCTGGCCACATCGGAGCCACGTGGAGTACACGTGTCAAAGTGGGACCCAAGACCAGTGACTGTATTTTCCAACTCACTATTCTTCTTCACTTCTGCATTTCTCTCCATTTCGACCCCTTCTTTTTCCCTAACAATCCCATTAATCTTTTCCTTCAGTTCTTCAATTAACTTACTCGAATCCAACCTTTAATTTTCCAACTTCTACTTCAATCTCCTTCTCTCGTTTCTCAGTTTCTACTAATCTCACTCTCAATCTATTCGCTTCCTCTATTTGAACATGGAGTTTCTTTTTCATTTCATCCTTCTCCTTGAGAATCTCCTCCGAAACATTCCTCTCATTCGTTTAGGAAAAGGGTTATGTTTGCCCTCACCATCGCCGCCACTACCGCCGCCACACCAGCTACACCTCTTTTCCACCACTGCCAAACGATAAAAGTCACCGCAGCCACTGCTCGGGAATAGAAATTAATCAATTAGACCAAAACAGAGAAATCTAATTTTGCACAAAAACTGCCTAGAACAACTTCGTCTTCTTCCTCGAGGGCGGAAAATCAGTCCCAAAACTAGCTGAAATCTCACCAAAATGATCCCAAATTTCAAATTTAGGCTTCTCAAGATGTACCCGATCTTGTGCAACAACACCCACCCGAAACAGAACTTGTTTATGAAAATTCAAAATGTGAAATCGAATCTCCGAACTCTTCAATGGTTGTCAATGGCGATTTCATAAAATGTGAAATCGAAGTTCCACTTACTAATGATATGGTGCTGAGTTTGCAAAAGGAGGAGGCGAAATTGCGTGAATGTTTGGCTGAGTTAGAGAAGAAGTGTTTGGAAGGTTTAAGTAAGGAAGAGGAGATGGAGAAGAAGATAAACGAACTAGTAAAGTGAAATAACGAGAAAGAGGTTAGAGTCGAGAGCATGATTGAAGAAAAGGGTTTGGTTGAGAAGGAATTGGACAAGGCACTGAAGCAATTAGATGAACAGAAGAAAAAGATTGAACGAACGGTTACAGAGAAGAATGAGATGGAAGAGGCTAAAGTTAATAGGGAGACTGAAATTGTTGAATTGCAGAAACAATTAGCTGAGTCCAAGGATGTTGCTGAGAAATTAGAGGTGTCTTGCAATGGTCAAGAAAAGAAGGTGAAGAATTTGGAATCTGAAGTGGAGAGAAATGCAGAAGTGAAGAAGAATGGTGAGTTGGAAAATGCAGTCACTGCTCTTGGGTCCCACTTTGACACGTGTCCTCCACGTGGCTCCGACGTGATATATCTGTTAAATAAGGGTAAATATAATAAGTTTAAATTAACGGAGGACATATTTGACACCAAACGTTAACAGATGACAAATACAAACTTTTTTTTAAACGTTAAGGACAAATATGACCATTTTTCCTTTAAATAATAGTAGTTAAAAAGAGGGGGAAATAAATCACATTAAAACTGAAAATAAATAGCTTACAGAATATAAAATCTTGAAACTTAAAACTTAAAAGCCTTATAGAGGGAGAATAATATCAAAACATTTTGAGATATCTCAAAGTTAAAAAATAAAACGCAAATAAATTTAAAAATGTGACGCTTTTCTATTAGGAAAAACTAGTGTGACGTTCACAATAAAGTCAAAATCAATTAATCAATATTATCAACTACGTTTTAATTTCATTGAAGTTGGGGATAACTATAGCCTATAGAATCATCGATAATAGGGATGTTACTGGGGTGGGGGCGGGGAAGGGTACTCCGTATTCATATCCACCACCTAAAACCTACTCCCGCTCCATCACCCATCACGGATAGTAATTCCTTCACCTGCCTCCGTCCCATTTACCCCGGCGGATACTCACTTACCCGGCGAATACCAATCACATGTAATAAAAAAAAGTTATATAAGAAAAAAGGAGGTCGAAGAAAATGAAAACAATGAATTTTTTTCACTATGGTGTATCGAAGATCAAAGTCTAAAATTTTACCGAAATATTAGAAATATTAAAAAGTTAAAATAAAGCGTGAAATTTATATAAAAGAAGACAAGAAATTTTCTAATCCTTTCAAATGATCACAATTGTAAAAAAAAAGGAAAAGAGAAACTACAATGTCATTATTAAAGTTGTCACATACGCACAGGTAGAGTTATTGCATTGTACCATACATTTTCACACAAAAATATTAAATTTTTTGAAGGATATCGTACACTTTATTTTAAATGATAATAATAATAATAATAATAATAATAATAATAATAATAATAATAATAATAATAATAATAGGTTGATGCTTTGAACAGAATCAGGGAGTCTTGACAGAATAAGAGATTTCAAGTCTTTGTCTAGTTAAGAATATCAGAAAATCAGTATAATTAAAGAATTCAACACAAACATGACTGAGCGAGATAGGGTGGGGCAGACAGTATGGGTAGCGGAGCGGACGGTGTCAAGTGGTCTTATATGAAATCCACCCCGCCCCATTACCCATGGCGGGTAGCATTTTTGATATCCACATTCGCTCCACCACCTACCAAATCATCTCATACCCAGCCCAATTGAAACGGGTGCGGAACGGTACTCGCATTTATCCGTTCCACTGACATCCCTAATCGGTAACCAGTTTTGACTAATGATCCAAATTATTTCCTTTATAATTTATCTGTATTTTAAAGTGAATTAATTAGGAGTTCTTTAAAAGTCAAATAGAGAAAAAGTAAAATGACGAAATATTAAACTTGAACAATTACTTTCCTTATGCTGCAAGATTGTTATCTGTTTGAAATATTCTACGATGACACACACACATTGAGACCCATTTGGGTTGTCTAACCATCGTCATTATACTAATATCACTAATAGCATATTTGGTCAAACATCTAAAATATGCTTATTTTGAAAAATATTTTTTAAAAAGTGTTTTTAAAAAGAAAACTTTTAGTGAGAAATATTTTGTGTTTGATCAATTAATTTAAAAATCGCTTTTGAGCAGCAATTAGTGTTTGACAAAACGTTTAAAAAGTATTTCTAAGTGTATTTCTGTACTTTTCAAAAAAGTGCTTCTGGCCAAAACGGTTTCTTTTAGCTTTTGAAAACTGCTTCTGCTACTTTTCAAAATACTTATTTTTCTTCCAAGCTTGGTCAAACAACTCAATTATTTAAAATAAACATTTTTTCGAAAAAAATAAACACTTTTAGGGAAAAATAAGTTGGCCAAACAGGCTATAAGTTCAATTAATTGGTGGCTGATTTTGGGAGATTTATCGACAGTGATCTTACTTATTTCATATGTTGCATATTAGCACGTGTATGATAAATATGTAACCTAGTCAATGCTAATATACACGTGCTAATATTACAATTTGTGTTTGATTTATTTAAATCATAAATATATGCTGCTTAATGTAATAGTGGACCAAATATAGTTCTTTCCTGGTTAATTAGTCATTGCTCTTTGGTATCTAAGAAAGTCGAGAAGGTTGGGACACAAGGTAGTTGTCGTTCAAGCAACTGTGAATGCAGACTCCGAGAAAAAGTCATGTACATCAAATCAAAAAAATGGAATGGCTCTCCTCTCTATCTTGAACCTAACTTTGTCCAGCTTGGATGAACAAAGTGTGCAATGTATGGAGTGAGATCACAACCATATAGTTTTCAATTTATCTAGTGAACATAGGCTTCGAGTGCTTACCAAGAAAGACTTTGACTGAGTCAAGTGAACACCCGCTAATTCGTTCTTTCATTCTGTCTGAGATATACACTTTATGCCGGAAAGACAGAAATGGACGAAGTTGGACTAATTTGAAAATATTGGGCAATTTACTTTGTATATACTATTTCGTCTGATTCTTGGTTTCTAATCTTATTTTATTAGTAGCCATGATTTGAGCTATAGTACTGACTATGCATAGAACTACTAAGGTGAAAAGACATGATGTATTTCGATAAAAATATTCTGAATTCTAGGAGGACTATAATTAGGAGGACGATAGCATGTACATATTTGAATTAATTAAAGGTGAATTATACTAAATTATACATCACAGAAATCAAAATTCACAATTTATCAATAATTGAGTTACAAAATAATATGAAAATTGAAAGAAAAAAAAGAGTCCGTCGTGTTTCCCCTAACGTATGTCCTCTTTCATGATTCACACCTTATTCTATTTTCTCTTCTTATAATTCGAAACCTAACCTTTTTATTTCTTTGCAAAATAATGAAATCATTCTTTTTTTTAAAAATTACAAGGACAAAATTGGAAATACAAATAATAAAGAAAGAAATGAAACCTTCAAGCTTGTTCATTGAGAAATCAAGTGATGGTAAAGTTCAACTCACCTAAAGATGTATCCGAAGCCACCACTGGTTAGTGCTTGAAGGTAGATATCATCGCCGAGATGGGTGGTGTGGGAACCCAGTGATAACGCGACTCGAACGCCTTCGTACACACCTGACGCGCTGGCTTAACTCACGTGCGTTATTACCGACGGCGCTTATCGAGAGTTTCTGCATGCGCACTTCGAAAGAAAGAATGTTTGCGGGTTCCTTCGTAAACAAAAAAAAAAAAAAAACTCACCTAAAGATGTTGGCGCTAATCCACTGAGTTTGTTGCGGTTTAAACGAAGTGCTAATAAATTAGGGAGTTGAGAAAGTGATGGTGGAATTGTTCCATTCAATTTGGTTTGAACAATAATTGGAGACCATCATTGTCTTATTATTTCTTTATTTTGTGTTATTTCTTACTTTATATACCATCAAATCACTCTATAAAGACAATATTTGTCTGAATATTACATGGCTGCTATAGTGAGATACTGTTATGTATGTATACTGACATTCGCTCATCTCCTTTATTATAGTAATAGTTTTCTTAGAACAGCTACGCTTAGAATTGTACTTTCCAATATGCATTTGATATTTTAATATCATTTAGTTGTTATAAATAAAAGACTCCCACACTGGTATACTAATAGCCTCGAGACTCTAATCTGAGAGAGTCCGGTATTAGGACTTCATTTGCTCCGAAGTGTATATGCAAACAAAATAAAAATTAGAAAAGGGAAATCAGTTTGTGAATCAAAGGATTATATAGTTATTTATGTCGATACAACATGTAAAATCTTCTAAAGAAAGAAGAGGCAAAGATTTAAGAGAAGCAGGCACTTTTTATATTAATAAAATCAATTATTTCTAAGAAAAAACAATTCGATCTCACATTTTTAAAACATTTTATGTACATGATCCTCAGACAGTGTTTGATTCGAGTCGTGAACTAATTCCTTCAGGAACATAATTCTTTTATATAGCTTATAAATAACCTGTAATATGATTCCCCGTGAGACTATAAAACACATAATCTTATATTTCCTTCAAGCAGCACCAAAGATCCAATATGACCAAAATGTTAATGCCTCGTACCCACAATAAATCCCATCATATTATACATTAAAAGGAGGCATTTTGAAAGAAGGTAACAAATAATCTCTTGATTATTCTTATTAATGAAAGGCATATATATATAAGTTACAAGGAAGACCATCTTCCTATTTTACCTAAGAATCTCTATTCTATAAGAATACTAACTTTACAATTATGGTAATATTACACTACTAATTAAGGTACAACTCTAAGTCTAATATTTACCAAATATACAAGGAAAAGACAAGGGCCCCACAATACACTTTGGACGTGTATTGTGATGTTTAACACTCCCCCGCAGTCATAGCGGACGGTCTTCATACGCTGAGACTGTCTCTAAAATCTTCAAAAAGGACTGAGGGAAGACGCGTACTTGTCCTTTTGTTACCTTCTCTCGCACGAAGTGAATATCCATCTCTATGTGTTTAGTCCGCTGGTGCTGAACAGGATTACCAGAAAGGTAGATGACACTTATATTATCACAATATACTAAGGTAGCTTTCTCAATAGGACAATGAAGCTCTAAAAGAAGATTTCATAACCAACATGATTCGGAGACCACATTAGCTACCCCTCGATACTCATCCTTTGCACTTGAACGTGAAAGCGTAGATTGACGCTTGGCAGAGCATGAGACCAAGTTGTTACCCAAAAACATACAATATCCAGACGTAGACCGGCTGGTGTCAGGACAACCACCCCAATCAGCATCTGTATATGAGACCAATGTAGACGTCGACGAAGGATACAAATGCAGACCATACTCGTTGTTTCTCGAATGTACCTAAGAATGCGTTTGAGTGCATTCATATGTTCAACTCGGATCATGCATAAACAAACACACTGGCGTACGCGATATGCAATGTCGTCGTCGTAAACGCTGATATCGAAGTGGCGCTGCAAGACTACGATACCGGTCGGATCTCATGGGAGAGCTACCGCAGGACCCAACTTGGGTTTAGTATCAACTGGAGTAAAAGTGGACTTACAGGATGACATCCCAGCCCTCTCAATGATCTCTGCTGCATACTTCCTCTGTGATAAGAACAATCCGCCTGCATGACGAGTGCAATCCCTAAAACTATCTCAATGGGCCCAAGTCTTTCATGGCAAACTCAGAACTGAGCATTGTCATAATAGACCTTTGCAAAGCATCAAAAAAGACAGTCAAGATAATATCATCAACATATAACAATATCTAATCCATGGAAGAACCCCGATGATATATGAATAATGAAGTATCAAATCTGTTGTGCAAAAAACCCATAGTCGAAACAAAGTCAGCAAACCTTTTATACCAAGTCCGTGGAGACTGCTTGAGCCCATACAAGGACTTCTTCAATAGACATACATGATTAGGATATCTAGTATCCCTAAACCCCAAAGGTTGATGCATATATACTGTCTCCTGAAGATCACCATGTAGGAAAACATTTTTCACATCTAGCTGATGAATGGGCCAAAATTTCAAAAGAGTCAAGCTGAGCACAATGCGAATGGTAGCCGGCTTGACCACCGGGCTAAATGTCTCACCACAATCCACACCAACCTGCTGAGTCTTACCATCACCTACAACTCTAGCCTTATGCCTTGTAAATGAACCACCAGAATTTTCCTTATGAACAAAAATCCACATAGACCGAATAATATTAACACCAGATAGATGGGGTACCAACTGCCACGTCTTATTATCAATAAGAGCATTATATTCCTCGGTTATGGAAATTTTCCAATTAGGGTCATTTAAGGCAGACACGGGATTACGGGGTAAGGGGAATTTAAGAACATTAGAATTCAAATTGAAATGTGTTTTTGGCTTAAAAATATTTCGTTGACTACGAGTGACTGGACCAAGACTCTGGGATGGATTGAGTGAATTTTGGGAAGTTTGTGAAATGTCAAAAATTCCCGTCGACGGCGCCGCGGCGCTGGGAACTGGCGCCGCGGCTCCAGAACCACTGCAGGGCTCTCTGGACATTTGGCGTCGTGGCGCCTCTGTGCAGGTCCGCGACGTTGTCTCGCAGGAATTTTGGCACCGTAGCGCCTCAATGCAGGGCCGCAGCGCTGAAGACGAGTTTAACGTATTTTCTGGCAAACCTGAAAAATGACGGAGAACATATGGGGAGATAGCATCATCCAAAAAATTATAAGAAGTAGGTACGGGTTTTTCCACTTTAGAAAAGGGAAATTGAGTTTCATCAAAGAGAACATGACGACTAATGATGATTCGTTTAGAGGACAAATCAAAACATTTATAACCACGGTGATTTGACGGAAAACCCAAGAATACACAAGGAGTAGAACGTGTCTGAAGTTTGTTGATTGTAGTGGATGAAAACAGTGGATAACATAAGCATCCGAAGACCCTAAGATGAGTGTAGGACTGAGTCTTATTGTATAACACTTTGAGAGGGGAGGAATATGTCAAACCTGTAGAGGGAAGAATATTTAGGAGATCGGTAGTCATTTGTAGTGCATGATGCCAAAATAATGGAGGAACGGAAGAATGAACTAATAAAGTGCGGATAATGTTATTAATGATACGAATTTTTCGCTCAGCTTTCCCATTTTGTGAAGACGTATGAGGACAAGAAAAACGAAAATTTATCTCATTTTGAGCACAAAACTCCCTAAATTCTATTATCATACTCTTTGCCATTATCACATTGAATGTTTTTTATTTTCTGTTCGAATTGTGTTCTTATGAAGGCTCTAAATTTTATGAAGATGGAAAAAACTTGAGATTTTTTCGCAATGGAAACGTCCATAAATATTTAGTGTAATCATCTAAGAATAGAACATAATAACAATGACACATAGAACTGAGAACCGAAGATGTCCATAAATCACTATGAATAATTTCAAATGGCATAGAAGTATTAGAATTTGAAGCTACAAATGGTAATTTAATAATCTTTCCCAAAGCACAGGATTGACAAAGTGGAGTACTACGCGTACCCTTACAAGAAATAAACTTATGTCTATCTAAAGAAGATAAAATAGACGACCCCGGATGACCTAGACGAGCATGCCACAAGAAATGAGCAAGAACTGCAAAGGTGGATGGCATAGCTTGACGTGAGATGCTGGGACTTGGTGTGATTGGATAGAGATCCCCCCACTGTTACACCTCATGAGATGACTCCCCGTCTTGAAATCCTTTACAGAAAATCCAAATGGATCAAAAGTAATAGAAATCCAGTTATCAGTTGTGAATTTTCGGACAGATACTAAATATTTAATTAATTTTGGGACATGAAGGGTATTTTTCAGGACAAGTGGTGGATGAGGACGGGACAAAGTTTTATGACCATAACCCTTAATTGGAATAGAATTTCCATTACCAACAGTTATACCACAATTAGTGCCCAAATTGGAATAAGACGAGAGAGTACCTTGATCGGATGTCATGTGGGTAGTGGCGCCGGTGTCCATGTACCAATTAGGGTCTGGTTGCGTCAAGCCAAACGTGTGCATCACTTCTTCAATGTCGGTGCAGTGTCCCACCGCGCTGGCTGATGGGGCGAGGCCCAAGTATACTAGACTGCTGGGATTGCCCATACGCTGGTCTCGAACCACGGATTCTAGATCGGGAGAGCGGGTCGCGCCGCGATACATGCCGACATCGAGGCGCCGCGAGTGTAAGGTGGGTTCGAGGGCTAGGACCCATCGCCATCGACTGGGGACCTGTGGGTTCGGGATTGCCGCTGCTGCTGACATTTTCCCCCGTTGTTGCCGCCACGATTCTTGCCATTATTCTTCCGATTCTGGCCTTTTTTACCACCCCTGTTGTTGTGATTTTGGGTCACATTGGCTGGATTGAAAGGAGAAAAATTGGAAGCAGTCATCATGCCGACAAGACTGGCCCCAATTGCTACTTTCTTAGCCAAACCGACTTCTTCCAAAGTGAACATAGAACGGGCTTGATAAAATCCTGGCAGGGGGTTACTCTGACGAATAACTGAAGCAACACCACTATAGGCCTCTGACAGTCCTGCAACCATCTGAAGAACTAGACGACTATTAGAAATAGGAGAACCCACGTTACTGAGTTGGTTTGCCAAGTCCTTGAGACGTTTGCAATAAAAAGAAACGTTTTGAAAATTCACCATAGCCACATGTGAAAATTCCTGCTCAGGGATAACAATCCGAGAATGATTGTTATCTTGAAATATATCTCGCAATCGATCCCACGCCGACATAGCTATGAAGTTGGGTTCCATAATCGTCTGCAAAAGATCCAAGGAAATAGTGGCATAAATCCACCAAGAACTCGAATCAAGCGTCCCATAGTGCCGGTCTGCTTCTTTAGTGAGCATAGTAGATGTAGACGCCTTATCACTCTCCTTTGAAGGGGTTAGAAGAATGATATGGTGAAAATTTTTATGTGTTTTAACATGAATCTTGAATAACTCCACCCACGTCCCATATTGGACGTTTTCAAGATCAAGAACAATAGGGATGATGCTCTTGATGTTAGAAACTGAGAGGGCTGAATGAAAATTGCTCTTATCAGCCATAGGGAATAGAACAACAAGATTCGGAGAAGGGAATTTGAGAGAGAGGAATTTGGAGGAGAAGATACTCGGTTTTTGTTAAAAGGGAAGCACAAAAAAATCGAGAACTTTAGTGTCAAAAATCCGAAAACTAGAGAAGAAGTTTTAGAAGCAGAAGCGAGGTAAAGAGAACCTAGACTCTTGATACCATGAAAGAATGTAAAAAAAAATCTCTTGATTATTCTTATTAATGAAAGACATATATATACAAGTTACAAGGAAGATCCTCTTCCTATTCTACCTAGGAATCCCTATTCTATAAGAATACTAACTTTACAATTATGGTAATATTACACTATTAATTAAGGTAAAACTCTAAGTATAATATTTACCAAATATACAAGGAAAAGACAAGGGCCCCACAATACACTTTGGACGTGTATTGTGATGTTTAACACATTTATCATTGCTTGGTTTGATAACACACAGTCAGTACCATAGATTTCTAACGATAAAAGTTCTAAGCAAATGAGACCTAACACGTAATTATTTATGCAATCCGACTAATATATCATGCTACTGTAGTAAGTACACTTGAAGAAGAAAAAATAAGGATTTTGATAGACTGACCCTTTTGGGGTGCAGCAAACTGAGGCAGAGGTCCTTCAAATCCACCGTACCACGAACTTACCGAACCAGGAAAAGTAGATTTAAGCTTGTATTTAAGAAGGCTGAGTAAGAAATGGAAAATATTCGAGAGTTTGAAGGGAAAAGCGGTGGACAGAAAGAACTCCCCTCAAAGGGACTCCATATGTTAATATTTAATAGGAAGAATTTAGGGTTTGCTAAGGCTCTTTTAGACGGGGTTTTTAACTTCAAATTTTGAAATTGGTCAAAAGAAATCCTTCAAAATTCGAACGTTTGATGGACTTTGCAGGTCTCACGTGACTCATAGCACGAAAATGGAGCAAACACCTCTGTCTATTGTTGACAAAGCTTGTAAGTTTGCCCGAAAATGGAAGGGCAAGCCGCTGATGCTCTGGATTTTGGGGAAAGGGTTGAGAGAATATGCTGAATTTAGGTTGTTTTTTTTTAGGTTTTGGGGGTAATGAGTTGGGTTTTGTTTTTTGGGGATTGGGCTGGGTCGGCGGATTCGGCGGATTCGACACTGGGCTAGGTGTACAAATGGGTTGTTGCGAATTTGGGGGGAGTGTGGAATTGGGCTGACATTTTGTGGGTTGGGTAGAATAAAAGGGGTTTTTATTATTTTAACAGAATGCTTTGGAGAAAAATGTGAATTATTAAAATAAAAATGGCGATGTGATAATACTAAAAACATAATATTTATGAAATTCTTGTAGCTTAAAAATAAAGAATGCTATGCCGTTTTTCCAAAATAAAATAACATAGAATATTTTAGAAAAATTATGATCGTGATACAAAAAGACGAATGACACGAATAATAATAATGATGAAGATATTGAATATATGTATATTTATTTATTTATTGTGTCGAAAATACTTTAATTTGGAGGCAAATAATCGAAAGGGTGGGAAAAAATTGAGTGTCAACAACGACTCGTTTTGTGAATACATGATCCCTCTTTGGGGCTTTTACAAGATTACAAAAATAAATCGGACGACTGCGGTGACTGCGAGCAGCCCCAGTTTGGGCAACTTCGTTCTTGAAGAGATATCGCCTTTTGAATATACAGATCCATCCTCTCCCCCCAGAACTCGAGTGTGAGGTACCGAGGAGTCGTATTCCAGGATGTGATAATGATAAGCTTCTTTAAGCTTAGATTTTTGTTATGTTTAATTGAGAAAATATCACATTTATTATGGTTTACTTGGTGTTTTACAGATTTTATATTGTTGAGAAGGATATTGGAAGAAACCAAGTGAAAACAAGTCAAAAGGAAGCTAAAATGAAAAAATGAGAAAAGCGGTTAGAAAGTGCAAAAAGTGAAAGAACTTCAATTTAAAAAATCAGAAAAATCAGGGGCTGTTTAATATTATTTTTATTGTGAAAAATTGTGGGACTATAAAGGCAAGACAAATATTGTTATCTTTGGTCATTCTTCCATGCTTTGGAGCAAGAAATTACACCTAAGGTTTTAAGACTTGGAGGTACTCAATGAGAATTTCTTTATCCATTTCTTTACTCTTGCTTTGTATTGTAAATCTAAGTGAGTAGCATTTTATTTTATAATTTTAATCTTGTTTATGGAAATATTCATTCACAAAGTTGGATTAAATTTCTTATTTTGTTTATAAATTAGTTTTATTTCTAATGAAGTGGGTCTTTGTTTTTTTAATTAGTCTTGTTCTTTAATCTTTATTAAGGAAGTATCTAACCCTAGGACTCGCCAATTTACTTCGATTTAAACTCGGAAGAGGCAAACTCGGGGTTGGAAAACATTAGTTAACAAGAATTTGGGGCGCCAATCCTCATCTAATAAAATCGACTTAGGGATAGGCGACACCACTTGTAGTCATATTCATATGTTTTTAATGCTCCTAATTGTTTTAGGGATAATTAATTAGGCAGTCTAGTTAATCTTCGGAAGAAGCTAATTTATAGTCATTATCCGAGACTAAGTAACTTAAGCTCACCATTATTTGTAAATCATGAAATACATTGGATCAGGACTTGAGAAGTAATTTCTCTTGTATCCATGCTTGTGTCCATTGATCATTTTACTTGCTTTCTAGGTTAGATTTATATTTTCACATTATTTGTAATTTTCTCTCTAAAACAACCTTTAAATGTTTGGCTTAGCGTAGTTGGTGAAATTCCTACTTTGGTGACCGTCTACATATTGTTCTCTGTGGGATCGACTTCGACTCATAATTGGGTAAATTATATTGCATACGGTCGTGTACATTTCTATTTAATAGAGTGAATTTGGACGTTATCAGATACGACAAGCCTGACGTGCTTTGAAATTGTTGCCTCATTAAAATCATTGGTAGAAAAACCTGATTGGGACAAAACGACAAGTAAAAGAGTGCAACGCGTATTCATCCCCTCTGGGGGGATTCTGATTTCATGGACAGTCCCTATCAAGGAAAGAGACAATTAACCAAAAATAAATGTTTTTTGAAGACAAGACACAACTATTTCATTTCAAAGGTAGAATCTCTCAGATATAGCGAGATAAATCAACAAGAGTTCTCCTTCATCTGGCTTTGCGAGTAGGGATGGATTTGTCAGATATCTTTTCAGGTCCTTCAGCACCTGTTGACATTTTGGGGTTCATTGGAAGTCTTTCATTTTCTTTAGCAGGCCGAAAAATTTCTGCCATGGCTTAGATGACCTCGATATGAATCTCTCGAGCGTAGTTATTCTCCCAGTCAAACTTTGCACTTCTCAAGCACTGGTGAGTACATCGGTATTTGCTCGATAGCCCGAATATAATCCAGGTTGGCCTCAATGCCCCTGTTCGACACTATGAATCATAGGAACTTTCCTGATCCGACTCTGAAAGTGCACTTCTTCGGATTTAGCTTGAGTTTATATTCGCAGAAAATCTTAAATACTTCCTGCAAATGTCTAATATGTTCCTCTGTTTCTAGGGACTTAACGATTATGTCATCTAAGTAAATCTCCACGCTTCAACCCAACTGATGTTGGAACATCTGTTGGGTTAGCTGGTGAAAAATGGTCCCTATATTTTTTAAGTCTAATGGCATGACATGATAACAATAAGTCTCGTGCTCCATTATGAACAAAGTCTTTTCTTGGTCCAACTTGGTCTAACCGTATCTGGTCAAACCCTGTGGAGACATTCAGGAAACTGAGCAACTCATGTCCGGCCACCGCGTTGACAACATGGTCCAGGCAGGGCATGGGGTACGAGCTCCTTAAGCATGCTTTGTTTAAATCTTTTAAATCTAAGAACATTTAGAAAGTATCAGGTTTCTTAGGAAGTACCACTATGTTTACTAGGCACTCCGGGTATTTTACCTCTTGAACCGCTCATGTATTGATGAGTCGGGACACCTCCCCTTTGACAAATTAGCTGCATTTTGCTGATATCGAACGCTTTTTTATTTAATGAGCTGACACTCTGGGTTGACACTCATCTTGTGCATGGCCAGTTCCGGAGGCACACCTGTGATATATGTTCCCAACCAAGTGAACCTTTTTGTGTTGTTATTTCAAAACTTAACTAATTTTTTTCAGAACTCGGGGCTTAAACCTGAGCCCAAGTATACTTGACTCCTTGGGTCGTCTTGGATGATAGATAGTTAGCTCAAGGTCTTTAACCATAGATCTCTCTGTGTCTAACTCCTCTGGTGCGACAAATGCTCGGGTACTCGATCCATCTGATCCTCTAGATAAAGGTCTTTTGCCGATCCCTTTTTTCGCTCGATTTCTGGATTAATCTCAAAATCAGACACATGTGTTTGCTATCTGTCGTATCCAACCGGCTCTCATTTCTCAGCGACCAAGGTGATTTCTGCTTGATCGGGTTCCGTGTCCTCCTGTATTTTAGTTGTTCCGTGAGGCGTCGGGAATTTCATGACTTGACGAAAGGTAGATGGGACTACCTTCATGGCGTGTAGCCACGGCCTCCCGATCACTAGGTTATAAGGCATTCCTCCTTCGAGGACATCGAATAGAGACTTCAGCGAGACTCTCTTTATGTGGGTGACTAACTCAATCTGCCCTCAGGTCGTTTCATTGGATATGTTAAAACCATTCAAGACCTTTATTACCGGGACCATCTACTTATTCAGATGTATCTCCTTAACTATGCGGAGTTGCACAATGTTCACAGCGTTACCTGGGTCAACAAGTGCACGCTTAATGTTAAATAGAAATTTTAGATAGAGATTATTAGAACATCGACGTATGGGCTCTCATTTATTTCTCTTTTCACTCTGTTGAACGTGATGGGGTCTTCGGGATCATCCTTCATCCTTTTTCTAGACGGAGGTGGCCCATCGTGCTGCTACATTTTAGACACTTCCTCGTGAAGTCCTAAATCCTTTTTCTCTAGTGTATTTAGACCCACTACTAAAACATTCCTTCAAATGTACCCTTCTTAGCAGGTATGTCACCTCATATCTCAGGTTCTCTCAATCCTCTGTTGAGCCTGGAATCCTCTCTCAAACCATAGCTCCATATTCGCACCCTGTTGTTTGGGTTGGATCGAATCACCACCGGGAACCTAACTTCCTTCATACTTTTCATCACAATGACCATATCCACGACATGTACGTTAAAGTTGTAGTAGGCCATGCTTTCGCGGCCCCGAGTTGTTCATGAACTTTTTCTGTGACATCTCTCTTTCTCTCTTATGCTGACCCTGATCATACATTGGCTTATTCAATTGTCCTACATGTCTTGGTGGCGATCTAGTTGAATAAGGTTTGTACCAACCTCTTTGGTCCCTTTGTCTGTATGGGAGAACATTATGAGATTTCCCCTGCTGCCCTCCTCCGACTTCCGTCTGGGTGTCGGCCCTATGACCATCATCTATCCTCATTTTGGCAGTTTATCTATTGTTCACTTTATTCTAGGACTTAGTCTGGAACTCCCTTAAACTTTTTTTTAACTTTCTTGATATGTCTGAACTGCTGACATTCAGGTCTTCAGTAAATGTTGCGGCAGCACAATCTTCAAGAATTACCAGTAATGGTATTCTCTCCCATTGAAAATATTCTATGAAGTTATGGAGCAACTCGTCTTTCCTCTGCTTCACTGTGAAGATGTCCTCTTTGTGAGTTTTAACCCTCCGAGCCCTAGCATAGGCTTTTACAAATGCATCTACAAGAGCAGCAAAGTAATTAATAGAATTTTCAGGTAAAATAGTATACCGAGAAAGTGCTCTCTTTGTGAGTGCTTGGCTAAATTTCTTTAGTATGACGGATCCTTTCTGGTGCTACTGCAAGTCATGCCCAGTAACTGCGGCCGCAAAGGTCACGATGTGTTCATTTGGGTCTGTGGTGTCGTCATACTTGGTCATGTCAGGCACCTTGAATTTCTTCGGAATAGGCTCTGGAACTGCTTATTCCCTGTAAGATATCTTCCCGTATTTCCTCGCCTCGACCCCTTTTAACACAAGGGGACCCTGGTATCTGACTCATCCATTCGTGGAGCTCCTTTTCCAGTGCATCAAGTCTTATCAGGTCTGTCTTTGGCACTGCAGGCTCTGTCCTCTCCACATTTGTTGTGGATGCCCCAGACGCTCTTGTGGCTTCCACGTTGTCTACCAGGCGGCTACCTAGCCCTACTTCGGATAACGAGTTTAAGAAGTTTTCCATGCACTCTATTATGGCATTGTTTGATGCTAATATTATGGCTAGGGCCGCCTCTGAGGGAGTGCCCTCTCCTTTAAACATCCCATCAACCTTGAAGTGTGGGTTTCTTTTTATTTTCTTGGGGTACTGTTTTTTGGGTCGTACTTCCTTGCTCTCTGCCGAATGAATTTGAACATCTTCCTCATCTAAGGCTTTGTTAGGGGCCACTTTTGGGAGGGCTATCGTCTCCTCTGACTTCATTCCTAGTGTTTCAAAACGATCTGTCAGGTCCCGATGTTCGATGGGTATCTGCTCCTCTATGAGTTCATGTGATCCATGAGCACTGCCATTTTGACCTGACATATTTCTCTCTTTTCTTTGAGTCTAGTGATTTAGTTTAGTTTTTCAAGGAGATCATCTACAGATCGAGACAATCACCACAACTGTCTATCCCCACCGACGAACCAAACTGTTTTCCAGTGAAAACGATTCTAATAAAAAACACAGTTAGAAATTTGTATTTTAGGGTTTAAAAACAAGTAGGTTGTATCCGATCTGTAGATTCCCTCAACGAGTCCTATACCACAAGCTAGGTTACGGATGTCAAGAACAAAAGATTAAGTATAAGAATAAATAAGTAAAAATGAATAAATGAGCTAGATTCGGAAGGAACAATGGAGAATAATGAACAAGTGCTTTGTTTAGTATATTACTGAGAGAGATCTTGGTTACAAGTGTAAAGTTAGAGAATACAATGTGTTTTTCCTTTCCTTCTAAGTCTGGTATATATAAGACAAAACAAGACTATATGCCCCCCCTAAAGTGACGACGTGAGCATGCTGATGTCATCGTACCCACGCACGTCGCGTCGCTCCAATCTAGGAGATATGATGTGATGGAAGTTGTTGGGAGTGAGAGACAGATGTGTAGAGACTCGGGGCCATTGGAATTTCCGGATACATCAAATTACCCGGAGGCGTTCTCACCCAATACAATTAAAATAACTTACAAAATTTTAGACTGTGATCTAATATTTTCTTATAAGAGTTTTCAACTTGCTCAAATGGATCTTTATCGTGGTCTAAAGATTCATAACTTGAAAGAAAAATAAAAAGATAATCATTTACCAATAAACTATCCTAAAAAAGGACTACTGATAAAAAATATGGTCTAATGAGTTGTATGTAATGGTTTGGGCTAAAATGGTAAGAAGTCATGTTTACTAGTTCTAGAGTGTTATTTTGGATCTGGAGTATTGGTATAGTAGAAAACATATGCCCTGCCTAGGATAGTCATTTTCTTATTGATTTTTCATGTGTTTGGTTGGACCCCAAAAAGAAAATAGATAATGTATAGTAATCTTACATATATAAAATAGGAATTTGGTGATATTTTGAATATCAAAGATTGACAATAACATTTTAAGTGTTGATCAAAGTAAGTGATAAGAGTAGAATTATAAATTTCTCTATATTTTGCAAACATTCAAGCATTTCTAGAAGTTATGTCCAGGCCACTGCCCCGTGATGGGCTGGTACGATATAAGGCCCAGTGACAAAGACACTGGTAACTAGGAGCCATCAACCTGTTACAAACAATAATACATTTTATTTCAAGTATTATTTGACAAAGACACTGGTAACCAGGAGCCATCAACCTGTTACATACAATAATACATTTTATTTCAAGTAATTTCATACCTTTAATGATTCCATGTAGTTGAAAACATGTAAACTTATCCGTTCTCTATCTGCATTATCAAGAAAACATGGTGATAATGTATGGGCCCAACCATGAACATGATGACTTGAAAGTCTTGAATAAACGACCTGACAAAGACAACTGAGATATTTTACAACTAATCCAAGTAAGCATATGATTCTATATCTTAATAGCCATATCATTACCAGGTAAGGACAAAGGGATCACCAAGTTAATTAGTCTTTTCTAAGATAACATAATTCATAATCATATCATGAAATCAATAATATGTTACTCAAATTCAATTATGCTATTTTGAAACCCTAACTAATTAATCAAATACGAAAAGCTTACACATATAAAATACTCATAATCATGATAACAAACATTTGATACGGGTCTGAGGTGGAGCCAGACTTTCTACTTTATGAGTTATAAATTTTAGAATGATGATGAAGCGGGATAATAATATAATATATTATATTATAATATATAATTTAAATTTATAAATATAATATTTAAGTAAAAAATTATTGAATTAGGAATCTCTGTACATCCATTTCTCTGCATATATATATATAATATATATTGTGTGTGTGTTAAGTTGGAGATAAAACTTGACATACCTACCTAGTCACACCCTATGCTACTTCTAAAATTTTTTTTTACGCAAAAGACGTGTGATGGCAGTTGATAACACCGTTTATCAACTTCAGCCAAACAATAAGTCCTTTCAAGATAAAAAAGACTTAAGAACGCGAAAGAAATCAAACACATTGAATGAGGTTTATAATGACAAGACTTAACACAACACACAACACCAAGAGTTACGGGCAAACAACCCAACCTTTACTTTCTCCGCAAATAAACAAAGGAAAATGCCTCTCGGCTTACAAGGTAGTGATAGAACTAAACGTCTAACACTTGAACAAATAAACTAATCTAGTCTCACTCACTAATTAGTTTATACTCTCGGGATTGCACTCACAAGAACAAAGTTTGCTTTTAGCTCGAACACTTGAGGTTTTAACACTTAGCTCTCTCTCGGGTTTTAGGCTTTCAAGGATTAATTGATGATAATCCGTGGTTGAATAAGTTCACCCAACTTATTCTATTTATATGGGAAGCGAGTGGTTTATCATGGCTTACAAAGGGGTAACGTGTTACGGGTGTGGATGTATTAACTCACATCCACAAGTAATCTTCCACTTCACACATATACACTTGCACGATCAACACTTCCTTGAGACTTGGTCATATTGGTACGTTTTCTTCTCTTCTCCAAGCAACGTCCTTGTTGACCAATTCAACTCTTCCAACAACTCATACTAGTCCCATTAGGACTTAGTCAATTCCCGCAAGACTCAACACCTCACCCGCACCATCAACAACTCGTCTAGATCAACATACATCAAACTTGCATAAAATTCAGAATTTGGTTCGAGCCATTCTGCCCGGTTTGAGTCATTGAAGTCTACACACTTCAATACTCAACCAAATTAGTTCAAACAAACTCCCACGTGTCTCGGTGACCTTGCGGGAGTTTCTCAAACTATCCTCAAGCTACCCGATGCACCACCGTGATCCGGACTGAACTATTTTCCCTCGGACTTAGTCAATCTTACATTTAGCTTGTCACGTGTATATGACTCGGTCAAATTCTTTGCATCACCAAACCTTGTGATCTAACTGACCCTTCTGAATCATAGAAGGTCTCGAAACACCTCCCTCACATCTCTCACCCACGTCATAACTCGTAGCACAATTGCAAGCATCTTGACACATGCCCCTTTTCTCGGCCTTCGATTCATCCTCATGGACTTTGTCAAACTAGTCGTTGCATAATTTATCTAGACTTGTATTATGCATAAATGTGAGTATAATACCTTGTCATGTGCCCCGCATATGTCTGAACATCATGTGTCTTGCACATGTTCCTCGAACACGTGTTACACCATTCAGCGTCCTGATCCAATGTTCAACACTTAGTCGTACTTGTGTTGCATCCTTTTGTATGTATTTTACCCTTTTGCATAGCTCCTCAATGTCTTCCCTATATCCTAACCTCACCCTTAGCTTTGTTAAACCAAATATTCCTTCGTGTCATGCCTTCACTCGCACACACGAATATTTGTCAACATAGTCCATTTCCTGACCTAATTCGTGCCTAACTCGCACCGAATTTCTATTTACCAATTCACGGGTGTGACACCTAGCTAGTAATGAAGTTGAAAACTTATGAACTTAATAATTATATATATAATAATTATTAATAATAATAATAAAGCTGTGAGATATGAAAACTTATGAAAATCCTAAATGATAAAGCTATGAGATTTAAGGGAATGAAGATCATGAAGGGGTAGGGAAGAAGGAGATAGAGGGTTAATTGAGAGATGAGAGAAATATTATTAAGTCCCAAATTCGAGTTGGGATGAGAGAGATATTATTAAGTCTCAAATCTGAGTTGGGGTGGGGATTTGGTCTTGGATAATCCTTATCTTATGAGCTAATTTTTTGTGTTGAGTAAGACTCAAGATCCATTTTTATTATGGTATCAGAGTCAAACTCTTCTGATATTGCGCCCCAATAATATATTGTTTATGCTTCAGTTGACATACGTAGAAGTGCAGGGTTGACTTGGTATCCTTATATACTTTTGGGCAATCCTCAATTCATGAGCTAACTTTTAGTATTGAATTAAACTTGAAATTTGTTTTCATATTAGAACTGAGGTAGCCGGTCGTCGGAAATCACCTAAGAGAGATGTGAGAATGAAAATCTGAAAAATGAATAGGAAGGAGGTATGATCGCGGTGAATAAAATTATAGAACAATATTGAGTGTAAAAATACAACTCCTTATGTTTCTCTTCTTACCTTTCTATGTGAGGCAATGACTTTATTATATATATATAATCATTCTTTCTCTATTAGATTAGTATTGAACACTACAATCCTAATCTAAGTAATACAACTAATTCTAAGTTATGTCAATATTTAAATACTATTCCTAAACAAATTAAGCTCTACTATATGTTTTGTTTATCATCCTCCCTAAGTTGGACGTTGGCAATGATACAACTCTAAGCTTGTTCCAGAGTCTATATACGAACTTTGTGTTTTGAGGTTTGAAAAGTCATGGATTGATTAATATGATCCTTCTCACAATCTTATTCCCTGATACCGTACCCTCTCAGTGTTTTAACAAATTGAGTGAAGGTTGGATATGGAGTCTTGCTTAGTGATGTGTAGTAGAATTAAGGCACATTTGAGGCTTTTTACTATAAATTTTATTCTTTCTATTTCATTCCCTTACTGAACTTCATTGTGTTTATTCTGTCCGAACCAAACGCATCATAGATAAATAGTACCGAATGAATCAAATCATATTTATCCAAAAAGGTTACAAATCATAGAACTGTCAAATCCAAAAAGAAGCGTGTCTATAATTGAAGTATCCTATGCACTTGGTTCTTCAATACTCATTCAGACCCAATTTCATAAAAGAAAAAAATAAGTTTTTATTTTTGATAATAATTTTATTCTAAACTTTATATTTTATACTGATATAATTTATAATCAACTAAATATTTATAATTTATTTTAAATTATAAATTTTAAAATTTTCATATTATTCTTATATTCAACTCTATTCAAGTCCATTTTAATTTCCTTTGTAAACTTTCACTTTATTCGTGTCCATTTGAACTGTACTGTGATGATTAAAAAGATAAAATTCTCTTTGTCTGAAATTAAGCAACATCATGAATATTAAAGTAACCAAATTATTAGGTTAAAAAAGTTCAAAGATATTTTAATATAGTGTGATATTTTTTATTTTGAATTAAGGTCGTACAACTTTTCTCAAAATGTAACATTCTTAAAAGAGCATTCAACGTCTTATAATAAATAGCTTTTTTGAAGAAAAAAAACTTTTTTAAAAACTTTTTATGTGAAATTACAGGCAAATTTCCACTTTCTATCAGAACTAAAGTTAATACACAGGTGATTTCTGTGACTTATAGTTATAAGAAAATGGAAAAGTAAGCAACAACTTTGGTTATAAATTTGAAAATAAGACAAAAAAAAATAGTTTGCTGAATCGATTGATATTCAATTCTTTCAGATAATATTGCTCCGTATTAATTCCTTAACGACTATTGGCAACTTATCTCCCAAGATAAAACAGCAACAAATAATTGAGCAAAGGATAACTCAAGTTTTTACTATAAAATTTAACCTTTAGAGTGTATGAAAGAAAGCAAGAAAGAAAGAAATATTCAGACTTCAAGTGTGTTCTTCAAATGAGCTTTGAGTCTCAATTTATAGTGTTGTAAGATGACTTCTTAACTGGCCAAGTAATGGCCTTCAATAGCCATGTAATGACACTAATTGAGAGGTGTAATTCAGTCAAATAATGGCTGAATTCAAGTGCCAAATCGTGTAGAAGTGATGCTCCAAGACCAGCCCAAAAGTCAGAATTCTTGGTATTCCGTCGAACTCGGCATTGCCTAGAGGCGTCACGGCGCCATCCTTCCAGTAACCTCCAGTAGCTCACTGCCCAACTGGCGTCGCGACGCTGGTTGGAGGCGCCGCGGCTCCGACGGTGGTGCGTGCGGCCCTTCACGGCTCCGCGGCGTTTTCTGACTCGTTTCATCTTTTACACATCGTACACTTCTTCCTTCATTTACCAATGTGAAACACTTGTCATTTGGCCAACAACTGTCTATCATTTCATGTCTCAAACATTTCGTATACGTACCAATATCTCTTCCACTAAGAAAATTTACG
The DNA here is from genome assembly GCA_029844215.1 of Przewalskia tangutica. NCBI lineage: Eukaryota > Viridiplantae > Streptophyta > Magnoliopsida > Solanales > Solanaceae > Przewalskia > Przewalskia tangutica. The sequence continues at coordinate 102,984,408 of CM056734.1, read as the reverse complement.
ATCTTTGGTACAATCTTTGCACGTGTGTGGAAACGACGTTTCCGACATGTGTACCCCCAATTGTTCGAGTCATAAATAATAGGATTAACTTTTATTCACGTTAATAAATTTCCAACAATCCCCTGTTGAAAGACATTTTAGCTCACTCACATGGTGTCTTTCTAGCAATCTTTCGGCTGATCAATGTTGCATCTGGATAGGTAGACGTGTAGTTGAACCTTCCATAGTAGAATACCATCGGACTTACTTACCGCGCGGTGAATGTGATGTCTTGAACCGTCAGTGTTTAGTGTAAGTCAAGACAATGGTACCAACACAACACATTTCCTTACTCTGTTTTTCTTTAAGGTTTTGTCCGTTGTGGCCATGGACACGTCTTGGATTTTTAAGTGCGTTCATTTGAGGCGGTCAGTCATCGCACTTAAATAAGTGGTCTCCTACAAGGTATCCTGCTATACCCCACTCCACGAGTGTTAGGAACTATTAAAAGTTTCCCCAAACCTAACCTCAACTGTTGAGGATCATTAAAGGTTTTGGAAACTTAACCTTCGCCCACTCTGCATATAGCATTTAATGTATATCACGGGAACGACCATTCATGTTTCTATGTAGAAATCATTATCCGAAGTGCTCTTTCTTCCACCAAAGCGCTCAACTGAACCTTTACGATTTAATTTTTCCATTGAACCTAATTCCTGGGATCTCTAGTCTGTTAGGTTGGGTATCCACCGCATCAGTTCTTATTGTTTGGGTTTTAGGTTCATTCCCCTAGACAGGCAGAACATCTGATCTCTGGTATGCCCTTCGTCAAAGAATCTGCTATATTTTCCTTTGATTTTATGTAATCAATGAAAATAATACCCGTGGTGATCAACTTCCTAGCGGTCTTATGTCTCCGTCGAATATGACGAGATTTGTTGTTATACATAGAACTACGTGCCCTTCCTAGAGCTGATTGGCTGTCGCAATGGATCATTACAGAAGGTACGGGTTTATTCTAACATGATATATCCTTTAAGAAGTCATGAAGCAACTCAGCTTCTTCTCCTGTTTTGTCTAAAACGATAAACTCTGATTCCATCGTGGATCGGGCGATGCAAGTTTACTTAGAGGATTTCCAAGACACAGCCCCACCATCAATTATAAATATATACCCACTGCTGGACTTAGTGTTCTCTATATCAGATATCCAATTTGCATCAATGTACCCCTCTAGTACAGCTGGATATCTCGAATAGTATAACCCGTAGCTTTGCGTTTATTTTAGGTATCTTAGTACCCGATTTAACGCTTTCCAGTGATCATCACTTGGATTACGGGTGAACCTAGCTAACTTGTTGACTGCATAAGTGATATCAGGTCGAGTGTAAATTGTGATGTACATCAAACTACCAATCACCTGCGCATACCGCTCCTGACGTATAGGCGCACCATGATGTTTATCAACCTTTTGATTTACATCCAGTGGTGTCGTTATTGGCGAACTGTCGAAAATCTCAAATTTCTTCATCACATCCTCGATGTAGTGAGATTGAGATAAGACCAGTCTGTCAGACATCTTAGAGATTTTGATCCCTAAGATAACATCTGCGATACCCATATCTTTCATGTCAAAACATTGTTTCAACATGTTCTTAGTCTCTAGAATTATCCTAGGACTTATTCTTGTGATCAACATGTCGTTTACGTAAAGGAAGATCATGACAAACGAGTCGACATTTCCTTTTGTGTAAACACATTTGTCACACTCATTAATGACGAACCCTTTCGATAATAAGGTATTATCAAATTTCTCGTGACATTGCTTTGGGCATATTTCATCCCGTATAGAGATTTGACAAGCCGACAAAATTTCTTCTCTTGTCCTGGAACCACATACCCTTCGGGTTGGTCCATATAGATTTCTTCTTCCAAATCACCATTTAGGAAGGCTGTCTTGACATCCATTTTGTGTATTTCAAGATCCCGTAAAGCGGCGATAGCTATGAACATACGTATGGATGTCATCCTAGACACCAAAGAATAGGTGTCAAAGTAATCAAGGCTCTCCTTTTGTAGATAGCCCTTGACTACCAACTTAGCCTTGTACTTGTCTATAGACCCATCTGTTTTCAACTTCCGTTTGAGTGTCCATTTACAACCCAATGGTTTGTTTACCTGAGGAAGATCAACCAACTCCCATGTATGTTAGGTAGAATGGAGTCTATCTCACTCTCTATAGCTTCTTTCTAGAGCGGTGCTTCTGGAGTTGACAATGCCTCAGCAATTGTCTGTGGTTCGTCATGAACCATATAAGCTACAAAGTCCGGACCGAAGGATTTGTTTGTCCTGACCCTTTTGCTTCGTCTTGGTTCCGTCTCTGGACCCTCCAAGTCCTGAGAATCTGGAATACTTGATTCGGGATAGTCAGTCACTTCGGAGTTCACTTTATCTGAACCGCTCAGATCCGAGCAGTCAACGACTCCTGGATCTTGATAGTTTTGTTCATAACTTCGTTTGCGAGAGGTTATGTATCTTTCCTTTCTAGTAATTGAGTCTTAAAAGAAACTAGCATTTTTTTATTTCATGATTGTATCCACATGAATATCGGATACATATGATTTATGCACTAAAAAGCGAAAAGCACTACTGTTACTTGCATATCCGATGAATATGCAATCTACAGTCTTAGGTCCAATCTTGACCTACTTTGGCGTAGGTACTTTATAGTCGAATTTCTTTCATTTTCATAGCTCATATGGAGTCTTGTCATTACCCTTATGTGGGACTCTGTTAAGAATATTACAAGCGATAAGGACAGTTTCTCCCTGTTGCGATATTTCTAGATGCTTACGCAAGTGTACGTATCGTTATCAATAAAGATCTGTAAGACCAAGTTATCGTCCACAGAGACTGGTTTGTCAAGTACCGATTATCTAATCTATAGTATCTATTTGGTTGACGATCTTTAGTTTGAATTTATGACTAAGACTAAAATTATAGTAAAGTGCTGGAATTAAACTAAGAATGATAATACTTTGGTTTTAAACAGTTATGAAGGAAATAGGGCTTCCAATCTCTCAACTATCCACTCTTTCACTTGTTAATGCAATGCTAACGATTCTTCTTCTTATTAAGATAGAAGGTTAACTGATCTGTCATTATATTTCGGTTAGGACATACAAGAGCTCAACCTTGTGCAGAAACCTTCTATATTTATATGATAGATTTTAACCTATGTCTAGACAACTACAACATATTCAAATCTCACATTTCAGACTTTTGATTCGAAATCATATAAGTGATGAAAATTAGTGATCAGTTAATTATCAAGCAATCAAAACAATATTGAATAGATCTTAATATGCTGAAGAAGAAATCAATAACTATGCATTAACTATATGAAAGAGTTTCAAGAAAATTCGACGGAAAAACCTACTAAAGTAATTAGCTCCTAAACATTATCATGCTAAGAACAAATTTATAATCCAACATAAACTGAAATAAAATAAGGGAAAAAAATAACTTGAACAATGAGATGTCTCCAATTGTGTCTTGTAGTCGTCGTCATCCTCTCCAAAATATGATATGAGATGTATGAAGTAAGGTTTCAGACCCTAAAAACCCTGTCAAATTTCAGTCCAGAACGTCAAAAATTCCGCCTCGGCGTCGCGGCGTCAAAAGTACTGCAGCTCCCAGGAGTTCCGGCGCCGTGGCTCTGCTTTCTGGCGCCACAACGCTTTATGCCTGTAAACCCAGTTCGGTTTACAGTGTATTTTTATCCGTATTCCGTATGATTTCTTCTATGCTTTCCGGGAATTCTTAGGCTTCCTTTCTTGGTCTTTTATTGTGTAATTTCATCATCAAAAGCAATATTTTCTCCTTTATGACCGATGTAACACAAAAGAAAGAAAAATACACCTAACACTATACTAAACGCAAAAGAATAGAGTAAAATACTAACTAAAAATGACTCAAAAGAGTGTACCAAAATAAACTCAACAAACACCCTCAAACTTACAATTTACTCGCCCTCGAGTAAAACATTAAACAAAAACAAAAATAAAATCAAAGAAAAGACTCTATGAAATGGATCAGGTAGCTATAGCAATGCTACCTCAAAATCATGGATGAAAGTTGGGATAATATGTTAGAACATATATAGCCTGAATATTTAGCAATCTAGAATTTTAAGTTAGATATTTCGTAAATTCACTTAGATCATAACCAATGGAAACATAAACACCTAACTTCTGCATGTCAATTCCATTTCATCTTTCCCAAAATGATATAGACATGTTTACTTGTTATTCTCCACTAATCATAGACATACACATTAAAGATCACCAGGACTTTCAAGGGTTGTAATGTAGGCTTAGGTAGGGGTAGATAAAAGTTGACATTTAGGCTCAAATTACGTACCATAAACATTTTTCATTCAACTCATTTTTCCTTCTTTTGACTTTCTTTTTAGTCTCATACCTATTTTATCCCCTCTTTTCTTTTACGAGAATGAGACACGTTATAAATAACAAGCACCCCCAAACTTAGGCTTTTGCATTTTTTTCCATTGGGGTGCATCAATTTTTTACTCTCTTTTTATTTCTTTTTCAATATTTTTCATCCCAATAACTTCCACTTTTTACTTATGGCACAATCAGAGAATCATAGGGTTTCAAATAAAGATATTAATTTAGGCTCAAAGGGGCTGACTAGTGATACAATTTATGTCAGGGTAGGTAATGAGCGGTAAGAAAGGCTATCAAAGAAATGTCTGAATCATCTCCATAAACATGTATATGTTAACTATTTCGCCTTAAATAATAAGCAAACAGATTTTCTAGACATTTTCAACCTTTCATTTCATAATTGAAAACACATAGGCTAAGCACGAATATCTCAAAGAATTAGATGTCATGATTTTTGGCATATCTAACTTAAGCACATAAATTTTGCTTTTAATTCCATTACATTATCTCACTTTATCCACTCGATAGCTTTAGCAACTATAACATGCTTGATCCATAAAAAAATTAACTCATAAAACAAATAAAATAAACAAAAAGACTCAAAAACAAGATTCACAACAAAATAACAAAACAAAGTAAGACCCCCCAAACTTAATCGACACATTGTCACCAATGTGTGAAGACTAAAAACAATCAAGGGACAACTTCGACACATAATGATCATGCGGAGTGCAGGAGGAAGTTCTTGAAATTGAAGAAAGCGAACGGGCTCTGCAACTTGGTAGCGACCAAAGATGTTGAGTCGCGCTAATTCACTGCTACTTTGATTTTCCTAGTTTTCAGCATTTTTCGCCCTTTTATCTTCGGAGTTAGTTCCTGGTCCACCTGTCATCCAAAATCACTAAACATACCAGATCGTGAGACTGTTCAAGACAAAATAAAACAAACTAAAATAAAAATTTAAAATAACATAATTAAAACATTGGGTTGCCTCCCAACTAGCGTTGTCTTTAACGTCTTTTAGTCGGACGCAATTAATCTTCGCGAGTACCCCGTGGATACTTCACCAACCGGTCTGCAATCCGAACATTTGTTTTTGCCGGTCTCACTTCACCTACACCAATCCTATAGAACACAGAAAATGGTGGTACTTTTATGTTTTCCCCCAAATCGCCTAATACTTGCTTGCATTTAAAATTTCCTATAGTGCAAGGAATAATGAAGCTTCATGGATCTCTAACTTCTGGAGGTTCTCTTGAGGGTTTGGACTTTTTGTTTGGGGATCAACAATGACAGCTGGTGGTGTTTCTTCTGCAATGGGTACAGGAAAAGAGAATTCCGAGGAATCCAAAAAAGTGAAAATTAGATTTCAGTAACCTCTTCTTTCTCTACACCAACTACCTCTCTCAATTTCTCATTATTCTCAACAACTTGTTGTGGTTCAGGTTCCTCACTCTGATTATCACTCCCCACAACTGTGTCGCTAGACAGATTTTCTTGTTGAACATTGATCACCATATCCATCAGCTCCCCATTTGTGTTTCCAGATTTTTGAGGGACAGCCTTATTTCAGCCGTAAACTGAGTCTGGCACTTGGTGAGCATGAGTATGGATGTCTGCTACTCATCTAGATCTCCCTCTGTAATATGTGGGTTATGCTGTTGTTGATGATTCCACTGCCCCTGATAGTAGTAGTAGTCCATGTGTCCATTTTTTTATACACTAATTTTACCTACAAAATAAGAAAAACAATGAAAACTGATAAAAAGATGCTTGCAGAACAAGTTAGAAATTTATTCATGGAGCAGCCAAATTAGAAATAAAATTAGATATTTCGATATTGATAGTACGCCAGTCCCCGGTAGTGGCGCCAAAAACTTGTTGCGATATTTCTAGATGCTTACGCAAGTGTATCGTTCAAGTAATAAAGATCTGTAAGATCGAGTTATCGTCCACATAAACTGGTTTGTCAAGTACCGATTATCTAATCTATAGTATCTATTTGGTTGACGTTCTTTAGTTTGGATTTATGACTAAGACTAAAATTATAGTAAAGTGCAGGAATTAAACTAAGAATGATAATACTTTGGTTTTAAACAGTTATGAAGGAAATAGAGCTTCCAATCTCCTCAACTATCCACTTTTTCACGTGTTAATGCAATGCTAACGATTCTTCTTCTTATTAAGATAGCAGGTTAACTAATCTGTCATTATATTCCGATTAGGACATACAAGAGCTCAACCTTGTGCAAATACCTTATATATTTCTATGATAGATTTTACCACACAGAAAGATTAAGAATAATAACCTTAAATACTACACAAGTATCGGGGTATTTTCATCCATGATTTTAACTTATGTCTAGACAACTACAGCATATTCAAATCTCACCTTTCAGACTTTTGATTCGAAATCATATAAGTGATGACAATTAGTGATCAATTAATTATCAAGCAATCAAAACAATATTGAATAGATCTTAATATGCTGAAGAAAAAATCAATAACTATGCATTAAATATATGAAAGAGTTTCAATATTCGACAGAAAATCCTACTAAAGTAATTAGCTCCTAAACATTGTCATGCTAAGAACTAATTTACAATTCAACATAAACTGAAATAAAATAAGGGAAAGAAAAGAACTTGAACAATGAGATGTCTCCAATTTTGTTTGTAGTCTCTGTCCTCCTCTCCAAAGTATGATATGAGATGTATGAAATAAAGTCAGGGTTTAGGGATTTTATAGCTGAGAAAAATTGTATTTCGGACTGATGCGCGAAAAGATGCACACACTTTAACGCAAGTGCACGTTATCGTGACAAGTAATATAGTCTTGGTAAGACCGAATATCGTCTACAAGGATTAGGGTTCAAGTATCAACTATCTATCTTTTGGTATCTATTTGGCAATTGATATTTGATTTTGTGGTTTATAACTAATAATTATAAAAGCTAATTAACTATAAGTTTACTTCAGTTGTGATGGGAATAGGGCTTCCATGTCTCCTCAACTATCCACTTATGTTATTTATTAATGCAATGAATTATGGTCTTCTTCTCTCGGAGCTAGCAGGTTTACAAAATCGTTTTATACTCCCGTTAAGGATATATAAACACTCAACCCCAGTATTGCACCTTATCTACCTTTCGGTGATAAGGATAACTCTATAGGAGGATTAAGAACAAAAACCTAGTTAACCGTCATGCACCATGCGCAAAATTAAGGTTGTTAAGCCTCTCATTAACGCTACATAAATAATTGAGGTATTTTCATCCCCAATCCAAAATATGTCTACCCAACTTACAGCATATTCACAACCTCCTCCTTTCGAAGTTTGATTAGAAATCATATAATGATAATTAGTTGTCAATTAATTACCAAGCATTCAAAACAATTATTGGATAAATCTCTCAAAGAAGAATAACCATAGACGTCGTTAATTCATAACATAAGTTTCTAGTGAATCAACATGGAAAGCCACATAAAAGAATTAGTTCTAGCCGTTGACATGTGAGAACTAATTCAATGTTCATCATAAAAACTGAAATAAAGAAAAGAAAAGAAAAGAAAAATACTTAAGAACGAGTCTCCAAGCCTTCTAGCATCCAAGGATTGTGTTGTGGAATATTTACAAGGTGGAATGGTGGATGGATGGATGTAGAATGGTGAATGGTAGAATGGAGAATGAATAATTCTTCTAATGATGTAGAGTATTTATAGCCAAAGAATCCTTTTGGTGAAGGGTTAGGGATTTTGTAGGTAGGAAAAGTTATTAGAATCCTTTTAGGTAAGGGTTTTAAGGTAGGAAAAGTTATCCCTTTAGGTAGGAAAAGTTATCCCTTTAGGTAGGAAAATTTGTCCCTTTAGGATTCTGAAAACATGTCAAATTCGGCCCAGCACTTCATAATTCCCGCGTCGGCGCCTGAAATTCAGCAACTCTCGGGACTTTCAGCACTTTGGGCGCCGCGGCGCTGCTTCCAGGCGCCGCGGCTCCGGTGACGTTTTTCAGGCGGATTCTGTTTTGTCGTCATTTTTTCCGTCCGGACTTCGTCGGATCTCCTCTATAATTCCCGGAACTTCTTAGACTGCATTTCTTGGCCCTTTTTGTGTGCAATTCCATCTCATTTATGCTCATTTCATCTCCTTTTCGTCATTTCTCCATTTATGATCGCTGTGACACAAAAGAAAGGAAAACGACCCTAATATTATACTAAACATAAATAAAATGAGTAAAATACTAACTAAAAATGACTCAAAAAGTGTATATAAAATATACCGATCAAATACCCCCAAACTTAACCTTTGCTCGCCCTCGAGCAAAGATAAAAAGAAAGAAATAAAGACTCAAGAAAAAGGAAAATAAAAGACTTCATTTCTTGGCCCTTTTTGTGTGCAATTCCATCTCATTTATGCTCATTTCATCTCCTTTTCGTCATTTCTCCATTTATGATCGTTGTGACACAAAAGAAAGGAAAACGACTCTAATACTATACTAAACATAAATAAAATGAATAAAATACTAACTAAAAATGACTCAAAAAGTGTATATAAAATACACCGATCAAATACCCCAAACTTAACCTTTGCTCGCCCTCGAGCAAAGATAAAAAGAAAGAAATAAAGACTCAAGAAAAAGGAAAATAAAAGACTCAATGACATTGATCACTTTGCTGCATTGGTGTTACTTTGAAAAACATGAAGATTAGCAGAATAATATACAAGAACATATAGCCTGAAATTTCAGCATTCAAAACAAATTAAGCTAGATATTTCGCAAACTCATTTTTATCATGCTTAATGGAAGTCAAAACACTGAATCATGCATGTTAATTTCATAATTCATATAGCATGTTTACTTGCTATTCTCCACTAATCATGGCTATGCATCTAAGAGATCTTCAGGACTTTTAAGGGTTGTAATGTAGGCTTAGGCACGGGTAGGTAAAAATAGGCATTTAGGCTCATTCTTTTGTGTACCATAAGCTCTTTAGCTTTTCAGTGTTTCCCTTTTTCTTTTGATTCTTTTCTTCACTTCAAATCTATCTTTCCCCTCTTTTGTTTTGGGAGAGTGAAGTGTATCATAATATGGCACCAAACTTAGGCTTTTGCTATTTCTTATTACTTTTCATTGGGGCATCAAACTTATTCACTCTTTTTGTCTCTTTTTAACACAATTTATTCCAACTATTTCACATTTTTACTTATGGCACAATTGTAGGAATATATGGTGTCAAAGAAAAGTTTCGTGTTTTTAGGCTCGATGGGTGACTAGGGATATTTTTAAAGTCGGGGATAGAAAAGAGTGGTAGAATTGGCTAACAAAGAAATGTCGAGTCATCTCCTAACATGCATATCCTAACTATTTAGCCTCAAATAGCAAGCAATCATAACACATAGGTTTTAATCTTTTAACAATGCACAAATCAAGCAAGATACTCCCAATGCAGATTTCATGAGTTTTGGCATATCTAACCTAAGTGTTTAGATGGTTGCTTCTAATTCCATTACATTATTCAACCTTACTTCACTAGGCAATTCAAGTAACTACAACATGCATGATCTTAAAAAAATTATGACTCAAAAATGGCTCAAAATACACAAAACAATTCAACAAGACTCAAAAACAATAAAACATCCCCAAACTTAAATCACACATTGTCCCCGATGTGCAAGACTCAAAAAAAAAAATTAGTGACAACTTCATCGACACAACACAATGTCATAACGGAGGTCTAGGAGGAAGATTTCGAATTTGCGGAATATGGTCCTCTGAGTTCGCGCCACGAGATTCAGCGCCATGGCTACTGCTGACGGTGGCTCTGGAGTTCGTGCGGCCCGGTCTCGCGCCATGAGTGACGATCGCTTTCCACTTTTTGCTCCTTTTCCTCGGTTTAGCTTTGATCCACCGTCATCCAACAACACAAAACAAGAACCCAAGACCGTGAGGCTGTTCAAGACAAAATAAAATAAACTAAAGAGAAATTAAAATAACATAATTAAAAACATTGGGTTGCCTCCCAACAAGCATTGTCTTTAACGTCTTTTAGCGGACGCAATTAACGCTTTACGAGTGCCCATTGGATCCTTCGCGGCTAACGCAATCCGCAGAGTTATTGTGCGAGTCTCACTTCAACTCTGACAATTGCTTCAAACAAGGGCCTCAAATATACGATTATCCCCAGTACACAAGACATGCTTGTCTTTTAGGCTCTCTCTAATGTAGGATCGGTGAGATTCCCAACATCTCTCAACTCTGCGGGTGCCCTTGATGGTATGGACTTCTATTTGGGGTCAACATTGGCGGTGGTGGTGTTTAACGCGATAGTGCGAGAAAAAGATTTTCCAAGGAATCGAAGGTGAATAATTGGATCTCTGCAATCTTTTCCTTCTCTACATCAACTATCTCGCCAGATTCCTCAATAGTTGGGTGTGGTTCAGGCTCCTCAATTTGCTTGCCACCTCCCACAAGTGCAGATTGCTTTTCTTGCATTTCGCTGTTCAAAATGACTGCGAGTTCTCCTATTTGCAGTTCTAACTTTCTGAGGGACTCTCTTGTCTCAGCCATAAACTGAGTCTGGCACTTGGCGAACATAAGTATGCCTTCTTGCAACTCATCTAGATCTTCCTCTGAATAATGTGGGTTAAGTTGCTGTTGATGATTCCACTGTCTCTGATAGTAGTAGTCCATGTGTCCTGATTTTATTATATTTTATTTTTATTATTTTCATATATTTTTTTCGAATTTAACCTGAAAAATAAGAAAAACAACAAAAGGTGATAAAAAGATGCTCGCAGAACTTGTTCTTGGAGCAAAAACAAATAAAAATAAAAACAGAAATAAAAACAAATTAGAAATTAAAAATAGATAAAATTGATATTGAACTATGCTTAATCCCCGGCAACGGCGCCAAAAACTTGATGCGCGAAAAGATGCACACACTTTAACGCAAGTGCACGTTATCGTGACAAGTAATATAGTCTTGGTAAGACCGAATATCGTCCACAAGGATTAGGGTTCAAGTATCAACTATCTATCTTTTGGTATCTATTTGACAATTGATATTTGATTTTGTGGTTTATAACTAATAATTATAAAAGCTAATTAACTATAAGTTTACTTCAGTTGTGATGGGAATAGGGCTTCCATGTCTCCTCAACTATCCGCTTATGTTATTTATTAATGCTGATGAATTATGGTCTAACCTGCCGGAGCTAGCGGGTTTCTGAAATCGTTTTATATTCTCGTTAAGGATATATAAACACTCAACTGATGTGCACCTTATCTACCTTTGGTGATAAGGATAACTCTATAGGAGGATTAAGAACAAAAACCTAGTTAACCGTCACGCACTGCGCAAAATTAGGGTTGTTAAGCCTCTCATTAACGCTTACATAAATAATTGATGTATTTTCATCCCCAATCCAAAATATGTCTACCCAACTTACAGCATATTCACAACCTCCTCCTTTCGAAGTTTGATTAGAAATCATATAATGATAATTAGTTGTCAATTAATTACCAAGCATTCAAAGCAATTATTGGATAAATCTCTCAAAGAAGAATAACCATAGACATGCATTAATTCATAACATAAGTTTCTAGTGAATCAACATGGAAAGCCCTATAAAAGAATTAGTTCCTAGCCATTGACATGACAAGAACTAATTCAATGTTCATCATAAAAACTGAAATAAAGAAAAGAAAAGAAAAGAAAAATACTTAAGAACGAGTCTCCAAGCCTTCTAGCATCGAGTTGTGTTGTGGAATATTTACAAGGTGGAATGGTGGATGGATGGATGTAGAATGGTGAATGGTAGGATGGAGAATGAATAATTCTTCTAATGATGTAGAGTATTTATAGCCAAAGAATCCTTTTGGTGAAGGGTTAGGGATTTTGTAGGTAGGAAAAGTTATTAGAATCCTTTTAGGTAAGGGTTTTAAGGTAGGAAAAGTTATCCCTTTAGGTAGGAAAAGTTATCCCTTTAGGTAGGAAAATTTATCCCTTTAGGATTCTGAAAACATGTCAAATTCGGCCCAGCACTTCATAATTCCCGCGTCGGCGCCTGAAATTCAGCAACTCTCGGGATTTTCAGCACTTTGGGCGCCGCGGCTATTCCAGCGTAGCGGCTCCGGTGGCGTTTTGAGCGGATTCTGTTTCGTCGTCATTTTTTCCGTCCGGACTTCGTCGGATCTCCTTTATAATTCCCGGAACTTCTTAGACTTCATTTCTTGACCCTTTTTGTGTGCAATTCCATCTCATTTATGCTCATTTCATCTCTTTTTCGTCATTTCTCCATTTATGATCGTTGTGACACAAAAGAAAGGAAAACGACCCTAATACTATACTAAACATAAATAAAATGAGTAAAATACTAACTAAAAATGACTCAAAAAGTGTATATAAAATACACCGATCACAGACCCTAAAAACCCTGTCAAATTTTGGCCCAGAACGTCAAAAATTCCGCCTCGGCGTCGTGGCCCTCCTTTCCGGCACCACGACGCTTTATGCATGTAAACCCAGTTCAGTTTATAGTGTATTTTTGTCCGTATTTCGTCTGATTTCTTCTATGCTTCCCGAGACTTCTTAGGCTTCATTTCTTAGCCTTTTATTGTGCAATTTCATCATCAAAATCAATACTTTCTCCTTTATGACCGCTGTAACACAAAAGAAAGAAAAACACACCTAACACTATACTAAACGCAAAAGAATAGAGTAAAATACTAACTAAAAATGACTCAAAATAGTGTACCAAAATACACTCAACACCCCCCACATGGTTTGGGAAAGGCTTGAATTGATGAGTAAAGCATTCATTATTTTCTTTAACGTATGGTTCTTGCGTTCAGCCATACCGTCTGATTGAGGTGAGTAAGGAGCCATCGTTTGATGAACAATGCCCGATTGGGCACAATATTCTTCAAAAGACGCTACATATTCTCCCCCTCTATCGCTACGGATTCATTTAATCTGTCCACTTAGTTGGTTCTCAACTTCTGCTTTGTAGCGTTTGAATGTTTCAAAGGCTTCATCTTTAATTTTTAGAAAGTAAAGGTAACAATACCTTGTACTATCATCTATAAAGTTACAAAGTACTTGTTCCCCCCTCTAGTTTGTGCGAACTTCAAATCACATATATCAGTGTGTATGAGTTCTAGAGGAGCAGTTTCCCTTTCGACGGATCTAAAGGGACTCTTTAAAAGTTTTGCCTCTACGCACACCTCACACTTACGTTGAGAGTTTATATCGATAGACGGCAACAACTCCAAATTTACCAATCTTTGGATAGATTGATAGTTTACATATCCTAATCTATAATGCCATAAATTAGAAAACTCAAGCAAATAAGTAGAAGGCTAAATTTTATTGATAATAGAAGCAGGCATTACAGATGAAGCATTAACTTTAAAGAGGCCTTCACAGACGAAGCCCCTTCCTACAAATGTTCATTTTTTAGGGATTACAAATTTATTGACCTCAAACACTAGCCTAAAACCAGCATTCACCAACAAAGGTCCAGAAATTAAATTTCTTCGAATTTTCGGGACATGCATCACCTCCTTCAGAGTAAGCTCCTTTCCGGAAGTCATCTTCGGGGTTACCTTTCCTACCCCCAGCACCTCTGAAGAAGCATTGTTTCCCAAGAACAACTTCTTATATGTGACTTGTGTATATGTGGAGAAGGTGTCTTTGTTGGAAAAGATGTGACGGGTAGCACCCGTGTCCATCCACCATTGCATAGGATTCTCAACGAAGTTGGCTTCAAGTACCAACGCCGAGAACTCCTCAATCATATTGTATAAGAATGTGTCTTCGACGACGTTAGCCTTAGCCTTGCCCTTGGGCCTTTTCTTTATTCTCATTCTTGAGTTGTGGCAATTCTTGACCATGTGACCAGGTTTACCGCAGTGATGGCAAGTCCTTTTAAACTTTTCAGTTGTTGGACCCTTACCGTCCTTTTGGAATTTTCGCTTCTTGCTTGAACTCCCTTTGGCTCCTCCAGGTTTGCCTTGGCCTCAGTGGGTAGTTTCCCCTTTGGCATGTCCATCTTATTATCCTCCTGAATCTGGAGTTTGATAATAAGTTTATCTAAGCTCATCTCTTTTATTTTGAGTTTTAGGTAACTCATAAACTCATTCCATGAAGGAGGTAACTTCTCAATTAACGAGGCAACCAATAATTTATCGTTAGGATTCAATCCTTCCAAATCCAGGTGATGTAAAATCATTTAAATTTCTGGACTTGGGATGCCACAATTTTGTTGTCCACCATTTAAAATTTCAGAAATTTCCCAACTATGAACTTCTTAGATCCCGCATCTTGTGCGTTGTATTTCTTCTGAATTTTATCCCACAACTTTTTGGCAGTGTCAACGATGCAGTATACCGTGTAAAGAGGATCGGACAAACAATTCAGGATATAGTTCCGACAAAGGAACTCAATATAACTCCAAGCATCTAGAGTCATCTTCATGCCATTAATGACATGAATATCTTGGCCCCCTACCGTCGTTTCATTAGGCTGAGGGTCCACTTCATCTCCAACTTTTAGAGGATCTTCGGTTAGGAAACGAGACATTCCCATAACCGTTAGGAAGAACAACATCTTTTGTTGCCATCTTTTGAAATTTGTGCCCATGAATTTCTCTGGGCGTTCATGGTGAAACCCAGCGGGTAGTGGAGCGGGAGCGTTCCCATAAGCAGTGGCAAAGGCGTTGTGAGCGCCTTGAGAAGCAGTGGGGTTGGCACTAGTTGTGCCTGACAGTGGTGGTGAAGGCATTAGAATTGCCTTGAGCAGTGGCGGATGTTTCAGTGCTGAATCCATTCATCTTGTTGGTGCTAACAACGAATATTGTCTTAAGATTGTGAGTTATACTATTGTGGTTACAAGAAAATGGAAAAGTAAGCAACAACAACTTTGGTTACAAATATGGAAATTAGAACAAAGAAAATGGTTTGCTGAGTCGATTGATATTCAATCTTTCCTTAAGACAATATTGTCCCGTATTAATCCCTTAACGGTTATTGACAACTTGTCTCCCAAGATAAAACAACAACAAACAATTGAGCAAAGAATAACTCAAGTGTATACTATAAAAGAAGAACCTTTATAGTGTATGAAAGAAAGGAAGAAATATTCAGATTTCAAGTGTGTTCTTCAAATGAGCTTTGAGTCTCAATTTATAGTGTTGTAAGATAACTTCTCAACTAGCCCAGTAATGGCCTTCAATAGCCATGTAATGGCACTAATTGAGGGGTGTAATTCAGCCAAAAAATGATTGAATTCAAGTGTCAAATCATGGAGAAGTAATGCTCCAAGACCAGCCCAAAAGTCAGAAATTCTTGGTATTCCGTCGAACTTACTGCCTGTCAGGCGTCGCGGCGCCATCCTTCCAGTAACCTCCAGTAGCTCACTTCCCAACTGGCGTCGCAGCGCTGGCTGGAGGCGCCGCGACGCTCCGATGGTGTTGCACTGCGGCCACGGCTCCGCGGTGTTTTCCGACTCGTTTCATCTTTTACACATCGTACACTTCTTCCTTCATTTGCCAACGTGAAACACTCGTCGTTTGGCCAACAACCGTCTATCATTTCATGTCTCAAACATTTCGTATACGTACCAATATATCTTTCACCAAGAAAATTTACGATCATGTGTGCAATCTTTGCACGTGTGTGGAAATAACGTTTCCGACGTGCATGGCTGTTAAGAGGGGTAAAAGTGTAATTGGTATAGGCAGTTATTGGAGGCAGTTATTGTAAATAATAGAGGGGCCTATTTGTTATTCCTGCCTTTACTAATATATATTTACTCTTAACAAATATTGTATTCAATATATACAGAGAATAATAAAATACTCTCAAAGAGTTCTTTTCTTCTTCAAACTGTTCATCGTCTTCTCTCTATTCTTTCTCCTCCTATCTGCTGTAACACATGTCTTCTCTTCTTCTTTATTACAATACTGTGGTTGCATGCATATCGTATTCTCCCTGTTGAAGTTAGCAACATGGTATCAGAGCAGCGATCTGCTTCCGCAAAAACAATCGACTGGATCTGGTGATTCCTGCGATTCTTCGTCCCTGGTTCTGGTATGCTTTCTTCTATTAGGGCAAGACCATTCTCTTCTTCTTGGTTTATATGCCCCTTGATTGAATTAGGGCTTCTTATTTGAATAAGGGCAAGACCAGTCCAATCAAGAATTAGGGCCTTTTTTCCCTGAATTGATCTCGTTATATCTACTCTTCTTGGAATCGATTCCCAAAATCGATCGGTAAAAACAAGTGTTGGCTTATTGGTTTTCTGGAAAAATTGATATTCTCAAATTTCTGCAAATCTTTGTTTCTTTTCTAAAATAACTGTTGATTCGACGAAAATGAGTACTGGTCAAAATCAAGAGATAATGGACACTGGTGTATCAAGTACCTCTAATCTTACAGCCACTGGTGCGATAGATCATAACCATCCTCTATTTCTTCAAGCTTCAGATTTAAGTGGTACTTCCTTGATCTCCTTTCAGTTATTGGGATCTGAAAACTATACTATATGGAGTAAATCAATGAGAATAGCACTACTAGGAAGAAATAAGATGGGATTTGTTAATGGGAAGCACCAGAAGGATCAGTTTGCAGAGGATCTGGGAGACCATTGGGACAGAGTCAATGTTGTAGTACAAGCATGGCTCATGAACTCAGTCTCAAAAGACTTACTAAGTGGGTTATTATATGCTGAATCTGCATTTGAAGTATGGGAGGATCTAAGGGAGAGGTTTGACAAAGTAGATGGGTCGAGAACTTATGACCTACACAGAGAAATTGCTACTATTTCTCAAGGAAATTCTTCTGTTTCTGAATACTTCTCAAAATTAAAGAGTCTATGGGTTGAATTTCAGTCACTAGTCCCCCCCTCCTAATTGTGGGTTTCCTAAGTCCAGAGAATTTGTTGAATACCTTGAAAGGCAGAAACTATATCAGTTTTTGATGGGATTTAATGAACATTATATGCAAGCTAGAAGCCAAATCCTTCTCATGACATCCTTACCCACTGTCAATAGAGCATATGCTATGATTACAAGTGATGAAAGTCAAAAATCTGTTACTTCAAGATCTGTGGGGCTGTTGGGAGTTGGACCAAGTGGGATAAAACAAAACCTGGCCCATGATCCAACTGCTTTGTTCTCTAAAACTGACTCAGGAACACAAAAATACAAAAAATCCACTTATACTAATCTTTTTTGTGATGTGTGTAAGATGAGAGGACACACTAAAGAATTCTGCTACAAGGTGGTTGGATATCCACCTGGTTTTAAATCCAAGAGAAAGGAGCATGCTGCATATGGAGCTGTGGAATCAAAGAAGAATAAAGTGGCTGCTAACACAGATAATGCCAATTCTGACCTTGCTGAAAAGGTTGTGTTCTCCAAAGGGCAGTATGAGCAGATTGTGAAGCTACTTAATCTCAGAATTGACCAAGCAGAGGCTGCACAAAGCAGAAGTCCACAACATGCCTCAAATGCAGCAACTACAAGTATTTCTAAATACAAGGCCTTACTAGGAAAAGAAATAATAAAACAGTGGATAATAGACACTGGGGCAACCAATCATATGGTTTCTGATTTAAAACTGCTTAATAAGGAAACTATAGTAGACAACCATGTTGATTCTAAGATAGTCCACCTGTCAAATGGAGAGTTGGTTAGTGTAACACACACTGGTTCCAGTGCTATATCAGACAGGAATACACTACAAAATGTCTTCTTTATACCACAATTTAAATTTAATTTAATGTCTGTTTCTCAACTAACAAAGGAACTGCAGTGTGCTGCTATTTTCTATCCTGACTTTTGTGTATTCCAGGATCTTTACAATGGGAAGGTGAAGGAGATTGGTAGACTACAAGATGGACTTTACATTCTAGTAAATCATGCTTCTTCAAAATTGTTAGGAAGTCAAGAAGAAGTAGGTTTGGTTGTAAATAGGATCACTGATAAAACACTTACTAAAGAAGAAATAGATATCTGGCATAAAAGATTTGGGCACATCTCTAGCAATGTATTGAGTAGATTGATTAGAGCTAGTTCTGGCACTATAGCCAAAGTAATAGAAAATTGCAAAATCTGTCCATGTGCAAAACAGTGCAGGTTACCCTTTCCTTTGAGTAACAATAGGAGTACTTCAACCTTTAATCTGATTCACATGGATGTATGGGGCCCCTACAAAGTTCAAACTCATAATGGGAAAAGGTATTTTCTTACAATAGTGGATGATTTTACTAGAATGACTTGGGTATATTTACTTAGTCTTAAATCTGATGTATGCACTGTATTACAACAGTTTTTGTCCTTTGTACAAACTCAGTTTAACAAAACAGTTAGGATAATAAGAACTGATAATGGAATTGAATTTGTAAATGAAGTGTGTACTGCTATATTCCTTAAAATAGGCATAATACATCAGAAATCTTGTGCTTATACACCACAACAAAATGGTGTGGCTGAAAGAAAACATAGACATATTCTTGAGTTAACTAGAGCCATAAGATTTCAGGGGCATATTCCTCTGAAGTTCTGGGGTATGTGCATTCAGCGTAAAGATATATCATAAACAGGTTACCATCTTCAGTCACTAGTAAAACTCCCTATGAAATGTTGTACAAAAGGAAACCTTCTATCAAACACTTAAGAGTTCTAGGGTGTCTATGCTTTGCTAATAACTTAACTGTTAATGATAAGCTCCTATCCAGAACTAGATGTTGTGTTCTTATGGGATATTCCGAAACACAGAAAGGATATATCCTTTATGACTTAGATGCTAAAGTTTTCTTAGTAAATAGAGATGTAAGCTTTAGAGAAAATGAATTTCCCTTCAAGACTGATACATCTGCAAAATCTGTGTTTCAAAATAAGCGGTGATATTTTTCGATCATCGTCAAGCTACTGACTCCATACAATACCAATCGGTATATTCCTACTAATGTTACTCATGTACTGAAGAAAATAACGGTGACACTAGTGCGGGGATGAAGATAGTGTTGAAACATATAAAACAACTCAAGAGGCGAGGTCAACCAGAATCAAGTCTACGCGAACATATAAATATGACTGAAGTAAGGAGATCTACCAGGGCAAAACAACCCTCAATATGGATGAAGGACTTTGTCACAAAAGAAGTTGGTAACACAACAACTCCATATTCTATAGCTAATTATATTTCTTATGAAAATATCACTACTAAATATAAAGCCTTTCTTACTGCTTTTTCAGAATTGATAGAACCAAAAACTTATAAGGAAGCATCTAAAATTCCTAGGTGGGTAGAGGCTATGCAAACTGAGATAAAGGCTTTACAGGATAATCATACATGGGAAATTGTTACTTTGCCTAAAGATAAGAGTCCAATAGGATGTAAATGAGTATACAAGATTAAGTATAAAGATACAGGGGAGGTTGAAAGACTTAAGGCTAGACTTGTTGCTAAAGGGTATAGTCAAAAGGAAGGAATAGATTATCATGAGACTTTCTCTCCTGTAGTTAAGATGGTAACTGTAAGGTCTATAATATCTTTAGCAGCATCTAAGAATTGGCAAATACATCAAATGGATGTCTATAATGCTTTCTTACAGGGTGACTTACATGATGAGATATACATTGAACTACCACAAGGATTCATTAGCCAGGGAGGCAATCAGGTATGTAGGCTAATCAAATCCTTATATGGTCTTAAACAAGCCCCTAGACAATGGAACTTTAAACTCACAGAAGCCTTAAGATATATGAAGTTTAGACAGTCTGAATATGACCATTCCCTGTTTATAAAACAAACTGACAAAGGGATGGTTCTAGTACTAGTGTATGTAGATGATATTCTTATTGCAGGGAATAATTTAGAGCTTATAACATAAACTAAACAATCATTACAACAGTCTTTTAAAATGAAAGATTTAGGGGAAATAAGGTAGCTCCAATTGTTCGAGTCATAAATAATAGGATTAACTTTTATTCACGTTAATAAATTTTCAATAATTTCTGCTATACTTTTTGGCTATTGATATGAAGAGGTGAAACAAAAATCTACATATTTATGTTGAATTAGGTGAAGAAACTAAAGTATTTGTGAAGAAGCATAATGGTGCACTGGTAATTGTTGAAAGGAAATAAAAGAAGATACATCTTTTTCTTCATTGAACACTAGTGAATTTGATGAAGCCTCATTGCTAAAGACTTTTCTTTTCTCAGTTTCTACTATTAATCTCCTCATAAGCTTCTCCTCAGCATCCCTCAAGAACTTGAACTTTGGAGGTGGTGAACAATTCAGACCATCAGTTCTAGATTCAAAGAGAGGGTTGAAGCTGAATTCTTGGGAATTGGAAGGCCGAGACTTAACCGGTGGCGAAGATAGAGGAGTGAAAATAAGGGTAAGGTCACTAAAGCTTCTGCTGGTTCTCGAACATTTTCTACTTCTTGATTTCCCATCGTCGGATTCCAAATCCTCCTTCGTTTCCTCCTTAATTGTGGAGAGGAATCTAAGGTTATGCAACCTCATCAGCTCTAACTCTGCGCTATCTTCTCTGTATCCTTCCAATTTTATCGAATGTGACGACGATGTCTCAGCACTATCTTCACCAAATCCTTTCAGCAACACATCATTATTGGCGGTACCTAACTCCAAATCTTGATTTCTTGTAACTTCTTGAGTACCAATTTTGGTTAAGGAATTATTTTTATTCCAACTGAAAAGGGAAGAGAGCTCAGTGGCATAGGTTGTGTATTGAATATGATCATCTGTTGCTCTTTTTGAGATTCTTTTTTTCACCCACAACAAGTAGTATAACTCTGCAGCAAATCCCATCACCATGCAACCAAAAAGGAAACTCAAACCAATACCTAAACCACTAAAAGATGTCATTTGCTATGGGAAAGAAATTTTAGTATCTTTAAGGATTTGGAGGCATTTAAAAATAATGGGAAGCAGTATATCTATTGCAAGAAGGAAAGAGCAGAGAGTTGTTTTTATAATTACATTTTTATAATAGGTGGGTACGGACTTGATGAGAAGTTATTATTTCAGCTGTTTTTTTTTCATTTTAACATTGATATTATCGATATTTAAGGAGTTAAAAAAAATATTTTCTTGAACATTGGTTATTTTAATTACTATTTTTTAACACGTACTCTGGATTCTGTGACATAAAATGAAACGTACTGCAACATGCGTGTGTATTTTTTTTTTTGTTACGTGTTTTGTTTTTCTGATTTTCATTACTTTGATGAGGGGAAAGTCCCGAAGGCGAAACTCCCACCGCATCGAGTTTCAAAGTGAGACAGAATCGAGGATACGCGCGATGTGATCCCGCAGAGAGATGGGACCAACGACACGAACTCAAAGAACAACTCTCTTTTAATATTACATCAAAGACTGTCATCAAACGAATTAACTCATGAGTTGATTAGACCCCAATCACTCCAGCACTGACAATCGCCTGTGCTCCCGGGGGCTTCTTGTTTTCATTACTAACTTGTCTTTTTTTATTTGCTTCAATGCCACGTGACCTGAATGGGAAAATGATTTGCTTCAATGCCACATGACCAATCAATGTGAACATGTAATTGTGTAAGGAGTTTAACAGAAAAAATAATTTTTTGGAACTTGTATAAAATAATCCACAACAAATTATGTGGCTATAATCATTTTAGCAAGGGTAAAATGAGAAGTAGCGGCAGAGCCACATCTACTTAAGGGGTCCTTCGTCGGAAAATTACACTATAACTAGGTAAAAATATTTTCTTATGTATATATATTACATATTGACACTTTTTGGCTTCTTCGTAGATTTATTTCTTAATATTTTAATCTTTCTTAGTGAAAATTTTAACTCCACCATTGATGAGATATTTTAAATTAAATTATTACTAAATATAAGAAGATATCAGTTTTTTGATAGATAAAGAAGGAAAGAAATATCACATAAATTGATATGGTGTATTACTCTCGTGTTAAAATAGTCATGAAACTAAATGTAATGGTTACTTTTTTCGACTGGTTATAATTGAAGACTGAAGCGTATGATATGCATATATCTGCCAATATATCGTAAGTGTGTTTAACAGATTGGATTTTGAGATAAGTTATCTAAATGAAAAATTACATAAATTTAAGGCTAATCTGTATATTTGCCAAT
Source organism: Przewalskia tangutica (assembly GCA_029844215.1). Lineage (NCBI taxonomy): Eukaryota > Viridiplantae > Streptophyta > Magnoliopsida > Solanales > Solanaceae > Przewalskia > Przewalskia tangutica. Next base: position 102,961,785 of record CM056734.1, on the reverse strand, counting down.
ATGTATCTACCAAAAATAAGGTGTTATGTGTACGGACTTGCAGATGGTAGGTCAAAAGGAGTCACGAGCTCACATGGGTAGGCAAAATAATGCATTAAAGTAATCCAAAGATAGTCACAAGTTCGATTCTCGGCGGATATATTTTCTGGGGCATATGCCTCGTATTAAAGCCTGATAGCTTAACCGCGTGGGCATGTTGCAGTGTGGGTTTGATACTCCCTCAGACAATCTCTGTTGGGAGGTCGGACCTTATAGCATTGATATGTTGGTGGCGATCGGACATCGAACGCGAGGCGCATCCGCGATTTACAGCGGTGTGGCTAGAACGGGTTTCATTCGCTCCGGGAGCGTAGTCACAAATCTTTGTCGTATCTTAGCGATATAAGTCTTAAGTCGGCGAGGCACGAATTATAAAAAAATGCATTAAAGTAAGTACATAAAGGACATAAAGAAGAGGGAAGAGTCCCACTTCCTAATTTGGACAAATTAGGTTCTTTTGGGACCATGAGACTAAGCTAGCTATAAATTTTGAAGTTAAATTTATCATTTAAAATTTTGAGATTTTGGAGTTATTATTTTTTGAATTTAAAATTATGTTTGGACATACATTTTAATCGAAAAGAATTTAAAGTTTTATAAGTGAAAATTTCAAAAATTGGTAGAACTTGAAAAAAAAATTGAAGACAAATCTAAATCTATGACGAAATAAATATTTAGAAATTAAATTTTAAAATTTAATCCAAAATCTATAACCCTAACTGAAACTTCTGTTAGATTTTTGTTTGGTAAAGAGTTACTTCATCCGTCCCAATTTATATAATGTAGTTTGACTAAGCATGAAGTTTGAGAAATTAAAAAAGACTTTTAAATTTTGTGGTCTAAAATAAGTCAAAGATATTTGTGTAATTGAAGATCAACTCGTTAAACGTAAAAAGATAAAGTTTAAAATTAAATTATTATTAATAAAGAAATGATAATTCTTTTTGAAATTGACTAAAAAAAATGTGTGGTATAAGTTGGGGGAGGGATTACTAAAAACATTTAACCATCCAAATTAGATTTTGCCTTTTTGTGAAGGTCAAACTAAGTTACACTTGGCAAAAGTGGGCACTTGCATACTTCTTCCGGTGCATAATAAATGTCTATTATAGTCTGTTTGGTCATTATTATTTTTTTAAAAAACTTATTTTTTCAATAAGTGTTTCTTTTAAAAAAAATGTAAGGTTTTGGTCAAACTTTTGAAAGAAAATATTTCTAGAGAGTAGCAGAACTAGTTTTTCAGAAACTAAAAAAATAGTTTTTGCCCAAAAACACTTTTGAAAAAAAATACACTTATAAGTACTTTTTAAAAACTTGGACAAACACCAATTGTTGCTCAAAAATAATTTTATAATTAATTGATCAAACACAAACTATTTTTCGCCAAAAGTACTTTTTTAAAAAGTATTTTTCAAAAAAATATTTTTCAAAATAAGTTGATTATATAAGCTTGGCCAAACAGGCTATTAGCTTTTTTATTTTTGCTCGAGGTAAGTGTGTACTTGCGTTATTAAAAAGAAATTAACTTTATTTTTTCTCATTTACCCTTATTAAGTTAATCAATGTGGCAAGTTAATATTAATATGTGAATTATTAATTAACAGTAGTTTGGTCAAAACTCCTAACTTGTTTTAGGACGACTTTATATTTTCTTAAGAAGTGTGCTAAAGGATAAATGAACCCTTATTTAGAATCGAAGGGAGTATTAAATTGTGTATATTGTATACTATTTGTTAATTTTTTTTTAAGATTTAAGCTTCTAACTTCACTTAATCATCATCAGATTATATGATACTTTGAGTTTGAGTAAACACATCTATATTTAAAGTATTTAAAAAAAAATATAATGTTATTTGTAAGATGATATTAAACGAACAAAGTGTAGGTCTATTTTAATGTACTTGGTTCGCTGATGTTGAACCAGATTATGAGACAAATAGATGGCAGGGATGTTATCACGATTACCTGATAGATGCTTGACGCAGGACCGAAGTTCTAACGATGAAGTTCCTGAGCCAACAAATCTCAGCTACTACATTTGCAACGCCTCTGTACTCAGCCTCGACACTGGATCTAGATAGGGTAGCCTGTCGCTCGGCAGATCAAGAAATCAGATTATCCCCTAAGAAAACACAAAAGCCGGAGGTGGAGCGTCGCGTGTCCGGACACCCTGCCCAATCTGCATCTGTATATGAGAGCAACCTGTTTGGCGCAGAGGGGTATAGGTGCAAACCATAATCAAGAGTATCCTTAATGTATCAAATTATACGCTTAAGAGCAGTGAAATGAGACTCGCAGGCGTGCGTGAATAAGCACATCTTTGAACAACATAAGTTATATGCAGTGCAGTAAATGTGAGATCTTGAAATGCTGTCTGAGCTCCTATCTGAGTAGGATCGAGATCGAGCACCATCCATAAGATCGAGCTTAGATTTGAATCATTGGAGTAGGCATAACTTTGCAATTCTCCATCTTAGCCCTGTACACTATCTCATCTGCATACTTACGCTGACACAAGAACATGTGATTGGCAGACCTGGTCACTGATATCCCCAAGAAATAACTCAGCTTTCACAAATCAATCATTGCAAATTCGGACTAAGCAAGGCAATAATCTAATTTTTCAATCTATCTGATGAGATAGTCAGAACAATATCATCCACGTACAGTAATGTGAAATCCGGGAAAAAAAAATATATATATAGTTGTGGTTGGGTTAATAAAAAAATATATATATAAGAAAACAAAGAATAAATTGCATGGGATAGAGTTAGTGTTAAAGTTGGATAAATAGATAGATGAAATGAAAATAAGAAAACAAAAAAACAAAAGAAAAAAAAAAAAAAAAAAAACACATGCAGAAGTGTTGCACGTCCCCTTCCCTTTACCCCTTCTCCCCCTTTTCATTCTCTCTCCAACTCTTGTCATTTCACCTCCCATAGATTATAGAAAACTCTCCACTTATACATTGTATTTACACACAAACAAAGTACATAACATAAAAGTTAGAAAATCAGAAAAAAACAAGTGAAAAGAAGAGGAAAAAATACCAAGAGGGCAAGAAGAACAAGAAGCAAAATACTAGAGAGTAAGGATAATTTTAGCAACCACACAACAATAATCTTCACACTTACAAGGTGAGTTTTCTCACTCAGAAATTCTTGGTAATATCCTTTATTTTAAGTTCAATACATGTTAGAATAAGAATTGAGTATTGAAAAGAAATATTGAACTTTTGATTGTTTAGACAACTAGTTGCGTCATGAACTTTACGAACTGTTCTCATTGAGTTATAATTGTTAGAAATGGATGAAATTCGGAGGAGTGGTACACTTCTCTAATATGATCATATAGAACCAAAAATGAGGTAAAATGGACATACGGTTTGAAAGTTATCAAAGTTCAAAGTTCATGCCTTAGATTTGGCCGAAATTCGGAAAGACATAATTACGGACTGTTTTTATTGCGTTTTACTTATTAGAATTATATGAAAATTTACATGGTTGTAAATCTATCTGTTACGGACATATATAGATAAATAGTTATTAAAACGGACTTACGAGTTGAGAGTTATTGTAGTTTGAAGTTGCTGCCTCGGATTCATCGGAATCCAGAAGGCAGGACGTTTAAACGTAAAACTGTACTAATCTGTGGGGAATATGAAAATTGTTGCTAAATGACAGTTCTATATCTCTCTGTTTTGGACATTTTGAGACCTTACGGGGGTCTATCCGACTTACGGATTGATAGTTATCGCTGTTTAAAGTTTCTGCCTCGGATCTATCGAGATCCAGGAAGGGCAGCGAATAAAAGTGTAAAACTGTACCAAACGGTACAGAATATGAAAGTATGGTTCACATGGAGACGTGTATATCTCTGTTCTCGTCGTTTTGATAATTTATGAGGCTTGAACGGGTTTACAGATTAGGAGTTATGACTATTATAAGATTGGGTGTTGTTTAATAAAAATTCTGCCGAAACAAATTTTATGTGGCTGTTTTGAGGATAAATTTTTGTTAGTTACCCAAAGTAGTTTTAAATGAAATTTGGTACAGTGAAAGATCTCCGTCTTACCTTAGTTTCCGCTTGAGAAACACCTTAGTTGGAGTTATGGTTAAAAAGTTATAATCGTTACAAGTATGAATGACAGAATGTTAGAAAAGAGAATAGTATTTATTCGATCTTCTGAAAAATATGAAAAGTGAATACGTGTTCACATAAATATATAAATATATAATGGATCGGGTTGCACGCCGCAACAAAACGTAAAGTGAATACGCGTTCACAAATACGTAAACATAATGGATCGGGTCGCGCGCAACAAAGCGTAAAGTGAATACGTGTTCACAAATACGTAAATATAATGGATCGGGTTGCGCGTCGCAACAAAACGTAAAGTGAATACGCGTTCACAAATACGTAAACATAATGGATCGGGTTGCACGCCGCAACAAAACGTAAAGTGAATACGTGTTCACAAATACGTAAATATAATGGATCGGGTTGCACGCCGCAATAAAACGTAAAGTGAATACGCATTCACAAATACGTAAACATAATGGATCGGGTTGCACGCCGCAACAAAACGTAAAGTGAATACGTGTTCACAAATACGTAAATATAATGGATCGGGTTGCACGCCGCAACAAATATAAAAAATGAATACATGCTCACCTATATATAAATATGAAAAGTGAATACGCGTTCACAAATATATAAATGTAACAAACATATGGAAATGCAGGAGAATGTTCTAACGTATAATACGAGATAAAATGAGGTGTAGTTAAACTGAGAATTTCCTATGAGGAGTTGCTGCATATTTAAAAATGTTGTAACCTGATATGTTTTTTGCAATATGTTTATTACGTTATAATGTGATTGCACTTGGAATATTGTGGTGTTGCTTTGAATTGCAGGGTAAGGTTCTCACTCATTGGATGGTAGGTGACTCTTTTATTAACATGTTTCGTGAAAGCGTGATAGAGGAAAGGCTCCACGCCAGGCTAGCGATCGTCCATGACCTCTTGTCATACCAAGTCCATTGTTTGGGCTTGGTACTCGTCGAGTTGAATGTCGGTCAATGTCTCGGGAAATGCCCGTGTGGAATGGTCTCCCTTCCAACTTAGAATAATATTTGTCAGTATGTCTATGTAGAAACAATATTTGCACGAGCATGGGCTCGCGTTATATTTTCAATACAGTCATAAACAAAATTCTTTATTGTTATTTTTATTAACAGCTCCGTATTTGAATATAAGTTTAAATTTCTAAATAAAGAGAATTAAAGGGTGCTCCTGGTGGAAAATAATTGTCCAGGTGCCATCACGCCCTAAGTAAAGACTTAGGAAAATTTGGGGCGTGACAAGTTGGTATCAAAGCCAGGTTTTGAGATTCTAGGAAGTTTCTTCGAGTTGGGTGTTTGAACGGTTACTTATTGCGACGGTGTGCGCGCCACCTTAGTAATAAGTGAACGGAATAACATCCTAAAGTTTCACTTCTTTCATACTCTTCTCGTGCCTATCTTGAGTCTTTTCAAAGACTTGGTTCTCGTACTACCTCCTTCAAAGGATTGTGGAAGGGAGTGTACAACGATAAAATAACCAGATGTGACTGCACCACCGACCGAAAAGGTAGGAGAGGTACCAGATAGACTATGGGGTAAATTTTGTGAGAAGAAGGGAACATATCTATACAGGGAAGGACTACAAGTCTAACCCAATAGTATTTCTCGATGAGGTAGAAAGCCTACTGTTTACACGAGGATGTGTGGAGATGCATGACGTCAATTTGGTAATCGCACGGTTAGTGGACGACACACGGGTGTGGTGGAGAAATTTTAGGAAAAATCGTCCCCCGATGTCACCACCAATGACTTGGGGAGGGTTCAGAGCGTCATTCATTGAGAAATTTATGCCTAATATGCGCAAGGATGCGCTCAGACATGAGTTTGAACAATTGAAGCAAGGTGACCGTAGTGTACAAGAATATGATACACAGTTCATGAGGTTATCGACATACAACACACATGTCGTCCCTGCAGAAATGGATAGAGTCAAGCGATTTGTAGAGGGTTTAAACCCGAACATAGCAGAGAAGGTGGTGGCGTTAGCCAACGATCGAACTTATCTTCAGATTGTCGATATGGCTTTGAGGGTAGAAGGTTTCGCTAAAGCAAAAAGAGAATATTCGCAGAAGAAATTTCGGACGTCAGGATCATTTAACCAGAGTCAAAATCAGAAGCGGGAGTTTAGTAAGGGATCTTCAGGACCGAACCAATATGTGGGCCAGTCTTATTTCAAGCCTAAGGGGCACAGTTGGTCTAATTACCAAGGTAGCAAGGACAAGGCCACCAACCCTAACACAGGAGGTGACAAACCGATTTGTAAGATTTTGTCAAAGGAAACACACTGGAGAATGTAGGCTCTTAACGAATTCATGTTATAACTGTGGAGAATCAGGCCACTATGTCGGGGATTGCAAAAAGAGGACTCAAATACAATCTATTCAGGGGCGGTCAGAAGCAACCACAACTGCCTACAGGGGAAATCAGGGAAACCAACCCCGCCAGAGTCAGGGAGGTCAACAACCCAACAATTCTAATCGGCTCTACGCTTTGCCCCAAAGGAATGAGGCAGAAGCATCTAATGCGGTGGTCACAGGTATTTTGCTAGTCTCGAGTATTCCTGCATTTGTATTATACGATCCCGGCTCTACATTTTCATATGTGTCAATGGGCTTTGCTAAGAATTTACATGTAGAACCTTCTTATTTAAGTGAACCTGTTGAGGTTATGACACCAGTAGGGGCCTCAATTTGGTCCTCTCGGGTGGTAAATAATTTCCCATTAGAAGTGAATGGCAGGGGAACAATGGTGAACCTAGTACTACTTGATATGGTAGACTTCGACGTCATTTTGGGTATGGATTGGTTGTCGGCATGTTATGCCATGTTAGATTGTCGACGAAAGATAGTGAGATTAACTTTTTCCGGAGAACCAGAAGTTGTTATAAGGGGTAGGGTTGGAATATCCTCAGGTCAGTTTATTTCCTACCTTGGGGCTCAAAAGTTATTAAGAAGTCACAGAGTGGAGTATGCATATCTGGCTAATATAGTGGATACCCAAAAAGAATCTCCAGCGGTGAATGATGTTCCTATTGTTCGAAATTTTTCGGAGGTTTTTCCTGAAGATCTTCCAGGCCTTCCTCCGGATAGAGAAGTGGAGTTTGTTATAGAGTTAATTTCGGGTACAAGACCCATTTCTATTCCTCCATATCGAATGGCCCCGGCTGAATTGAGGGAGTTAAAAGAACAATTGAAGGATCTTCTGGATAAAGGCTTTATAAGGCCTAGTGTTTCCCCTTGGGGTGCACGATCTGTTTGTGAAAAAGAAAGACGGATCGCTCCGAATGTGCATCGATTATCGGCAGCTCAATAAGGTCACGATCAAGAATCGGTACCCATTACCAAGAATCGATGATCTTTTTGACCAACTTCAGGGAGCTAGCTATTTTTCCAAGATTGATCTCCGTTCGGGATATCACCAGCTGAAAATAAATCCAGATGATATATCCAAAACAGCCTTTAGAACCCGATACGGCCATTATGAGTTCTTGGTCATGTCTTTTGGGTTAACCAATGCCCCAACGACTTTTATGGATTTAATGAACAAAATCTTCAAACCATTCCTAGATTTGTTCGTGATTGTGTTCATAGATGATATCCTAATCTACAGTAAGAGTGTTGAAGAACATGAAGAACATCTGAGGGTAGTGCTTCAAGTCTTGAAACAGGAGAAACTATATGCTAAATTTTCAAAGTGTGAATTTTGGTTGGAAAAGGTAGCCTTTTTGGGTCATGTTGTGTCAAGGGATGAAATTATGGTAGACCAGGAAGATAGAAGCGATGAAGAAGCGCTGGCCACTACTCGGCGGAGGTTAGAAGTTTCTTGGGTTTGGCTGGATATTATAGAAGATTCGTAAAAGGTTTTTCTAGTCTTGCTGCTCCTTTGACCCGGTTGACTCAAAAAGCGGTTAAGTACCAGTGGTCAGAAGCATGTGAAGCAAGTTTTCAGAAACTAAAGGAATCGTTGACTACTGCACCAGTCCTAACCTTACCATCGGGACAAGAAGGGTTCACAGTCTATTGCGATGCCTCTAGAGTTGGGTTAGGATGTGTCTTGATGCAGTTTGGAAAGGTTATTGCGTATGCATCTAGACAATTGAAGATACATGAGAAGAATTACCCAACTCATGACTTGGAATTAGCTGCGGTGGTGTTTGCCTTACTAATATGGAGACATTATTTGTATGGTGTGCATGTGGACGTATTTACAGATCATAAGAGTTTGCAGTACATAACCACGTAGAAGGATTTGAATCTCCGACAAAGAAGATGGTTAGAGTTGCTTAAGGATTATGACCTTAGTATTCTTTACCATCCTGGGAAAGCCAATGTGGTGGCTGACGCACTCAGTAGGAGATCAATGGGCAGCTTGGCCCATTTGGCAATACAAAAGAGGGATATTGTTCGGGAGGTACAAAGATTGAGAAACCTCGGGGTTAGCTTAACTGAGATCGGTGAAGGTAGGGTGGTGGTACATGATACCTCGCAGTCTGCCTTAGCTTCAGAAATAAAAGAAAATCAGTTTGAGGATACGGAGTTTGTTGGATTTCGGGAGAGGATCCAACATGGAAAACCTTCACAGTTTACATTGGGAGATAATGACGGAACCCTTCGGTATAAGGGTATGTCATGTGTTCCTAAGGTAAAGGATCTAAGGAGGAAGATCTTAGATGAGGGTCACAACACAAGATATTCCATTCATCTATGGTCGACAAAAATGTATCAGGACCTCAAGGCAAATTACTGGTGGGACGGGATGCAGAAAGACGTTGCGGAGTTTGTCGGGAGGTGTCTTATATGTCAGCAGGTGAAAGCTGAACATCAAAAACCTGGCGGATTACTTCAGGACATTGGAATCCCCATGTGGAAATGGGAGGCGATTCATATGGATTTCAGAATGGCCCAGTCCAGAAAACTCGAGAAGGGTATGATTCTATTTGGGTGATTGTTGATCAGCTTACAAAGTCAGCTCATTTCTTACCGGTCAAGACTACGTATCGCGCACCACAGTACACACATATTTATTTGAAGGAGATTGTGCGGTTACACGGGATTCCCTTACAAATTATTTCAGATAGGGGTTCCCAGTTCATCTCACACTTTTGGAAAAGTTTCCAGCAGGGTCTCGGGACAAAAGTTAAGTTAAGCACGGCTTTCCACCCATGAAACAGATGGGCAAGTGGCGAAACAATTCAAACACTTGAGGACATGTTGCGATCTTGTGTGTTAGATTTTCGGGAAGTTTGGTTGAACCATCTATGTCTAATTGAGTTACTACAATAATAGTTTTCACTCTAGCATACAGATGGCCGTTTGAAGCATTATATGGACGAAAATGTAGGTCTCCACTTGGATGGTTCGAGGTGGGTGAGAGCCTTGTTCGGACCTGAAGTCATTCAGGAAACAAATGATAAGGTACAGATGATTCGGGAGCGGATCAAAACAGCTCATAGCCGTCATAAGTCCTATGCGAATCATCGGAAAAGAGATCTTGAATTTCAAGAGGGGGAGGAAGTATTTTTAAAAGTGTCCTCAATGAAGGGAGTGATGCGTTTTGGTAAGAAAGGGAAATTGAGTCCAAGGTTTATTGGACCATATGAGATTTTGCGAAGAGTTTTGAATGTGGCGTACGAATTAGCACTTCAACAAGAGCTGGAAGCAGTGCATCCGGTATTTCATGTGTCAATATTACGAAAATACTTGCACAATCCAAGTCACGTCATCCTTCCCCAGGAGATAATTCTTAATAAGGAGCTTCAATATGAAGAAGTTCCGGTGGAAATACTTGATAGGAAGGTTAAGCGCCTTAGGAATAAAGATATTGCTTCCGTGAAGGTCCTATGGAGAAATCACTCCACAGAGGAAGCCACCTGGGAAGCTGAAGAGGCGATGAAAGTCAAATATTCATTCCTATTTGACTAAGGTAATAAAAAAAAAATGCGTTATATAGTACTTCATATGTGTGTCATTTGCGTGTCTATATGCATGTGTTACAACCTTATTCTCATTCGAGGACGAATGCTTCTTAAGGAAGGGAGAATGTGAAGCCCCAAATTTGTTACAATAACAATAAACATTATTGTGTCTATGTGATTATGTTACGGCCTTATTCACATTCGAGGACGAATGTTGCTTAAGGAGGAGAGAATGTGAAATCCGGAAAAAATATATATATATATATATAGTTGTGGTTGGGTTAATAAAAAAATATATATATAAGAAAACAAAGAATAAATTGCATGGGATAGAGTTAGTGTTAAAGTTGGATAAATAGATAGATGAAATGAAAATAAGAAAACAAAAAAACAAAAGGAAAAAAAAAAGAAAAAAAAACACATGCAGAAGTGTTGCACGTCCCCTTCCCTTTACCCCGTTCCCCCCTTTTCATTCCCCCTCCAACTCTTGTCATTTCACCTCCCATAGGTTATAGAAAACTCTCCACTTATACATTGTATTTACACACAAACAAAGTACATAACATAAAAGTTAGAAAATCAGAAAAAAACAAGTGAAAAGAAGAGGAAAAAATACCAAGAGGGCAAGAAGAACAAGAAGCAAAATACTAGAGAGTAAGGATAATTTTAGCAACCACACAACAATAATCTTCACACTTACAAGGTGAGTTTTCTCACTCAGAAATTCTTGGTAATATTCTTTATTTTAAGTTCAATACATGTTAGAATAAAAATTGAGTATTGAAAAGAAATATTGAACTTTTGATTGTTTAGACAACTAGTTGCGTCATGAACTTTACGAACTGTTCTCACTGAGTTATAATTGTTAGAAATTGATGGAATTCGGAGGAGTGGTACACTTCTCTAATATGATCATATAGAACCAAAAATGAGGTAAAATGGACATACGGTTTGAAAGTTATCATAGTTCAAAGTTCCTGCCTTAGATTTGGCCGAAATTCGGAAAGGCATAATTACGGACTGTTTTTATTGCGTTTTACTTATTATAATTATATGAAAATTTACATGGTTGTAAATCTATCTGTTACGGACATATATAGATAAATAGTTATTAAAACGGACTTACGAGTTGAGAGTTATTGTAGTTTGAAGTTGCTGCCTCGGATTCATCGGAATCCAGAAGGCAGGACGTTTAAACGTAAAACTGTACTAATCTGTGGGGAATATGAAAATTGTTGTTAAATGAAAGTTCTATATCTCTCTGTTGTGGACATTTTGAGACCTTACGGGGGTCTATACGACTTACGGATTGATAGTTATCGCTGTTTAAAGTTTCTGCCTCGGATCTATCGAGATCCAGGAAGGGCAGCGAATAAAAGTGTAAAACTGTACCAAACGGTACAGAATATGAAAGTATGGTTCACATAGAGACGTGTAGCTCTCTGTTATCGTCGTTTTGAGAATTTATGGGGCTTGAACGGGTTTACAGATTAGGAGTTATGACTATTATAAGATTGGGTGTTGTTTAATAAAAATTCTGCCGAAACAAATTTTATGTGGCTGTTTTGAGGATAAATTTTTGTTAGTTACCCAAAGTAGTTTTAAATGAAATTTGGTACAGTGAAATATCTCCGTCTTACCTTAGTTTCCGCTTGAGAAACACCTTAGTTGGAGTTATGGTTAAAAAGTTATAATCGTTACAAGTATGAATGACAGAATGTTAGAAAAGAGAATAGTATTTATTCGATCTTCTGAAAAATATGAAAAGTGAATACGTGTTCACATAAATATATAAATATATAATGGATCGGGTTGCACGCCGCAACAAAACGTAAAGTGAATATGCGTTCACAAATACGTAAACATAATGGATCGGGTTGCACGCCGCAACAAAACGTAAAGTGAATACGTGTTCACAAATACGTAAATATAATGGATCGGGTTGCGCGCAACAAAGCGTAAAGTGAATACGCGTTCACAAATACGTAAACATAATAGATCGGGTTGCGCGCAACAAAGCGTAAAGTGAATACGTGTTCACAAATACGTAAATATAATGGATCGGGTTGCACGCGACAAAGCGTAAAGTGAATACGCATTCACAAATACGTAAACATAATGGATCGGGTTGCGCGCAACAAAGCGTAAAGTGAATACGTATTCACAAATACGTAAATATAATGGATCGGGTTGCGCGCAACAAATATAAAAATGAATACATGTTCACTATATATAAATATGAAAAGTGAATACAGCGTTCACAAATATATAAATGTAACAAACATATGGAAATGCAGGGAATGTTCTAACGTATAATACGAGATAAAATGAGGTGTTAGTTAAGCGAGAATTTCCTATGAGGATTCTTTGCATATTTAAAAATGTTGTAACTTTGATATGTTTTTGCAATATGTTTATTACGTTATAATGTGATTGCACTTGGAATATTGTGGTGTTGCTTTGAATTGCGGGTAAGGTTCTCACTCGGCCCGGATGGTAGAGTGACTCTTTATTAACATGTTTGAAAGCGTGATAGAGGAAAGGCTCCACGCGAGGCTAGCGATCGTCCATGACCTCTTGTCATACCAAGTCCATTGTTTGGGCTTGGTACTCGTCGAGTTGAATGTCGGTCGATGTCTCGAAATGCGTGTGGAATGGTCTCCCTTCCAACTTAGAATAATATTTGTCAGTATGTCTATGTAGAAACAATATTTGCACGAGCATGGGCTCGCGTTATATTTTCAATACAGTCATAAACAAAATTCTTTATTGTTATTTTTATTAATAGCTCCGTATTTGAATATAAGTTTAAATTTTTAAATAAAGAGAATTAAAGGGTGCTCCTGGTGGAAAATAATTGTCCAGGTGCCATCACGCCCTAAGTAAAGACTTAGGAAAATTTGGGGCGTGACAAGTAATAAGTAAGCAGTGCTACTACCTCGATGAAAAATGAAGAGTGATGTATCACTCTTGCTGCATACAAACCCAATCTGCAAGATATACCTGGCAAAGCGATCATACCACGCACGGGGAGCCTGTTTCAAGCCATATCGTGACTTACGGAGACGGCACACATAGTGAGGGACTGCTAAATGGGTGAACCCAGACGGCTGATGCATGTACACTGTTTCTCTCATGTCTCAATGTAAGAATGCATTCTTCACATCAAGTTGATGGATCGATCAGTGTTTGCCCATGACAATGCTCAAAACTGTGCGAATAGTAGCCGATTTGACAACCGGGTTGAAGGTCTCTCCACAATCAATGCCCTCCTGCTGATTTGTGCCATTAGCCACAAGACGGGTCTTATACCTCTCAAGATCCCCATTATCTCTGAACTTGTGACGAAAAATCACATACATCGAATTACATTCACCCCCTCAGGTCTAGGTACTAGATCCCACGTGTGTTGTTTACTTAAAACATTGAATTCCTCATACATAGTCACATTCCAATTAGGGTCTTATTTGGTCAATTTTGGGTTCTTTGGAAGTGAAGAGATGGTTTGGGCAGACAAATTGAAATGGACTTTGGGTTGAAGATTTCATGCTTTGAACGAGTTTCCATTGGATGAATAGGAACAGTGGGTGGCGGAGTGGTGTCTGAGACGGTGGGTAAAGTCGGATAAGGAGAAGGTGGGGGTGAAGCCGTCGGAGGAGTCGTGACTCCTGGATCGAGCGATGCGGTGCTAGAAGGTTGGCGACCTGCGAAGTTTGGGTGCATGGCGCCTCGGCCACCAGTCGTGGCTGTCGGCGGTATTCTGAAGATTACCTGCTGGAAATCGGGCGCGGCTCTCAGGGCCGTGGCTCGGCAATGAGCAGAGGACGTGAGTTGTTCGAAGATGAGGGGAGAGATGGCAGGCTCGTCAAGAAATGAATAGTCCGGTTTTTGGAATTTTGGAAGATTCAAAAACGGGAATGTGGTCTCGTCGAATGTGACGTGACGAGATATGTGGATTTGACGAGTCGACAAGTCATAGCATAGATAGCCCCTATGGTTTGGCGGGAATCCTAGGAAGACACAGGGAGTAGACCTAGGAGCAAGCTTGTGAGGGGCGGTAGAACTGAGGTTGGGATAGCACAGACAACCGAATATCTGTAGATGATCATAGAAGAGGACTCTATGGTAGAGGATTTCGGTAGAGGTCATATTTTGAAGAGTGCTAGTAGGAAGAATATTTAGAATGTATTCTGACATTTTAGCAGCATATACCCAGAAGGAATGAGGGAGGGAGGCATGAATCAATAGGGTGCGAATCATATTGTTAATGGTACATATAATTCTTTCAGCTTTACCGTTTTGTGGTGAGTTGTGAGGGCAGGAGAAGCAAAAAACCATGCCATTATTTGTACAAAACCGGTGAAACATAGAGTTATTGAATTCACGACCATTATCGCACTGAAATGATTTTATGCTTTTTCCAAATTGTGTGTGGATAAACTTGCGAAACTCAAGAAATTTGGAAAACACTTCCGATTTAAATTTAAGAGGATATAACCAAACATAGTGTGAAAAAACATCAAGCAACACAAGATAGTATTTATGACCGAGAGAACTAGAGATAGGAGATGCCCATAAATCGGCATGTATAATATCAAAAGGAGAAAGTGTAACACTAGTAGATGATTTAAATGGAAGACGAATATGTTTGCCTAAAGAGCAAGAAACATAATTTTGGGCAAGTTTCCCTTTACAATCAATGAAATTGTTGCCTTTAAGAAAATTAAAAATTGGGACTCCTGGATGACCAAGCCTATTATGCCAAGTTGAAGAAGAAACGGTCGCTAGAGTGACGGGAGAGCAAGATCTGACAGCGGAGGTGGAAGTGAATGAATAGAGATCCCCCGTGCTATTGCATCTCGTAAGATGTGTCCCCGTATGAAGATCATTCACAATAAAACCAAAAGGGTCAAAATCCACGGAGACAGAATTATTACGAGTAAATTGGCGGACAATTATGAGGTTCTTAATCATGTATGGGGCATATATGGTGTTTTTGAGGGATAAGGGTGGATGGGGAGGTTGTGTGTATGAGGTACCATACCCTTTAACTGGAATGTGTTGTCCACTACCAACTGTAACATATTGAGGATGCTTTAAATTAAACAGTTTAGGGATAGTACCTGCAGATTGGGTGACGTGAGATGTGGCGTCTGAGTCCATGTACCAAGTATTGTCAGACTGTTGCATGGAGAGGGTGTTGAATGTCTGTCCCAACTCAGTGAGTGTCATACCGGATAAGGGCTGCAAAACCTGACCTTGCATGAAGTGGACCTGCTGCGAGGCTGAAGCGGGGCCCAACAAACCAGGGTAAGAATACGGATTGTAGGACTGCTGGTACTGGAATGGACTCGGTGTCGCGGCTCTGGCCCAGGCGTCGCGGCTCATCTTGGGGCGTCGCGTGTGCAGTGTTGAGGCGCGCCCGATTGTTCTGCGATCCACATTCTTTATTCTTCTTGCTGGATTACATTGGCCGCGACCGCACCACGACCTCGCCTCACTGCCGCGGCCTGCCGCTTTCCACCGCGTCCCTGCTACGGTTGAGAGTTTTCTAGCGTTGGATCTTGAGGGCGCGTTTCGACCGCTAATGTCTTCTTTGTGCTCATCCTAACCTTGCGTCGAGTCTCTTCGAACAATCGCGGCGAGCTTTGTTAAAAGGCGGGTAACGGATCTGCTGTTGAATCATGGTGGCCAAAGTATCATATTCACCTTTAGGAAGGCCAACAATCAATGTAACACGGTTTGGTGTCGATGCGAGCTTATCGGCAAATTGATCGTCGATAGCTTTAATCGTTTGTTGTACTCGATCACATTGGAAAAGTTTTCAGGCGTGTATTGTTAAATTGCTCATAAATACACAAAGACGGGTGTGCTTATTGTCTGAAAAATTTCCTCCAAACGATTCCATAACTTTCGAAGTGTGGCGCGGATTTCATGATAGTAAGAAGAAGGTCCCGAGAAATACTACCATAAATCCATTTGTTTGACGGCGTCTGAGCGGCCAAGTAGACTCGTCAATCTCAGAAAGTGCGGAATGGTGTCATCGATGTGATCGAAGCACGTTATAGATACATGCGTGATTACGAAGCGATTCAACCGGGGAGAATCTTGATCGTTTTCTTGATCGAAGAATGAGAATAAAGTTCTTGATGTTTGTATGATTGAAATTTGGATGAAAAGAGGATGACAATGTGGTGGTGAGATTTGTGGAGGTAGAAGATTCAGAAAGTGTGGAAGATTCAGGGATAGACATTTAGAGAACATGGGAAAGAAAAAGAAAAAACCTAAAAAATTTGGAGGGAGGAGGGGGAGGCGCCATGAGGAGAAGTGCGGTAGCTCAACAAAAAAGCTAGGGTTTTTGTTTTAGGCTCTTGATACCATGTAAGATGATATTAATCTCCCTTAGGGAGTCTTTTATTAATATCAAGGTATATAGAGTACAATATTCATCTCTTATACAATAGGAATCCTAAGCCTATATAAAAGAGGAATCCTAGTCTTACCATAATTATATTTACACAATATATGAAAATATTCTAATTATGGGTAGGAAATATATTGTTTCCTATATTTACACGTTTACATTATTATACATAATTTAGGGCAAAAAACATAAGTTCACGTTAATCCGAGAACTTCTAGATACACTCTAAACGACGTTATAAAGAGATTTTAACTGTATTTGCATTTATTGACCAACTTTTACATCCATCCAAAGCATGGTTGTCTGAAACATTTTGAGGGTCATGTTCTAATTCATAAAAGTGAGCCCTTAATATAAGTAAATATACGATTTCATAATTATAAATTATTTTAATTGATAAATAACAACCCAATACAACTTTAAGTTAATCAACTCCTACTTTGATTAGGCTAAAACTTGCGAATTATGGACTTTTACAGTAAATCTGACTAATACTACTTAATAAAAAAATGAAAAAATAAATCTCTAAAAATTACATTTTTCAAAAGCATTGTGAGGTAGCATAACTCGCACGGACTCAAGACTATCCTGATCCAGAGTCAGTGCAGAATTATCAGACGACATTCTACGCGAAAATATAGCTGGACCTGGACGCCTATGCATGATTTTTGTTTTATTTCAGTATCTTATGGAGTAATGTTTTACTACTATTACTGTCCTTATTATAAATGCCAACTGCCAAGCAATCAACCATTTAACAGCTTCCGCTAATTTTTTTTAGTTATAGCCATTTTGTCCTACTTGAATTATGTGACAATTTCACTTACTGTATGGGTACGTCCAACACTAGAATTCAGTTTATAAGTTTTGAATTCTGAAAAATAATTCAGTGAAATTCTATATAAATTATTTATATATATTTAATAAAAAAAATATATATAAATAAAAGTTGTGGCTAAAATTATTGAATTTCATAGAACTAATAACTGATACCTAGCTCTACCTCTGTCCAACATATATACATGTAGTGGATGAAAACAGTAGTATAATTACATAGAATTAAAGGTGGTCGGATAAACGTGTTTCATCAGAAAATCTTATTGTGTATATAAAAAAAATATAGATAAAAAATACTTTTTTATAAATTTATATTAAAATTTTAAATCTTCTTAACACCATTCTAGTTTGTCCACTGGATTAAAACTTTATTATAGTTAATTTCTTCTTAAAATTCAAAAACACCACTTATTTTAAAATAAAAAATCTAAAACACTATTTATTATAGAACGGGAGGAGTAATGTCTATTTATTTGGTTGCTTCATTTATTGATGTCCCAAGGGAGATAAAGTTAGGACAAAGAGTTATCACATTTTTATTACATTGATAATTTTAATTTTTTTGAGTATCCATTTGATGTTGACCTTGCGGTTTTTATTGTTTGTTAGAAACATT
The DNA here is from genome assembly GCA_029844215.1 of Przewalskia tangutica. Lineage (NCBI taxonomy): Eukaryota > Viridiplantae > Streptophyta > Magnoliopsida > Solanales > Solanaceae > Przewalskia > Przewalskia tangutica. Next base: position 102,943,829 of record CM056734.1, on the reverse strand, counting down.
ATACAGTAAAATCTCTATAAATTAATAATGTCGGGATCGCGTAATTTTATTAATTTAAAGAAATATTAATTAATTGATAAATTAATAATTTATTAATTTAAAAAGATTTTTTTCGATTCAACGAACCTACATTATTCTTCATGAATAAAGCATATATATTGTATTGATTAATTGAATGATATTCATATACAATATGACTAATTAAATATAATACATCCCCCTAAAAAAATAAAGTTCATTGTAGTACGCAATACTAGTTAAAACTTAATGCAAGTTCATATATGGTAAGAAAATTAACCACTATATAAACAACATCAAACATTCCTAATTAGTCAATCCAAATCAAACCAACCAACCATGACTTCACATCTAAAAGGTGTCAAAAATTCAATCATGACAGATCAAAAACGTAAAGCACTATGTGAATATAAGAGATATCACCCCACATGCACTCAAAAAGATTTGCATCAGTGGATTGATGAAAATTTTCATTTGAAAGTTAGTCAATGTACAATATCGAACGCACTCAAGCGATCATATGTATACCTTTCGGCTAACTTAGAAAAAGAAGGAGATATCAAGCGACACAAACCTGCAAAATATCCAGATACAGAGAAGGTTCTTTATGAGTGATTTCTCCAATACCAACAACGTGTAAACATGTCCGGAGAGCTAATTTTGGAGAAGGCAAGAGACATGATGAAACTTATATACCCTCAACAACCTCCTGAATCACACAAATTTCTCAAGGTTGGCTTGAGAAGTTCAAGCTAAGACATGGTATCAAGTCATTTCATCGCTTTGGAGAGAGTGGTTCTGTTGACATAGAGGACATGGAGAATAAATTGGTGGCTATAAGGGAAAAAATAAACCACTATCCTATGAAGGATGTTTTTAATATGGATGAAACTGGTTTGTTTTACAGGTTACAAGCTGATCGTTCTCTTGCAACGAAACAACTTGAAGGAAGAAAACAAAGCAAAGAAAGGCTTACAATTGTTATTTGTTGCAATGAGGATGACTCTGAAAAAAATTCTTTTATGGTTTATTGGAAAGTACGCAAAGCCACGTTGCTTCAAAAATATCAACACGAACAACTTGATTTGTCAATATCGTTCCAACACACGAGCATGGACGACGAATGTGCTTTTTGATGAATATGTTCGTTGCCTGGACCAGAAAATGCATGGTAGAAGAATTTTGTTAGTGGTAGATAATTGATCAGTCCATCCAAAAAATATTGAAGGACTACATAATGTTGAGTTGTATTTTTTTCCACCCAACATGACGTAAAAAATCCAATCATGTGATGCAGGGGTAATAAGAACTTTCAATATGCACTACCGCATGAGATTTTACCGTAAGGTATTATAGGGCTATGAGTTGGGAGAATCTGATCCATAAAAGATTAATGTTTTAGATGTCATCAATCTTGCAGTCTCAGCTTGGACGATAAATGTTCAGCAAGAGACAATAACAAATTGTTTTCGACACTATAAAATTCGTTCGCATGATGAAGTAACCTCAAGGAATTTAAATAAAGGATCTACCGATGGGGCATTCATGAACTTGATACGATGATTAATGGCCTTGGATACCGCAATAAAATGGATGTCAATCACCTATTGAATTACTCGTGTGAAAATGATACATGTTCAGAGGTTCAAAGTTTAAAATAAATTATAGTTAGTGTTGTTGAAATCCTATTGAGGATGAAACTGAAGATGATACAATGACATTGCAACCAATTACGCGAAAGGAAGCACTCATAGCGGCAACAACTCTTCTCAATTTTTTGTTGCAGTATGAGAACGCAATACCAGAGCTTTTGGATGCAGTAAGAAAAGTTAGAGATGAAATACATCTAGATTTAAATTTTAAGAAGAAGCAAACAACAATAGAATCATATTTTACTAAGTTGTCCTAGTTATATTTGTAATTTTATAGAATTATTAATTTATAATATTGAAGGGAACATAAGTTTATATAAGGGTCTTCCAGAAAATTATTATCTTATTAATTTATCGAAATTATTAATTTAGACCTTGGGCCCAAGTCGGAACCGAGATAAATTATTATTTTAGAGAGGTTATTAATCGAGTATTAATTAATAGAGGTTCTACTGTATACAATGCGTCGATATAATGCATGTATTGAAATTCAATAAATTAGCACATACTTTGCCTCTATTGAAATTTCAAATATGATCAAGAAGTCACCGGATCAATTAAGATGATCAATTATAATGTGAACAAAAGGAAAAAAAATACAAAGACCTCTTGTGTTATATTTACCGACTTCTCTATGTTTTAATGTCAATCACCATTGAAAATGATCATATAACCAAAAATAATTTGTAATGGATCATTAACCAATCTCCTCAACATAGTGTTAGTTAATCTATTATTTTTCGTTCAAATTATATAAAATATATAGTTTGAGAATCTTTAATAATATAAGAGTATATAAAGTCATTCTAAATTTAGAAGTGAGTCTCAACTGATTGATTTGATTTATATCTATATAAAACTCTAATTAATTGTCTTCTAGAAAAAGACCTTTGCCGATGTAGGCATGTAGCCCCATTTGAAGTGTCAATAATCGCATTTGATGTAACGCATCAAGCTCCGCTAAAGTATAATTAGTCAATTCTTGCCCCGTATCAAATGTGCATAAAGATAAAACAATTATGATACATTAGCTGTATTGATAACAACTCTGTAGTTTACACTTTTAGGATGGACGGTCCTGCTTGTCACAATTTTGTTTATCACAATTTTGTTTGTGATAAAGATAAGTTTGTTTTCTGTTTTACCACTCCTATGTGGTTCTGTCATCATAACCTTTCAATTTGATCTTATGAATGACCCTCTTGACTTTGTGGAACGACCCTCTCGGCGTTCTTTGTAGCCCTCTCGGCTTCTTTATAGGATGATCATCTCGGTATTTATGTATGGTCCTCTCGGCGTTTTGTATGAATGATTTGCTGAGTAGATTTTTCGCATGTTGTCGAATGCTGCGATTTTTTTGATCGAATTTATATCATTTTAACTTTGGGAGTGAATGTTGCAGCTTCTTTAACTAGAATTACATCAGACCTTGGGAACGAAAATTGTGGCCTTCCGACCTCTCAACACTACTGTGAAAAGGTTGTGTGTGTTGAAAAGCTCCGACCTCTCAACACTTACTAATGAGTTTCAAATTATTACTCTATATTTTATTTGTGTATCTTATTTTTATTCTCCAAATTAAACTTGGAAACTAAATATAAGTGCTTTAATTTCTTGTTTCAGGTGGAGCTAAGTAGCAAGGATAGCTTACCTAATGATATGAATGAACTAATGAGGAAAATGGATTAAGGGTTTCAGTAAAAAGGGATTTGGGTCAAGTTATAACATGGGGCGGGTTAAAAATTGTTAAAGTATGTATATTGTGTACATAGCCGACAGGCCTCACATCCAGCCCATAGGCCTCAACGTCCAGCCCATATCATCCGTGTAGATTGAGGATTAACATTTATGGTATATTTTATATTACATTTGTATATTAATTAGTCTTGTAGTCTTATCATAATTATATAATTAGTCTTCATATAGAATAGGAATTTAGAAGTAGAATAGGAAAAGAATCTTCCTATTGTAAGTTGTATATATATGTCTTTCATCAATAAGAATAATCAAGGGATTAATTCTTTCATGGTATCAAGAGTCTAGGTTATTTTCCTTGCTTCCGCTTCTCAATTTTTTTCTTGAAAAACTGTGACAAATCCCCCCCCCCTCTGTTTCTGCAAAACCCGAGCCCCTCTCCCTAAAATATAGTCTTGTCCAAAGTTCGTTCTATTCACCATGACTGATAAAAACACTTTTCATCCTGCCCAAATAGTTTCTAATATCAAGCGCGTTCTTCCTATTGTTCTTGACCTAGAAAACGTTTAGTATGGGACGTGGGCGGAATTATTCGAGATTCATACTATGGAACATCAAGTTCTTCACCACATCATTCCCCTGCCTACTCTTAAGGAGGGTGATACGGAGACTACAGAGGTTGTGCCCATCAAAGTAGACGATCCAAAATTATTGGGTCACGCTTGACGCAAAGGTTCTCCAATGGATTTATTCCACAATATCCATGGACCGTTTACAGACGATTATGAACCCAACTCCACAACTATGGAGGCTTGGAATCGATTGTGTGATATCTTCCAAGATAACAGTCATTCTCGCATTGTTACCCTTGAACATGAATTTTCTCAAGTTGCTATGGCGAATTTTCCTAACGTTTTATCTTATTATAAACGACTCAAGGACTTGACAGATCAACTTAGCAACGTAGGTGCTCCGATTACTAATTGTCGTCTCGTTCTACAAATGGTTGCAGACTTATCTGAGGCCTATAACGGTGTAGCTTCGATCCTTCGTCAAAGTAACCCCCTTCCGGAATTCTATCAAGCCCGCTCCATGCTCACATTGGAAGAAGTGTGTTTGGCTAAAAAGGTGGCTATAGGGTCTAGTCCCGTCGTCATGATGACTGCGTTAAATTTTCCCCCTTCCGTTTACGCCAACGTGGCCAAAATCGCAACAACGGTTGTGGTAAAAAGGGTCAAAATCAGAAAAATAATGGCAAGAATCGTGGCGGCAACATCCGGAAACGATGGCGATGGCGGCGATCGGCCATCTGTGGCGTGGGGCAAGCAGTGGGCTCTAATGTAGTGGCGATGGGTCGATCTACGCCCGATCGGCGCCGCGGCCACGATATCTTGCGATCGGCATCGCGGCGATGCGAAGCGGGGCCCGATTTTGTGATCAGGCCCGATTTCTCAGTCGAGCTCGGGTTTGAATCATTTTATGTGTCAGGGTAGCAGTCCGGAATACTCGGGTCTCGTCCCCTCAAGCCCATCACGCAGCGGGACCACACGAATCGACATTGAAGCCGCGATGCACACATTTGGAATGACTTCACCGGACCCAAATTGGTACATGGACACAGGCGCTACTACCCACATGACATCCGACCAAGGTACTCTCTCGTCTTATTCCAATTTGAGCAGTAATCGTGGTATAATTATTGGTAATGGTAGTTCGATTCCAATTAAGGGTTATGGTCATAAAACTTTATCTCCTCCCCATCCACCACTTATCTAATACCCTTCATGCCCCAAAAATAATTAAAAAATCGGTGTATGTCCGTAAATTCACCACTGATAATTGGGTTTCTATTTATTTTGATCCGTTTGGATTTTTTGTGAAGAATTTCAAGACGGGGAGTCCTCTCATGAGGTGTGACAGTAGGGGGGATCTTTATCCAATCACACCAAGTCTCAGTTTCTCGCGTCAAGCCATGTCATCCACTTTTTCACCGGTACTCCAAATTGTCAATCTTGTTCTCTAGGAAAAAATATTTAGTTGCCATTTGTAGTTTCAAATTCTCATACTTCAATGTCATTTGATATTATTCATAGCGATTTATGGACATCTCTCGTTCTCAGTTCTATGGGTCATCGATATTATGTTTTATTCTTGGATGATTATTCTAAATTTTTATGGACGTTTCCAATAGCCAAAAAATTCCAAGTTTTTTCCATCTTCGTAAAATTTAGAGCTTTCATTAGAATACAATTCGAACGAAAAATAAAGAATATTCAATGTGATAATGACAAAGAGTATGACAATGGAGAGTTTCGGGAGATTTGTGCTCAAAATGGGATAAATTTTCATTTTTCTTGTCCTCATACGTCTTCAGAAAATGGGAAAGATGAACGTAAAATTCATGTCATTAATAACATCATCCGCACCTTATTGGTTCATTCTTCCGTCCCTCCGTTGTTTTGGCTTCATGCTCTACAAATGGCCACATATCTACTTAATATTCTTTATTCTAAAGGTTTGACATATTCGTCCCCTCGTCATATTTTATATAATAAGACTCTTTCGTATTCTCATCTTAGGGTCTTTGGGTGTTTGTGTTATCCCTGTAACACCTCATTTTAACCGGAGTTGAAACGGTGTACTACGTATGGTTTATTCCTAAATTTATTTTAAGGAGTCGCCACCTAAGTAGTCTAGTGAATTAGGACACTTTAAATGTAACATAAAATGCTACAAATGATCTCCATTTAAAAGGTCTACAAAACTTAATGAGATTCTAGGTAAGGGTTATTTATTATCCTAAAGGAAAGAGATTAGGCATCTTTTAAGATCCGCTAACTTACGGTTATCCGGTCAAACTTAGGCTTAATCATTGTATTAAAAATGTATGTTTTGAAAGCATAAAGTTAAGAAAAGAATGTTTGCAAATAATTACTTGAAGTATATATTCTCCATAAAAATTGGATGAGGTTTTGTTTAAAAATGCATAAAAAATGGTTTTTGTTGGGAAAGTATATTTTGTATGTAAAATTGGTTTTTGATAGAGATATGCCTTTATATGGCGAAAATATATGTGACAAACCTAAAATAGACTAATGGGGATTTCCGATTTCTAAAACTACTCTCTTAATTTATTAATCCTAAGTTACCTATTCTAAGCATTTAGAAAATCATACCAGATTATAAAATTAAATTGCAATAAAAGTAAATGGCGGAATTAAAGAATAATAATGAAGAATGACTGGGGAGGAAAATATTGCCATCCAGCCCGTTTTGTTTAGGAATTCCGAGGTCGTAGAATGCAAGTAACATAGACGCGGATCTTCGTTTGATGAGAAATGCGATGAGTCTCATAGTAAGACTCTTCGTTGCTCCCGATATATTTCATGTAAAAATAAGAAAAGAAAAGGATTAGTATGCGTCCAAGACTTGTTCCGTACGACATAAATGAAGATGGATATGGAATTAAACACATAGATACATGTCTAAAATATTTAGTACCGCTGATGATAATTAACAAAGAAAAGATAAGTTAACCTACCTAACATATAATAAATCAAACACATCAAATAATGGGCCAAAATGCAACAATATATAAGCAAAACAGTACGGAGCCGACCCACGGCCCATAGCTCTTAGACTAAATAAATTGAAGAGTCCTGATGTTTGGAAGAGAACGGTGGCAGAGTGTTGATGACATATTCAGAGAATCATGGTGTCAAATTTAATGTTAAACATGTCATATACAATCTATAGTCAAGCTATATTTCTTTAAATCAGTGGGTATATCTGTTGGCGATTTCCACGTGCTCACGCAAGTGTACGTATCGTCACAAGTAATATAGTCTATAAGACCGAATATCGTCCACAGAGTCTGGTTTTCAAGTACCGATTATCTATTCTATGATTTCTATTTCGTGAACGGTAATTTGTTTGTATTTTTATCTAATAGCTAAGACTAAGTGCAGAAATTAAACTAAATTACTTAGGTTTAATCAGTTATGATGGAGATAGGGCTTCCAATATCTTCAACTATCCACTCTATTCAACCCTTAATGCAACTAAAATGACTTCTTCTACGTTAAGATATCGGTTAACTAGACTGTCTTATATTCCGATTAGGACATATAATCACTCAACCCCAGTGCAGAACTCTTCTATATTTCTATGATAGGATTTACCACATATGAGGATTAAGAACAGTAACCTATAATTCTACACAAGTATCAGGGTACTTTCGTCCGCAATTTTAACCTATGTCTAGTCAATTACACCATATACAAATCTCTCATCTCGATTTTTGATTCGAAATCATAAAGGTTATGATAATTAGTGATCAATTAATTATCAAACATTCATACCAAATATTGACTAAATCTTAATCAAGTGAATAAGAAATCAAACTACTGCATTAATTCATGAATAACAGTTTCAAGCGATTCATAAGGAAAGCCTTAATAGAGTGTTTAGCTCTTAGTCATAGTCACGCTAAGAACTAATACAAAATTCAACATGAACTGAAATAAAACAAAGAAAAGAGAAAAGAAAATAACTTGAACTAGGTCTTCAATCTTGATGCCTCCAAGAGTTGTGTTGTGAAATATGTACAAGAATTCCCCGCTAGCATGAATAATATGACCTAGGATATAGGGTTTTATACTTATAAACTATATTGATTTGGACCCTTATACCCCTGTCCAAATTCGGCTCGAATCTGCAAAATTCCGCGTCGGCACCGCGGTGCCGGAAGTCCTGTAGCCAACCTGAAATCGCAGATCTTTTGGCACCGTGGTGCTGCATAATGGAACCGCGGTGCCGAAATTAATGCAGCAAATATTTCCCGAAACCTTGTCCTTTTCTCGTCCGGACTTCGTCTGATTTCTTCTATACTTCCCGGGACTTCTTAGACTTCTTTTCTTGGTCTTTTCTTGTGCAATTTACACCTCAATTAAGCTCATCTCATCTTCTTTTTTCCATTTCTCCATTTTGGACCGCTGTGACTCAAAAGAAATAAAAACGACCATAATACTATACTAAACACAAGCGAAATGAGTAAAATACTAGCTAAAAATGACTCAAAAGGTGTATACAAAATACGCCTAACAAACACCCCAAAACTTAACATTTGCTCGCCCTCGAGCAAAGATCAAAACAAAACAAAGACACAAAAACAAAAGACTCAAAGACTCAAATCAAGCAACTGCACAAGTACTTAGAAACAGATGAACGTCAGTTGGGATAATATGTAGGAATAGATATAGCATGAATTTAGCAATCAAGAATTTCAAGTTAAATATTTCGCAAATTCATTTCAATCATAAGTAATGAAAGCATGAATACCTAACATATGCATATCAATTTCATTTAGTTCTATGGACATGTTTACTTGTTATTCTCCACTAATCATAGACATACATTCTAGAGATCATCGGGACTTTTCAGGGTTGTAATGTAGGCTTAGGCAGAGATAGATAAAATTAGGCATTTAGGCTCAATTTACGTACCATAAGCGTTTTTCTTATTCAACTATTTTGTCCTTCTTTTTGGTACTCTTTTCAGTTCATACCTATCATTCTCATTTTCTCTTTTGAGAGAATGAGATACATTGTAAATAACAGGCACCCCCAAACTTAGACTTTTGCATATTTTTTATTGGGGTACATCAAATTTTTCACTCTCTTTTTATCACTTTTTCAACACTTCTCATTCCAATACTTTTTCATTATCACTTATGACACACCAAATGAATCATAGGGTGTCAAAGAAATAACTTATTTTAGATTCAACGGGGTTGACTAGGGGTACAATTTATGTCAGGGTAGGTAATGAATGATAAGAAGGGATAACAAAAAAATGTCTGAATCATCTCCCTAAACATGTACATCTTAGCTATTTCGCCTCAAATAGCAAGCAAACATACTTCACAGACATTTTTCAATTGACAACACATAGGCTAAGCATCAAATATTCCACATAATCAAATTTTCATAAATTTTTGGCATATCTAACTTAAGCACACAGATTTTAGCTTCTCATTTCATTACATTATCCCACTTAGTTCACTAGGCGTTTCAAATAAGCACATCATGCATGATTATAAAAAAAATTGACTCACATAAAACACAAAAACAAACAAAAGACTCAAAACAAAAGACTAAAAAATAGACACAAAAATAAAATAAAGTAAGAACACCCCCAAACATAAACTACACATTGTCCTGAATGTGTAAAAGACTCAAAAATTAAAGGGGCGACTTACAGACATACATCGGTTCAGAACGGTGGTGGTGGCGACGGATATTGCACTGAGACAGTGTCTGTGAAAGGAGATTTGGCGATTCAGGGCCTTTTTATTTTTCGAAAATCGCTATCGGCACCGTGGTTCTGCATAGTGGCATCGCGGTGCCTAAATTCCTGCGCCATCTCTGATCTTTGGCACAGTGGTTCTGCATGATGGAACCGCGATGCCGAACTCCTGATTCGGTGTTTTCCAGCATTTTTCCCTTCTTCATGTCTCATTCCTTCACCTGGCATCACAACACAATAAAAGTACCAAAAGTGAGACTGTTCTAATTAAACTAAAACAAACTAAAATGAAAAATTTAAATAACATAATTAAAACCTTGGGTTGGCTCCCAAGTAGCGCTGTCTTTAACGTCTTTTAGCCGGACGCAGTTAACATTTACTAGTGCCCAGTGGATCCTTCTGCGAACTGCTTGCAATCCGCACAGTCATTGTTGCATGTCTCATTTTTCCTACAATATTTTTTTCAAATAAGGGCCTCATATCTAAGATTATCCACCAATTACACAAGGCAAACTTGTCTTCTAGGCTCTCTATAATGTAGGGATCGGTAAAATTTCCTACATCTCTCAACTTTTGGGGGTGCCCTTCAAAGTATGGACTTTCTTTTTGAGGGTCAGCAATGACATTTATTGTTGTCCCTTCTGCAATAGGGTGGTCCTCAGTGACCTATTCTTTCTCTACACCAACTATCTCTCCAAATTCCTCAACAGCTTGTTGTGGGTCAGGTTCCACTATCTGCTCACCACTCCTCGTAACTGGGTCACTCGGTGGACTTTCTTGAGATGTAACGGGTACCATGTCCATCAGTTGCCCGATTTGTGGTTCCAAATTCAGAATTTGTCCCACTTGAGTCTCCAAGTTCTGCAAAGAGGATCTTACATCCATCATGAACTGAGTTTGGACGTTTGTGAGTTCCAACAATGCTTCTCTCAATTCATTCCGCTCCTCGATGGGGCCTGACTCTGTGGCTGCTGAAATTATCCTTGAGGATTCGGATTTGGGTGAGCCGAGTAAGGCTTCTGCGCATTTCATTCGATCTTCCTGTGGAACCTGTGGGTTAAATTGTTATTGATGATACTGATGATGCGGATAGTAGTCGAAGTGTTGTTGCCCCTGATAGTAGTAGTAGTCTATTTTTTACCTATAAAATAAGAAAAACAACAAAAAGTGATAAAAAGATGCTCGCAAAACAAGTTAGAAACTTGTTCCTGGAGCAACCAAATTAGAAATAAAATAACATAATCAAATATATACAAACCAAATTAGAAATAAGATTAGATAATTCGATATTGAAAGTATGTCAGTCCCCGGCAACGACGCCAAAAACTTGTTGGCGATTTCCACGTACTCACGCAAGTGTACGTATCGTCACAAGTAATATAGTATGTAAGATCGAATATCGTCCACAGAGACTGGTTATCAAGTACCGATTATCTATTCTATGATTTCTATTTGGTGAACGGTAATTTATTTGTATTTTTATCTAATAGCTAAGACGAAGTGCATAAATTAAACTAAATTACTTAGGTTTAATCAATTATGATGGAGATAGGGCTTCCAATATCCTCAACTATCCACTCTATTCAATCTTTAATGCAACTAGAATGACTTTTTCTTCTACGTTAAGATAGCGGTTAACTAGACTGTCTTATATTCCAGTTAGGACATATAATCACTCAACCCCAGTGCATAACCCTTCTATATTTCTATGATAGGATTTACCACATAGGAAGATTAAGAATAGTAACTTATAATGCTACACAAGTATCAGAGTACTTTCGTCCGCGATTTTAACCTATGTCTAGTCAATTACAACATATCCAAATCTCTCCTTTCGGTTTTTGATTCGAAATCATATAGGTTATGATAATTAGTGATCAATTAATTATGAAACAATCATACCAAATATTGACTAAATCTTAATCAAGCGAAGAAGAAATCAAATTACTGCATTAATTCATGAATAACCGTTTCAAGCGATTCATAAGGAAAGCCCTAATAGAGTGTTTAGCTCCTAGCCATAGTTACGCTAAGAACTAATACAGAATCCAACATGAACTAAAATAAAACAAAGAAAAGAGAAAAGAAAATAACTTGAACTAGGTCTCCAATCTTGATGCCTTCAAGAGTTGTGTTGTGGAATATGTACAATGATTCCCCGCTAGCATGAATAATATGACCTAGGGTATATAGTTTTATACTTATAAACTATATTGCTTTTGACCCTTATACCCATGTCCAATTTCGGCTCGGATTTGAAAAATTCTGCGTCGCATGATCTGCGAGAATGGCAGCGATGCGGAAGTCTGTAGTCAACCTGAACTCGCGGATCTTTTGGCACTGCGGTGCTGCATAATGGCACCGCGGTGCCTAAAGTACTGTAGCAAATATTTTCCGAAACCTTGTCCTTTTCTCGTCCGGACTTCGTCTGATTTCTTCTATACTTCCCGGGACTTCTTAGGCTTCTTTTCTTGGCCTTTTCTTGTGCAATTTATACCTTAATTAAGCTCATCTCATCTTCTTTTTTTCATTTCTCCATTTTGGACCGCTGTGACTCAAAAGAAAGAAAAACGACCATAATACTATACTAAACACAAACGAAATGAGTAAAATACTAACTTAAAATGACTCAAAAAGCGTATACAAAATACGCCTAACAATATCATGAAAGTACCAAAACCAGGGAAAGTTAACATATCTTATAAGTTCAAATCAAGGTAATACGATCATGTATATAAGATGATAAGAACTACACAAGCCTTTTAGTTACAAACTAAGTCACATACTGCTCTAACTTCATGTTGGATTCATATTAAGTTAAAACCATTCCTCTAGGACACCAGTTGCCCCCTAAACCCAATCAAGTAAACTTGTTACAAACTAGATATGCATATAAAACAGATTCAAGGTTATTTCAAGGTTCAAGTAAGCCTCATACTGATTTTTAAACTCATAGAACTACATATGAGATTATCGAGCAATAAGTAGTTGTTTTGTGCATATCCTATACCTATTCTTTAAGCATAGCAGGGCAGCTAGTAGTAAGTCAAAATCAACACACATAGGAAGCTAAATCAGTTTAGACATGACTTAGGGAAAGGGAACACTTCCTGGAACAGTTTTACCGCATACTAAACCAGCATCATTCGCAGCTCAATATATTATGCCAAATTCAGAATTAATAGTTACTTACAACAAACTTCTATCTTATACTCAAATAGGCAGAGAAGGGACACAACTTAATAGGTTTCCAACTAAGCCTGCTAGAAAATATACTCACAAAAGACCATTGCTTGACTGATTACATCTAAGTCTAAATTTTGAAGAAATCATAGCACTACCTGGCTCAAACCAGTAGCCAAACCAGTAGTCAAACCAGTGATCATACTTGTATAAAATGAATGGCTATCATTCATATATTGCTGGACAGATTATGAACTTTATTATCCTGAAATGATAGGTTTAAAACATTTCTTAACTAAACAGTCGACCAAACAATGCTTATAACCAGTTTCAACATACTAAACTAACTCGTAGAGAACTTAATCACCAGTACCATAATATATTTAATAGACGACGAAACAAAATAAACAGGAATATAGTGTCGACTAACTGGCTAAATCAGGTATACAAATATATAACCCAGATCATATTAAGCAAATTGAACAAAATTTTAAAGATGGAATCGTGTTTACCTTCTCCGGATGGCGAATCGGGGCGTCATCTCGATTCGTCGAGTCCGCTCGAAGGTGTTTTAGACGTTTCGACTGAAGAGAAGCAAGAATTGATGTTTCGGATTCTTGTTGAAGCAAAATCGCAATCAAAGAAGGGTGTTTGGCTTTGTAGTATGTAGAATGTGTAGTTTCTGAGTTTAAGCTTCTAAAGGATATGAGTCTATTCTCAATCTTCAACCCAAGCCCAGAAAATCTGATCGAAAGTAAAAATGTAAGTTTTGTTTTTGGCCTTCAGACCCAAGGAAAAAATCTCTTCCGACACAACCTAAAGGGTTGTATTTATAGTCGTCCAATTCAGAAGGCTACCTTGGTGTATTGTGATAATATAAGTGTTATCTACCTTTCTGGTAATTCTGTTCAGCACCAGCGCACTAAACATATAGAGATGGATATTCATTTTGTTCGAGAAAATGTAGCTAAAGGACAAGTACGCGTCTGTCATGTCCCTTCCAAATTTCAAAATGCAGACATCTTTACAAAGGGTCTTCCCTCAGTCCTTTTTGAAGATTTTAGAGACATTCTCAACGTACGAAGACCGCCCGCTATGACTGCGGGGGTGGGTTAAGTATGTATATTGTGTACAAAGCCGGCATGCCTCACGTCCAGCCCATAGGCCTCAACGTCCAGTCCATATCATCCGTGTAGATTGAGGATTAACATTTATGGTATATTTTGTATTACACTTGTATATTAATTAGTCTTGTAGTATTACTATAATTATATAATTAGTCTCCATATAGAATAGGGATTTAGAAGTAGAATAAGAAAATGATCTTCCTATTGTAACTTGTATATATATATCTTTCATCAATAAGAATAATCAAGGGATTAATTCTTTCAAAGAGCTACTAAGAGATTCGATGGTGCTCTAAGTCGGATAATTATTTTTAGAGTCGCCACCTAATTGATTGGTAAATTAGGAAAATCAGTGTGAAGGATTTATTTAAAGAGTTTGAAAAATCCTATCTAAATCATAATCAAGGTAAAGGTTCTGGTGATCCCACGGGGAAGGTGTTAGCACCCCGATATTAAGAATTTGTAGTATACGGTTGACCTATGGGTTTTATAGCATGCTTTAAAATGATTAAAATTGCTTAAGGTTTACAAATCCGCAAAATACTTGTCATTTCATTCATTCAAACTCAAGAATTTTATTTAAAACAAAGAGTTAGGCTTCCGCCAAAATAACATGCAAGGGGGTAGTTGTGTCAATTTATTTTGGAAAAAGGGGCATATTTGCCCTCCGTTAAAGTTTGAGGACAAATATACCCTTCCCGTTATTAAACTTGTATAATTTGCCCAAATTTAACTGAGTTGCCCAGGTGGATGACATGAACGCATACATGGGCCTTGATCGCCACACAGGATGAAGCCCATTTGTTTCGACGGGCAGTGACCCAACATAAAACACAAATCCGTTTAATTAAAGCGACCAGCGATATGACAAATTCTGAGTAATATGAAAAATTCACATGTTCTTCATTAATTAATCCAAACCAATTTACACACCACATTACATCTCTTTACTGAAACCATAACCCAGAATACTTAAAATTTGACCCCTTCTATTGATTCATCACTATAAGCTCACATCACACTACTTAGAAGATTAGAGATCAACTTCTATTAAATTCACTTTCCGAGAATAAAGTTTGTGGCAAAGGCCCAGGCGTTGTTGTTAACTGGGTCGGCAAGATGGTCAGCAAGATTCTCTAATGGACCCTTTCCAGTGACGATAGCCTGAGCAAAGAATCCAAACATGGAGAACATGAAAAGTCTACCATTCTTAATCTTTTCACCTGAGCTCAAGAAAGCTATGGGTCATCGTGAGGCCCAAAGGATCAAAGCTACCACCGGGGTAAAGTGGGTCAACAACCTCGAGAGGCCCACGGAACATGGTAACCTCAACAACTCCCATCAACACAACTTGGCAAGTCGGATGGCGAGATGCTTTGTCTTGTGGACCAAACGAGCAGGTTGCCCAGTAGTCAGTCCACGCCGTTGAAAATGGGATCCATCCGAACCATACAAACACCGAACTTGACACCATTACGGGCCAAGAGCTCGGGAAGACACAACCAAGAGCTCCAAACGGCCCCATCTGCGATGGATCACCTCCATTTCGCGGTTCTTGCAAAGGTCTGCAGGTCGGTGAAAGTCGGCGGATGTCCCACCCTAGTCACGGGGAACTCACGGTCAAGTAGCCAGAGCCTCACGGAGAATGGGCCCAAGTACTTGACACGGTCAGGACCGTACCATTGGCTGTCAGAAGAAACATGTTTGGCCTTGCTAGCGGTCTTCCTCATGGTGAATCTTCCATTTCCGGTGATTTCAGAGGAAGATGGTGAGAGTTTTACTGCCTTTCCGACAAAGATAGAGGAAGAAAGAGTCATTTTAATTAAACGAATTTGTGTTTTATGTTGGGTCAAGGGTCAGGTCGAAACAAATGGGGCTTCGTCCAGGTAGCGCACATGTGGCGTCCATGTGGCGTCCACCTGGGCAGCATAGTTAAATTTAGGAAAATTGTACAAGTTTAATAACGGAAAGGGTATATTTGTCCTCAAACTTTGACGGAGGGCAAATATGCCCTTTTCCCTTAAATTTGAGGGCAAATATACCCCTTTTCCCATTTATTTTTGGACTAAGAACAGCTAAATATGAATTTGAGTAGAACTCTATATTTAGTCCAACAATATTGTCTAAATTGCACTTGCATGTTTTGAAACATTTTTAAAGTTTGGAAAATGGTATAATTCGTCTAAAAAGACATGCTCAATTTTGAAAAAGAAATAGTAAAAAACTGGTTTTATTTGTTTCCTTTTTGCATCTTATAGTTTTCCGAGGTCAAATCATATTCTACTTTCCGAAGCCCATAAACCAAACTCAAGTCCAAGATAGTTTTAAAGTCAAAAACCATTTAGTTGGGCTTAACCTGCAACCTTATCTTTAAAATTTTAATTTCAGTCCATATTGATTTCCGAAGGGGTCCAGTAGTCTGTTTATTCTATTTGTGTCACTCAGGCCCAATTCTGTCTCTTTTTATATCGACAGCCTAAATAAATTCGAATTGATTTTCAAAAGTCCAAATGTGAGCTTAAAGCCCAAAGCATTTTAATCCCAAGTTAAAGAAACCTATTTTCCAGATTTTACAAGAATAAAACAGTCCTTTGATTGCAAATTTCAGATTTTAAAACAAGTTTGAAATTCACTTTTGAGGATCTAACTAAACGATCTACGTATCATTTGCCTATCCTAGGTTATAACCATAATAAGGCGTTCCAATAATAAAGTATGTTTTATTACACAAATTATACATACGATATATGTGGAAAATGAAACGGAGAGAGAGCTTAGGCTGTTGGGCCTACCTAAGCCCACCAGTTGACTATTTTCATCCATAGTTGAGCCTTGTAATGCAAATACTAGCTTCCCATATGCGAACTCGATCAAGAATGTGTATAGTTGGGCCTCAGTCCAACTGACTGAAGGAAGAAATAGCAAGCCCAATAGGGCTGTCGCGGTATACCTCGGCAGTGGAGAGAGGAGGGAAAAAGGGAGAAATCAATTAGAAAGCATCTAAGAATTATTTATGCGCAAATAATTTAAACACATGAAAACAGTCCAAATAAAATAATCACTAACTCAAAACTAAGCTAACCAGCCAAACACAACCCAAGCAAAATAGTATTATGAAAAAAAATAGCCAAATGGGCTTAGCCCAACAACAGGTCTTCAAACAGAAGAGAGAAACAGAAAATGAAATCACATAAGTGAGCCAAGCCCAAACCAAAAAATGCAAGAAGAGAAGAGCATCAGATTCTGCATCACCATCACAGCCCAGAATTATAGAATTAATTGAACCTAGGCGACATATGCTAGGGTATATTCGGCCAGTATCCATGGCGTACTCATTATACCATGATATGGTACCGATATATTCCTTGTATATCGCAGGAGTGTTCAAACTTATAACAAAAATGAGGAAAACAACTGAGATTTCAATGCAATGCAAACATGTCTTTTGACTCCTACTTTCAAGCAGAGATGTTCATAATTTGATCCCAAGTGTCCAACATCACTTGGCAATTCATTTTATTGGAGACTATGGATATATATAAGAGGAAAGTAGCCACAGGTTCACACATATGGTCAATAATCAGCTAAGGTAATCTTAAGTATCAAACTTCAACACTCAGACTAAATTGACATGTCAAAATGGCAAAATCATAAGGGACTTGCAATACATAGCAAAACCAGATGGTAGAGACCATGCCAAACATGTTCAGAGGAAGATACAACTGCCAAGGGAATCACTAGTATACACGATAGCCATGCAGGGAGAAATTTTCAATCAGAGTACACTAACTAGAACTAAAAAAATCGAACTGATAATGTGACATGCATTTTTGTATTTCATTTTTCTGCCTAGACCCATGATTAACTGTCCCAGCCTTAACATGGTGATCTAGACATGTAAGGGCAAGTAGACAGAACATACGTGGAATTTTTTGAACCAAGATAGGCAGGGAATAGACACAAATGGTCATCATGCAGATAAACAAAAACTCACGTGGAAGCGTTTAGACAACTACTGGAATCATGTTAAGGGTAGGGGTTGTATGTTAAGACACTTAACAGCTCATATAACAATTCAGAACTTATTATCCTTACTTAGATATGCATTTAGCCTAGGTGTTTAGAATTACATATTTCATGTGGTAATACGGAGCACACAGGTGAATTCAGACCAAGTAGTTAACACAATGTTTATCCAGTAAACATGTTATTCCAGCTCAACATGAAAATGATCTGAACATGTGTCAGCCAGAACTTGATCATAGAAAAAAAACTAGATAGCATACAACTCTCAGTTTCCAGGTTTCTTTTAAGCGGATATCAGAGTACAAGGTGGGGGTTTAAAATTAACCATCTCAGACTGGGCACATACAACAATAGGCAATAGTATGACTCCTTTTTTAATAAGGGAAACTAGACTCGGTATTTATGTGACAAGATCCAGAGTTCACACATATTCACTTGCTAGTTAAGCTATGACATATTATTTCAAATTTATTAAAACTTGAATTCATCTTAGGCAGACATTAAATGAGTGTTAAAGCTCCAACAGTTTCACAAAGATACGCAGAATATGCAGACAAGATATCCAGCTCAACACATTGTGACACCATTTCCCAACCTTTTAAGTTCTTATAGTCTGATGCTTATGCTAAGTGTAGACTAAGGTGTAAGCAAAAACATTCAACAGGCTTAGATCCCTGAGGAAGAAATATAGCATATTGTGAGTGATATTAGGCCTGACTTGCAAGATATGACACATATGAACAACAGTGGTGTATCAATAGTCATTTATGTTAAATAGGGGGGTCCAGCAGTCCGTGTACGGTGTACCAACATATCACAGGTCCCACACAATTTCATAATTGTATATTACTTTGTATATTAGTGTTATACCTTAATTAGGATTGTAATATTATCATAATTGTATAGTTAGTCTCCTTATAGAATAGGGATTCAGATGTAGAATAGGAAAATGATTTTCCTATGTAACTTGTATATATATGTCATTCATCAATAAGAATAATCAAGGAATTATTTCTTTCGTGGTATCAAGAGTCTAGGTTCTTTTCCTTGCTTCCGTTTCTCATTTTTGTCTTGACAAAAACCGTGACCCCTCCTCAGTTTTCCAACCAAAACCCCGAGATTCTCTTTCCTCACAAATTCCCTTCTCCGAATCTTGTTGTTCTATTCCCTATGGCTGATAAGAACAATTTTCATCCTCACTGTTTCTAACATCAAGAGCGTCATTCTTATCGTTCTTGACCTAGAAAACGTCCAATATGGGACATGGGCGGAATTATTTAAGATTCATGCTTTGGCACATAAAGTCCTTCACCACATCATCCCTCTAGCTCCTCCAACGGAGGGTGATAAGATGTCTACTTCTACGATTGTTGTGCCCACTAAAGAAGCAGATCCAGAGTTATGGGTCATGCTTGATGCCAAGGTTCTTCGGTGGATTTATGTCACTATCTCCTTTGATCTTTTACAAACGATTATGGAACACAACTCCACAACTATGGCGGCGTGGAATCAATTGCAGGACATCTTCCAAGATAACAGTCATTCTCGAATTGTTATCCTTGAGCAGGAATTTTCACAGGTTGCTATGGCAAATTTTCCAAACGTTTCTTCTTATTGCAAACGTCTCAAGGACTTGGCAGACCAACTCCGCAATGTCTGTTTCTAATAGTCGTCTAGTTCTTCAAATGGTTGCAGGCCTGTCAGATGTCTATACCGGTGTTGCTTCGATTATTCGTCAGAGTACCCCTTGCCAGGATTTTATCAAGCCCGTTTTATGCTTACTTTGGAAGAAGCCGGATTGGCTAAGAAAGTGGTGATTGGGACCAGTCCTGTCGTCATTGTGACTGAGTCCGAATTTTCTCCTTCCGGTTCCACCAACTCTAACCAAACTCGCGACAACGAGGGTGGTAAAAAGGGCCAAAATAGGAAAAATGGCAAAAACCGAGGCAGCAACAACGGAGGCAACCGGCCGCCAAGAAGATTCTGGGCCCACGTGGCCTCGCCGCTGGCATCCGATCCCAGATCGCATACAACGCGCCCTCCTTCTCAAAGACATCGCGCGCGCCTTCTTTCACGGTTAGAATTCAGGGTTCAGACAAGCTTATGGGCAGCCCCAGCAGTCCGGTATACTTGATCCTCAACCCCCTCAGGCTCATCACGTAATGGGACCCACAGACCGACATTGAGGCAGCAATGCACACGCTTGGCTTGACCCAACCGGACCCCAATTGGTATATGAACACAGGCGCCACTACTCACATGACATCCGACCAAGGTACTCTCTCGTCTTATTCCAATTTGAGCAGTAATCGTGGTATAATTGTTGGTAATGGCAGTTCTATTTCAATAAAGGGTTATGGTAATAAAACTTTGTCCGCGCCTCATCCACCGCTAGTCTTGGAAAATACCCTTCATGCCCCAAAACTAATAAAAAATTTAGTGTATGTCCGTAAATTCACGACTGATAATTGGGTTTCTATTGATTTTAATCCGTTTGGGTTTTCTGTGAAGGATTTCAAGACGGGAAGTCCTCTCATGAGGTGTGAAAGTAGGGGGAGATCTTTACCCAATCACACCAAGTCTCAACATCTCGCGGCAAGCCATGTCATCCTCTTTTGCAGTTATTCCTCCTTCCTTGTGGCATGCTCGTCTAGGTCATCCGGGGCCGTCTATTTTATCTTCTTTAGATAGACATAAGTTTATTTCTTCTAAGGGTACGCGTAGTTTTGATGCGCGAAAAGATGCACACACTTTAACGCAAGTGCACGTTATCGTGACAAGTAATATAGTCTAGGTAAGACCGAATATCGTCCACAAGGATTAGTGTTCAAGTACCAACTATCTATCTTTTGGTATCTATTTGGTAACCGATATTTGATTTTGTTGTTTATAACTAACAATTATAAAGACTAATTAACTACGTGTTTACTTCAGTAGTGATGGAAATAGGGCTTCCACGTCTCCTCAACTATCCGCTTATATTACTTATTAATGCAATGAATTATGGTTCTTCTTCTTTTGGAGCTAGCAGGTTTACTAAATTGTTTTATACTCCCGTTAAGGCTATATAAACACTCAACCCCAGTATCGCTCCTTTCTACCTTTCGGTGATAAGGATGACTCTATAGGAGGATTAAGACCAAAAACCTAGTTAATCGTCACGCGCCATGCGTAAAATTATGTGTTTAAACCTCTCATTAACGCTACACAAGTAATTGAGGTATTTTCATCCCCAATCCAAAATATGTCTACCCAACTTACAGCATATTCACAACCTCATCCTTTCGAAGTTTGATTAGAAATCATATAAATAATGATAATTAGTGATCAATTAATTACCAAGCATTCAAAACAATTATTGGGTAAATCTCAACAATAAGAAGAATAACCATAAACATGCATCAATTCATAACATAAGGTTCAAGTGATTTAACATGGAAAACCCTATAATGGAATTAGTTCCTAGCCATTGACATGACAAGAATTAATTCAATATCCAACATGAAAACTGAAAGTAAAGAAAGAAAGAAAAGAAAATTACTAAGTTAAGGTCTCCAATCTTCAACTTCAAGAATCTTGTGTTTGTGCAAGAAGGGGAACCCTTGAAAACTGCCTAGGGTTCTCCTTTTATAGGCTCAAAACCGCCTCAAACTTTTCCCTTCGTGCCCGCCCAGTGCGTCATTAAACCGATTTTCCGCGTCGCAAAACTTGCGTTGTTACGGTGATTTGGCGCGCGACCGCACTTTGTCTTTGCAGGCGCCGCGACCGCAACTTCGCGCCTACGGATATTGGGCGCCGCGGCCGACTCAATGGAGGAGCCGGCGCTGCAACGTGTCCGTGCCTGGTTCGCCACTTTCTCGCATTTCAAGCTCTGGAACCTCCGTTTTTGCCCTCTTTTCGCTTCTTTTCCGCCATTGGGCCATTTTAACCAACTTGACTCAAAAGAAAGAAAATCTATCCTAATATGACACGTATTTGTACAAAAAGGGACAAAAGACTAACTAAAAATGACTCGAAAAGTGTATATAAAATACACCGATCAAATACCCCCAAACTTAACATTTGCTCGCCCTCGAGCAAAGATAAAAAGAAAGAAATAGAGACTCAAGGAAAAGGAAAATAAACAGACTCAATGACATTGATCACTTTTGCTGCATTGGTGTTACTTAGAAAAACATGAAGATTAGCAGAATAATATGCAGGAATATATAGCATGAAATTTTAGCACACTAAACACATTAAGCTAGATATTTCGCAAACTCATTTTTATCATGCTTAATGGAAGTCAAATACTGAATCATGCATGTTAATTTCAAAAATCCTATGGCATTTTTACTTGTTATTCTCCACTAATCATGGATATGCATAAAAGAGATCTTCAGGACTTTTAAGGGTTGTAATGTAGGCTTAGGTATGGGTAGGTAAAAATAGGCATTTAGGCTCATTTTTGTGTACCATAAGCTCTTTAGCTTTTCAATTTTTTTTTCCTTTTCTTTTAATTCTTTTCTTCACTTCAAATCTATATTTCCCCTCTTTTATTTTGGGAGAGTGAAGTGTATTATAATAACAAGCACCCCCAAACTTAGGCTTTTGCCTATTTCTTATTACTTTTTTTTTATTGGGGTGCATCACTTTTGTTCACTCTTTTTGTCTCTTTTTAAACACAATTTATTCCAACTATTTTACATTTCTACTTATGGCACAATTGTGGGAATATAGGGTGTCAAAGAAAAGGTTTAATTTTTAGGCTCAATAGGGCTGACTAGGGATATTTTTAAAGTCAGGGATAGAAAAGAGTGGTAAGAATTGACTAACAAAAAAATGTCTGAGTCATCTCTCCTAACATGCATATCCTAACTATTTCGCCTCAAATAGCAAGCAATCATAACACATAGATTTTTAATCATTTATCATGCACAATTCAAGAAGAAACTTCAAGTAGACAGATTTTGTGAGTTTTTGGCATATCTAACCTAAGTGTTTAGATAGTTGCTTCTAATTCCATTACACTATTCCATCTTACTTCACTAGATGTTTCTAGTAATTACAGCATGCATGATCTTTTGACAGACAATTATGACTCAAAAAGAAAAAAAATTGTGACTCAAAAATACACAAAAACAACAAAAAGACTTAAACATACTATAACAATAAGACACAAATAAGAACACCCCCCAAACTTAAATCACACATTGTCCCCAATGTGAGCAAGACTCAAAATAATAAAAGAAAAAGACACTTACAAATTTGGTTTAAAATGGTGGCGGTGGCGGTGGCGGTGGCGGTGGATAATGCATCGACCATTGGTTGAACATGGAACTCATCTCGTCAAATTGCTGGTGCAACTGTTGTTGCTCCTGCCTCAATTCTTGTTGCCCTTGTCTCAACTCATGTTGTCCTTGTATCACTGTGTCGAAATGTTGCATCATCATTCTCTGGTTCTGGAGCAACTGCTCCATCATAGGCACTGGAGGTTCTGATTCTGTGGTTGGTTGGTGGCTGCTCCCTGCCGCATATTGAGCCTCTATTTCAGGCTCATCTTCGTTCATGGCGGCCTCTGCTGCTGCGGTGGTCTTGGTGCTCTTCTTCACTGTTGGGGCTTGGTGCGGGAAAGAGTGCACTATCCCATATGACATGAGCAATTGGTTTCTCTCATTAGTATCGATGGTAGGATCGGGACCCCATTCACGTGGCATAAATTAGTGATAAGTGAGTCATGTCTCAATCCACTGTTGTTACCAACCCGCTGATTTCTTCAATACTTTGCACTATCTCTTTCCCACATCAATCGCCTTCCCGCATGATTCCATATATCAATTTAATCCTATCTTACGCACTCGTGAAGTGGTTGATGGATCAGACGACATCGATTTAAATACAACAACCATTGGTCGCTTATTGAATTGACACTGCGATCCTCTTGACCCATTTCTCGCAATATCAAATGCAGCCCGGGGTAGTTTCACTATGTCGCGACGGCATTCCATCGATGTTGGTGGTCTTCTAGACCATGTTCTAAAGTAACTCCAATCACCATCTCCTCCTTCAACATCCGCTGCTTTTAGAGACATATTTATCGCTTCGCCACGGGCATATACCTTCCCCTCACAAAGCATTTGTTGTCCACCTTCTCCGGAAAGTTAGCATAGAATTCACGCACCATCGCTGTGTTCATTGGTGCTATCTTCTCCGGGTTTACAAATCTCTTCCACCCCATCATCTCAATCATTGTCTGAATGGGCTCATAGACATCCTCTTCCCCAAACGAATCCCTCTGGTAGTCCATTTCCCTTTCAGGGATTAAGGGCCTAGTACTAAGCTTTTTGTATCTTGCATAAGTTTGGTGGCTAACGAACCTAGTATCATCGTGACATGTGAGGTGGATGTGGAGGCTCTTCTCTTTCTGTCAGACATGGTTAAATCACTTTTTGCAGCTTACAAACTTAGTATCACAAATGTTTCCCAACACAATCACACAACACTAGCAGCTACAACACTAACATCCTCAAACTCCAACTCATGTACTACACAATACCCACACCCTCCTTGTATACTCATTCTCTAAATTTCACAACCAATTTTTCAACACCCCCAACGACTTCAACAATGCACATTCCTCCAAACTATTACCTCATTTGACTACTGAAAAGCTTTCAAGAAAAGATGAAGATTACTTTTTTGACGGTGTTCTTCAAGATTTTCTTGCTTCTAATGGTGATTTGAGGCACTTTGATGAAGTTTTGTTGGTTGAAATGGTTAAGGGTTTAGGGACTTTAGGAATTTTTTGTTGTGGTTGGGTTTGATTTATGGAAGATTTGTGGGTGAGGTTTGAATTTTCGTGGGTTTTGTGGAGAAGAAAGGTTAGGTTTTTTGTTTGAATTTGGGGAAAATCGGGTCTTTGGGCGTTTTATTACTCGATTTCCAGCGGCCAGAATCAGCCAATTGGCGCGCAACTTTCTGCAGATTGGGAATTTGCGCGCCGCGGCTACTCTGGCGCCGCGCTTCCTGGCGGCGCTTAATCTTGGCGCTACGCTCTTTTTCAGCCGTATGGCCACCCGCTTTTTCCGAAATCTGGTTGTTCTTCGCCCTTCAATTTATTGGCCTACACCTGTCAATCACAACACAAACACTACCTCCGTGAGACCGTTCTTAATAAAAAAAACTACTATATTAAAGTAAACTAAATCAAAATACCTTGGGTTGCCTCCCAAGTAGCGTTGTCTTTAACGTCTTTTAGCCGGACGCAAGTTCCTTAACTCAATAAGTGTGGGGTGGATTAACCCCACAACTAATCCATTTTTCGTTTTCTTTTTCTTCTTCTTCTTCTTCTCTGCTTAGAATTATCTTCAAGGGAAGGTTCAGGAACACATACCTGCTTTTGTGGAGGTTCGGCATCACATACCTGCTTTTGTGGAGTCAGCTCCCTTGGTTTGGCTTGTACTGGCTCACAGGGGGTTTTGATGGTGCTGATTGCAAAACACCTGCTCATGGTTGGTGGCTCAATGATGTGTTTAAATACTTTAAACACCATTTCTTCCTTCTCCACCCTCAACGTTAGCTCTCTTCTTTCTACATCGATCAAGACTCTTTCTATCGCCAGGAATGGTCTCCCCAATATGATAAGGATTTCTGCATCCTCTTCCATGTCAAGAATGAGGAAGTCCGCAGGAAAAAAGAATTTTCCTACTTTAACAATCACGTCCTCAATCTTCCCTCTTAGGTGAACCATTCATCCTGTCGGCTAGCTCACAGTGGTTGGTTTTGCCTCACCCAACTCCAACCGTTTAAACACCGATAAAGGCATCAAATTTATGCTTGCCCCTAAATCGCAAAGAGCTCTGTTGCATGTCACCCTGCCAACTGTGCAAGGTAGTGTAAAGCTCTCTGGGTCTTTTAGTTTAGGGGGCAACTTCTTCTGCAAGATAGCACTGCACTTCTCCGTTAGTGCTACCATCTCATACTCTGCCAGTTTCTTCTTCTTCCCCAAGATCTCCTTCATGAATTTGAAATAGGAGGGCATCTGCTCTAACGCTTCTATAAAGGGTATGTTGATATGCAGCTTTCTGAATGTCTCCAAAAATTTAGAGAATTGTTTATCAACTGCCTTCCGCTGCAATCTCTGTGGGAATGGGATCTTCTCTGTATACTCCTTCTCTGGAGTTTTCTCTACTACTGGGTGAGATTCAACCACCTTCTCTTTCTCTATCTCTGCCCTTCGTTCAACTGCCGGTTGAGGTGATCGCGCTTCCAATCGTTTACCACTTTCAACCGTATCGCTGGCATTGTTCCTGATTCACCTCTGTTGCTTGGCGGTGTACGCAGCTCATTGTTCGATTGCTTTGCTAGCTGACCTACTTGTGTTTCCAAGTTTCTGAACGAGGATATGGTTTCTGTCACGAACTGGTGCAGGCGTTGGTGAGTGCCAACAAAGCCGCCTCACCATCTTGCTTTTCGCCGAATAGGTATCAATCGCTGAGAGGTGGGGCTGAGTAAAGGTCGCGATTCGTGTCCGCTGGTTTTGATACTGGCCCCTATATTGATTTTGCTGCCCCTGGTCTCCTCTCCATGAGAAATTTGGGTGATTCCTCCACCCTGAATTATATGTGTTGAAGTATGGGTTGTTTTGGGGCCTCTGATAGTTACCCACGGCCTGACACTCTGCATGCTCGATTGACACATTATTAGGATCAGCTGCAGGACATCTATCGAATGTATGTGGGCCTCCATAGATTTCACAGCTCTTAGGCATCCGTGACCGCATTTATCGTCTTGTGTTGTCTTTGCTTGTTTCGTCTAAAAGGTCACTTGGGCATTCAAGGCAGCGATGACATCTATCTCGTGGACTCCCACTGTTCTCCGACCACTCGTTGGTCTATCTTCGGTGACATGGTTGTTGGTGGCCATATCTTCTAATAATTCGTGAGCTTCGTGGGCTGTTTTCCTCATGAATGTCCCACCTGCTGCTGCATCTATAATTGTTCTGGTTGTTGCGCTCAGCTCGTTATAGAAGATGTGGACCAAGTTCCACAACTCAATACAGTGGTGTGGGCACTTTCTCTGCAAATCTTTGAACCTCTCCCAAGCTTCGTATAGTGACTCTCCATCTGCTTGGTAGAAATTATTCAGCTCCCCTCTCAATTTCGCTGCTTTGCACGGGGTAAAGAATTTGGCTAGAAATTTTGTGCCAGCTCTTGCCATGTAAAAATCGAATCAGCTGGCAGGGAATTTAACCATACTTTTGCTCTATCCTCGGTGAGAAGGGAAAGAGTCTCAACTGACAAGATCATCGTGAACGCCATATCTGAAAGTTGCACATAGCTCCAAGAAATTAGCTATGTGTATACGTGATCCTCGATGGCGCCTCCAAATTGCACTTGTGTTCGCACCATGCTTAGAATCGCCGGCTTTATCTCAAAGTTATTCGCTCCTATTGTTGGGAGCCTAATACACGCTCAGGTTCGCTCACCTCGCAAAGACGTAGTCTCCCAAGCTTCTTTCTCGCCGACTTGAACTCTTTCCTCGACATCCATAGGTACTCGCCGAGGCATTCCTCGTTAGGTTGATTTTCACCTAACCCTTTTCTCATCATATTGTTGTTTTCGACGCCGCCCATCTCAACTAAGGCCGCAATCCCGTTCTTTCTGCTCGGTTCTGAGTTTTCTCAATCTCTGGATTGAAGGGAACAAGAGTGTCTGCCCCTCTTCTCCTTCGCATAAACTGATTTCCTGAAACAGATCAAAAACAGACAAACAAATCACGGCACCCTGATTTTTACCGAAATAATAAAAAAACGTAAAAATAAAATAAAAATTAAAAACCAAATTAGAAATTAAAAATAGATAAAATTGATATTGAACTATGCCTAATCCCCAGCAACGGCGCCAAAAACTTGATGCGCGAAAAGATGCACACACTTTAACGCAAGTGCACGTTATCGTGACAAGTAATATAGTCTAGGTAAGACCGAATATCGTCCACAAGGATTAGTGTTCAAATACCAATTATCTATCTTTTGGTATCTATTTGGTAACCGATATTTGATTTTGTTGTTTATAACTAACAATTATAAAGACTAATTAACTATGTGTTTACTTCAGTAGTGATGGAAATAGGGCTTCCACGTCTCCTCAACTATCCGCTTATATTACTTATTAATGCAATGAATTATGGTTCTTCTTCTTTTGGAGCTAGCAGGTTTACTAAATCGTTTTATACTCCCGTTAAGGCTATATAAACACTCAACCCCAGTATCGCTCCTTTCTACCTTTCGGTGATAAAGATGACTCTATAGGAGGATTAAGACAAAAAACCTAGTTAATCGTCACTCGCCATGCGTAAAATTAGGTGTTTAAACCTCTCATTAACGCTACACAAGTAATTGAGGTATTTTCATCCCCAATCCAAAATATGTCTACCCAACTTACAGCATATTCACAACCTCCTCCTTTCGAAGTTTGATTAGAAATCATATAAATAATGATAATTAGTGATCAATTAATTACCAAGCATTTAAAGCAATTATTGGGTAAATCTCAATAATAAGAAGAATAACTATAAACATGCATCAATTCATAACATAAGGTTCAAGTGATTTAACATGAAAAGCCCTATAATGGAATTAGTTCCTAGCCATTGACATGACAAGAACTAATTCAATATCCAACATGAAAACTGAAAGTAAAGAAAGAAAGAAAAGAAAATTACTAAGTTAAGGTTGTCGCACCCGATTTTGAACTCTCAGGCTTGAATGCGCGACGGAATGGTTATCCTCCCCAAAAATGTAAAAATAAATGTTTAAAAATGTTAAGGGAGTCGCCACCTAATTAATTGGGTGAATTAGGACACCTAAATTCTAACCGATTAAAGTCAACATTAACTCCATTTAAAGGTCTGCTAAACTTGGTGAGATTCTGGGCAAGGGTTCTTTATTATCCTAAAGGGAAGGGATCAGACACCCTAAAGGATCCGCTAACTTGCGGTTGTCCGTTCAAACATAGGTTAATTTTATTTGGCTAAGGGATGTATGTTTTTTTAAAAAAAAAATTATTTAAGTAAAAGGGGTGTGGCAAATATCTAAAGAATATATGTTGATAACTAAAAGGGTCTTATAAGACTCACGAAAATATACAAAAGTTGATTATGCATTTATAAGACATGAAATTGTTTTATTTGACAAAAGTAAGAAAATGATAAATTACTCCTATTAGTATATTTAAGACTCTTATATAAAAGTTAATTATGAAATTATTTTTTATACGTGTACGCGAAAATTACTTCCTATGATATTTATGAAGAGTTTATGAAAAAAAGTTTAAGAATTAAATATGGAGGAATATATTAACTACATGACTAAAACATAGCTAGGATTAATTATTTTAGATTTAGATTTATATGATGAGCCTAGACTAAGTAAAAGACGAATTTATCTTTAAACTACCCCTTCCAAAGTATTCAAAGACTAGTAGAGTTAATTATCCTATTAATTACAAGATTAATAAGTATGACAATAATAAATAAACAAATAAATAAATGCATAAATAAGCAAAAGGAGGAGTGAGATTGGAGTTGTTGTAACGTCTAGAACGGATGGTGACACCATCTATCCTATAGCTGTTTGGAAGTGTGGTTGGCGATATGGAAGTCATGATGAGTCGCATACCGAGACTCTTGATTATTCTCCCGATGCATGTCATGTAAAAAAATAAGAAAGAAAAGGATTAGAGTATCTCAAAATTTTAATAATGCAAATAGATAATATGCTAAATAAACTTAGATAAACATCAAGTGATGACATTTTAGGCATAGGGTTATCACGCAATGCTAAAACAGTATTGAGGAAAGGGTTATACAATTTAGAACTGAACACAGGGCACACGTCAGTACACTAACATAACATTAAAAAATGCAGCTTCGTATCAAGTTTAACATATACTCTAAAACTGGGGACATATATTCAAGATTATCAAGGCAAACCAATCAAATTCACAGACTTATATAATTCATCCATTAAGCTTAACAAAACATTAAGGATTGTATCGGAACCAAACTTTAAATAACCAAGAACACATATCAGGCATATAGAAAGTCTAAACAAGCTTTGAGACATACATTATTCTAAACAGTAAGCAACAACTCAATAAGTACACTTGAGGATTCAGAAACCGTCACAACATAGCCAACATAGATGATAATCATCTTAATAGACTCCGATGACAGTTAACATTCGTTTAAAACATGTTTAAAACCAATCGACAGACCTAAGTAATAACTGAATTGAGATAAAACAATTAGCCAACACGTAACTTGATCATACAAGCCACACAACGCAGACTAAATAGACAAAACTTAAAAGGAAATGAGTTTACGGATGGTCAATGACAACAGGGACATTAGAGCACATTTCATAGATAAAATGCAGCAGCAAATTAACCCAAAATCAGCAGCAAAATGGCAAAAACCACCCAAACAGGGTGAAAATCGATCTAGCAGGGTCAAGATCGATCATATCTTTGAAAAGATTGGTCTAAAAAAATAGCCAAGATAGTGGCCCAAAATGACCAAAATCAGTTCCAACAATCCTATGGGATTACAACAACATTTCATATTAATCATACGCATGTTAGATGACCCTTGATGTAATGTTCTTAAAACAAGCTGAGTTGATTACACAACAGTAGTCATAGGTATTAGGCAGTCTTCGTGAATTCGGCAAATAGCAGGATGGGTGTTACACCTTTCCAGGTTTGAAGTAATCTTAACAGACATATAATGGAATCGTAATATGTCAACTAATGACACAAAAAGATCTAGGACTCTTACGCAAAGGTTGTACAACTATCCATACCCATAGAAAACACGATCGGACACACACACATGCTTAAAAGAAAACAGAATCGACACCACAAATAATGAAGAACCACAACTAACATATTTATCTGGAAACGACGACTAAATTAAGTCAAGCAGATTCGATAGAACAACATACGGCAAATAGCAGGATGGGTATTACACCTTTCCAGGTTTGAAGTAATCTTAACAGACATATAATGGAATCGTAATATGTCAACTAATGACACAAAAAGATCTAGGACTCTTACGCAAAGGTTGTACAACTATCCATACCCATAGAAAACACAATCGGACACACACACATGCTTAAAAGAAAACAGAATCGACACCACAAATAATGAAGAACCACAACTAACATATTTATCTGGAAACGACGACTAAATTAAGTCAAGCAGATTCGATAGAACAACATACGGATCCCATCATAGAACACACAATACCATTTAAGCAACTAAACAGTAGAAATAGAGTAGATTTCCGGACCTTTTGTGGGTAGCGAACTGAGGCGATGATAAATGTTTCCCAGAATCGTCGAAGGAAAGTTCGCAGCGATCAAGTAGAAAATATAGTAGTAAATCGAAAAGATGATAGAGGTTACGATGCGATGCTATGAGTAATCCCGATAATTGATTGGTGTCCTCCCCGCTCGAGCGAGGGTATTTATAGTTAGGATTCGATTCGAGGACTGAGTTTGTCAAATAAGGAAGATAAACGTTGGGTGCCTAACCTTGGTAATAGGATCTTATTTCCAAACTGGGGTTCTTTGAAGATATGGCACCAGATGAGTCAGGAGGATTTCGAAAAAAAATCCTAGCCTTGATTTCCATTCGTTTAGTTTCGAAAATGGTAAGTTTCGGACAGCTTGTAGGGCTAACGATTCTGCATGATTCCAGGGACTTGGGGACTGATTTGTGGGAGATTTGAGATTGACTTTCCTAAGATTTGGGACAGATTTTGAGACTAGTTTGGACTGATCTGGTTCCTAATATGGTCGATTTCGAAAGTGATTTGAGAAGATTTGGGGATGTGATTTGAGGGGAAGATCCGCGATTTGGAAGGAGACAGAAGCGGGATATTATTGACTTGTCGGATTCTCCGGCGAGAAATCTGGCTGGTGATGGAGCGAGGGTGCGGCGGTTGAATGGTACTAGGGTTTTGGTTTTCTGAGGTTAGTCGATGGGGAAGGGAGATCTGAAGGTATAAGGGGGATGGGCTGGATGAGGGGTGAGTTAAGGGCTTAGGGGAAATGGGCCTGCGGGTGGTTGGGCTGCGGGTGTAAAAGAAAAGGGGCCTGGGTATTAGTTGGGTTGGGTAGAGTTTTAAGTATTAGGTGTATTATTTAATTAATGGTAGATAAATTCTTTAAATTGTGATTAAATTATTTAGGTGTTTTATTAGTCTAAGCTATTATTATAATAATAAGTGTGGGCCGGCTAATTAATTAGTGCTTAATATTTTATAATGCGAGACTTTTATTAAAACTTATTTATTATGTGTATTTTGCGATGTAAAATTGCGGTTCTAACAAAAGAAAAATTGTTTAATTTATGGTTATTTATTTAAGGGGATGGACAAAATTGGGTGTCAACAACGGTCTCCAATCTTCAACTTCAAGAATCTTGTGTTTGTGCAAGAAGGGGAACCCTTGAAAACTGCCTAGGGTTCTCCTTATAGGATCAAAACCGCCTCAAACTTTTCCTTCGTGCCCGCCTGCACTGCCATTAAACTCGATTTTCCGCGTGCCGCTGCTCGATATCAGCGCGCCGCAACTTCGCGCGCCTTCGATATTGGCGCCGCGCCCGACTTATTAGTGGAGGCCGCGCGCCGCAACGTGTCCGTGCCTGGTTCGCCACTTTCTCGCATTTCAAGCTCTGGAACCTCCGTTTTTGCCCTCTTTTCGTTTCTTTTCCGCCATTGGGCCATTTTAACCAACTTGACTCAAAAGAAAGAAAATATATCCTAATATGACACGTATTTGTACAAAAATAGACAAAAGACTAACTAAAAATGACTCAAAAAGTGTATATAAAATACACCGATCAGTAGTACTCCACTTTGTCAATCCTGTGCTATGGAAAAATTAATAAATTATCGTTTGTAGCTTCAAATTCTCATACTTCTATGCCATTTGACATTATTCATAGCGATTTATGGACATCTCCCGTTCTCAGTTCTATGTGTCATCGATATTATGTCTTATTCTTGGATGATTATTCTAAATTTTTATGGACGTTTCCAATTGCGAAAAAATCCCAAGTTTTTTCCATATTCACAAAATTTAGAGCTTTCATCAGAACCCAATTCGAACGAGAAATAAACAACATTCAATGTGATAATGGTAAAGAGTATGACAATGGAGTATTTAGGGAGTTTTGTGCACAAAATGAGATAATTTTTTATTTTTCTTGTCCTCATACGTCCTCACAAAACGGGAAGCAGAACGCAAAATTCGTACCATTAATAACATTATTCGCACTTTATTGGTGCATTCTTCCGTCCCTCCATTGTTTTGGCATCATGCGCTACAAATGACTATCGATCTTCTTAATATTCTTCCCTCCAAAGGTTTGACATATTCATCCCCTCTCCAAGTGTTATACAATAAGACTCCTTCGTATTCTCATCTTAGGGTCTTCGGATGCTTATGTTATCCATTGTTTCCATCCACTATAATCAACAAACTTCAGACACGTTCTACTCCTCGTGTATTTTTGGGTTTTTCGTCGAATCACCGTGGTTATAAATGCTTTGATTTGTCCTCTAAACGAATCATCATTAGTCGTCATGTCCTCTTTGATGAATCTCAATTTTCGTTTTCTAAAGTAGAAATATCCGTGCCTATTTCATATGATTTTTGGATGATGATATTTCCCCATTTATTCAACATAATTTTTTGGATTTTTCACACAAAACGTCGTCAGCGCCGCGGCGCCTGCCATCTAGTGAGCCGAGAAATGAAATCTCGTCGCATGGCGCTAAAACTCGAGAGCTCTGCGGCTCATCCGCGCCACGACCTTGATCCTCACATGCGCTACTGACGATAATTCCCAAAATTTCTCAAAATTTCCAAAATTCCTCCAATCCAGCCCAGAGTCATGGTCCAGTCACTCGCAGTCAACGGGGTATTTTTAAACCAAAAAGAAATTTTAATTTGAATTCTAATGTTCTTAAATCCCCCTTACCCCGTAATCCTGTGTCTGCCTCAAATGACCCTAATTGGAAAATTGTCATGACCGAGGAATATAATGCTTTTATTGATAATAAGACGTGGGAGTTGGTACCCCGTCCATCTAGTGTTAATATTATTCGGTCTATGTGGATTTTTGTTCATAAGGAAAATTCTGATGGTTCATTTGCAAGGTATAAGACTAGACTTGTAGGTGATGGTAAGACTCAGCAGGTTGGTGTGGATTGTGGTGACACATTTAGCCCGGTGGTCAAGCCGACTACCATTCGGATTGTGCTCAACTTGCTCTTTCAAAATCATGGCACATTCATCAGCTAGATGTGAAGAATGTTTTCCTACATGGTGATCTTCAGGAGACGGTGTATATGCATCAGCCTTTGGGGTTTAGGGATACTAGATATCATAATCATGTCTGTCTATTGAAGAAGTTATTGTATGAGCTTAATAAGTCTCCACGGACTTGGTATAAGAGATTTGCTGATTTTGTTTCGACTATGGATTTTTCTCACATCAGGTCTGATAATTCATTATTCATATATCGTCGGTATTCTTCCATGACTTATATATTGTTATATGTGGATGATATTATTTTTACTGCCTCTTCTGATGCTTTGAGAAAGTCTATTATGACAATGCTCAGTTCTGAGTTTGCCATGAAAGACTTGGGCCCCTTGAGCTATTTTTTTGGAATTATTGTCACTCGTCATGCAGGTGGATTGTTCTTAACACAGAAGAAGTATGCAACAGAGATCATTGAGAGGGCTGGGATGTCATCCTGTAAGTCCACTTCTACTCCAGTTGATACTAAACCCAAGTTGGGTGCTGCAGCTGTCTCTCCGTATGAGGATCTGTCCCGCTATCGTAGTCTTGCAGGCGCCCTTCAGTATCTTACATTCACGCGATCAGACATTACATATGCAGTCCATCAGGTGTGTTTGTTTATGCATGATCCCACAGTTGAACATATGAATGCGCTCAAACGCATCCTTAGGTACATTCAGGGAACACTTGATTATGGTTTGCATTTGTACCCTTCGTCGACGTCTACACTCGCTCTATACGACGCCGATTGGGGTCATTGTCCGACAAATGCATCGGCCTACGTTTGATTATTGTATGTTTTTGGGTAATAACTTGGTCTCATGGTCTGACAAACGTCAATCTACGTTTTCACGTTCAAGTGCAGAGGCCGAGTATCGAGGGGTAGCCAATGTGGTTTCCGAGTCATGTTAGATACGAAATCTACTTTTAGAGCTTCATTGTTCTATTGAGAAGGTTGTCTTGGTATATTATGATAATATACGTGTCATCTACCTTTCTGGTAATCTTGTTCAGCATCAGCGGACTAAACACATAGAGATGGATATTCACTTTGTTCGAGAGAAGGTAGCTAAAGGACAAGTACGCGTCTGTCATGACCCTTCCAGATATAAAATTGCAGACATCTTTACAAAGGGTCTTCCCTCAGTCCTTTTTGAAAATTTTAGAGATAGTCTCAGCGTACGAAAACCGTCCGCTATGACTGTGGGGGTGTGTTAAACAGTAGGGTCCAGCAGTCCATGTACCAACATATCACGGGTCCCACAAAATTTCATAATTGTATATTACTTTGAATATTAGTGTTATACCTTAATTAAGATTGTAATATTATCATAATTATATAGTTAGTCTCTTATAGAATATGAATTTAGAAGTAAAATAGAAAAATGATTTTCCTATGTAACTTGTAGATATATGTCATTCATCAATAAGAATAATCAATGGATTATTTCTTTCAATTTAAAACCAGATTGTCAAACAAAGTCCTAAATTAACAGTCCATCCTTAGTTAAGTAGGTTACATGCTTGATTGTGAAATACATTCAAACTAGTACTAAACACCTATCAGGCATATTTAACAAATAATGTTGATCTTAAACAACTTTTAACTACTGATAATCATATAGAGCCAGTCATTATTATGAATTGAAAATCAAGTCTAACTAAGTCGACATGGACTATGAGCAGTGTAAGATTAACTAAATACGAAATTTAAACACATAGTTAATTAGACAATTTTCCAACTTTTACAGAGTGAAATATTAATTCTTTTAATTTTGAGAATTCTTTCAAAAACAATTACATTAATAATTCGGTTTAAAATCCAAAATTATGATTAATGATAAAACTTTTGTAAAATTAGGACATGATATACAATATATATATACCAATTGATATTTTGTCAAATGAAATGACAAAATACTTCCGGAATTTTTTTATAAAATCATATTCGCCTCGTAAAAGTATATTTTAATCCATCTGTAACTCGGGATTCTGAATAATCAAACAAAATTATTAGAGAATAAAAATTAGGTATCAATAATGAATTAAGTGATGTGAATAATTTTGATTGACGACACATATCATATCTAATATTTTATACCATGAAGAAAAATAGCATATTTCTCCTAGGTGCATGATGAAAATAGGCCTTCAAAAGGCCTATGATTCAGTGGCGTGGTCTTATTTAGAATAGGTAATGAATTGTCTTGGTTTTTCTGATCAGTTTACTCATTACTGCTTGAATTATGGAATGTGTGCAATCTTTTCACTACTAAATATTGGTCAATGGAAAACCATCCCCATCATCTGATGCAAAGAAATGATTGAGACAAGGGGACCTTATATTCCCTTATTTATTTGCAATATCAAATGAGTATTTTTACAAAGGATATATATGATTTTTTTTATCAAAGTTTTAAGGTATATTTGACCTTTTCCCTATTTTAAATAGTGTAGTAAGTTATATATAAGAAGAAAGAAAATGAAAGATGAATGATGTAAATATAAAAATAAATTAAAAGTAAAATAAAAGATAAAAATAATAGCATACAAAAAAAAGATTGTAATTTTATAATTATACCGTGTAATTACACCATCAATTTTCACCTCCTATTAATAATTGATGTTGCAGCTGGCTCTCCGTATGAGGATCCGTCCCGCTATCGTAGTCTTGCAGGCGCCCTTCAGTATCTTACGTTCACGCGACCAGACATTACATATGCAGTCCATCAGGTGTGTTTGTTTATGCATGATCCCAGAGTTGAACATATGAATGCGCTCAAACGAATCTTTAGGTACATTCAGGGAACACTTGATTATGGTTTGCATTTGTGCCCTTCGTCGACGTCTACACTTGTCTCCTATACAGATGTTGATTTGGGGTGGTTGTCCTGACACCAGACGGTCTACGTTTGGCTATTGTATGTTTTTGGGTAATAACTTGGTCTCATGATCTGCCAAACGTCAATCTACGCTTTCACATTCAAGTGCAGAGGCCGAGTATCGAGGGGTAGCCAATGTGGTTTCCGAGTCATATTGGATACGAAATCTACTTTTAGAGCTTCATTGTCCTATTGAGAAGACTAACTTGGTATATTATGATAATATAAGTGTCATATACTTTTCTGGTGATCCTGTTCAGCATCATCGGACTAAACAAATAGAGATGGATATTCACTTTGTTCGAGAGAAGATAGCTAAAGGACAAGTACGCGTCTGTCATGGTCCTTCCAGATATAAAATTGCAGACATCTTTACAAAGGGTCTTCTCTCAGTCCTTTTTGAAAATTTTAGAGATAGTCTCAGCATTTAAAACCGTCACATGATCAAGTGTGTTAAACAATAGGTCCAAAGATCCATGTACCAACATATCACGGGTCCCACAAAATTTCATAATTGTATATTACTTTGAATATTAGTGTTATACCTTAATTAGGATTGTAATATTATTATAATTGTATAGTTAGTCTCTTATAAAATAAGGATTTAGAAGTAAAATAGGAAAATGATTTTCCTATGTAACTTGTAGATATATGTCATTCATCAATAAGAATAATCAATGGATTATTTCTTTCAATTTAAAACCAGATTGTCAAACAAAGTCCTAAATTAACAGTCCATCCTTAGTTAAGTAGGTTACATGCTTGATTGTGAAATACATTCAAACTAGTACTAAACACCTATCAGGCATATTTAACAAATAATGTTGATCTTAAACAACTTTTAACTACTGATAATCATATAGAGCCAGTCATTATTATGAATTGAAAATCAAGTCTAACTAAGTCGACATGGACTATGAGCAGTGTAAGATTAACTAAATACGAAATTTAAACACATAGTTAATTAGACAATTTTCCAACTTTTACAGAGTGGAATATTAATTCTTTTAATTTTTTGAGAATTCTTTCAAAAACAATTACATTAATAATTTCGGTTTAAAATCCAAAATTATGATTAATGATAACACTTTTGTAAAATTAGGACATGATATACAATATATATATACCAATTGATATTTTGTCAAATGAAATGACAAAATACTCCCGGAATTTTTTTATAAAATCATATTCGCATCGTAAAAGTATATTTTAATTCATCTGTAACTCGGTATTCTGAATAATCAAATAAAATTATTAGAGGATAGAAATTAGGTATAAATAATGAATTAAGTGACGTGAATAATTTTAATTGACGACACATATCATATCTAGTATTTTATAATTTATACCATGAAGAAAAATAGCATATTTCTCCTAGGTGCATGATGAAAATAGGCCTTCAAAAGGCCTATGATTCAGTGGCGTGGTCTTATTTAGAATAGGTAATGAATTGTCTTGGTTTTTCTGATCAGTTTTACTCCTTGAATTATGGAATGTGTGCAACCATATGCAACTAACTTTGATAAGTTTTGACTAACCGATGATATATATAATCTTATATTTTAATAAAGGGTATATATGATTCTTTTACCACATTTTTAGGATATATTTGATCCTTTTCCCTATTTTGAATAGTGTAGTAAGTTATATATAAGAAGAAAGAAAATGAAAGATGAATGATGTAAATATAAAAATAAATTAAAAGTAAAATAAAAGATAAGAATAATAGCATACAAAAAATATATTATAATTTTATAATTATACCGTGTAATTACACCATCAATTTTCACCTCCTATTGATAATTGAAGAGAGTAACTACACCACTTCAATTGCACCTAATTTCATAGTGACAAACTATATAATTATTTCAATTACGCACAAATTCAATTCCTACGTGCCTTTCAAAACAGGCTCTTAAAGACGTAAGAGCCGTTTAGTAGGAGGATAAGTTATTCTATATAGATGAGATTGGCTATAACTTATTCCACCTTTTATTCAATCAAATAAAAAAATTATCTCGTCCGAATCGCTCATTGAACTGGCGGCGAAGGTCGAAATCGTCACTAGGTCGGGTTCGATCTCACTAGACCGCCTCGGAGCATACTTGTGATTAAGCTTGGACGCTAAAAGCATGCAGACGTGCTGCGATGTGGTTTGATTCCTCCGCATTCTGTTAGGGTCGACTAGATGATTGATCCGTTGGGCCTTGGCGACATCGATTACAGGTGCACATCCCGCGATTTACCTGGTGGTGGAGTGCTGAAGAGCCGGTCCCATCGCCTCCAGGAGTCCAGTACCGGTGCTTGTGTACGGGTACTAGTGATAGGGGGGGAATGAGGCTTTCCGAGACCTGGGTCATAAAAAAAAAAAAAAAAAAAATTATCTCACCTACCAAATCTAAGAAATATCTTCTTGTCGGACTTGCAACTTGTGGGTATATTTCATTGCCAGTTGTCTTTCTGTTTTCAAATTGACTAAAAGTTCATCCCTTCATTCATTCTTTGCATCTACCTTTCATCCATGTATACTCTATTTATAGGGCGAAGTTATTTGTAGGGAATTATTAGAGAAATCAATTGAAGAATCTAGGGTTTATATTGTTATTTTCTTGGAAAATTATGCATCATTAGCTATACACAAGGAGCGATCTCAAAGAATGGAGAAGTGGACAGCTGCACTTAGAGAATCTCCATGGGATTCGCGAAATGTTGCTGATGGGTATGATTATTTGTCTTTCTTTGTAATTCATAACTATATTCAATGTGCATATTTAAAATAATCCCACAAGTGTACTCATACCTTACCCTATCATGAGTGCAGAGATAATGTTTTCGATAGACCATTGACATTTAAATTAGCTTATAGTGCTTAAATAATTTAAGGTTGTTAAGAATAATAGCTAAGAGAGCAGGATCTAAAAGTTAAGTGTTGACTCTTATTGTTAAGATTTGTTTTGGTTGTAATTAGTTATTATTGTTGTTATAATGTTTTATTTTCTAACAATTTGTAGGCATGAATTTATATTTATCGAGAATATTATAGAACAAGTCCTACAAGAGGGCAACCAGACACCTCTATATGTTACTTGGCACCCAATTGGAGTAGATACTAGTGTCAAAGATATAGAGTTGTTATTGCAAAATGAATGTGGAGATGAAGTTCACATGGTTGGTATATTTGGCATTGGTGGAATAGGAAAAACAACTTTGGCGGTAGGCATCAAATTAATCAGAGCTTAACTGGGATCAAAGAGCTTAACAAGGGGAGTTTTTGCTGAAAATAAGATCAAAGATGCAGTTGAATTGTTCAAAAAATTGGTGAGAGAGAAGATTTGTGAGTCCGACGAAGTCATGTATGGAACCGTCATGAATGGGCTTAGCAAAAGGGGTCGCACTGACAAGACCTTAAGTTTGCTCAAGTTAATGGAACAAGGAAACACTAAGCCCAACCTATTCAACTACAACATTGTTGTTGACGCCCTTTGCAAAGATAGAAACTTAGATGCTGTTATCGATATTTTGAATGAGATGAAGCAGAAAGGCATTCGTCCAAACATAGTCACTTATAGTTCATTAATTGATAGTTTTTGTAAACTTGGTCATTGGGAAAAGGTTAAGACTATTTTCTCTAAGATGTTAAACCTTAATAGTTATCCAGATGTCCGCGCCTTCACCATGGTGGTTGATGGACTATGCAAAGAAGGGAAAGTTGAAGATGCCGATGAGGTAATGAAACACATGGCTGGAAAAAAGGTGTAGTGCTCGATATAATCACCTACAACACGATAATGGATGGATATAGTTTGTGTGGTCAACTGGATAGAGCGAGAGGAGTTTTTTATTCTATGATAGATAAGAACATTAAACCTGACATTATTAGCTATAACATACTAATAAATGGATACTGTAAGGAAAAGAAAGTGGATGAGGCCATGCTATTGTTTCGTGAAGTTTCTCAAAAGGGATCAAAACCTGATATCTTTACCTACACTACTATCTTGCAAGGTTTGTTTGATGTTGGAAGAACAGGTGATGCAAAAAAGTTCTTTGATGAGATGCTTTCTACAGGGCCCAAAGCCGATTTATACACTCATGGCACTTTGCTCAATGGTTATTTTAAGTATGGACTTGTTGAAGAAGCTATGTCACTCTTTCATAAGTTGGAAATAAAGAGAGTAAACACTAATATTATATATTACAATATTATCATTAGTGGATTGTGTAAAAATGGTAAACTCGACAAAGCTCGTGCGATTTTTGAGAAGCTTTCTTTAATTGGAGTGCTTCCGAATGTGAGAACATACAATATAATGATAAATGGATTTTGTCTTGAAGGTTTTTTGGATGAAGCTAAAGATATGCTTAGAAAAATGGAGGACAACAGTTGTTTGTCTCTGACAATTTCACTTACAATGTTATTGTTCAAGGATTTCTCAGGTGTAGCAGAATTAGTGAAATGACAACTTTCATGAAGGAAGTGGATGGAAGGGGCTTCTCATTTGATGCAACCACATATGAGTTATTGATAAAGGCTATAAGCGAGAATCTTTCCGTCCTTGACATGATACCAGAGCTTCACCCAAAAATAAGAAGTGAATATTCTTTCACTTGGTTTATTCGGCTACAT
Organism: Przewalskia tangutica; assembly: GCA_029844215.1. NCBI lineage: Eukaryota > Viridiplantae > Streptophyta > Magnoliopsida > Solanales > Solanaceae > Przewalskia > Przewalskia tangutica. The sequence continues at coordinate 102,901,956 of CM056734.1, read as the reverse complement.
TATAACTATAAACAGTTTCTGCTATTCACCACAAATGAAATGGCATCTAATGCAATTGTGGAAGCTTGAAAAATGGCAATTAAAACATTGTTTGGGCTTTCGGGGCAGGCTTATCGATGAGGTACATCATTTTTGATATTTAGATTGTTTTTCAACTCTTCTTTATCTTGGAAATCATATATTACTGTGCTCTTTATGTGATAAATAATGTGATGTTTCCTTTGTGTGTACACATTATAAGTCTAGGAATATCATTTTTAGTGCTATTTAGTTATCTTCATGTATGATACATCATTTTCTATCTATTTGGAATCAATAACAACTGCATGCAATTTATTAAGGCAACAGTCTTTTTTGATAATTTCTAAAGTCTTGGTAACATCAACTGTAATTGGATAATCAGAGCTGACAAGTTCAACTACATCCTGCTGTCTCTGAACCATATAGTATGAATATTGGTGATTTTTCTGAAGTTGAAATAGAATTTGTTCTCCATGCAGTCGCTGTGAACTAACTTAGAACAGGGACGGAGGGAATTTCTTTTGAAGACGTAGCACCGCTTGCAATTAACATAACAAAGTGCATTTGAAGTTTATGAGTTTTCAGCTGACAATACAGATAATTGCCAGGCTGAAAAGTTTTGAATCTCCATTTTCTACTGTCCAGTATTTGCAATATGATTTACTAGATGCCGACACTAATAGTTGGTCACAGTTAGACATATGTAATTTACTACCAAATGATCTTTGTACTTTCTTCTCTTTCTTTTCCCCCTGCCCCTCATTAACTCTCTTGAACCAGATCACATTTGGAAATTTTAGTACAAGGAAATTATCATAGAAGAGGTAATATAAAGGCTCTTATCGTCATAGAAGAAATATGCAGCATTGAAATGTGCTTCCCGTAATCTATTCTAGATCTAGGTCTGTAGTTATATCTCAAGGCGTTTTATGTCAAAGCGAAGCAACTGATGACATATTTCTGCTTCATTTCCTTTCTTAATGCCATTTTTAGTGTATTTTTCAAAAACAAGAAGATAAACTCAAATACATTATTTCTGCAGTTTACTTGATCTAAAAACATGTTAAGAGTATTGTGGAAGTTCACCAAGTTTCCGTATATGAGTAATTGACATATTTTTTTATAAGTAATAAATAATTTTATCATTTGTAGCACCTAGGGGGTTCTTAGGATGTGCAGTTACAAAAAGTAAAAATTATGTTTGTTGAAATGAACTGAGGAAACTTATCATCCTCTCAGCTTCTTACATCCTTCATTCACTTGCAAAAATTGTCCCATTTCAGTCATTACACCTTCTTTCCAAAGGTATGTTCCATTCTTGTGGATACTAATACACTTCTATTGCTGCAAAGCTGAAAATCCTGGGAAATGGCTCCTCGAATCGTGTGTTCCCTATCCACCTATCTTGCCAGAAGAGTTTTTTCTACCATCTCTCACTTTAATGTGAATGTGCTCTTACAATTTGCCCATAAGTTTCTGATATATTTCCAACTCCATAAGATTAGGAACCTCGTATTTTTCTGCGATCAGTTGCTTCCACATTTCTTCTTCCTCATTGTAGAACCTCCAAAGCCACTTCATAAGGAGACTGTTGTTGTTTATCCTAAGGTTTTTACTCCTATTTCCCGTTCCCTCTTCCTTGTCACTTTTTCCCATTTGTGATTTGACTAGGTTGAAGGCTTTCTTCTCTCTATTACCTTGCCACTAGAAATCTTTCCTTAAATCATCCATTCTCTTTTCTGTCTTCTTTGGTATTGGAAATAGAGACATAATATAGATCGAAAGAGCGTCCAACACACTATTGGTTAGGACTAATCTTCCTCCTAAGGATAAATATTGCTATCAATTTGAGAGCGTCTTCTCACACTTTTCTAGATTGCCACCTAGGTGGCTGGAAATGGCGGAATTCCGGCGGTTTCACCGTAGCATTGTGAAAATCGCTGAATTGGATGATGTGGGTGCCACGTGTCCAATCCGTTAATAAAAAGGTAAATTTGATAAGTTTTGACTAACAGATGGTATATATGACCCATACTTTGACAAATGGTATATATATGATCCTTTTACCAAAGTTTTAGGGTATATTTGACCCTTTTCCCTATTTTGAATAGTGTAGTAAGTTATATATAAGAAGAAAGAAAATGAAAGATGAATGATGTAAATATAAAAATAAATTAAAAGTAAAATAAAAGATAAGAATAATAGCATACAAAAAAAAAGATTGTAATTTTATAATTATACCGTGTAATTACAAGATCACTTTCATGTAGATGAGATTGGTGATAACTTATTCCACCTTTTATTCCATCTATTAAAAAAATTATCTCACCTACCAAATCTAAGAAATATCTTCTTGTCGGACTTGCAACTTGTGGGTATATTTCATTGCCAGTTGTCTTTCTGTTACCAAATTGACTAAAAGTTCATCCCTTCATTCATTCTTTGCATCTTACCTTTCATCCATGTATACTCTATTTATAGGGCGAAGTTATTTGTAGGGAATTATTAGAGAAATCAATTGAAGAATCTAGGGTTTATATTGTTATTTTCTTGGAAAATTATGCATCATTAGCTATACACAAGGAGCGATCTCAAAGAATGGAGAAGTGGACAGCTGCACTTAGAGAATCTCCATGGGATTCGCGAAATGTTGCTGATGGGTATGATTATTTGTCTTTCTTTGTAATTCATAACTATATTCAATGTGCATATTTAATTACCTTACAACAACATAATCCCACAAGTGTACTCATACCTTACCTCTATCATTAGCTTATAGTGCTTAAATAATTTAAGGTTGTTAAGAATAATAGCTAAGAGAGCAGGATCTAAAAGTTAAGTGTTTCTTTTGTATAGTTTTTTTTAAGTGTTGACTCTTATTGTTAAGATTTGTTTTGGTTGTAATTAGTTATTATTGTTGTTATAATGTTTTTTTTCCTAACAATTTGTAGGCATGAATTTATATTTATCGAGAATATTATAGAACAAGTCCTACAAGAGGGCAACCAGACACCTCTATATGTTACTTGGCACCCAATTGGAGTAGATACTAGTGTCAAAGATATAGAGTTGTTATTGCAAAATGAATGTGGAGATGAAGTTCACATGGTTGGTATATTTGGCATTGGTGGAATAGGAAAACAACTTTGGCTGAAGGCACCAAATTAATCAGAGCTTAACTGGGATTGAAGATCTTAACAAGGAGATGAAGTAATGGATGATCACTGTCCATTCCAGCTATCCAAGGCAAGTTCAATGGACTCTGGCATGACCTATTGGACTCCAAAGATGGTAATAAATATATCCAAGATCTGTCTGGTAAATAGGCAACGTAGTAGTAGATGATTTACTGACTCGTTAGCTCTTTCACATAAAAAAACATCTGCTGCGCATTGTGAGTCCCCTCTTTTGTAGATTATCATGGCTTAAACAGGCTTTATGGGTGGCTCCAGCATCTGGATCAATACATTAACTTGCTCTATTTCCAATCGAATAATTCCTTCTCAAAAGTAGGAGTGAATAGGTTGAATATGTTGCAACATGTTTGGGAGAATTTTCTGAGAGGCGCATGAGAGATGAAAAGAGTCTTAAAAATGAGTCCATCTGCCACAATGAGCTCATGATAGTTCGGGGGGGGGGGGGGGTCTGTCAATATCCAGTAGTTTAGGTATGAAACTCGTAAATGGATGATAATTTAGAGGAGTTTTAACATATTCACTCAAACTTTCATCACGTGTAATGCCACTTGGAACTCTTTGGAGGAGTTTTTGGAGCGTGATCAGACTAGCAGGTCACATTCCTTCGGGAGTATTTTAATATGAGTTTATAGTAGTTTAGGGGTATTTTGTGAACACCCAATAGTTTAGGTATACACGGAACTCACAAAACCGTGATAGTTTAGGGTTTTTTAACCTATTTACTTCAAAAATAGATTCTATTCCCCATTGGAGTAGCAGTCTACCACAATGCAACTTTTGTTCATGCTGATAGAGTAAAGTTCTGGAGACTTCTCCATTAAAGTAATATCCTCATTGTTGTCATTAATCATCCAATACCATTTTAATAACAAACTCTTATTTTGTAGCTTGAAGTTCTTGACTCCAAGTTTCCTGTCAGTAGTAACAGTCCTCCAATATACCAAATGCGAAAACAACCTTGCACGTTGGAAAGACTATTTTTTCTTATAGTGGCAGGTTAACTGTAATAAGTAGTATGCTGGATGGTATTCTACTCAAAGAGGAAGAGGAACTTCTTCACTTTTCCAAACTTTAGCATCTGTGTCTGGAACCAAATGGCGTGCTGTAGTTCAGATATTGTACCCATAGGGACTTGTGATTAACTATTTACTAAATTAAACGATCCTAATTATCTGAACAAGAAATAAAATCCAAAATTATATATATAAACTAACTAAAAATAAAAGAAAATAAATAATGAATTTCGACCCAAGCGGGTTTTTATCGGAGAAGAGAAAGATCTAGGGCTATGACCACTACCAATCCAGTTCAGTCTTCCAATCGTATATCTACTAATTTCCTTGAGTTACTAGTTGACGGGTTGATATTAACTTTATGAGTATCTCTCGAATTGCTCACAAGTCTATTCAAACTACTTTAATGCCTATATCTCTATGGTCATCATAAAATAGCAAGAAAGCATGTAAATCTCTGTATTCAACTAAGCGAGGCTAAGGGGTATATCTCTATTCTCAATAGCGAAATGATTACCCTCAAGAGGATCACGGACAAGCTCTACTTATTCTTATTAAGCACACAATTCCCAGTCCAATTAACGAGCAACAAATAGTGTTCAACTATTTCGTCAAATAATAAAAACAATTAAGACCAAGAATAAATAAATAACCCAAAGACGGAAAATCAATAAGTATAAACGATAATCAATCTCTTCTGCTCTCCTTTTAATTTCTTCCTCTTTGAAATTTAATTCTCCATCACTTTAATTACCTTGCTGACAACCCATCAACAATTATTTATCTCATTGGATAGGCATTGTGATGCCTTTCATTTATTTAATTCAACTTCAACAATTTTTGCTCCAAATCTTTCCATCTTCGCACCGTTTTATTTCTACAGTAAAAATATGCAAAATATGATTAAAAAGTACTAAAAGTGAGGCAAACAATGGATAAATATACGCATTTTTTACCGAACTTCAATAAACCGTTTGGGAAATTTTCAACCTTGCAACATGAGATGGCAGCCAACTTCTGAATGATATGGATCAGCATTAACAGAAAAATGCTGCCCTTTCCCCTGTTTACATGCAGTCTAGTTATGCTCTCAATGGCTAACAGAATGCTGTTAAGTCATATGTCATCTGCCTTGCTGATGTGAGATCACATCCATTTCTGCCTTCAATAAAGTAACTCCCGACCTTTTAAGTTGAGGAGCCTTTTTTAGTGTTAAACGTAATACTTTTCTGGCAAGAATAAAATCGTATGACGAGAGTGGATCACCTTGGCCTAGACCCTTTTGAGTAGGGAAAATACCTTCTAGAGCCAACAATACTTGGCAGTGTAAACTGGGAATTCTTATTCAGGCTACTGGTTTCTATGGGATTTGGAGCCAACCAAAAATTATTCTCTGAAAAGGGAAAATTTCAACAAATTAAGAATTTAAAAGATGCAAGAACAAGCACTCTGCCCCTTATTAGATTTATTCCGTGATCATTGATCAGTTATCAACTTCTGTCTTCTATGAAATATTTTGTTTTCTATGAAATATTGATTCCCGTGGACACTAAAGATAGGAGTAAGATATATCTAATTACTTCTGTCTTTAGTTTTTCAATGTGATCATGTTCTATCAAAAAATTAACCTCGTCTCTGGAGTCATTTGAATGTCAGCTGTGATTTTTTGTTTCTCATTCATGATTGTAGTGTCGCATATGCTTTATGTCAAAACCTATTCTAGTAGCTAGATTTATAGTTAGACTTGCGAGAAATTTTATGACATGATGTCGAATTTGTATATATCTGGGTTTACAAAACAAGCTAATCATGGTCACACAAGAAACTATAGTTCTGAAAGCTATACAACTGATAACAAGTGCTATTTTCTACTTCATTTTCTGAGGCCTCTTAGTTTTTTTTCCCATTCTATTTTCTTCAAACACTAGAAGATAAGCTTAAATATGTTGCAACATGTTACGTGTAGTTTGGGATTCTAATTGAACCTGTTCATGGAATAAGATATTTTTTCTTGAGTAGTCTGCTTCAACCTCTGAATTGCGTGTTTCTTGGAAGTGACTTATCAATTTGCAGTGCACGTTTAGTCTTGTATTCTCCTAAATAGTATACCTTTATATTTCTTTTGAGGACAATGATCTTACAAGCTTCAAAGCTTATTCTTATTTTTGTCTTTCTATTTTTCTGACATGAGATGATGTATCACTTGCCAGATTACCGCATCAGGCACATTCCTGTTGTCGATCAGACTTGTATGGTAAGGATGGTGTCCATTGGAGATGTTGTCTGTGCTGTTGTAAGTGGGCGTAGGGATGAGTTGAGTCGTTTAAATGCCTGCATACAAGGAGGGCTAGTAAATGAGGATCTTTTTAAAGGTATTAATATTGAGACATATTCTTCCAGTGGCTACATATATCTGGAATATGCTCCCAAGTGTTTTTTATTTGAAGTGGGACTATGTCGTTCACTGTCAAAGGATGCCTATGTGAGTTGAAACTCAAAGAAAGCATTTTTCTGGTGCATTTGGACTGAAAGAAACCACAAATGTGTTGGAACTTCGAACTTTTTTTATTAACTTTCCCCTGTAAATCACTCCGACATATTTTTGGACATTGTCAGACCTATAGTTTTGTAGCACAAACTTTCTCAAAAAAGAATTACATTGACCTATAGGACATTGTCAGACATATGTTACATCTTCAATGAAGCTAATCCTTGTGTTATTGTATCCTACTTCATCAAAAAAGAATGTTGACATACGGGTCAACTTGCAAAAAAATAAGCTCGTAATTACCTTATGACAAGCAAACATGTCATCGTAATTACTATATTGTATAATTACAACTCTAGTAATTACACCAATTTTATATGCCAAATGTGTAACTTTGACCTTTTAAAAGAGAGATTGACATAAATAGCTATTCACTAAGGGTCTGTTTGGAAAGTTACTCTAATTGGATTTGAGTGTAATTAAATGTAATTATACAATTTTAGCATGTTTGTCTAACTATTGATTAATTGATCAGTAAGTAATTGAGTGTTATTGAAGGGTGTAATTACACTCCAATTCTCATTTGCTCTCTCCGCACTGTGCATAGCAAACAAAGTTTGTGCAAAATTAGAGCAACACTCTTACATCTAAGGCAAACTCTCGGCAAAATTAAGGCACACGAACTGAAATATTCCGAGCAATTTATTATTTATGAGGAGAATTTCTCTGCATCACTCTCGCAATGGTATTATTCCGTTTATCTCTTCCTTTGCTACTTCCACTTCTGGTTCGGCAATTACTATTATTAGAGTTTATTCTTCGTGTCATAGTAATAATTTCATTTCAGTAAAGGCTTAACTTGAGAAGGTCAAGTGTTTGGATGATGTTGTGACTCTCTTCCATCAAATGGTTAGAATGAAGCCTCTTCCTTCTGGTGTTCACTCCTTTAAAATTTACCACCCTAATAGGGGATTTTTCACTGAAAATAAGGTGAAAGATGCAGTTGAATTGTTCAAAAAATTGATGAGATAGAAGATTTGTAAACTTGACAAAGTCATGTATGCAACCGTCATGAATTGGTTCAGCAAAAGGGGACATACTCAGAAAACTCTAGGTTTGCTCCGGTTAATGGAACAGGGGAACACTAAGCCCGACATAAAGAACTACAACATTGTTATAGATGCGCTATGTAAAGATAGAAACTTAGATGTTGCGATGAACCTTCTAAACGAGATGAAGCGCAATGGCATTCCTCCAGACATAGTCACTTATAGTTCATTAATTGATGGTTTGTCTAAGCTTGGTCAGTGGGAAAAGGTTAAGACTTTGTTCTGGTGAACTTTAATTTTATCCAGATGTCTGCACATTCAGCATAGTCATAGGTGGACGATGCAAATAAGGAAAAGTTGAAGATGTCGAGGAAGTACTGAAACACATGGTTCAAAAAGGTGTAGAGCCTGATATATTCACCTACAATGCGATAATGGATGGATATTGTTTGCGTGGTCAATTGGATAAAGCGAGAAGAGTTTTTGATTTCATGATAGATAAGAATATTGAACCTAACATTATTAGCTATAGAATATTGATAAATGGATATTGTAAGAAAAAGAAATTGGTTGAGGCCATGCAATTGTTTTGTGAATTTCTCAAAAGGGATCAAAACCTAATATTGTTATCTACAATACTATCTTGCAAGGTATGTTTGAAGTTGGATGAATTAGGGATGCGAAAAAAATTTATGCCGAGATGCTATATGCGGGGCATGCACCTGATTTCTACACTCATTGGCACCTTGCTCAATGGTTATTTTAAGTACAGACTTGTTAAAAAAGCTATTTCACTCTTTAATAAGTTGGAAAAAAGGAGAAAATACTGATATTGAATTTTACAATATTGTCATTAATGGATTGTGCAAAAATGATAAACTCAACAAAGCTCGTGCTATTTTTGAGAAACTTTCTTCAATGGGATTGCTTCCGAATGCAAGAACATACAATGATAACTGGGTTTTGTCTTCAAGGGTTGTTAGATGAAACTAAAGATATGCTTAGAAAATGGAGGGCAACAACTGTTTTCCAAGCATTATCACTTGTAATGTTATTGTGCAAGGATTTCTTAGATGCAACAAAATTAGTGAAATGACAACTTTCACGAAGAAAATGGCTCGACAGAGCTTCTCATTTGATGCTGCTACAACTGGGTTATTAATAAACGTAATAAGCAAGAATCGTTCCGTCCTTGACATGATACCAGAGCTTCACCCAAAAACTAAGAAGTGAATATTTCTTCGCTTGGTTTATCTTGCTATGATGCATCCTTCCAGAGAAATGGCATCCAATGCAATTGCAGAAGTTAAGAAAGTGGCAATTAGAACATAGCTTGAGCTTTCTAGGTAGGCTTATTCAGTAGGTACATCACTTTTGATATTTTGAAGTTTTCTACTCTTATTTATCTTGGAAATCAGATGTCACGGCACTCTTAATATGAGTAACAATGTGAGTTCCCTTATTTGCTATTTAGTTATGTTCATTTATGATCACTGTCTATCTTTTTATGGATCAATAACAACTGCCTGTAACTTTAAAATATTTTGAAAATAATCTTTTTAATGAAGTAAGATAATATCATTGGAGCGGCATCAGGAAGATGCCAGATTACAAAAGACAAAAAACATGTTATCTAAAACAAGTATTACCGTCTTTCAAATAAAAAAAGGGCAGTCCGGTACACTAAGCTATCGCTATGTGCGCGGTCTGGAGAAGGGACGGACCACAAGGGTCTGGTGTACGCAACATTACCTTGCATTTTTTCCAAATACTGTTTACACGGTTTGAACTCATGACCTCCTTATCACATGACAACAACTTTACCAGTTACTCCAAGACATCCCTCCAATTAAATGTGAGAATTCCAATTTGTCGTCTTTTTTTATTATCAAATGAAAAAAAAATCTCACAAAAGGTGTTAATGTTAGGTTCTGTGTCATGACATTTTCCTAACATATCATTTTTCGTACTAAGTTCAAAACAGAAAATGTCGGCACAAATGTTTTGACATTCTGATCGACATTCTGGCAACAGTTTTGCCTATCTTCACGGACAGTTTTTTCAGGAAACTGTGATCCTTTTTAAACGTGACAAATTGACTTAGCAAGGAGTCTTCAAGAAGATCAGGATCGATGAAGACCAAGTCCAAGAAGTTGCATAACTTGAGGAGCAAGACGTGGAAGAAACAATCCAAGCTGTTGGAGAGTTTTCAGCCGTAAGCCACTGTCATGTGCCCCACATTCTGCTCAACATACAAAACTGATCGAGGAGTCTTTTAAGGGAACTCTCTACTATAAATAGAGAGGCCACTTCAAGGATTCGATATCCAAAAAATCACAAGAGAAAAGATCGAGAGAGCTCTCCAGATTTTGAGATCGAAAACTGAATCAACAAGTGTTGCATGTATTTGTGACGACATTTTGTACGACATTACAAGTGCTGCCTAGATTCTAGATTTGTTCTTTCATTAAAGCAATTGTAATGAGGTGTTGATCACTTCTATTTTAGATAGATTTTTCAGGCAAAAGTCATCTGCGACTTAACCCTTTTATTCCTTTGTATCTTCTTGTACCATTGTAAAGAAGGAATATTTTTTAATTGTATATAAATATATACAATACCTTTGGTCATTGACCATCATGAGTTATATTAATATATAACCTATGAAAATTAAACCTTTGTGTTCTTTACTTTATTCCGCTGCATTTTAAACTCTTACAAATGTTGTTCTTAAGTTTTATCACAGTGTCGCCACTTGTGTCAGACGATATTTCTGCTGACATTCGATACTGTTTCAGCATACTGTTTGTGATTGTTTTGTTGTTTAATTTTAATTAATCCATAGTGTAACCCACGGGACCCAACAAGTGGTATCAGAACCGACACTTAACATAATAAGTGCTAAGGTCCTTTTACTTTAAATATGGATCCGGCTAATCCAAATATTGGTAGACTTCCTATTTTAGATGGATCAAATTATCCCTATTGGAAAATTCGCCTACGTTCTCATATCAAATCCATTGATGTGAGAGCATGAAGATCTATTATAAATGGATATATTGTTCCTATGCTCCCACCGGACGAGGAAAACGACATATTACCTAAGCCTGAGGCCGAATGGAGTGTGGAAGAAACCAATAGTGCAGGCTTCAATGAAAAGGCTTTAAATGCTATTTTCGGATGGGTGGATCTTTATATATTTAAACTTATCCAAAATTGCTCCACAGCCAAGGATGCTTGAGATACCCTACAAACTCATTGTGAAGGTAGCTCAAGTGTTCGTAGAACGAAGCTCTGCATGCTCATGAGTAAATACGAACGTTTAAGGATGGAAGATTCGGAGGATATCAAAAATTATTTTGAAAAGTTGATTGACATTTCTAATGAATGTCAAGTGCTTGGGTCTCCATTGACCAACAATCAACTTGTGGAAAAGGCACTCCGCTCTCTTCCTGAAAAGTTCAATATTAAGATATGCGCGATTAAAGAAGCCTGATGCGCGATTTATGCACACACTAAACGCAAGTGCACGTATCGTTACAAGTAATATAGTCTAGGTAAGACCGAATATCGTCCTCGTGGACCGTTTTCAAATCGATTATCTATGCTTTAGTTTCTATTTGGTTAACGTTAATTGAGTTGGAATTCTAAACTAATAATGCAGGAAATAAACTAATTATGAAAATACTTTGATTTAAATTGATTTAAATCAGTTATGATGGAGAATTAGGGCTTCCAAGATCATCAACTATCCACTCTATTCAATCCTTAATACAATTAGACTAACTTCTTCTTCTACGTTAAGATAGCAGGTTAACTAGACCTTTTTATACTCCTGTTAAGGTAATATAAACACTCAACCCCAATGGAGAACCCTTCTACCTTTCGGTGACAAGATTGACTACAAAGGAGGATTAAGAGCAATAACCTATTAAGCTACACAAGTATCGGGGTACTTTCGTCCACGATTTAAACCTATGTTTATTCAACTGTAGCATATTCACAATCTCCCCTTTCGGATTTCGATTAGAACTCATATAAGTGATGATAACTAGTGATCAATTAATTATCAAGCAATCAAAACAATTATTGAATAAATCTTAAATAAGTGAAGAAGAAACCAAACTAATATATTAATTCATGAATAAGAGTTTCAAGAGAATCACAAGGAAATCCCTAACAAAGTAATTAGCTCCTAGCCATAGTCACGCTAAGAACTAATATAATCTCCAAACATGAACTGAAATAAACAAAGCAAAAGAAAGAAAAGAAAAATACTCAAGAACAAGTCTCCAAGCCTTCTAGCATCCAAGGATTGTGTTGTGGAATATTTACAAGATGGAATAGAATGGTGGATGGAGAATGGGATGGGTGATGGAGAATGGAATGGGTGATGAAGGATGAATTCTTCTAATGATGTAGAGACTATTTATAACCCAAGAATCCTTTAGGTAAAGGGTTAGGGATTATGTAGGTAGGAAAGGTTATGGAATCCTTTTAGGTAAAGAGTTTAGGAAAAGTTATGGAATCCTTTAGGTAAAGGGTTTAAGGAATATTTAGGTAGGAAAGTTATCCCTTTTGGACTCTGAAAACGTGTCAAATTCGGCCCAAAACTCAGAAATCCCACGTCGGCGCGCCACGCATCCGGCGCCACGGCGCTAAAATCGAGAGCTTTGGGCGGCTTAGTGGCCGCGCGGCACGTGACGATTCTTCCGGATTTTTCGTTTCTTCGTCCTTTGTTCGTCCGGTCTTCTTCTGATTTCTTCTATACTTCACGGGACTTCTTAGACTTCATTTCTTGGCCCTTTTAGTGTGCAATTCCATCTCATTTATGCTCATTTCATCTTCTTTTCGCCATTTCTCCATTTCTGACCGCTGTGACACAAAAGAAAGGAAAACGACCCTAATACTATACTAAACATAAATGAAATGAGTAAAATACTAACTAAAAATGACTCAAAAGGTGTATATAGAATACACCGATCAAAGCCCACAACCTTGCTATAATGGACCTCCATACGCTAATGAGCATTCTCAAAACATATGAGATGAATATGGAAAATCAAAGGACATTGTATAGAGGAAAAAATGTTGCACTTCAAGCAAAATCCTTAGAGACGCAAGTCAATGAAAAGGACGAAAACCTTGAAGAGATTGGGGATGGTGCTAACATTGCCCTTCTCACTTGAAAATTCAATACGATGTTAAGAAGGTTCAACTGTGATAATAATAAATCTAAACAAAAAGAGCACCAAAGTCAAGACTTCAATCCACGATTCACTAAAACCCTTTCTACAACACAAAAAGGAAATCAACTTAGGAGAACCAGTTCAGACCGTACCAAGTTTGACCCCAGGCAGCTTGAAAGTATTCAATGTCATGCTTGCTCGGGATGGGGTCATTATGCCAATGAGTGTGCAAACACACTAAGAAAAGCTGGGAAAAATCTATGAATCTCTCTAAGTGACGATGAAGGTGAAGAGGAAGAAGAACCAGAAATGGAGTCACAGTATCTTGGCATCGTTTTGAGCGATCATCGCCGGATGATGAAAATGACGTTGACTGTGTTGTCCCGAATGTCACAATATTTTCGGCAACATCAGTGATGACATCTGCAGGTCCAGTAACATCCGACAGGTATGAATTTTTTAACTATCACGATGTTAACTGCTTTAGTGGTTTTATTTTTAATTGTGAATCTGACCCTGAGACTCAAGTCGACTCAAAGGAGGACATGATTAAAGAATTGCAAGAACTTTGCAAGGACTTAATTGTTGAATCCAAACAACTTGATTCAAAGGTAAAAAGTTTAACTCTTGAGAATGCAGGTTTGAAAGACACAATAACCCGACTAGAGGTTACCCTTACCAAGAAGGATCTTGAACTTGGTAAGGTCAGTCTGGTTGGATCCGCCGGCTACCTTTCGAAAGCTGAACACATGTACTTCCAAACTAGATGAAATCCTAAGTGTTAGTCAACAACAACATGCAGGTTTGGGCTACAAGAACTCCCTCAATACGATTTGCTCCAACTTGTTTGACAAAAACGAGACAATGAGCTTCATAAAAGAAAGGAATTACGTGTGCCATCACTATAAAAAGACTGGCCATTTAAAACCTTACTGCTTTAAATTGCACAAGTCCAGAAGCAGAATGTCGTCGAAAATGTTGTCAAACATTCCAGACAGCACTCGATGCGACATTTCAGAATCCAGAAACCGTAAAAGGGGAAAGAAAGTCTGGAGGCCCAGAATGAATGTGCGATGTAATGTTGCTTTAAATGCTTTAAGGACTAACATTTCAGGTTCGTGGTACTTCGACAGTGGATGTTCTCGACATATGACGGGGAAAAAGAGTGTCTAAAAGACTATGAGACACAAAATGGAGGTAATGTTACTTATGGAGGAGGTGGCAAAAGCAAAATCATAGGAAGAGGAACTCTGAATGTTCCAAGAATTTTGGCCTTGAAGAATGTCTTGCACGTCGATGGTTTAATGGCTAACCTTGTTAGCATAAGTCAATTGTGTGATGACGATCTAGAGGTAAAATTCAATAAGTATGCTTGTACAGTTACAAATGATTCTAACCAATGTGTAATGTCAGGTACAAGAACAGACGATAATTGTTATCTTGTTGGAGAACAAGAGATTTGCAATAATGTTAGGATGAATGACACGATCTTGTGGCATAAAAAATTAGGGCATGTTAACTACCATAATCTTGAGAGATTAATCTCTTATGAGGCTATACAAGGAATCCCTAAAATCAATCCTAAAGATAAAACAATGGTTTGTGAAGACTGTCTCAAAGGTAAGCAAACCCGTGTCTCCCATAATGTTTGGACAACATTCAGGTACGTCTCACTGTTTTCAACTTTTACACATGGATCTAATGGGTCCAATTGAGGTGAACAATCTAGGAGGTATGCGGTATTCGTATGTGATTGTGGATGAATTTTCCAGGTATTCTTGGATATTCTTTTTGAAGGAAAAGTCTCAAACGTTTGGCATGTTCAAAGTATTACACTCCAGAATAAGAAATCTATATCATTCCTCTATTTTTTAGATTAGATCCGACCATGGAAAGGAGTTTGAGAATAATCAGTTCTCTACATTTTGTGAGAAAAAGGGAATTTTCCATGAGTTTTCTGCTCCCATAACCCACAACAAAATGGAGTAGTAGAGAGGAAGAATAGGACTTTACAAGAAATGACTAGAGTAATGCTAAGTTCTAAGAAGTTGTCTTAACGTTTTTGGGCAGAAGCTCTAAATACTGCAAGTCATATCACCAATAGAGTCTATCTTAGGCCGGGAACTAAAATGACACCCTATGAGATACTTAATGGAAAAAGCATTTTTGGGTGTGTATGCTACATCATTTGATTCTAAAAGTGATAAGGGAATTTTTGTAGGATATTTCCAAAATAGCCATGCTTACCGGGTGTATAACCTAAGAACCAAAACCATACAAGAATCTGTTAACATTGTTTTCGATGACTATGCTGATATTGCATGAGACAATCCAGAAAACAATGTTATAATTACTGTGGAAGAGCCGCAGAATGCAGGAAATTCAGATGTTGCCCCAAATGTCACGACATCTGCTGCAACACCTGAAACAGAACCAGCGAACACTGAAGGTTCAGATGAGGAAACAGAGGTTGAAATTCACGACCCAGTACGTCGGGATCCCTCATCCAGGATTAAGAAGAACCATCTCACTAGCCAAGTAATAGGAGAAGTACATGAAGGAATGAGGACAAGAAGGAAAGAACCACTGAATTACCGAGACATGGTGAGATATGTGTGTATGTCTACCATATATCCTAAGGTAAGTCTTTCTTGTTATATATCTACCTTGGAACCTAATAATGTCAATGAAGCACTAAAAGATAGTTGGTGGATACAAGCGATGCAAGAAGAATTAGAACATTCCACTAGAAATGAAGTTTGAGATTTAGTTCCTCGCTCCGACAACACTAATGTTATTGAAACTAAATGGATCTTTAAAATAAGTGTATCTTCATTTGTTATTCTTTTTTTCTAGTCCAAGTTTTTTCCCGTCCAAAAACAAAAAGGGAAAAACCACAAATATCATCTCAGTTTTAATAAGTCGATGGAGTTCTTTGCAAAATCACAAAGCACACAATACACTCCAATCTCCAAAACCGTAGAAAACCCTAATCATAATACTCCTTCATCTTCTTCACCTTTCTCACCCATGGATATTTCACCAATGTCACATAAAATGTCTCCCAACATTTCTGAGAGCACTCCAATGAGCACAAGCCATGGATAATTTTATGTCATTGCTTTCTTCCCAAAAATGGGAGAGAACTCTGAGATACAGGGGGAGACAGTTGCTGTCAAGCAGGGGGAGACAGAGGAGAAAGAGGAAGATGAGACAAGCAAAACTGCAGCTGCACGTAGCCCTGGTACTGGTGCATGGGGAAATATGCAGTAAGGTGTGTCGAATCAAGTAGAAAGAGGTTGAAATCTACTACTTGATCAACCTTCAGAGGCTGCGATGCTATATTTTTCTTCTTTGTTGAACGCCTGGAGAAAGTTCTTTTCTTTGCTCTTGAAATCGATTAGATCACTTGAAGTTTTTTTGTTATTATTGATTATGTGCTAAAGCTGGAATGTTTAGCATTTGAAGATTTAAAGACAATGATTGATTATATTTTGGGTTGTAAAAATATTTTAACAGGCTTAGTGTAAGGCCATGGATGTTTGTTTCTTTTCTAACATTAGTTTCTAATCCTATACATATTTATGGTATATATATGTGCATATTGCATATGTCTTGCTTTTGTATACCATTACAGGTTGAGGGCGAGCAGTTGTATGAATATTACTGATACTATAGATAACGTATACTCCTTCAATTAGTTTTTATGAAGAAAGACAAAAAGGAGGAGATTGTTAATGTTAGGTTCTGTGTCATGACATTTTTCCTAACATATCATTTTTCGTACTAAGTTCAAAACAGAAAATGTCGGCACAAATATCTTGACATTCTGGCCGACATTCTGGCAACAATTTTGCCTATCTTCACGGGCAGTTTTTTCAGGAAACTGTGATCCTTTTTAAACGTGACAAATTGACTTAGCAAGGAGTCTTCAAGCAGATCAGGATCGATGAAGACCAAGTCCAAGAAGTTGCATAACTTGAGGAGCAAGATGTGGAAGAAGCGATCCAGCCGTTGGAGAGTTTTCGGTAGTAAGCCAGCCACGCGTGCCCCACATTCTGCTCAACCTACACAACTGATCGAGGAGTCTTTTAAGAGAACTCTCTACTATAAATAGAGAGGTCACTTCAAGGATTCGATATCCAGAAAATCACAAGAGAAAAGATTGAGAGAGCTCTCCAGATTTTGAGATCGAAAACTGGATCAACAAGTGTTGCCTGTATTTGTGACGACATTACAAGTGCTGCCTAGATTCTAGATTTGTTTTTTCATTAAAGCAATTGTAATGATGTGTTGATCACTTCTATTTTAGATAGATTTTTCAGGCAAAAGTCATCTGCGACTTAACCCTTTTATTCCTTTGTATCTTCTTGTAACATTGTAAAGAAGGAATATTTTTCAATTGTATATAAATATATACAATACATTTGGTCATTGACCATCATAAGTTATATTAATATATAACCTATGAAAATTAAACATTTATGTTCTTTACTTTATTTTGCTGCATTTTAAACTCTTACAAAGGTTGTTCTTAAGTTTTATCATAGTGTCGCACTTGTAATCAGCGACATTCTCACGACATTCGACATTTGTTTCAAAGATATCGTTTGTATTTGTTTCTTTGTTTAATTTTAATTAATTCATAGTGTAACCCACGGGACCCAACAAAAGGTAAAGGGTTTTATTTGAACTCAAACTTTGCATCCATTTATGCTTTTCAACCATTTAAGTTCAGCAACCTGTTTTAGATGTGGCGAGAGTGTATCGGCACCTTGCTATAGACACTTCTGAATAGGGGAACACCTCTGGGAGAACCAAAAATCAAGTTGTGCGATGACCTTAAATTGATGGAAGAAGATTTCAGACTAAGACTTGGTGTATCAAAGAAGATATGAACAGAAATGTGACAACAATTTGGCATGCATATTTACCAACCAATATGTGATGCCATATTTGCTTCTTCTTTTTCTCTCTTTTCTTCCTTTATTCTTCTCTAATAATCTTACTGTTTGATCATGGTGTGTGTAATGATTTCTCATTTCCTTTTCAGAAGAAAGGATAAGTAGTAAATTAATCGAAATTAGTACGACTGGTTCACCCTTTACTCTGAGAAGTTGCGATGAGAGATAATTGGAACCTATCATTTAAGTGATGCGAAGTGAAGTTGCAACTAATTTTGATTCAACTTGGTAGCTTCCTCAAGGACATGTTGAAGGCGTGGATGACGGTTTTTGTGTCATTATAGTCATTGTCACAAATAGATGACAGTTTCACCGACTGTCACAACATATGTGATGAGAATAAACCGTCACAGATTTGCTCGTTAATTTTGACTATTTCTCGGCAATTGCTCGTTGACTTTGACTATTTCTTTTTTTTAAAAAAAATTCCCAGGTATTTAAAAATTATGGCGGTAAAATATTTGAATTTTATTAATTTAATATTAATTTTTGGCGGAAATTTTTAAATAAATTTGAATTTGAATTAATTTAATTTAAATATAAAACAATTGTGGGAAAATTGATTTTGGTGCATTTTTATTTAATAATTAATTTAATTTTTTTTTTCAATAATAGTTAAATTGATGGTAAAATAGCATATTGTAACTAAAATGTAACTAATTAATGAAATTATTTTAATACACAATATTGAAACACTTCCGAATTGTTTTACAAAACAAAATGTTTCCAAATGTAATAAAACAAAATGTTTTCAAATATAACCAAAACAAAATATTCCCATAAACGGCCAAAGTACAAATATTATCCAACCATCATGAAGGTGACACAACTTCTGTAGTATCGAGAATCTTTGAAAAATGATGCGTCCACTCAATCCGGACCTCATCAAGCTCATGTTGTGAAAATACTTCTTTTCCTTTGTATAGTTAAACACAATAAAGATCAATTAAAATTTCTAATCATAATTAGGTCATTCTAATGTAACTACATTCAAATATAATTCAACACGTTAGATCAATTATAATACACAATAGAGATCAATTATAGTATATATATAGACAATTACATAAACAAGAAATAATGTTAGATACTTACATTTTTTGCAGCAGAGATAAATCATTTATGAAGTCTTTAATGAAATGTAACATATAGTAACTGCACTCGTATCCATTAGGCTATTGTGGTTCCTTAAAGCAAAGTTAACTCAAACATTTACTTAACTGAACAAATTTGAACTTACATTACATGCAATTAAAGACTTGAATAAAATGAAGCACCTTAACAATTTTTAGCATTCTAGAAAAAGCCCATTTCTGATTATAACCTTTTTGAGCTGTGTACATGCGCATGACGCTATAAAAATGACAAAATATTAGAACATGTTTGTCATCATTCTTGAAATATAATTGACTAACAATATTAAAACAAGTTAGTAACTAATAACAAGTAAACGATACGTATTGTGTGATAAATTTTAGCAAGTCTTGATGGGAAGCATTATTAAGAGAATTCAGATAGTATACCTCAAATTTAGACACATAAAAAATAGTCAATACCCAATGATTTCTACAAATCATCTATATTCAGTATTTCTCAATCTAATTAAGGAAAAAGAGACTTTAAATACAACATATAATGAAAACAGAATTGATATACTGAGGATTATATGGCATGAAGATATATTGTCTGTATTTCCATTTCAACAAATGATCACATAGACTTGCTGCCCTTTTAGTAGGTGGACTGTTTGGTTTACCTTTAGGATTTATATTTGCACACACCAAATCAGACAACACAAACCCAAATGGCCGCACTCTTCATCTTCCCGACTGGTTGTATTTCTCATGCAACAAACTAAAATAGAAACATGGCAATAATTTTTGCATCAAGAAAACAGTTCATAATAAAAGTTATTCACAACAAAAATTAACATTACTGTGATGTCAATTCACATAAAAAGAGGTATGTTCTAATAACATGGCAGTTCACAAAAGTTGTTACAATTAATTATGGAAGTATTGAGGAAATATGAGAAAGTATACGGGCAAAAAATCAATAAGGATAAGAGCTATGTTTATATGCATCATAATGTTCCATGGGATATAAGTATTATTGTAGAAATTGTTACTAAAATTGGAAGAAAATATTTTCCTTTTATATACTTAGAATGTCCAATTTTTCATAGCAGAAGAAGGAATGATTTCTTTAATGGGATCCTGATCAAGATAATCAATAGATTATAAGACTGGAAAGGTAAGATGTTGTCTTTTGGTGGAAAAGATATTCTAATCAAGCATATATTACAGAACATGCCAATACATCTTCTATAAGTAGTCAATCCCCCAAACTATGTGATTAATAAGATGCATATGATATTTGCTCAATTTATTTTGGAGTAATATCACAGGAGGAAAGAGCAAACATTGGGCTTCTTGAAATCATTTATGTCTACCTACTAAGAAGGGAGGAGTGAGTTTCAAATATAGAACAAATACACCTTTGTGGAGTGCTTTCCTTAGCAATAAATATTGCAAGAAAGAGAATGCAGTGGTGGTTCAGTGGAAATATAAGACTCAAGCTTGAAAAAAGATTTTACATGCCATGGACTTAGTGGAACACCAAATTTGGTGACAAAACAAAATTAAAAATTCCCAATTTTGATTTAATAATTGGACAGGAATGAGGCCTTTATAGTTTATATTATGTTATTCATGGAGATAGTTATGATACAAGAGTGCAGAATATATATGAGGTAGTTCTTGGGGGAGAATGAGATGTTCTAAAGTTAATAATCTTATTACATGAAGAAAATGTCCAACATATTACAAATACAATTTTACCACCAAAAGTAGATATGGAGATGGACAAACCTTGGTGATTGATATACAATAGAGGAGAGTTTACTATTAAATCAGCCCAAGACTATGTAAGATTGAGAAGTAATGAATTGGACACTTATAAGTATATATGGATGAAGGAATTGCCATTTAAAAGTTCTTTCTTTATGGGGAGGTGTTGAAAATTTAAAGTGTGATGTACTGAACAAAATGAACTATAACATGATGTCTAGATATTGGTGTTGTTCCACCCCAAAAGAGGAAACTCCATAACATGATCTATTTCTTGATTCATATGTAGCTAACATAGTATGTTTCTATTTTTTTTCAAAGGCATGGATTTCTATAGAGAAATTACAACTACAACAACTGATAATTAAGTGGTGGTAAGCACCAGTGGCAGGGAAGATTAAATAGTTATTTAGAGCAGTCTCTACCATAATTATCTGGGAATTATGAAAGAGGAGAAATAGCATAAAACATGGAGAAAACAGATCTATGAGCAGAATTATCTTTCAAGTATTTAGTATTATTCAGAGGTTGGTACATATAAGGATCCCTCAATCAGGAGTTGTCTAACCAAATGGGAAGACTTGGTAAAAATGCTAGAAGGTGGAATATCACAGATTAAAGTTACCAAGGTGATCTAGAAATTTCCACCAACAGATTGGATTATGTGTAATACAAATGATGCCTTAAGGGAAAATCCAGGAAAAAGTTCTTATGGCTTATGTTTAAGAAATTCACAAGGAAAATTGGTATATACACAGGTAGAAGAGATTAGAATTACAACAAATACTGATGCTGGAATAATTACAATCCTAGAGGCTATGAAGTTTTGCAATGGACAAAGATTAGATAACATCATAATCCAAACAGATTCAAAGATAATATATAAGATCTTGAAAGAAGTATGGAAGCCACTATGGGACATTGTCATATGGATTAAAGAGATTATGGAATTAAGAAGCAACATGACTGTATATTTAAGTCATATTTTAAGGGAGGGAAATAAATTAGCAGATGCATTGGAAAATCATGCTTTAGATGAAGTTGTAGTTCATTTTTACTCTTTTCGAGGATTGCAAACAATATCTAAAAAGATTATCAATATTGATAAATCACAAATTCCCTATTTGAGAATCAGGGCTACATGATAAATGAGTAGAAGGAAAAGGCTGAATGTGTGGAAAATGAGAAGGAAATATGAGATAGACAGAGACGTATTGGAAGAGGAAGGAGGAAAAACAATACTATCATCATGTTCAAATTCATCTGGAGGAGAACATGGTGATACTTTCTAACTCTATTTTCTTTTTTGCAGGTCTATTTTCTAAATACATCAACACACATACAAGGTGAAATCATTTCAAGGGGACAGTGGAATGCAGAAACAATCACAACGGAAAGAAATAATCCATTGATTATTCTCATTAATGAAGGGGGTATATATACAAGTTACATATAGGAAAATACTTTTCCTATTCTACATCTAAAATCCTATTCTATTTGAAGACTAACTATACAATTATGATAAGATTACAAGACTAATTAAGGTACAAGACTAATATACAATATATATCAAATATATCATGAACCTGAGATGGGCTACTGCCCAAACTCGAGATAGGTCTGCTGCCCATGATGCTCCATTCGTCCAATATACATAAGTATACATGTGTATACTTATGTATATTTAACACACTTCCGCAGTCATAGCGGGCGGTCTTCGTACGCTGAGACTGTCTCTAAAATCTTTAAAACTGACAGAGGGACGACCCTTTGTAAATATATCTGCAATTTGATACCCGAAAGGGACATGACAGACGCGTACTTGTCCACGAGCTACCTTTTCGAGAACAAAATGAATGTACATCTCAATATATTTAGTGCGCTGGTGTTGAACCAGATTTTCAGAAAGATATACGACACTAATATTATCACAGTAAACCAAGGTAGCTTTCTCAATAGGAAAATGAAGCTCTAATAGAAGATTACGTAACCAACATGATTCAGATACCATATGGTTGCCCCTCGATACTCGGCCTCTACACTAGAGCGTGATGAAGTAGACTGACGCTTGACAGACCATGATACCAAGTTATTACCAAAAAACATACAATATCCAGACATAGACCGTCTGGTATCAGAACAACCACCCCAATCAACATTTGTATACGAGACAAGTGTAGATGTTGACGAATGATATAAATGTAAGCCATAGTCAAGTGTCCTCTGGATGTACCGAATGATGCGTTTGAGCGCATTCATGTGCTCAACCTTGGGATCATGCATAAACAAACACACATGATGTAAGTCATATGTAATATCTGGTCTCGTAAATGTAAGATACTGAAGCGCCCCTGCAAGACTACAATAATGAGTAGGATCCTCGTATGGTGGTCCAGCCGCAACACCCAACTTGAGTTTAGTATCAACTGGAGTGAAAATGGACTTATAGGATGACATCCTAGCTCTTTCAATGATCTCAGCTTCATATTGCTTCTGTGATAAGAACAACCCACATGCACGACAAGTGATAGCAATCCCCAAAAAACAACTCAATGGCCTTAAATCCTTCATAGCAAACTCAGAACTGAGCATTGTCATGATAGACTGACGTAATGCATCAGAAGAGGAAGTCAAGATAATATCATCCACATATAATAGTATATAAGCCAATGAAGTACCACGATGATATATGAACAATGAATTAGAAGACCTGCTGTGAGAGAACCCAATAGTCAAAACATAATCTGCAAACCTCTTCTACCACGCCCGTGGAGACTGCTTAAGTCCATACAAGGACTTCTTCAACAAATATACATGATGAGGATATTTGAGATCCCTAAACCCCAACGGCTGATGCATATAAACTGTCTCCTTGAGATCACTATGTAAGAGAGCATTCTTCACATCTAACTGATCAATGGGCCATACTTTCGAAAAAGCCAAAATGAGCAAAGTGCGGATGGTAGCCGGCTTGACCACCAGACTAAATATCTCACCATAATCCACATCAACCTGCTGAGTCTTACCATCACATACAAGACGAGCTTTAGGCCTCGCAAAAGATCCGTCTCAATTGTCCTTATGACCACATAGACCTAATAATATTAACACCCGACGGATGGGGCACCAACTCCCACATATTATTATCAATAAAAGCATTATATTCATCGGCCATATAAATTTTCTAATTCGGGTTATTTAAAGCAGACATTGGGTTACGGGGTTGAGGGGATTTAAGAATATTAGATTTTAAATTAAAATGTCTTTTGGTTTAAAAATGTCCCGTTGACTACGAGTGACTGGTATATGACTCGGGGGGAGAATTGGGCGGATTTTGTGAATTATCGGGATTGATATCTGATCGCGTGAGCAATGGATCTGCTAGACCAAATCGATCGGGTCGCGCTGGGAGCGAGGATTGGGCGATATTGGACCGAGATCGAGGCATCGGGCCATAACTGGGCTGGAGATATGGCCCAGTTGTTGGACCCAGACCGAGAGGTGACACTGTGACGGTAGGACCATCGGGCAGTGGGCTCGCTGGCGGATTCGGGGCGCGGGACGTGTCCAAAAAATGGTGAATAATATATGGGATATACCATCAGCCAAAAATTACGAATTGGCACAGGTTTATTATCCTTAGAAAATGGAAATTGGGATTCATTGAATATTACATGACGACTAATGATGATTTTATTAGATGATAAATCAAAACGTTTGTAACAACGATGATTAGACGGATAACCCAAAAATACACAAGGGGTAGAACAAACCTGAAGTTTGTTAATTGTGGTAGATGGAAATAACAGATAACATGAGGATCCAAAGACCCTAAGATGTGAATACGAAGGAGTCTTATTATATAAAATTTGAAGAGAGGATGAGTATGTCAAACCTTTGGAAGGAAGAATGTTAAGAATATATATAGCCATTTGTAGAGCACGATGCCAAAAAGATGAGGTATCGAAGCATGAATTAATAATGTTCGAACAATGTTATTAATGGTACGAATTTTGCGTTCGACTTTCCCATTTTCTGAAGACGTATGAGGGCAAGAAAAATGAAAATTGACCCTATTATTAGCACAAAATTCCCGAAATACCCCGTTGTCATATTCTTTGCCATTGTCACATTTAATATTTTTATTTTCCATTCGAATTGAGTTCTAATGTAAGGTCTAAATTTTAGGAAGATGGAAAAAACTTGAGATTTTTTCGCTATCGGAAAGTCCATATAAATTTAGAATAATCATCCAAAATTAGAACATAATACCGATGACCCAAAGAACTAATAACAGGAGATGTCCATAAATTGTTATGAATAATATCAAATGACATTGAAGTAGTAGAATTAAAGTCTACAAATGGTAACTTAACAATTTTTTCTAGAGAACAAATTGGACAATTCGGAGTACTACGCGTACCCTTACATGAAATAACTTTATTTTTATCTAAGAAAGAAAAAATAGATGACCCCGAATGACCAAGACGTGCATGTCACACAGAAGGGTCAAGAGCCGCAAAAGTAAATGGCAAGACTTGACGTGAAAAACCGGACGTGGGTGGATACGATAAATATCTCCCCTACTATCACATCTCATGAGAGGAATCCCCGTCTTGAAGTCTTTCATAGAAATCCAAAAGGATCAAAATTAACAGAAACACAATTATCAGTGGTGAATTTACGAACAAACACCAAATTCTTAATCAATATAGGGGCATGAAGGGTATTTTTCAAGATAAGTGGTGGATGGGGAGGAGACAATATTTTATGACCATAACCACGAATCAGAATAACAGTACCATTACCAACGATTATACCATGAGGGTTGCTCAAATTGGAATAAGACGAGAGAGTACCTGAATCAGATGTCATGTGGCTCATGTGTCCATGTACCAATTTGGGTCCGGAGGAGTTAATCCCAGCGTGTGCATCACATCTTCTATATCTGTTGGAGACGGGATGTTAGTGGGCCCCTCAGCCGCAAAAGCCTGTTGTCCCGGCATGGGCTGGAATTGCGACATGACCCATGTATTACATCCGATTGCACGAATGGGTAGTGGGCCTAGCGATTAGCCCAGTCGGTTCTTGGGTGGTCGGTGGCGGGACTCACCAGTGGCTTGTCCTCCGCCGCCGCTATTACCTCCACGTCCACCACCGTTATTTTTATTCTTGAGATTTTGACTTTTTTTGCCGCCACCGTTGTTAAACTTTTGGTTTGAATTGTAATAAAATGTCAAAGAACCATTAGACGTGGCCATCATGACGAAGCTAGTGCCAGTAGCCGCCTTTTTAGCCAAACTAGCCTCTTCTAGTGTAAGCATAGACCGAACTTGATAAAATTGCGGTAGAGGGTTACTTTGACGAAGGATCGAAGCAACATTGTTATAGACCTCAGACAGGCCTGCAACCATCCGTAGAACGAGACCACTATTGCTAATTATAGGAGCACCCACGTTGCGAAGTTGGTCCACCAATTCCTTGAGTCGTTTGCAATAAGATTAAATATTTGGAAAATCCTCCATAGCGACTTGAGAAAATTCCTGTTCAAATGTGACAATGCGGGAATGACTGTTATCCTTTAATATATCACGTAATCTATTCCAAACAGTCATAGCTGTAGAGTTAGTTTTTGTTATCGTCTATAAGAAGTCGAGGGAGATAGTGACATAAATTCACTAGAGAACCTTCGCATCAACTCCTTGGTGGGCACCAGGAGCCGAAGGGATTATGTGGTGGAGGACTTGATGTGCCAGTGCATGAATCTTGAAAAATTCTGCCCATGTCTCATACTGAACGTTTTCTAAGTCAAGAACAATAGGAAGAACACACTTGATGTTAGAAACTGTTAGGGTCGAATGAAACATGGTCTTATCAGTCATAGTGAATTGAACACGAAAATTTAGAGAAGAAAAATTTGGGGTGAGGGGTCTCGGTTTTGAGGGAAGCCAAGGGGGGGGGGGGGTAGGGTTCTTCACAGAAATTAAGAAAGAGGGAGTAGGTGGAAGCAAGGAAAGTAATCTAGACTTTTGATAGTATGAAAGAAATAATCTCTTGATTATTTTCATTAATGAAAGGGGTATATATACAAGTTACATATAGGAAAATCCCTTTTCCTATTCTACATCTAAAACCCTATTCTATTTGGAAACTAACTATACAAGTATGGTAAGATTACAAGACTAATTAAGGTACAAGACTAATATACAATGTATACCAAATATATCATGAACCCGAGATGGGTCTGCTGTCCGTGATGCTCCATTTGTCCAATATACATATGTATATCTTGTGTATACTTATGTATATTTAACAACAACAACATTCTAAGGACAAGTATAATCTAGCAGGAAAATCTACACACAATACAAACAAAGACATAAAAAGGAAAATGAATCATCATTTGACAATATGCAAAAATTAACAGTGATAGATACAAATGAAGCAGAAAAATAGAGAAATATAGACTCCATTCTCACAGATTCACCATCTGCAGAAAAGAAAAATACAGATTGGGTACAACATGACAGAGATTTGGCAGAATAAATACCTGAGCTATGAAATGAGTGGATGTAACAAGGAAAGAAGTTGTAAATGAAGACAACGAACCCAACACAGATGTACACATCAACAAGAGAGAACCTAATACATGCAAGTCAGAGAAATAATAATTAGCAATTGGTTTTACAGTGAATACGATTAAATCGAGCAACAACAACATCAAAAACTTTACATGTAGTTTTGATGCGAAAAGATGGAAATGGAGATGAAAGCAGGTGGTGCAAATCAGAATTCATCATCGTAATGGCATTCGGGATCACTAATTTTGGCCATTCATCATGTTTGCACCAAACACCGATGATGATTCTAGAGAGAAATGAACAACAACGAAGAGAGAGAATGGCAAAATTTTAGGGTAACAAGAATGAAATGTGGACAAGATCGATTACTTTCCTTTTTCAATTTTTTTTTTAATTTTGTTTTTTATTTTTATTTGGACCGGGTCTGATTTGGGCCTGGTCTTGCTGGACCTTTGCGATTATTTAATAAAAATCCCATATGGGTATAATTTAATTAAAAGAAACTAATTAACTAATAACTAATGCAGCCATGTGGCATAACCAGAAAAAGCCACATGTAGTTTTTTAACAAATTAATTATTAACTTGATTAATTTACAACATTGAATTGATATAATCGATGGGTTAGCAAATGGACGAAGAAGAAAGCTTTAGAAGTTCGACCTAATCGATGGGTTTAACTTAGCAAAAATCGGGTATGGACCGGTTTTTACGTGTTGGGTCGGGTCAACTAAAAAAAATGGGTCAACTGTATAAAACTGTCACATAATTTTATGACAGTGAAAATACCCATCATATGAATGCCATAATTTTATGACAGTTTAAATACCTGTCACATATATGTCATAAATGTCTGTTGACCAAGAAGTCATTGGAAAAACTGTCAACTATGTGACAGTTGAAAAAACTGTCACACTCTAACTGTCGCCGTAAGTCATTTTTCTTGTAGTGTGTTCAATCTCACAAGTCCATTTCGATTATTTTTGTCTGAATTTGGGTTCCTCTCCTGTAGAACTTTCAAGACCTTCAAAGTATTTGGGTGATCTTCCGGCAGACCAATGACACTGACATCATTCATTATATGTCAAGTTTGTTAATGATTCATTATTTTCAATATTAGGAGGTGTAGTTTCAAGAACTAAAATAATAACGCAGTTGAGCTATAAAAAAATAAACAAATAAGAAATTAAAAAGAACGACGAATTATATGAAATCACAAAAGGTATAGATTAGGAAATAAGAAGAATGAAAATTAAAGTAGAATAATGTAAAAATAAAAATAAATTAAAAGTAAAATAAAAGATGAGAATAATAGAATACAAAAATGATAGAATAATTATAATTAATAGAATATTTATTGTGATTATTTAGTAATAATTGTAATTGATGTTAGGATTATGTGAATATGGTAGGCAGATAAGATAGTCAACTAATAGCTTAATGCTATATTAATCTTAGCCTAATCCTATCTTAATCTTAGCCTAATTCTAATCTTAAAAGATGTTGTAATTGTGGTATAATTACCACACTTTTGAAAGGTTATAATTGAGAAAAATATTCTTACATTGTATCAAGAGTTTAGGAAAGAAATCTTAGCCTAGAAAATACACCCTCCACCGTCGGCCACCCCCATCAACCTGCCGACCATCATAGTTTATTTTTTTTCTTTTTGACTCTAAACCCACATTTCATCACACTCTTACCGTTTCCAATATCATAACTCATATTTCCATCACTCTTGAGATGGAAAATATTCATTACGCAACTTGGGCAGAGTTATTTAAAATATATTATCGCTCCCACCGGGTTATTCATCACATAATCCCACCGAAAAAAGACAAGGAAAAGGTGTTGAACACCAATGATAAAAATGAGACAGTTCTTTCGTGGATTTATGTAACCATTTCAAGCGATTTATTGCATACAATTATGGAACCCGACTCCACGGTGATGGAGGTTTGGAATACGGGATATTTTCCAAAATAACAAGAATTCCCGAGCCGTCACCCTTGAGAAAGAATTCTCCACCACTGACATGACAGACTTTCCGAATGCATCCGCTTATTGTCAATGCCTCAAAGTCTTATCGTACCAACTCAAGAACGTTGGGTCGCCGGTTACAAACAATCAGTTGGTTTTACAATTAGTTGTCGACCTTACCGACACGTATAGTTGCGTTGGTACGCTCATCTGCCAAAGCAATCCTCTACCATTTTTTTACCATGCTCTATGCGTATTCTTGAAGAGGTAGGTTTCGCCAGAAAGACTGCAACCAAATCAAATTCCGATATGGTTGTCGCCTCGTCCAATGAAACGTTTACACATTTTGACACTTTGCCACAATGTCGGGGACAAAAAAGATAAAATGGTGGTAAAAATCATGGTGGTGGCAAATGTGGAGGCCACCAGAATTCCAGCGGCGGCGGAACTGGCGGCAGAGTGACGACCAACAACCTAATTCCAACCAACAGTGGCAGCCCGGAGCCCAGTGTGGCAGTGGACTACCACAATGGGCCTGACAGTGGCCTTGGCCTGTGCCACCATGCCCGTTTCATATAGAAAATTGGGCGGGCCAGATCGAAAGGCAAGCGGCCAAGACATCGCCAACAAGAGTCTGGATTTGGGCTCAGCACCAACATCCGCAGACAATTAACATTTGGGCCATTGCCGAATCAGTGGCAGGAGGCCCATTCGGTAGTGGCTAGCCCAACCAATATTGGGTCCTCCATACACACTCTTGTACTTAATCCGCCAGATGCAAATT
This sequence comes from Przewalskia tangutica, assembly GCA_029844215.1. NCBI lineage: Eukaryota > Viridiplantae > Streptophyta > Magnoliopsida > Solanales > Solanaceae > Przewalskia > Przewalskia tangutica. The sequence goes on along the minus strand of CM056734.1, from coordinate 102,871,842 downwards.
GGTATATGGATACCAGAACGACGTCTCATATAACGTCCTCCCAAGGTAATCTCTCATCTTATTTTAATTTGAGCAAAAATAATGGTATAATTATCGAAAATGGTCATTCTATTCCAATTCGTGGTTATGGTTCTACCAAATTGTCTCCACCAAACCCACCATTAACTTTAATGAATGTCCTTTATGCCCCACAATTGATTAAAAACTTGGTTTCGGTTAGAGAGTTTACTATTGATAATTGAGTTTTAGTTGATTTTGACATTTTGGATTTTTTGTGAAGGATTTTCAGGCGAGGATGCGTCTAATGAGATATGATAGTTAGGGAGAGCTCTATTCAATCACCACACCCAATCATCTAGCCAAGTTACCATCCACATTTGTAGTTTTAGCGCCTTTATTGTGGCATGAACGTTTGGGTCATCTGGGAGCACCTATTTTAGCCTCTCTCAAACAAAATAGTTTTATTTCATGTACTCAATCACGTAATTCAAATGTGTGTCATTCATGTCTACTTGGAAAACATATTCAATTGCCATTTGTTTCTTCTAATTCATGCACACTTATGCCTTTTTATATTATCCATTATGATATTTGGACATCTTCCGTTTTGAGCTCTTCGGGCCATAGATATTATTTGTTCTTGATAGATGATTACTCTAATTTTTTGTGGGCATTTCCATTGTCTAAAAAATCACAAGTTTTCTCCATATTTCTCACTTTTAGAGCATTCATCCGAAATTAATTTTAACGGGGTATTAAAAATATTCAATGTAATAATGGTAGGGAGTTTGATAATTGGACTTTATGGGATTTTTGCAATGATAATGGTTTAACCTTTCGTCATTCATGTCCTCATTCATCCTCTCAAAATAGAAAGACGGAAAGAAAAATCTGCACCGTCAATAACATTATTAGAACATCCCTTGCTTATGTCGCTCTACCACCATTCTTTTGGCGTCGCGCACTACAAATGGCAACCTATATACTGAACATACTTCCCAACAAACACTTGTTCTACCAAGCCCCTCTTAGAATCTTATACCTAAGAGACCCGTCTTATTCTCATCTACGGGTATTCGGGTGCTTATGCTATCCTCTTTTTCCATCCACCACAATTAACAAACTTCAACCCCGGTCTACTTCTATCATCTTTTTGGGTTATCCTTCCAATCATCGAGGTTACAAACATTACAACATATTCTCCAATAAAATTATTGTGAGTCGTCACATAATCTTTGATGAACTAAATTTTCCATTTACCAAAATGCATGGGTCCGGACCTCTTATCTATGATTTTCTAGATGATGTCATACCCTCGTTTGGCCCAACATTTTTTACCCATCCCAAACCCACTGTTTCGTCCAGCCCAGAAAATTTGGGAGAATTGGGCCCAAAAACAGTGACCCAGACGCAGCCCAACACTGCCCAGCGTTTTGGGCCTCTGTGCCTGAGCCCAGCCACTATCGAGATCAATGTGCCTCTACCTGACAGCCCAATGCCAAGCAGCCCACTGCCTAGCAGTGGCTTGGGTCATGACCCATCACTTGGTAGAGTGGGTCACGACATAATTAACTGCCAATTGCCAAGCTCATTCTGCCACGACTCCTAATTCCGCCAGTGACGATCGTAGTCATTTCAGCATTTTCAAACCCAACACAAAATATAGCCTTCATACACGGGTTACAAAATCACCATTACGTCATAATCATGTGTCTGCTCTTAATGACCCGAAGTGGAAAATGGCTATGAGTGATGAATTTAATGCTCTTATTAAAAATGGGACGTGGGAGTTGGTAACATGTCCCCCTAATCCTAATGTGATTCAGTCTATGTGGATTTTCAGCCACAATGAAAATCTGATGGTACTTTTGAGAGGCTTGACGGGAAGACATAACATGTTGGTGTGGATTGCGGGGAGATGTTCAGTCCATTGGTTAAACCGGGAACTATAAGAATGGTTCTTAGTTGGGCTCTTTCGAAATCATGTCCTCTTCATCAGCTAGATGCCAAAAATACCTTTCTACATGGAGAGTTAAATGAAATAGTATACATGTACCAACCTTTGAGATACCGAGACTCCACTTATCTAAATCATGCGTTCCTGGTAAAAAAATCATTATATGGGCTCAAACACGCCCCTAGGGCCTGATACAAGTGGTTTGCGGATTATGTTTCACATATTGAGTTTTCTAACAGTCGTTCTGATCATTCATTGTTCATCTACCGTCAGGGTAATAATTTTGATTACCTTATTTTATATGTGGATGATATTATCTTGACTGTTTCATCCGATTCTCTTCGACAAGTACGTAGCAGAGATTGGCATGTCATCCTGTAAGCCGTCGATAACTCTGGTTGCCGATGTAGTTTTGAATCTTGTTGGCTCCGAAATCTTCTTCTAGAGCTCCAATGTCCGACTCGGAAGGCAACATTGGTGTACTGTGATAAAGTTAGTGCTATTTATCTCTCTGGAAATCCGGTAAACTATCAACGCACTAAACATATTGAACTGAATATTCACTTTGTTAGCGAAAAGGCCGCTCGTGGACAAGTGCGTAAATTAAAAAGAACGGGAAATTATATGAAATCACAAAAGGTATAGATCGGGAAATAAGAAGAAAGAAAATGAAAGATGAATAATGTAAAAATAAAAATATATTTTAAATATAAAAATAAATTAAAAGTAAAATAAAAGATAAGAATAATAAAATGCAAAGAAATTAAAATAAAAACAAAAAAAGATTGTAATTTTATAATTACACAATGTAATTACCATCAATTTTCACCTCCAATTAATAATTGAAGAGAGTAGCCACACTCCTTCAATTGCACCTAATTTCATGGTGACAAAATAATTACTTGATCATATGAACATGACAAACTATATAATTATTTCAATTACGCACAAATTCAATTCCAATGTGCCTTTCAAAACAGGCTCTTAATTACCTAAAGGATCGTTTGGTAGGAGAGATAAGCTATTTTATGTAGATGAGGTTGTGTGATAACCTATTTCACTTTCTATATGTGATAACTTATTCCACCTTATATTCAATCAAATAAAAAAAATTATCTCACCAACCAAATATGGAATAATTTTAATTTCATGAAATTAATAATCACATCTCACCCCCTTTCTCCTATCACACGAATCTAAAGTGTAATCACACGGGGCCTAAATATAGCCAAGTCCAAAAAAATACTTACATTCGTCCTAATTTATGTAGCATTATTTGACCAACCATGAAATTTAAAAAATAAATAAAGATTTTATTATGTTTATCAACTTGTCTTTATTTTAGTGCCTATTTTTATTAACTTTTTTCATAATAAGTATTTTTCTAAAATTAAGTGGAATCCAAAAAAGGAAATGACACATTAAATATTTGTCAAATAAAAGTGTGAAATTTATTAAAAAAGGAAATGTAAGAAATATTCATGTATACTCTATTTATAGGGCGAAGTTATTTGTAGGGAATTATTAGAGAAATCAATTGAAGAATCTAGGGTTTATATTGTTCTTTTCTTGGAAAACTATGCATCATTAGCTATACACAAGGATAGTGATGTATAATATTTTTTTTAGTAATTATTTCTAGATATTTAAAGAGGATAGTGAAAGTTGTATATTTGATTTTTTTAGTAATAATTTCTAGATATTTAAAGAGGGCAATGAAAGTGTATATTTGATTTTTTTTTAGTAATTATTTCTAAATATTTAAAGAGAATAATGAAAGTGGATAGAGTTGTTGATGAAAATGAAAGAGAGTAATAAAGGAAAGAGTAAAATTCAAATTGAAATAAATTGCAAAATTAATTCTGTCAGAATCAATTCTGGCCAGTAAACATCTTAAATTTCTGATTTTCACGAAAGTAAGTACCCAGAATCGATTTTGAGTACCTAAAAATCAATACAAACATGCACTAAATATATTCAGTTACAACATCCACATAAATGGATCAGCTACACCAATATGGTAAAAGTAGATTTCATTGATTAGCAACATCATTCTACTTTACATTATTCCATCAAAACAGAATAAAAAGAAAAGATCAATTCTGACCATTAAATGATACCCTAACCCTAATATATAACGAATTCTTATAGTAACTAACCCTAATAAATCTAAGAGCTTGTAAACTTGGTAACTGCTTTAGTCCCTTCAGATACAGCATGCTTAGCCAATTCACCAGGCAACACCAATCTAACAGCCGTCTGAATCTCCCTCGACGTAATCGTAGGTTTCTTATTATACCTCGCAAGTTTAGATGATTCTTGAGCCAATTTCTCAAATATATCATTAATAAAACTATTCATTATCCCCATCGCTTTGCTCGAAATTCCAATATCAGGATGCACTTGTTTCAACACTTTGAATATATAGATCTTATATGTCTCCGAACTCTTCTTCACCTTCTTCTTCTTTTGTCCGATACCGGGACCCACATCCTTCGTCGGAAGCTTTTTTCCGGCTTTTGGCTTCTTCTCTGCTGGAACTTTATCCTCGGAAGATTTTTCCGATGCCGGATTCTTCTCGGCGGGCTTCTTTTCTGCCTTAGGAGCCATGGAATATTTCTATGATGGAAAAGCATGGGGTGATTTTGGTATTTATAGGTAATTGAGGGTTGTTTTGAGTGGAGAAGGTAGAGTGCACGAGGATTGATGACGTGGAGTGATCTGAAACGTTAATAACGGAGCTGTGACGTGTAGATCGCTGTTAACGGAAATTATGGCGTCAAAAGAGGGGAGGAATGAGTAAAAATAACACTATTCCTCCACTGTTTTTTTGGTTTGTTACATGGGATAGTGGAATAAAAAAAAAATAGGGGAACCAACACAAAATACCCATAAAATAAAATATTTGTTTCTCAATTAATTTTGCTTCTTACCCAATCGGTTGAAAATATTTACCATTGCCTAAAATTCTTTCTCCATTATACTATCACAGTATATTTATATATCATGATGGTATCATGGAGGGCTAAGTGAAAGACTGAATCAATCATCCGTGATATAATCTTAGTATATTTATATACCATTATACTATCATGAAGCGCTGAGGGGTATCTCATTGAAGGACTAAAGCAGTCTTCCATGATATCATCACAATATATGTATATAGATGATTGTATCATAGAGTTTTTTTTTTTTTTTACAAAAGTATGTCTTCTAAATAAATGAACATGATCCTTCATGATACCATCTCAGTATATTTATATACTATGTTGGTATCATATTTTTGAGGACATCTCGGGTAAATAGTTTTGGTGGCACGAAAGTAAAAGAGTATGGACGGGTAATTATTTTCTTCATGATACTATCTCAGTATATTTATATAATATATTGATATCATAATTTTGGGGACACTTCCGATAAATAATTTTGAGGGCATCTACGTTTTCTCCCACAAAATATATTGGATAGAAGAAATTAGTCTAATTTTTTTTTCCACTTTTGAAAAAACAAAAAACGACACTATCTATTTTGGATTTCTAATTTAACTCTTACTTCCTCCGGTTCAAAATAAGTGTTCACTTAGTCCTTTTGCTTTGATTCAAAATTAGTGTTTACTTACATAATCAAAAAGAAATTAATTTTATTTTTTCAGAATTGTTCTTATTTACTCAAAACAATAAATAATCAAAAGTCTTATTAATTAAGGTAGTTTAGTCGAAATACCTATCTCTTTTTGTAGGAGTTAGTATTTTTTAAAGGGTGTGTTAATAGCTAAGTGGACACTTATTTTGAACATGAAGGAGTAATAATTAGGAGGAGTTTTTAACTATTTTACCCTTATTTATATCTTGGATTTTATGATGTTACACCCCGTACTTTGTACGTCAACGTCTGTAAGTAGTCTAACATAAGCTCAGTGAAGCCATCATACTCCTATAAGTCTACCGAGGGTGTCAAACAAATGTTAAGTGTATACCATAAAGTTTTGGGGCCAAACAAATCGAGGGAAGAAAGTTCGTCAGGAAGTCAATTTAATGGTATAGTTTCACAGGCCGTGAAATATTTCATGGACCTTCAATTGGTGAGGCTCAGACCGTGAAGCAGAAACAAAACGTGGAGTTTGGAGGGTGGCTTCATGGTCCACTTTCACGGACCGTGAGTCATTTCACAGTAGTGAAAAGTGGTCGTGAAAGCCATGGCGGTGGTCGACCTTATTCGTCTTAAATATGATTTAAGACTAATTTTTTTACCCTAACCAGACCCCATACAAGTTCCCTAACAGTTCTATAAGGTTCAAGAACATAACCAAAGAGGTTTGAGCAAGATCTAACTCCAAAAGGTTGTGCAAGTGAAGAAAAAGAGTTATATGGTGGTGTCTTGATGTTGAGGGCTATTGTAAGCTTGAAGAAGTTATTGTTGAAGTTCCTATAGGTTATATAAGTTAAGTGTAGCCTTTATTCGCTTGTGCTTAAGATTATTCATGTGTTGGTTAAGTTGTGTGGATGAAGAATCTACAAGCTAGCACTTTAAATGAGATAAGATGTTGTTGCCTAGTTGTTGGACTGTTTTGAAGTCATATTTATGACTTGTTATGGCCGAAGTTCATGGAGTGTAACTTGATTATATTGTGATTGTTTTTGTTATGTTTGTCTATGTGTTGGTCATGAAGATAGTGCTATAAGTTAGAAGAAAAAGTAGTCAAATCGCACGTGCGAATTTTTTTTCATCGTAACTCTTGTTCGGTTGTTTGGTTGAATGTTAAACTTGGTGTTAAGATGTTTAATCTTGTCGTAGTTCGTAAATGACAAAAGGAAGCTAGAAGGAACCAAAATTATTATATTGATGTTAAATAGCCATTGATAGAGAACTTGGAGTTCTAAGCACATTAGGGGTTCGATGAAATGTTGTAATGAATTGATTCTTACTTTTTTAATCTAATCCTGATCCGAATCATCTCTAATGCGTAGGGTATCATTCATTAAGCGTGCGGTGATTCTTAAGCTAAGGTTGTCCAAGAAACAAATATATGTAAGGTTACTTTTTCTTTCTTTGGCGAGGACTCTACTCTTGAATATTGAAGATATGCTTGTTCTTTATTCTTGAGAATATTTCTTGGACCTTGTTTGTCCCTCGCAGGTAGTATTTTTCTGCATCTTATATTATCTTTTATTATGTGATATTCCATTCTCGTTATTAGTTTCACGACAGTTGATGTATATAGCCACATAATGGTCGCATGGTAACGATTTTATGTCACTCCGATCATGTTCCTAATGTTTTTCCGAGATCATTTATGCATTATATATATGTATTTTATAATATCGATTCGTGTTATAGTTGGTCAGATACAATATTTATATGAGCATACCATTGCAGTTGGGTTATGATAATGTTAGTCCCAAAGAGTGGCTTGAGGATGAAAGTATTATCCCATTGTGAAACTTATATATATGTATATATGTTTTTAAATGAAAGAATGCATAGAATTCGCCTTCAGTGTCATACAGAGTTACCATGTTGTCTCTCTTATCTTTATTTAGATTACTATCTACGTATGCTTTTATTGCCTTATATATTCAGTACATAGTTCGTACTGACATCCCTTTGTCGGGGGCGCTACGTTTGATACTCGCAGGTTCAAATAGAAGAATTAACGCCCTTTTACAGTAGGTTTTCATTTCAGCCGCAGTGTTGGAGCACTCCACTTATTCTGGAGGTGCTAGTCTGAGTCAGTATAATTTTTTACATATTATGGGTATGACGTAACCCTGCCCTGACTTTATGGTATCTATGTATTTCTTAGAGGTTTATAGACAATTTTACTTTATACAGATGTTCTGTATAGTCTTGCCGACCTTTTTATTACCAGCTGATGTGTATTGTGGCTTTGTCGGCCTTCTCCATATATATATTTGCTTGGGTTTTATGTTTCTACAGATTATTATGTACCGATTGTTGTATGAGGGTCATCCTCAGGCCTTGTTGGCCCAATTACATGCATATCCAGGTTACGTTCTAAATGTGGTACGCTCGTCCCGTCAGGATACCAAGTGCCAACCAAATCCCTAAGTTTGGGGTGTGATATATTATCTCTTTATTTAATATTACTATATTTATGTGTCATCTCATCATAATTGAGGTGTTTGTAGTTTTCAAGAACAATTACTAATAAGGCTAAAATGAGAAAAAATAATTAATTTTATTTTGAAATTTTTATGAAATATATTAATTCATGTGGATGTCCACTATACAAATGTGATGCTCCGACTGATCTTCACCATTATCGTCCACCTCCTTAATGTCATGTCTCCCTCCTCCATTATCTCATATATAAATATTGGATGACTGCTTTTTATATGTCTCTATGTAACACTATAAATAGAGTCATAAGAACTCATAGTGTACACAATTTGATACTTGAGAAATACTTGAAAGAAAGAAGAAAGTTATCCTATATTGTTATATTATTCTCATCTTCTATATTGTTATTTTGAATTTGATTTGACAACATCATCACCAATGTTTATAAAGGCGTAGGTGTAAGGCGAGGTGATTTATATATGCCTCAGCGAGGCAAGCCCCGTGGGTATTTAATTATTAGCATTTTATAAATTAATAAAATAAATATATAAATAAATAAATAATATTAAAATTATTAAAAGAATAAAAAAAATTAGTAGAAATGTATTTATCTATTATTAACATGCTAACATGTGCATGAATCATTAAAAAATCTTGAAAACGAGAATGATGTAAAGATGCATTACACCAATAACATAACTATGATGAAAAATAACTAGAGTTGTAAAAATGATGTTCTATCCTAATAATTCAAAGCTGAAAATGACAATAAGATAAAGGTATTATTTTAAAACCTAAAACTAGATTAAAAAAATTAATACTCATTATAATACAAATAGACAGAATAGAGTCTTAAAAACATTATCTAAATTAAAGCAATACCAAAAAAATTAAAATTAAAACTATATTGAAAAAGATAAATTGAAGAATGCTAAAAATATCTTGAAGAAAATAAAGGATAAAGAAGAATGATGCAAGCATGAAAGTATAGTAAGAATTAGAGGACAAAACTCTTTGCTTTGTAGTTTGTGGTTTGCATATAAATGTCTAAAGTGTATATATTACTCTGTAAACAACAAAAGAAAATATTATAAAATTAAGATAAATAATTAAAAAAATTAATTGAATTTTTTAAATTGCGAATTTACTATGAGTTAACTTTTGAATACTTAACTTTAAAAAAAATTATTAAACAATTTTTACTCAAATTTAAAAAAGTTCTTGTGGCTTAGGCCTCAAACTACATATTGGGGCTGACGACTAGACAAACATGATAAGTTTCTTTTACTTGATTTCAAATGTAAAAAAAAACTATCATATTCTCTCCCGCTTTTAACCAAATCATGCAGGAAGACTCATTGAGGACTTGGTTCGTGGACAACAAAAATTTCAAAGGAAAACATGACAAAAGAGAAATATTTTCACAAATATCCCCTTGAGAACCAGTTGAGTTATCCATGCTAACTCCGGTATGGAGTAACTTTCTTTTATGTTGGGAGAATGACAGATCTTGATATTTCTATATAATAGTAGATGTTATTTCTCAATTTCACAGGCTCGAGCTGAAGCTTTTTATTTTAGTTTTATCTACTTTATATTTATATGTTATTTTAATTTAGGCTCAATTTCATGATTAGATCTGATGGCACCTAGTTTGTTTTTCAACTTTCTTTCCAATCTTCTTGCAAGCCTTATGAATGCTTCACAAGCTTCGTCCTTTGTTGCAAGAAATAGCGTCCAAGTGAATTTGGTAAGGTCGTCGACAATCATAAACATGTACTCCCTCCGTTCCAATTTAAGTGTCTTACTTTTCTTTTTTATTGTCCCAAAAAGAGGGCTTCTTTTTATATTTAGTAAATTTTTTAATTTCAAGACAAGTTTAAGATCACAAGAATTAAAATTCTCCTTTTATTTCTTAAACTTTGTACTAAATCAAATTAAGACACTTAAATTAGGACGAAAGAAATATATCTTTCCTCCATGATTCAAGACTCTCATTTGCCGACTTGGTTGTGCTTATTACATTCTTAGATTTTGATGAGGATCTAACTTGATTTCCCCTTGCACAAGCACTACACACTTTGTTGTCCTTAAACGTAATGTTTTGTCACGATCCAAACCAGAGGGTCGTGACGGGCACCCGGACCCTACCCGCCGTGTAACACTAGCCGTACAGTCAACACTTAATCATAATTAAATACGCACTAAACAAAAAGAAAACTATGTGAAATCTTTATCCAGAAAAATAACTTATATATACATACACATACCAAGACCGACAAGGCCATATAAGTCTACTACACATACAATACACTATCTACAAGTCTCTAAAGAGTATACGACATCAAAAGGTCAGGACATGGCCTCGCCATACCCGTATACACAAGCAAATATATACCGTATCAAGATAGACCGGCACTCCAAAACAAGGGGAGTGCTCCAAAAATCTGATGAGTCAGCAACCTACTAACGTGGATCGTCGTCCTGTCTACGTGAACTTGCGGGCATAAAACATAGCATCCCCGAAAACAGGGATGTCAGTACGACTGATGTACTGCGTATGTCAGGCATGAATAATAGCATAACAGAGATATAACAATAACTGAAATAGAAATAGCTGACCAACAATAAATGCCTCTGAGGGCCCTAATACATATGCCTAAATGTTATGCACAATGCAAATGCGTTATACATATAAATATTGGCCACACAAGGGCATCTTCCTATCCAGAACCGCCTTTGTGGGCATCATGTTATATCGGCCACACAAGGTCATCATATCATATTGGCCACACAAGGACATCAATATTGGTCTCTTCGGGCTCTTTCGTGATAATCTGTACTAGCTGCAGGTTGTGTGTGTATACAACACCTTCCCTTTTTCCCCTCCCCTACATATATATAATATTTACCATATAATAGTGTGTATAAAACACAAGTGGGTCCAGGGTAATATATGAATATAATGCAAATGAAAATACATGAATGACAATAAAACATCCCGAGTGACATAGTATCCTTGCCCTTTTGGCTAACACTGTGAATATGAACATCTTTTTCGTATGCCTCAATAAGGACTTAGGAATCAATAATATGAACATTTCTTAACTAATAAGAGTAGAATAATTTATGAAGCAATATTACGGTTACATGTCGTATGTGGATCATGCCAAAAGAAGAAATAATTTGCTTTAACATACCTCGATTCCACTTAAAAAATTAATCACATTGGTGTGTACTTGTTAATCACAAGCAATTAGAAAGGAGCAATCCTTTCTTTTTCCTTATTACAAGAACAAAGAAAAAATTGGCATTGGTATTTTTTTGAAATGAAGAGGGTTTCACCGGAACGGAACGGGTAATTGGGAATGTTTCTTGAGATATCAAAGTATTTGGAATCTTTGGTTGCTTCATGTAATACATATATACTCTACACCTATTCATATCTCATAAATTCTAAGTAGATGATTTGGACATGCTGTTTACTCCCTCCTTTAGCCGTGGCCAACCCCGCACCTCTACTTCTTAATGCAATGACATATCATTAACTCCATTAAATGAGCCCTCATAATGTTGTCTTCCACCAGCCAATCTTTGGCGGTGGAATATCTTAATTAATACCACATACACCAATGTGCCACCTTGAGTCTCAACTAAATGACTTGCCTCCCACTCTAATTAATCAATCCCACAATTAATCAATTATACACATAATTAATTATTTGATCCTAATTCACTTAAACCTTGATAATTTATAATACATTCATATACTCAATGTCATAATTTTGTGATATGACACTAGTCCATAACCTTTTTGAGTATATACAACTATTATTATTAATCCCCATCGTCACACTTGTTACATCTAAAATTATTTCAGGACTGCATCATTTTGTATATTAATCTCTTTATTAGCATACGTAAATATAACATGAATTCCCCGACGCCCGGGTCTACATACCTACGTCCAAATTCTCAAACCATCGCCCAGAATTATGGGATGTTACATCCTTCCCCCTTAGAAATATCCGTCCTCGAATGTTGGGGTAACATCTCTAATCCTTGTCGCGTATCCAGCGAATACAACTACCTTTTTTTCTTTACGATCACATTACCCTTCCATTGAAGAACTGAAATTTAACAATCTTTGTTCAAAAATTAACATTAGCGTAGCATGATGCTAGACAATCCATGCCCATAATAATATCAAAATCAACCATCTCTAATTCTACCAAATTTGCTAAGGTCTGATGGCTACAAATTAATACTACACAATTCTGATAAATCCGTCCAGCAACTACCGACTCACCAATTGGTGTAGATATCACAAATGGATCTCTTATCAACTCAGGATTCATACCAAATTTACAGGTAATAAAAATGGTGATATATGAGAGATTTGAGCCTGGATCTAATAACGCATACTCATTATGTGAAAATATCGATAGTATACCTGTAATAACATCATGTGAGGACTCCTGATCCTGTCATCCCATCAATGTACGGTTCTGGCCCCTTCTTTTACCTCGGTCGGATAATGTCTATTGACTGTGTCCTAACGGGCATACTGACTGTGATGAAGCAACTGCAAATACGACTGGCTGGACTCTAACATATCCACCTCTTGTCAGACATTCTCGCATAACATAACCAGGTTTACCATAAGAATAACACATATTTGATCCTTGCTGGCACGACTTTGTATGGGTCTTACCACACTGCCCGCATCGAGCCAACAACGGCCTCATCTGAATAGAATCTCTTCTATAATAAGGCCCTGATGCTCATGAACTCTGACCTGGTCCCGACTGGACATACTGATCATCTCTTGACCTCGAATACGGTGATAATGCGCTAGCTGCTAGGTAGGATGGGTGTCCATAAGGCTGTCACCTGGGCCTACCTCTGAATTCCCTCACGTCACCTACAGACTGAGCCCTCTTATGTTGACCCCTATCACGTTCTCGATCTTCTCGATGTTGCCTCTTACGATCCTCCAGATTCTTTGCATAAGCCTGAATGCGAGCAATATCCATATATGGATTCAAAGAAGTCGTAGTACACTTGTTGACCACGTGCGTCCCTAAGCCGGTAACAAACCTATGTATTGGTCACTCATCTCTACGATAATCGTAGAAGTATATCTGGCCAATGAATTAACTGCAAGCTATATTCTCGAACGATCATAATGCCCTGCTCAAGACGTAGAAATCTATCCTACCTGGCCCGTTGAAGCTCGACTGGCAAAAAACATTGTAAGAAGGCCTCTAAAAATTCTCTCCATCCTGCTGGTGGAGCACGAGGTCCCCTAGATTACTCCCATGTCTCATACCAAGTTATCGCGATATCTCGCAGTCTATAAGAAGCAAATTTTACCAACTCAGTATCGGTAGCATCCATCACCTGCAAGGTACGCTGTATATAATCCAGAACATTCTGAGGGTCCGCATTCAAGTCTGATCATGTGAACACCAGAGGATCTAAGTTGATGAAATCACGAGCTTTTGCGTTAGCAGCTCTATCAGAAGGACTGGAAACTGGCGTTGGGCCTGAGCAGCCACTAATCATGTCAATAACTATACCGCGCTTTACATGTCAAGATCCACATCTGGAGTATCAAGTGGAGGAACTGGGGATACTGTAGCTCCACTAATCTCTTCTGATGGTGGTGAACTGGGGGAATCATATGAAGGAGTCACACTAAGGGTCTCACTCTAGCCCTCACTAGAAGGTGATAATCATCTATTACCTTCGCTTGCAGCCGTATCCAACGCCCTCACACTCTTGAACTTCTTCCTTGTTGTAGGTATTGCTGGAATCGTAAACACGAGACGGATTAGGAATATGATGCTTATAACTTAGCTCTACTGCATGATTTAGAAGATGAAAGAATAGAAACCATCCTTAAATCTCAGATAGTCTCCTTCTTATAAATATGGTGCACAACATACCCATAAACAAGACTCTACTAGACATGACTTGTAGACTCCCTAGAACAGACATGCTCTGATACCAAGTTTGCACGACTCAAACCTGAGAGCCCAACGGGCACCCGAACTGTACCCGTCGGGTACCACTAGCCGTACAGTCAAAACCTAATCACAATTAAATACAGACTAAACTAAAAGAAAACTATGTGCAATCTTTATTCAGAAAAATAACTTATATATACATACTCATACCAAGGCCGACAAGGCCATACAAATATAATACACACACATGACACCATCTACAAACCTCTAAAGAGTATACGACATCAAAAGGTCAGGACAGGGTCCCGCCATACCCATATACACAAGCAAAGACATATCGTACCAAGATAGATCGACACTCCGAAATAAGGGGAGTGCTCCAAAAATCCGCTGAGTCAGCAACCTACTAACGTGGATCATCCTCCGCTCACGTGAACTGCGGAACATGAAACGCAAAGATCCTCGACACAGTGGACGTCAAGACGATCGATGATCGAGTATGTCATGCATGAATAATAGCATAACAGGGATATAGCAATAACTGAAATAGATTAAACATCTGACCATCAGTAAATGCATCTGAGGGCTCTAATACATATGCCTAAATATTATGCACAATGCAAATGCAGTATACATATAAATATTGGTCACACAAGGACATCTTCCTGTCCATAACCGCCTCTATGGGCATTAGTTATATCGGCTAAACAAGGGCATCATATCATATTGGCCACACAAGGACATCAATATTAGCGTCTTCAGGCTTTTTCGTGATAGTCTGTACCAGTTGCAAGTGGTGTGCGTAGATAACACTTTTCCTTTTCCACATCCCCTACATATATATAATATTTACCATATAGTAGTGTGTATAAAAAACAAGTGGGTCCAGGGTAATATATGAATATAATGCAAATGAAAATGCATGAATGATAATAAAACATCTTGAGTGACATAGTATCCATGCCCCTTTGGCTAACACTGTGAATATCAACACCTTTTTCGTATGTCTTAATAAGGACTTAGGAATATATTTAGACATGCTTTTAACATAGGAATCAATAATATAAACATTTCTTAACTACTAAGAGTAAAATAATTTATGGAGCAATATTACAGTTACATTTCGTACGTGGAAAATGTCAAAAGAAGAATGATTTGCCTTAACATACCTCAATTCCAGTTAAAAATTAATCACGTTGGTGTGTACCTATTAATCACAAGCAATTAGAAAGGATCAATCCTTTCTTTTTCCTTGTTACTGGAACGAAGAAAAAATGGGCATTGGTATTTTTTTGAAATGAAGAGGGTTTCACTGGAACGCAATGAGCAATTGGGAATGTTTCTTGCGATATCAAAGTATTTGAAATCTTTGGCTACTTCATGTTATACATATATACTCTACACATATGCATATCTCATCAATTCTAAGTAGATAATTTGGATATGCACGCATACTCCTCCTTTACCCGTGGCCAACCTTGCACCCCTACTTCTTAATGCAATGACATATCATTAACTCCATTAAATGAGCCATCATAATGTTGTCTTTCACCCAGCCAATCTTTGGCGGTGGAACATCTTAATTAATGCCACATACACCAATGTGCCACCTTGATTCTCAACTAAATGACTTGCCTCCCACTCTAATTAATCAATCCCACAATTAATCAATTACACACATAATTAATTTCTTGATCCCAATTCACTTAAACCTTGATAATTTATAAGACTTTCATATACTCAATGTCATAATTTTGTGATATGACATTAGTCCATAACCTCTTTGGGGATATTTATTCTCAAAATTTTATCAATTGAGTCTTTTGTGGTTTTGATTTTTCCCAGTGACATCAGTTCGTTAACAAGGATGTATACCTTGTGCATATTTCAGAAAAATTCTCTCTTGGATTCATTCTAAAGCTTTCAAAATCCATGGCAAATATAACTTTCTTGAATTTTTTTAACCTGGCTAGCCCCTTCATATGTATTCACTAATGCATCCCAGATTTATTTGGCAGTGGTACAACCAAACATTCTGTTATATTCATCTGGACCCAGTCCATATATCAAGACATTCTATGTTTTTTCATTATTCTCGGGGATTTCATAGTCAGCTTTCTCGTATTCCTTTTTCTCTTTTATAACATCATTTCCATTTGTACCCTTCTTTGTGGGATATTTTGGGTCGTCAATAATCCTTTCGAACAATTCATAATATTTAACTTACAAGTTGTCCTCCATGTGAGCTTTCCACCTGGCGTAATACTTCTTATTGAACAGTGTGGTCGATGAGTGGATTGACCTTCACTGTGTCCTATAGGTGGTGCAATATTCATCATAGTTTTCTCTAAGATGTTAGCCTTATTGAAAAGAACCTGCTCTGATAACAATTGATATTCTGCACATTGTGTCTTAATATGATATACTAGATAAGGAGATGGGGCCAGCCCAGGATCAGCCTGCATTTATTGCTACTCTGGTTTTATAGGACACACTGTTAGGTTATTGAGTATTCTTGATAGTTTCCTCAGATAGGCGTACATCCTACTAATATAGGTCATTCTCAGGCCCATGTGAGAGAGGGGAATAATCATACACCTGAGTTTTGTACTCTCGGGGTTTAGTCAGCGATGATGTCAGCACCCCGTATTGATGAGGTTCATTCTCTAGAGTTTGGTCCTCAACCTATTGGAAGGATAACTATGACCCGTGATGAGTGGAAGATTTGGGAGCACTTTTTGAACATAAAGCCTCGGGTATTTTATAGATAGCATGAAGAGGATGCATATGAGTTCATCGCGAGAAGCCATGAGAGGTTTTATACTCTAGGTATTGCTAAGTCATATGGAGTTAGTTTCGTGTCCCTTCAGCTTTTGGGGGAGGCAAAATAATGGTGAAGGGCGTATGTTGATTTCTTACCTGCGGGGTCGCCTCTATTTACATGGGTTAGGTTCTATCGAGTGTTCCTTGAGAAGTATGTGACTTTGAGCTTGCATCTAGGCAAGCATGTTGATTTTTAGAAGTTTTCACAGGGCAATTCTACAATTGTATAGTATGAGACTCGCTTTCATGCCTTATCCCATTAAGAAGCACCATTATTACTTATAGAGGCGGAGAGAGTGAGATGTTTTATTAGAGGATTGATTGTTCCACTCTATTTGGCTATATTGCAGTTGGTGGTTGTTGGAGCTTCTTTTGAGACTGTAGTTGAGCATGCTAGGATGGTAGAGTCCATGAGAGGCAAGATGTATAGACATGAGCCTGATAAGAGGGTGAGGCGACATGGATAGTTCAGTAGTTATGGGTATCAGGGTAGATATCAGTAGTCATAGCCTAGTCGACCAGTTCAGGCAGCTCTTCAGATTACTGATGGTGGGGGACAGTCTTAGAGGAATTCTTAGTATAGATATTCAGATCATGGTAGTTCGGGTTTTTCTATCTCCATTCAGAAGCCTTTAGTGGCCATGACTTGTTACGGTTATGGAGAAGTTGGTCACTTCAAAAGAGATTGCTTCTAACAGTTTTTGAGTGCCTCTCACGTACCTAGAAATCCAGCACAGACATCTAGAGGTGCTACTCAAACTAGCTAGGAAGGATCTCAGTCAGGCCATGGTAGATATTAGTCTAGTCGTGGTGGATCCCAGTCGGGGAGAGATAGAGCTTGTTCAGGCTGATATGGCCAGTACGGTACTTAGTTTGAGGTATGATGCACTCATTGCTATGCATTTACTGGTAGGTTGAGGTTGAGGCATCGAACGCAGTTATCATAAGTATTATCTTTGTCGATTATCGAATTGCTACTGTATTATTTGATCAGGGGTCTAATTTTCTGCTAAATTGGAGATGTGGTGTGATATGTTTAATGTTCTTATTCGTGTGTCTACACCATTCAGTGATTCTATGATTGTAGATATAGTTTATTGCATGTGTGTAATTACTTTCATGGGTTACGACACTTGCGTAGATCTAGTTATCTTAGATATGGTGGATTTCGATGTCATTTTGGGTGTGGATTGGCTATTACCATATCATGTGATTGTGAACTGTTATTCTAAGATGGTCATGTTAGTTATGGATGGTTTTCTGAGGTTAGAATGGAGAGGCGCTCCCAGTTCTACTCCTAGAAAGGTTATTTCTTACATCTGAGCTAGGAAGTTAGTAGACCAGGGTTGTGTGGTATATCTTGCACATATTCGGGATACTAGTGTGGAGACTCCCTCTCATGAGTCAGTTCCGGTAGTTAGTGAGTTTGCTAAGGTCTTTTCCTCAGACTTACCGAGTATGCCGCCAGGCAGAGATATTGACTTTTGTGTTGATCTTGAGTTGGGTACTTGATCCATTTCTATTCCTCCATACAATATGGCTCCAACCGAGTTGAGAGAGTTGAAGGAGCAGCTTCAGGATTTGTTAAGTAAGGGCTTTATTCGACCTAGTGTATCTCCATAGGGTGATCCTGTCTTATACGTGAAGAAGAAGGATGACACTATGCTATGTGCGTTAATTATAGACACTTGAACAAGGTCACCATCAGAAACAAATATTTGATCTGTGTTTGATGACATGTTCGATCATCTTCAGGGTTCTTAGGTGTTTTCGAATATTGACTTGAAGTCTGGGTATTATCAGCTCAAGATATGGGCCGAGGAAATTCCCAAGATGGATTTCAATACTCGTTATGGGCATTATAAGCTCTTGGTGATGTCATTTAGGCTTACCAATTCCCCCGCAACGTTCATGGACTTGATGAATGAGATATTCAAGCCGTATTTAGATTCTTTTGTGATTGTGTTCATTGATGACATCCTGATATATTCTAAGAGTCGGGAGAACCATGAACATCATCTGAGAGTGGTTCTTGGTTTATTGAAGGAGAAGAAGTTGTATGTTAAATTCTCGAAGTGTGAGTTTTTATTGAGTTCTGTTGCATTATTGGGACACGTGGTGTTAAGGATGGAGTCATAGTTGAACATAAGAAGATAGAGGCAGTCATGGACTGGCCTAGATCGACTTCTGTGATGGATATTCAGAGTTTTGTGGGTCTTGCTAGCTATTATTGCCGATTCATCATGGGTTTCTCTTGTATCCCTTCGCATCTGATGCGTTTTACTAAAAAAGATGTGTTTTTAGTGGTCCAATTAGTGTGAGGAGAGCTTTCAAAAGCTCAAGACTCTTTTGGCTACATCCCCAATTTTATCCTTTTCGGTAGAGGGAAAGGGATTTACCATGTACTGTGATACTTTTAGGATTGTGTTGGGTTACGTGTTGGTGCAGAAGGGTAAAGTTATTACTTATGCATCGAGACAGTTGAAGGTGCATGAGAATAATTACATTGTTCATGATTTGGAGTTGGCTGCTGTTGTGGTTGCCTTGAAGATTTAGAGGCATTACTTGTATAGCATTCATTATGAGGTATATACCGACCACCGCAATCTTTAGCACATATTTAATCAGATGCATTTGAACTGCAGACATCATCATATGGAGTTGTTGAAAGATTATGACATGGCCATTTTATATCATCCAGGCAAGGCCAATGTGGTGGTAGATGTCTTGAGCCAAAAAGCAGTCAACATAGGGAGTTTAGCTTGATTGGTTGCTTCTGAGTATCCTTTGGCATTGGAGGTCCAGTCTCTATCCAACAGTTTTGTTAGACTTGATATTGTCGCGCCGTTTTCGACCGGGGTCTCGAACGGTGATGCAACGTATGTTTGTCGATGATTCCTGGATTAAATCACCGTTTTTAAGGAGTCTCCACCTAATTATTTGGGTGAATTAGGACACCTAAATGTTAACTAAAGGGAAGGGGTTAGACATCCTCTAAGATCCGCTAACATGCGGTTATCCGATCAAACTTAGGCTTAATTATTGTATAAAACGATGCATTTTTTTTGAAAATATGTTGATTAATAAAATGATGTTGCAAAGAGATAATTTAAACGATGCATTTAGAAATATATAAAAAAGCAATTTTGTATAAAATGACATATATTTATTTTGATAAAAGTATGATAAAATACAATATGAAACTTGAGTTTTGATATAATATAACATGATTTAATTTTATGCCAAAATAAATATCATATAAAGATAAACTAGCGTTTTGAAAATATAAATGACGAACCTAACATAAATAAAACTAATGACGAACCTAACATAAATAAAACTAACGTTCGAAGGCATGGGCAACGGGCCTAAAATAAATAAACTAGTGTTTCCGATTTTAATCTACCTTTTTAGGTTATTAATCTAAGTATACCTATTCTAAACAATTCTATAATTATACAAATACAAATAAATAAATTACAATACAACATAAAAAATAGAAAATAAACTAGAAATTAAATACAAGTAAAAATAAATCTTCAAATGCGTCTTCTTTAGCCTTCATAGACTTCTTCAAAGCTGTCAAAGCAAATGATTAGAAATAAACATAAATAACTTTGGATCCGTACCCAAAACAAATAAATATTTTGGATATGGAAGGCTCAGAGTTACATTTGAAAAGGTCATTCCAAACACGCCGTAATTGCAGACATATGACTCGTCGGTCGTTTTAGTCGCCTTACCTTCCGGACGAGTTGGTCACTTGGGTGGGATAAAAAAATTATGTGTCATCATAGCCCAATTTTGAAGGAGCGCAGATCGAGGGACATGGCCTCAATTAATTTCATTGGCCTAAGTGTAGTATCTTGTTCAAATCAGTGTTACACCAAACTGGACATGTGTAGTATCAATGTTATAATCAGTAAATAAATAACAAAATAAGCCAAACAGCCCACTGATTTTTTTTAACCTGGTCGACCTGATCCGGATGGTGACCCGGGATTCGAAAATTCAATCCGAAATAGAAAAAATTCTCAAAAATTCAGATAACCAAATATAAAAATACATACAACATTCTGGAATTTTTTTGACCCGTGTCGGTGACCCAACATAAAATAATATAATAGAATTCTGGAAATTTTTAAAACATTTTGAACCGCGTCGGTGACCCGGATTCGGGTCGACTCGACCCGATTTCGGTACAAACCGAGAATAACAAAAAAAAATCAGATTTTTTCACCTTGTTTTTCTTAAATTTCCAGATTACAAAAAAACACAAATATATATATATATATATATATATATATATATATATATAATGAACAAACTTTAAATTAAAAAACTAACCTTTTGTTTTCGGATCTGGATCCGAAATGAAGAACAATATGTAATACGGAGATAGTGAAGAACAAGATGACGTCCAAAAATAATATCACCCAAAAATTCGATTTCTTTTGTTATTATTTCGGATTTTCACTCCTTTAAAGATGAACACAAAAGATTAATAAAAATATATATAAGTTTTTAAGACTTTAAACTTTCGATTTCAACAATAATATTTCTTTCTGATTTTCCGGTCCCTCTTTCATAGAACAAAGGGGGTATTTATAGGTGGGTCCCCCCCCACCCCCCCCAAACGTTCATAACAAACTTTCCAACGAATTTAAAAAATTATAATCATCAAACTTGTCTTTTCAATCCGGATTTAGGGGAATAGGGGTGTGGGTTGTTACACCCCATATTTCCAAGAGATTGAAATGAGAACGTACGTATGGAAATAAGATTTGAATTTTGGAAAGAAAGAAAGATTACTTTTTCTTAAAGAAAATCTCGGGAATTTGTGAAGGAAAACATTTAAAAATTGGAATTTGGTTCTCAAATTTGGTATTTGAGACTTTTTGAATATATATGAATTATGGATTTTTAAGTTCGGATTTGGTCATGTGGGGCCCACGGGAAAATTTTACGATTTTGTGGGGCCCACAATATTTTTCGATATTTTGGCCAATATGGACGTGTTTGGGGGATGAAATATTTTCGGACCTATAGGAGGGTGACACGTGTCACCTCTCCCCTTTTACTTTTACTTTGACTTGTCTTGAGATATTTTGAAGACAAGTAGACTTGTGGGTCCCACCCACACTTGTTCACCATCTTGACACTACACTTGGATTGATCTCAACCCTTGGTTGCTCTATATATATCCACATAGAGGTGCAAGAGTTCTACACTTAGTGAAATTTCAAGAAAACTCTTGCTCACCATTTAAGGGCTCTCAGTTTTGTGGCCACTTGAGCAACAAATATTCTTCAATCCTTGTTGATAAATCTCCATATTCAAACCAAAGATCCCTAGTGGTATACTAAGCATAACCAACCCCTTAAACCCCAAAAATATTATGTTGTTCCGTTAGTCACACCTTGAAAACCTAAGGTGTTCTTGGACTTTTGTGTTGGAACTTGAAGAAAAGTTGATTATGAACTTTTATGGGTTGTATATTGTGGATTGGAATGTGAAGAAAAGGAGCTAAACTTGCTAATGATCGACTTTTAACTTGGATAATATTTGGGCATATTGAGGTAAGGATCATCTTTCTCTTAATGTAATTAGATATTACATGTTGTGGATATGTGTAGATGACCTTGTGCTAGAAAGAATGAAGATTGAAAAGGATTTGGACACATAAGGATGTTGAGGCCGAGAGTGACCCATTTTCGGGTCTCGAATTCGTTGGTTATTATTGTTGTTAATAACACTTGTCGCATGTTATATAATGAAGGAAATATTGTTGTTGATAGTTAATATAACATATATAACATGTTGGAACTTGATTTGGATTAAAAAGAAATTAAGGAAAATGGATATGGATTTAAAGTATGTTGGCCGAGAATGGCCCTTAATGTTGGTAAATAATGGATTGTTTTAATATAGATTGTGGGGCAGAATTTTACACGTCCAGTTAGGCGTGTAATCCCCTTTGTCTAACTGTTGGTTGCACCTTAAATGTGGCTTGTTGGTTGATGAATACGGGCCTTGGAAAAGTACATGGAAACAAAGGAAGTGCTGCCCAAATTTCCGTAGAATTAGAGGGCCATTATTTGGTATAAGTCTTATAATAGTAGCTTGAAGATGATAGAAGTGTTATCGTCATTATAGGTTGAAGTACTACGTGTAGCATACTCTACTTTTTTTTTCCGGGTAAATACAAATATTATTACTAGAAAAGGAAAAACTGGGAGCTACAATCAGTCATTGAGGGTTCTCAATCCTCAACGTAAGCATAAAACAAGAAATGAAGGAGGGATGAGACGTTCACTCATATGTGACGTTACAAGAGGGGATTAAGTCATATAGCATACTCTACTTGAAATGTGGAATAAACGCTAAGATTGAAGTACATTGGAGCGTATTGCTACTTGTCGTGTTGGTTAGTCGTCACGAGGTATGTGAACTATCCTCCTTCTTTTGACATGATTATTTGGAAAGCCTATGTGACTTGATTTTGGTGAGTCTATGTGACTTGATTTATTTGAAGTAAATGAATTGATTTAAAGTTATGAGACTTGATTTCTTTAAAAGATTATGAGGCTTTATTTTTCAAGTTATGGGACTTGATTTCTTTAAAAGATTATGAGACTTTATTTTTTAAGTTATGGGACTTAATTTCTAAAGTTAAGAGATTTGATTTAAAGTTATGAGACTTGATTTCTTTAAAATATTATGAGACTTTATTTTTCAAGTTATGGGGCTTGATTTCTAAATTTAAGAGATTTGATTTAAAGTTATGAGACTTGGTTTCTTTAAAAGATTATGAGACTTTATTTTTCAAGTTATGGGACTTGATTTCTAAAGTTAAGAGATCTGATTTAAAGTTATGAGACTTGATTTCTTTAAAAGATTATGAGACTTTATTTTCCAAGTTATGTGACTTGATTATGTGAAGTATACTTGCCTTGTTATTGGAGTATACGTGAGTACAAGAGACTAGATTATATGAAGCATATGTGGCTTGATTATGTGAAGTATATTTTCCTTGTTATTGGAGTATACGTGAGTATAAGAGACTAGATTATATGAAGCATATGTGACTTGATTATGTGAAGTATACTTGCCTTGTTATTGGAGTATACATAACTTTATTATGAAGGTATACTTGTCTTAGTTATGCCTAAGTTCTTACCAAGTCTTGTGGGGGATGTTGGTAAGAGTCGTTAGGAAGTAATGGAAGTTATTGTAAATGTTGATTTTGGGTGCAATTCCCTAATATTGCTTTTGGGATTGAATCTCATGGATATTATACGTATACGTACGACTTGTATTGAGATCATGTGAGATAAGTCCATGATTGTGATTGTATATAGATCATGTGAGATAAGTCCATAATTGTGATTGTATTGAGATCATGTGAGATAAGTCCATGATTGTCATTGTATTTAGATCATGTGAGATATGTCCATGATTGTGATTGTGATTGTATTTAGATCATGTGAGATAAGTCCATGATCGTGATTATAGTTAAGATTATGTGAGATTGTCCATAATTCATTATTTGAAAATGTGATAGTTGAGATTATGTGAGAATGTCCATAATTCATTGTTTGAAGATGTGATAGTTAAGATTATGTGAGAATGTCCATAATTCATTATTTGAAAATGTGATAGTTGAGATTATGTGAGAATGCCCATAATTTCTTATTTGAAAATGTGATAGTTGAGATTATGTGAGAAGGTCCATAATTTCTTAATTTTGAAAGTGGGATAGTTGGGATCTTATTTCATGACTCTTGTTTGAAGAAAAAAGAGTATATTTGAAACCATGTGAGTGCGTCCATGATTATGTTATAAGTCTCGTTTTGAAAATGTACTCTTCTGCTACATGACACGGTTGGATCTGGTATTTGATTTTCATACTTGTCCCTGTCATTCTTTTGTACAGTTATGATCTTATTTCCTGTACTTCATGTTTACATACTTAGTACCTCGTTGTACTGACCTCCTTCGGGGGGCTGCGTTCATGTCCGCAGTTCTAGGTACTCAGTTGTGGATCCGCGAGCTTAGGATCCTTCTTCAGCTTTATGGGATAGCTCCAATGTTCCAGAGCTTATCATTATTGCTAGGTATATTCAGAGGTACGTCGGGGCCTTGTCCCGTCATAGTATTTGTCCAAAATCTTAGAGGTCTGTATTCATATGTGGGCTGGACTGGCTAGAGTTGTATTTACATTGTTGAACAGTGTAGACCCTTTCGGGTGACTTATATTATGTCAGCCTTATCGGCTTTGCCTTTGTTTAAGAAAAAAAAGTGTTATTTATCTTCCGCGGTTTATTGTGTTGTATGAATAGAATGGTGCCCAGGTAGGGCACCAATCGTTGACCCGGGGTTCGGGGCGTGACATGGGTTGTGTCAGGGGCGTGGGTGAAGTGACAGGGCATGGGAAAGGGGGCGCCGCGGCTGGCAGGGGCATTGGGCGATGGAGGTGTAGGGTATAGGAAAGGGAGGCTAGGTTTTAGGTTTTTATCCTTTGTTTTAATTTATGTAGTGTAGGTTTAGGTTAAAGGGATAAATAGAAGGGCTTAGGATGTTTTATGGATTTGGGCTAGGGGTGTGTGGCCGAAATGGGCCTCAGATTTGGGCCTAGGGTGGTCTGAAAATTAAAGGGGGTTTTTGTTTTGGGTTTTATTTTATTGTGTTGGTAGAAGGTTTGGGTTGTGATTTTAAAAAAATGTAAAAAGATGTTTATTAATAAAACAAAGTGCTTTAAAAATTGTAATTATTTAAATAAAATGATAATATAAATATATTATTTGCAGAATGCTTGATGCTTAATTAAATTAAAATATGATGTCTATTTTTCTAGAATATTTAGAAAAATGATGATTATGATATTAAAAATAATGCGACTAATGATAATGACAAAATAAAATAATGACAATGTAATAAAATATAATATTTGCGGAATGCTTCACGTTTTAAATTAGAATGTGATGCCAATTTTTTTTAACATAATATTAATGTAAAAATATGATTATTATATAAGAAATGCAAATAATGGTAAAATTGAGGATAATAATAATAAAGGTAATAAAAATACTAATTTCCTTTTAGCATAATAATAAACATAATATTTAGGAAAAAATGGTAAACGCTTAATTTAAAAAGAAAGTGTGATGCTTAATATTCGTCAAAACATAAAATATTAGGATAAAATAAATACGATAATCATATTAAAGACGAAAGATAGTAAAAAACACGAACATACGTGCATTTCAAAAAATTGTTTTTTGGGGGTTTTAAAAATATTAAAATTATAGCCAGATAATTGAAGATGGGCAAAATTAGGTGTCAACGGATATTTCGAATCCATCGTCTCTTTTGGATCAGATTCTGACTCACTGGTATGATGATGTGAAATTATGAAAAATTAGAGGTAAGGTGATGGGTGGTGAGGCCAATGAGGCTATAATTGATAGTGAGGGTATTATGAGGATAAAGGGTAAATTATATGTGCTTGTGTGGCATACTTGACCAGATTGATTATAGAGATGGCCCATAGTTCTAAGTATTTGATTCATCCTGGTGCTACTAAGATGTACTGTGATTTAAGGCATCACTATTGTTGGGGTATGATGAAGAGAGAAATTATTGATTTTGTGCCTCAGTGTTAGAATTATCAGCAGGTCAAGTATGAGCACCAGCGACCCGGTGGTGTGTCATAGAGGATACCTATTCTCGAGTAAAAGTATGAGAGAATTGCCATAGATTTCGTTGTTGGGTTGCCCAAGAATTTGGATAAGTTTGATGCTTTATGGGTAATTATTGATAGATTGACCAAGTCCGCGTATTTCATTTCGATCCAGACAACTTATAATGTAGAGAAGTTGGCCAAGATCTACATCCATGAGATTGTTCGTCTTCATGGGGTTCATATTTCTACCATCTCATATTGAGGTACTCGGTTACTTTGTATTTCAGAGGACTTTGCAAAAGGAGAGGTACTCATTTGGATCTCAATACAACATTTTACCCTCAAACTGACGGTCAGTCCGAGCAGACCATTCAGGTATTGAAGGGCATGTTACGAGCCTATGTGATTGATTTTGGTGGTCATTGAGACCAGTTCTTATCTTTGGCAGAGTTTGCCTACAATAACAGGTGTCGCACCCATTTTCGGCCGCGACATTTTTTAGCGAATCTCCTGCTTAATAAAATGTTAGAAAATAAATAAAAGAGCTAAATGTTTAAAAGGGTGCTAAGAGGTAAAAGAATGCTAAAAGGGTTAATTTTAAAAGTAAAGTGCTAAAAAGGTGCTAGAAATGCTAAGGGTTCGCGGAGTCGCCACCTAATTAATTGGGTGAATTAGGACACCTAAATGTTAACTAGTTTAAAGTAAACATTAACTCCATTTAATGGTCTGCTAAACTTAATGAGGTTCTGGGTAAGGGTTCTTTATTAATCTAGAGGGAAGGGGTTAGACACCCTCTAAGATCCGCTAACTTGCGGTTGTCCTGCCAAACCTAGGGTTAATTATTATGCCAAGAATGTCATGCGTGTTGCGAAAGGTATTTGAATGAAGAGTATTTAGAATATAAAATGTATTATTACTAATATAAAATACTACCAAAAATATATAAAGTTGGTTTAGTTGAAACATGCATTTATAAAGTAATTAGAAAATTTATTCTATAGTGTACCCGTACTTCTTAGCATAATATATGCAAATCATTATGACAAAATTAGGTGCTTATAAAATAGGATGCAAAAATGTCTTTTATGCAAGGGAAAACAGAATGCATTTTCTGATATGAATGTTAATAAGCATTTATAAGAAGATGAGTTTCTCATGCTAGGAAAATAATATCTTGGCTACCTAGTGATTATGCAGACTAAAATTATCAAGTAGTTTAGTATATCTTAAACTATGCATGGCGAGCTTAAAATGATTAAGTTAGAGGAAGCAAATTTCTAGTGTCAAACTACCTCTTAATGGCAACGCAAAGCTTAAATATCCTAAAGATTCCGCTAGTAGTGTAATGTTAAACAATTAATTCACAACAAATAAATGGGGGCGGGATAAGAAAACAATAAAGGTGACTCGAGGGAATGGCGATGTCATTCGCCGGTGGCTTGGAATTTTCAAGGCGGAGATGAAGATGCACATAGTGTAGGTCATCATTTGCTGTAGCTTTGTGATGAGTCTCGCCATGAGACTGTTCATTTTTTTGCTCCGATGCGTTTCATGTAAAAAAAATAAGAAAAGATAAAGATTAGTATCAACCCAGAATTTTATCAAGAATGATGAATGGGCATTTAGTATAGAAGACATTCAACATAACATACTCTTGAATTCGTGTACCGCGATTAAGCAGTCAAGATCAACAAATCAGAGAATACAAAAAAAACAATAGGCAAAGGATTTAACCCAGACATGACTAAACAGGCAATGTAAAAGGCATGATGACTACTTATGAACCCAGCACAAGCCATTATGACTGTATAGATGTAATATGATAACCTATATGACATGGCAGAGCCTAATGGACATGCCTAAGATAGCCAGATGTGAATGTTGCAAATTGCAATGATGTCCTTAAATATGCATATGGTAAATACAAGCTGGGCAGATATATCAGTGTGTACTAAAAGCAGTTGACATTCAGAACAAGTCACACAATCATGCATATGGTGAACACTTTTTATTCCAAATTCATATTATCACATTAGCATTATTAAAGGGCGGTGGTACTGGCACTTAACTAAGATAGGTTGTTTCTGTCCATTGGCAATCTCAAGCTGAAGTAGAGACAGATTTGCCTAACTTTGAGCAATCTAGGTGGTCGAAACAGATAGTTGCATCGAGGCAGGTTGATGGCTATGCAAAAACAGGTCGCGTACTGCTACACTATGATTAATAGACAACCTTCGCAATGCTCTAAATGAATTCTATGTTTACATACAAGATACACTGACTTGATTCACATGTTGGCAGTAGTTTTATGTAACACAGGGCATGGCTAGGAGTTCAGACAAGGCAAATCAGTTATACATATTTCTTGACCAGTTGTAACAGAACACGAAAAGCTACTTCACACCGGAATTCATTCGACATCTCCTTACCCAGATCATGCTAGGACCCCCAAATTTTCACTAGATTAAAGCCTAAACATGCTAAATACTTGAATGAAATTCACCTATACATGATACGAAACCACAACTGAACATGTTCAGCAGAGTAACTGCGCAGCGAAAATAGCATGAGGTATTAATTGAAACATTCTGAACAGTATTGCACTTGATGCGAACCTAACTAATGACTTAGTCGAACAAGAACATACAGAGATTAGTTGAAAAACATACCCACAAAGTATCGACTGCCTAACTTTAGCACAACATGTTTCACTACGAATAAGCCCCATTATTAAGCTTTAAAGCTAGCCTGCTCAGATTTCAACTAGACAGAATACACAGGTTCAGCAATTGACTTAATGAACCTAAACAGTCACTGACATCGACGTAACACACACTTAACAGCCAATTCAAAACACATGCTATGCATATTAATGTTAAGCGAAATCTAAGGCTATGAGGGTAAAATATTACCTTCTCCGCAGCAACGAGGTAACAGATCAAGTCGTCGGTCCCACTCGACGGGTTTTGCTCATACGCGAATAGCGGCAAGGTTTATTTGTGGATCTCTTTGCCGAACCAAATAAAAGGTTCGAACTTCCTATATTTCGCGATGCTATGGTCCGCGATCGCTTCTTCCGAAGTTCTCGCTTGATGCATGCGCTGGTTTTGTCCTCCAAGCTATGTGTTCTTCCCGATGTTCTCACGCTCCGATCGAGCCCCGCTTCGTGCTCGCCTCGCCGCTCTTGAACGAGCTCTATCGCTCTCCCGTCTCGTGCTCCTCGAATTCTTATTGCATGTGCTTTGTATAGCCTAACTTTAGGTTCTAAGTTGGGGTAAGGTTTAGGGCTGATTTAGTGCGATTTGTGTATGATTCTGTCGGATTCTTGGTGCAAAATCGATTGAGGGTTGGTTAAGGTAAGTTAATATTCTGGAGTGATCTGGTATTGATTTTGGACGATTTATGGGCTGATTCGTGCTGTTCTCGTTATGGTAAGGACGATATAGGTGCGTGACTCGCCGAATTCTCAGGCGAGAATCTCGGCAGGGAAGGCGGAGTGCGTAGGGGGAGGTGCGGCGGTCTCAGCTTTAGGGCGTCATTAGGTTTTTAGCGTGAGGGAGAATGGTCATTGGTCTTTTGTGGATCGCTCTGCATGGGAAAGCGGCCGGAAAGGATAAAGGGACGGGCGAACGCCACGTGTTGGGCGGGATTTGTCGCGGGTTGGGCTGGTGAAGGGTAGTGTGTTAATTTTGGTAGGGAGTGGGCTGGGTTAGTTGGGCTGGTTAATGGACTGGTGGTAATTTAAATTGGGTATTAGTTTTAGGTGTATTATTAATTAATTAATGGTAAATTAAACTACTTAAATTGTAATTAGATTATTTAGGTGCTTTATTAGTCTGAGTTTTAAAATTATTACAATAATAAATGCGGGTGTGCTATTTAATTAGTGTTTAATGTTTATAATGCGATGCCGTTATTAAAACTTATTAAATAAAAATTGAGTTATTTAAATGCTACATGAAGATAAGACTTCTTAATTCTTTTATGAATGCTATTATTAAACCGCGTGTGTTAGATTATTATTTTATGTATTTATTATTTATTATTAAGAATTATGACAGGACTTTTATTAAATCGCTTATTTATGCATGTATTAATGTTTTATTTGCTGCATTTTATTATAAAAATTATGAAAAATTATTTTGCAAAATTAGTGTAATTTTATAGTTAATGATCGCCGGAGGGTCAAAATCGTGTCAACATTGTCCTCTTTGTATG
Source organism: Przewalskia tangutica (assembly GCA_029844215.1). Classification (NCBI taxonomy): domain Eukaryota; kingdom Viridiplantae; phylum Streptophyta; class Magnoliopsida; order Solanales; family Solanaceae; genus Przewalskia; species Przewalskia tangutica. The sequence goes on along the minus strand of CM056734.1, from coordinate 102,841,106 downwards.
GAGACGATGGAAGAATCTTGGACAAAGACGCTGACTCATAGCCAATTTTGTCTCGATCCTCGAATTAAAATGTTGGGCGCTTAGGCAAGGCCGACGAAAATTTAAAATTGTCCCGGTCGAGTTATGACGACACCGGGCTACCATGGTCAAAATACTGCGCGGGCTAACGCGACTCAAATTTGTCCTGGTCGAGTTACGACGACACGGTTACCATGGTCAAACACGCGCGCGCTTAACGCGACTAAATTTGTCCCAGTGTCGAGTTATGACGACACTGGGCTGTGGTGCTAAAAGTAAAAATAAAAATAACTGGTTTGAACCTGGGTGTAATGCTATCGGCTTATGGTGCTGGGTTTTATGGTGATGTGGAACGAGTGGACCGACGCTTGAGGCCGCTTCTGTCATTCGGCCGAAAGTTGGCCCCAACAAATTGCTCCGTCAGAAGAGAAAATCCACGCCAGGCTCCCGCCTCGCACGCTAAGACTTAGACAAACGGTTAGTGCATAATCATAAGCGTAATGATGATGCATAATTTTTAAAAGCAATGCAATCGTGAGTAGAAAATGTTATCTCGCAAAAATGTGACGCCGCCAAATGCCGTGGATTTCGCTTGCACAGCGCGTGTTGCGATTGTGAATGCGGATATGCCGTTTGCCGCGAATCGCCTCGTAGACTAAAGCTCAAGAAAGAGTTAGTGCATAAATCGCTAAGACAATAATAAAGCATGAATAAGCAATTTCGAGTATAGAAATCATCCTCGCGTAGATGTGATATGTCAATGATGGCGCCATTTTCGACTTTGGCGTTATGACATCGCTTTCGACTTGGGCGTGTCACGCCGGGCGCGCGTGTCCGGGCGCCGCTGCAGCGACATATCGCCGGCCGCTGCGCCGACGCAACGCCACGACGCCGCCGCTCGGACGTATTGCCGGCCGGGCGCCGCTTTTGACTGACGCGTTGCCGGGCGCCGCTGCAGAGTCAGACATCGCTGGCGCCGCGGTAGACGCACGCCACGACGCCGCCGTCGGATGTATCGGCCGCGCCGCTTGACTCGGGCGTGTTGGCGCTGCTGCGACTCGCGTGTCGCGCCGGGCGCCGCTGCAGACATATTGTCACGGGCGCCGCCGGACTTATAACGCCGATCACGCCGCGTTCGGACGTGTTGACGCCGACGCCGCTGCTCAGACGTATTGCCGCGGGCGCTGCCGACTTATAACGCCGATCACATCGCCGCTCGGACGTGTTGACGCCGACGCCGCCGTCGGACATAATGTTGATAACGCCGCCGCCGGACGTATTACGATGGTGTCGCCGCAGACGCACGTCGGCGATGTCGCTGTTCGGACGTATTGCCGACGGCGCCGCCGCAGACGATTGCCGCCGGGCGCCGCTGCAGACGCTGACGCCGATAACGCCGCCGCTCGGACGATTGACGCCGGGCGCGCCGCGCAGACGCCGACGACGACGCCGCTCGGACGTGTTGTTGCCGGGCGCCGCTGCAGACGCAATGACGATGATGTCGCCGTCAACATACGCCGATAACGCCGCCGCTCGACGACGACGCCGGGCGCCGCTGCAGACGCGACGCCGACGACGCCGCTGCCGGACGTGCCGCCGCCGGGCGCCGCCGCTGCACGCACGCCGGCGATGTCGCCGTCGACATACGCCGATAACGCCGCCGTTCGGACGATTGACGCCGGGCGCCGTTGCGCAGACGCGACGCCGGCGACGCCGCCGTTCGACGTGTTGCCGCCGGGCGCCGCTGCACGGACGCACGTCACGGCGTCGCCGCACGGACATAACGCCGATAACGCCGCTTCCTAAACGATCACGGGCGCCGCCGCAGACGTGACGCGATGACGCCGCTGTTCGGACGATGCCGACGACGCCATTGCCGACGATTGACGCCGGGCGCCGTTGCTGCAGACGCCGACGCCGGCGACGCCGCTGCCGGACGGTTGCCGCTGGCCGGGCGCTGCTGCAGACGCACGCCGATCACGCCGCCGCTCGGACGTGTTGACGCCGACGCCGCCGTTCGAACGACACACGGGCGCCGCCAGATGACGCACGCCGATCACGCCGCCGTTCGACGTTGGATGCTAACGCCGCCGTTCGGACGTATTGGCCGCTTCCTCAGTAGAATAAATGTTCCCGCAAGTTAAGCTTTGAGAAAACATTAGGGTATACCTGTTTAAACGAAATGATAAATACATATGAGAAGTGCAATTTTATGGGTAGAGATATCGTCCCTGATACGTCAGATGAATACTAAGATGTTGTCCTTGCACGGACATGCTAAATGCCGAATCGATTTAATCGCCATGATGCCTTTTTTTGCGCGCGCGCGTTGGTTGCAAATTTGACTTTATGCCCGCTACCGACGTAGCTCCTTGTTGCGAATTCGCACTCAATGTTGATTGTCAATGCCTTTTTCTCGCTTCGCTTCGACGCGACTTTGAATTTTGATTGTTGTCATATCCTCCGCTCACGCTTCTTTTCGCTTTGCGAAGAAAATTCTTACCGTATGTTCTGCTTCGGCGATTGCACTTTCTCGCTTCATAATATGAAAAGACCGCTACCAAAGAAAATTTGTGAGTTTTGTGGGCGCTGATTCGCATTGACTTCGTAGTTTTGACTTCGATGCTCTGACGTCCGCTTTGTTTGGACTCATAACCCCGCCTCGTTTCTCGCCTTGTCTCGCTTTGAATTTGCAGCGGCATTTAGCCTAAAAGTGGGTTTCAGATATTATGTGTGTTTTCGTTATTTTCAAAAATATGTAAGGTTTTCTAATCAGCGACCGGCCGATGAGCCGCCACGTATCCCCACGAGAATCAGTCATGACGTAGTTCATTACAAGCGAAATCGGGTGAAATTAAAAATTTCTAAAGCGGGACCGGAAACGGCCGCCACGATCCACCAAGGGAATCAGTCAAACGTAGTTCCATTACAAAGCAAAAGAGAAACGGGATTTTCTAAAAGTGCCGGACCGGCCGATATGGCCGCCACGATCCGCTGGCGGAATCAGGTCGAACGTAGTTCCATTATTACAAACGGAAAGAGGCAAAATATGTTAAACTAACTATGTATATATTTTTTTTTTATTCCCAGAGGCCAAGACAGGGTACACGTCCACTTGTTCAAAATGTCGCATTGCTCTGCATCTTAGATGGCAGGGTCTTCAGCGGGATCATACCGGATCACATTGTATTTATGTTTCCTTTTCAGCAACGAGAAGACTTTAGAGCCCTTCCACGCAGTTTTCTGTATCTTCTTCTTTTGATTTCTGCGAAGTGCGTGTTTTGATGAATGACTGATTCAGGCGCAATAGGCTCTAGCCAAGGAGCATTTCTCTTCCTTTGGAGATTGATTGATGATTCAACCTCCTTCCCTCTTTGGACCGGCACAACAGTCCCTTTCAAACTGTTTTGTTCAACAATCATGTTCACATGGCATCATCGTGGTTTGGTAAGTGGTTGTTGTTTATATCGGGGAGCTTCTTTAAGTTGGATGACTCCATCTTTGATCAATTCCTCGATTTTGTCTTTGTGGGTATAACAATTTATATGTTATGCCCTCGACACTGCAGTGGTATGCACAATGTTTGGTTTCATCGTGCCTGGAAGAGGGCCCGGGGTATTTCGAACCGGCCGAGTATTCTCGCGGCCTTTCTCATACACTTGGTCTATAGTTCACAAAGGTGTATGTGTTCTGGCTTTCTCAAAGATCTATACGGGTTTGGGTCCGCTTTGCGCATGGTTTGTGGTTGCGAGTATTTGGGTATCTTGGTTGGGTATGGTAAACAGGATACGGGTGGCGCAAGGTCCGATAATACGACCGTGGATGGTAAGCGAGGCGGTGGCTTTGATACACCGGAAGTTGTTCCGCATATGCTCCGAATGACCATGATGGAGCGGTGCATCTCTTCTCCCATGAGGTACCTCGATGGAATTTGACCGCATTGCTCGCCATTGCTTGTAGGTCGCCGTTTGTAATCCCGCTGCCTTAATGTTTCTTCCACGAAGTCGCCATTCTCACGACTTCGCAAAACTTCGCCCAATTACACCGATCATCTTTTCATAATACGTTGCATCTTTTAACGATTGCACGAACAAGGTGGTCATTTCGCTCGCCATCGAGGTTGGACCTTTCTCGCTCCGACCGCCACCTCAGGCGTATTCTCGAAAGTTTCGGTGGATTTCTTTTCGAGTTTCATAAGATAAAATCTATCGTGCATGTCGGTGTTGAATCGAATCTATCCATGAAATCTTGTGCCATGGCATTCCAAATTGCCCCATTTTCGAGGTCTTGGCATGTGTACCAGTCAGCGCCACTGTTAGACTCGATGAATAGTTTCATGATGATTGCTTGATTTTTACCAACTCCAATCAATTTATCACAATATGACCTTAGATGAGCTCGAGGATTTCCCTTTCCATCGAACATGTCAAATTTGGGCACCTTGTACCCTACAGGTAATTCAACGTCAGGGTGCATACATAAGTTTTCATATTCTAAATCTTCCTCCCCTTTGTTCATTTGAATGCTTTTGAATGCCTCTTTCAAACTACAGATTTCTTTTGCCATATTTTCAGCAGCCCTAGTCTGCCGCCCCACTTCCCTGTACTGATCTGTCTATTGAGAGGATGCATGCATAATAAATGGTTGGCTTTGGTCGGATGTGCTAATCCCCATATTGTTTGTCGGGACTAGTGACGCGTGTCCTCCGCTCGTATTGGGCGATGTGCAATTTGGGATGAGTGAGAGATATAAGTAGCGGAGGTTGAGATATGTATGTAGTAAACGGATCATTTTGGAAGTCGGTTTGCAAATTGACCGGGCGAGTGACATTTTGGTGTGAGCTGGTATGTTGCGGCCTCTGCGGGGAGCTTTGGGGAAGTGGAGGCTCAAGGGCTTGTGACACGATTGCATTTGTCCTCGCTTCCGGGAGTGGTGCATTCAAGCTAATAGACAGGTTTGTGATATCTCGGAGCCTTTCTATTTCGGCTTGCATGATTTCCATTTGCTGCAATAGTTTGGCGAGGTGTTGATCATTGGTGTTTCTCCTTTCTAACGCCGCTGCATCCTCTACAGAACGGATGAGTCCTGTTGTTTCGTTCCTGCCTCGGATTAGTCATTTATCGGATGATTGTGCTTCTACCACCAACGCGAATCAACCTTTTGGGGATAAGCTAGACAAAAATAACCCTTTAACAAACGGCAAACCAAGTTAGTATAATATGCAAAAAGTTGCGAGCAATATATAATAATAAGCAAATTGCAAATCAAGTGCGTGTTCTAACATGTTTGGGACCTCTTTATGCCAGAGGTAGGCCTAAACGTCACATATGCGAGGTTGTGATAGATTTGTCCAAGCCGCCCAACTGTAATGCTTTCGTTGGAAATGGCGACCAAATGACGGTGCACTTTTCCTAATTTTGGCATGTCATGATTAGGTTTGGATTTGTCTATCATTGTCACGCTACACATAGTATGCTGGTTGGTCGTTGGGTTGAGAAACCCGTCGACAAGTTTGGTGTCTTCCTAATTGCGGTGTCGATGCGGACCGACCCACCTAAGGTAAATGCACGCATGCCCTAAAATAAAGGGTGGTATAGCTCTATCTTAAGTTTCTAAGATTTGGCTTTTCTAGACGCAAGGTTCCCGAGCGACTACTCGAGTGAGAAGGCTACGACCACGGTTGACCGGATTCTCCGCAAAAACACCAACTCTCTTAAATTTGGGTGTTTGAAAGAAATTTGCAGCGCCAAGCACACCCGCTGTTGTGTGATAGTGTGAATTTTTCAGAGTGGAAGAAATATGAGCGGAATGCCAGTTTAAGAAAGCAGTAAAGCAAGTAGCAATTAAAAATAAATAAAACAAAATACAACACACAAAAAAAAATGCAAAAAATAATTGTCAAATAATAACCCTAGGTCTGTTGTGGTTAAGAACCTTAAATCCCCAGTGGAGTCGCCATTCTGTCGCACCCATTTTCGGCCGCGACATTTTTTAGCGAATCTCCTGCTTAATAAAATGTTAGAAAATAAATAAAAGAGCTAAATGTTTAAAAGGGTGCTAAGAGGTAAAAGAATGCTAAAAGGGTTAATTTTAAAAGTAAAGTGCTAAAAAGATGCTAGAAATGCTAAGGGTTCGCGGAGTCGCCACCTAATTAATTGGGTGAATTAGGACACCTAAATGTTAACTAGTTTAAAGTAAACATTAACTCCATTTAATGGTCTGCTAAACTTAATGAGGTTCTGGGTAAGGGTTCTTTATTAATCTAGAGGGAAGGGGTTAGACACCCTCTAAGATCCGCTAACTTGCGGTTGTCCTGCCAAACCTAGGGTTAATTATTATGCCAAGAATGCCATGCGTGTTGCGAAAGGTATTTGAATGAAGAGTATTTAGAATATAAAATGTATTATTACTAATATAAAATACAGCGCCAAAAATATATAAAGTTGGTTTAGTTGAAACATGCATTTATAAAGTAATTAGAAAATTTATTCTATAGTGTACCCGTACTGCTTAGCATAATATATGCAAATCATTATGACAAAATTAGGTGCTTATAAAATAGGATGCAAAAATGTCTTTTATGCAAGGGAAAACAGAATGCATTTTCTGATATGAATGTTAATAAGCATTTATAAGAAGATGAGTTTCTCATGCTAGGAAAATAATATCTTGGCTACCTAGTGATTATGCAGACTAAAATTATCAAGTAGTTTAGTATATCTTAAACTATGCATGGCGAGCTTAAAATGATTAAGTTAGAGGAAGCAAATTTCTAGTGTCAAACTACCTCTTAATGGCAACGCAAAGCTTAAATATCCTAAAGATTCCGCTAGTAGTGTAATGTTAAACAATTAATTCACAACAAATAAATGGGGGCGGGATAAGAAAACAATAAAGGTGACTCGAGGGAATGGCGATGTCATTCGCCGGTGGCTTGGAATTTTCAAGGCGGAGATGAAGATGCACATAGTGTAGGTCATCATTTGCTGTAGCTTTGTGATGAGTCTCGCCATGAGACTCTTCATTTTTTTTCTCCGATGCGTTTCATGTAAGAAAAATAAGAAAAGATAAAGATTAGTATCAACCCAGAATTTTATCAAGAATGATGAATGGGCATTTAGCATAGAAGACATTCAGCATAACATACTCTTGAATTCGTGTACCGCGATTAAGCAGTCAAGATCAACAAATCAGAGAATACAAAAAAAACAATAGGCAAAGGATTTAACCCAGACATGACTAAACATGCAATGTAAAAGGCATGATGACTACTTATGAACCCAGCACAAGCCATTATGACTGTATAGATGTAATATGATAACCTATATGACATGGCGGAGCCTAATGGACATGCCTAAGATAGCCAGATGTGAATGTTGCAAATTGCAATGATGTCCTTAAATATGCATATGGTAAATACAAGCTGGGCAGATATATCAGTGTGTACAAAAAGCAGTTGACATTCAGAACAAGTCACACAATCAGGCATATGGTGAACACTTTTTATTCCAAATTCATATTATCACATTAGCATTATTAAAGGGCGGGTGGTACTGGCACTTAACTAAGATAGGTTGTTTCTGTCCATTGGCAATCTCAAGCTGAAGTAGAGACAGATTTGCCTAACTTTGAGCAATCTAGGTGGTCGAAACAGATAGTTGCATCGAGGCAGGTTGATGGCTATGCAAAAACAGGTCGCGTACTGCTACACTATGATTAATAGACAACCTTCGCAATGCTCTAAATGAATTCTATGTTTACATACAAGATACACTGACTTGATTCACATGTTGGCAGTAGTTCTATGTAACACATGGCATGGCTAGGAGTTCAGACAAGGCAAAGCAGTTATACATATTTCTTGACCAGTTGTAACAGAACACGAAAAGCTACTTCACACCGGAATTCATTCGACATCTCCTTACCCAGATCATGCTAGGACCCCCAAAGTTTCACTAGATTAAAGCCTAAACATGCTAAATACTTGAATGAAATTCACCTATACATGATACGAAACCACAACTGAACATGTTCAGCAGAGTAACTGCGCAGCGAAAATAACATGAGGTATTAATTGAAACATTCTGAACAGTATTGCGCTTGATGCGAACCTAACTAATGACTTAGTCGAACAAGAACATACAGAGATTAGTTGAAAAACAGACCCACAAAGTATCGACTGCCTAACTTTAGCACAACATTTTTCACTACGAATAAGCCCCATTATTAAGCTTTAAAGCTAGCCTGCTCAGATTTCAACTAGACAGAATACACAGGTTCAGCAATTGACTTAATGAACCTAAACAGTCACTGACATCGACGTAACACACACTTAACAGCCAATTCAAAACACATGCTATGCATATTAATGTTAAGCGAAATCTAAGGCTATGAGGGTAAAATATTACCTTCTCCGGGCAGCGAACCGAGGCAGCGTATCAAGTCGTCGGTCCACTCGACGGGTTTTGGGTTTGCGATGCGAATAGAAGGGCAAGGTTTATTTGTGGATCTCTTTGCTGGAACCAAAAAAAAAAGGTTCGAACTTCCTATATTTCGCGATGCTAATGGTGCAGCGATCGCTTCTTCCGAAGTTCTCGCCTTGACGACGCTACCGGTTTTGTCCTCCAAGCTATGTGTTCTTCCCGATGTTCTGCTGCTCTGACTGAGCCCTGCCTTCTGTGCTCTGCCCTGCTCGCTCTTCGAATGAGCTCTATTGTGCTCTCTCCCCCGTCTTCTGTGCTCCTCGAATTCTTATTGCATGTGCTTTATATAGCCTAACTTTAGGTTCTAAGTTGGGGTAAGGTTTAGGGCTGATTTAGTGCGATTTGTGTATGATTATGTCGGATTCTTGGTGCAAAATCGATTGAGGGTTGGTTAAGGTAAGTTAATATTCTGGAGTGATCTGGTATTGATTTTGGACGATTTATGGGCTGATTCGTGTTGTTCTCGTTATGGTAAGGACGATATGGGTGCGTGACTCGTCGGATTCTCAGGCGAGAATCTCGGCAGGGAAGGCGGAGTGCGTAGGGGGAGGTGCGGCGGTCTCAGCTTTAGGGCGTCGTTAGGTTTTTAGCGTGAGGGAGAAGGGCTTGCTGGGTCTTTTGTGGATCGTTCTAGACGATGGGGAAAGGGCTGGGGAAAGGATAAAGGGATGGGCGAACGGGCCAGCGGGTGTTGGGCCAGGGGGATTTGTTGGGCTGCGGGTTGGGCTGGTGAAGGGTAGTGTGTTAATTTAGGTAGGGAGTGGGCTGGGTTAGTTGGGCTGGTTAATGGACTGGTGGTAATTTAAATTGGGTATTAGTTTTAGGTGTATTATTAATTAATTAATGGTAAATTAAACTACTTAAATTGTAATTAGATTATTTAGGTGCTTTATTAGTCTGAGTTTTAAAATTATTACAATAATAAATGCGGGTGTGCTATTTAATTAGTGCTTAATGTTTATAATGTGATGCCGTTATTAAAACTTATTAAATAAAAATTGAGTTATTTAAATGCTACATGAAGATAAGACTTCTTAATTCTTTTATGAATGCTATTATTAAACCGCGTGTGTTAGATTATTATTTTATTTATTCATTATTTATTATTAAGAATTATGACAGGACTTTTATTAAATCGCTTATTTATGCATGTATTAATGTTTTATTTGCTGCATTTTATTATAAAAATTATGAGAAATTATTTTGCAAAATTAGTGTAATTTTATAGTTAATGACTGGCCGGGAGGGTCAAAATTGGGTGTCAACAACAGGTATCACTCAAGTATTTATATGACACCATTCGAGGCTATATATGGTAGGAGATGTTGATCTCCGATTGGTTGGTTTGATGCATTCGAGGTTCGACATTAGGGTCTAAATTTATTGAGAGATTCCTTAGAGAAGGTGACGATGATCCAGGATAAGCTCCTGGAAACCCAGAGCATGCAGAAGGAGTATGTGGACCGGAAGGTTTGAGATTTAGAGTTCATCATTGGTGACAGAGTTGTTCTGAAGGCCTCACCCATGAAGGGTGTGATGAGGTTCAGCAAGAGATGGAAGTTGAGTTTGAGCTATATTGACCCTTTTGAGATTCTTCAGAGAGTTGGGGAGGTGGCATATGAGTTGGCTCTGCCACCTGGTCTTTCAGGCATTTATCCAATTTTCCATGTGTCTATGCTGAAAAAGTATCATATCGATGGTTCTTATATAATTCAGTGGGAGTCCGTGTAGCTTGGTCAAGATTTGGAGTTTGAGGAGGAGGGGGAGCTTGTGGTTATTTGGACAGGCAGGTGAGAAAGCTAAGATCATAGGAGATACCTTCTATGAATGTTCAGTGGAGACATTGTCCTATTGAGGAGGCGACTTGAGAGACCGAGTCTGATATGCAGAGCAAATATCCTGGCTTGTTCACTACGTATGGTATGTTTCCTCTATTCATTTCTCTCTATTCGAGGACGAACATTATTTTAATTGATATTTGATATAACGTCACATTTAGTCGTTTTTAGCTAAACACTATTATTTACTTGTTTGACCCTTCACGTAGACTCTATGTAGGGTTTGTGATGTGCGAGAATGGGTGGCACAGATCTCGAGGTTCATATATATAAGTTTCGGATGAAATCCTCAAAAGCTAGAAATTTAGAGTTGGATTGTTTGACTCAAAGTAGACTTTCGTCTAGATGGAATCATTTTCGGGTTCTGTCACTTTTGATAGCTCCGGAGGGTCATTTATGACTTAGTCGAGTCATTAATTCGCTTCCCGAGGCAATTGGATGTATGTTTTGGCCTTATTTGTGAAATTTTGATATTTTGTTTTTCTCGGATGATGCTTTTGGAAAATTATGCCTTAGCTTAGTCAAATGGGAAATTTGAGGGTACGAGCGAGTTTGTAGCGCAGTTTACCTTAGATGAGCATGTCTGGTTTATGTCCGGGGGATTTCGAGAGTGTTTCGGGTGTTTGATAGGAGTTTGGGCTATTTTCCCCATTGTTGGTGTTTGGTGTCCACCTCGACGGCACTAATACTCACTCCAGCATGTCCACCTCGGTGAGAGGTTGGCTCACCGAAATAGAAGTGTGGAAAATGTGGGTTTCTGCCTTGGCAGAAGATTTGTCCGCAAAGGCGAGTCCACCTCTACGGAGTCATGTTCATTGTGGCGCTGAGGTGAGGTGTCAAGTGACACCGCCTCAGTGGAGATTCTTTCGCCATCGTGGGTCCACTCCAGCGGAGTAAATTCCACCAGGGCGGAATCACTGTATAAGGTGTCCTATAAAATTCCTTAGGTCAGAAATCTTTTCCCAAATTAGAATACCTCAAAACCAGAACCACCATAGAGCATTTTTAGAAGACTAAGTGCAATTTCATCCTTGGGGTAGGTGATTCTTCATTTGTGAATTAAGTTTATGCTTCTAAGTTCTTTAATAATGGCGATATAGTATGATTATAAGTTGGGGAAGATGAGTTATGCATTCTTGTGAGAATAAGAGAGTTAAATCATTGATTACTGAAGGATTTATGGATTAGTTTACTTGAATTAATGTGCATTAGTGGTGGATATGATTACATGATCATGTTATAAGGCTTAATTTGGATATAGAAACCTATTCCAATTGGGGAAAGATTCTAGGTTTTAAATTTGGGGTTTTTGTATATTGTTCAATTGAGGCTTCAAATGAGTATAGATTTTCAATTAACTTAAGGATGTGACTACCTAGTATGTATTCTTGGTATTTGAGTATTAATGTTCGAGTTCTGGTAGCGTGGGCACGGAGTTGGTATTTAAGTCATGCTTTATGTTGTGTATGCTTTATATTAACTATTATAATATGTGTGATTAGACTTCAATTATTAAGAGGCGCAGAGGAAGGGTAAGGCTATCATCGAGGTTTGATCGTGTAGCGCTCCTATTTGGCCCATAGGTAGGCTACGGTTTCATTTTTCGAGACTTCGATAGAAGTGCGTAATTAGTTATAAATATTTAGGGGTATTGGTCGTGTTTGGGGGTCCCACTCAATCGGGTGTGATGAACATTTGAGTGGGTACCGGTGTTGAACTGTGATGATGGATGATTTGAGGATTCGACCTTGTGTTGGTTCCGACTACTGCTTATTTGGGTTTGTCGCCATATTTGCTATTGTTTGTTTACTCATCACACATGCTTTCAATATGACATCTTGATTCTGATTTGGATTATATGTGTGTGTTACTGAATCTTGAAAGCATGTGATATGTTATCTTTATACTTGATTACATCTCACTATATCGTGATATCTTACCTTGTAATGTCATTTGTATTCATACACTAATGGTTCTATGATACTGGTATGAGAGTGGCATGGATATGTTGTGGGTCCAAAAGGCCTAAATGGTAAGAATATTATGAGATTATGTCACATTGAGATGATAATGATATGCGGATAACAGAGTTGCACGCCTGCAATATGATATTATTCATTTAAGAGATGGGTTTCGATGGGACATTTTGGATGGGTATATAGACTTTGTGGGTCCTCCATGAGTGTACGGATAAACCTTTATATTTTATACACCGGATTGGAAAAGGTACTTGGCACAAACATTGCATTCATATCATACATATACATGTCATGTCATTGATTGATTGTGGATGAAGTTGTATTTTGAGTGATTGTTGATGACTTGACTGGATTCTAAACATGGAAGATCATACCCACTATTTGATACATCGATTAATGTTAGAATCCTTGAAACTGGATAACGTACTGATTATGGACTCCCATTTGAATAAGTATAAGTGAACTTTATGAACCATCTTGTGGACTATGTGACTTTACTTGAAGTACTAAACTATTAGTATAGGACTACTTGGTGTCAACATGGTATTTATCTCTAAATATGTATCTTCTGTTGTTGTCACCCTATGATGTCTACGGGGGTACTTGTGTACTCATGCTACGCTTGCTGCATTCTTTTTCAGTACCTTTCACCTCCGCAGAACAACATGGCTGAGTTCGCGTGGTGGATTTCCAACATTCAGGGTGAGGATGTTATCTCTAGCATACCCTTGGGTGTTTACCTCTATTTCAGTCTTTTATTGCATTTGAGAGACATGACAAACTTTCTTAGACTGTTTACGGTTTTTGGCCTGCGTGCCTTGTCAGACATATTTTATATGCACTTTTAGAGTCATTTTTAGTTAGTATTTTGCCCATTTTTGTTCAAATAATTGAGTCACAGTGGTTTTTGGCCTGCGTGTTAGGGTAGTTTTTTTTCTTTTGAGTCACATTGGTTTAAAAAGGTAAAGTGGCGAAAAAGAGAAATAATTGGGCAGAAAAGGAAGTTTCCGAGCCAAAAATTGACGAAAGCTGACAATCCAGACAAAGGAGAAGCAACGTCGTGGCGCAGGAATGCAGGGCCACGACGCCTAAAGATCTGAGAGGCTACAAGAGTTAAGGCGCTGCGGCGCCAGTCAGCAGGACCGCGACGTCGAGGCGGAAAATTGTCCAGATCCGAAAGGAAATTGGCCAAGGGCGAGGAGGAAAAGGGTACACTTTTTTGGAGCTTATAAAAGGCCCTTTGGGCAGATATTTTAAGGGTGACTCAACCTTTCTTCACAACACAACATAGTTTTCTTGGAGGCTACACTGTTGGAGACTTGTTCCAAAGTATTTTCTTTTCTTTGCTTTATTTTAATTTAGTTCATGTTGGATATTAATTTGGTTCTTAGCATGTCTATGGCTAGGAGCTAAACTTTTAATTAGGGTTTTCCTTTCGAATCGCTTGAAACTCGTCTTTATGAATTAATGCAGTATTTTGGTTTCTTCTTCATATAGTTAAGATTTATTCAATATTTGGTTTGATTGTTTTATAATTAATTGATTACTAGTTATCATCACGTATATGATTTCAAATCAAGAACCTAGAAGGGAGATTTGGATATGCTGTAGTTGAATAAACATAAGTTAAAATCGTGGACGAAAGTACCCCGATACTTGTGTAGCTTCATAGGTTATTGTTCTTAATCCTCCTATGTGGTAAAATCTATCATAGAAATATAGAAGATTTCTGCACTGGGGTTGAGCGTTTATATATCCTAACCGGTATATAAAACAGTTTAGCTAACCTGCTATCTTAAAATAGAAGAAGAACCTTTATTGCTGAATTAAGGATTAAAGCGAGTGGATAGTCGAGGAGATTGGAAACCCTATTTCCACCATAACTGACTCAAATAAAGTATTTTAGTTAATTTCTGCAATTACTTCAGTAGTTTATAGATAAAACCAAAACAAAATATCGATAGTCAAATAGATAACTTAGGATAGATGTTTGGTAATTGAAAACCAGACCCTGATGACGATATTCGGTCTTACCAAGACTATATTACTTGAGCGATACGTATACTTATGTAAAGCATAAGTAAAATCGCTAATAAGTTTTTGACGTCGTTGTCGGGGATTGACGTAGTTTCAATATCAAACTATCTATTCTTAATTTCTAATTTGGCTTGTATTCTTTTTTTTTACTTTATTATTTTCTTTTATTGTTAGAGCCCTATTGCCTTGATTTTCTTGTTGATTTTGATCTATTCCAGGGATCTAGTTTATGCGAAGAAGAAGAAGAGCAGACACACTTGTTCCATTCAACCCTGAAATTGAAAAGACGTGCAAGCAGAACAGGCGAAACAAGAGGATTGTTGAATTGTTAGAAATGGGGGATTTGCAAAACAATAATGAGCTGAATGAAGAGATAGGTGATCATTAACCAAACCAAAGATTGCCCCCACGGTTGCCTATAGATGTAGAAGAACGAGTTCAGGTCCAAGCCGAGAGGAGTCTGGGATATTATGTTCTGCCAAGAGTTACTGGGGCACATACATGCATAAGGCTCCCAGCAATAGGAGCAAACAACTTTGAGATAAAGCATGCAATCCTAAGCGTGGTACAGAACACAGTCCAGTTCGGAGGGTTGCCATCTGAAGACCCACACATGCATATCGCTAACTTCCTGGAGTTATGTGCCACATTCAAGTATAATGGTGTTACTGATGATTCCATTCGGTTGAGGCTCTTCCCTTTCTCACTCAGGGACAGAGCGAAGGTTTGGTTGAACTCCCTGCCAACAGACTCCATATTCACATGGCAGGATCTAGCACAAAAATTTCTTGCGAAGTTCTTCCCACCTTCAAAAGCAGCCAAGCTGATAGGAGAGTTGAATAACTTCTACCAGACCGATGGGAGTCACTTTATGAAGCTTGGAAAAGGTTTAAGGATGTGCAGAGGAAGTGCCCACATCATGGCCTGGAACAATGGAACTTAGTTCACATCTTCTACAATGGGCTGAGTGGGACCACAAGGACTATTATTGATGCAGCTGCAAGTGGTACTTTTGTGAGAAGGACAACACATGAGGCCATGACTTGTTGGAGGACATGGCCACCAATAATCACTTTCCAGATTAGAGGGGGACATATGAAAAGAAATCGATAGGAGTTCATGAGCTAGACGACATTACATCATTGAATGCACAAGTTGCTCTCCTAACCAAGTAGCTCCAGCAGAACACTATGTCGGTAAACGCGGTCCATATGCCAGTGACTTATGAGATTTGTGGGGGTCCACATACTTTCGACAGATACCCAACAACTGACCCCAGTAACATTCCTATAGAGCAAGCTCAGTGTCAAGAAGTGGGGAACTTCCAAAGGCCCCATAACAATCCCTATGCTAACACTTACAATCCAGGGTGGAGAAATCACCCAAATTTCTCATGGAGGAGTGACCAAGGGAAGCAGACTCAGTTTAGAGGTCAGTATCAGAATTAGCCACCACATAATCAGGCCTCATCTTCACAACAGTTTAGTCCATCTGCCCCACACGAAAAACCAGATGAATTGAGGGCAGCTTTGTTGACACTCACTAATTCGCAGACTCAATTCATGGTAGAAGCAAGGTCATCCATCAGGAACTTAGAGACCCAGGTAGGGCAGCTGACCAATATGGTGAATAACAGGCCACAGGGCACTCTCCCAAGTAATACAGAGGTAAACCCTAGAGAGCAGTGTCAGGCAGTGTTGTTAAGAAGTGGGAAGCAGTTGGAACAATTTGCTCCCCAACCTGCAGTGGTGAATGAAAAAGAATGTAAGAAGGTAGTTGAGGTAGAAAATGAGGGGGTCACTGAGGATCACCCTGCAGTTGAGAAAACTCCATTAGCACCTTTGAGGGAATACACTGAGAATCCCCTACCCTCAGAGGCTACAAAAGAGGCAGTAGATAAGAAGTTTTCCAAATTCTTGGAGGTGTTTAAGAAGCTGCACATAAACATCCCTTTCATTGAGGTGCTAGAACAGATGCCAGCATACTTCAATTTCATGAAGGAGATACTGGGGAAAAAAAGAAGGCTAGCAGATTATAAGATGGTGTCTTTGACAGAGGAGTGCAGCGCCATCCTGCAAAATAAATTGTCGCCCAAGCTAAAGGATCCAGGAAGTTTCACCTTGCCCTGCACTATCGGCAAGGTAATATGCAACAGGGCCCTGTGTGACTTAGGGCCAGTATAAATCTCATGCCTCTGTCCGTGTTTAAGAGATTGGGTTTGGGGAAAGACAAACCAACCACAGTGAATTTACAGTTGGCAGACCGATCAATAGTGTACCCCAGAGGCATAATTGAAGATGTGCTTGTTAAGGTGGGGAAGTTCTTCTTCCCAACAGACTTCCTCATCCTTGACATGGAAGAAGACGATGAAATCCCCATCATTTTGGGAAGGTCATTCCTTGCAACTGGGAGAGCCCTAATTGATGTAGAAAAGGGAGAACTAAGACTGAGGGTCCTGGAAGAGGAGATGGTATTCAAGGTGTTTAAATCTACCACTGAATCCCAAGCCATCAAGTGTCTCAAGATCGACCTGACACAGGCTGATTGAGCGACAAAGTCAATGCCAGGGAGATCAGTCCGCCAACACAGGTAAGTTTTGCTAAACCCCCTCTTGAGAAAAAGAAAAATAGAGTGCAAAAGAGAAGGATGATCCTGAAATGGATAGGTTGTGGGGTTAAATTACCCTAATGATTCTTAATAAGGAACCTGCGTCCGGCTACAAGACGTTAAAGACAGCGCTACTTGGGAGGCAACCCAAGGTTTTAATTTATGCAATTTAGATTAGTTAGAATAGTCTCACGTGTGGTATTTTTTTGTGGTGTTGTGATGACAGGTAAAGGGCTGAAATGGAGCACAAAAAAATGAGAAGGGAGAAAATCGGTGCAGCGTCGCGGCTCCCAAAAGCAGGGCCACAACGCCAAAAGTCCAGAACACCTGCAAGAGTTTGGGCACCGTGGCGCCAAAATACAGGGCCGCGGCACCTATTTATCAGAGGACGTGCAGAAGTTTGGGCGCCGTGGCGCCGGTCTGTAGGGCCGCGACTCCTAGGCGGGATTTCAGAAAATAAAAAGCCCTAACTTCTCCAATCCCTTTCCCACACAAATCCAAATCCCTAATACTCTCTCTAAACCAACAAAAAATTCCCTCTCCCACAAAAACTCACCCAAATCCTTCAATTCCTTACACCCCATCACCATTACAACCCATCATCTTTTTTCCACTTCTTCATTCTTCTACTAGGGGCAAGACATTTGTGAAGAGCAACCCTCCAAGGTAATCTTCATTATTCATCCTGAGATTTCAAGGCAAATAGAGGGAGTAACTTGTAAGTTTGGGGGTTGTACGGATTCTTGTTGGGGTATTGCTGTTGTGGGGTGTTGTACTTGGTGTTATTGTTGTTGTACGTGTTGTGTGGTGTTATTTTTCGCTGAAAGTTTTGTATTGGGTATTGAGGTGTGGTGTTGTTGTGTTGATTTTTGTGGTTGGTAGTTGTTGGGAAACCTCAAAAAAACAAAGGAAACACTGCTAAAAATTTTCCAACAACTCTCTAATATCATCCCTAAAAAGAACTATCAGGGCTTCTTCATCTACATCAGCTCCTGAATATGATATTACTAGATTCACTAGCAAAGAAGCGGAGGATAGATATAACCGGATAAGTACTAGGACCTTGATACCTGAGAGAGGCATGGACTACCGGAGAGAGCCGTTTGATGATGATGATTCCTACGAGCCAATTAGGGCTATGATTGAGGCAAATGGTTGGAAAAGATTTACCAATTTGGAAAGGATTCCACCGCAGAACACTAGCACGGTAAGAGAATTCTATGCTAATTATCTGGAGCAGACAGATGGAAGATGCTTTATGAAAGGGCAATATGTGCCCGTAAATTCTGAAGTGGTGAATGCAATGTTGGGGACAGCTAATGTTGAAGACCAGGGCTATAACCCATACCATTTCAGAAGTTGGTCTAGAGATGTCAGCCACATCATGTAGAACGCAGTCGCAGAGATATTATGCTACCCAGGGGCTGAGTATGAAGTTCTTCGCAATGGAGCTAGGGGACTTGCCAGGTGTCAGTTCAATTGAACAGCCAAGGGTTGGCTGTATTTTGTAAGTGCTCGCCTGATTCCATCGACACACTTCACCAGAGTGCCTGAAGATAGAATCAAGATGATATATGGAATCATGACGGGAAAGACAATTGACATTGGACAGGAAATAGTGTAGAGTATTAGGGAGATCAGCAGGTTGGCCACCACTGGTGGGTTGTGACATGGATCACTCATTTGTGCCTTATGTGCTAGGCATGGAGTCCCAACCTTCGTCATTGATACTTTTTAGAAGAGTCAGCCTCCTGTGACATATGGTTTAGTGCACTCTTTCCCTGAACCAGTCCCTAGAGCAGCAGCAAGAAGAAGAGTCCCACCAGCAGCAGCAGAAGAGGTTGCCATGGAAGAAGAGCCTGAGCCAGCGGCTCAATATGAGGCAGACAGCAGCAGCCACCAACCACCTTTAGCCTTGGAACATCCAGTGTCAATGATGGAGCAACTGCTCATGAATCAACAGAGGATGATGCAGAGCCTGGACACCATGATGCATGGTCAACAACACTTGACCCAACATGTTGATGATTTGAGCTCCAGGTTTGATCAATGGGCCATGCATTACCCGCCAACGACACCACTACCATTTTAAACCAAAAAGTTTGTAAGTCGTCCCGTCTTTTTTGTCACGACCCGACCCCGGGCCCGGGACTGGTGCCCTACCTGGGCACCCCCTCTTATACCCTCACACTATATATAAGACATAGTCTAATAAAATATGGAAAACTATAGAAGTAGCAACAAGACAAGTCGGGGAGGCTGTCGCTATATATATATCGGAACATCCGACGATACAGTTATACAATTGGCCCAAAAATAAATACAACTACCGTAAGTCCAGCACACATGTGAATACATACCTCTAAGAGTTTGGACAAAACAACTATGACGGGATAGGGGCCCGCCATACCCCTGAATGTACATAAAACTGTAAACTCCGTACCAAAAGACAAGCCTCCGAAATAATGGAGATTCCTCAAAAACTGAGTAGAGATCGTAAGAGTAAGGATCAACAAACTGTGTACCTACACATGCGGCATGAAACGCAGCACCCGGGGAAAGGGGGTCAGTACGAAAGATGTACCAAGTATGTGAAACTGAAAGTACTGTAATGAAATCATAACAGTCCAAATAAAGCAGGAGGCAAGTATGATAATTAAAATAACAATACAACTGTGCCGTATCAATTTGAGAGTAATGAGAATCAACTTTACCTTTCTCCAAATATGAACTCAACTGTACCAATTCAAATAAAATCCAAACCAACATCATGAATGTTTGACCATATAATTGTATGATGTCATGGGAATCGAACCCGCATCGCACATCTTATCCATAGAATCATATAATATAAGGTATCACATGTCCCGACCCATTCTGGGACTCGGTTTAAGGCCGTATGAGGTATAACATGTCCCGACCCATTCTGGGACTCGATGTGAAGTCATATAAGGTATAACATGTCCCGACCCATTCTGGGTCTCGGTGTAAAGTCATATAAGTCATGTAAGGTATAACATGTCCCGACCCATTCTGGGTCTCAGTGTAAAGTCGTATAAGTCATATAACATGTCCCGGTCCATTATGGGACTCGGTGTATCAATGCAACCATATGACATTTTAAACAATCTTTTGACTTTCCATAAAACTGTTATAACAAACTTTTCATTTCAGAAAACTAAGGCACTATCACATCTTTCCTTTTAAACAAACCAATGCATTATCACCTCTTTCCTTTTAATAAAACCAAGACATTATCATGTCATGTAACATTAGGGAAATGAACTCAAAGTACTATGTACGTTCATTCTTATAAAAAGGAATCCTATCATGCAATATTAGGGAGTTGAACCCCAAAGTACTATGTACATTCACCATACCTTCTTTCCTTTATAAAACCCCGAGATACTAGCACTTGTAGCATCAAGGAACTTTCACTTTTAAAATCAAGTTACTTACACTTTTAAAACCAAGTAACTTATACCTTTAAATCAAGTCACTTCTACTTTCAAAAATCAAGTAACCTATACCTTTCAATTCAAGTCATTTCTTCTTTCAAAATCAAGTAACCTATGTCTTTAAAATCAAGTAACTTCTTCTCTTTAAAATCAAGTCAATTATACCACAATGAAGCCGAATTCATTTAAAACACGTACGTACACCGTACACACATTTATAAGGTTCGTGTTCAAAGGAAGATAGAAAGAGTTTCACATACCTCTTCGGCTTAATCCACACGCTAAGTAGAATATGTCACCCGTAGTACTTCCACCTAAAATGTCAATAGCATTTCTATCAACTTCAAGCTTTCTAAGGTAGATTAATACCAAGTAAAGGGTCTCTTCTTCTATGAAAAATTGGGCAGTACTTCCCCTGTTTATATGTACTTTTCCACCTTTTCCAAGACCCGAATTCAACAACCAACAAGCCACAATCAAAACAGCCACCAAAGAGGATTACACGCCAACTTGACGTGTAAAATTCTTCCCCACAATCATATTAAAACAGTCCATAAAAGAATCCATAATAAATCAACATTAAGGGTACAATGTGAAGCCTTTTACCCCCTTCTTTACCCTCAATCTCTTAGGATTTTCATTAGCAATTTCCATACTTAATCATTTAATAAGAGGGCTGAATTTTCAGAACTCCAACGCCCTAAAACAGTCCCTAAAAACTGTATAATAACGTCCAACAGTTTTATAGATTCCACGACCAACAACTACAATCCGATAACTCTTTCCTTAATCCATTTTATTCCAATTCAGGTTCCAACACTTCTATATATGACATACCAACTTATCAACAACCATACTACTTCATTTAATCATGCAACAAGTGTGAATAACAACAATAATAGCCAACGAATCCAACGACGCCAAAAAGTCAAGCTCACGGCCAAGACACCAAAGATTGTCCAAACACCTTTTATTTTTCATTCTTTTTAGTACAATCTTATCTATACATATCAACAACATGTAATATCCAATTACTTCAAGAAGGAAGAATTTTACCTTTTATTTTAGCCCAAAAACGCCCAAAACAGTCCGCTAGGTTTTGGTCCGCAGTTTTCATTTTGCTCCACTTCTTCAAGTTTCAATCACATATATGTAACCCCTACAACCTTACACCCGTCTTCCCTTCATGTTTCTCCTCCAAAAAGTGTATAAAAAGTTAGGATTTCTTGCGAAACTCAAGGCTAAAACCGTGAGCCCCAATATTTTTTTGGAATGAAATCTCTTGGCTTAACACTTAATGGAGAGTTAATCTTGTATTAACAACTAAAATTGGAAGATTATGAAATCATGTTCTTCAATTCTTGCTAGGGCCGAAATTGAGAGATAAGGAGATATAGAAAATGTTGTGAAATATGGCTAAGTGTGAAGTCTTGCAAAGGCTATCCATGTATATATAATATCTATGCCAAGTGTATGGACAAGTGGAGTCAAGTGGAGTGGGACCCACTTGTCCACTTGTCTCAAAATATCTAAGAGAGTCAAAGTCTTGCAAGACAAGTGGGGGTGACACGTGTCACCCTCCTATTGATCCAAAAATTATTTCTTCACCAATAATTTCTATACTTGGCCAAAATATCTCAAAATCTCGTGGGCCCCACAAAATTATAAAATTTCTCGTGGGCCCCACATGACCAAATCCGAGATTTCAAAATCCAAAACTAATTCCGTAACTCCAATTAGGAGAATTGAACTCCGAGTAAATAAATTATCGTCTTCATACTTTCGAATTATTTCCTTATGAAAATGTAGTTATACATTCTTCCAACGTTCAAGTCTTACTTCCTTACTTACGTTCTCATATCATTTTCTTGGAAATACGGGGTGTAACATTTTTATTTTGAGTCTTGTACACATTAGGAACAATGTGTCATTTAAGTTTGGGGGGGGGGGGGGTCTTAGTCTATTTTGTATGTCTATTGTGTGTTTTTGTGTCTATTGTGTGTTTTTGTGTCTATTTGATTGTCTTGTTTATGTTTTATATGAGTTAAAAAAAATATGATCATGCATGTTGTAGTTACTTGAAACGCCTAGTGAAGTAAGTGGGATAATGTAATGGAATTAGAAGTAAAAATCTGAATGCTTAAGTTATATATGTCAATAATTCATGAAATCGAATTATTTGGGGTACATGTGCTTAATTTATGCGTTGTTAATGATAAGGTCTATGTGTCTGCTCGCTTGTTATTTGAAGCGAAATAGTTAGGATGTACATGTTAAGGAGATGACTCGGACATTTTTTTTGTCAGTCCTTCTTACCATTCACTGTCTATCCCTGACAATAAATTGTATCCCTAATCAGCCCCTTTGAGCCTAAATAAGATCTTTCTTTGATACCATATGATTCCATGTTTGTGCCATAAGTGATAATTGAAAACTCTTGGGATGAAAAGTGTTGAAAAAGAAATGAAAAGAGAATTAAAAAATTTAATGCACCCCAATGAATGAAGAATATGCAAAAGCCTAAGTTTGGAGGTGCTTGTTATAATGTATCTCATTCTCTCAAAAGAAATTAGGGGAGAAGATATGTATGAGACTAAAAAAGAAAGTCAAAAAGGAGGAAGAAAGAGTTGAATGAAAATAGCTTATGGTACGTAATTTGAGCCTAAATGTCTATTTTTACCTACCCCTGCCTAATCCTACATTACAACCCTGAAAAGTCCTGAAGATCTCTAGTATTTATGTCTATGATTAGTGGAGAATAACAAGTGAACAAGTCATAGAATTTTGAAATTGGCATGCATAGGTTAGGTATTCATACTTCCATTGAGCATGATTGAAATGAATTTACGAAATATCTGACTTGAAATTGTAGATTGCTAAACATTCATGTTATATATGTTCATGTATATTATCTCAACTTACATTCATGTTTTCTAGTGACATTTGTGCAGCAAGTTGATCAGAGTCTTTGAGTCTTTTATTTTCTTTTGTGTCTTTGATTCTGTTTTAATCTTTACTCGAGGGCGAGCAAAGTTTAAGCTTGGGGGTGTTTGTTAGGCATATTTTATATGCACTTTTAGAGTCATTTTTAGTTAATATTTTGCCCATTTTTGTTCAAATATGTGTCGTGTTAGGGTATTTTTCTTTCTTTTGAGTCACAGTGGTTTAAAAAGATAAAGTGACAAAAAAGAGAAATAATTGGGCAGAAAAGGAAGTTCCCGAGCCAAAAATTGACGAAAGCTGGCAATCCGGACAAAGGCGAAGCAGCGCCGTAGCGCAGGAATGCAGGGCCACGACGCCTAAAGATCTGAGAGGCTACAAGAGTTAAGGCGTAGTGGCTCCAGTCAGCAGGGTCGCGGCGCCGAGGCCGAAAATTGTCCAGATCCGGAAGGGAATTGGCCAAGGGAGAGGAGGAAAAGGGTACACATTTTTGAAGCTTATAAAAGGCCCTTCGGGCGTATTTTTTAAGGGTGACTCAACCTTTCTTCACAACATAACATAGTTTTCTTGGAGGCTACAAGATAGGAGATTTGTTCCAAAGTATTTTCTTTTCTTTGCTTTATTTTAATTTAGTTCATGTTGGATATTAATTTGGTTCTTAGCACGTCTATGGCTAGGAGCTAAACTTTTAATTAGAGTTTCCTTTCGAATCGCTTGAAACTCGTCTTTATGAATTAATGCAGTATTTTGGTTTCTTCTTCATATAGTTAAAATTTATTCAATATTTGGTTTGATTATTTGATAATTAATTGATCACTAGTTATCATCACATATATGATTTCGAATCAAGAACCAAGAGGGCAGATTTAGATATGCTGTAGTTGAATAAATATAAGTTACAACTGTGGATGAAAGTATCCCGATACTTGTGTAGCTTCAAAGGTTATTGTTCTTAATCCTCCTATGTGGTAAAATCTATCATAGAAA
Source organism: Przewalskia tangutica (assembly GCA_029844215.1). NCBI lineage: Eukaryota > Viridiplantae > Streptophyta > Magnoliopsida > Solanales > Solanaceae > Przewalskia > Przewalskia tangutica. The sequence continues at coordinate 102,816,759 of CM056734.1, read as the reverse complement.
TATAGAAGATTTCTACACTGGGGTTGTGCGTTTATATATCCTAATCGGAATATAAAACAATCTAGCTAACCTGCTATCTTAAAATAGAAGAAGAATCTTTATTGCTGCATTAAGGATTAAAGCGAGTGGATAGTCGAGGAGATTGGAAACTCTATTTCCACCATAACTGATTCAAATAAAGTATTTTAGTTAATTTCTGCAATTACTTCAGGAGTTTATAGATAAAACCAAAACAAAATATCGATAGTCAAATAGATAACTTAGGATAGATGTTTGGTAATTGAAAATCAGTCCCTGAGGACGATATTCGGTCTTACCAAGACTATATTACTTGAGCAATATGTACACTTGCGTAAAGTATAAGGAAAATCGCTAACATGCCTATCCATACTTGTATCGAATTTATTAGTGCACTTGTATCTACAGACTAGATCTCTTGGGAATGTTTTGGTGTATCAGTTCTATTCCTTCTTCCGCCTTTATATCATGAGACAACTTATATAACATTTTATATCTTCTGCTTTTATTTATATCATATCATGTAAATGATTGGAAAGGGTTCGCCTACAGGTGGGATATGTAGGTACCACCACGATTTCTGAAAAGGGATCGTGACATTCACACGAGTCTAACAACACTCATATTGCTATACTTTAGTTCAAAACTCAAAAAGTGACCCCTGGGCCCATAAGGGCAAAATAAAAAAATAAGTTAGAAACACGTTACCCATAATCTAAATAGTCATAATCTAAGATTTCATGAAATTCTAACCCCAATTGAGCCTCCAATTTCATGACTTTGTCAAAACCCACTTTGTGTCAAAACTAGCGGTGTCCAGTGGGCCGGGACGGCCCGATCCCGACCCGTCCCTCAACCCGCCCTGCCCCCTCTCCACAAAATATCGATATTCCCACCGTCGATATAGGGGATCGAACTCGGGACGGTACTAGGGCTCGTCCCGCAGGTTCCGCCCCCGACTCAGCCCCCCGCCTTTTGTAGAAATAACCGTTGCACAACGGCCAAGTATTGATTTTAGCCATTGCCAACGGCTAATAATGACCATTCCCTCCTCCTCCTCCCCCTCCCCCCTCCCATAAATCTCCTACCCCATTAATATTTATTTTTAACTCCTAATTTAGTATATTTACACTAACCCTATTTTGCAACTATAAATATCTCACTTTCCTCTTCATTTTTCTCACAAATCTTCATACCATCTCTCTATCTCTTTCTCTCTCTACAAGTCTACATTGCATACTAAATATTATATTTTGTTGTTGATTTCTATCAAATTTCAAAAATTAGGAGTAAAGTTGGTAACTTGCTTGAGTATCATCGAGCAAAGTTTCAATTTTCAGCCTCGATTACACGTCGGTGTTTGGTAATTTCGTTCCTTCTTTAAATTATTATTGTTACTTAATTTTAATTATCGTGCTTAATTTCATTAACTTTAATTATTTATTTACCTAATTATAATGAAATGAAGTGGACGTTTTTTTGGTAGAGGTACTAGGGGTAACAGGGGTAAGGGTACATCTTCTAGTAATCCTAATTACGATGATTTCACTCATGTTGATGAAACTGGTTTTTTGAATATTAATATTAATATACCATTATATCATGAGGTATATTTTGCATCTAAACCAGACTTTAATTTAGAAAATGAATTAGAAGATAATTTAGATAACACACCCACTAGTGCACATCCATCTCAGGCTGAAACTGAAATTGGAATGCCACATATTCTCCCTAGTATGAGTCGAGGACCAAGACAACGAAAATTAAAATCACTTGCATGAGATTTTTTTGATAGGGACATTCCTAATCAACTAGATATTTGTAAAATTTGTCGTAAAGTTTATAAATTTAAAATTGAAAAAGGTCAAGGTGGGACGGGAGGTTTAATAATACATGTAGAAAACTCTCAAGAAACAAGCTATAATCAATACTTAGCTGAAAATCGGGTGTGCAAATGCCTTCTGAGTCGGGACAAAGTTCACATAGTGTCCCCGACCAAGTACAGGGCCGAATAAACTCGATGACGGGGGGAGTTATATAGGTCCTAAATATGATAAACACATAGATAGGGAAAATATAGCAAAATTAGTTGTTGTGGAAGGTTTGCCTTTTTCATTTCCTTCCTCTCCTGATTTTATTTATTACATTCGAGAAACACATAATCCTACTTTTAACGGTTTTCCTAGATCAAATATTAGAAGAGATGTTTTTAAATTTGCATATGAATATCAATAATATTTACGTTATGCATTGTATCATTTTAATGGCAAAGTGACTATCACTTCTGACATAGGTCGTAGTACTAACGGTAATGATTATTTAACTGTTACATGTCATTGGATAGATCAGAATAGGTCTATGCAAAAATGTATATTAACATATAGATATATTGATGATAGACACACTAGAAATTTATTTCAAGAAATATTCATGAAATTTGTGAATATTATGAAATTACTGATAAAATTATGACAATTACATTAGATAATGTTGTTTCTAATGATTATGTTGTAAACCTTTTAAAAACTCGATTTACTCTTATCTTTTCCCCATATTTTTCATATTAGATGTGCATGTCATATTTATAACTTAGTTTTAAAGACATCCTTGATAAAATACAATTTGCTATAAACTTTATCTTTACATTTAATAAAATACAAAGACGCAAAGAGTATAAAAAATTTGTCTTGATTGTGGATTACCTTATAGAAAAATTCCAGAAAAAGTTGCGACTAGGTGAAATTTTTTGTATGAACAATTACTTGTTGTTCACGAGTGTAAAAGACCTATAACTTTATTATTTAACACTCATAATAAAAATCCAACGGATATGCTTATAGATGATGATTGTGATAAAATTTTAAAACTTATTATATTTTTAGAAAAAAAAATTCTAGCTACTCGGGAATTTTCTGGAATTTTTAATCCTACTATTTCATCTATTTTATTTTATATAGCTCAAATATTTTTGTTACTTAATGAATATATGCAAAAACCAAGTTACGCGTCAGCTATTAAAAAAAGTTTATAAAATTTTAAAAAATAGTTTTTTCCTATTCCCACTATTTATTTTATTGGTGTTGTATTAAATCCTACTATTAAAGTAGACGATTGTAAAACACTTGTTGAAACGATTTATGAAAGCTTAGAAATACCTCTAACAGACCCAACTGAAGAACCAACTTACGAAACAACTAAAGAAGAAGTTATGTCTAGCATACACACTGAATGCAAAAATATATATATGTATTACCAAGAGCAAAGTGTAAATAATCAACAGGCTTCTGTACCATCTTCTTCTACTTCACTGCAACCTAATAAAAGACATGTTGTTTCTGATTCTATTATTCAAGGCCTTAGAAATAGAAAGTATAGTGGTTCAAGTTCTTCACAAATTAACGACTTTGATGTTTATGTTTTGCAGGGTGTTGTACAGTACGAATCAATTATGAATGAAGATGGACGTGAAGACTTGCTGAAATACTGGAGGTAGAATGAGAAGACATTTTTGACACAATCAAAGATGGCCCGAGATGTGCTGAATATTCAAGTGTCATCAACAGCTTCTAAAAGTGTTTTTTCCACTGGAAGGTTTCAATTATGAGAGCACAGACACTCATTGGCGGGAGACAGCTTGGAGATTGCAGTTTTATTCAGAGATTGGATTAGAGCGGAGCGTAGAAGGTGCGGTCAACCAGAGACCAACGAAGATGATGACTACAACTACTACGAAATCTTATCCTAGGGAACAGGTAGCGACGTCGAACAATTTAACCAATAACTTCTAATTCCAACAGAAGATCCTCAAGAGATTGTGAGGAAATTAGAAAGAGTATGGTTGAATATGTAATTTTTAATGGCAATTTACTATGTGATTTGTAATTTTTGAACTATGAAACAAAGTTGCAATATGAAATTGTATTACAAAAAATCATATTTACAACAACAACAACATTCCCAGTGAAATCTCACAATGTAGGATCTGGAGATGGTAGAATGTACACAGACCTCACCTCCATCTTGGTAGGTAGAACGATTGTTTCTGGGAGACCATCGGCTCAAGACAAGGCATAATCAGGCAAAGCAAGCAAAATAAAACAAAGTATGAGAAACGGCCAAAAGCAAAAAAATCATATTTCTATTAAATAATATAAGAGGCACAAAAACATCCTTGAGATGTTTTTATTCACTGTCTTGTTCAATTATTGAAGTGTTTAAATATATATATTTTTTAAAAATTAAGTGTCTAAAAAAATTAAAACCCCCCTACCCGACCTGACCCGTCCCGTCCTCCCAAAACTCGTCCCCCCTATCCCAGTCCGCTTGGCCCACCAAGTTCCGATCCCGACCACCCACCCCGTCCCCCAAAATCTTGTCACCCCAAATCCTGTCCCATCCTGTCTCATTGGCCACCCTTAATCAAAACTCATAAATCGAATGTTTGCAAAATCCGGATTGAAATCGAAATTTATGTTATAAATAGTTTACCCAAGGTTTAAATAAGCCAAAAACCTAGAATTTACTCATATCCAACCAAACAATTTCACCCAATCTGAAAGATGTGAAACTAAAGCCACCATATTCCACACCTAACACAAGAATTTTCGTTGCTTTGAATCCAAATTCTCCCTTTTCTCGAAGAGATACCTTACTCGTTACAAATTATCTTAATTTCTCAATTTATACCTTTCAATGAAATCATAACCACCACTAATGACCGATAACTACTCAAACATGCTAACATTCTCATATTGTTTCGTCAAAGTACCCTTGCCAAAAATCCTTAACCGAAATAATCCTTCTTCTATATTGGGTCATAAGTTCACTGACCCGATCATCGATATCTGAAAAGATTTTCACCACTAGTATTAGTCAAACCATCATCAATTTGTTACCATAAATAACCCCATGGACCAACACCTTATTCGATAGTTCTTAAATGATTCTCATCCGCGAAGAATCAACCCTTACATTATTTTGCTGAACCATACACATCCAAATAACCGTGCAATATTTTCCTATCCTTCGGTCAACTCCAAAGTCATTAGACCAGTAATTATAGAACTTCTTCTCAAGTATTAATTTTTATGTACCATGCCCACTAATATTATCCAAGAACTAGATACAACACCTGTTGTTTCTTTAAATAGAACTCCACACTTTTCCAGCGCTAAAGTCATTCGTATTAGTCGATTAATGGCTTCTATTAGCGTACAACGTAGCCCAACATACCAACTCATATGCAATCTCTTACACTCACTCTATTCGAATAATCGCGAAATGACTCACAATTCGACAACCTCTTGGTTTCAACAATTCTTTTTTATCACTAACCCTGAAATGTCAAACAACCCTACGAACACACTCCTTATTTAAAGAAATGTGATTGTCTATTTCCATAAGATTCGTTCATCACAAGTAACCTTGCCACCTGACCTAGAATAGATAATCATCCCCTGAAGAAACCCACAACCACTAGCTCTCACTCCTCTACTACATTTCATCGAGTCAAAGTAAAACCTAACTTTTCATAACCTCATTTTGCATCCACCCTTGTACATTTTGAAACCTTATCCCAACGATCACAACAAATACCAATTCTTTCCTTCATATAGCGGAGATTAATCCATCAAATTACTTTTTCTTACGCCTTTATATTCCCATTCCCACTTCCCCAAGATCACCGAATTTAGAGGTCTCCAAACATAAACCCCAATCAAATGCACCTTCAAATCATAGCTGAAGACTGAACTTGGTCACATGTTTGTATCATGGTAATACATCTCACACCCTACCATGCAAAGTCATATTGAACCATTTATGCATGAATTTAAGAGTGTTTTACCACCATCGGTGATAGAATATGAAAAAGAAGTTTCAGATACTAATTTGATTAACCTTAGCACGAAGGGGATGAAGAAAGTAAAGTTTCCTAAAAGTACTATAGCCTCTTGAAGATAAGTATGGATGTCTCTGCACCGATCCACGAGACTCTACTAGACATTACTCTTTTATTTTAGATTGTTTAACCTAAAGCTCTGATATCAACTTTGTCACGACCCCTTTTAGGGAACGTGGTGGCACCTACAATTTCTCACCGGTAAGCGAACCACTTCAATCTCATACAACAATATATAAGAAAGAAATGTGGAAATAGAAAAAATTACTTAAACCATTGTCAATTATAATATAGAATGCGGAATAAAAATTTGAATCATCAAATACAATCTCCCAATGATATGATCAACGATATAAGAGCTCTAAAAACGAGTACAAGTCTAAATGAAGGCGCATATACCAAAACTGAATAACATAGTCTAAAACATGAATACATCTCTCTCGACTCAAAATAAAATACAAGGTAAAATAGAGCGCCCAAGGCATGCCAGAAGTAGCATCCTCACGCTGAATACTAAAGTCTGCCTACTCAAACTCATACTCGAGCTCACGAACTGAGTAGAATATGAATCTGCATCAGGAAAAGATGCAGCAATTGTAGCATGAGTATACAAAATACCCCAGTAGACATTATAGGATAACAACGACAAAAGATACGCAAAAAGAGATAAATATTAAGTTGACACCAAATAGTCCTATACTAACAGTTCAATAACCTAAATATTGTCACACTATCCATAGAATAGTTCATAAAATCAATATATTACCTCGTTCATATAAGATTTCATAATCACGTAAGTCACTCAGTTCTAGAATAGTTCAATAACATAATTTCAAGCATGAATAAGAAAATAATATTTTTTTTACTTATCCAGGGATCCAATCAAGTTATCAATTAACAACCCAACATTTAGTTCATCTACAAACACTTAATTACAGAAAGTTGACCCTAGTACACAATATCTTATCACAATCATTTTCACAGAGTTTCACGGTTAGTCTAATCATAAAAATATTAGCTTCCTATTCCACCTAACTCCAGGGTTGATTATGGTTAGATAGTATTAATTTATTTCTCGATATATAAGTAAAGGCAGGACACATGTTAGGGGAGGGAATTACACATATGAAATATACAAGTCATTAACTACCACAACCACCGTCTAATTAGTTCTTTACTAGACTCTCTATCAAGTAATATTATCAATTATCAAGCAAACATGACTTACCCAGTTTTCTATGACTGGCATGATACTTCTATCAATAAGATCCCACTGACCGTAACATAATTCCACAATGAGTACTCAAGCTTACAAAGGAGTAACCACACGAATCCAATACAAAAGAACAAACCAATCATGTTGTAGGCGTGAATCTTGTCCCCTCGAATATCATCATCATCTCAGTGCTGCTATAATCTCATAAGTAATCTCACCTACCCAGTCTCTTGGACCCACGACATTTCATATCACTCGCATATCAATAGCTCAGAGCTAGATTTTTTTTAATATTAAAATATCTAGTGTTTTGCACGAGTGTATGAGTGCAAATGACAATATAAGGCAAAAAATCACGATGTAATGAGATGCAACCAAGTACAGAGATGAATATCACATGCTTCCAATAAATTAACAATACAGCAATCCAAATACAAATAGGAATATAATATCGGAAGCAGGTGTGATAATAAACAAATAATAGAAAATATAGTGACACCACATATGGCGACAATCCCAATCAACAATCTCAAGACTTGATTACCTAAATCACTCATCAACACAGTTCAACACTTATACTCACTCAACCGTTCATCACAACCGACTGAGTGGGACCCCCCAAACACGCACAATGCCCCTCAATATGTATAACTAATTACGCACTTCTATTAAAGTCTTGTGAAAGTAAAATGTAGCCTACCTCAAAGTCGAGCATGTGACACAAACTATCTGACTTGCGTCATCCTTTTCCGTACTATCTCCAAATGAGCAATGTTTAACAATTATAAATTATACATTAACACAATGTTCTAATGATACCAAACATATCTTGTAAGAAATTCGGGATTGAAAGAAAATCTAAAACCTCATCCCAATACTCGAGGGTCAAATGGCAATTTTACTAAAAAAATCAAGTTCAATATTATCATCATAGTAGTCTACGGTTCACATGATTCTAACAACACCTATATTGCTATACTTTAGTCTGATACCCAAAATGTGACCCCGGGCCGACAAGGGAAAAATTGAAAATTTAAGTTAGAAACACGTTACTTATAATCTAAATAGTTATAATCCAAGATTGCATGGAATTCTCTCATACGATGTCAGAATTCAATTATTCAAGTTGCTACGGATCACAAATTTCGATACACATCTATTCCAATAATCAAAACTCAATTCCAAAATAAAATGAATATAATGGTATATTAAAGCGTTGAATGTGATCGACTTATGCCAATGACTTAAACACCTAAACTTGACCAAAAAAAGTCCAAATCCAATTCTGAAAGTTCCTATAAGTCGTAAATGATCATACGAAACTGATCAAACTCTCAAACATCCAAATAGATCTATCCTGACTCGATGTTGATCGTGGTCAACTACAAATCAACTCAAAAACTAGTTTCTCACCCAACCACCTTAATCAGATCTGAACCTCTCGGAAACCAAACTTTGATCAAACTTCTTTATTTCTTAACTTAAGGATTTTCAAAATATCTTTTTCTTTATCTAAAACTCCTCCGAAAGTATCAGGAATAGCTTCACCTATCCCCGCAAGTCAAATACACTGTAAAAATAGTAGGGGAAGGGTCAACAAGAGTAAAAGGATAAAATGCCTCAATGACCAAATGGGTCATTACAATATTGTTTATAATACTTTCGCTAAATTATCTAAGTATGGGCATTTTTATGGTTTGCCTTTAGATTAATTATAAATAATGCTGGTAATTGATAATGAAGTATAGACGCTTATTGGTTTTATAATATGCTTCTAGATTGTTCATAGCATCATATCCATATTGTGTCGGGTTTGGGGTGTGACAAGCTTTGTATCAAAGCCTAGGTTTAGAAGTGTCCTAGGATTTATCAGTGCATGTGGAGCTATGTTTAGTGGAGTTTTCCTCATGCAGTCTGATCACGTGCATGATTGAAAGACTACCAAGATATATATAGACTTTTATCATTCTTCTTGATTTTAAATAGTTCTACAGTGTTTGAACTTTCATTAAGATCGGTTTAACGTGTTCGTTAATTCATACCTTGCAGAATGGTCTTAACTCGTGCAAGAGTTTCTAACTAAAGAATTAATGGTGCTTCTGATGCATCATCCAGTGAACGAATCACAATGATCACTAACCGCACTGCTACTGAAGTCAATGTTGAAGTTGAGAAGCACAATAGAAATCAAGCACCACCACATGTTCCATATGCTCTCGCTTCCCCTACTACAGGGGTGACTGATATTGGGTCGACGCATAATGTGATCTAGATGCTTACCACTCTGGTGCATCCCAATATCAGCGTAGGGGTGGGGACTTGTAACTTGTTGGTGGAGGATGACTTAAGCACTTTTTAGGGATCTACCCAAATTATATGGTTCGTGTACAGAAGATGATCTTCAACACTTTATGAATGAGACTTTTAAGGCTCTTAGTGCTATGAATGCTCATGATTCTGAAGTTGTGGAGTTTACGTTATATTATTTGAAATGTTCTACTCATGCTTGGTTTGAATTGTGGGAGGCTGAGTCAGGTACCAATGTTTTGGCTGAGTTTGAAGGGCATTTACGGAGAGGTTTGTGTACGATGAGGAGCGGTTTGCTCTAGCTAATAAGTTGAAGAAAATTGAGCAAGATACTTTATTGATTCCTGAGTATATTCTGAAATTTACTCATTTAGCGAGGTATGTTATGTACATGATTCTGGCTAAAAAGCATGAAGTGAGCAAGTTTGTACATGGTCTGACACTATTTATTAAGTCTGCATATGTTGCTGCTACTATGTATCCTACTTGCACTTTTCATATTTGGTTGGGTTCGCTGAATAGCAAGAAAATTGAAGAAGTCAAGAATGGTTGGAGAGAGCAGAGTAAGAAGGCCCGGTCTGCTGGTAGTTTCAGTAGTTCGTATAACGGAGGAAAATCTAAAGGATATTATGCACCTGTGCAATCTGGTGCTCATTCTAATGTTTCCTACTCATAAATAAGGTTCGAGAAACCATAGTCAAAGCATATACTCTCATAATGGTAATCGACCTTCATCTGGATATGAGGATTGTATTTGTCATTATTGTGGTATAAGGGGTCATATAAAGAGGAAGTATAGGAATTGGCTACGTGAAATGGCTAACTCTTATGGCCATAGGAATAATTCGGCTTCGCATTTTGCTGGCAAGAATCCGCCTACTAGTAATGCTAATAATGTTCCTAATGCTCGTGGTAATGGAGGAGGTAAGGTGGTCCAAGCACCGCTAATGAGATTCAAGCTCGACTTTATGCTTTCGCTCGTAGAGAGGCGGCTGAAGCCTCAGATATTATGGTCACAGATATTCTCACTATTTGTTCTTTTGATGTGTTCTCATTAATCGATTCACATATTTCTTATGTGAATCATACTTTGCCCTTGATTTTGGTATGGAATTCGAGCAATTGCAATAACATTTTCTATGAATACCCCTACTAGTGTCCCTGTAATTGCTTCTAGAATCTATAGAGGTTGTGTAGTTGTAGTTAAAGATCGTGAGACTACTAGTGATTTATTTGAACTAGAAATGGTATATGTTGATGTGATTATGGAGATGTATTTGCTTTCCGCTTGTTATGCAAATGTGGATTGCTGGTATAAATTAGTCTGTTTCAAATTCCCTAATAATTTTATATAATGCCTGAGCAATTCCATATTTCTTGTCATCTAGCATTCCTCTTTTTTTATTTTTTTTATTTTTTATTTCATTATTACTTGTTGGGGCAAGCGTAGACGAGTGAGTTATTACGGGACTCCTTTTAATATAGAAAACATTATTGGGATTAAAAAACTTTCAGATGGTCGCCTTATTTCTTCACTGAAGGTGCGATCCCTGTTAGGTGTATTTTGTATACACCTTTTGTGTCATTTTTAATTAGTATTTTCCCATTTTTTCGTTCAAATAAGTGCCGGGTTAGGTTGTTTTTCTTTCGTTTGAGTCACAGAGATCCTAAATGGAGAAAATGACAAAAAATAGGAGGAAACGAGCTTGATTTAGATGGAATTACACACTAAAAGGGCCAAGGAATGAAGCCTAAGAAGTCCCGAAAAGTGTTGAAAAAATCAGACGAAGTCCGGACGAGAAAATGACGAAAAATCGTAAAAACCGAAAGTGGACGATTCCGGCATCGCGGTGCCAGTCAGCAGGACCGCGGTACCCAAACTGTTACGAGGCTGATTGGCTACAGGACTTCCGGCACCGCGGTGCCAGCCAACAGGACTGCGGTGCCGAGGCGCATTTTTCCGATTCTAGGCCGAATTTGACACGTTTTCAGGGTCCGCAAGGACAACTTTCCCTAGTCATAAAACCCTAAAACCCTGCTCATTATCTGGCATCTGGGATCTTACATCTCATATCTACTTTGGGAGAGAAGAAAGGAGGATACAACAGAGGATTCGAGACAACTTTGGTTCAAGTTCTTTTCTTTTCTTTGTTTTTAATTCAGTTTATGTTGGTTTGTATAAATCTTGATAGGACGATGTTTAGGAGCTAAATACTTTATTATGGCTTTCCTTATGAATCACTTGAAACTTTTATTCATGAATTAATGCAGTAGTTTGATTTCTTCTTCGCTTGATTAAGATTTAGTCAATATTTGGTATGCATGTTTGATAATTAATTGATCACTAATTATCATAACCTATATGATTTCGAATCAAAATTCTGAAAGGTGAGATCTGGATATGTTGTAATTGACTAGACATAGGTTAAAATCGCAGACGAAAGTACCCCGATACTTGTGTAGCGTTATAGGTTATTGTTCTTAGTCCTCCTATGTGGTAAATCATATCATAGCAATATATAAGGGTTCTGCACTGGGGTTGAGTGATTATATTGTCCTAACCGGAATATAAGACAGTCTAGTTAACCGATATCTTAACAAAGAAGAAGAATCATTCTAGTCGCATTAAGGATTGAATAAAGTGGATAGTCGAGGATTTTGGAAGCCCTAATTCCTTCATAATTGATTTAAACCAAAGTATTATCATAGTTAGTTTATTTTCTGCAATTACTTAGCCTTAGTTATTAGATAAACATACAAATCAATTAACGTTCACCAAATAGAAACTAAAGGTTAGATAATCGGTACTTGATAACCAGTCTCTGAGGACGATATTCGGTCTTACCAGACTATATTACTTGTGAACGATGTGTACGCTTGCATGAGCAGTCGAAATATCGCTAACAAGTTTTTGGCGCCGTTGCCGGGGACTGGCGTACTTTCAATATCGATTTATCTATTCTTATTTCTAATTTGTTTGCTCCAGGAACAAGTTTCTAACTTGTTCTGCGAGCATATTTTTATCACTTTTTGTTGTTTTTTCTTATTTTGTAAGTAAAGTTCGTGTGTTAAAAAATGACATATGGACTATTACAACTATCAGGGGGAGCAGATTCAGCAGCAACATCCTAACCCACATGTTCCACCGGAAGATCAAAATGAGTCGCAGGCAGCCAGACTCAAGTTCACTAAGTGCCTGGCTCAGTTTATGGCTAAGACAAAGGTGCCCATCAAAAATTTAGAGACACAAATAGGGCAGCTGATGGATATGATGATCAATACACCTCAAGAAAGTCTGCCTAGCGACACCATTGTAGGAAGTGGTAAGCAGAATGAGGAACCTGAACCACACCAAGTTGTTGAAGAATTGAGAAACGTGGTTGGTGTATAGAAAGAAGGGGTTACTGGAATCTAATTTTTCACCTTTTTGGATTCCTTGGAGTTCCTTTTTGTTGTACCCATTGCAGAAGAAACACCTTCAGATGTCTTTGCTGAGCCCCACACAGAAAGTTCATACCCTCAAGGGCACCCCAAAAAGTTGAGAGATGTAGGGAGTTTCACTGATCCCTACAGTATAGAGAGCCTAGTAGACAAGTCTACCTTGTGTAATTGGGGGACAATCTTAAATATGATGCCCTTTCTTGGAAAAATTGTTGTAGTTGAAGTGAGACCTACAACAATAATTGTGCGGATTGCAAGCAGTTCGCAGAAGGATCCACTGGGCACTAGTAAGGATTAATTGTGTCCGGCTAAAAGACGTTAAATACAGCGCTTGGTGGGAGGCAACCCAATGTTTTTAATTATGTTATTTCAATTCTTGTTTTAGTTTGTTTTATTTTATCTTGAACAGTCTCACGGTCTTGGGTTTTGTCTTATGTTTTGATGTCAGGTGGAATGGGAACTAAGTGTCAAAAGGCTGAAATTCAGAAGTTCAGAGAGCCCAGAAGTTTATGCAAACTCAAGAATCTCATCCTAGACCTCCTTTATGACGGATGTGTTGTGTCAGTAAGTTGTCCCTACTTTTAGTCTTCACACATTGGGAACGATGTGTCGATTAAGTTTGGGAGGTGTCTTATTTTGTGTGTCTTATTTTGTTTTATTGTTTTGTGTTTGAGTATATTGATTTATCTTTGTGTAGTTTTGAGTCATAATTTTTTTTTATGGATCATGTAGGTTGTAGTTGCTAAAGACGTTGAGTGGATAAAGTGGGATAATGTAATGGAATTAAAAGCGATAATTTGTGTGCTTAAGTTAGATATGCCAAAAATTCATGACATCTAATTATTTGGGATATTTGTGTCTACCCTATGTGTGTCGATTATGGAATGAAAGGTTGAAAATGTCTAGAAAATTTGTTTGCTTGTTATTTGAGGCGAAATAGTTAAGATGTACATGTTTAGGGAGATGATTCAGGCATTTCTTTGATAGCCCTTCTGACCATTCATTACCTACTCTGACATAAATTGTATCCTTAGTCAGCCCCGTTGAGCCTAAAATAATATTTTTGTTTGACACCCTATGATTCTATGTTTGTGCCATAAGTGATTATTGAAGATTCTTGGAATTAAAAGTGTTGAAAAAGAGATAAAAAGAGAATGAAAAATTGATGGACCCCAATGAAAAATATGTAAAAGTCTAAGTTTGGGGGTGCTTGTTATTTATAATGTGTTCCATTCTCTCAAAAGAAAGAAGGGAGAAAGTGGGTATGAAACTAAAAAGAAAACCAAAAGAAAGGAAAGGAGTTGAATGAAAAATATTTATGGTATGTAATTGAGCCTAAATGCCTACTTTCATCTACCCCAGCCTAAGCCTACATTACAACCCTTAAAAGTCCTGATGATCTTTAAATGTGTATGTCTATAATTAGTGGAGAATAGCAAGTAAACAGGTCTATAGCATTTTGGAAAAGATGGAATGAAATTGACATGCATAGGGTAGGTGTTTGTATTTCCATTGACCATGATCTAAGTGAATTTGCGAAATATCTAACTTGAATTCTAGATTGCTGATTATTCATGCTATATATGTTCTAACATATTATCTCATCTTTCATCCATGATTTTGAAGAAGCATTGTTATAGCTACTTGATCCATTTCATAGAATCTTTATTTTTGTTTTTGTTTTTGTTTAGTGCTTTACTCGAGGGCGAGTAAATGTTAAGTTTGGGGGTATTTGTTAGGTGTATTTTGTATACACCTTTTGTGTCATTTTTAGTTAGTATTTTCCCATTTTTTCCGTTCAAATAAGTGTCGTGTTAGGTTATTTTTCTTTCTTTTGAGTCACAGCGGTCCTAAATGGAGAAAATGGCAAAAAAGGAGGAAACGAGCTTGATTTAGATGGAATTACACACTAAAAGGGCCAAGGAATGAAGCCTAAGAAGTCCCGGAAAGTGTAGAAGAAATCAGACGAAGCCCGGACGAGAAAATGATGAAAATCGCAAAACCAAAAGTGGACGATTCCGGCACCGCGGTGCCAGTCAGCAGGACCGCGGTGCCCAAACTGCTGCGAGGCTGATTGGCTACAGGACTTCCGGCACCGCGGTGCCGAGGCGCATTTTTCCGATTCTGGGCCGAATTTGACACGTTTTCAGGGTCCGCAAGGGCAACTTTCCCCAGCTATAAAACCCTAAAACCCTGATCATTACCTGGCATCTGGGATCTTACATCTCACATCTACTTTGGGAGAGAAGAAAGAAGGCTACAGCAGAGGATTGGAGACAACTTTGGTTCAAGTTCTTTTCTTTTCTTTGTTTTTAATTCAGTTTATGTTGGTTTGTATTAATTCTTGACATGACGATGTTTAGGAGCTAAATACTTTATTAGGGTTTTCCTTATGAATCGCTTGAAACTTTTGTTCATGAATTAATGCAGTAGTTTAATCTTTTCTTCGATTGATTAAGATTTAGTCAATATTTGGTATGAATGTTTGATAATTAATTGATCACTAATTATCATAACCTATATGATTTCAAATCAAAATTCTGAAATATGAGATTTGGATATGTTGTAATTGACTAGACATAGGTTAAAATCGCGGACGAAAGTACCCCGATACTTGTGTAGCATTATATGTTATTGTTCTTAATCCTCCTATGTGGTAAATCCTATCATATAAATATAGAAGGGTTCTGCACTGGGGTTGAGTGATTATATTGCCCTAATCGAAATATAAGACAGTCTAGTTAACCGTTATCTTAACGAAGAAGAAGAATAATTCTAGTCGCATTAAGGATTGAATAAAGTGGATAGTCGAGGATTTTGAAAGCCATAATTCCTTCATAACTGATTTAAACCAAAGTATTATCATAGTTAGTTTATTTTCTGCAATTATTTAGCCTTAGTTATTAGATAAAAATACAAATCAATTAACGTTCACCAAATAGAAACTAAAGCTTAGATAATCGATACTTAATAACCAGTCTCTGAGGACGATATTCGGTCTTACCAGACTATATTACTTGTGAACGATGCGTACGCTCGCGTGAGCAGTCAAAATATCGCTAACAATCCCCCGTGCACAAGTCCTTTTTTGCTTGAAGCTCTCTTCCCGTGTTGATGATGGACTATTCCTACTATGTGCTAACTAGCTCTCAATATGTCGTAACAATGAAAGAGAACTCCACTTACCGGAAAAGAAATTGACCTTATTCCTAGAACGGGTTTGTAATTATTTTGCAATCTACTAGGTAGTCTAGTATCCTTATGCATGAAGATAATCAATTCGCTCATTGTAGTTAGACTCTATTATGGATTTCTGACCACATTCTCCATAAGACCCTCTTATCTCTTCCTTCTACAAGCTCTGGTTATGGAAGAAGGAACCGAGAAGAAGGTATCAACAATAATTAGTTTTATTACGGTGCAACTCATGATGTTCATATCGATCTATTATGCGCCTCTGCATCTAGCATTGGGTAGACCTCATACAATTATTGTCCTAGCACTACCATATCTTTGCACGTGTTCCTAGCCGGGCCTAAATGGATGAATGAAGAAGGGCGCCCTTGTATACTCTTTTGCTATTATATGCAATGTATATTTATATCTTTACACAAAAAAAACTATTTAAAATGCTTGTTTGAAGGGCAAAATTGTCCTTCAATTTTTTATTGCTATTTTGGTCTCTCAACTTTTAACTTTCAAAGTTCACACTCGTAGAATAGTTCAAATAGATATATATCATACAAAAAATAATTGTATCTTCTTATTTTCACTAACTCAGTTCAAATGTATTATTATTTATCA
Organism: Przewalskia tangutica; assembly: GCA_029844215.1. Taxonomy (NCBI): domain Eukaryota; kingdom Viridiplantae; phylum Streptophyta; class Magnoliopsida; order Solanales; family Solanaceae; genus Przewalskia; species Przewalskia tangutica. The sequence continues at coordinate 102,800,074 of CM056734.1, read as the reverse complement.
ATCAACATCAATAATAATCGCTATTTTTTTCATTAATTTGCTTAACAAACTATTTGACATCTACATAGGCTTTGATTACTTCCTGCATCAGCACAAGTACAACTATGAGGCATCATACTTGCTGGCCAATGAAATAGAGCCAGATTGCCACAACTAATGTTAGCACATGTGTCCCGTATGCCCAACCAGGGTTGTTGGGCCCTCGGCCAGCCCAGTACCAGCAGCAAGCCCACTTTATGCAAGGCCAGTTCCAGCAGCCCGCACCCAGCATGGCTCCCACTGATTTGGGCCAGGCCTTCAGCAGCATAAACTTGCAGCCACCGGACAACACTTGGTACATGGACTCGGGAGCCACATCTCACCTCACCCGGTCTGCAGGTAATATTTTCAAAATGTTTAGTTTAAAGCATCCTCAATATATTACAGTTGACAATGACCACCGCATTCCAATACAAGGCTATGGTACATCCTACACACAACCACCTCATCCACCCTTCTCTCTCAAAAATGTCATATATGCCCCACACATCATTAAGAACCTAATTTATGTCCGCAAATTAACTCGTAATAACTCTGTCTCTATTGACTTTGACCCTTTTGGTTTTACTGTAAAGGATTTTCACACGGGAACACCTCTTACGAGATGCAATAGCACGGGGGATCTCAATCCATTCCCATCCACCTCCGCTGCCAGCTTTTGCTTTCCCGTCTCTCTAGCGACTATCTCTCCATCCACATGGCATAATAGGCTTGGTCATCCAGGAGCCCCAATTTTTAATTTTCTTAGAGCCAATAATTTCATTCCATGTAATAATGGGAAACTAGCCCAACACTGTATTTCTTGTTCTCTAAACAAACATACTCGTCTTCCATTTAAATCATCTACTAGTGTTACTTTTGCACCTTTTGATATTATACATGTCGATTTATGGACATCTCCTATCCCTAGTTCCCTCGGTCATAAATATTATTTTGTATTACTAGATGATTTTTCTCTACATTTGGGTCTATCCTCTTAAATTTAAATCGGAAGTGTTTGTCAAATTTCTTGAGTTTTGTACTTTTATCCAAACACAGTTTGAAAAAGGTATAAAATCTTTTCAGTGCGATAATGGTTGTGAATTCAATAACTCTATGTTTCACTGCTTTAGTACAAACAATGACATGATTTTTCGTTTCTCCTGCCCTCACACTTCCCCACAAAATGGTAAAGCTGAACGAATCATTCGCACCATTAACAATATGATTTGCACTCTATCGATTCATGTCTCCCTCTCTCCGTCCTTCTAGGTATATGCTACTAAGATGTCAGAATACATTCTAAATATTCTCCCAACTAGCACCATTCACAATATGACCCCTACCGAAATCCTCTATCACATAGTCCCTTCTTACAATCATTTACAAATATTCGATTGTCTATGTTATCCTAACATTGCCTCTACTTCCCATCATAAACTAGCTCCCCAGACAACTCCATGTGTTTACCTACGCTTTTCACCGAATAATAGGAGTTATCTCTGTTATGACTTGTCCACTATCAAATCCACATTTCACGTCACATTCGACGAGACCATATTTTCATTTTCGAATCCTCAGAAATTCCAAAAACAGGATTACTTCTTTCTTGACGAGCCTTCCATCTCTACTATCATTCTCAGTGAACTGCAGTCATCACCGTCGTCAGTGTCGTGGCCCATCATGGAGGCGGCGCGGCGCCACCCTTCCAGCGACCAAAGTTCTGTCATACCAACGTCAGCGTCGTGGGGGATCGATGAGACGCCGCGGCGCCTAAGCTCTAGTGAACAAATTTCCTCCACACCGTCGGCAGAGCCGCGACGCCCTCGATGGAAACTCATCCACCCTTCCCATATCTAACCTTACCATCAGTCCCAGATCCCACCACACAGCCGCCACAGCCATCCACTGGGATTTTCAAACCCAAAATCCAATTTAACTTGTCTGCCAAACCATTTCTCCAATTCACAAGAACCCAAAATTATCTAAACAAGACCCTAATTGGTATGCGGCTATGTCTGAGGAATTCAATGTTTTAACTAAATAGCACACATAGGATCTAGTACCGAGATCGGAAGGGGTGAATATGATTCGTTGTATGTGGTTATTTCATCACAAATTCAGAGACAGTGAAGATCTAGAGAGGTATAAGGCACGACTTGTGTCTAATGGCACATATTATCAGGAGGGCATCGATTGTGGTGAGACTTTCAGCCCGGTTGTCAAACATGCTACCATTCGCAAAGTTCTGAGCATAGTCATCGTCAAACACTGGTCGATCCATCAACTTGATGTGAAAATGCATTTTTATATGGGGACCTAAAAGAAACAGTCTACACGCATCAGCCGTCTGGGTTCGTCCATCTAGTTGTCCCTCACTATGTGTGTCGTCTTCGTAAGTCACTGTATGGCCTGAAACAGGCCCCCGTGCGTGGTATGATCGCTTTGCCAAGTATATTATACAGATTGGGTTTGTATGCAATAGAAGTGATAATTGACTTTTCATTTTTCATCAAGGTAGTAGAATTGTTTACTTACTACTGTATGTGGATGACATTGTTCTTACTGCCTCATCCGATGGGTTGAAAATGAGATTATTGCTTTACTTAAGACCGAATTTGCAATGACTGATTTGGGCAAGCTGAGTTACTTCTTGGGGATATCAGTGACCAGGTCTACCAACCACATGTTCTTGAATCAACGTAAGTATGCAGAGAAGATTGTGTATAGGGCTAAGATTGCGAATTGCAAAATCATGCCCACTCCAGTTGATTCAAAATCCAAGTTCAGTGTTATGATGGTGCTCCAGTCTCCGATCCTACTCTTGATAGGAGTCTTGCAGGTGCACTTCAGTATCTCACATTTACCAGACCAGATATTGCGTATGTTGTTCAGCATGTATGCCTATTTATGCATGCCCCCATAGAGTCTCATTTTACTGCCCTTAAGTGTATCATCTGATACATTAAGGGCACACTTGATCATGGGTTGCACATATACCCCTCTGCGCCAAACAGGTTGCTCTCTTATACGGATGCAGATTGGGCAGGGTGTCCGTACACGTGACGCTTCACCTTCGGCTTTTGTGTTTTTTAGGAGATAATCTGATTTCATGGTCTGCCAAGCGACAGACCACCTTATCTCGTTCTAGTGCCGAGGTTGAGTACAGAGGTGTTGCAAATGTGGTAGCTGAGATTTGTTGGCTCGGAAATTTACTGTTAGAGCTTCAGTGTCCTTTGCGTCAGGTATCTATTGTGTATTGTGATAACATATCTACGATCTATATTTCTCGCAACCCGGTTCAACATCAGCGAACCAGACACATTGAGATGAACATACATTTCGTTCGTGAGAAGGTTGTGCTAGGACATGTCAGAGTGTTACATGTTCCATCATCATATCAGTACACAAATATATTCACCAAAGGACTTCCCCGACAGTTATTTCTTGACTTCAGATTCAGTCTCAACGTCCGGCCTCCTCCCGCTCCGACTGAGTGGGTGTGTAAACGTGTATTAAAATATTTAAATTACTTACTAAAAATATAAATAAAATTATGGTATTAGTTCAAATAAGGCTAATAATCTTATATAATTAAATTACTTACTTGTAGTATTACATGGTATTAGTTCACACAACGCTATTAATCTTATAATATTATATTACTTGCTAAAAAAATAAGAGACAAAGTAAACCATTTGTGCCAATTAAGTACCTAGGAAGATGAAAATGATGATAGTAGTAGTAGTAGTGTATATAGATAACAAACTGCTGAAATTTTCATATTATATGTTATTTAAATGGATTCTTGCTTTTTGTTTAGGCAGAATACCTAGGGACCTTTTAAACTTGAAATCTTTAATAAAGTGTTAGAGATGAAGCTAGGATTTTGAATTTAAAAGTTTTAGATTCTAGAAAAAAAACTTAGTTGGTTCTTGATATATTATTGATACATAATAAGTGAATTATTTAACACAAATACAAGATTCACGTCTAAGCTAGCGAGTAATTTAATGAAAGATAAAAATAATTCAATAAATTTTCTTGGGGGAGGGGATGTAGGAAAGGTTAGTGGTGGAGGAGGAGGTCTTTGTGATAAAGTTGTAATGTCTAACAAGAAAAAGGTTTGTTGAGTCAAAATGAAAATGCGGACAACTTTACTAATAAGAAATCCCAAATGTTTTGATTTCAATGTATATAGGATTGATTCTTTTAGCTAATATGGATTTAATACTGTATAAACATTTGATTAATTAATAGGTTGATTATGAGAAATATCAAAGCCGTCTTAGCTCAGTGGTAGAGCGCGTGGCTTTTAACCATGTGGTCGTGGGTTCGATCCCCACAGACGGCGATAATATTAATTTCTTAATCATTTTATCGAATCAAAACATTAGTAGAGCGCTTGGATTTTAACCACGTGGTCATTGATCCCCACAAATGACGATAATTGTTCAAAAAGTGATACTCACTTAAGAAACATTGATAGAGCGCTTGGCTTTTAACCACGTGGTCGTGGGTTCGATCGATCCCCGTGATAAAGCTATTTTCTTAATCATTTTATCGAACCAAAACATGTATTAATTATTCAAAAATATACAAGTCGTTAATACCACAACCGTCGTCTGATTAGTTCTTTACTAGACTCTATATCAAGTAATATTATCAATTATCAAGCAAACAGGACATACCCAGTTCTCTATGACTAGCATGATACTTCTATCAATAAGATCCACTGACCGTAACATAATTCCACAATGAGTACTCAAACTCACAAAGGAGTAATCACGCGAATCCAATATACGGAGAATAAGCCAATCATGTTGTTGACGTGCAACCTGTCCCCTCGAATATTATCATTATCTCAGTGCTGATATAATCTCAAAAGTAATATCACTTACCCAGTATCTTGGACCCACGACATTCCATACTACTCTCATATCAATAGCTCAGAATCATGAGTGTATAAGTGCAAATGACAGTATAAGGCAAGAAATCATGATGTAATGAGATGCAACCTAGTACAGAGATGAATATCACATACTTTCAAGAATTTAACAATACAACAATCCAAATACAAATTAGAATATTATATTGAAAACAGGTGTGATGAATAAACAAACAATAGCAAATATAGTGACACCACATATAGCGACAATTCCAATCAATCAGCAGTCGGAACCAGCACAAGACTGATTATCCAAATCACCCTTCAACACTGATATCCACTCAACCGTTTATCACAACAGATTTAAGGGACCCCAAAACACGCTCAATATCCCTCAATATTAATAACTAATTATGTATGTCTATTAAAGTCTTATAAAAGGAAACTATTGCATACATCAAAGCCGAGAATGTGACATAAACTATCCGACTTGTGTCATCCTTTTTCGTATTATCTCCAAATGAGCAACGTATAACAATTATAAATTATATATTAACACATTGTTTTAATGATACCAAACATGTCTTGTAAAGAATTCGGGGTTGAAAGAAAATCTAAAACCTCATCCCAAAACTCAAGGGTCAAATGGTAATTTTATTTAAAAAAAAATAAGTTCAGTATTATCATCATAGTATTATACGGGTTCACACGAGTCTAACAACACCCATATTGTTATACTTTAGTCCGATACACAAAATGTGACTCCGGGCCTACAAGGGAAAAATCAAAAATTTAAGTTAGAAACATGTTACTCATAATCTAAATAGTAATAATCCAAGATTGCATGGAATTCTACCCCAATTGAGCCTCCAATTTCATAACTTTGTCAAACCCCATTTTGTGTCAAAACGCATAAATCGAATGTTTACAAAATCCGAATTGAAATCAAAATTTATGTTAGAAATAGTTTACCCAAGTTTTAAACAATCCAAAAACCTAGAATTTACTCAAATTCAATCATAATTAATTGGAGCAAAACTCAAATTTCAACTTAGGGTTTAAAACCCCCATTTTTTCTCAAATAAACACGGATAAAATTGATAATCGACGAAAAACATCTTAAAGAAATATTAAAATAAAGGCTAGATACTTACCCCTTGTTGATACGAGAATAACGCCATAAAAATTACCTCAATCGAAGCTCTAGAACTCAAGTTATGTGCACAAGACTAAATGGACGCAATCTAACTTTTATACAACTCATTTCCACTTTGGCGGAGCAATTTCTGCTTCGGCGGATTCGCTTCGACGCTGAGAAGTCCGCTTTGGCGCACACCAGAAACCAACAATTTTTTTCAAAATTAAAATGGGCATAACTCTCTCATACGATGTCAGAATTAAATTATTCAAGTTGCTACGGATCACAAATTTTGATACGCATCTATTTCAATAATCAAAAATCAATTGCAAAATCAAATGAATATAATGGTATATTAAAGTGTCGAAGGCCAGCGACTTATGCCAACGGCTCAAACACCTAAACTTGATCAAACAAGGTCCAAATCCAATTTTAAAAATTTCTACAAGTCACAAATGATCATACGAAGCTAATCAAACTCTCAAATACCCAAGATCTGTCTTTACTCGATGTTAAGCTAATTTCTCAACCAACCACCTTAATCAGATCTGAACCTCTCGGAAATCAAACTTTGATCAATCTTCTTCATTTCTTAACTTAAGGATTTTCAAAATATTCTTTCCTTATCCAAAACTTCTCCGAAAGTATCAGAAATAGCTCCACACATCCCCGCAAGTCAAATACACTCTAACAATGGTTGGGGAAGGGTTAACAAGAGTAAAAGGATAAAATGCCTCAATGACCAAATGGGTCATTACAATATTGTTTATAATACTTCCGCTAAATTATCTAAGTATGGGCATTTTTATGGTTAGCCCTTAGATTAATTATAAATAATGCTAGTAATTGATAATGAAGTATATACGCTTATTGGTTTTATAATATGCTTCCAGTATTATTTATAGCATCGGGTCCCTATTGTGTCGGATTTGGGGTGTGACAAGCTTTGTATCAAAGCCTATGTTTACAAGTGTTCTAGGATTTATCAGTGTATGTGGAGCTATGTCTAGTGGAGTCTTCCTCGTGTAGTTTGATCACCTGCATGATTGAAAGGCTACCAAGATATATATAGATATTTCTCATTCTTCTTGATTTTAAAAGTGTTACAGTGTTTGAACTTTCATTAAGATCGATCTAACGTGTTCGTTAATTCATACCTTGCAAAATAGTCTTAACTCGTGTAAGAGCTGCTAACCAAGGAATTAATGGTGCTTTTGATGCATGAACGAATCACAATGATCACTAACCGTATTGTTATTGAAGTCAATATTGAAGTTGAGAACCACAATCAAAGTCAAGCACCACCATAGGTTCCATATGCTCTTGTTTCCCCTACTATAGATGTTGGGTCGACGCATAATATGATCCAGATGCCTACCACTCTGGTGCATCCCAACATCAGCGTGGGGGTGGGGACTTGTAACTTATTGCTGGAGGATGACTTAAGCACTTCTTAGGGATGCATCTACCCAAATTCTATGGTTCGTGTACAGAAGATGATCCTCAACACTTTATGAATGACACTTTTAAGGCTCTTAGTGCTATGAATGCTCATGATTCTGAAGCTGTGGAGTTTGCGGTATATTATTTGAAAGATGCTTCTCATGCTTGTTTTGAATTATGGGAGGCTTAGCCAGGTACCAATGCTTCTGCTATTATTTGGGTTCAGTTTGAAGGGGCATTTATGGAGAGGTTTCTGTATGATGAGGATCGGTTTGCTCTAGCTAAAAAGTTTGAGAAAATTGAGCAAGATACTTTATTGATTCCTCAATATAGTTTGAAGTTTACTCATTTAGTGAGGTATGTTATGTACATGATTCCGGCTGAAAATCATGAATTTAGCAAGTTTGTACATGGTTTGACACTATTTATTAAGTCTGCATGTGTTGTTGCTACTATGTATCCTACTTGCACTTTTTCATCTTTGGTTGGGTTCGTTGAATAGCAATAAAATTGAAGAAGTCAAGAATGGTTGGAGAGAGCAGAGTAAGAAGGCCCGATCTGTTGGTGGTTTCAGTAGTTTGTATAACGGAGGAAAATCTAAAAGATATTATGCACCTGCGCAATCTGGTGCTCATTCTAATGCTTCTTTCTCATAAATAGGGTTCGAGAAACCATAGTCAAAGCATGTACTCTCATAATGGTAATCAACCTTCATCTGGATAGAAGGATTGTGTTGTCATTATTGTGGTATAAAGGGTCATATAAAGAGGGAGTATAGGAAGTGGCTACCTGAAATGGCTAACTCTTCTAGCCATAGGAATAATTCGGCTGCTCATGTTGCTGGCAAGAATCTGCGTACTGGTAATGCCAATAATGTTCCTAATGCTCGTGGTAATAGAGGAGGTAAGGCAGTCCAAGCACTGCTAATACGATTTAAGCTCGACTTTATGGGTTTTCTCGCAGAGAGGCAGCTGAAGCCTCAGATATTGTGGTCACATATATTCTCCCTATTTGTTCTTTTGATGTGTACTCGTTAATCGATTCACATTTTTCTTATGTGACTTCATACTTTGCCCTTGATTTTGGTGTGGATTGCTGGTATAAATTAGTTCATTTCAAATTCCCTAATAATTTTATTTAATGCCTGAGCAATTCCATATTTCTTGCCATCTAGTATTCCTCTTTTTTTTTCTTTTTATTTTATTTCATTAATAATTGTCCTAGCACTACCATATCTTTGCACGTGTTTCTAGTCGGGCTAATGGATGAATGAAGAAGGGCGCCCGGGTATACTTTTTTGCTATTATATGCAATGTATATTTATATCTTTACATAAAAATGTTCTCTTTAAAATGCTTGTTTGAAGGGAAAATTTGTCCTTCAACTTTTGATTGCTACTTTGGTCTCTCAACTTTTAACTTTCAAATTTCACACCGGTAGAATAGTGCAAATAGATATATATCATAGAAAAAACAATTGTTTCTGCTTGTTTTCAATAACTCAGTTCAAATGTATTATTATTCATCAATCAATATCAATAATAATCGCTATTTTTTCATTAATTTGCTTAACAAACTATTTGACATGTACAGAGACTTTGATTACTTTCTCCAGCAGTACAAGTACAACTATGAAGCATCATACTTGCTGACCAATGAAATAGAGCTAGATTGCCACAATTAATGTTAGCACATGTGTCATTAGCCGTGAAAGTTTCTCGGCAAAATTTAGGATCACCTGACACAAAAGAATGAGAAGACTACACATTTATACGATTAAAAAGATGAATGATAACAATGAATATACAAAGACATACTTGTAGAAAAAATTACAATATGCATTGAAGAATAGGATTAGCCTAAGACTTTAGCGTTGGTTCTAGTATATGAATACTTCACTTCCTAATAAGGAATCAACCGACCCCAAATGTTTTGATTTCAATGTATATAGGATTGATTATTTTTTTTTAGCTAATATGGATTTAATACTACATAAATAATTGATTAATTAATAGGTTGATTGTGAGAAACATCAAACTGTCTTAGCTCAGTGGTAGAGCGCGTGGCTTTTAACCACGTGGCTGTGTGGGTTAGATCCCCACAGATGGCTATAATGTTAATTTCTTAATAATTTTATCCAATCAAAATATTGGTAGAGCGCTTGTCTTTTAACCACGTGGTCGTGGGTTCGATCCCTGCAGACGAAGATAATGTTAATTTCTTAATCATTTTATCGAATCAAAACATTGGTAGAGCGCTTGGCTTTTAACCACGTGGTCATGGGTTCGATCGATCCCCACAAATGACAATAATGTTATTTTTATAGCCGCATATGAAACTTACTTATTTTGTCTCAAATTTTGTCATATCAATATTTTAAAATTTATTGTTTCATCATCATTTAAGAATAATCGCAACTTATTGTATTTTTCTATAATTTTTTAATATCTAAATTTTAAATATTAAATTAATCTAATTCAATTTAACATCGAAAATTCATCAAATAAGCTCTCAAGAAGTGACATGATAACTATTTCCTCTATTTTCCTATTGACCTTAGAGAGAGTATCAATTGACCTTGAATATCAAAACCTTGATCAACTTAGTATATAATATAACTGATGATTGTAGTACATATTTATAGACATAACTGATGGATTAATCTTTAGTGTTCAACTTAGTTCTGTAACATAACGGACGATTTACATACTTAATAGACAATTACGATTAAATAACATTGACTGATCATCTGAAATTAGCACCAATAATGGTCAAGGAAACTTAGACTGAATCCAACAGATAATAGCAACAATAATATTAAGCTGTGAAATGTTTTGATTCTGGGTAGGTAGATTAACATTAAAAGAATATTTATTATAGGTATGTGGACCATCGAAGCCGTCTTAGCTCAGTGGTATAGCGCTTGGTTTTTAACCACGTGGTCGTGGGTTCGAAAGGAAAAAATGTTCCTAAAAAATATTTTTCCTAGAAAATAATTGAATTTCTCCATATTTTCTAGAAGTATTTGATACGTAAGCAAAAAGGGGCAGCCTGCTGCACTAAGCTTCCGCTATGCGCGAAGTTCGGATAAGAGTCGGATCACAAGGGTCTATTGTACGCAATCTTACACTGCATTTATCCAAGAGGCTGTTTTTACATTTTGACGAAAATAAAGTGTACACAGACCATAACCCTATAGAAAATGTTCTCTAAAAGTTGAAGAAATTTACAATGTGGAAAAAATTAAAAAAATACTTTACTCCATGCCAAAAATATCCAAAACAGTTATAAGTTCTCAGATAGTGTGGCCAAACAGGTGGCTAAAAATTGTCATACCCAGAACAACCTTAAAACTAGGGTTGGCCAACGGGGCGGGTCGCCCCGGTCCCGCTTTATCGGTAACGGATTCAAATCGGGACGGGATCTGGGCTAGTCCTGCCAGGCCCGTCCTGACCCAGGCCCGCCAAGACCCGTTACGGTCCCGCCAGGCCCCTCCCCTTTGCACAAAATAGTTGTTGCGCCAACGGCCATTTTATATTTTGGTCGTTGTGCAACGGCCATTTTTTGCCTCCCCCCAACCCCCTACCTCCTTAATATTTTTTTTAACCCCTAAGTTATTATATTTACACTTTAACCTAATTTTTTCAACTATAAATACCTCATTTTCTCTTCATCTTTCTCACAAATCTTCCTACAATCTCTCTATCTAATTCTAATCTATCTCTCTACAAGTCAACATTATCTACTAAATATTTAATTTTATTTATTCATTTGGGAGTGAAGTTGACAACTAGCTTGAGGATCATCCATCGAGCAAAGTTTCAATTTTCAACCTCTCGATTACACGTCGGTGTTTGGTACATTCGTTCATTCATTAAATTATTATTGTTTCTTTATTTTAATTAGCGCACTTAATTTCATATCATTAACTATTTATTAGCATAACTAAAATAGAAGGATTAAGAGGTATGTTTAAGGGTAAGGGTCAGACTTCTTCTAAGAGGGGTAACAAGGGCAGATGTACTTCTTCTATTCATCCTATCCCTCCTAGACAGGACGATTTCGTTGATACTGAATTTTTTCCTGAAGTAACATTAAATTTAGACGAGAAGATATTTTCTGGAACTCAATAAGACTTTAATTTAGAAGATAATCTAGATGACACACTCACTAGTGCACCTCAAACTTGAACGCCTCTTATTCCCCCTAGTATGAGCCGAGACCCAACACAACGAAAATTAAAATCAGATGCATGAGCTTTTTTTTATAGGGACCAAGAGAATGAAGTAGTTACATGTCAAATTTGTAAAAATATTTATAAATTTAAAATGGGAAAAGGGTAGGGTGGGACGGGGGGTTTAATGAGACATGTACAAAGGTTTCACACAACTAGATGGGAAGAATACGAGGCTAGAAAGTCGAGTGTATCAATGCCCTCTCAGTCGGGACAAGGTTCACATAGTGTCTCTGTCCGGACCAAGTACATGATCAAATTAACCCGATGACGGGGGGAATTGTAGGCCCTAAATACAATAAACATAGAGATAGTGAAGCAATAGCAAAATTAGTTATTGTGGGGGTTTGCCTTTTTCATTTCCTTTCTCTCCTTGTTTTATTCATTACATTAGAGAAATATATAATCCTACTTTTAACGGTTTTTCTAGATCAATTGTTAGGAGAGATATTTTTAAATTTGCACATGAATATCAATAGTATTTACGTTATTCATTATATCATTTTCCTGACAAAGTATCTATAACGTCTGATATAGGCCGTAGTACTAACGACTATGATTATTTAACGGTAACATGTCATTGGATAGATTATAAATGGTTTATGCAAAAACTTATTTTAGTGTATAGATATATAGATAGTAGGCACACTGGTAATTTTATTTCAAAAAATATTTATTCAGTTTGCGATTATTACGACATAACTGATAAAATTATGACTATTACATTAGATAATGTTTCTTCTAATAATTCTGCTATTAGACTTTTAAAAGAAGTTTTAACTCCATCTTTTCCAAATCATTTTCATATAAAATGTGCATGTCATATTTATAACTTAGTTGTAAATGATGGTCTATCACTTTTTGAAGACATTCTTAATAAAATACAATTTGTTATAAACTATATTTTTAGAAGTAATAGAATACAACGAAAAAAAGAATATAAAAAAACTTGTCACGATTGCGGTCTACCTTATAGAAAAATTCCCGAAGATGAGTCACTAGGTGGAATTCTTTATACGAGCAACTACTTGTTGTTTATGATTATAAAAGACATAACTTTATTTTTTAACGTCCATAATCAAAATCCTACTGATATGGTTGTAGATTTCGATTGGGATTCAATTTCAGAACATATTGTATTTTTAAAAAAAAAATCAAGCTACTAAAGAATTTTCGGTATTTATTATCCTACTATTTCAACAATGTTATTTTATATAGCTCTAATATTTTTATTATTTAGTGAATATATGGAAAACCCAGTTTATGAGGCACCTATTTAAAAAATGTTTATCAAATTAAAAAAATATTTAATTCATATTCCCATTATTTATATTATTGGTGTTGTATTAAATGCGACTATTAAAATAGACGGTTTTAAATCAGTTATTGAAATTATTTATGATTGTATAGCAGTACTTCCACCTCCAACTCCCAAAAATTCAAATGACTCACCACCTATTGAACAAACTAAAGAAGAAGTGTTGTCTAGCATACGAGATAAATGCAAAAAAGTATATAGGTATTACCAACAAAAAAATGCTAGCAACCAACCGACTTCCATACCATCTTCTTCTTCAACACAACCTCGAAAAAGACTTGTTGTTTCTGCGGCTAGTATTGAAAGCCTTAGAAATATAATGTTTAGTGGTAACACTACTAACCAAGTTAACGAGTTTGATGTTTTTGTTTTGCAGGGTGTTGTACCGTACCAAACAATTCTCAATGAAGAAGGACGTGAAGACTTGTTGAAATACTGAAGAGAATTAGAAGATATTTCTGACACTATCGTGATGGCCCGAGATGTGTTGAACATTCAAGCGTCATCAATAGCGTCTGAAAGCGTTTTTTCGGCCGGCATATGTCAAATAGGAGAGCACAAACACTCATTAGCGGGAGACAACTTGGAGATTGCAGTATTATTCAGAGATTGGATACGAGCGGAGCGGAGAAGGTGAGGTCAATTGGAAATCAACGAAGAAGATGATGAAAACTACAATGAAATCTTATCCGACGGAGGTGGAAGCGACATCGATCAATTTGACCAACAAATATCAATTTCAACCGAAGAACCACAAAAAATTATAAAGAAACTAGAAAAGGTATTTTTGAAAATATAACTTTTTAAATTGTAATTTTACTATGTTATTTATTATTATTTGCAACTTTCAACACCACAAAGTTGTAATTTTGAAATTGTATTACCTAAAAATCATATTTCTATTAAATAATATAAGAGGACAAAAACAACATTGGATGTTTTTATTAAACTATCTTGTTCAATTATTGAGTTGTTTAATATATATGTTATTTTTTAAAATTAAGTGCAAAAAAATGAAAACCCGAAAACTTGATCCCGACCCCGCCCCGCCCCGCCCCGATATTAACGGTCCCATTTTTCGACAGGATCGAGATCGGGACGGGACATCGATAGAACCCGCCAGGTCCCATCCCGCCGGGACCCACCCCGCTCTTGTCCCGACCCACCTCGGCCTGCCCCCTTCTCGACCCGCCCGTTCCCCCTTTCCAAAAATAGTCGTTGCACAACGATCATTTTTATTTTAGCCATTGTACAACAGGTATAAACGCTAAAATGCCCCTCCCCCGACCACACCCCATAACCCCCCCCCAACCCTCTTAATATTTATTTTTAACCCCTAAGCTAGTATATTTACACTTTAACCCTATTTTTCAACTATAAATACTTCATTTTTCTCACAAATCTTTCTACCATCTGTGTAATCTCTCTATACAACTCTACATTGCCTACTAAATTTTATTTTTTATTTGCTAATTTATATCAAAGTTCAAAAATTGAGAGTGAAGTTGACAACTAGCTTGAGGATCATTCATCGAACAAAATTTTAATTTCCAACCTCGATTACACGTCGGCGTTTGGTACCTTCGTTCCTTCTTTAAATTTTTATTGTTACTTAATTTTAATTATCGCACTTTATTTCATTTATTTTAATTATTTATTTGCATACTTATAATGGAATGTCTTGGACGTATGATTAATGGTAAGGGTGCTTCTTCTAGTAGGGGTAACAAGTGTACTTCTAGCAATCTTATTCCTAGTCCCAATGATTTGATTGGTTTCACTCATATAGATGAAACTGTTTTTTATGATATATCATTAGATGATGATGTATATTTTGTATCTGAGCCAGACTTTAATTTTGATGATAATATAGATGACACATGTCACGACCCGATTCCGGGCCCGTGACTGGTGCCTTACCCCGGGCACCCTAGTGATACAACATCAGAGTAATCAGCGGAACATAAAACAATACAAGACATATTATGAAATATGAAACAATAATCTGAGAAAATCTTGCCTTTCGGCATATATATAAATAACAACTTTTTCCAACATGAACAGTTTTAATCCTTTTTACAAACCACGCTTACAAAGATTCATGCACTCTAAGAAAATGATACGACAACAATGGCGGGAGGGCCCGCCATACCTCGAATGTAAACACCTACAACAACAGGGACTATACGGCTGATAAGCCTCGGAGAAACGGAGCTTTCCCACACGCCGAATGACCCTAGAGCGAGGATCGATGATGGTGTACCTTTACTGCGGCATGAACGCAGCCCAGAAGGTCGATCTGACAGTGCAGAGTATGTGAAACTAAAAATCGTAAATGAAATCATAATAGTCTATAAAACAGAGACATGTATGATAACCAAACTACGATTCACAATAATAGCGATCATGTCAAGTCGTGGACTCACGCCTCAAGTCATCACTCAAATATAACAATGGGTCTCACGCCACAACATCAATCATGCGTGGAATACCTTTCCCGCCACTGCGGCGGTTTATGATATAACGACACGAAGGAACACATGAACACGTGTCCCACTGTGCCATAATAACACGTCTGGTAAATGCGAAGGCATAGCCGACTACTAACACCACAGATGCAACAAGGTCATGAAGCGTATCATAAGATCTGTCTGGCATCACATGATCAAAGCGACCACTTGCCCGCATGATATCTAATGCGCGCGTCTAGCCACGGAACTTTCCGCGACTCGCATAGGCCAATCAGATCGGCCCGCATGAGGTATAACCCGCATCGGTAGCTACTCCCGGCGGCGTCTGGACTCGCCGTCCGCGTAGCGCGAGGACGCGTGACCACAAGGCGCGATCTAACACGGAACTTCCGCAGTTCGCAGATAGCCCCTGGACCCGCGTAGAGGTAGTCTCGAATCATAGGTCCATCGACCCGCTGAGTCTACCGCGACGGAGGCGACTTAACCGGAATCATCTCGAGATGAGTGATGTATAATACTATCATAACGACTTATCGTTAAACAACATAAGCACAACAAAGGAAAAACCCCTTTACACAAACATCACAAGATACTAACACACGTAGATCCTAGCATGTTTACTTATCAAATCAACAAGAAGGTATTACAAGGCTATCACAAACCAACACAATCAAGTTATACACACGGTACTTTCTACTATATGCTAACAAGTTGGGGTTTTATCCCCAGTACTTCATACATTAACTCTTTAAAAGATCGTTACTTTCACAAAAGTCACACAATACGTAGTATATGAAAATATAGTGATTATCTTTTGAAGTAAATCAAAACACTTCTCTTTGTAAAACTCAAGTAACAAAATTATATTCCAAACGTCCAAGTTTGCCTAATATCAAATTTTCATGTATCTTAATTATAAAGGTTTCGTAGTTCATAGTCTTATTCATTTAAGAAGATAATTCTCTTTTAAACTATATGAGAATCATAAGTCGTATATGTGAGTAGGATATTCTTGTTTACAACAATCTTATTCTGTGACCATGATCTAGGAAATATCATTTTGTCTCATCTTAGCTTCATGCAGATGGAAGTTTCTCTTGGTTTTAATAATACTTAATCTGTCAAAACATTCCCTTTTATTAACGCTGCAGTGGGTTGGCGTTACACATTCTGAGTTCCAAAATCAGTAAATCATTCTTAAGACGTTATCCCTAACTTTCCATAATGCTAGTATAAGTCTTAAGTTTTCAAAACAAATCAAGTATTACTTCTTCTCTAAAAATGATTAAAAACTCTTTTGAAATACTTCAAGTTCTTTATTAACACATAACAATCCAGTTATAGTTCAAATCAGTTACCTTTTAAAAACCACATGTATTTTCTTACCAACATAAAGCTGTTATAACCAACTTCCCATAAAGCCGTTATAACACTTTATGTTTTACACCAATCAAATACATTTAGTACATGTACGTCTACCGTACTACATAGTTCACACATATCATGCTAGAAGAGATAGGAAGAGGTTCACATACCTCGCGACGAGTATCGACGAATAGCAAAACGCTCAAGTACTCCCAACCGTTCGCTACTCCTAAAGCCAAGTAGAGCGCCACACGTAGTACTTCAACCTATAAGGCCACAAGGCGCTTATTAACATAAAGATCTTATCGTAGAACATTCTACGTAAAATTCGCAAAGACTTCCCACACATGGCGTAAATCCCCTCCTCACTCGGGGCCGGCTACGAAGCCAACCGGGGTTATACATCTAACCCGACGGGTACAATTCTACTCCACAAGATTACTACACAAGTCTGTATGTCTGATCGATTGATTCTTCAGGCTTAAGTCAAAAGACATTGCCAACAAACCACGTACACTTCAAAATATGGTATACTTTAACAATATATTCTAACAACAAGTAATTACCAATAACAATATAGGGACAATATAATTAACACGATAACCCCATAATTATCCAAGTATAAAGTCGATCCTGGGCAATCGTTTAGCTCCACTCCGAGCGCTCGACCTAAACCACCCTTAGAAGTTCTAACCAACTTCTACACAATACTCCAAATTATGGAGATTTTCCTAGGGTTTCGGTTTTGTGGTGGAAGTATAATAGTATTTCCGGGCTTTTCGTATAGGTATAACCTTAGAATACTACAAGGTATCTGGCTAAGGTAATTTGGGCATTATAACAATACTTTGAGAGTATTTCTACACCACAAAGGGTATTATACAAAGCAACTTGGCAGGGGTACCCACGGCCACTACTAGGAGGGTGTACCCGCCGGCAAGGCCTCAGGAGAGGGAGGCCTCTTGGCCGAACTCAACACTAAGGGGAGGAGAAGATTTAACACTTAGAAACATTTAGGAAAGGATGAAGAATTCATCAAAGGGAGAGGGGTATTTATAGCCTGCCAAGGCCAACCAATGGCAAGATTGAGCCAAGTGCTACACAAGTGTAGGGCAAGATATGCCCAAGTGCCCTAGTCCCTACTCCTTAAAACCCTCAAATATCTACCAAAATATCTACCACTGACCTCCCGATTGGTCCGTATGCGCCGCGCGCCCGCTGATGAGAGGGTGCCAAGTGCGCCTCTCGTTGGTCCAAAATGTTCGTCTCTCGGAAAAATCCGCAAAAATAAGAAAAGACATAGCGGAATTTTCCCTTCGCAAGTTATGTAAAGCGTTTAGTCAAAACGACTCTAACAGGGTGTTGTGCAAAAATGCCATTCGGCGAGCCACTGGCGAGGGTGACACGTGTCACCCTCCTATTGGCCCAAAATAAAACATCTTCCGAAAATATCCACAATGGCCAAAATCTCGAAAACAAAGTGGGCCCCACAAAAACCGTAAATTTCTCCCGTGGGCCCCACGTGACCATTTCCGAAAATAAAATTCCATAATTCTCTAATATTCCAGGAAGTCCGAATACCAAATCTGGGAATCCAATTCCCATTAACGAACCTTTTTCCTTCACAAAAACCGGAAACTTTTTCGTGGAAAAATCGCCTCTTTCTTCCTTTCCAATCTTTCTGTCGTATTCTCGTACGTACGTCCTCGCATACATACCCAGGAACTACGGGGTATAACAACACACCCACTAGTGCACTTCAACCTCAGGCTCAGACTGAGTCTCAGCCTCAAATGAAACTGGAATGTCTCATATTCCCCCTAGTATGAGTCGAGACCCCAAACAACGAAAATTAAATTCACATGCATGGTATTCTTTTGATAGGGACAAAGAGAATTAAGTAGTTAGATGTAAAAATTAACAAAATGTTTAGAAATTTAAAACTGAAAAGATCAAGGTGGGATGGGGGGGTTTATTGAGATATGTACAAGGAGAGCACACAGCAAGGTGAAATCAATACCATACTGAAACATCGGGTGTGTCAATGCCTTCTGAGTCGGGTTCACATAATGTCCACGACCAAGTACAAAGTCAAATTAACCCGATGACGGAGGGAATTATAGGTCCTAAATATGATAATACAAAGATAAGGAAAATATAGCAAAATTAGTTGCAGTGGATGGTTTACCTTTTGCATTTTCTTCTTCTCCTGATTTTACTCATTACATTAGAGAAACGTATAATCCTTTTTTTAACGATTTTCCTAGATCAATTGTTAGAAGAGACGTTTTTAACTTTGCACATGAATATCAACAGTATTTATGTTATGCATTATATCATTTTAATGGGAAAGTGGCTATCACTTCTGATATATGTCGTAGTACCAACGGTAATGATTATTTAACTGTTACATATCATTGGATAGATCAGACTTAGTCTATGCAAAAACGTATTTTAGCATATAAATATATTGATGATAGGCACACTGAAACTTTTATTTCAAAAAATATTCATGAAATTTGTGAATATTATGAAATTACTGATAAAATTATGACTATTACATTAGATAATGTTGCTTCTAATGGTTATGATGTAAGACTTTTAAAAGTTCGATTAGCTCCATGTTTTTCTGATCATTTTCATATAATATGTGTGTGTCATATTTATAACTTAGTTGTAAAAGATGGTCTAAAACTTTTTAAAAACATTCTTGATAAAGTATAATTTGCTATAAACTTTATTTTTAAAGGTAATAAAATACAAAAACGCAAAGAGTATTAAACAATTTGTCATGATTGTGGACTACCTTATAGAAAAATCCAGAAGAAGTTTTGACTTAGGTGGAATTCTTTATATGAACAACTACTTTTGCTCACGCTTATAAAAGACCTATAACTTTATTATTTAATGTCCATAATCAAAGTCCAACGAATATGCTGGTAGATCATGATTTGGAAAACAAATCATAACTTATTGCATTTTTTGAGAATTTGTTTTTTCTAGCTACTAAAGAATTTTCTGGAATTTATTATCCTACTATTTAAACTATGTTATTTTATATACCTCTAATATTTTTGTTACTTAATGAATATATGCAAAAATCAACTTACAAGCCAGCTATTAAAAAAATATTTATAAAATTTTAAAAAATGTTTTTTTCTTATTCTCTCTATATATATATATATATATATATATATATATATATATATATATATATTTGTGTTGTATTAAATCCGACTATAAAATAGACGGTTGTAAAACACTTGTTGAAACGATTTATGAAAGCTTAGAAATACTTCCAACATGCCCAACTGAAGAACCAACTAACGAAGATGTTAAGTCTAGTATACACAATGAATGCAAAAAAAAATATATGTATTACCAACAAGAAAGTGCAAATAATCAACCGGCTTCGGTACCATCTTCTTCTACTTCATTGCAATCTAATAAAAGACATGATGTTTCTGCTGCTAGTGTTCAAGTCCTTAGAAATAAAATATTTAGTGGTTCAACTTCTTCACAAGTTAGCTAATTTGATATTTATGTTCTGCAGGGTGTTGTACCGTACAAACCAATTGTCAATGAAGAAAGACGTGAAGACTTGCTGAGATACTGGAGGGAGAATGAGAAGACATTTCTGACACTATCAAAGATGACTCAAGATGTGTTGAACATTCAAGCGTAGCGTCTGAAAGCGTTTTTTCTGTTGGAAGATTTCAAATAGGAGAACACAGACACTCATGGGAGGGAGACAACTTGGAGATTTGAGTTTTATTTGGATTAGAACGGAGCGTAGAAGTGCGGTCAACCGGAGATCAACGAAGAAGAAAAAAACTACAACTACAACGAAATCTTTTCTGAGGGAGCAGGAAGCGACGTCGAACAATTTGACCAACAACTTCCAATTCCAACCGAAGATCCTCAAGATATTGTGAGAAAATTAGAAAAAGTATGGTTAACTATGTAATTTTTTTAATGTCAATTTTATTACGTGATTTGCAACTTTTGAACAACGAAACAAAGTTGCAAATTTGAACTTGTATTACAAAAAAAAAAATCTATTAAATAATATAAGAGGCACAAAAACATTCTTGGATATTTTTATTACACTATCTTGTTCAATTATTTAAGTATTTAAATATTTTTTTAAATAAGTCTAAAAAAAACCAAATCGTCTCGTCCCGCCCCCGTCTTGGCCCCTCTTCCGGCCGGCGGGATGTGGGACGGGACGGGACCTCTTGCCGTCCCGCCTATCCCAGCCCGCTAATTTCACTGGAGCCCCGCATCCCGACCCTCCCCCATCCCGTCGGGACTGGTCCCGACCCGCCCCGCCCCCACTGGCCAACCTTAGTTTGTCATACCCAGAACAAAAGATTTTTATTCCACTAGGGAATTAGACATTTTAACATCATCAGATGTACAATTTGAGTCAATGAGCACCACTCAGTTTCCACTTTGGGAAATGTCTAATACTCCCCTTGTCCCAATTTAGAATGAAACATTTTTTTATTTAACAATAATTTAACTTTAAATTTTATCTTTTACGCTTAATGAAATGATCTATAACCACACAAACATCTTCGATTTATTTTAGACCACAAGATTCAAAAAAATTATTATATTTCTTAAACTCCGTACCCAGTTAAACATCATATAAATTGGGACGGAGCCGAAGGAGTAATATGTCCAGTGTCAAACTTGAGAGATAATGTTTCCACCTATTCAAGAGGTCTGGGCTGTAATACATAACAGAAAGCTCCATCAATATTTTTGCTATTGGATATATGTTCAACATATCAAGTGCTGAATGTTCAATCCCCATCAGATATCAAACTGATAATATACTAAAGAAATCAGCCTCCTAATGTCATCCTAAAACAAAATTAACAAAAAGAAAAGGAAAACCCATCAAAGGGCGACCCAACATTATCGCAGCCGCAGCCAACCAGAATCACAACGAATAAATGTGGATTACAAAAGTTGCAACAGAATGAGAAACATACAAAAACAAAGAAAGAACAATCCGATAACAATTGTTGAATTCGTACCAGCCCCAAAAGCTACTTAAGGTATGAGTTCCGCACGCATACATTTCAAAATAAAGATCAAAACCACATAATGTCTACAACAGGATGACAAACCTTTAAAATAGAGTTTAAAACAACAGACCAATATCATATCTTAGCCGGGCTCCTATCCCAACCAATATGGCAATATTAACATTTCTCTTAGACAAAAGTAAAGAGAACATCCAAATGCTGTACTAGAGAAGTTTATTTAGTTGGCGCGGCTTTTGAAAACATCCAGACCCATCTCAGTTGGATCAGTTGCTTGCAGCTCAATCTGAATCCCATCCAATTCCCTCTTAAATCTATCCTTGGAACTAGCATAGATCATTTTGCTTCTCACCTTAGAGGTGTCAGGACACCTATGCAAAACACACAGAACAAATATGTATAGTTAGTGAGAACTGTCCAAAAAATAAAGCAATATAAGCATATTTTCTTGGGACAACTACAAGCAATAGTAGTACATAAATTATCACTCCGTCCCAAGTTAATAGTCACTTTAGCTCAATAGAATTTGTTCCAAAATAATTGTTCACTTTTGGAATTCAAGATTAAAGTTGACAATTGTTTCCAACTATACCCTTAACATGTTTTTTGAGAAGGATGCGCTTAACATTAAATAAGTAGTTCTTTCTAATATTGCTCAATTTTCAAAATAACACCTAATAAATAGGGCATCTTAGTAAAATCATACCTTGTATTTATTATTTTCTAATGTGCGTGAAAAGAGGTAAGCTGACAGTTAAAATGGGACGGAGGGAGTATTGATTATAATAAGAACAAAGCTAGCATTCAACATTACCATGCAATAAAGAAAATCCTGCTCTTTGGGACACTCTCCTTTGTTAGAAAGTCAAAATCATACACTGCATAACGGCACTCATCCGCAGGCAGGTGTGTACAGAAGTCATCATAACTTTCAGCTGGCTCACCAAGCTTTTCCACAATGATTTGCTTTTCCTCAATTTTGAATACTATGAAGCGGAAAGCCCTTTTAGTTTTCAACTCCATGAATTTCAGTTTGCAATCATCGTGCACAGCCATACCTGACGCAGAGTTAGCCTACGAAGAAAATCTGAGGTAAATAAAGTTGCTTCATAATATTACAATAAACTAGAAGCAGCTGAATTCCATAGACACTTATACATACATATAAGTTAAAACAAACAACCAATACATGTGAATGACTCCACATACATCAAGGTATAACAGGTACCAATCCTGCATAAAGGAGAAGGTCTAGAGAATATTTATTACCAATTTAAAAGAGGTCTATAGCAGGCTGACAACCAATATAACAGTTTAACTATGATTGATATTCCGAATACTAAAATGGCTTGAATAAAGTAGATAGATACAACAGATTCATATATTTCACACCTTGTTCATGAAACAGACACCACCGAGTTAAAAAAAAAAAGGAGGTAACTAAAAAGTAAAATGCACAACAAATTTAATTTCAAAAACTTTAAACAAACAAGAAATTACACTCCTTTTTTATTGATAAGAAAATACACATTTTATTTCTACTCATATCTGATAAATGAAAATGCACTAGTCAATGTAAGCCATCACGTCTTGAGGCTACTTTTCTTGAAAACCAATACCGCAATACAAGGATAATTTCCTATTTTGCCATAAAAAAGTAATAATGTCTGCGGGAAATTATCAAGTGGACTTGATCTGAAGTAACTGGAAAATTTTCTGCTTCATAACTAAAAGCACTTAGCAGCTACAATGAACTCCATTATTTCTTAAGGGCACTGAATACAGTTTTGGTCTCAGCTTAGCGGGAAGAATGGCATGGAGAACAGAAGACACATACAGCTTGGAAATGAAATATAATAAATTGAGTACAATTTTTTTTAACTAGTTGTTCTTTGTTGAATACCACATGTTAACCAAAATTTAAAATAAAGGCACTGTTTACCCACTCTGAATTGACAGTAAAACACACAGCTGACTAAAGTTACTGTGAATTTAAAGAATTCTAAGATGGTTTTACAACAAAATAGGCCAAGTGAATCACAAACCAAACCATTGTTTGATTCAACTTTTGCAATAATTTGTTTCAAAAGAAATGCAACCTGAACAAGCACATCAGACTGCGTAGCTGCACCAAGAGAATACCGCACTCTCTACCACTGCCTATTAGCTTGTAAAACCCATAACTTCCCACTTATAATTAGCTTAGTATTTCATGTTGAACCCATATAAAAAGTCTGAATTCTCTGAAAAATTAGTCGCATAGTTACCCCCTAGTGGGGAAGGTAGAGTAGGTACAGTGTACGCAGACATTACCTCTACCATGAGAGGGGTAAAGAAGTTGTTTCCGATAGACTCTCGGCTGAAAGAAAGCAAACCAAAGCAATCCAAAAAACGAAGTAATAGAAGTAAAGAAGTCACGGCAAAATACTAAATAAAGCATGGCAAAGCATTATGAAAAAGCAATAATAATGTAACTATTACTTCAGATATTCAGGTATAACCACATTTTTCGAGACAACGAATTTGAGTTATTAAATATATAAGCTTTTGAAAAACTCAACTCTTATAATCGCCACATACTCTTTGAAAAATTTCAACTCCATATATCCACAGCTCATACACACAATATATCCACAGCTCATACACAATATATATATAGCCATTGGATGTGCCCCTACATCCTAAACAACCTGGATTAAATTCCATCTTTAGAAAAAAGACCTCAACAACCAAATGCTCATGGATCAAACAAGTAAAACAGCCTCAAATCTCGTGGATTGAATTACATCGAATCCGATCCAGAACCTAGGGTTTTCACCACGCAAAGCACATATATTCACAGATCAAACGGGCAAAAAAAATCAGTGCACCAACAAAGCATAGAACTAACTAAACAAAATAATGTCATCAGTAGATAAAATCAACGATTCTTCTCGTTCTTAGTTGAATTACTATCACAAACACAGCAAAAATGAAACGTCAAAACAACACAAATCAACAAAAAGTAAGAGTAAACAACACATATAGATGCACAGATAAGAAGTCCAAATAAATAAAATCAGTGCACAAATAAATAAAATCAGTGCACAAATAAAGTGTAGTAGTAACTATAAAAAAATCAATGATTCTTCTCGTACTAAGTTGATCTACTATTACAAACACAGCAAAAATGAAAAATCAAAACAACACAAATCAACAAAAATTAACACTAACTAACCAAAGAAAGGAAGCTTCAAGTACCTCAGGTCTATTATTCAAGAAAATGGAGAGATTGATGACGATGTCACACATCGTATTGGGGCAGGGTGGTTGAAATAGAAGCTCGCATCTAGAGTCTTGTGCGATAAAAAAGTGTCACCGAAGCTCAAAGGCATGTTTTATAGAGCGGTCGTCAGACCGACTATGTTGTATGGAACGGAGTGTTGGTCAGTCAAGACTTCGCACATCCAAAAGATGAAAGTTGCAGAGATGAGGATGCTGAGAAGGTGTGTGGGCATACAAGGAGGGATAGAATTAGAAATGTCGATATCCGAGACAGAGTGGAAGTGGTCTCGGTGAAGGATAAGATGCGGGAAGCGAGGTTGAGATGGTTCGGGCATGTGCAGAGGAGACACACAAATGCCCCAGTGCGGAGGTGTGAGAGGTTGGTTATGGACAGGTTCAGTAGGGGTAGAGGTAGGCCGAAGAAGTATTGGGGAGAGGTCATTAGACGGGATATGGCGCATGTGCGACTTACTGAAGACATGACCTTAGATAGGGGTTTATGGAGGACACAGATTAGGGTTGAAGGGTAGTAGATAATCTGCAGCTATGTGTTCTCTAGTGTACTTTGTTCATATTATTTATTTGAGTTACCTACTGCTTTCTTTTGACAGAATGTGCTACCATGGCGTATTCGATTTTTGTTACCAGCATGTTCCTATAGCTTTAATTTCTTATGCAGGACCGCTTTATCTTGCTATGCAACGTTTGCTTTGATTGTGATTACGCAGGTCTTGAGCCGAGGGTCTCCCGGAAGTAGCCGCTCTACCTACCAAGGTAGAGGTAAGGTCTGTGTACACTCTACCCTCCCCAGACACCACGTGGTGAAATTTTACTGGGTATGTTGTTGTTGTTGTATCAAAAGTCCAAATAAATAAAATCAATGCACAAATAAAGCGTAGTATTAACGATAACAAAATCAATAATTCTTCTCGTAGCAAGTTTAATTACTATTACAAGCACAGCAAAAATAAAAATAAAAACAACACAAATCAACAAAAAGTAAGACTAAACTAAATATATAGAATAAGAAGTCCAAAAAATAAATCAGTGCACAAATAAAGCGTATGTCTAACAACAACAAAATCAATGATTCTTCTCATACTAAGTTGAATTACTATTACGACACAGCAAAAATGAAAAATAAAAACAGTAATAATCAACAAAAAGTAGATGCACAGATCAAAGTAGATCAGTGCACAAATAAAGCGTATGACTAACTACAACAAAATCAATGATTCATCTCGTACTAAGTTGAATTAGTATTACGACACAGCAAAAATGAAAATAAAAACAGCACAAATCAACAAAAAGAAGATGCACAGATCGAAAGGCCAAAAATAGGTCAGTGCACAAATAAAGCGTACGACTAACTACAACAAAATCAACGATTCTTCTCCTACTAAGTTGAATTACCATTACGACACAACAAAAATGAAAATAAAAGCAGCACAAATCAACAAAAAGTAGATGCACAGATCGAAAGGCCAAAAATAGATCAGTGCATAAATAAAATCTAGGACTAACTATAACAAAATCAACATTCTTCTCGTAATAAGTTGAATTACTATTGCGACACAGCAAAAATAAAAACATATAACACAGCAAAAATAAAAGCACATAAATCAACAAAAAGTGAGACTTGCCATGGTGAATCCGAGTAGATCTAAAGGATCTGAGCAGAGATTTTTTTTTTGCGTCAAGACTAAGTTTAGACTTGAGAGAGAGATAACAAGGCAGCCGAGATAACAAGGGCAATTTGTCTGAGAATCCCGAATTCTAACCCTTGGTATTCGGTGGATACCACCCACCCCTACCTACTAAATATCATGATGGCGGTCATACTTTGAAGCTACACATGGTCATGCCAATTATAAGATGCCACGTGGTATATCGAATTGACTGGACTACCTCATTAGACTCGTAACGTTTAAATGCAATTTGCTTGTCCAAATTGAGTTCAAACTTCAAACGTAGCTAGTATCTTCGTTTTCAAATACTGATTATTGAAGTATATCTCGAAATTTACTGGTAATAATATTAATGGACCGATATTATTATCTTTAAAATTAATCTGGCGCAAGCAAAAAACCTAGATATAAAAAAAAGGCATGAATAAGCCCGTTTGACCATGATTTTTTTAATATAAAAATAGCTTTTGATTATATATCGGGATTGTATTTTGGAAAGAAAAATTAAAGATGAATTTCAAGTTTTAAAAAAAGTGATTTTAATCGATTTTTAAGTGATAATGTTTTTTTACTAACAAAACTTTTATTTTTTTAAAATTAAATATATGTTCAAATACAATTTTAATTTTTAAATACATTCTCTCAATTGTGTTTCAAATATAATATTTCTTATGTCTAAATGCCTACATAGTCACAGGAAATTGTCATTAACAGTTGGATACACTTTTTATCTAGCCCAAACTTCTCCCAAACAATGTGACAAAAACTTACTACTCACTAACCTTCTACCCTAATTCTCGACCTCCAAATCTTCTTATCTAAGGTTTTGTCCTCATTCAGTTTGAGATGTGTCATGTCCTGTCTAATTACCTCCTCCCAGCTCTTCTTCGGCCTACCACTACCTATTCTAACCCCTAATATCACCAACCTCTCACATCTCCTAACTAGCGCATCCTCACAACTCTCTCACATGTCCGAACCGTCTCAGTCTCGCTTCTTTCATCTTATCCTCCACAGAGGCCACTCCGACCTTGTCCCGTATAACTTCGTTTGTAATTATATCTCTCCTAATATGATCACTCCTCCATCTTAGCATCCTCATCTCTGCTACCTTCATCTTCTGAACGTGGACATTCTTGATTGTCCAACATTCTTCCCCATATAATAACCACCACTCTGTGAAACTTACCTTTCAGCCTTGGCGACACCTTCTTATCACCCAGAATCCCAGAGGTTAAAGCACAGAAGATAAGAGAGATGTTGGGGGTTATAGGGGATTGGTGGAGTAGTGGGGACGCAGATAAAGATACGGGCCAGATAATTGACGCATCGTGGAAGAAGCTTGCAGAAATCTTGTGGTCTCGAGGGGCAACTCTGATAGACGTAAGGGGGATTGGTGGTAGAATGGAGAGGTATAAAACAGTGAAAAATGAAGTAAAACTAGCGGTCATGGCGCCTAAAACATCAGCCTTTGAGCACTTATATAAAGAGCTCAAGTGCAAAGGTTGTTAGGCATATTTTATATACCCTTTTTGAGTCATTTTTAATTAATATTTTACTCATTTTTGTTGTGTTTAGTATAGTATTAGGATTGTTTTTCTTTCTTTTGAGTCACAACGGTCCAAAATGAAAAAATGGCAAAAAAGAATGAAAAGAGGCATAAAAGGAGGAATCCGAGGCAGGAAAGGACAGAAAATGAAGACCCAGACGAAAGTCAGCAGTACGCCATTCATCGTGGTCGCGACGCAGAACCGCATACACCCACGTAAGATTGGCGCCGCACGCCAACAGGCGCGGCGTGATGCGGAAAATCCAGTTCCGAAGTTAAATTGGCTAAGGACAAAGTGGTCCATAGGGCACGAAAATTGATAGATACAAAAGCCCTAGGGATTATTCTTGGAGAGAAGGTTGGTCATTCTACAACATATGACAACACAAGACAACAAGGGAGGCTACAATTGGAGACTTAGTCACAGTAATTTCTTTTCTTTCGTTTTTAATTCAGTTTATGTATGGATTTCGTGTTAGTTCTTAGCGTGACTATGGCTAGGAGCTAAACACTTTATTAGGGTTTTCCTTATGAATAGCTTGAAACTCATATTCATGAATTAATACAGTAGTTTGATTTTTTCTTCACTTGATTAAGATTTAGTCAATAATTTACATGAATGCTTGATGATTAATTGAACACTAATTATCATAATATATATGATTTCGAATCAAGAGCCGAGAGAAGAGATTTGGATATGTTGTAAATGACTAGACATAGGTTAAAATTGTGAACGACAGTACCTCGATACTTGTGTAGCATAATAGGTTATTGTTCTTAATCCTTCCATGTAGTAAATCATATCATAGAAATATAGAAGGGTTCTGCACTGGGGTTGAGTGATTATATATCCCAACCGGAATATAAAACAGTCTAGTTAACCGCTATCTTAACGAAGAAGGAGAATTCTAGTTGCATTAAGGATTGAATAGAGTGGATAGTCGAGGATTTTGGAAGTCCTAATTCATTCATAACTGATTACAACTTAAATAGTTTAATTAATTCTTGCAATTATTCTAGTAGTTAACCGAAAACCAAACTCAAATATCGATTGTCAAATAGATAACATAAAATAGATGAACGGTAATTAAAAACCAATCTTTGAAGATGATATTCGGTCTTATCAGACTATATTATTTGTCAATGATGCGTGCGCTTGCGTGAGCATTTGAAATATCGCTAACAAGTTTTTGGTGTCGTTGCCGGGGACTGGCGTACTTCTAATATCGAACCGTCTATTTGTGATTTCTAATTTGGTCGCTTCCAGAACAAGTTTCTGACTTGTTCTGAGAGCATCTTTTTATCACTCTTTATTGTTTATGCAATCTTGCAGGTAAAGTCAAATATAGGTACATGGACTATCACTATCAGGGAATGCATGACTATGACCTTTGTCCACCGCATCAATTTAGACCACAGACTCCGCAAGAGGAGCGAAATGAGCTGCATGAGGCCTTATTCAGGCTCACCGAAAGCCAGAATCCTCAAGGACTAACTCATCTACCACAGAATCAGGCTCCTTCAGACATGCTAGATGATCTGAGAGCAGTTCTTTGGGCACTCTCAAACGCTCAAAGTCAGTTCATGGAGGAGATCAAATTATCCATCAGGAACCTAGAGATGCAGTTGGGACAACTAACTAGCAAGCTGAGAAAAGGTATGCAAGGGAACTGCCCTAGCAATACTGGTACAGACCTACAAGAGCAGTGTCAGGCAGTTGATGTGACGAGTGGCAAACAGATGGAAATAAGTTCACCCCAAATATGTTCAGAAAAAGAGGGTGATCCAGTGAGGTGAAAGAGCTCGGGGGTGCAATAATCATAGAAGATCTTCTTGTGGACCAAATAATACCACCATGAGTCATTGACACACCGCAGGTGAAGATACCGTACCCTCAGAAACTTAGAAAGAATTCTCTTGACAAGCAGTTTTCTAAGTTTCTGGAGGTCTTAAAAAACTGCACATCAATATTCCACTTGTTGAAGCCTTAGAACAAATGTCGAGTTATGTGAAGTTTATGAAGGAGATCCTCTGTAAAAAGAGGAGGTTGGATGAGTATGAAACAGTGACATTGACTGAGGAATGCAGTGTTATCCTACAGAGAAAGTTACCTCAGAAGTTGAAAGATCTAGGGAGCTTCATCATCCCTTGCACTATAGGGAAGTTTGAATGTCAGTAGGTCTTGTGTGATTTGGGGGCAAGTATAAATCTGATGTCATATTCTGTGTTTTGCAAACCCGGAGTGGGGGAAGCAATACCTACAACCATCACCTTACAGTTAGATGATCGCTCTATCGTCCACCCTAGAGGAATCATCGAGGATGTGTGGGTAAAGGTGGACAAGTTTATCTTCCTTGCTGATTTCATCATCCTAGACATTGAAGAAAATGAAGAGATGCCCATCATCCTTGGCATGACATTCTTAGCCATAGGACAGGCCCTCATTGATGTTCAAAAAGGTGAGCTGAGACTTCGTGTTCTGGGAGAAGAGGTGATTTTCAATGTATTCAGGGCAGCAACCTTCCCAAGGGCAAGTGACAATTGTTATGTCATTGATGTGATTGATGAAGCAGTTTCTGAAAGTGGGTTCGAGAGTGCTGATACTCTTAAAGTGGTGATGACAACATGGGATGAGGGTAGTGGTGACGACACAAAATTGATGGAGTATGCGAATTGGTTGGATTCCCATGAGTCATGCTATAGAAAGAAATATGAAGAGTTAGGAACCATGTTGTTACACTCCGTATTTTCAAGAGATTAAAATGAGAACGTACGTATGGAAATAAGATTTGATTTTTGAAAAGAAAAAAAAAAGATTACTTTTTCTTAAGAAAAATCTCGGAAATTTGTGAAGAAAAACGTTTAAAAATTGGAATTTGGTTCTCAAATTTTTTATTTGAGACTTTTGGAATATATTGAATTTATGGATTTTTAAGTTCGGATTTGGCCACGTAGGGCCCACGGGAAAATTTTACGGTTTTGTGGGGCCCACAATATTTTGAGATATTTTGGCCAATTATGAATTTTTGGGAGATGAAATAATTTTGGACCAATCGGAGGGTGACACATGTCAACCCCCCCCCCCCCCTCACTTGTCTTGGAAGACTTGACTTGGACTAGATATTTTGGAGACAAGTAGAGGTGGGTCCCACTCCACTTGTCTTGCTACACATGGGTCATACACTTGGATTGATCTCAACCCTTGGTTGCTCTATATATATCCACATAGAGGGTGCAAGACATCATCTACACTTCGCCATATTTCACAAGGCAAAAATATTGCCCTCCATAAATTTATCACCAAGTGGGTCTTTTGGAAGACAAATTTTTTTAATACTTGTTGATAAATTCTCCGCGGACCTCGCTCCATCGCATCGAGCGATTCGAGAAGAACGATTAGGCGCGTTTATTAAATATTCTGCAATACCAGAGCACGTGAGTCCTCAAACTAATAGACACTGGTATTACCTCATATTCAAACCAAAGATCTCTAGTGGTATGCTAAGCATAAACAACCCCTTAAACCCCGGGAATACTATGTTGTTCCGTTAGTCGCACCTTGAAAACCTAAGGTGTTCTTGGACTTTTGTGTTGGAACTTGAAGAGAAGTTGGTTATGAACTTCTAAGGGTTGTATATTGTGGATTTGAACGTAAAGAAAACGAGCTAAACATGCTAAGGATCGACTTTAAACTTGGATTATTTTGGGCTATATTGAGGTAAGGATAATCTTTCTCTTAATGTAATTAGAAATTACATGTTGTGGATATATGTAGATGACCTTGTTCTAGAAATAATGAATATTAGAAATGGTTTGGACCACATTTGGATGTTAAGGCCGAGAGTTGGTTGATATTGGCCATTGGAATTGTTGACCATTTTGTTGTTAATAACACTTGTCGCATGTTGTATAATGAAGGAAATATTGTTGTTGATAGTTAATATAACTTATATAACATGTTGGAACTTGATTTGGATTAAAAAGGAATTAAGGAAAATGGATATGGATTTAAAGTATGTTGGCCGAGAATGGCCCTTAATGTTGGTAAATAATGGACTGTTTTAATATAGATTGTGGGGCAGAATTTTACACGTCTAGTTAGGCGTGTAATCCCCTTTGGCTAACTGTTGGTTGCGCCTTAAATGTGGCTTGTTGTTTGATGAATATGAGCCTTGGAAAAGGTGGAAAAGTACGTCGAAACAAAGGAAGTGCTGCCCAAATTTCCGTAGAATTAGAGGGTCATTATTTGGTATAAGTCTTATACTAGAAAATTTGATATTGATAGAAGCGCTATCATCATTATAGGTTGAAGTACTACGTGTAGCATATTCTTGGAGGGTGGAATAGCCAATGAGGTTGAAGTACATTGGAGCGTATTGCTACTTGTTGTTTGGGTTAGTCGCCAACGAGGTATATGAACTATCCTTCCTTCTTTTGACATGATTATTTGGAAAGCCTATGTGACTTGATTTCTAAAGTTAAGAGATTTGATTTAAAGTTATGAGACTTGATTTCTTTAAAAGATTATGAGACTTTATTTTTCAAGTTATGAGACTTGATTTCTAGAGTTAAGAGATTTGATTTATTTTGAAAGTTATAGTACTTGATTTGATAAGTACAAAGCTTACTTGATTTTAAAGAGATAAGAGTAACGTAATAGGAAAGAATGAGTCCTTGACATGAAAAGAGACTAAGTGATAATGCGAAACTGCAGAATTCGGGTTCGGGGCCGCGACGCCAAGTTGCAGGGCCGTGGATCCGAAACTTTAGAAGGCCGTAGAAGTTCCGGCGCCGCGGCGCCATAGTGCAGGGCCGTGGCGCTGCCCCTGTTGAAGGGTGCCGAGGTTAGTCAGGTGGCGGGGTGGTGTTTCAATGCCACGGTATCGACCCTAGTGAGTACAAGTGACTTGATGATTAAAAGAATAGGTTACTTGAAGTTAAACGTACACTTAACTTGATTTGAGAAAGTGGAAGTGTCTTGATACTACGGGTGTTAGAATCTTGGGGTCTTACAAAGGAAAGAATGTACGGTGAATGTACATAATACTTTTGGGTTTAACTCCCTAATATTACATGATATGTACGGTGAATGTACATAGTACTTTTGGGTTTAACTCCCTAATATTACATGATATGTACGGTGAATGTACATAGTACTTTTGGGTTTAACACCCTTATATTGCATGATGTGATTCTTTGTATAAAGAATAGATGTATGTAGTACTTTGGGTTCAACTCCCTTACATGACGTGATAATGCCTTGGTTGTATTAAAAGGAAAGACGTGGTAGTTTTTTAGTTTTCTAGAAATAAAAGTGTTATAACGACTTTATGAGAAGTTTGTTATAACAACGTTTGTGGAAAGTCAAGAGAGGGTTTAAAATGTTGAAAGGAAATCATGTGAAAAGTCCATGATTAAGTCCTTAATATAGTACATGATACGCGACACTTTGATCTTCAAAGATGTTTTAAAGTAGTACGTGATGTCTAGTGCCTTGATTTGCCAAAACCATGTCTTAGAAAGATACTTGGTATGATAAGAGTCTTGATTTTCTAAACGATGGTTTCAAAATGATACATGTATTGGATCCTACTTCCTAGTGATACATGTAGTACTTGGCTTTTCTAAATGAAAATTTAGTTTATAAAGTAGATGTACGGCGGACGTACAATTGTTGTAATGGACTTTAATCCTTAGTGATGCAAGGTGTGATAGTGCCTTGGTGTTATAAAATGAAAGACTTGTTAGAGTCTTGTTTGTTTTAGAAAAGAAGGCATGGTATTGTCTTGGTTATTTTAGAAAGGAAGACATGGTATTGTCTTGGTTATTTTAGAAAGGAAGGCATGGTATTGTCTTGGTTATTTTAGAAAGGAAGGCATGGTATTGTCTTGTTTGTTTTAAAATGAAGGCATGGTATTGCCTTGGTTGTTTAAAAAGAGGGTGCATTCATTTTGTCTAATGAGAGTTAAAGATTACTTAACTTATATATGTTGTTCATGATAGTCATTAGTGCTAGTGTTATAAGTATAATTGCGGGGTAAAACCTCAAGACATTATACATATATGTGGATTTGCTCTCCACGAAGCGAGTATTGCGTATATGCTCTATGCGGGTCCGTAGGATCTAAGCGGGTGAAATAGTCTTATGCGGGGCAAATTGTCATATGTGGGTCCACAAGACCCTTGCGGGTGAAATAGTCCCAGGAGTAGGATTGCATAATGATACTACGGGCGGTTGGCCCTAGATTGATCATAAGCTTCCTATTTTAAAGCATGTAAGTTTACTCTTATTACTCTACTTTTAAAAAGGCACAGTGTACTGATATTTGATTATTATACTTGTTACATGCCGACAGTGATGTTGAAATTCCACGGGCATGCTTATCTGATGATGGTTGTACATTATACTTGTTACATGCTGACAGTGATATTGTATTCCACGAGCATGCTTCTGTGATATTATATGTTGAGGGCAGGTGTCCCTGATTTTGACATGGCTTTCATATGTGAAAGTGGTACAATGTTACAGTAGTACAATGATACAAGGTACAGTTGGCTCTGATTGTTATATGACACAGTAGGATCTGGTATTTGATTTTCATACTTGCCCCTGTCATTCTTTGGTACAGTTATGATTTGTTTACTGTACTTTATTTCCGTTCCATACTTAGTAGATGTTAGATCGACTTCTTCGGGCCGCTCACGCACGCAGTCTAAGTACTCGATGGAGCTTTATGGGATAGCTCTAATGTTCCGGAGCTTGTCATTATGGTTAGGTATATTCAGAGGTACAGCGGGGTCTTGTACCGTCATAGTATTTGTCCAAAATCTTAGAGGTCTGTATTCATATGTGGACTGGACTGACTAGAGTTGTATTTACATTGTTGAACTGTGTAAACCCGTTCGGGTGACTTATATTATGGCAGCCTTATCGGCTTTGCCTTGGTTATTTGAAAAAAATGAGTGTTATTTATCTTCCGCGGTTTATTATGTTGTATGAATAAAAGGGTGCCCAGGTAGGGCACCAGTCGCGGGCCCGGGTTCGGGGTGTGACAGAGTGCTCTATATATATCCACATAAAGTTTTATAACGACTTTATGGGAAGTTCTTTATAACAAGGTTTGTGGAAAGTCAAGAGAGGGTTTAAAATGTTGAAAGGAAATCATGTGAAAATGTCCATGATTAAGTCCTTAATATAGTACATGATACGCGACACTTTGATCTTCAAAGATGTTTTAAAGTAATATGTGATGTCTAGTGCCTTGATTTGCCAAAACCATGTCTTAGAAAGATACTTGGTATGATAAGTGTCTTGATTTTCTAAACGATGGTTTCAAAATGATACATGTATTGGATCCTATTTCCTAGTGATACATGTAGTACTTGACTTTTCTAAATGGAAATTTAGTTTATAAAGTGGATGTACGACGGACGTACAATTGTTGTAATGGACTTTAATCCTTAGTGATGCAAGGTGTGATAGTGCCTTGGTGTTATAAAATGAAATACTTGTTAGAGTCTTGTTGTTTTAGAAAAGAAGGCATGGTATTGTCTTGGTTATTTTAGAAAGGAAGACATGATATTGTCTTGGTTATTTTAGAAAGGAAGGCATGGTATTGTCTTGGTTATTTTAGAAAGGAAGGCATGGTATTGTCTTGTTTGTTTTAAAAGGAAGGCATGGTATTGCCTTGGTTGTTTAAAAAGAGGGTACATTCATTTTGTCTAATGAGAGTTAAAGATTACTTAACTTACATATGTTGTTCATGATAACCATTAGTGTTAGTGTTATAAGTATAATTGCGGGGTAAAACCCAAGATATTATACATATCCGTGGATTTGCTCTCCACGATGCGAGTATTGCGTATATGCTCATTGCGGGTCCGTAGGGCCTAAACGGGTGAAATAGTCCTGTGCGGGTGAAATAGTCCTATGCGTGGCAAATTGTCCTATGCGGGTCCACAAGACCCTTGCGGGTGAAATAGTCCAGGAGTAGGATTGCATAATGATAGTACAGGCGGGTGGTCCTAGATTGATCATAAACTTCCTATTTTAAAGCATGTAAGTTTACTCTTATTACCCTATTTTTAAAGGCACAGTGTACCGGTATTTGATTATTATACTTGTTACATGCCGACAGTGATGTTGGAATTCCACGGGCATGCTTATATGATGATGGTTGTATATTATACTTGTTACATGCTGACAGTGATGTTGTATTACACGAGCATGCCTCTGTGATATTATATGCTGAGGGCAGGTGTCCCTGATTTTGACATGACTTTCATATGTGAAAGTGGTACGGTGTTACAGTAGTACAGTGATACAAGGTACAATTGGCTCTGATTTTTATATGACACTGTAGGATATGGTATTTGATTTTCATACTTGCTCTGTCATTCTTTGCTACAGTTATGATTTGTTTACTGTACTTTATTTTCGTTCCATACTTAGTACCTGTTGTATCAATTTATTCGGTCGTTTATGTCCGCAGGTCTAGGTACTCAGTTGTGGATCCGCGAGCTTAGGATCCTTGTTCAGCTTTATGGGATAACTCTAATGTTCTGGAGCTTGTCATTATGGCTAGGTATGTAACACCCCATTTTAACCGGAGTCGAAACGGGAGTACTACGTATGGTTGATTCCTAAATGTATTTAAAGGAGTCGTCACCTAATTATTTAAGTGAATTAGGACACTTGATTTATTGCAATAAAAATACTGCAATTGACTTCCATTTAATGGTCTGCGAAATTAGTGAGATTCTGGATCAGAGTTCTTTATTATCCTAAAGGGAAGGGGTTAGACATCCTTTAAGATCCGCTAACTCATGTTGTTCGTTCAAACCTAGGTTAATTATTTATTGCTCTTTTTATTCTACCTATTCTAAGCATTTATAATTAAAATAAAGTGCACTACACAATAATAAAACTAAATTAAATGCGATATAAAATAACATTCCGGGACATCTTTTAGCCCTTTTTAGGCTTTACGCAAGATGATCTCCTACACTGCATAAACACTTAGTAAAAGTGTTAGTATCGTAATAAATAATTTTAAAGTAATGACAGAATTTAATAAGTAAAGCAAAAAAATCATTTTTTGTACGCAGTGAGGCCTTGAAAATCAGACGGAGATTCCTTCATCGGCCAATATTATTAAAAGCAATAAAATAAATAAAACATTCATATCCGCGCCAAAACAATAATAGTTTTAAACACGGAGGGCTCAGATATGAAAAATATATAAAGTGGGACAGCCTAAACAAGTGCACATGAATTCGCCCGCCAACATGTTGGTTATCCGGTGTAAGTGGAAGAAATCATCCTTGCCCAGAAAGATTCATTTATTTTATTTTCCGTCTTTGCAACTGCGGAGGCCTCAAAAATCGACGGATAACTTTTTCATCGGCCAGTGTAGCATCTTGTTCAAATCAGTAAAATACCAACAGTGTAGTATTTGTTCTAAATCAGTAAACCAACAAAATGTCCAAAACCAATAGCAATATGGCCAAAACCAGTCCAATAATATGGCCAAAACAGTAGCGAAAATAGCCGAAAATCCATTCAGAATCCAGCTTTAAAATGGCTAACAGTATGGTAGTAGTAGACCCCAAATATGGTATTTGTTCCAAATCAGCTAAGTTACCAATATTAATAATAAAAGGGCCAGATCGTGCAAAAATGGCGAATAAAGATGAAAATGAATCGTGGCAAATAATCAGTAGAAATGGCAAGAAGCAACATAAAAATGCAAACGAACCAGTCCAACTAACAAAGCATGCCGACGAACATCGCCGGAGTTTTGCAAACTCCGGCCAAATATCAAAACTTCACAAATCAGCCCAACAAATAACCAAAATTAGTAGCAACAACGACGGAAGATCAGTCCATTAAAATGGCGCAAATCACCCAAAGAACAACAACACAAATGAATCAAGTCACCCCACCAACAAGAACAACCAACAAATATAGAAAATCGTAAAATCATTCCGTTTCCAAAGGTCGCGAGTCTTAAAACTCCCAAGAAGATCAAAAATCGAGAAGTAAAAAATCCAACAATAATAATATAATAGCCACGAAGGACACAACAATGATTTCAAAGAATACAAAAGCAATGGCGCGGCATCACTTCAACAGTGCAACACCGGAGCGACGCCGCCAGTGGTTAATGGACAGTGGTGAGTTCGACGGTGATGTGGGGGTGACAGAGGTCGACGGAAATAGTGGCGGCTGCGGGAGGTGCAAGATGGCGGTGATTCGCCGGTGAGGTGTGGAAGTCGACGGGAGAGGGAGTTGGGGCGGCGAGAGAGTGAGGGATGAGGGAGTTCTTTTTTAGGGCTGTTGGGTTGTGAGGGTAAGGAGAGTGAGACGTGCGGCTGCTGGTGGTGGTTCGCCGGTAAGGGCGGCGACGGGAAAAGGGTTGTCGGGTCTGGGCGACGAGTCAGTGGTGAGAGGGCGACGGGAGAGGGGGATAAGGCTGCTGAGGAAGGGTGCGGTTGAGCTAGGATTGAGAGAGGAGAGTGAGGGTGAGGGCAGAAGTTAAAAGTTGCGGCTCAGGGAGTTTAGTTTAGGGTGGGTAAGGTTTTATTTATAGGGGGTATTTAGGTTTAGGGTTTGGTTTAGTTTTGGGGGGAAAAAATGAAAAGTGGGTTTTGATTTTAGGGGGAAAAATAAAAGATGAAAGTTTGGGTGAAATTAAAAAGAAATGGTGTTGGCTTGGACTGATTCGAATTGTGTCTTGGACTGGACTGGTTTGACAAAAATGCAAGGCTGGTTAATTATTTAAAAGAAAAATTATTTAAAAAAGGTGTAAAATTATAAAAATGCAAATATCGACGCAATAATACTAAAAATGCAATATTTAAAACATGTTTAATGCCTGATTAAAAGTAAAAAATGGGATGTCAATTAATTATTTAAAAAGATGCAAATATTATTAAAATAAAACGACGGTGTAACAATAATAAAAACATAATATTAACAAAGACATAATGCTTAATTTAACATAAAAAGATAAAAATGCAAAAAATGCTGATTAAAATGTGATGTGCTAAAATACTTAGAATTGTAACAAATATACAAAAAACGGGTCAAAATTGACTGTAAACAGCATGTCCCTCTTTGTACGGAGATGATGGAAGAGTCTTCGGACAAAGATGTTGACTTGTGGCCAATTTTGTCCTGTTTTATAAACTGGAACTCAAAAATAGGGATGATGCAGATCAAAAAAATGTCCCAGTGTCAAATCATGATGACACTGGGTCGTTGTGATGCAAAAAAATAAAAAGCAAAGCTGACGCTGATTAAAAATGTCCCAGTGTCGAAGTATGATTGACACTGAGTTGCAGGTGATGTGGTGCTGAAAAAGACAAGGTTATTGTAGATGTTGATGGCGTCATTGAATAGACGCGATGCAGATGCTCGTCGTTGCATAGACGAAACATGAATGAAGCCGTTGCATAGGCTTAAAATGAAAAGGCGTCGTTGCATGGACGCGATGCAGATGCTCGTCGTTGCATAGACGAAACATAAATGAAGTCGTTGCATAGGCTTTTATGAAATGACGTCGTTTTCGGACGCAATGCAGATGCTCGTCGTTGCATAGACGAAACATGGATGAAGCCGTTGCATAGGCTTAAAATGAAAAGGCGTCGTTGCATGGACGCGATGCAGATGCTCGTCGTTGCATAGACGAAACATGAATGAAGCCGCCAGATAGGCTTAAAATGAAAAGGCGTCGTTGCATGGACGCGACGCAGATGCTCGTCGTTGCATAAACGAAACATGAACGGCCAGATAGGCTTAAAATGAAAAGGCGTCGTTGCATGACGCGACGCAGATGCTCGTCGTTGCAGACGAAACATGAACGGCCGTTGCATAGGCTTAAAATGAAAAGGCGTCGTTGCATGGACGCGACGCAGATGCTCGTCGTTGCAGATAGACGAAACATGAATGAAGCCGTGCATAGGCTTAAAATGAAAAGCCGTTGCATGGACGCGACGCAGATGCTCGTCGTTGCATAGACGAAAACATGAACGGCCGCCAGATATGCTTAAAATGAAAAGACGTCGTTGCATGGACGCTGACGCAGATGCTCGTTGCAGATAGAAACATGAATGAAGCCGTTGCATAGGCTTAAAATGAAAAGACGTCGTTGCATGGACGCGATGCAGATGCTCGTCGTTGCATAGACGAAACATGAATGAAGCCGTTGCATAGGCTTAAAATGAAAAGGCGTCGTTGCATGGACGCGATGCAGATGCTCGTCGTTGCATAGACGAAACATGAACGGCCGCCAGATAGGCTTAAAATGAAAAGCGTCGTTGCATGGACGCGACGCAGGTCTCGTCGTTGTAGACGAAACATGAATGAAGCCGTTGCATAGGCTTAAAATGAAAAGCGTCGTTGCATGGACGCGATGACGCAGATGCTCGTCGTTGCAGACGAAACATGGATGGCGTTGCGATAGACTTAAAATGAAAAGGCGTCGTTGCATGGACGCGACGCAGATGCGTCGTTGCATACAGACGAAACATGAATGAAGTCTGCATAGGCTTAAAATGAAAAGGCGTCGTTGCATGGACGCCGACGCAGACGCCGTCGTTACATAGACAAAACATGAACGGCCGCCATAGGCTTAAAATGAAAAGCGTCGTTGCATGAACGCGATGCAGATGCTCGTCGTTGCATAGACGAAACATGAATGGCCGTTGCATAGGCTTAAAATGAAAAGCGTCGTTGCATGGACGCGACGCAGATGCTCGTCGTTGCAGACGAAACATGGATGAAGTCGTTGATAGGCTTAAAATGAAAAGGCGTCGTTGCATGGACGCGACGCAGATGCTCGTCGTTGCATAGACGAAACATGAATGGCCGCAGATAGGCTTAAAATGAAAAGGCGTCGTTGCATGGACGCGATGCAGATGCTCGTCGTTGCATAGACGAAACATGGATGAAGCCGTTGCATAGGCTTAAATGAAATGACGTCGTTGCATAGACGCGATGCAGATGCTCGTCGTTGTATGGACGAAACATAGATGAAGCCGTTGCATAGGCTTAAAAGAAATGACGTCGTTTTCGGACGCAATGCAGATGCTCGTCGTTGCATGGACGAAACATGAATGAAGCCGTTGCATAGGCTTAAATGAAATGCATTGGTTTATGAGCGTACCTGCTTTGTGACTTGCCTGCGTTGAGATAACGTCATTGCATAGACGTTGTGCGTTTGTAACCCGCATGGGCCTATTGTTGTGTTCCTGCCTTTGCTGATATGAAGATCCTGCACTCAAAGAAAACTTGTGAGTTTTTTAGAAAATGAGTGGTTGATTAGCGTCGACTCTGTAGCTTTGGCTCTTGACGCTTGCATTCTTGGTTTGCACTGAAGACCTAGTTGGCCTGCTTTCGCTCTATTGCCATTTTCTTGCACCGAATTTCTTAAAATGTCTCGTTTACCGTAATGAAGATGTTGAACTGGGTAAGGTTGCATCTTGACGCTATCAAGGCGATCAGGTAAGCATTTTTTTTTTATAATGAATGAAAAGCTAATGCGAGAATATGGACAATGTACAATTGAGTAGATGAGAATGCAACCCCCCGAAAATATGTAGGTAGTAATGGATGCAAAATATATGAGGATGCTAAACTCTCCAATGGACAAAATCGAGTCATGTGCAGAAACAAGGAAGAAATATTTCTAACGGTGTGACCGAAGCCGATGTGGCTGTCTACGTATCCCGCCGAGGGAGTCAGGTCAAGACGTAGTTCATGCTGCAAAAAATAAGAATTTTATGATTTTAAAATGATGCGGGACCGAAGCCGATGTGGCCGCCTACGTATCCCGCCGAGGGAATCAGGTCAAGACGTAGTTCGTGATGCAAAATAGTTTTTATGTAATATGCATTTTGTTGTTTTTTTCTGAAAAAATGGAAGACGACATTACGTTCTGACTCCAGTTGATACCAACAATTAGTATTGTGCATAAGGATAT
The DNA here is from genome assembly GCA_029844215.1 of Przewalskia tangutica. NCBI lineage: Eukaryota > Viridiplantae > Streptophyta > Magnoliopsida > Solanales > Solanaceae > Przewalskia > Przewalskia tangutica. The sequence continues at coordinate 102,757,657 of CM056734.1, read as the reverse complement.
TCTTTTATTGCTTTCAGTATAAACGAGATTGACTCCGGTGTAATTCACACAGCTTCAGATAGTACCTCAGACATACCTGAGTGTCGACACACCTGCTTGCATCCAAGGTTTCGAACTACACGTAATCTCACGTTTCAAATGCCTCACTGAAAGAAAGTCCCATTATCACATATATCCCAGTATTTTGAATTTTGGAACGTTGAGAGAAAAAACACTCACACTCAGAAAGATGTTCAATGCATACAATTGTGATACCATAGGCTTGGCCGTCATGTAAATATCCACTAATGTGAGAACCCTCAGTATAAGATCATGTAGGGCTTGTCACGGGCTTGTAATGTAGGCTTGGGGAAGGGTTGGATATCATTTGGGTAAAAAGTGACTAATCATTCCTCGAGAGTTGGACTACGTCCATGCTTGATATTTGTGCGCTTTAATGCTGACTTGCTTTCTTTTTGTCTCAGTTTTTCTGTACTGACTTCTTTTGAATCCTTCATTTCGAGCCCTTTTTTTTCGGGGTTATGTATTCCCTTTTTTTTTATTGTCGGGGCTTTTGATTTCCACTTTGTGTGAAGTCGTCTCTGCTTCTATTTTTTTAGACTTTGACAATTTTTGTCTTTGCAAACTTCAGCTAGAATTTTGTCAGTCACTCGCACATTTCTAAAGCACTCAAGGAGGTCGGGCCAAGAGAGGGATAATGTGTACGCACTCAGAAAGGGTATAGGTGTAATATGCGATTGTCAAAAATAGGTTTTAGGCTCAAAGGGGTGTACTAGGGATAATGTTATTTGGTAGGCTGAAAAGACTCAAACGGGTCAAAGAAAGCCTACGATCATTTCCTACACCGAGTGTTACTCAGGATTTCGCCTCAACAAACATTCAGGCCAAGTTCTAGATCACAATGCAATGCAATTGAACTTATTCAAATAACTCACCACACAATGCATATGAAACGATGAGGTTGGTTTCGTCCTTATCTTGGAAACACGCAAGACAATGTCATTTACGGGTGTGAATAAGAGGTACCAAAAGAATTTATGGTTTACCACAAAGTCAACCATATCGTTTTTTTTTTTTATTTTAATGCACACTTGTAACTGTGTTGGTATCAACAAAGTCAAATAATAATACTAAAAATGTTTTTGTATTTTTTAATAACATTTTTTTTTGTATTTATGAATTTTTTTTTTTTTTTTGAATAAAGGGTACCGAACCCGAATAGGGCTGCCTACGTATCCCACCGAGGGAATCAGGTGCGCGTAGTTCGTTCAAATATGTTGTAAAATGTATTGCTTGAAAAGAATTTATCAAAGAAAGGATAGCAATATAAAGCTGTGCAAAAGAAATGATTGTCCACTGTGGACGAATGCAAAGTAAAATGAATGCCCGAAAACATGATGAATGGGGTGCATGAGTGAGAAATGCGCTCTTTATTATTATTATTTATTTTTATTTTTTTTTTATTTTTGTGGTGTCGAACTCAAAATGAGTTGCCTACGTATCACACTGTGTGGTGAGAATCAGACACACGTAGTTCGAAATAATTATGTTGTAAAACGTATGATTTAAAAAGAATTAATTCATGAAAGAAATGCAAAAATAAAAGTTGTGCAAAACAAATGATTATTCACTATAAGACTAATGCAAAGTAAAAGAATGCAATAAAACAAATGAATGAATGTGCGTGATTGAATAAATGCAATGAATGGGTAAACCAAATATGTCCCTTTTTTATTTTTTTTATTTTTTATGTGGTGGTGTCGAACCCTAGATGGGTTGCCTACGTATCACACCGTGTGGTGAGAATCAGACACGCGTAGTTCGGAATAATTATGCTGTAAAATGCATGATATGTAAGAACTATGCAATCAACGCTAAACATATTAATTGAATTTGCAAATATGAATAAAAACACAAAGTAAAGAAGAATTAAGAGCGATGTATCGTTGAATCTGGTATAGACTAACTTCTTTTAATCAACATAACTAACGCTCATTAATTCTTTTTTCGACCGCCCTCGGTTGTTTGCGAGGACGACCTTCCTGCAAAAAATATAAGAAATAGGTGAGTAGGAAAATGACCAAAATAATAAAAATGCAAAAGTGTGACAATATAGTCAAAGACTCCCCTGATTGGTTCGACCAGACTGGTGGTTGATGCTTCACAAAGTCCAAGTCGCGCTATTCAAGAGTGATTTACGCAGTAGAAGTCTTGATTGCAATGTGAAAACAAAAAGTGCAAAAAATGCAAATGCTCGTGCCCGGAATCACAAAAGAGCAATTATTGAATTAAATAATATGTACATAGTTGCTGGCGACAAACAATAATAAACAAAAAGCATGCAAATCAAATGCGTGCCCTAATATGCTTGGGACCTCCCTTATGCCAGAGGTGAGCCTAAACGCCAAATATGCGAGGTTATGATAAATAGGTACAAACCGTTAAACTGTAATGTTTTGTTGGAAATGGCGACCAAATGACGGTGCACTTTTTCCAATTTTGGCATGTCATGACCAGGCTTGGATCCGTCTATCATCATCACGCTACACATAGTATGCTAATGGGTCGTTGGGTTGTGAAACCCGTCGACAAGTTTGGTGGATTTCTAATTGTGGCGTTAATACCAAGGATTAACTCACCTAAGATTTATGCATGCATGACTTAATAAAAAGTTATATAGCTCTATCTTAAGTTTTCTAAGATTTGGCTTACTAGACAAAATGGTTCCCGAGCGGACTACTCGAGTGAGAAGGCTACGCGGCCACCGGTTGGACCGGATTCTCCGCGTCTATTACCAACTCTCCTAAATTTGGGTTTTGAATAAAGAATTTTGCTGATGCACCAAGCGCACCTCGCGTGTAGTGTGTGATAGTGTGAATTTTCCAGAGTGGAAGAAATATGAGCGAAATGCCAGTTTAAGGAAAGCAATAAAATAATGTAGCAATTAAATTAGTTAATTACAAAATAAAAACAAACAATATAAAATATTTATAACAAATATAAAAGCAAAATAAAGTGCAATATTTAATTAACCTGAGTTTGCTATGATCAAGAACCTGATATCCCCAAATGAGTCGCTTATGTCAGAACACCCCATTTTAACCGGAGTCGAAACGGGAGTACTACGTATGGTTGATTCCTAAATGTATTTAAAGGAGTCGCCACCTAATTATTTAAGTGAATTAGGACACTTGATTTATTGCAATAAAAATACTGCAATTGACTTCCATTTAATGGTCTGCGAAATTAGTGAGATTCTGGATCAGGGTTCTTTATTATCCTAAAGGGAAGGGGTTAGACATCCTTTAAGATCCGCTAACTTGCGGTTGTTCGTTCAAACCTAGGTTAATTATTTATTGCTCTTTTTATTCTACCTATTCTAAGCATTTATAATTAAAATAAAGTGCACTACACAATAATAAAACTAAATTAAATGCGATATAAAATAACATTCCGACATCTTTTAGCCCTTTTAGGCTTTCTCACAAGATGATCTCCTACACTGCATAAACACTTAGTAAAAGTGTTAGTATCGAATAAATAATTTTAAAGTAATGACAGAATTTAATAAGTAAAGCAAAAAAATCATCTTTTGCACGTAGGAGGCCTGGAAATCGACGGAGATTCCTTCATCTACCAATATTATTAAAAGCAATAAAATAAATAAAACATTCATATCCGCCAAAACAATAATAGTTTTAAACACGGAGGGCTCGGATATGAAAAATATATAAAGTGGGACACCTAAACAAGTGCACATGAGAATTCGCTCACAATGCATGTTGGTTATCCGGTGTAAGTGGAAGAAATCATCCTTGCCCAGAAAGCTTCATTTATTTTATTTTCCGTCTTTGCAACTGCGGAGGCCTCAAAAATCGACGGATAAATTTTTCATCGGCCAGTGTAGCATCTTGTTCAAATCAGTAAAATATCAACAGTGTAGTATTTGTTCTAAATCATTAAACCAGCAAAATGTCCAAAACCAATAGCAATATGGCCAAAACCAGTCCAATAATATGGCCAAACAAGAGCGAAAAATAGCGAAAACCGCTCGTAATCCAAATTTAAAATGGCTAACAGTATGGTAGTAGTAGACCCCAAATATGGTATTTGTTCCAAATCAGCTAAGTTACCAATATTAATAATAAAAGGCGGCCGATCGTGCAAAAGAAATGGCGAACAAGAGGAAAATGAATCGTGGCAAATAATCAAGAAGAATGGCAAGAAGCAACATAAAAATGCAAACGAACCAGTCCAACTAACAAAGCATGCCGACGAACATCGCCGGAGTTTTGCAAATTCCGGCCAAATATCAAAACTTCACAAATCAGCCCAACAAATAACCAAAATTAGTAGCAACAACGACGGAAGATCAGTCCATTAAAATGGCGAAAATCACCCAAAGAATAACAACACAAATGAATCAAGTCACCCCACCAACAAGAACAACCAACAAATATAGAAAATCGTAAAATCATTCCGTTTCCAGGTGTCACGAGTCTTAAAACTCCGCAAGATACCAAAATCGAGAAGTAAAATACCAACAAATAATAATATAATAGCCACGGCGGGACACAAACATGATTTCAAGAACACAAAAGGCAATGGCGGCGTCATCACTTCAATGGTAACACCGAGCGACGCCAAATGGTTAATGGGCAAGTGAGTTCGACGGTGATGCGGGGGTGACAGAGGTCGACGGAAATAGTGGCGGCGGCGGGAGGTGCAAGATGGCGGTGATTCGCCGGTGAGGTGTGAAGTCGACGGAGAGGAGCTGGGCGAGAGAGTGAGGATGAGGAGTTCTTTTTGTGGTCACACGCGGCGGTAAGGAGAGTGAGACGTCTGCCGCTGGTGGTTCACGGTAAGGCGGCGCGACGGAAAAGGTGTCGTCCGGGCGACGGTCATGGTGAGAGGCGACGAGAGGGGATAAGGTCACGGCGGCGGTGCGGTTGAGCTAGGATTGAGAGAGGAGAGTGAGGGTGAGGGCAGAAGTTAAAAGTTGCGGCTCAGGGAGTTTAGTTTAGGGTGGGTAAGGTTTTATTTATAGGGGGTATTTAGGTTTAGGGTTTGGTTTAGTTTTGGGGGGAAAAATGAAAAGTGGGTTTTGATTTTAGGGGGAAAAATAAAAGATGAAAGTTTGGGTGAAATTAAAAAGAAATGGTGTTGCTTGATCGATTCGAATTGTGTCTTGGACTGGACTGGTTTGACAAAAATGCAAGGCTGGTTAATTATTTAAAAGAAAAATTATTTAAAAAAGGTGCAAAATTATAAAAATGCAAATGTCGACGCAATAATACTAAAAATGCAATATTTAAAACATGTTTAATGCCTTATTAAAAGTAAAAAATGGGATGTCAATTAATTATTTAAAAAGATGCAAATATTATTAAAATAAAACGACGGTGTAACAATAATAAAAACATAATATTAACAAAGACATAATGCTTAATTTAACATAAAAAGATAAAAATGCAAAAAATGCTGATTAAAATGTGATGTGCTAAAATACTTAGAATTGTAACAAATATACAAAAAACGGGTCAAAATTGACTGTCAACAAGGTATATTCAGAGGTACGGCGGAGCCTTGTCCCGTCATAGTATTTGTCAAAAATCTTAGAGGTCTGTATTCATATATGGGTTGGACTGGCTAGAGTTGTATTTACATTATTGAACAGTGTAGACCCGTTCGGATGACTTATATTATGGTAGCCTTATCGGCTTTGCCTTGGTTATTTGAAAAAAAATGAGTATTATTTATCTTCCGCAGTTTATTGTGTTGTATGAATAGAAGGGTGCCCAGGTAAGGCACCAGTCGCGAGCCCGGGGTTCGGGGCGTGACACATGCTAGAGAGACCAGTGCCATCCACATAGCAAGCTCGAGAACTAGAGTTGAAAACTCTTCCAGATCATTTGCACTATCAATATCTAGTGATAACCAATCCTTACCAGTGATTGTATCATGTCATCTGTCCAAAGTGGAGGTTGAAAAACTGTTGAGAGTATTGAGGGCTCACAAGCTCGCAATTGGTTGGACACTAGCAGACATTAGAGGGATAAGTCCTTCTACAGTAATGCATAAAATTCGGCTGGAAGATGAGAAGGCCCTCCATTAAGGCATAGAGGAGACAGAATCCAACTATGAAGGAAGTCATGAGAAAAGAGATCCTAAAATGGCTCGATGCTGGGGTAATTTATCCTATATCTGACAGTGCATGTGTGAGCCCTGCGCAAATGGTACCCAAGAAAGGTGGCATGACGGTGGTGACTAACGAAAAGAATGAGCTTATTCCATCCAGAACAACTACAGGATGGAGAATGTGCATTGACTACCGCAAGTTGAATAAAGCAACCAGGAAGGATCATTTTTCTTTGCCTTTTCTTGACCAAATGCTTGACAGGCTTGCAGGACATAACTATTATTGCTTCCTGGATGGTTATTCAGGATATCATCAGATTGCCATCTCTCTAGAAGATCAGGAGAAAACCACTTTCACCTGCCCCTTTTGGCACTTTTTCTTTCAGGAGAATGTCATTTGGGCTTTGCAATGCACCCACCACCTTTCAGCGTTGTATGATGGCTATCTTTTCGGATATGGTGGAGAGGACCATAGAGATCTTCATGGATGATTTTTCTGTTTTTGGGTCCTCTTTTGATGAATGCTTGAAGCATTTGAAAGCAGTATTGCAGCGGTGCAAAAACTCGAACTTGGTGTTGAATTGGGAGAAGTGTCACTTTATGGTGCAGGAAGGTATCGTTCTTGGCCACACAATTTCTAGAAAAGGCATTGAGGTGGACAAGGCTAAAGTTTTTATGATTGAAAATTTGTCATCCCAGTATCGGTAAAAGGGATCAGAAGTTTCCTTGGGCACGCTGGTTTCTACAGAAGATTCATCAAGGACTTCTCAAAGATCTCTAAACCTCTTTCCATATTGTTGATGAATGGGGTTGCTTTCTAATTCAATGAAGAATGTCTGACGGCCTTTCAGACACTTAAGGAGAGGCTAACCTCAGCACCTATAGTCACTGCACCTGACTGGACACTCCTATTTGAATTGATGTGCGATGCAAGTGACTACGCAGTGGGGGCATTTCTTGGACAGAGAATTGACAAGGTATTCAGGTCAATCTACTATGCTAGCAAAGCCCTCAATGATGCTCAGCTAAATTATGCAACAACAGAGAAAGAGCTGCTAGCCATAGTGTAAACTTTTGAAAAATTCAGGCCATACCTCATTGGGAATAAGGTGATAGTATACACTGATCACTCAGTCATCAAGTATCTAATGACTAAAAAGGATGCAAAACCCCGACTTATACGATGGGTGCTGCTGCTACACGAATTTGACATGGAGATCCGTGATAAAAATGGGACAAAGAACGTGGTTGCAGACCACTTGTCAAGGCTAGAAGTGGAAGAGAGCCAAAACACCAAGGATGTGCAGATAAATGACTACTTCCCGGACGAGCAATTGTTTCAGGTAAGTACTAATGCAAATTTACCTTGGTTCGCTGACCTTGTCAATTTTCTTGCAGCAAAAGTGTTACCATCAGGAATGACGAAACAGCAGGTGAAAAAGTTCTATTAAAAGGTAAAACAGTACTAATGGGAGGAGCCAATTCTCTATAAGCACTTTACTGATCAAGTCATAAGGCGGTGCGTACCTGAGGATGAAATGCACAAATTCTCACTCATTGTCATACCTTGCAATGTGGTGGGCATTTTGGGGCATCACCGACAACAGCCAAGGTATTGCAGAGTGGATTCTATTGGGCAACACTATTCAAGGATGCCAACACCTTTGTGAGGGGCTGTGATCGTTGCCAAAGAACTGGGAACATGTCAAGGCGCAATGAAATATCCCTAACCGGGATTTTAAAATTAGAGTTGTTTGACGTTTGGGGGATTGACTTCATGTGACCGTTCCCAACGTCTTTTGGGAACCAATACATTCTTCTTGCAGTGGATTATGTGTCCAAATGGGTCGAGGCAGTGGCTACTAAAGAGAATGATAGTAAGACTGTCTTGAAATTCCTTCAGAAAAACATATTTACAAGGTTCCGCACCCCAAGGGCCCTCATAAGTGACGAAGGGAGTCATTTTTGTAACAAGCAGCTTGACACCTTTCTGGCATGCTATGGAGTCTACCACCGGACCGCTTTGCCATACCACCCTCAAGCCAATGGGCAGACTGAAATTTCAAAAGGGAAGTTAAAAGCATACTGGAGAAGACAGTGGATGGAGCAAGAAAAAATTGGTCTATAAAGATGGATGATGCACTCTGGGCCTATAGGATAACATTCAAAACTCCCATTGGGATGTCACCATATAGGATGGTCTTTGGGAAGGCATGCCACCTACCGGTGGAGTTGAAAAATAGGGCATATTGGGCAATGAGAAAGCTGAACATGGATGCCAAAGCAGCAGGACATAAAAGGCTGTTGCAACTGAATGAGTTAGATGAGTTCCGGAACAACGCCTATGGAAATGCAAAATCTATAAGGAGAGGGTCAAGGCATGACATGACAAAAATTTGAGCCTGAAATAGCTACAGCCTGGGCAACAAGTACTCCTATTCAACTCAAGACTGAGATTGTTCCCAGACAAGTTGAAGTCCAGATGGTCAGGGCCCTTCGTTGTGGAGAAAGTGTTCCCCTATGGTGCAGTCGAAGTGAGAGGAAAAGAAGGTGCTCCATTCAAAGTGAACGGACAGAGAGTGAAGACATACTTATTGAATGACACAGAACAGATCAACTCCGCTATCAGTTTCAAGCCACAGTGATGAAGAACTTGCGTCCGGCTACAAGACGTTAAAGACAACGCTACTTGGGAGGCAACTCAAGGTTTAATTTATGCAATTTAGTTATGTTTGAACAATCTCACTTGTGGTATTTTTGTGGTGTTGTGATGACAGGTGAAAGAATGGGACACGAAGCACAGAAAAATATTGAAGGAAGAAAATCGGTGCAGCGCCGCGGCGTCCAGAAGCAGGGCCGCGGCACCGAAAGTCCAGACATATGCAGGAGTTTCAGAGTCGCGACACCAAAATACAGGGCCGCAACACCGATAATCAGAGGTAGTGCAGGAAATTGGGCGCCGCAGCGCCGAAAAGCAGGGCCGCGACGCCAATGAGAAATTCCCCAGAAAATGCAGTATTCGCCTCCACCACCACCAATTTGAGCCGTTGTATGTCTGTAAGTCGTCTTTTTTAATTTTTAAGTCTTTTACACATTTGAGACAATGTGTAGTTTAAGTTTGGGTGAGAGTTTTTATTCTATTTCTGTTTTTTGGTCTTTTTTATTATGTTTTTGTGTTTATATGAGTCAATTTGTTTTAATCATGCATGTTATAGTTGCTTGAAATGCCTAGTGAATTAAGTAGGATAATGTAATGGAATGATATGCAAAAATCTGTGTGTTTAAGTTAAATATGCCAAAGATTCATGAAAATCTGATTAGTTGGAATATTTTGTGTTTAGCCTGTGTATGTCAATTGCGAAAAATGTCATACGTGCTTGTTATTCGAGGCGAACTAATTAGGATGTACATGTTAGGGGGAGGATTCAGACATTTCTTTGATAGCCCTTCTTATCAGTCATTTCCCACCTTGCACTTAAATGTATCCCTAGTCATCCCCGTTGAGCCTAAAATAAAAAGCTATTTCTTTGACACCCCAGATTTCCTTATGTGTCATAAGCAATAATTGATGATAGGGATGAAAAAAGAGTGAAAAAGAAATACAAAAAGAGAGCGAAAATTATGCACCCCAATTAAAATATGGAAAAGCTTAAGTTTGGGGGTGCCGATGTGAATATGTGTTATGAGCTCAACAAAAAGAGAAAGGAGATTAATATGTATAAACTAAAAAGAATACCGCAAAGAAGGAGAAAAGAGTTGAATGAAAAGCGCTTATGATACGTAATTGAGCCTAAATGCCTAATCTTACCTACTCATGTCTAAGCCTACATTACAACTCTGAAAAGTCCTGATGATCCCTAGTATGTATGTCCATGATTAATGGAGAATAACAAGTGAACAGACTATATTACTTTGAGAAAAATGAAATAAAACTGACATGCATAGGTTAGGTATTCATGCTTTCAGTGATTGTGACTGAAATGAATCTGCGAAATATCTAACTTGAAATTCTAAATTGTTTAAATGCATGCTACATCTATTCCTGCATATTATCCTAAATAAAGTTCATGTGTTTCTAAGTGACATTGTGCAGCTGCTTGACCTGAGTCTTTGAGTCTTTTGATTTTTGTTTTGTTTTGTTCTTTGCTCGTGAGCGAGCAAAGTTCAAGTTTGGGGGTTTATTAGGCATATTTTATATACCCCTTTCGAGTCTTTTTTAATTAGTATTTTACTCGTTTTTGTTGTGTTTAGTATAATATTAGACTTGTTTTTCTTTCTTTTGAGTCACAGCGGTCCAAAATGAAAAATGACAAAAGGGAATGAAAAAGGGGCATAAAAGGAGCATAAAAGGAGGAATCCGAGGCAGAAAAGGACAGAAAATAATGACCCGGACGAAAGCCAGGCATCACCGCGACGCCATTCATCAGGGCCGCGGTGCCGGAACTGCAGTATACCCACAGAAGATTGGGCGTCGCGAGGCTAGTCAGTAGGGCCGCGACGCCGGTACGGAAAATCCAGTTCCGAAGTTAAATTGGCTAAGGGCAAAGTGGTTCATAGGGCACGAAAATTGATGAATACAAAAGCCGTAGGGATTATTCTTGGAGATGGTTAGTCATTCTACAACATAGGACAACACAAGACAACAAGAAGGCTACAATTGGAGACTTAGTCGCAGTAATTTCTTTTCTTTCGTTTTTAATTCAGTTTATGTATGGATTTCATGTTAGTTCTTAGCGTAACTATGACTAGGAGCTAAACACTTTATTAGAGCTTTCCTTATGAATCGCTTGAAACTTCTATTCATGAATTAATGCAGTAGTTTGATTTCCTCTTCACTTGATTAAGATTTAGTCAATAATTGATATGAATGTTTGATGATTAATTGATCACTAATTATCATAATATATATGATTTTGAATCAAGAACCGAGATGAGAGATTTGGATATGTTGTAATTGACTAGACATAGGTTAAATTCGCGGACGACAGTACCCTGATACTTGTGTAGCATAATAGGTTGTTGTTCTTAATCCTCATATGTAGTAAATCCTATCATAAAAATATAGAAGGGTTTTGCAATGGGGTTGAGTGATTATATATCCTAACCGGAATATAAAACAGTCTAGTTAACCGCTATCTTAACGAAGAAGGAAAATCATTCTAGTTGCATTAAGGATTGAATAGAGTGGATAGTCGAGGATTTTGAAAGCCCTAATCCATTCATAACTGATTACAACTTAAATAGTTTAATTAATTCTTGCAATTATTCTTGTAGTTAACCGAAAACCAAACTCAAATATCGATTGCCAAATAGATAACATAAAATAGATGAACGGTAATTAAAAACCAGTCTCTGAGGACAATATTCAGTCTTATCATGTTATATTACTTGTCAACGATGCGTGCGCTTGCGTGAGCATTCGAAATATCGCTAACAAAGGCATGGATAGAAAGTTGTATATGCTCGGCAAGATAAGAGAAAGGAAGTCTCGCGACTTGGATTAAGTGAAGTGCGTTAAGGATGAGAATGGTGAAGTGTGGTAGACAATGCACATATTATACTGATATGTCAGACATACTTTCATAAGCTTTTGAATGAAGATGGAGACATGAATATCGTGTTTAGGGGGTTAGAGCATTCCGAGAGTCATAGAGATTTTGGGTATTGTAGGTGCATCAAGAATACATAGGTTAAAGAGGCTATCCGTAATATGAGGAAGGGAAAACTGATCGGGCCTGATGAGCTCCTGGTAGACTTTTGGAAGTGCTCAGGGGATGCATGTATGGATTGACTGACTTGGTTGTTTAATGTCATTTTTCAAACGTCTAAGATGCCAGCGGATTGGAGGTGGAGTTCAATGGTCTTGTTGTACACGAACAAGGGCGATATTCAGAGTTGCAATAACTATAGGGATATCAAGTTGCTAAGACACGCTATGAAAGTCATGGAAAATGTGGTAGAGTTAAGAATGAGAAGGGATGTGTTGATATTCGAGAGCCAATTCGAATTCATGTCGGGTTGATCAACTACATAATCTATTTATCTTGTCAGGAGATTGGTGTCAGCAGTATAGGGACAAAAAGAGAGACTTACACATGGTTTTCATTGACCTACAAAGCATATGATAAAGTCCATTGGAAGGTATTTTGGAGATACTTGGAGTCTAGAGGTATACTTGTGGCCTACATTAGGGAAATTAAGGACATGTACGAGAATGCCAAGACTAGAGTTAGGACATTGAAAGATGATTTCGAACACTTTCCGATCGTGATGGGTTTGCACCAAGGATCAACCCTTAGCCTGTTTCTAGTAGCCTTAGTGATGGACGAATTGACATGACATATTCAAGAGGAGGTGTCATTGTGTATGTTATTTGTAGACGACATAGTTTTGATTGACGAGATGCGTAGTGACATAAGCCATAAGCTGAAAGTTTGGAGAATGACTTTAGAATATAAAGGTTTCAGATTTAGCAGGACTAAGACGGAGTACATAAAATACAAGTTCAGTAACGTGACACAAGAGACAGATGTGGAAGTGAAGATCGAGACACAAGTTATACCCTAAAGAGAGAGTTTCAAGTATCTTGGATCCAAAATACAGATAAACGGAAAGATTGACGATGATATCGCCTATTATATTAGAGAAATGTGGATGAAATGAAGGTTTGCCATGGGGGTGCTTTGCGATAAGAAGATGTCGCCTAGGCTTAAAGGTAAGTCTTACAGAGTGGTGGTTAGACCAACATTGTTGTATGGGGTAGAATGCTGGCCAGTAAAGAATATCCACATTCAGAAGATGAAAGTAGCGGAGATGTGAATGCTCATATGAATGTGTGGTAATACTAGGAGAGATATGATTAGGAATGAATATATACATGACAAGGTCATACAAGGTCGTAGGAGTCAGGAGAGGTAGAGGTAGGTCGAAGAAGAGTTGAGAAGAGGTGATTAGACGGGATATGAACGCGCTCCAATTGACTGTGACCTTAAATAGACATATTTTTCGGAGGTCTATCGAAAATAGTCTTTCTACCCCCAAAGTTAAAGGTGTGGTCTGCATACATCATGCCTGCCCCGAACTCCATTTATGAAATTACACTGGGCATGTTATTGTTGTAAACTTGTAATATCAATTAGAAATCATATAAACAGTTTAGAATGTGAGAGTACTCACAAAAATTTGTATTTACATCACAATTCAATACACTACTCTCTAGAGAACATAATACTAATGCGAAAACAAGAAAATGAACATAATGAATGTGGGATTTGAAGAGTGATAGTGGAGGTCAAGTTTTATGAAATAATAAAAATGTGTTTGGGTAGTTGTCTTTTTTATTGTTCGTAAATAGCTATAGTAAAAATAAAAATAAAAATAAAAATAAAAATAAAAATAAAAATAAAAATAAAAATAAAAAGAAGTCTAATCTGAGGATCCAGTGTTGACCCATTTAACTGGCCCATAACAGAAAATCACCGTAACCCAATAAGAAGAGCTACATAAAAAAACCAAGCTCACACTTCTCCTTCAGCTTCAAAGGTACGTTTGAAAACTACATTGTTGATTTCATTAGTTATTATTTTTTGAGTTTAACTTCTATATACTGACAGTGCAAATTATTTTTATACTATCAGTTAAAGAAAGAGCGTAAAGGTAGAGTTCAATCGTGGCGGACGCCTTCGTCTAAGGATCTTGACTCGATTCATCTTCCTCCTGGGGAATATTTGAGGTCTGAATCTTGATTTTCATCTTCGCCTACACAGTAAATAATGTTATTAAGTGTATCCAGTAGGATTCTGTTAAATATACAATAGGTATACCATCACTAAAAAGCTAAAGGAATAATTACATAAATCTTCCCTTAAGTTTGATTTTTTTTCAACTTACCTTCTTTGTGGTTATGCTTACCTTTTTTTTTTCGGTAATAATTTTTAACCTAATTATTATTAACATAAAAAATTATAATCTAACTAATTTTTCTTTTATGATACATTCTTTTGTTTAATTAATTTTAATTGTAAACATTATTTTAAGAAACAAAAATATTTTCGACTCCATTATTATTCACGTGCGTACATATTTAATTTTTTTTATCTTGATATATCTTAGATTTTAAAAATAAATGTAGTGCATACACTGTTAAATAAATAGAGAAACTTACGAAAATAGCTATATTTTGTAGGCTTCTAATCAATTATAGCTATTTTTTTTTTCTAATTACCGTTCGTAGCTAGTTTTAGGTTTTTTCGCTTGTATTTTAGTGCATTTGAATACACGATTCTGTTGTATCCTAATTTCTTGAGCAAGTTATTGTTGGAAATTTATTAACGTGAAATAAAGTTAATCCTATTATTTATGACTCGAACAATTGGGCCCAGCACGTATGAAACCTCGTTTCTACACACGTGCACACGTGTACCAAGAATCATAAATTTTCTTAGTGAAAGAGATATTGGTACGTATACAAAATGTTTGAGACATTAAATGATAGCCGATTATTGGTCAAATGACGATGGTTTCACGTTGGTATATGAAGGAAGAAGTGTATGATGTGTAAAGATGAAACGAATCAGAAACGCCGCGGAGCCTCGAAGGGTCGCGACGCCTTACCGTCGATTCACTGGAGGTTACTGGAGTTTAGTCACCACGGCGCCTTCCCGAAGGGCCACATCGCTTCGATTCCAGTAGCTATTGTCCATCAAGAGCCACGTCGCCTCCCCGAAGGGCTGCGGCGCTTCGAGGCCAGTGAGCACGATGGGAGACGAAAAAATATGACTCTTGGGCTTGTTTTGGAGCATTAAACCTCCATTACTTCCTACATGAATTTAGTCATTATTTGGCTGAATTGTAACCCCATATTAAGTTCCATTACATGGTCATTCAAGGCCATTACTTGGCTAGATGAGAAGTCATCTTCATCACACTATAAATGAGACTCAAAGCTCAATTCAAGAACACACTTGAAATCTGAAACTTCTTCTTCTCTTGCTATCTTTCATACACTCAAAATGTTCTTCTTTTTAGTAAACACTTGAGCTATCCTTTGTTCAATTGTTTGTTGCTATTTTATCTTGGGAGACAAGTTGCCAATAGCCGTTAAAGGATTAATACGAGATAATATTATATTACGGCCGGGTGTTAACACCCAACTCAGCAAATCCTTATAGTAGTTGTTTTTTTTATGACGGGGGAACCCGCAACCGCTATTTTTTTTACAAGTGCGCACTGGGTAAACCCTCGGACTGACGCAATAGCCTGCAAACCACGTCAGCCAGGTAAACCACACTTGGCAAGCCATGTGTGACAGACTCAACCAAGAAGGTGTTGGCAGGGGGAATCGAACTCGTGACCTTTCGGTCCTGCGCTCTGCTACTCCACCAACTTGGTTACTCTTGCGGGTTATAGTAGTTGTTTCTTGTTTCCATTTCCAGATTGTAACTTTTGTTCTTGTTGCTTCTTTCCCATTTACTTGTAAGTGGCTGGCCGGTCGCCGACTTCGCCCCGCCCCCGACCGACCGACACACCGACCCGCTTATAAAAATAAAAATGATCGGGGCTCGAATCGGAGTGGTCTGGTCCGTCCCGACCGCCAGCCTCGATCCCGCCCGACTCGCCCCGACCCCCGCCCCGACCCCGCCCCGCCCCGCCTGGGCCCTCCTTTGAAAATAATTGGTCCAACCATTATTTTACATTTCTGGCATTGACAACGACCATTTTAGGCCTCCCCTCCCCAACCCCTACCCCTTTATATTTATTTTTAACCCCTAAGTTATTATATTTACACTTTAACCCAATTTTTCAACTATAAATACCTCATTCATCTTCTTATTATTTTCACAAATCTTTCTACTCTCTAATCTCTCAATCAATTATCAATCAATCTCTATACAACATTGTATACATATTCAATCTATTTATTAATTTGAGAATTGGGAGTGAAGTTGGCACCTAGCTTGATGATTCTCTCTCGATCAAAGTTTCAATTTTCAACCTTCGATTACACGTCGACTTACGCTTGGCTTGGGTACATTCGTTCTCTCATTAAATTATTATTTTGTCTTTATTTCATTTAGCACATTTAATTTCATTATCTTTAACTATTTATTAGCATAATTAAAATGAAAGGACTAAGAGGCATGTTGGGTAAGGGTAAGGGTCAGACTTCTTCTAGTAGGGTGGTAACAAGTGGCAAGTGGTACTTCTTCTAGTATTCTGCTCCACTATTCCTAGACAAGATGATTTTATAGATCCCAAATGTTTCCTGAAATACCATATGATCTTGACACAAATGATTATCCTCAAATTGAAGAAGATTTTAATTTAGATGACACCATAGATGATGATACACCTACTAATGAAGATGATACATCCACTAGTGAAATGCCTCCTATCCCCCCTACTATGAGGCAGGTCCCAAGAAACGACCATTAAAATCGGTTGTATGGAAATATTTTGACAGGACGTAGCTAATCAAGTAGTTGTATGTAAAACTTGTAAAAATATTTATTCTTTTAAAATCGACAAGGTCATGGTGGACTGGGGTTTAGGAAGACACCTATGCAAAAACACAAAGTCTTGCACGCCCAATACATGATTGAAAAAATGGTGAAAGCGCCCTCTCAATCTAACAAGGTTCACATACTGCTTTGGAAAAGTACATGGTCAAATTAACCTCATGATGGGGAGTCAGAGGCCCTAAATACGATAAACATAAAGATAGGGAATCACTAGCAAAATTAGTCACGTGAGGGTTTGCCTTTTTCATTTCTGAATCTCTGGTTTTATTCATTATATTAGAGATATGTATAATCCTCGCTTATAAAGGTTTTCCTAGATCAACTGTTAAAAGAGATGTATTTAAATTTGCACATGAATATCAATGATTTACGTTATGCATTATATCATTTAAATTGCAAAGTCGCTTAACTTACGATATAGTCGTAGTACTAACGACCATGATTATTTAACTAGAACTGTCATTGGATAGATTATAAACGGTCTATGCAAAAACGTATTTTAGCATATAGATATATAGATAGTAGGCACATCGGTGAGTTTATTTGTAAAATATTTATTCATCAAGGATTATTACTTTAATAACTGATAAAGTTATGAGTATTACATTAGATAATGCATTTTCTAACAATTCGCTATTAGTATTTTAAGAGATGTTTTAACTCCGTCTTTTCCAAAACATTTTCATATCAAATGTGCGTGCCATATTTATAACTTAGTTGTAAATGATGGTATTTCACTTTTTCAAGATATTCTTGAAAAAATACAATTTGATATACAATTTATTTTTAAAAATAATAGAATTCAACAGAAAGAATATAAAAAAACTTGCCACGATTGTGGACTATCTTACAGAAAAATTCCCGAAGAAGTACCAACTAGGTGGAATTCTTTATATGACCAACTAGTTGTTGCTTATGACTATAGAAAATCTATTACTTTATTTTTTAACGCCATAATAAAAATTCAAATGATATGATTGTGGATAATGATTGGGAGAAAATTAGAGAACTTATTGTATTTTTAGAAAATTTTCAACGAGCAACAAAAGAATTTTCTACTTTATATTATCCTACTATTTCAACTATGTTGTTTTATATAGCTATAATATTTTTACTTCTTAAAGAATATATGGAAAACCCGCCTATATCTGCACTATTAAAAATGTTTATGAAATTAAAGAAATATTTTATTCCTATTCCCTATTTATATTATTGGTGTCAGATTAAACCCGACTATTAAAGTAGATGGTTGTAAAAGTCTTATTGAAAATATTTATAATCAGATGGACGCACTATCACCTCCAACTCCCAAAAATTTAAATGTTGAGCCACCTATCAACTAACGCTAGAAGAAGTGTTGAATAGCGTAGAAGATGAATGCAAAAAGTATATCGGCATTACCAAAGAAGAAAGTGCTAGTAACCAACCGACTTTTGTACCATCTTCTTCTTCTTCAACACAAAGCAAAAGGCATCGCTGCTTCGGGCTAGCGCTTTAGTTCTATTGAAAGCCTCGTAAATAGAATGTGCGGTACCAAGCTAACCAAATTAGCGAAGTTCGATGTTTTTGTTTTGTAGGTAATTTACCTTACCAAGCAATTATCAATGAAGAAAGGAAGACTTGCTGAAATATCGAGCGAATGAGAAGACATTTCCGACACTTTCAATGATGGTCCGAGATATTTTGAACATTCGTTGCCATCAATCGCTTCGAAAGCGCTTTTTCTCAGCAGATTTCAAATAGAGAGCACGACACTCATTAGCCGGAGACAACTTGAGATGGCGGTACTATTCGTAGATTGGATACGAGCTGAGGCGAGGCGCACAACCGTAGATTAACGAAGAAGAAGACGACAACTACAACGACATTTTATCTGAAGGCATGAGTAGCGACGTGGAACAAATTGACCAAGATATACCAATTCCAACCGAAGAACCACAAGAAATTATAAAGAAACTAGAAAAAATATTTTCAAATTGGTAATTTATTTCATTGCAATTTTTTAATTTTTCTATGTCTTTTGCAATTTTTTTCAACAACAGTACACTACAATGTTGTAATTTTGAATCTTGTATATTTCAATGAAATAATTAATAATATAAGAGGCACAAAAACAACATTGGGATGTTTTTTTACACTCTTCTTGTCTTTGTTTAATTATTTAGTTTATACTTTATAGTTTATAGTTTATACTGTTATAGTTTATAAATATATTATATATATGAGTATAATACTATAATTATAATACTATAAGTCTATAATATTATAGTATATGTATATGACTATATGACAAGTATATGTTAATGTTACTTTGTTAGTAATTTAGTATTTTTAATTTAGTGAAAAAAATTTATAAAAAAAAAAAAATTCAAACCCGCTGCATCTGGCCCCGACTTCTACCCAACGGACCGGACCGGACAGACACGTTATGGTCCCGCCCGACCGACTCGCCAGTGCCCAGCTCGACCCCACCCCTTTTCTCCGCCCCGACCCCGCTTAACCCGACCCCGGTGGGCCCGGCCCGGCCCACTGGCCAGTCCTACTTGTAACCACAATTACAACTCACAATCTTAAGACAATATTCGCTGTTAGCAACAACATGACTGGATTCAACACTGAAACATCCGCTACTGCTCAAGGCAATCCTAAAAATGCCGAAGACTAGTTCGCTTAGGTGTCCTTGTATGAAATGTTGGAACATGTCATATCACTCACCAAAGATTGTGTCTGAACATCTTTTTATGGGATAAATGGTGATTATAAAACATGGATTTGGCATGATGAAAGATCTAAAAAGTCTCATCCTAGAACAGATGACCAGTTTGGCCCCCAATTTACGGGTTGTGATGTTGGTCGTATCGTTGACATGGTAACTGACGTGTATAAGAGTTGTGGAAATAATAATTCTTTTAGAGAGTTAATTGAACAAGCTGAGAAACCATTATACCCTGGATGTACAAATTTCACTAAATTAAGTGATGTAGTTAAACTATTCAACATCAAGGATAGATTTGGGTGGTCGGACAATAGTTTTTTAGAGTTATTGAGTCTTTTATCCAAGTTGCTGCCAAATGAAAATGAAATGCCAGTTTCTTTATATGATACCAAGAAGACCATGTCAGTTTAGGATTAGAATATGTGAAGTTCCATGCTTGCCCAAATGATTGCATATTATACAGAAATGAGTATGCAGGGCTCTTTCTAAATGTCTACTTGTGGTGTTTCTAAATGGAAGAAAAAAAATGGCAGTGATGAAGATAAAGTGGGGGTTCCTGAAAAGGTTTTGTGGTACTTTCCTATCATCTCTAGATTTAGGCGAATGTTTCAATCTTCGCAAACAACCAAAGACTTGACATGGCATGAAAATGGGAGAGTCCGCGATGGAATGCTCCGACATCCAGCTGATTCAAAAGCTTGGAAGTTAATTGACGACAAATGACCTACTTTTGCTTCTGACCCTAGAAACCTCCGCTTTGCTTTATCAGCAGATGAGATCAATCCACATAGCTCTTTTAGCACTAATTATAGTTGTTGGCCAATTATTTTTATGACCTATAACCTTCCCCTGACTTTGTATGAAAAGAAAATTTCTAATGTTATCCCTTTTAATTTCTGGTCTACAACAACCGGGCAATGATATAGATGTTTACTTAGCACCTCTGATTGAAGATTTACAACTGTTATGGAAAAAAAGGTTGAGTGTTTTGATGCCTATAAGCAAGAGTCATTTAATTTACGGGTTGTTTTAATGTGGACCATAAATGATTTTCTGGCTTATGAGAATCTAGCGGGTTGTACGGTTAAAGAGTACAATGTATGTCCATATTATGGTGTAGATACTCCTAACTGTTGGCTTAAACATAATAAGAAAACTGTTTATGTTGGACATCAACGATGGCTTTCTAAGGATCATGAATTCAAAAATAAAAAAAGTTGTTTTAATAAGAAATAGAAAAAGGAGGCAGCCCCTAGACTATTGAACGGTGAGGAATATTAGGGTTAGTTAAAGACACTGATAACAAATGGAGGAAGCAGAATGTAAAAAAACATAAACGTGGGGATGGTAAAGACAAAGTGTGGTGGAAAAAGAAGTCAATATTCTATAATTTAGAGTATTGGAAGCATTCGCTAGTGAGACATCAATTAGAGTATTGGAAGCATTCACGTTGACATTTTCATAGATTAGAAGAGCCTTTAGTATATTTTCAAGCAACGTGAGTTGAATCTTAGATAGAAAAAATGGCTTGAATTAATAAATGATTATGATGTGGATGTTCTCTATCATACGGGGAAATCTAATGTGGTAGCTGATGCTCTTAGTCGGCGATCTATGTGAAGCTTAGCTCATGCTGAAGAAGATAAGAGAATCATGATGAAGGAAATTCACCAATCAGCTAGTCTAGGAGTTCGACTCATAGACTTCGAAGATGGTGTTGTTGTTGTCCAGAACAAGTCTGAATTTTCCTTAGTAGCTGAAGTGAAGGAGAAATGGTTTAGTGATCCCTATTTGTTATAGCTGAAAAAGGGGGTATCCACAAACATAAGACTATGTCTTTCAAACAAGGGGGAGATGACAGTACTTTGAGGTACCGATGCAGGTTATGTGTTCCAGATGTAGATGGACTCAGAAAGTGAATTATGGCGGAAGTGCACAATTCTAGGTATTCTATCCATGCAGGTTCTACAAAGACGTATCAAGATCTTAAAGAGATTTATTGGTGGAATGATATGAAGAGAAATATGGCAGATTTTGTAGCTGTGTCCGAATTGTTAGCAGGTGAAAGTCGAGCACCAGAGGGTTGGTGGGTTAGCTCAGAATATTGATATTTCGCTTGGAAATGGGAAATGATAAATATGGACTTTATAATAGGTTTACCTCGCTCGTCCCGAAGACATGATTCGATTTGGGTGATTGTGGATTGGCTTACTAAATCAACCAACTTTTTGCCAATCAAGACCACACATTCAGTAGAGAATTATGCTAAATTATATATCCGAGAAATTATCAGGCTTCATGGGACCCCAATGTCCATTATTTCAAATCGTGGTGCTCAGTTCACAACACACTTTTGGAAGTCTTTCCATAAAGGATTGGGTACCAAAGTAAATCTCAGCATAACGTTTCATCCACAGACAAATGGCCAGGTAGAGCATACTATTTAGAATCTCGAGAACATGTTGAGGGATGTGTTCTTGATTTTTAAGGTAGTTGAGATGATCATTTGCCTCTCTTTGAATTTACTTATATATCAGTTATCATGCTAGTATTCATATGACACCGTTCGAAGCTCTGTATTGGTGAAGGTATAGATCGCTGATTGGTTGGTTCAAAATTGGTGAAACAGAATTGTTAGGACCAGACATGGTCCATCAGGTTATGAAGAAAGTCAAGTTAATTTAGGAGCATTTGAAAATGGCTCAGAGTCGCCAAAAGTCCTATTCAGGTGTGAGGTATAGACACTTAGAGTTTCATATTGATGATCGAGTGTTTCTGAAAGTCTCGCCTATGAAATGTGTCATGAGATTTGGAAAGAAAGAGAAACACAATCCCAGATATATCGGACCATACATGATCCTATGAATAATTAGCCAAGTGGCTTATGAGCTAGAATTGCCACAAGATTTAGTTGTTGTACACCTAGTATTTCATGTATCCATTTTGAGAAAGTGTGTGGGAGACTCGTCATTAGTTGTCCCTACCGAATCCATCACAGTTAAGATGGCCTAACCTATGAGGATATCCCCTGTGGCTATTTTGGATCGTCAGATTAGAAAGTTGAGGACTAAGAAAGTTGCCTTCGTGAAAATGTTGTGGAGAAGTCAGAAAGTTGAGGAGGCTACATGGGAAGCTGAAGAGGACATGAAGTCCAGATATCCATATTTATTTGAAGAGAAAGCACAGAGCATCCAAGGTAAAACACCTACAGTATTCATGTCATGTCCATTGCATATCCATGTCTCATGTTTCACGTTCATGTATTCAATACTCATGTCTCATGTCCCCATGTTCATGTTTTCATGTAATCATGTCATTTTGTCCCCATATTTCATGTCATGTTTCTTCATGTTCATCTACTTATGCCATGTCCAGTCTAATCCCTAACCATGACCCATCATTCGAGGATGAATGATCTCAAATGAGAGATATTGTAACACCTCGTACCTTTAAACTAAGTCATGATCACGATTCAGGAGTTTAAGAACCTATATTATGCACTTTCCATGAATTCTACATGTTTTCCATATTTTATGCAAAGTATATTAATTATTTATGTTCATGCTATATCTTATACTTGTCAACCATGTTTACAAGTCATTATTTCTCAAACCATGGGCTTTCTAGCCAAATATATTTTATGTTCATATTTTTTAAAGTTGCAGAGATCACAGAAAAGTCTCAGACATCCTGAAACTACGTTTTCCAGCTTAAGATAAGGATCTCCCCGTCCAGAGGATGATACCTTCATGTTACCCCTTGTGGGACTATTGGATCCATCATGTCTCGTACCCCGGTAAGGTACAATATGTCTTAGATGATCATGCAGAGATCAGACTCCACGTTCACACGTGCTGGTTACATATCGATTTTGTTCATGCTCTCCCACAGATATTCAGATGTGCAATTTACAGATTTTCTACATGTTATTATATTCATGTCAGATCATGTTCATGTACATCGTTCAGTTTCAGTTTCATGTTCCTATTATTTTATGTGCTTGCTTATTCTTCTAGTTGCTTTAGATATGGTATAATTCAAATGTACTAACGTCTCTTTTTCCGGGGTCTGCACTTCACGGTGGAGGTACTGAGTTTCAGGATGATGGATCTGCATATGTATCAGCTATTTGGTGAGCTCCATTTCATTCAGGGTGTCAGTTGGTTGTTTTCATGATTATATTTTAGAGTAGAGGTATCCAGGCCTTGTCATGTAAACAATTTTGCAATTAGACTCATATTTTTAGAGGTTTCATAGAAATATAGAATAGTCTAGTTAGCATAGAATGACACTATTATTTTCAGACTTATCATATTTCCAGATATTTCCTCTATGGTTTATCGTATTATAATTCAGCCACTTTGCATGTTTTACATCATTACTATTGCATGTTTTTGATGCCTATGTTGATTCAGTAAGTCATGTGGTTCGCTCAGTCACATGAAGTCAGGCACCGAGTGTCATGTTTCATATAGACCATGGTTTGAGGCATTACAAAATATCCTTTGAACCCCAATTCTCATTTGCGATCAGAGTTTGAGACCATGCAATTTCATAGCTCAATCGCAACCCGACTCAGTTGGCACCATGCGATCGTGAGGCCTTGGCTCACGATGTCAATCAATACAACTCCCCATGTTCACTCATGCGCACATACGTGACCGTAAAACAGCCCCACGCGATTGCATACGCTTGTTCCACCTAGACTCACGATCGCGACTCCCTTATTCGTGATCGAGAAGAAGAAAACTAGAGACTGCTGAAACCAGTATTTTCTAGTTCTCAAATTTTCGATTTGATACTCGAACCTCACCCAGGACCATTTGAACGCAAACCAAATATGCGACCTGAGTATAATAGACATTACGAACTTGCTCACTCACTCAAAACACTAATCCAAAATTGTTAAGACATATTTTCCGAGCAATCCTCCTTTCTCAAAATTTAAAATTAGACAACCAAGTACCCAAAACACACTGGATGCCTCGGAACCCGAACCAAAAACTTGATTAAGTTATAAATGACGTTCCGAACATAATAAAATTAATGAAACTCAGTTATAAACAATTTTACCCAAAGGCCAAGTTCTAATAAACCCTTTCAATTTCAAAATATAAGAAACTTTTAATTAGGATTTGCTTTTCTAAATGAACTCGATTTACCTCGAGAAGTATGCCACCCCTCTCAGCAAGCTATAAACATCGAAATAAGATCATAGAAAGGTTAATTTAGAGATAATAGGTCCAAAAATTTCTAAACGATCAAACTGGTCGTTACATAGTAGCTCTGAATACTTCCTAGTATCCGTTCCTCTGATGATTGGTGGGGCCATAAAAATTTAATCCATTCAAGAATTACTCCCCTTCACGAAACTCAAGAGTTATGCTCTGTGCGGATTCGACTGCCCCATAACTATATCGAATCCGGATCCTCCAGTCATAGTGGAGTCCTCTTGATGCCTAGTGCCGAACTAGATTTGTTTTTTTCCAGGGTTTCCTTACACCACTGTAGCTTTAGGGGCGTTGGTGTATCCAGAATACCATTATTGGATACAACTGTGACCACCTGTCTGTGTGATGGTTTTGTGAAATGTCACATAAATAGGTAACGCGTGTTTTAAATTGACCAAAAATGACGTGTTTGACTGATTAAAACATCATTTTTATTATTTATTTAGCACTTTTTTAATTCAAATTAAGACTTACACGATTTTTATTTCATTTTTAAAATTGTTTTTAATAAAAACAAACTAAATGTTGTCGTTTTAACATTATAAAAATGAAAGATCAAAAACTCTATAAAAATAATAAGTGTCTTCACGCTCACACAATTAGGTTTTTGCTTCCCCCACTTTACTTACTCTCAGTGGTTTGATTTTTCTTATTTTATCTTAGCTATTAATCTGGAAAGATAAATCAATTCTACTTTCAATTTGTGAAAGTGATACTTAATTCAAAGACAATCAAATTAAAAAAACTAACCCTAAAACCCAAAGCCGACACAGTCCACGCCGTGTGGCCATTGCCTTAATATTAATAAAAAAAACAAAGTGGACATCTACTCGTTTCCTTTAAATCGACCGGGTCCGACTCAAGAGCACCGCGACCTGGCCCAACACACTCTACGCACAAAAGACGAACCCCAATCTTGTTTAGCATTTTCCAAACGAAAGACCTAGCACACGCCGCTCTTCCTCTCTTAGTCTCCCATGGCCGAAAACGACAAAAGGTGCAGAGCGTCAGAGCTTTCACAAGTTGTGTGCTCGTCAAAATGGGGCAAGGACATTAATTGCTCTTGCCCAGTTCCACCATACGATCGCTAATACGCAGGTAAGGGTCAAACCCTCTAAATTTTACTTTAGTTGATGAACCTAAATGGTTTTCGTTCGATTTGGATTTTGAATCTACGATTCCTATTGGCTATGTGATTTATGAGGGAATTCCCCCTATTTCTCACTATCACACATCGGATCCCTCGATTTTTCTAGGGTTCCACGAGTTCTATAAATTGAACACTTGTTCTTCATTGTTAGAGGTCCACATGTTTGTATCTGAGGCTTCTATATTTTTAGGAGCCATTATCGAGCTAAATTTGATTAATTATAGCTTAATTGGGATCCAAGCCCTTTGGTGAAACCCTAATTAGCCTTAATTAGTCCTCACAGACTAAAATCCTTTTTATTTCTGTGTGTGCGAGTGCAATTGGGTGTGGAAGCTGAAGTTCAAGCCTCTACCTTGACCCTAGGCTGCCCTTGTAAAAGATAATTGCCTCTCCTTCATATATTTTTTATTTATTTACGTGTTTCTGTGCAAATTTATGATTTCTGAGTATGTTTAGTTAAATTGAATGTGTTCACTAGTGAATAAAGTTGATTAGATGCTAAAAAGCTTGACTTAGATTGCTTCTGTTTAGTTTATGAAGTAGTTTATGAGTATCATATAACTAGCTTAAGTATTATTTAGGTTTGTAATGAATGATTAATTAACTTAATTATGTGTTAAATCCTGCTTTAAGGATGTTCATGTCTGTTTGCCTGTTTAGATAGTAATTCTCTTATTGATATGATTAATAAGTGATTATGATTAATTTAAGTGTGACTTGGTGTTAATGTGAGTTGTAGTGATATGGTTTACCCATGATGTGTGTTTCTTTATTTGTATGATCCAATACATGAAATTTGTCACTCTATTTTGCCTATGTTTTGAATTAATATGAGCTTTGATGTATTTAGCATGGTCATGACTCTGTTTTGAAATAATCTTAAGTGTAACAAGTGGACATTAGAATTGTATAAAGGTAAATAAGACTTAGTAAAGTATAAAAAGATCAAAAATATCTCTTCATGCCATATAATCCAAAGTATGAAAATTTTGTGGTTTCTAGCAGTCCACACTTAATAGATCACAATACCATACACTGCATCTACAACTTGCTTTTTGAATTTGCTCCAGTGTCTTCTCTTGATCCCCATCAGAGTATTGTATACTGTATCCAATTGCAATGAGTTGCCTAGCCAATTCTGTAGGCTCCTCCCATAAGTCCCTTATTCAGTTGCAGTGACAAAACAAATGATCTGCAATTCTCAATTTTGTTATCCTCATATAGTACATGTGAATCACATTGGATGTCCATACCAAGCATTCTATCTTTAGTTAACAACCTTTCCTGAGCATCTAGCCATAGGATGAACCTGTGTTTAGGTAGTGCTATCTGTGCCCAAACCAAGTCAGTTGTTTCCTCCCTTGGTGCATCTCCCAACAGTGCTAGATATCCCTTTGTGACAGAATATTTTTCAGTGCCTGTTAGACTGTAATGCATACTACTATACCATGTTGTCATTCTATCCTTCAATTTGTGTAACTTCTTCCAATACCAACTGTTATCACTGGGAGGAATATATGTCCAAAAATCAGTGTTTGTGTGCATATAAAGCTCATGTACCCATTTCACCCAAAGCAAATCTTCTTTTTCCATAATCCACCGGATCAGTTTTTCCACAAATGCAATATTCCAGAGCTTACTACATATGGTGAAATATGTTAAAGTATGACTTGTTTTATTTGGTCTGCATACTTGAGTGATTATATATTTAGTGAATCTTTACAACTTTTGTTTTAAGTTATATTTACATGTTGATATTTTATTCAATGGCGGACACCACTACAACCTGGTGGTATCGAGTGTGACTATTGTTTGATGCGTTTTATGAAAGAGTTGATGCTAGACTCGACTTTAATAATAAATAATGTAAGTACTTCTATACTTAAATGATAGATCATTAACCATGTTAATTGTTACATCATTTCAAGCATTACTAATTATTTTCTTTTTGTGATTTATAGTTCTACGACAACCACATGTACTCACAAGAGAAACTTGATGATATTCGTGTCGAGTGGAGATTGTATTTTTCGAAGATACTTGCTGAAACAAAAGTTAGTAAATTAAATGTTGATGAGTGAACATTTTAGATTGATAAGATACTTGATTAACAGTGTTTTAGTCTTTAATTAAACACTTTAATAGCATTTTGAATGATTATCCATTTTGGGAAGATTTTGTACAACATATTCTAGTTATTCAATGTATATTTTTGGTGTTATTTAAATTTTTAGTCTCATTTCATCGGTGCACTCAATTTGTAATATTGAAATTAAATTTCCAAAAAAAAAATCCCGCCACATTTAATTGTTCCGTCAAATTTAATTTTTGAACCATATTAAAATAAATTCTTAATTTAATTGAAATTAAAAAAAATTGAATAAAAATTTAAATTTATATGACGAGTTTGAACCGTCACATGTCATGTGAATCTGAATACGTCATCCGCTTTGTGTGTGAGTTAGAACCAATCACATGTCGTGTAATGTATCTGAGAACCTCCATCCGTTTGTGACAGTGACAAATATGACACTTACGGGAACCGTCATCTTAGGGGTTAGATGAAAGTTTTTACCTATCACCGTAGGGTATTATTGTAGTAGTAGTTGGAAATTTACTAATGTTGAATTAAGTTTAACCCATTATTTATGACTCGAACAATTGAGGTCTCGCACGTAGGAAACGTCATTTCCACACACGTGCACACGTAGTGCCAAGTATCATAAATTTCATTAGTGAAATAGATATTGGTACGTGAGTAAACGTTTGAGACATGAAATGATGGATGATCGTTGGTTAAATGACACGTGTTCCACGTTGGTAAATGAAGGAAGAAGTGTACGAAGTGTAAAATCGAAATGAGTGGGAAAAGGGCCGCGACGCCGTAGAGGCAGTGTGGCTACGCCACTATGTCAAGCTAATTCTTTATTTAGTCATCGGAGCTCGGTAATGGCCGGAGGCGATATGACCGTTGGAGACAAAAATAACTAACTCTTGGGCTGATAGCCGTTAAAGGATTCATACAGGAAATATTGTCTTAAGGACCAAGTGAATATCACTGAACTCAGCAACACAACTATAACACTACCAGATTTACTTTCTCTTGATTTCAGGTTATAAAGATCAAGGGGCTTGCTGCAGTACCAACCTCAAGGTCCAAGACTCCAAGACGGATTTAAGACTGAAGATCAAGATCTTCAACACTCATTGTTGTTGTAACAACTCATGTTAGGCTTCAAGCATGTTGTATTGTAATTGTTTATCATTTCTAAGTACTAGTAGTAGTTGTACATTATTCTCGTACATCCATTGTAAATCCCAACAACTTAAGACAATATTGGTACTAGTGCTAGAAAGATGTATGCCAACAGATCTAGTCTTGGTTTTGGGTCTCTCTTTGACGATAATTACAGATCTGTTCCGTCAAAAGGGAGATCTTTGTTGAATGATCCTGAACTTGAAGATGTTGATAGCCATGCTAGCAATGATAAGGTCAAGGAAGAGTTGTTGTCATCACTCCGGAGAGTGGTGGAAACAAGCGCTCACGAGAGGTGGATGATATCAAACGGGACAAGAGGAGAACCTGAAGATGGTGTTCCATCTTATAGCAGAAAGCCTCCATCTTATGGTAAGGAGGATTTGGACACGTGACTAACGTGGGCCATATTCCAAAGTTATGAGTTAATTAGTCTTCCTTGTCCATAATACGGTTAGAGAATTTTTGAATAAAAGGGAATAAAGCAAGACTAGGAATATGAACTGTTTTCATTAAAAACTTATATTCCCTACACCCTAAAATTAGAAATTGGACTACTCACCTTCCCGATTAAAGATTGAACTGTTATAAACAACGGCCTAAAAAGAATGGACTTAGATTGTAATAAACTGGATTTACGGACAATCCTAAGCAAGGGAAGAGGACTAAGGACAGGGACTAGAGGACTAGAGACAAACTTGTCACCGTTTCCGATAGAAGATCCGTATTTTGACAGGATAGTAGTGGACACTTAGTCATACAAATCCTACGGGCGACTGGAGTGGTCCAGATCCGTCACATGACATGACGATATTGGACACTCAGTCATACGAAGCCTACGTGCGACTGGAGTGGGTGAGAGTTTCCAAATCTTAAATGAATTGAAGGCAAAAGAAAGGAAGAAAGGAAATTAGATACTCAGTCTGCCAAGGCAACTGGAGTGGGCCAGAATATCTAGATCTCATACGATCCGGTTACGCCCTAACCACGGGCAAAAGGTTGTTCATGTGAAGCAACACCACCTCCAAAGTAAAAGGAGTTGAAGAGGTTGTCCTCAAAAGGACTTAAGGGAATGGGATCACTCTAACAATAGGTGATACATGTCCCAAACTTGGTTCAAGGACGTTGTTGGTCAAACTTGCTTGAGTCTAGTCCAACATGTCTACAATAACTAAGAATGGTACAGTAAGTGTTACACCTCCTAAGTTTAAGACGATAATTAGACAACGTAATTAAGGAAGTAAGATTTGAATATTGGATATAAAGTATAGTTATATATATGCTAATCCAGAAATTAATATACAAAGGATGTGAGTCCGGAATTTTTTTGGCTACAACGAGTGTGACATTGGAAACTTATTATGATAGTTGTAGATTCCCGTAATGGACTAGTGTCGTATTATATATAAGTTATGACAACGAGGATACGAGGTCTTATGGAATTTTTAAGATTTAAAAGAAGTGTGGCATAAGGTTGATTAATTATGGGAATATGGACTAAGTATACAATAAAAAAAATCAGCACACTAACACACCTTAAGACCTATCATCTTCCAAACCTTAATTCAAAAACACCTCTCTCACTTCTCTCCTCTTTCTCTATAACCAGCCGATACACCCCTATTCCATAGCAAAAAATTGAAGCTTTCATCTCCTTCTTCCTAGATTAAGTCTTCTACAAAATTATAAGCCAAGGTAGACACCAAAACAGTGGGTCACGACATCATCAACTGGACCGAGAATTGCTCCTGGAAATTCCAGTTTTGAAGATGAATTTTTGAAAGAAAAACGTGTAAGAATGATGGATTAAACTTGTAGATTACATGCATGTCACTTTGAGTTGAAGAAATGGTGAAAATGATAAAGCAAATTGGAGCAGTTGGATCGTGCATATAGGGACTGTTTTGGGCTAAAATTTAAGGTAAGAATTCTTCTTTTTTATGGAATATTTGGAAGATTAAATGATGTTGTAGTTAAGAGATAAACTCATGTTAAAGAAGAATTGGAAATAAGAGATTACATGTGATTGTTGTTGATGTTGTTGAGCCGAAGGGAATGGCTATTACCGATTTTGGGGACTGTTTTGGTATACATTGGCTTTGATTGTTGTTGTTATTATTATTATTGTCACTAATTGCATGTTGGAATTGAAAAGAAATCTGGATATTTAAGTTGTAATTAGATATATGGAAGTATTGAAATATGAAATTGGATTTTAGGAATCAAGAGAAGAGTTATGGAATTATGACATGTTGTGGCCGAGAACTTCATGAACTTATTGGACATTGTTGTGAGGTATTAGGGGCTGTTTTGTTAAGATTATAATGCTGGAAATTAACTTATAAACATGTATATATGTTGTGGTAATTACTAATACATGTCTTAAAGGAATTAAAGTGTAGAAATGTGTTACTTTATATTCTTGTTATTGTTGGTATATGGACTGTTTTAGGGGCTGATTTGATATGGATTAAGAGGATGAATTAACATGAGAAATAAGTGAGTTGTGGATGTGCATATAAACAGGGGAAGTGCTGCCCGAATTTTTATAGAAAAGAGAGTCGTCATTCGATATAAAGTGTGCTAGTAATCATAAAATTGACGGACGTATTACCATTATTATAGGTTGAAGTACTAGACGAGACGTATTCTAATATTGAGTTGGTTAGTTCGACTAAAAGGTATGTGAAACTATCCTTTCTTTCTTTTGGCATGATTGATAAAACATGAGTGTACGACAGACGTAATTCTATTGAATCCTAATTCTTAATGATATGATAATGTTTTGATTTTCTAAGTAATAGTTATTCTATTTATTCCATTGAGAGTCAAATGATGATTTAATTTGTATAAAGTTACTCATGATATTTTATTCGTGCGGATATGACTATATGATTTCACCGAGTCCCAGAATAGACCGGGTACGATATAAGTGGACAGGCATCCACGGTTTGTGGACAGGTATCCACAGTTTATGGACATGTATCCATATATATGACTTCATTCACCGAGTCCCATAATGGGTCGGGTACGACATATGCTATGATTTCACCGAGACCCTCACTAGGGGTTGGGTACGGTATGTATACGTACATGATGATTCTATGGACATACATCCATGATTTTGATATGATTCTCATTTATGAGGCACAATGATTCTCATTTTTATAAGACACAGTTGACTCTTAGTTTTATATGACACAGTTGAATGGTAATTTGATTATTATACTTGTCTCATGATATCTTTTGGCCATTTATGATCTTTCTTACAGTACTTCATGTTTTACATACTCAGTACATTATTTCAGATCGACCCCTTTACTCGGAAATGATTCATTCCGCGTATGCAAGTGCTCAGTTTTGTGATCCTCCAGTCTATGATTCCTGTTAGTTGTTGGAGAGCTCCATTGATTCAGAGCTTAGTCATTTTGGTACATAACCTTATTTTTGGACTTATGCATATTTAGGGGTACGACGGGGCCCTGTCCCGTCATATTTCATTATCGTATTCTTAGAGGTCTATAGACAGTTGTGGGTGGTAGATGTGTTTTGTATATGTGTACGGTTGTGAGCCGTTTGGATATATTTATGTACAGTGGCGACCTCGTCGACTTGCTTATTTTGTTATATGGTTTAGCTGTGACTCCACAGGAAACAGGTTTAGTATCGATGTTTACATTATCATTGAAGAAAACTTTACTTGAGAAGGAAAGAGAAGTAATTGCTCAAGGTTTTATAAGAACCCCGCGAGTGCCTGACTGTCCGGAACTAGACGTTCCAGAACTATAGGACTCGAAAGTTGTTGACTATCCGGAACTTAATGTTCCAGATCTACAGAACTCAGAGATTCTAGATGTTGAACCGAGACAGAACAAAAAGAGGGGACAATGACTTGTTCTAGGCCTTCTAGCTTATATGGTTGAGAATGAACCATGGACAATTGAGAATTTTCATCTCCCGAAGCGCTTCTTTGGAAAGAAGCTAAAAGAGAAAAATAAAATCCATCAGATAGAACCACACTTGTGTGATGGTTGATCTTCAAAAGGAACCTCTGGGTTGTAAAAGTGGATACTCAAATTGAGTATAAAGTAAATGGATCTACTGACGAGTATAAGGCCTCGACTACTTGGACATGTTCTCCTATGTGATAGCTTAACCTCCAGGGTCACCGCAGTCTTGCATGACATGGATGATTGAGACAACCTTCCTAATAAGAGAGTTGGTTTGATGGACTATTGGGCTTCTTCCGGAATATCCATTATGGTCCCTGAAATGTTTACATTTTGGTTCTGGAAATTCCAGATAAAACAGAAATAATGAATCTGACTACAAAAACATTGACTCTAAAGCTAGAAAGCCAATAGTTAGAAAATCGAAAGTCCAATAGTGGAAGAAGAAAGTAATACCCAAGGGGTATGAGGTCCCGGGGAAGAGAAGAAAGTCTGTCGACTTGTCAAATCTCTGTGTGGATGAAACAGGCCCGAAACATTGGTACGAAAACTTTGATAGTACTCTACTATCGAAGGGTTTCTCTATTAATGAGTGTGACAAATGTGTCTACATGAAATGTAATTCTGACTTGTTCGTCATGATGTGCTTTTACGTAGGCGACAGGTTGATCACAGGAATAAGTCCTAGGTTGATCCTAGAGACTAAGAGTACATTGAAACTATGTTTTAATATGAATGATATGAGTATTACAGATGACATCTTAGGAATTGAGATTTCTAAGACATCTAACAGACTGGTCTAAACCAAACTCACTTGTGAGGCGTTTTGACAGTCTCGTTGAAGTCACAAATGGATATGAATAATATAATTGATTGGAATCATGGTGAACCCATATATCAGGAGCGATAGACGTAGGTCACATGTAGTTCAATGTATTTTACACACTATAAATGACATGGTATCGACTCATAAAGAAGATCAATTAAACTAAGGTTCACTCGTGATTCTGAAAATGATCAATAGAAGGCTTTAAATGAGATGTGACGACATCTGAATTATCCGCTTATCTATGGATTATGATATTCTGGATGTCCAGCAGTTCTGGGAGAACATAGTGATGCAAACTGGACATCAAACTTGAAAAACACCAATGCCACAAGTGAATGTGCATGGTGTGTCTTTGCAAAATCCTCTAAGCAAACTTGCATCGGCCGATTTGTGATGGAATTAGAGTTTATCGCTTTGTACAAAACATGATGAGAAGTTGAGTAACTTCATGACCTCTTAGAGGATGTCCCTTATTGGGAGTAACACGTGCCTTCGTCAGTTGTACATTGTAGAAGCACGGATGACGACGTCTGAACATATCTGTCGCAGACATAAGACCGTATGACAGTTGATCGTGTGACACATCCTTAGTTATTAAATCAAAGGATATAACATATACTTTAACTTAAGGGACTACCCGAAGATCAAGAGTTTTGTCGGTCTAGGGGAATGGGCCTAAAACCCAAATCACTAAGAACTGATACCGCGGACACCCAACCTTTCTGACTGGAGATCCTTGGAATTAGGTTCAATGGGAAATTAAGTCATAAAAGTTCAGTGGAGCGCTTCGGTGGAAGCAAGAGCACTTCGGATAATGATTTCTACATAGAAACATGGATCCAAGGCCGTTCCTGTGATAGACATTAAGTGCTACATGCAGAGTGGGTAAAGGTTAAATTTCCAAAACCTATAATGATCCTCAATGATTGAGGTTAGGTTTGGGGAAATTTTTAATGGTGTCTAACACTTGTGAAGTGGGGTATTGCAGGATACCTTGTAGGAGACCACCTATTTAAGTGCGAGGACTGGGCACCTCAAATGAACGCATTTAAGAATCCAAGTGTGTCCACGGCCACAACAGACAAAAACATTAAGAAGAACAGAGTAAGGAAAGTTGTTTTTGTTGGTACTATTGTCTTGGCTTACACTAAACACTGACGGTTCAAGACATCGCGTTCACCGCACAATAAGTAAGTCCGATGGTATTCTACTATGGAAGGTTCAAAGCTACGACTACCTATCCAGATGCAACATCGATCCGCCGAAAGATTGCTAGAAAGACACCATGTGAGTGTGCCAAAATCTCTTTCAAGAGGGGATTGTTGGAAATTTACTAATGTGGAATTAAGTTTAACCCATTATTTATGACTCGAACAATTGAAGCCTCACACGTAGGAAACATCGTTTCCACACACGTGCACACGTAGTGCCAAGTATCGTAAATTTCATTAGTGAAAGAGATATTGGTACGTGAGTAAACGTCTGAGACATGAAATTATGGATGGTCGTTGGTTAAATGACACGTGTTCCACGTTGTTAAATGAAGGAAGAAGTGTACGAAGTGTTAGATCGAAATGAGTCGGAAAAAGGTTGCGATACCGCCGTAGAGCCTGGGCGCCGCGACGCCACCACCCTGCGGCCACGGCCACGTGCGCCTCTAGGGTAGGTGCGATGCTAATTCTTTATTTGATCATCGAGCTCGGCGCCGCGCGCCGAGGCGATGACATTGGAGACAAAAATAACTGACTCTTGTGCTGACTTTGGAGCATTAATTCTCCATTATTTGGCTCATGAATTCAGACATTATTTGGCTGAATTGTAACCTCAAATTAAGTGTCATTACTTGGCTAGTTGGGAAGACATCTTACACACACTATAAATTGAGGTCCTTGACTCAATTGTAGAACACACCTCATTCTTGTATAATTCAGATTTTCTGAACCTCTTCCTCTCTAGCATATCTTTCTCACACTCAAAGGTTCTTCTTGAGAAACACTTGAGTTTCCTTTGCTCCTTTGTTTAGTTGCTGTTTTATCTTGGGAGACAAGTTTTCAATAGCCGTTAAAGGATTCATACGAGACAATATTGTCTTAAGGACCAAGTGAATATCACTGAACTCAACAACGCAACTATAACACTACCAGATTTACTTCCTCTTGATTTCAGGTTATAAAGATCAAGGGGTTTGCTGCAGTAACCTCAAGATCCAAGACTCCAAGACGGATTTAAGACTGAAGATCAAGATCTTCAACACTCATTGTTGTTGTAACAACTCATGTTAGACTTCAAGTCTGTTGTATTGTAATTGTTTATTCTTTCTAAGAACTAGTAGTAGTTGTACACTATTCGCGTACATCCATTGTAAATCCCCACAGTAGTGCCTCGAGTCCAAACATGATATCAGTTTCTCTTGCAAAATAGACTATAGCAAGTTAGTCGAGAGTTTATAAGAGGTCAAAGTAACACCACAATTGTCCTATCCCCACATACGGCGCCAAACTGTTTTCTCCTAAATCCATAGTAATAATTTAATTTGCTTAGTGGCTTAAGAACAAGCAGGTTAAAGTGTTCAAACAATTAAATAAATGATGATAACATACTAAGTGAAAAGCGATATGAAATGATATGCAATTAATAATGAACTGTATAATCGAATAAGGAAAAGTAAGTAATGCCTTATTGAGATGTCTCTGGGGTTGTTGACCGGCAATTCTCCGATTATAATGACTACGTGAGCTTGAGAACTTGAGAGCGATGGAGTAAATGTGTAATAGTACTTAGTGATGAAAAATCAGATGGGTTAAAAGTGCGGGGAAGGGATGCTTTTATAACCTAAACCTAAGCAGCATTTTTCTTTATCACACGCCCCACTCTGATGGCCAATATCTGCACATCTCATGTGATGTTGAGATACGCCAGGGGTGAATTTCGGATTCTTCGGGATCGGTTACAGTTCCGACTTATCTTGACCATCAACTTCTTTGGACGTGGTCAACTACCCCGGCCAGGTTCGTAAGTTGAGATCGGACTCGGTTTTGCTGACTAACGTCTGGTATGTCTCTATTTTTCACGCGTCAATCTCTGATTCTCACAGTTGTCCAGATCGGATTTACCCCATACAGTATACTGTATACATAAGTCCTTCCTTTGTATACCATTCCTTATTGCCACTCAGCTTTATTTTAGCTATTTGTTTGTATTATCTACGCTACAAGAAATTGGTTCTGAGAGAGCGACTGTAATCGCCATTTTTGGGTGAAATATTGCCCCCTTAGATTAAAGGAGACGATTTTTAGTCGTTCTTCAACTCGCCTAATTAGTCGCATTGTCTTAGATCAAGAAGGACTATTTTTCAAGTCGTCCCCTTTGTTTTGGATCAAAGAGGGCGACTGGAGTCGCCCTCTTTGAGATTTATCTAAAAGGGTGACTACAGTTGCCCTAGCTCTTTTTGGGTTGGTTCAAAAAAGAGAAAAATTAAATGTACCAACTGTGATACGAACCCTGGTCTGAACTGTGACACTGTACTATTCTACCACTAGACCACTAGCATTAATCACCACAAATACAACCCTCTGTCAAGAATCGAATCTGAGCATCAATACTTGTTATATTTATACTCCTCATAATCATAAATCCCTTGGATTCAGATCCGAATATTTCAGATATCCAAAAAATTGAATATTCGTAATTTACGGATCCAAATATTTCGGATATCCAAAAAATCGGATATCCGTAATTTTCGGATAATTTCGAATCGGATTCGGATTTGAATATTTTGAATATCCAAAAAATCAGATATTCGTAATTTTCGGATAATTCCGGATCCGAATATTTTGGAGATCCAAAAAGTCGGATATCCAAAAAGTCGGATATCCGCAATTTTCGGATAATTTCGAATCGGATTCGGATTTGAATATTTCGAATATCCAAAAATCAGATATTCGTAATTTTCGGATAATTCCAGATCTGAATATTTTGGATATACAAAAAATTGGATATCCTCGGATAATTTCGAATCAGATTGAATATTTCGGATATCCAAAAAATCAGATATTCGTAATTTTTGGATAATTCCGGATCCTAATATTTTGGATATCCAAAAAATAGGATATCCGCAATTTCGGATCGGATTCGGATCCGAATATTTCAGATATACAAAAAATCGAATATCCATAATTTTTGGATAATTTCGGATCGGATTCAAATATTTTGGATAAAATTCGGATTGGATTCGGATCCGAATATTTCGGATATACAAAAAATTGAATATCCGCAATTTTCAGATAATTTCGAATCCGAATATTTCAGATAAAATTCGGATTGGATTCGGATCAGAATATTTCGGATATACAAAAAATAGGATATCCGTAATTTTCGGATAATTTCGGATCCGAATATTTTGGATAAATTTCGGGTCGGATTCGAATCCGAATATTTCGGATAAATTTTGGATCGGATTCGGATCCGAATATTTCGGATATACAAAAAATCGAATATCCGTAATTTTTGAATAATTTCGGATCGGATTCGGATCCGAATATTTCGGATAGACAAAAAATCGGATTTGTTTTCCCTTTCTTGCATCTCATTTTATTTCTTAGGTATAGCTCAAGAGCTAACTCAAATTTTAAAATAACCCTTTCATTTTTATGCATATATATTTATTGAAAGTTATTTTCTGTTATTTACTTTTTGGTGACTTATTTAGCTTGTTACTATTTTGATTTGCAGAAAACAGAAAAAGCACGACGATATTTGAAAACGAATGACAAATTACAAAATTAGGAAGGAGTACAAAATAAGGAAGGAGGAGGGAAGAACGGTGGTATCTTACCTACGATTTTGAAATGAAATAACATGGAGTTTTGGACAATATTAATGAGCAATACAATAACATAGAGTGTAATTAGTTTTAAAATTGAGTGAGTTTATATTTTAACTTTGATTTGAAATTTTAACATTAATTGAGGACAGTTAATTATTTATTAGCATTCCAAGA
Organism: Przewalskia tangutica; assembly: GCA_029844215.1. Classification (NCBI taxonomy): domain Eukaryota; kingdom Viridiplantae; phylum Streptophyta; class Magnoliopsida; order Solanales; family Solanaceae; genus Przewalskia; species Przewalskia tangutica. Next base: position 102,718,868 of record CM056734.1, on the reverse strand, counting down.
TAAAAAGTTCATTTTTTTTTTTGTATAAAGAGTAGTAATATGGAAATACTTAATATTAATATAATATTTGGAAGAATATTAATACAGATTGGTACGTGTAATAGTTAAAAATAAAATTTGTGAAACACTTAATTTTTAGTACCAAAGCTTTTTAATCGGACCAAAAGGGGCGACTTCAAATAGTCGCCCTTCTTGATTTATTATTTATTTTTAATAAATTCGGACAAAAAAGGGCAACTTGGAGAAGTCGCCCTTTTTGGTCCGAACCAAAAGGGGCGACTTCAAATAGTCGCCCTTCTTGCTTTATTATTTATTTTTAATAAATTCGGACCAAAAAGGATTGTTGACACCCAATTTTGACTCATCTTTTAGTCATTTTTTGCAATTTTAAGCATTTTAGGACACCGCATTTTATCACCATTTTTGACATTTTTGTATATTTTTTACCTAACATTCTATGTTGTTTTATTTTTTGTAAATTGACACCATGTTTTTACTTTAATTAGGTATTAAACATTTTTAAATATTATGTTATTATTGTTGCGCGATCATTTTGTTTTACTAATTTTGCATCTCTTTAAATAATTAACTGACATCCCGTCTTTACTTTTAATCAGGCATTAAATATTTGCTAAATACTGTATTTTATTATTATTGCATCGGCATTTGTATTTTAATAATTTTGTATCTTTAAATAATTTTCTTTTAAATAATTAATCCATTTTGCATTTTTTGCCAAACCAGTCCAGTCCAAGGCACAATCTGGACCAGTCCAATCCGCCAAAAACCGAAGCTCAAACTGAGGCCCAAATCACATTTCATCTTTTCCCTCCAATACCCAATACCCAAAACCCAATACCATAAACCTAAATACCCCATATAAATAAACCTTACCCCCCCCCCCCCCATTTAAAAAACCTACCCTACTTCTACCCCAGCCGCACAACATTACCCCTCCATTAAACCATGAGCCGCACAGTTAACTCCCAGCCGTCTCACCCTCTCTCTAAAACCTACACAGCCGTCTCACCCTCTCTCTCACAGCCCTTCGCCTCCCGTCGCCACCATCCCGTCACCGTTAAACCTCCACAACTGTCTCACCCTCTCTCTAAAACCTACGCAACTGCCTCACCCTCTCTCACACCCTCTCAGCCGCAACCCTCCCTCATTTTATATTTACCCTTCGCCTCCCGTCGCCACCATTTCATCACCGTTAAACCCCCACTGCTCCCGTCGCCACCATCCCGTCGCCCTCTCCCTTATCCCCTCCCTCACACACACACACATCGCACACAATAACTCACCACTCCCGTTACCGCCGCTGCCCGCTGCCTTTTCGTGTTGTTAACTTCGGCGATAACACTGTTTGTATCTCTTTTGTTGGCTATGTTGGACTGATTTAATGTTATTTTCTGATCTTTATGTCTTAACAGAGTTCTTGGAAATTCTAGCGAACCCTGTTTTTGTTCTTGGATATCTGTTGTTGGTATATTTGGTCGGAGACTGATTTGATTTCTATTTTGGTGATTCGCCGGAGTTTTAGAACTCCGCAGCTCTCATTGCTTCCGCATTTTATCGCTTCGCGAATTTGGTGTGTTCTGCTTTCAGGAACTGTTTTGACATTTTCGCCCTTTAACTGGCTTTGTACTATTTTGAATTTTCCGGCGATGTTTGTTGGCTACTACTTTGCTGTTCTCTGGTTTGCGTTGGACTGATTTTTCGTTGGTTTTGCCATTGGTATGCTGTTTGTCGGGTTTAGATTATTTTGGACTATTCTGCCCCTCCTTATTATCTTTATTAAACTGATCGGAACAAAATTTTCTTATTTCCAAGAGAACAGATGTTATACTGTTGGATATTTTTACTGATTTAGAACAAATACTACACTATTGGTTAACTGATTTTGAACAGATACTACACTTGATTGACCGATGAAGGAATCTCCGTCTGATTTTCAAGGCCTCCCCTGTACAAAAGACGGATTTATTTTTGGCTTTATTTATTAATTATTGCTATCACTTTGAAATTATTTATTTTATTACTAATACTTTTACTAAGTGTTTATGCAGGTACCCAGAGATCATCTTGTGCAGAAGGCCTAAAAAGGGCTACAGATGTCCCGGAGTTTTATCTTATGTCGCAATTAATTCTAATTTTATTATTCTGTATTGCATTTTATTTTAATTGTAAATTATGTAAAAATGCTTAGAATAGGTAGAATAAAAGTCAATATATAATTAACCTAGGTTTGAACGGATAACCACAAGTTAGCGGATCTTAAAGGATGCCTAACCCCTTCCCTTTAGGATAATAAAGAACCCTGATCCAGAATCTCATTAATTTCGCAGATTATTAAATGGAGATTAATTGCAGTATTTTTATTGCAATAAATCAAGTGTCCTAATTCACTTAAATAATTAGGTGACGACTCCTTAAAATACATTTAGGAATCAACCATACGTGATACTCCCGTTTCGACTCCGGTTAAAATGGGGTGTTACAGATGGCGACTCTGCTGGGGATAATCAGGTTCTTGATCATAGCGAACCTAGGTTTATTATTGTTTGGTTTTATTTGCTTTTATTTATTTTAAATGTCTTAAAATTGTTTGTTTTAATCTTGTATGCTTAGCTGTTTTAATTGCTATTTGCTTTTACTGCTTTCCTTAAACTGACATTCCGCTCATATTTCTTCCACTCTGGAAAATCCACACTATCACACACTACATGCGAGGTGCGCTGGGTGCATCAGCAAAATTCTTTCTTCAAAACCCAAATTTAGGAGAGTTAGTAATATACGTGGAGTGTCCGGTCTAACCGGTGGCCACGTAGCCTTCTCACTCGAGTTGTCCGCTCGGGAACTTTGCGTCTAGTAAGCCAAATCTTAGAAAGCTTAAGATGGAGCTATACCACCTTTTTATTAAGTCATGCATGCATAAATCTTAGGTGGGTTAATCTTTGGTATTAACGCCACAATTAGAAATCCACCAAACTTGTCGACGAGTTTCATAACCCAACGACCCGTTAGCATACTATGTGTAGCGTGACAATGATAGACGGATCCAAGCCTGATCATGATACACCGAAATTGGAAAAAGTGCACCGTCATTTGGTCGCCATTTCCAGCAAAACATTACAGTTTAACGGCTTGAACCTATTTATCATAATCTCGCATATCTGGCGTTTAGGCCGACCTCTGACATAAGAGAGGTCCCATGCATATTAGGTGCACACTTGATTTGCATGTTTTTTTGTTTACTATTGTTGTCGCTAGCAATTCTGTACATATTATTTAATGCAATAATTACCCTTTTAACCCCTGTACATATCATGCTTATAATTTCGGCCACAAGCATTTGCATTTTTGCACTTTTGTTGTCACATTGTAATCAGGACTTCTACTGCGTAAATCGCTCTTGAACAACACGATTTGGACTTTGTGAAGCATCAACAACCAGTCCGGTCGAACCAAGCAGGGGAGTATTTGACTATATTGTCACGCCCTTACATTTTATTATTCTTGTGGCTTGCCTACTCTCATCCATTTGTCATATTTTTGCAGGGATGCCGTCCTCGCAAATAGTCGAGGGCGGACAACAACAACAACAACAACAACAACAACAACAAAAAAACATCCCAAGAATGAGTTGAGTTATGTTGACAGAAAGAAGTCAGCTTATACCAGATTCAATAAGGCATCACTCTGGGTCTTATATTTTGCATTTTTATACATATTTGCAAGTTTAATTGATATGTCTAGTATTGATTACATAATTCTTTATCATGAATTTTACAACATAATCATCCCGAGCTACGCGTGTCTGATTCTCACCACACGGTGTGATACGTAGGCAACCCGTCTAGGGTTCGACACCACCACGTAAAAAAAAAACAAAAAAAAACAAAAACAGAAACAAAAAGGGGGACATATTTGGTTCACCCATTCATTTCATTCATCTAATCACGGACATTCATTATTGCATACATTCATTTTTTCATTACATTCCTTTTACTTTGCATCAGTCTTATATTGAACAATAATTTGTTTTGCACAACTTTTATTTTTGCATTTCTTTCATGAATAAATTCTTTTTAAATCATACGTTTTATAACATATCTGAACGAACTACGCACACCTGATTCTCGTCAAAGATGAGATACGTAGGCAGCCCTATTCGGGTTCGGTACCCTTTATTAAAAAAATACAAAATATTTTGTTCATAAATACAAAAAATGTTATCCAAAAATACAAAAAAAAAACATTTTTTTAAGTATCATTGTTTGACTTGGTTGATACCAACACAGTTGGGAGTGTGCATAGGAAAGAACAAGTAATAATCAATATGGGTTGACTTCGTGGTAAACCATAGATTTTTTTGGTACCTCTTATTCACCCGTAAATGACATTGCCTCACATGCTTTCAAGATAAGAACGAAACCAACCTCATCGTTTCATGTGCATTGTGTGGTGAGTTTTAGAATAAGTACAATTGCATTGCATTGTGATCTAGAACTTGGACCGTGTGTTTGTTGAGGCGAAATCCTGAGTAACACTTGGTGTGGAAAATGATCGTAGGCTTTTTTTGACCCGTTTGAGCCTTTTTCAGCCTACCAAATAACATTATCCGCAGTACACCCCTTTTGAGCCTAAAACCTATTCTTTTGACAACCGCATATTACACCTATACCCTTTCTAAGTGCGTACGCACTATTCCTCTCTTGGCCCGACCTCCTTGAGCGCTTTGGAAATATGCAAGTGACTGATGAAATTCTGCGTCGAAGTTTGCAAAGACAAAAGTTGTCAAAGTCCCAAAAGGGAAAAGAAAACACAAATGACGACTTCACAAAAGAAGAAATCAAAAGCCCCGACATTATAAACAAAAAATGAATAAAATGAGAGAATAACTTTGGAAAAAAGGGGCTCCAAACGAAAGATTCAAAAAGAAGTCAGTACAGAAAAACTGGAAAAAAGAAGAAGAAGAAAGCATATCAGCATTAAAGCGCACAAATATCAAGCACGGACATAGTCCAACGCTCGAGGAAGGATTAGTCACTTTTTACCCAAATGATATCCATCCCTTTCCCAAACCTACATTACAAGCCCATGACAAGCCCTACATAATCTTATACTGAGGGTTCTCACATTAGTGGATACTTACATGACGACCAAGCCTATGGTATCACAATTGCATGCATTGAACATCCTTTTGAGTGTGAGCGTACTTTTCTAAACGTCCCAAAATTCAAAATACTGGAATATATGTGAGAAATGAGACTTTCTTTCAGTGAGGGCATTTGAAACGTGAGATTACGTTTAGTTCGAAACCTTGGTTGCAAACAAGTGTGTCGATACTTAGGTGTCTGAGGTACCATTTGAAACTATAGGAATTACCCAGAAGTCAGTCTTGGTTAGACTGGAAGTGAATAACAGAATTTCTAAGCACAATATTAATTGTTGGTATCAACTGAAGTCAGAACGTGATGCTGTCTTTCCACCTTTCAAAAAAACATGCATATAAAATAATCATTTTTGCATCATGAACTACGTCTTGACCTGATTCCCTCGACGGGATATGTAGGCGGCCACATTGACTTCGGTCCACATTGTGTGAAAAACCCATGAAAATCCTTATTTTTTGCATCATGAACTACGTCTTGACCAGATTCCCTCAGCGGGATACGTAAGCAGCCAAATTGGCTTCGGTCTCATTTTTTGAAAACTGTACAATCATTTTTACATCACGAACTACGTCTTGACCTGATTCCCTCAGCGGGATCGTGGCGACCACATTGGCCGGTCGTTTTTGAAAACTGTACAATCATTTTTACATCACGAACTACGTCTTGACCTGATTCCCTCAGCGGGATACGTAGGCAGCCACATTGGTTTCGGTCTCATTTTTTGAAAAATGTACAATCATTTTTACATCACGAACTACGTCTTAACCTGATTCCCTCAGCGGGATACATAGTGACCATTGGCTTGTCTCATTTTTGAAATCAGACAATCATTTTTACATCATGAACTACGTCTTGACTGATTCCTCGGTAGGATCGTGGCGCCACGTTGGCCGGTCCACATTGTTTGAAAAACCCATAAAAATACTTATTTTTTCCATCACGAACTACGTCTTCACCTGATTCCCTCAGCGGGATACGTAGGCGGCCACATTGGCTTCGGTCTCATTTTTGAAAAATTGTACAGTCATTTTTTACATCACGAACTACGTCTTGACCTGATTCCCTCAGCGGGATATGTCACACCATTAGAAATCTTCCCATTGGTTCGTGTGCGACAGAATGCGTTTGATTATTCTGAAAAGAGATATGAGCAATTTCCGCCAGAGTTAAGTCTTGCCCATGCGCCCCGCATAACGAAAACTGGGATAATTTTGGGAAATGCACCATGAAGAGATCATAATAAGGATTCCAAAAGCAATCAGCAATCGCAGCATTCAACAAGCATTCGCAGGCGTTCAAAGAAGTCCGCTGCGTGATCGGCTCGCAGATTCGAAGCACTGACATTCAACACGTCCGTGCAAGGACGAAATCTCAACATTTGCAGCATCACATCAATACAACCGTCATCGCGTTTTACAAGATAACATTCTACTCATACAATTACATTGCTTATAAATTCATGTGTTATCATTTTGCCTTAACAGTTATGCACTAACCTTTTGCTTAAGTCTGAGCATGCAAGCGTCAAGAGCCAAAGATACAAAGTTGACGCGAATCAATCACTCCTTTCCTAAAATTCACAAGTTTTCTTTGAAGCAGAATCTTCATATCAGCAAAGGCGGGAGGACAACAATAAGCCCATGCGGATTACAAACGCACAACGTCTATGCAATGACGTTATCTCAACCCGGGCGAGTCACAAAGCAGGTACGTCCATAAAATAACATTATTTCATTGCAAGCATATGCAACGGCCTCATCTATGTTTCGTCTATGCAACGACGAACATCTGCATCACGTCTATGCAACGACGCCATTTCATGTAAGCCTATGCAACAACTTCATCCATGTTTCGTCCATACAAGACGATAACGCCCACACAAGGCAACATTTGCATTTCGTCCATACAAGACGATAACGCCCATACAAGACGTCATTTACATTTCGTCCATACAAGACGACAACGCCCATCTGGCGTCGTTGCATCTAAATCCATACAAGACGACAATGCCCATACAAGGCGTCATTTGCATTTCGTCCATACAAGATGACAACGCCACACAAGGCGTCATTTGCATCTCGTCCATACAAGACGACAACGCCTATACAAAGCGTCATTTGCATTTCGTCCATACAAGACGATAACGCCCACACAAGGTAACTTTTGCATTTCGTCCATACAAGACGACAACGCCCATACAAGGCGTCATTTCCACTTCGTCCATACAAGACGACAACGCCCATACAAGGCGTCATTTACATTTCTTCCATACAAGACGACAACGCCCACACAATGCGTCATTTGCATTTCGTCCATACAAGACGACAACGCCCAAACAAGGCAACATTTGCATTTCGTCCATCTGAGCGATAACGCGCCTAAGGCGTCATTTTCATTTCGTCCATACAGGCGATAACGCCACACAAGGCGACATTTGCATTCGTCCATACAAGGCGACAACGCCCATCTGGCGTCATTTGCATTTCGTCCATACAAGCGACAACGCCCATACTGGCGTCATTTGCATCTCGTCCATACAAGCGACAACGCCACACAAGCGTCATTTGCATTTCGTCCATACAAGCGACAACGCCCATCTGGCGTCATTTGCATTTCGTCCATCTGAGCGATAACGCCCGCCATGGCGTCATTTGCATTCGTTCATACTGAGCGACAACGCCCATCTGGCGTCATTTGCATTTCGTCCATCTGAGCGATAACGCCGCCACAAGGCGTCATTTGCGCCGTCCATACAAGACGACAACGCCCATACAAGGCGTCATTTGCATTCGTCCATACAAGATGATAACGCCACACAAGGCGTCATTTGCATTCGTCCATCTGAGCGACAACGCCTACATGGCGTCATCTGCGTCTACTTTATACAAGACGGCGTATCATCACATCACTTCATCAACATCTACAAACACCATGTCTTTTTCAGCACCACATCACCTCCAACCCACTGTCAATCATACTTCGATACTGGGACAAATTTTGAATTTGCGTATGCCTGCTTTTATCTTCTAGCATTGCAGCAACCCAGTGTTCTCATAATTCGACACTGGAACAAATTTTAAATCTGCATCAGCTTTGTATTTTAGCTTGGCATCACAATGACCCAGTGTCGGCTTTTGCCCATTCTTTGCTTGATCCTTGTTTTAATTCTGACGATGGAAACAAAATTGGCTACAAGTCAACGTCTTTGTCCAAAAACTCTTTCATCGTCTTCGGTCAAAGAGGGACAACTGTTGACACCCAATTTTGACCCATCTTTTAGTCATTTTTTTGCAATTTTAAGCATTTTAGGACACCGCATTTTATCACCATTTTTGACATTTTTGTATATTTTTTACCTAACATTCTATGTTGTTTTATTTTTTGTAAATTGACACCATGTTTTTACTTTAATTAGGTATTAAACATTTTTAAATATTATGTTATTATTGTTGCGCGATCATTTTGTTTTACTAATTTTGCATCTCTTTAAATAATTAACTGACATCCCGTCTTTACTTTTAATCAGGCATTAAATATTTGCTAAATACTGTATTTTATTATTATTGCATCGGCATTTGCATTTTAATAATTTTGTATCTTTAAATAATTTTCTTTTAAATAATTAATCCATTTTGCATTTTTTGCCAAACCAGTCCAGTCCAAGGCACAATCTGGACCAGTCCAATCCGCCAAAAATCGAAGCCCAAACTGAGGCCCAAATCACCTTTCATCTTTTCCCTCAAATACCCAATACCCAATACCCAAAACCCAATACCCAAAACCCTAAACCTAAATACCCCATATAAATAAAACCTTACCCTCCCCCCCCATTTAAAAAACCTACCCTACTTCTACCCCAGCCGCACAACATTACCCCTCCATTAAACCATGAGCCGCACAGTTAACTCCCAGCCGTCTCACCCTCTCTCTAAAACCTACACAGCCGTCTCACCCTCTCTCTCACAGCCCTTCGCCTCCCGTCGCCACCATCCCGTCACCGTTAAACCTCCACAACTGTCTCACCCTCTCTCTAAAACCTACGTCGCCTCGCCTCTCTCACACCTCTCCGTATGACCCTCCTCATTTTATATTTACCCTTCGCCTCCCGTCGCCACCATTTCATCACCGTTAAACCCCATGCTCCGTCGCCACCATCCGTCGCCTCTCCTTATCCTCCTCACACACACACATCGCCTGCGATAACTCGCGCTCCGTTCTGCCATTGCCGCGCACCGTGTTGTTAACTCGCGCTAACCTTTGTTTGTATCTCTTTTGTTGGCTATGTTGGGTGATTTAATGTTATTTTCGATCTTTATGTCTTATGAGTTCTTGGAAATTCTAGCGAACCACATTTTTGTTCTTGGATATCTGTTGTTGGTATATTTGGTGGATGATTTGATTCTGTTTTGGTGATTCGGAGTTTTAGAACTCCGCGAGCTCTCTGTTCCGTGCATTTTAATGCTTAGTGAACTTTGGTGTATTCTGCTTCGAGGCTGTTTTGACATTTTCGCCACTTTAACCGACTTTGTACTATTTTGAATTTTAGCGATGTTTGTTGGCTCTTGCTTTCTTGTTCTGCAGTTTGCGTTGGGTGATTTTCGTTGGTTTTGCCATTGGTATGCTGTTTGTCGGGTTCAGATTATTTTGGACTATTCTGCCCCTCCTTATTATCTTTATTAAACTGATCGGAACAAATTTTCTTATTTCCAAGAGAACAGATGTTATACTGTTGGATATTTTTACTGATTTAGAATAAATACTACACTATTGGTTAACTGATTTTGAACAGATACTACACTTGATTGGCCGATGAAGGAATCTCCGTCTGATTTCCAAGGCCTCCCCTGTACAAAAGACGGATTTATTTTTGGCTTTATTTATTAATTATTGCTATCACTTTAAAATTGTTTATTTTATTACTAATACTTTTACTAAGTGTTTATGCAGGTACCCAGAGATCATATTGTGCAGAAGGCCTAAAGACTCTGAGATGTCCCGGAGTTTTATCTTATGTCGCAATTAATTCTAATTTTATTATTCTGTATTGCATTTTATTTTAATTGTAAATTATGTAAAAATGCTTAGAATAGGTAGAATAAAAGTCAATATATAATTAACCTAGGTTTGAACGGATAACCACAAGTTAGCGGATCTTAAAGGATGCCTAACCCCTTCCCTTTAGGATAATAAAGAACCCTGATCCAGAATCTCATTAATTTCGCAGATTATTAAATGGAGATTAATTGCAGTATTTTTATTGCAATAAATCAAGTGTCCTAATTCACTTAAATAATTAGGTGACGACTCCTTAAAATACATTTAGGAATCAACCATACGTGATACTCCCGTTTCGACTCCGGTTAAAATGGGGTGTTACAAGGGCGACATCTCCAAGTCACCCTTTTTGGTCCTAACCAAAGGGAGCGACTTTAAGTAGCCCCTTTTGGTCCGAACCAAAAGGGGCGACTTCAAATAGTCGCCCTTCTTGCTTTATTATTTATTTTTAATAAATTCGGACCAAAAAGGACGACTTGGAGAAGTCGCCCTTTTTGGTCCGAATCAAAAGGGGCGACCTTTCCAAGTCGCCCTTTTTGTGATGACCAAAAAGGGTGATTTGAAAAAGTCGCCCCTTTGGTGAAATTAAAAAGGGCGACTGTATGTCGCCCTTTTTGGTCCGAACTAAAAATGCATTTTTAGTCGCCCTCTTTGGTTTAAAAATCGCCATCTTTGAGGCGATTTGTTGGAGTGATAGATTTTAATATCTCGTTGTATCTACGAGATCTCAAAGATGACATATAATATTAGCTTACCCTACTTATCTAATTTAGATGATAATGCAAAAAATCAATATTTCTTGTGGTTAACAATCTATTTAAGGAACCAAAAAAACCGGAGAAAGTAAGATATATCAAATTTGAAAAATTATGAATATTCTTTTCTCAAATTTAATAAGGAAAGTGAACATAATATCTCATACACAGAGAAAGAAAAAAAACTTGAAAAAGTGCTCAAATTTGTATTATTTAACTAAAATTTTGCAAATTTCAAAACCATACTTACAAGGGATTTGTCAAAAACTTTTTGTAGATAATGATTAGATTAGTAATGCTTTGGCATATCTGAAATTCAAGAAAGAGGTGACCCCTCAAAGAAATATGATTGTCCCATATATAAAAATATTTTAAACAATAAAAGGGATTATTGCCTCGGTCTCAATTTATATCACACCATTTTCTTTTTAGTTTGTCTCAAAATAAATATCACATTTTCTTATTTGACAACTATTTAATGATATTATCTCTATTTTATTCTTGTTGGGTTCCACTTCATTTTAAAGAATTAATTGTTACGAAGAAAAGTCAACATAAATAAACACAAAAGTAATAGTAATTTGATAAACATAATAAAGTGTTATCTTATTTTTTAAATTTTGTGGTGTCAGATCAAATATTGTTACATAAATTAAAATTAAAAGGGGTAATTTTTTAAGTGGAAAACCATAAAAGTGGTGACATCCACGTCAGTACGTGGTTCATCTTTTCCTGAACAAGTCTTTGAAAGAAACCTCCAGCAGCCACCACTAATATTACCACTAAATGGAGCCACCATTCATTTGTTTGTTGCACTATTTAAAGACCTCATTTAATATTAAATTCTTTAATGGTAGGTGTCATGTCTCTCACACCCCCTTTCCCCAATAAGGTGGCCTTGAATTAAAATACGATAATTATTGAATGTAATTTTAGTAATGGAGTCTTGATAGATTGTACGCAAATTTTACTCTTATATTAGAAAGATAGAGATATTGGTTTTGATACTATCATTAATTTAAAGAAAGATGAAAAAAGAAGGCAATAGCAATAAACATAAACACCATCAAAGTAATAATCCAAGGAACGGATAGTAATAGAACACAAATAATACGTTAGTATCATTTCAACAAGCTAAGTTAGTATCATTTACATAGATTATATGTTCGTTGATTCTGCATAGATTTCATGACATTTTTAAATTTTTCTAGAAAAAATGTATTCAACGTTGTTTCAACAAATGGATTAAATGATGTCATATTCCACTTCCAGATATCTTTTATAGTATATCATTTTGTTTCTTGGTGGAGTTTTTTAATATATGGCTACCGTAAGCATGTTTGGTGTCTAATAAGTATAATATGTTCGGGGGTGATAAATCACTTCTACAAAGTTCTATTATATTAAACAAAATCAATTAAAGAAAAAGACAATTTTTCTATGTTAATAGTTTCACGGAAATAGAATGAGAATATGACTCCTTGTATGAATTTGAACAATCCTCACCTTATAAGTTAGCTTTTGAGGTTGAGTTAGACTCAAGATCTATTCTTTCATGGTATCAGAGCCAGACTCATTCCAATTTTTTGTTCACCGATATTGAGCCCCAAATTATATCGTACATGCTTCAGTTAACGAAGTATGTGCGTGTGGAAAATGTTAAGAGTTCCACGTCGGAAATGGAATAGGAGCATGAACTCTTTATATCGACTTGAACAATCCTCACCCTATAAGCTAACTTTTGAGGTTAAGTTAGACCCAAAATCTATTCTTTCATTGTAAACCTTCATCTAATTCTAATAAATATTATATTTTCAAAATAAGCAAATATTGAAAGTTTTGTACGTTGAAGTGTTTCAAGGGTGTGATACGCTCGGCATTGGGATTGGGAGGAATCCAATGAGTAATTTGAAAGATCGACTACAAGCGGCACAGTCCGTGGAGACGCTAATAAGAGCAGAAGTAGTATTGGGAGGGGGTGTATTTATGGTAGAGTTTGTGGAGGTGGGTGTGTATTTATGGTAGAGTTTGTGGAAGTGGGCGTCCGAGCAGAAGAAGGACTAGAAGTGATCAGATATGTGGCAGGGCCGAGACCTCGGCATGCAATAGGTGGGCGACAAGGCGTTGAAGTAGTGACTAGGGAGGACAACCAGGGAGAAGGAGATGTGGATTGTCGTGGTGGAGGATCAAGAAAATAAACTTTGTGCGAACGAGAATATAGCTTCATCAAACTAGACGTGTTTTGCAATGTATATTTTTTCATAGGATTTGTCGAGACACTGGTAACCATGGTGTGAGGGACTGCAACCGGGGAAAATACAAGGGTGACTTTGAAAATTCATACTGTGTCGATTATAGGGTCGAGATAGGGAAGACATAGGCAACCGAAGACCCGAAATAATAATGAGGGGAGGAGTTGAATTCCACTTCAAAGGCAATTTTCTGTGATTAGTGAGCGTGGGGAGTCGATTGATTAAATATATGACAGTTTGTAAAGCGAAGTGCCAGAATTTGGGTGGGTGAAACTCTGAGCCATTAAAGTTAGCTCGATTTCTACAATACTATATTGTAAACCATGTTTTCACTTCTCTTTCCTTAGGAGCAAATGGCGAAATCTCTCGTCCACAGACACCCCTCAATCCCGACAGAGATTGGTGGAGAAAGATAAATCATGATACTCACGTACCATGGGTGGGAGGCGATCTGCGATCTTGGAGTCATCCTCAGGAGAAATGAACTCGCCACATCACTGCGCCAGCGAACTGCGCTTTGTTAACTGTCATCGCGCAATCAATCGAAATTTACACCCCATGCGGGTTTCACTTCTCTTTCCTTGTTGATGAGTACGAGGATAACAAATTCCATAAATGACTCTCAATATATGCAAAACGACGATAAAGGTCTAAATTTACTGACCCGTTTTGTTAGACTAAATTGAAGTGTGAAACCTGTGTTCCACTAGAGAGTGAAATTGAGGAAAATTGTAAGATTATCGAATTTGCAAAATATAGAATATAACCAAGTGTTTTCGGAACAATCATTCACAAAAATAAGAAGGAATCTAAGAAGATAAAAACAGAGAAAGGCCCAAACTAATAGAATATTTATAAAATATTCTTTGTCATGTACAATTGTAGTTCAATTATAATTAAGACATGTATTTCAATTGTAATTAGGATGATTACTTACTTAGTTTGTAAATGAGTAAATAATTATGTAAAATTATATACATTGTACATAGTAATCAATAAAAGGCAGTGAACATATTCCTTCATGGTATCAGAGTCAAGCTCATTTCAATTCTTTGTTCACCGATGTTGAACCCCCAAATTATATTATTCACGCTCCAGTTAACAAGGCTGGGTGTGCGGGAGAGTGCTAAAAATCTCACATCGGATATAGAATGAGAACATGGACTCCTTCTATGGACTTAAATAATCTTCACCATACAAGTTATCCTTTGAGGTTGAGTTAGACTCAAGATTCATTCTTTATATGTGTATTTATGAGTTATTCCCCTAATCACCGTGGTTATAACTGTGACGACCTGTCCAGCCGAAAAATAATCGTTTCTCGGCATGTCATATTTGATGAGTCTCAATTTCCATTTGCCAAACTAATTTCACCACTTTCGAATTACGATGACTTCTTAAATGACGACCATAATCTCCTTCTAATCCATCACTTGTAAAATCAATCGCTACAGTCACCAGCGCCCGCCCCGCATCCCTCTGTCCCATCTCGGGTGAGCCATCTGGCCCTACATAGGCTCCTCAAAACAGCCACTCTCGGCTGCCCGACGTCACTACCTCTCATCGGCCAGTGACGACGCCCCTTCTCCCCGATTTCGCTGCCCTACTCTCGGCCTACCTATCTGCCCCAGCAGCTTCCCGATCTCGTCCACCTTCCAAACCCATAAATTTATTTAAAAATTTACAGCCTAAAAATATATTAAATTAATAAAATTCAAATATTTTACCGCCAAAATTTGTAAATACCTGGGAATTTTTTTTAAAAAGCGGGAAATAGTCAAAGTCAACGAGAAAATGCGTGACGGTTTATGCCCGTAACATATTATGTGACAGTTATTTAAACCGTCATCTACGAAGGACTTACCTTGACACAATCTACAATGACATTTATAAAAACCGTCATCCATCCCTACGGTGACAGTTTTTAATCGTCACCATAAGTCATTTTTCTTGTAGTGCATATTAAATCTTGATTGAAATGCAAGCAGAAGAAAAGATATAAAAATGCGCCAAGACTTTCATTTTTTACTTTACACATAAACATATATATATTTATATACATCAGTCCTAGACTAATATATCAAATTATTAGTCCTAGACAAGAAGATGAATCCTAAATTAACGAGAACTGTGATGCGCCGATACAAGGATGAAAAACCTTAGAGAGCACTTTATTTTCCTATTAAATTAATCGAAGAATAAATCTTGAAACGAGAAAATAGAGACGATGAAAATAAAAAGGAATAAGAGAAGAAGCTCAATTATATTCTTTAGCAATAAACTTCAGGAGTTTTGCAAAGTACTATTCAAGCTAGAGAACTAGATGCATCATAACAATATATCATATTTATATGTCGCATGGGCGTAGCTCAATTAGTTCCAGGGTGATAGATTGTCCGTAGGTAGGTTCGAGCCCTGACAGTCGTATGGAAGTTTCATTCCTCCTTTGTGGGGGATGACTCGCTGTGACCTTATGACTATGTCTTACACAGTGGTATTGATCGCGTAATTTATTTCCACTAATGTCTGCAGCCGGTCGACGGTGGGAGCCCTGTGGGCGAGGGCCCCAAATATATCATATTTATACGGGTAATATTTCACTAGACAGCTGGATCATCTAAAAGAATGCAGTTACGTATTTGAACCCAACACACAAAGTAGCTTTTACGCTTTCCTTTTTGTCTTTTTGTTTTGGATGACGGGAAGTGGGGTGGGGGTAGAGGCTGTCAACCCTTGATTTGGATGTGAATCAGGAAAAAGGAACGAAGAAAAGATACTCTAGTGGTTCTATTAAACTATATTGTGTTTAGTATGATTGGGTGGTAGGCAAGGTGAGCTAAAGTCCATCCAAGAAATTTAATTTAAAATATATTGTGGAAATAAGGTTAATTGTTTTTCGTAAAAATATAAATTATTGAATATTTTAATTATGATTCTAGTATAGTGGAAAATTATTATAGGTAGTAAATTACATAGCCACACTATGAAAGTTCGGAAGAAAGTGATGAAGATGAGGGTTAGTAGAGGCATGCTATTTTCGAGAATCAGTTGGGGAGGCAATCAAAGGCAAAAGATCTCATCCGAGGCAGCCACCTGTGCGGAAACCCGTCGACTAAACCCGTAGAAAACGAAAAACGTTCATGTCGGTGCACTCATTTATAGAAGGCATTCATCTTGTAAGAAAACGGGAAAACGATGAAGCAGTATAGGAAGAGAAATGGTGCTCATCGACCTAGAAAAGACATACGATAAAGTCCTAATGGAGGTTCTATCGAGATGCTTAAAGGCTAGAGGTGTACCTGAAGCGTATACTAGTGAGATCAAGGAAATGTATGATAGAGCCACGATCAGAGTAAGAATAGTTGGAGGAGAGCCGCATCATATTCCAGTTGTGATCGGATTGCACTAGGAATAAACTTTTAGCCTGTTTTTATGCCTTGGTGATGGATTGATGCGGTAAATTCAAGGTGAGGTGCCATGATGTATGCTATTTGCGGATGACATAGTTCTGATTGATGAGACTCACGATGGAGTTAACGCTATGTTAGGCCGATTTCCAATTGCTCACGCAAGTGTACGTATCGTTACAAGTAATATAGTTTGATAAGAACGAATATCGTCCTCAGAGACTGGTTTCTAATTACCGATCATCTATTCTAGGTTATCTATTTGGCAAACGATAATTGATTTGGGTTTGTTGACACCCAATTTTGACCCATCTTTTAATCATTTCTTGCAATTTTAAGCATTTTAGCACACCGCATTTTAATCAGCATTTTTTGCATTTTTATCTTTTAATTTTAAAATTAAGCATTATGTCTTTGTTTATTTTAATAATATTCGCATCTTTTTAAATAATTAATCAGCATCGTGTTTTTACTTTAATCAGACATTAAACATTTCTTAAATATTGCATTTTAGTATTATTGCGTCGGCGTTTGCATTTTAATAATTTTGCATCTTTTAAATAATTTTTTTTTTCTTTAAATAATTAACTTGATCTTGCATTTTGTTAAACCATCGATTGAAGACACAATTTGAATCGATCAATCCAACACCATTTCTTTTAATTTCACCCAAACTTTCATCTTTTATATTTCCTAAAATCAAAACCCACTTTTCATTTTCCCCAAAACTAAACGAACCACTAAACCTAAATACCCTATAAATAAAACCTTACCACCCTAAACTAAAGGACCCACCGCACTACCATACTTCTACCCCCAGCAGCCGTCTCCCTCACCTGATTCCCGTCTGCCCTCTCTCTTTAACCCTAGTCGTCGACCACACTCTCCTCTGCGTCTCTCTCTCTCAGCAAACCCTAGCCGTCGACCACTCCCCTTCTCCGGTGAACACCCTCTCACCACGCGCAGCCGCATGCGCAACTTCAGCTGCTCCACATCGCTTTGTTCGTGGCGAATCTCCGAATCGCTTCTCTCGTCACCAGGTGACGTCGGCATCACCTGTTCTCGTCGAACTCCCCACACCCTGTATCCCTTTTTGTCGTCTGCCTCATTGGGTGACCACCGCGGCCAGCGGAGACGCTACGGTCATAGTTTTGTTGTTGTTGCATGCATTGTTCATTCCCAAATAGTTTTGATGAAGCGGGTTTATGTTCTCGGCAATTCTTTGGAATTTGCATGCTGTTCTCACCGTATTCTGTTTTATCTTGTTTTATTTGTAGCTTTATGCCTTGTTACTAGGCGAAAATAAGGCTATGTTCTAATTTGATATGTAACTATGCTTGTCTATAAACTTTCAACAAGCTGGATCTTATTAGTGTTCTAACATCGCTTTTCTGATCTCTTTTATTGACTATACCTGTTTCCCTGATTAAGACATGCATGCTCATCCATTGTACGTCCTCATCCATTGTTCGTATATTAATATCTACTCTCATATTGTGTTAAGTTGTTCCAATGTTCCTGTTGCTATCTTGCTATCTTCCCCTTGCTTTGTGTCTATGTCTATTACTAGATAAATAGCGCTAGAATTTGTTGTGCCTCAAAATTAACTAGGATACTCTGCCTAACTATTCTAAAAGTTTGAGAAAGGGAATATGCATTTTATTTAAGAACCCGTTCCTTGAGCATCATCTCTGTATTTTACTTTAAAGTATTTCAAATTATGTATGAATGCAGCATGACGGAAAGCTATTCTTCAGTAATTCTTCTTGCTGAACTTTTCATTATGCTCTCACAAGAATAAAGGCAGGTTTAGCCTCGCCCGATAACTGCCATGCCTAAGGTTCTAGAAACCTTTTTGAATCTTGTTGCGGCATCGGAAATGGATGGTAGTAACCCCTTTGATTGTCTAATGTTCAACTTGATATTTGATAACAAGTTCTAAAACTCATTTTTGTGTTTTGTTGGAATCCTTACTTTTCTGGAAGTCACCTTGTAGAAACTATTGTGTAAAAGCCCTTTAGACAGACTAGATATCCATGATTTCCAGATTTTTGACATTTAGATATAATACCCACATTCTTTAAGATCACTGAGAACTCTCGGTTGTTATGAAGTTGCTTATGTGCTTATCCACTCTTAAAATCTGAACTTTGGTCTTCGTTTGACATACTCCACTTGTCGTTAGTTTGTTAAAGATGTGTAATTCTTGACAAATACTCATAAGAACAGCTTTTGAGTTGCCATCTTTTGATCTACTGTTCCATTTGATGGAATTACCATAAGAATAACTTTTGAACTTTGAGTTGATTCATTGTGTTCTTCACTAAATTGGCTGATATCCCCATTTTAGCTCACGCTTTGAAAGGTTCTTTTGTTATGTTTCACGCATGAACTTTAAAGAAACAAAGGCTATACCTTCCAGCATTTCTATATGATTGATTGCTATGAGCTAGTGATCTTTGGTGGATGTTATGTTACACTGGATAAGAGGAATTACTGTCGCATTTTGGTCATTTTGCTTTGTATTTACAGTGCGTAATTTAGTATTGCTATACTATGTGCGGACCGGAGCTATAAAGCATACCATTGATGAGTCGGAAAGGCGATCGAAGCATTGGCTAAGCAAATCCCATCTTGAAGTAAAGCAAGAGGTTCTTTCAAGTTAACTGCATGTATGTGATCTTCTCTGTTTACTGCTAGCAATCATAAATAATATATAGTAAGGACAAGGACTATTAGCTCAGGATAAAGAAGCTAAAGAAGAGAAAATTGCTACTTTTTGGGGGGCTAAAAGATACCACAATGGATAAATTTCACTGATGTATTCTTGGCCATTTCACTGTTGTATTTTGGGGCATTTTACTACTGATTTTGGGACTGCTTATTACTCCATTTGGGCCTGATGTTCGATGCCATTTGTGGCTGCTGTTTGATGCTTCTAATGAGTTGCCAGTCAATATCACTTGCTGTTTCATTTTGGCCATTTGCTGTAACATTTTGGCCAGGTCTCATTGAACTTTGAACTCGACGGTAAACACCGCTCCGTGAACTCGCTGTTGTTTCTACTGATTTCTGGACCATTTTGTCTTCTATATTGTTGTCACCACTTCTGATTATTGTTGGGACTAATTTCGCCATTTTGTTATCATTTAGACGTCGCTACTGATTTTTACTATTTTGCCCTGCCGTGGAAGTGACGCCGCTGCTGCCCTCTCTGTTGGTAATGTTGAACCTTGTCGGATTTAAACTCCGGCGACGCTACAGTTTGTTTCTTCATTTTTTGTTGCTATTGTGTTGTTGTGTTGTTGGACTTCTTTTGTTTAACTGTTTTTTTTCTGATTTTCTGATTTTTATTGCATCTGGCCGGAATAAAAAAATCCGGCGACCTTGGGTTTGCATCATTTTGGGTTCGCTGGCTTACTGTTGTTTGTTGGATCGATTTCGTACTGTTATCTGTTGTTGGCGGGCTGGTTTGATTTCTTGTTTGGGTAAGACGCCGGAGTAAAATTCCGGCGAAGCTTTGTTGTTTTTCCGGGCTGATGCTGGACCATTTCGTTGCTATGTTGTTGTATCCACTGTCTCACGGCTATTTTGCTACTGATTTGGCTATGGTGCTGGACTGATTTTTAGGCTATTTTGCTACTGATTTGGCTATAGTGCTGGACTAATTTTTACGCTATTTTGCTACTGGTTTGGCTATGGTACTCCACTGTCTCACGACTATTTTGCTATTGATTTGGCTATGATGCTGGACTGATTTTTAGGGCTATTTTTGCTACTGATTTTAGGCTGGTTTTACTGATTTTGAACAAGATACTACACTTGGTATTTTTACTGATTTTGAACAGATACTACACTTTGGCCAATGAAAAAAGTTATCCGTCGATTTTTGAGGCCTCCACAATTGCAAAGACGGAAAATAAAATAAATGAAGCTTTGTGGGCAAGGATGATTTCTTCCACTTACACCGGATAACCAACATGCGCCGGGCAAGGCATTCGCAAACCGCACTTGTTTAGGCTGTCCTACTTTATTTTTACATATATCTGAGTCCTCCGTGTTTAAAACTATTGCTGTTTTGGCGCGGATCTGAAAGTTTTATTTATTTTATTATTTTTTAGCAATACTGGCCGATGAAGGAATCTCCGTCTGATTTCCAAGGCCTTCCTCGTACAAAAGACGGATTTATTTTTGCTTCATTTATTAATTATTGCTATTACCTTAAAATTGTTTATTTTTTATTACTAACACTTTTACTAAGTGTTTATGCAGGTAGCCGGATATGCATTTCAAAAGAATGTCCCGAAGTTTATTTTATGCCGCATTTAATTTCAGTTTTACTATTTTTGTACTGCATTTTATTTTAATTGTAAATTATGTAAAAATGCTTAGAATAGGTAGAATAAAAGCCAATACATAATTAACCTAGGTTTGAACGGATAACCGCAAGTTAGCGGATCTTAAAGGATGCCTAACCCCTTCCCTTTAGGATAATAAATAAACCTGATTCAGAATCTCACATAGATTTTTGCAGACCTTTAAATGGAGATCATTTATAGCATTTTTATGTTATTTAATAAGTGTCCTAATTCACTATAATAATTAGGTGGCGACTCCTTAAATACATATAGGAATCAACCATACGTGGCACTCCCGTTTCGACTCCGGTTTAAAATGGGGTGTTACAGATGGCGACTCCGCTGGGGATAATCAGGTTCTTAACCATAGCAAACCTAGGTTTATTATTGCTTGGCTTTATTTGCTTTTATTTGTTTTAAATGCCTTAAAATTGCTTACTTTAATTTTGTATGCTTAATTGTTTTAATTGTTATTTGTTTTTACTGCTTTCCTTAAACTGACATTCCGCTCATATTTCTTCCACTCTGGAAAATTCACACTATCACACACTACATGCGAGGTGCGCTGGGTGCATCAGCAAAATTCTTTCTTCAAAACCCAAATTTAGGAGAGTTGGTAATATACGTGGAGTGTCCGGTCTAACCGGTGGCCGCGTAGCCTTCTCACTCGAGTTGTCCGCTCGGGAACCTTGCGTCTAGTAAGCCAAATCTTAGAAAACTTAAGATAGAGCTATACCACTTTTTTATTAAGTCATGCATGCATAAACCTTAGGTGGGTTAGTCCTTGGTATTAACGCCACAATTAGAAATCCACCAAACTTGTCGACGGGTTTCACAACCCAACGACCCATTAGCATACTATATGTAGTGTGATGATGATAGACGGATCCAAGCCTGGTCATGACACACTGAAATTGGAAAAAGTGCACCGTCATTTGGTCGCCATTTCCAACAAAACATTACAGTTTAACGGCTTGGACCTATTTATCATAATCTCACATATCTGACGTTTAGGCCGACCTCTGGCATAAGAGAGATCCCATGCATATTAGGCGCGCACTTGATTTGCATGTTTTTTTTGTTTACTATTGTTGTCGTTAGCAATTCTGTACATATTATTTAATGCAATAATTACTCTTTTAACCTCTGTGCATATCATGCTTATAATTTCGGCCATTAGCATTTGCATTTTCGCACTTTTATTGTCACATTGGAATCAGGACTTCTACTGCGTAAATCGCTCTTGAGCAGCACGATTTGGACTTT
Source organism: Przewalskia tangutica (assembly GCA_029844215.1). Classification (NCBI taxonomy): domain Eukaryota; kingdom Viridiplantae; phylum Streptophyta; class Magnoliopsida; order Solanales; family Solanaceae; genus Przewalskia; species Przewalskia tangutica. The sequence goes on along the minus strand of CM056734.1, from coordinate 102,696,595 downwards.
GTGAAGCATCAACCACCAGTCCGGTCGAACCAATCAAGGGAGTCTTTGACTATATTGTCACGCCCTTACATTTTACTGTTTTTGTGGCTTGCCTACTCTCACCCATTTGTCATATTTTTTGCAGGAAGTCCGTCCTCGCAAATAGTCGAGGGCGGACAACAACAACAACAACAACAAAAGAAAAAAAAACAACAAAGGAAAAAAAAAACAACAAAGGAAAAAAAAACAACAAAGGAAAAAAAAAATCATCACAAGAATGAGCTGGAGTTATGTTGACGTAAAGAAGTCAGCTTATACCAGATTCAACGGAGCATCGCTCTGGGTCTTATATTTTGCATTTTTATACATATTTGCAAGTCCAATTAATATGTCTAGTATTGATTACATAATTCTTTATCACGCATTTTACAAACATAATCATTCCGAACTACGCGTGTCTGATTCTCACCATACGGTGTGATACGTAGGCAACCCATCTAGGGTTCGACACCACCACATAAAAAATTTTAAAAAAAAAGGGAGACATATTTGGTTCACCCATTCATTGCATTTATCCAATCACGGACATTCATTATTGCATTTCAATCATTCTATCACATTCATTCATGCATTCTATCACAGCCATTCATTTTTTTTCATTACATTCTTTTACTTTTCATTAGTCTTATAGTGAACAATCATTTGTTTTGTACAGCTTTTACTTTGCATTTCTTTCATGAATAAATTCTTTTTAAATCATACGTTTTATAACATATCTGAACGAACTACGCACACCTGATTCTCGTCAAAGACGAGATACGTAGGCAGCCTTATTCGGGTTCGGTACCATTTATTCAAAAAAAAAATACAAAAAAAAAAAATCTTGTTCATAAATACAAAAAAATGTTATCCAAAAATACAAAAACATTTTTTTAGCATCATTGTTTGACTTGGTTGATACCAACACAGTTGGGAGTGTGCATAGGAAAGAACGTGTAATAATCAATATGGGCTTACTTCGTGGTAAGCCATAGATTCTTTTGGTACCTCTTACTCACCCGTAAATGACATTGCCTTACATGCTTCTAAGATAAGAACGAAACCAACCTCATCGTTTCATGTGCATTGTGTGGTGAGTTTTAGAATCGATTCAATTGCTTTGCATTGTGATCTATAACTTTGCCCGACTGTTTGTTGATGAGAAATCCTGATTAACACTTGGTTTGAGATATGATCGTAGGCTTTATTTGACCCGTTTGAGCCTTTTCAAATTTACCAAATAACATTATCCATAGTACACCCCCTTTGAGCCTAAAGCCTATTCTTTCGACAACCGCATATTACACTTATACCCTTTCTGAGTGCGTACGCACTATCCCTCTCTTGGCCCGACCTCCTTGAGCGCTTTAGAAATGTGCAAGTGGCTGACAAATTCTGCGTTGAAGTTTGCAAAGGCAAAATTGTCAAAATCCCAAAAGGGAAAAGAAAACACAAATGACGACTTTACAAAGAAGAAATCAAAAGTCCCGACATGATAAAAAAAAATGAATGAAATGAGAAAATAACTTTGGAAAAGCGGGCTCCAAACGAAAGATTCAAAAGATGTCAGTACAGAAAAAACTGGGACAAAAAGAAAGCAGGTCAGCATTGAAGCACACAAATATCAAGCACGGACGTAGTCCAACGCTCGAGGAGGGATTAGTCATTTTTTACCCAAATGATATCCATCCCTTTCCCCCAAACCTACATTACAAGCCCGTGATAAGCCCTACATGATCTCATACTGAGGGTTCTCACATTAGTGGATACTTACATGACGGCCAAGCCTATGGTATCACAATTGCATGCATTGAACATCCTTTTGAGTGTGAGCGTACTTCTCTAAACGTCCCAAAATTCAAAATACTGGAATATATGTGAGAAATGGGACTTTCTTTCAGTGAGGGCACTTGAAACGTGAGATTACGTGTAGTTCGAAACCTTGGTTGCAAGCAAGTGTGTCGATACTTCGGTGTCTGAGGTACCATTTGAAACTATAGGAATTACCCAGAAGTCAGTTTTGGTTAGACTGGAAGTGAATAATGAAATTCCTAAGCACAATACTAATTGTTGGTATCAACTGAAGTCAGAACGTGATGCTGTTTTTCTACTTTTTTTTTTTTAAAAAAATGCATATAAAATAATCATTTTTCGCATCATGAACTACGTTTTGACCTGATTCCCTCAGCGGGATACGTAGGCGGCCACATTGGCTTCGATCTCATTTTTGAAAATTGTGTAGTCATTTTTGCATCACGAACTACGTCTTGACCTGATTCCCTCAGCGGGATACGTATGCGGTCACATTGACTTCGGTCCACATTGTTTGAAAAATCCATAAAAAATCATTTTTGCATCACGAACTACGTCTTGACCTGATTCCCTCAGCAGGATACGTAGACGGTCACATTGACTTCGGTCCACATTGTTTGAAAAATCCATAAAAAATCATTTTTGCATCACGAACTACGTCTTGACCTGATTCCCTCAGCGGGATACGTAGGCGGCCTAAATCGGCTTCGGTCACACCATTAGAAATCTCTCATTGGCTCGCGTACGACAAAATGCGTTTGTTTATTCTGAAAAGAGATATGAGCAATGTCCTCCAGAGCTAAGTCTTGCCCACGCACCCCGCATAACTAAAACTGGGACAATTTTGAGAAATGCATTGTGAAGAGATCATAATAAGGATTCCAAAAGCAATCACATCATTCAGCAAGCATTCGCAGCATCCGGAAAGCCTGTGCAGAGCATTCAGCAAGCATTCACAGCATCCAGCAAGTCCGTGCAGAGACTACATCAACAATCGCAACATTCAACCAGCATTCGCAAAGATCCAAAGAAGCTCGCAGAATATTCGAAGCGTTCGCAGATCCAAAGAAGTCCGCACAGATCGTGATCGACTCGCAGCATTCAACAAGCTTTCATAACATTCAACACGCCCGTGCAAGGACGAGACTCAACATTTGCAGCATCACATCAATACAACCGCCATCACATTTTACAGGATAACATTTCTACTCATGCTATTACATTGCTTATAAATTCATGCGTTGTCATTTTTGGCTTAACAATTATGCACTAACCTTTTGCTGAAGTCTGAGCATGCAAGCAGCAAGAGCCAAAGCTACAAAGTTGACGCGAATCAACCACTCATTTCCCAAAACTCACAAATTTTCTTTGAGCGCAGGTTTCTTCATATTAGCAGAGGCAGAAAGAACGCCACAGAAGCAGAAAGGGACATCAACGATCAACAATCAAAGTTCAAAATCCACAACAAAGTCTAGCGCATCAGCTCAGGCATAGAGTCAAATTTGCAACCCACGCATCGCACACAACAAAGCTGGCAGAAGCATTTATTCTACAGGAGCATCAGCATTACGTCTAGGCAACGACGTCAGCATCAACACGTCTAGGCAACGACGCCAGCAACAATACTTCCAGTAACGGCGGCGTCGCGGCGTGCGCAACGACGCCAGCAACAATACGTCCAGGCAACGACGTCATCGCGATTGCGTACGCAACGACGCCCGAAGAATACGTCCAGTAACGGCGCCATCGCGATTGCGTCTACGCAACGGCGTTAGCGAATACGCGTCCAGTAACGGCGTCATCGCGTGCGTCTACGCAATAACGCCCGAAGAATACGCGTCAGTAACGACGTCATCAGCATTGCGTCTACGCAACGACGCCAGCAGCAATACGTCTAGGCAACGACGTCATCAGCATTGCGTCTACGCAACGACGCCAGCAGCAATACGTCCAGGCAACGACGTCATCACACGTAAGCCTATGCAATGGCTTCCTCAATGTTTCGTCTATGCAACGACGAACATCTGCATCGCGCCTATGCAACGACGCCATCTCATGTAAGTCCATGCAGCGGCTTCATTTATGCTTCGTTTATGCAACGACGAACATCTGCATCGCGTCTATGCAACGACGCCATCAGCATCTATAAACACCATGTCTTTTCCAGCATCACATCACCTGCAACCCAGTGTCAATCGCATTGACCCGACAAATTTTGAATTTGCGTCGGCATTGTCTTTAATTTTGCAGCATCACAGCAGCCCAGTGTCGTCATAATTCGACACTGGGACAAAATTTTGAATCTGCATCAGTTTTTGCCCATTCTTTTTCTTGTTCTTTGTTTTAATTCTGACAATGGGGACAAAATTGGCTACAAGTCAACATCTTTGTCCGAAAACTCTTTCATCATCTTCGGTCAAAGAGGGACAAACTGTTGACACCCAATTTTGACCCATCTTTTAATCATTTCTTGCAATTTTAAGCATTTTAGCACACCGCATTTTAATCAGCATTTTTTGCATTTTTATCTTTTAATTTTAAAATTAAGCATTATGTCTTTGTTTATTTTAATAATATTCGCATCTTTTTAAATAATTAATCAACATCGTGTTTTTAATTTAATCAGACATTAAACATTTCTTAAATATTGCATTTTAGTATTATTGCGTCGGCGTTTGCATTTTAATAATTTTGCATCTTTTAAATAATTTTTTTTTTCTTTAAATAATTAACCAGTCTTGCATTTTTGTTAAACCAGTCCAGTTCAAGACACAATTTGAATCAGTCCAATCCAACACCATTTCTTTTTAATTTCACCCAAACTTTCATCTTTTATTTTTCCCCCTAAAATCAAAACCCACTTTTCATTTTTCTCCCCCAAAACTAAACCAAACCCTAAACCTAAATACCCCCATAAATAAAACCTTACCCACCCTAAACTAAAGGACCCCAGCCGCACACTACCATACTTCTACCCCCAGCAGCCGTCTCCCTCACCTCATTCCCGTCTGCCCTCTCTCTTTAACCCTAGCCGTCGACCACACTCTCCTCTGCGTCTCTCTCTCTCAGCAAACCCTAGCCGTCGACCACACTCCCCTTCTCCGGTGAACACCCTCTCTCACACACACACGCGCAGCGCACACAGCAACTCACTGCTCCCACATCGCCGCTGTTCATCGGCGAATCTCCGTCGAACTGCTCTCTCCCGTCACCACCAGTGACCCGTCGGCATCACCTGTTCTCGTCGAACTCCCCATACCCTGTATCCCTTTTTGTCGTCTCTGCCTCGCTGGAGCTGACCACCGGCGACTGGCGGAGACGCTACCGGTCATAGTTTTGTTGTTGTTGCATGCATATTGTTCATTCCCAAATAGTTTTGATGAAACTGGGTTTATGTTCTCGAGCAATTGCTGGAACTTGCATGCCTGTTCTACTTCGTATTTCTGTTTTATCTTGTTTTAGCTGTAGCTTTATGCCTTGTTACTAGACTGAAAATAAGGCTATGTTCTAATTTGATATGTAACTATGCTTGTGCTATAAACTTTCAACAACTGGATCTTATTAGTGTTCTAACATCGCTTTTCTGATCTCTTTTATTGACTATACCTGTTTCCCTGATTAAGACATGCATGCTCATCCATTGTTCGTCCTCATCCATTGTTCGTATATTAATATCTACTCTCATATTGTGTTAAGTTGTTCCCATGTTCCTGTTGCTATCTTGCTATCTTCCCCTTGCTTTGTGTCTATGTCTATTACTAGATAAATAGCGCTAGAATTTGTTGTGCCTCAAAATTAACTAGGATACTCTGCCTAACTATTCTAAAAGTTTGAGAAAGGGAATATGCATTTTATTTAAGAACAGTTCCTCGAGCATCATCTCGTATTTTACTTTAAAGTATTTCAAATTGTATGAATTGACATGTGAAAGCTATTCTTCAGTAATTCTTCTTGCTGAACTTTTCATTATGCTACTGCGCAAATAAAGGAACGGGTTTAGCCTCCTTCGATAGCCTGCCATGCCTAAGGTTCTAGAAACCGTTTTGAATCTTGTTGCGGCATCGGAAATTGATGGTAGTAACCCCTTTGATTGTCTAATGTTCAACTTGATATTTGATAACAAGTTCTAAAACTCATTTTTGTGTTTTGTTGGAATCCTTACTTTTCTGGAAGTCACCTTGTAGAAACTATTGTGTAAAAGCCCTTTAGACAGACTAGATATCCATGATTTCCAGATTTTTGACATTTAGATATAATACCCACATTCTTTAAGATCACTGAGAACTCTCGGTTGTTATGAAGTTGCTTATGTGCTTATCCACTCTTAAAATCTGAACTTTGGTCTTCGTTTGACATACTCCACTTGTCGTTAGTTTGTTAAAGATGTGTAATTCTTGACAAATACTCATAAAACGACTTTTGAGTTGCCATCTTTTGATCTACTGTTCCATTTGATGGAATTACCATAAGAATAACTTTTGAACTTTGAGTTGATTCATTGTGTTCTTCACTAAATTGGCTGATATCCCCATTTTAGCTACCGCCTTTGAAAGGTTCTTTTGTTATGTTTCTGCTGCAAACTTTTAAGAAACAAATGCTATACCTTGAAGCATTTCTATATGATTGATTGCTATGAGCTAGTGATCTTTGGTGGATGTTATGTTACACTGGATAAGAGGAATTCATCGCATTTTGGTCATATTGCGTTGTATTTACAGTGCGTAATTTAGTATTGCTATACTATGTGCGGACCGAGCTATAAAGCATACCATTGTAGTCGGAAAAGCGATCGAAGCGTTGGCTAAGCAAATCCCATCTTGAAGTAAAGCAAGAGGTTCTTTCAAGTTAAGCTGCGTGTATGTGATCTTCTGCATTTCTTGCTAGCAATCATAAATAATATATAGTCAGGACAAGGACTATTAGCTCAGGATAAATAAGCTAAAGAAGAGAAAATTGCTACTTGTTGGGGGGTGGGCTAAAAGATACCTGATGGATAAATTTCACTGATGTATTCTTGGCCATTTCATTTGTTGTATTTTGGGGCATTTACTCACGATTTTGGGACTGCTTATTACTCCATTTGGGCCTGATGTTCGATGCCATTTGTGGCTGCTGTTTGATGCTTCTAATGAGTTGCTAGTCAATATCACTTGCTGTTTCATTTTGGCCATTTGCTGTAACATTTTGGCCAAACAGTCTCGCTGAACTTTGAACTCCGACGGTAAACACTGTTCCGGCGAACTCGTTGTTGTTTCTACTGATTTCTGGACCATTTTGTCTTCTATATTGTTGTCACCACTTCTGATTATTGTTGGGACTAATTTCGCCATTTTGTTATCATTTAGACGTCGCTACTGATTTTTACTATTTTGCCCTGCCGTGGAAGTAGCCGCTTCTTGCCTCTCTGTTGGTAATGTTGAACAGCCGGATTTAAACTCGCGGCCTTCTGATTTGTTTTTCATTTTTGTTGCTATTGTGTTGTTGTGTTGTTGGACTGCTTTTGTTTAACTGTTTTTTTCTGATTTTCTGATTTTTATTGCATCTGGACGGAATAAAAATCAGCGACAGGTTTGCATCATTTTGGGTTATTTGCCATTGTTGTTTGTTGGATCGATTTAAATCGTTATCTGTTGTTGGCGGGCTGGTTTGATTTCTTGTTTGGGTAAGACGCCGGAGTAAAATTCCGGCGAAGCTTTGTTGTTTTTCCGGGCTGATGCTGGACCATTTCGTTGCTATGTTGTTGTATCCACTGTCTCACGACTATTTTGCTCACGATTTGGCTATGGTCTTTGGGTGATTTTTAGGCTATTTTGCTCTTGATTTGGCTATAGTCTGTGTTATACCAGTAGTTCGACCTACGTATGGAAGCGTCTGAAAGTATGTAAGACTTAAAAATTTCCGAAGGGCGAGGTTGTGGTCGTTAGGACGGTTTTTAGTCAACTTTGAGGAGGTTATGACCCGATTCGTTGAGAGTTCCTAAGTATTTTAAAGGCCTAGGATGTAGTTCGTTGAGTCTTGATTCCAACGCAACCAACCGTTAAATCGATAAGGCGTCGGAGTAGAAAGTTATGAGAGTTACAAGTTCGTAGCGATCGGCGTAATGCGTTCGAGCAAAGCGGCAGGGCGCGGCTCGTATGCGAGGCATGGCGCCTAAATCTTGAGGTCGCGAAGTTGAAGCGCTTCGCAGCGCAGCGGCGCGGCACGAAAGTTGAAACTGCGGAGGTTTAGTAGTGGTGGCCGTGGCGCGCGCGAGGCTGAATTTGGCGGAAAAACTTAGAAAATCTGATTTTTGTTTTAAAAGAGACCATGGGAGGGTGACAAGTGTCCCCCCCCATCTGATTTTCTGCTACATGCAATATATTGACCAAGACTTGGTCATTCTTCCCATCTTTCATCTTCACACTCTCTCTCCCTCTCTCTAAAATCTGCTCCTCCTCTCTAAGAAAACCCAGAAAAATCTGAAAGTTAAGAGCAAGAAAAGGAAGCTTGTGGTTAGCTTGTTGACATTGTTGTGGTGGTGTTCTTGGCAAGGAAGCTAGCAATATTTGGAATAAGTTTGGCTAAAACTTTAAGGTAACATTTCTTCCTTTAGAATTAGTTCTAGTGTTGCATGTTTAGAAGAAGGAACTTGTGATAGTAGATAATGCTCTTAGAATCATTGCATCTAGAAATGTGGTTTGGATATGAAGAATGGGTTAAGAAGAGATTATGAGCATGTTGTAGCCTAAAAACTACCTTAGAATTGTTAAGTAAATTGTTGTAGACTTATGGGATGAATTTTGGGTATGTAATCCCCTTTGAATTGTTGGTTTGATTGAGCCTTAAATGTGGCGTTTGGATGATAAATTCGACCTTGTGAAAGGTGGCAAAGTGAGTAGAAACAAAGGAAATGCTGCCCAATTTTCCATAGAATTTAGTGACTTAGAACTTGGATTGTTCTACTTTGAGATTAGAGGTTAACAAGCGTATCATGATTATTATAGGTTGAGATATTACTTGCGGTAGTTGAGCTTAGCAAGTGGATTGACCAAAGAGGTATGTGAAGCTTTCCTATCTCTTGAGCATGAATAGATGAAACTATGTAGTACGGTAGACGTACAAGATTTGGTGTTCTTACTTGTTTTGAGTATAAAATGACTTTTCGTTTTAAGAACGTATAAGTCCCTTGGTTAAGGGAAAGGTATGATTTTTACTAAAGTATAGAGTTAATATAACAACTTTATGGGAAGTTGGTCTATTAGCTTCATAAAAGGTTAATGAGAAGGGATTTACTCTAAGTAAGATAATTATATGAAGAGGCAAATTGATTTAAAGGCATCAATTGCCCAAAGGCTTTATGTATAAAGAAGAGTCACTTTTGAAAGAGTTGAAGTATGTAGTACTTGGGTTAAACTCGGTGTTCTTTTATTAAAGATATGGTTAAGTGCCTTAAGTAAACTAAAATGAGAGTATGTGAACAAGACTAAAAAGAAGTTATAAGTTTTCTTAACTTATTATTATTATGATATGATGTGATTTGAGATAGGGTAAGAGTATGTCGAGGCAAGCCCCAGATCGTCATACCACCTCCTTGATGTAGAGTATGTCCGAGGGCCGGCCAAGATCGTCATACCATCCGCTTGATGTAAGAGTATATCGAGGGTAGATCCAAGATCGTTATACCATCTGCACGATATAAGAGTATATCGAGGGCAAGCCCCAAGATCGTTATACCATCTGCTCGGTGTAGAGTATATCGAGTCTGACCCAAGATCGTTATACCATCTGTTTGGGTAAGAGTATATCCGAGGAAAGTCCCCAAGATCGTTATACCACTGTTAAGTGGATTTGCTACCCGTGATGCGAGGAATACCTCATGCGAGTCCTTATGGGCTTATGCGGGTGAAATAGTCCCGTCTTGCGGTAGATCTGGCCGAGTACTCGGGGTCACGCGGGACCCGTGCGGGTGAAATAGTCCCGAGTAGGATGGTTTCTTTTTGATACTACGGGCGAGGTACCTGTTTTGATCATGAGCCTCCTATTTTATGCGTTATTATATATGTATATACTTGTCACTCTCATTGTTAGTAAGGCACTGATAAAAGGTATTTTAATTGTCTTCCATGACTCGGCTTACTTTTAGACTTGATATCATTATTACGGTATTTTCCGACTTTACATACTTGGTACATATTGTGATCGACCCCTTCCGGGGCTGCGTTAAATCTGCGGTAAGGGTAAGCGATTGAGGATCCTCGTTCTTAGGATCACTATTCGGTGTCGAAGCTCCATTCCTCGGACGCTTGTTGTTTTAGTGCGGATTTTCCACGATGCTATAGGTATTTTATACATTCAGGGGTATGGCGGGGCCTGTCCCGCGATTACTATCTTTAAGTGCGTGGTCACCTATGTATTTTGGGCTATAAGAACCGGTTGTACTACTATACTTTTGTTTAAGTATGTTTTATGGAAGCGGCCTTATCGGTTGGCGATGATGTTTACCTTTTATAAGTTATGTGTTATGTATGATCCATTGCTATTCTCGATGTATACGGCGAGGTACCGGTAGGTACTAGTCGCGTCCGGGTCGGTCGTGACAAAAGTGGTATCGAGCGATTAGTCCTCGGAAAGTGTCCACAGGCGTGTCTAGTAGAGTCTTGATTATCGGTGTCGTGCACCACATCTATAATCGGGAGGTCGAGGATATTTAGGATTGGTTTCCATTCTTTCACTCTAGATCGTGCAATAGAGTGAGTTATAGGTTGAATCTCCACGATGTTTTCCTTTATGTATCGATTATGCCTCGCACGCAAACCGCGGCCCGAGAAGGCAAAGCGGTGAGAGTCTTTGCTAGTGGGACGCGGAGAATCACGAGGGCAGGCCCAATCCTTACGAGAGATGATGTTTAGGCGGCGAGTTCCACGTCGTCGCCCGGCCTCAGCAGTTCGAGCGGCGGACGCGGCTCGAGATCGCGATGCCGGAGCCTCGGCTCCGTGATCGAGAACTGTCTGAGATTATGGGAAATTGATTCTTGACCAGCGATAGTGGCGGCGGCCAGAGCGGCGGCGACCCTGGCCGAAGCGGTTTCTGGATTGGGATTTCTGGGTTGTCACCCACCCGAGTTCTATGGTTCGAGATTCGATGAGGATCCGAGGAGTTTGTCAAGCGATTCTGACGGACCATGCGAGTTCTTAGGGCATCGAATCGAGTGCATTACTGTTAAACTGCTTACCGGATTCTGCGATATTGCGTTGGCTGGTTTGAGTCATGGGTATTGTCGAGGTGATGATGCTCTTCCGGCTGATTGGGAGGAGTTCACGAGGCGTTCTAGACCACTTCTTGCCTCCCGAGGTGAGGAGAGCCCGCGAGATAGGTTCTTGACCTTGAGACGGGGCGGGAGGACTATCGGGAGTCTGACTGAGTTTGACTCCTTGGCGGATATGCACACACCATTGTAGGCGATATGGCGAGCGGGGTTCATAGATACGTGATGGGGCTAGGCCGTCACGCATGATTCTTGCTTAGGAGTGGCACTTCAGCCGAGGATGGATATTGCGGAGATGCGAGCATACGCGAGGATCGAGGCGAGAGCGGATCGGCTAGATTTGGGCGGCCAAGAGGCGAGACATCGGGTTCTCGAGCGATTTTGGCGAGGCGGCCTCGGCAGACTAGGTCCACCTTCCGGCCGGCTGAGTGCTCCTTCACGATTTTACGGCGGGAGGTCGATCGCGAGGTTATTCGAGGCGGTCGGGCTCGGGGCGTCGAGTTTTCGAGGCGAGACCGGCGCAATCGAGACCACCTACCTCTCGGTGCGTTCGATGCGGTAGGTCTCATCCGGGCGAGTGCCGTATGGGTTCGAGATCATGTTACTCGTGTGGCCAGCAGGGCCATCTGAAGAAGGATTGTCCGTCCTTAGGCGGCGGGAGCGTACAGTTCAGCCGGCGGTGCATTCTTTGGATCTTCATCTTCGATGGTTAGACGCCGGAGAGGCGAGGTACTTATGGGCCAGCGAGCGCGGCGAAGGTCGTGGTAGGGGTTCGATTCTAGCGGTCCTCGAACCGCATCTATGCTATGTCGGTCAGCGGGACCGAGGCGTCGCGGATGTCGTCACGGTACATTATTGGTTTCTTCTTTGTGATGTATATGCTTTGATAGATCCGAGTTCTACCTTGTCCTACATATCTCCTCATATTGCGAGAATAGGGATAGAGCCCGAGTCCATAAGACCTTTTGAGGTGGCTACGCGATGGTGATTCGATGGTAGTGGCGAGTGTATAAGGCTTGTCTGTGACTATAGATAGCCGTCGGACTCTGGCCGACTTGATAGAGTTGGATATGACGGACTTTGATGTGATTATGGGTATGGATTGGCTAGCATCTTGCTATGCCAACGTGGACCGTAGGAGAGATTAGTTCGGTTCGGTTTCCGTGGCCGGTTATCGAGTGGAAGGGAATCTGCATCGCCGAGAGGTAAGTTTATTTCTTACCTCGAGGCTAGGAAGATGGTGCGGAAAGGGTATATCTACCATATGGTTGGGTATTCGACATTGGTGAGGTACGGACCTTGATCGATTCGGTCGTTAGAGAGTTTCGGACGTATTCCCGGATGAGCTTAGGGTATCCTCCCGAAAGGGAGATTGAGTTTTGCATTGATTTGGCGCGGATACTCGGCGATATCTATTCCGCCATACAGGATGGCACTTGAAGTGAAGAGTTGAAGGACCAGTGAAAGATTTCTTTGGAGAAAGGCTTTATCAGGCCAAGTGTTTCTCCCTGGGGAGCACCGGTGTTATTTGTAAAGAAGAAGGATGGGGCCAGCTGCGTATGTGTATTGATTCTGACGGTGAACAAGGTAACTATCAAGAATAGATATCCTCCCGGGATTGACGATTTGTTTGACCAGTGCGAGTGCAAGGTGTTTTCAAGATAGACCTACGATGCAGTTATCATCAGTACGAGTTAGAGAGGTAGATATCCCAAAGATGCATTCGGGACCGGTATGGGCACTATGAGTTCAGGTGATGTCTTTCGGGTTGACAACGCCCAGCGGTATTCATGGATTTGATGAATAGGGTGTTGAGCCATTCTTGGATATGTTCGTTATAGTGTTTATTGATGATATCTTGGTGTATTCGCGCACGAGCGGGAGCATCTGATCATTTGAGGGCGGTATTGGAGTCCTCCGAGACCGGCGATTGTATGCCAAGTTCTCGAAGTGCGAGTTCTTGGCGTCGGTGGCTTTCTTAGGGCATGTTATCGGGGCGATGGTATTCGGGTTGATCAAAGAAAGATTGAAGCGATCAAGACTTGGCCTAGACCAGCTACTGTGCAGTGCGCAGCTTTGGGCCTGCGAGTTATTATCGGAGGTTTGTGGAGAAGTTTGCTTCTATTTCACCTTTGACTAAGTGACTCGGAGCGGCTATGTTCGTGGGCGGATACTTGTGAGAAAGTTTTGATTGCTAAAGGAGAAGTTGACAACCGATTCTTACTCTTCCGGAGGGCTTAGATGGATATGTGGTTTTATTGTGACGCGTCGGTGTCGGGCTTGGAGTGCGTCTGATGCGACGGCAAGGTTATAGCTTATGCGTCCGCGGCTTAGGAAACATGAGAAGAACTATCCACACATGACTTGGAGTGGCGGCGATGATTCATGCCTTAAAGATCTGGAGACATTATTTATATGGAGTTCATGTGGACATTTACGGACCACAAGAGTCTCCAGACATCTTCACGGAGGAGCCGAACTTGCGGCGAGGCGGTGGTTGGAGCTACTTAAGGATTACGACGTTGATATTCTATACCACCGGGAAGGCGATGTGGTTGCGGATGCCCTTAGTCGCAGATCTATGGGTAGTGCATGCGATGTTCAGCCAGAGAAGAGGGATATGGTCCGAGAGTTACATCAGTTAGCGAGCCTTGGGGTTCGTTTGGTTGATTCTGATAGTGAGGGAATTCGGGTTCGAGAAGTTGCCGAGTCTTCTATCATCGAGGAGGTAAGGAGGCGGCGTATGAGGATCCGATTTTGATGCGATCGAGACGCAGCTCTCCGAAGGAGAAGAGTCTATTTGAGGTAGCGCGCGATGGGGTGCTAAGATTCGGGCGGTTGTGTGTTCCCGATGTGACAGGACTTCGTCAGCAGATTCTGGGGGAGGCACACAGTGCTCGTTATTCTATTCATCCGGGGTCGACTAAGATGTACCATGACCTCAGATGCGTGTATTGGTGGGATGGCCTAAAGAGGGACGTTGCGGAGTTCGTGGCACGATGCGTGTCGGCGAGTTAAGATTGAGCACGAAGCCGGAGGCTGTTGCGAGCCATTGATATTCCGACTTGGAAGTGGGAGGTGATAAATATGGATTTTATTACGGGCTACCTACCACTCGAGGAAGCATGATTCCATTTGGGCGATTGTCGGCGGTAACGAAATCGGCCCATTTTCTTCCGTCGAGCAGCGTTTCCGGTGACTATGCCCGATTATATATTAGAGATTGTGAGACCGCGAGTCGGTGTCGATTATATCGAGATAGAGGAGCGGTTCGGCTAACTTGAGGTCCTTTCGAAGGATTAGGGACACAGTGAGTCTCGATGCGGCGTTTCACCCTCGACGGGCGGACAGCGGCGCACTATCGAACTCGAGGATATCTGCGGGCTTGTGTTATTGATTTCGAGGTAGTTGGGAGGATCATTTACCTCTCGTGGAGTTTGCTTATAACAATAGCTACCATTCCGGTATTCGGATGGCGCGCTTATGAAGCCTTATACGGGAGAAGTGCAGTCACCGATAGTGGTTCGAGCTGGAGAAGTTCGATTAGTCGGGCGGACTTAGTCCAGCAGATGGATAAGGTGAAGCTTATCCAGAGGCGGTTGTTGGCGGCTCGAGTCGGCAAAGTCGTATCAGATCATCGTCGGCGACTTGGAATTTGAGATAGATGATTGGGTTTTCCTAAAGGTATCGCCCGTGAAGGCGTGATGAGATTTGGAAAGAAAGGAAGCTTAGCCCAAGGTACGTTGGACCGTATCAGTTGTCGTAGGGTAGGCAAGGTTGCTATGAGTTAGATCTTCCGTCCGATTTGGAGCGGTGCATCGATTTTTCATGTGTCCATGTTGCGGAAATGTATTGGAGATCCATCCAGTGCACCGGTTCGGGATGTCCAAGTAATGCAGGAGTTATCGTATGAGGAGAGTCCCATAGCGATACTCGATCGTCGTTAGACGACTTGGACGAAAGACGTGGCTTCCGTCAAGGTCTGTGGCGAGCAAAACAGGAGGAAATGGCGTGGGAAGCGAGAGGATGACATGATGAAGAAGTATCCTCACTTATTCCCTATACCTCCGGGTAACCTACTTTCCCGCTTGTTAGTTTTGATTTAGCATTTACGCTTACGTATGTTGTGGCTCGTGGAGCTTCTTTTACGAATGAATAGTTAAGGGTCTATGTCGATGTTGTGATTTGAGTAAGCCTAGAAGGAACATTCGGGACGAATGTTTCTAAGGGGAGAATGTTATACCCGTAGTTCTGACCTACGTATGGAAACGTCGAAAGTATGTAAGACTTAAAAATTTCCGAAGACGGGTTGTGGTCGTTCGGACGGTTTTTAGTCAACTTTGAGGAGGTTATGACCCGATTCGTTGAGAGTTCCTAAGTATTTTAAAGGCCTAGGACGTAGTTCGTTGAGTCTTGATTCCAACGCAACCAACCGCTAAATCGATAGGCGTCGGAGTAGAAAGTTATGAGTTACAAGTTCAGTGATCGGGCAGAAATGCGTTCGAGCAAAGCGGCAGGCCGCGGCTCGTATGCAGGCGCGGCGCCTAAAATCTTGGTCGAAGTTGGCGCCGTGGCCATGATGTGGCCGCGCGGCGCGAAAGTTCGAGAGAACTGCGGAGGTTTTGGCCATGGCCGACAGCGGCGCCCGAGGCGAAATTTGGGCGGAAAAACTTAGAAAATCTGATTTTTTTTAAAAGAGACCATGGGAGGGTGACAAGTGTCCCCCCCCATCTGATTTTCTGCTACATGCAATATATTGACCAAGACTTGGTCATTCTTCCCATCTTTCATCTTCACACTCTCTCTCCCTCTCTCTAAAATCTGCTCCTCCTTCTCTCTAAGAAAACCCAAGAAAAATCTGAAAGTTAAGAGCAAGAAAAGGAAGCTTGTGGTTAGCTTGTTGACATTGTTGTGGTGGTGTTCTTGGCAAGGAAGCTAGCAATATTTGGAATAAGTTTGGCTAAAACTTTAAGGTAACATTTCTTCCTTTAGAATTAGTTCTAGTGTTGCATGTTTAGAAGAAGGAACTTGTGATAGTAGATAATGCTCTTAGAATCATTGCATGCTAGAAATGTGGTTTGGATATGAAGAATGGGTTAAGAAGAGATTATGAGCATGTTGTAGCCTAAAAACTACCTTAGAATTGTTAAGTAAATTGTTGTAGACTTATGGGACAGAATTTTGGGTATGTAATCCCCTTTGAATTGTTGGTTTGATTGAGCCTTAAATGTGGCGTTTGGATGATAAATTCGACCTTGTGAAAGGTGGCAAAGTGAGTAGAAACAAAGGAAATCTTGATTTTCCATAGAATTTAGTGACTTAGAACTTGGATTGTTCTACTTTGAGATTAGAGGTTAACAAGCGTATCATGATTATTATAGGTTGAGATATTACTTGCGGTAGTTGAGCTTAGCAAGTGGATTGACCAAAGAGGTATGTGAAGCTTTCCTATCTCTTGAGCATGAATAGATGAAACTATGTAGTACGGTAGACGTACAAGATTTGGTGTTCTTACTTGTTTTGAGTATAAAATGACTTTTCGTTTTAAGAACGTATAAGTCCTCGTTAAGGAAAGGTATGATTTTTACTAAAGTATAGAGTTAATATAACAACTTTATGGGAAGTTGGTCTATTAGCTTCATAAAAGGTTAATGAGAAGGATTTACTCTAAGTAAGATAATTATATGAAGAGGCAAATTGATTTAAAGGCATCAATTGCCCAAAGGCTTTTATGTATAAAGAAGAGTCACTTTTGAAAGAGTTGAAGTATGTAGTACTTGGGTTAAACTCCCGGTGTTCTTTTATTAAAGATATGGTTAAGTGCCTTAAGTAAACTAAAATGAGAGAGTATGTGAACAAGACTAAAAAGAAGTTATAAGTTTTCTTAACTTATTATTATTATGATATGATGACAATTTGAGATAGGGTAAGAGTATGTCTGAGGGGCAAGCCCCAAGATCGTCATACCACCTCCTTCAGTGTAAGAGTATGTCTGAGGGGCCAGCCCCAAGATCGTCATACCATCTGCTTCAGTGTAAGAGTATATCTGAGGGGTAGATCCAAGATCGTTATACCATCTGCACCAGTATAAGAGTATATCGAGGCAAGCCCCAAGATCGTTATACCATCTGCTCTATTGTAATAGTATATATGAGGTTCATCACCAAGATCGTTATACCATCTGCTTCAGGGTAAGAGTATATCTGAGGGGAAAGTCCCCAAGATCGTTATACCACCTGTTCCGTGGATTTGCTACCCATGATGCGAGGAATACCTCATGCGAGTCCTTATGGGCTTATGCGGGTGGCATAGTCCCACGCCGGCAGTACTGCGACGCGAGGAGTACCATGCGGGTCCACAGACCCGTGCGGGTGAAATAGTCCCGAGTAGGATGGTTTCTTTTTGATACTACGGGCGGTACCTGTTTTGATCATGAGCCTCCTATTTTATGCGAAGATTATATATGTATATATACTTGTCACTCTCATTGTTAGTAAGGCACGAAAAGGTATTTTAATTGTCTTCCATGACTCGGCTTACTTTTAGACTTGATATCATTATTACGGTATTTTCCACTTTACATACTTGGTACATATTGTGTAATCGACCCTTCCTCGGGCTGCGTCATGCGCAGGTAAGGTGTAGCGATTGAGGATCCTCGTTCTTAGGATCACTATTCCTGTCGAAGCTCCATTCCTCCGGACGCTTGTTGTTTTAGTACGGATTTTCCCGATGCTATAGGTATTTTATACATTCGGGGTATGGCGGGCCACGCCACGATTGCTATCTTTAAGTGCGTGGTCACCTATGTATTTTGGGCTATAAGAACCAGTTGTACTACTATACTTTTGTTTAAGTATGTTTTATGGAAGGCAGCCTTATCGGTTGGCCAGTGATGTTTACCTTTTTATAAGTTATGTGTTATGTATGATCCGCTGCTATTCTCTGATGTATACCTGACAGGGTACCCCGGTAGGGTACTAGTCGCGTCCCCGGGGTCGGGTCGTGACATGCTGGACTGATTTTTACGCTATTTTGCTACTGGTTTGGCTATGGTACTCCACTGTCTCACGACTATTTTGCTATTGATTTGGCTATGATGCTGGACTGATTTTTAGGGCTATTTTTGCTACTGATTTTAGGCTGGTTTTACTGATTTTGAACAAGATACTACACTTGGTATTTTTACTGATTTTGAACAGATACTACACTTTGGCCAATGAAAAAAGTTATCCGTCGATTTTTGAGGCCTCCACAATTGCAAAGACGGAAAATAAAATAAATGAAGCTTTGTGGGCAAGGATGATTTCTTCCACTTACACCGGATAACCAACATGCGCTGGCAAGGCGAATTCTCGCAGCCGCACTTGTTTAGGCTGTCCTACTTTATTTTTACATATATCTGAGTCCTCCGTGTTTAAAACTATTGCTGTTTTGGCGCGGATCTGAAAGTTTTATTTATTTTATTATTTTTTAGCAATACTGGCCGATGAAGGAATCTCCGTCTGATTTCCAAGGCCTTCCTCGTACAAAAGACGGATTTATTTTTGCTTCATTTATTAATTATTGCTATTACCTTAAAATTGTTTATTTTTTATTACTAACACTTTTACTAAGTGTTTATGCAGGTAGCCGGATATGCATTTCAAAATAATGTCCCGAAGTTTATTTTATGCCGCATTTAATTTCAGTTTTACTATTTTTGTACTGCATTTTATTTTAATTGTAAATTATGTAAAAATGCTTAGAATAGGTAGAATAAAAGCCAATACATAATTAACATAGGTTTGAACGGATAACCGCAAGTTAGCGGATCTTAAAGGATGCCTAACCCCTTCCCTTTAGGATAATAAAGAACCCTGATTCAGAATCTCACATAACTTTTTGCAGAACTTTAAATGGAGATCATTTATAGCATTTTTATGTTATTTAATAAGTGTCCTAATTCACTATAATAATTAGGTGGCGACTCCTTAAATACATCTAGGAATCAACCATACGTGGCACTCCCGTTTCGACTCCGGTTTAAAATGGGGTGTTACAGGGTTTTTATCTAATTACTAGAATAATTGCAAGAAGTAAACTAAATTGTTGAGGTTTAATCAGGTATGAAGGAATTAAGGCTTCCAATATCCTCGACTATCCACTCCTTTCAATCCTTAATGCAACCAGAATGACTTCTTCTTCTACGTTAAGATAGCGGTTAACTAGACTGTCTTATATTCCGGTTATGATATATAATCGCTCAACCCCAGTGCAGAACCCTTCTAAATTTCTATGATAGGATTTACCACATAGGAGGATTAAGAACAATAACCTATAATGCTACACAAATATCGGGGTACTTTCGTCCGCGATTTTAACATATGTCTATTCAATTACAACATATCCAAATATCTCCTCTCGGACTTGATTCGAAATCATATAGATTATGATAATTAGTGATCAATTAACTATCAAACATTCATACCAATATTGAATAAATCTTAATCAAGTGAAGAAGAAATCAAACTAATGCATTAATTCATGAAATATAGTTTCAAGCGATTCAATAGGAAAACCCTAATAAAGTGTTTAGCTCCTAGCCATAGACATGCAAGAACTAATACAAATCCCAACATGAACTGAATTGAAAACTAAAGAAAGAAAAATTACTTAGAGTTAGGTCTCCAATTGTAGCCTCCAAGGTTGTGATGTCTTCTGTGTTATGAGATATGTGATATCCCAAAATCTATCTCAAGGGTTTATTTATGTTGTAAAAAATGTGTGCCTTGGACCCTTTTGCCCTTTGCCAATTTTATTTCGAATTGAAAATTCTCACATCGGCACCGCGGTCCTGCAGAATGGCAGCGCGGTGTCGAAAGTACTGCGGCTTCTCAGTAATTGTGGCACTGCGGTCCTGCAGTCCGACACCGCGGTCCTGCGGTCTTTCGTCCTGATCTGCCAATTTTTGTCCTTTTTGCTTCGGGAGCTCCTCTCATGCCTTTTCTGCCCACTTTTAGCTTCTTTTTGCCATTTTGTCATTTAGAACCGTTGTGACTCAAAAGAAAGAAAAAAACGACCCTACACGACACTCATTTAAACGAAAAATGAGAAAAAATACTAACTAAAAATGACTCAAAAAACGTATACAAAATACGCCTAACAAATACCCCCAAACTTAACCTTTGCTCGCCCTCGAGCAAAGATCAAAACAAAATCAAAGAAACAGAAACAAAAAGACTCAAAGACTCAAATCAAGCAGCTGCACAAGGTTACTTAGAAAGGCATGAACGTCAGTTGGGATAATATGCTGGAACATATAGCATGAATATAGCAATTTAGAATTTCAAGTCAGGTATTTCGCAAATTCATTTCAATCCCAACTAATGAAAGCATGAACACCTAACCTATGCATGCCAATTACATTCAGTTCTATGGTCCTGTTTACTTGCTATTCTCCACTAATCATAGACATACATACTAGAAGTCTTCAGGACTTTTGAGGGTTGTAATGTAGGCTTAGGCAGGGGTAGATAAAAGTTGACATTTAGGCTCAAATTACGTATCATAAGCGTTTTTCTCATTCAACCATTTTGTCCTTCTTTTTGGTATTCTTTTTCGTTCATACCTATCATTCCCCTCTTCTCTTTTTGAGAGCATAACACATTCACATAGGCACCCCCAAACTTAAGCTTTTACAATTTTTTATTGGGGTGCATCACTTTTTCACTCTCTTTTGGTATTTCTTTTTCACTATTTTTTTATCTCTGTTTTCACTTACTGCTTATGGCACACAAGGTAATTATAGGGTGTCCAAAAAACAACTTATTTTAGGCTCAAAATGGGCTGATTAGGGATACAATTTACTGCTTGGTAGGTAATGAAAGGTAAGAAGGGCTAACAAAGAAATGTCTGAATCATCTCCCTAAACATGTACATCTTTAACTATTTCGCCTCAAATAACAAGCAAGCAGACTCATAGACATTTTCAACCATTTTTTCATAATTGACAACACATAGGCTAAGCACAAATATCCCAAATAATTAGATTTTCATGAATTGTGGGAATATCTAACTTAAGCACACAAATTTTAGCTTCTAATTCCATTACATTATCCCACTTAATTCACTAGGCGTTTCAAGCAGCTACAACATGCATGATCATAAAAAAACATTGACTCATATAGACACAATAAAAGAACAATAACTAAATCAAAATGACTCAAAAACAGAAACACAAAAATAAAATAAGTACCCCTCCAAAGTTAAACGACACATTGTTCCAAATGTGTAAAGACTCAAAAATAATATGGGACGACTTACAGACATACATCGACTCAAAATGATGGGGGTGAAGGCGGATGTTGCATTGACCATTTGATGAACATGAAACTTAAACTATCAACACGCTGGGTCAGGTGTTGATGGTCTTGAATCATTTGCTGTTGATTCTGTATTATGTTCTCTTGGTTTTGCAGCATCCTGTGTTAATTTAGGAGCAATTGCTCCATCATTGGCATTGGAGGTTCCAAAGTCAAGGGATGCTGGCGGCTGCTTTCGCATGCTTCATTGTGTGCAACTGCCTCAGGCTCTTCTTCATCCATGGCTGTTGCGTCTGCTGCTACTAGGCCCCTTCTCCTTGCTGCTGGTCTTGGAGTGGGATCAAGGAAAAAGTGAACAAAAATGTAGGTCACGGGAGGCTGACTCTTCTCGAGAATATCCGTGGCGAATGTTGGGACTCCATGCCTAGCACATAAGGCAGAAATGAGTGAGTCATGTCTCAGTCCGCCAGTAGTAGCCAGCCTGCTAATCTCTCATATGTTTTGCACTATTACTCTCCCAACATCAATTGTCTTGCCCGTCATGATGCCATAGATGAACTTGATTCTGTCTGTAGGCACATTGGTAAAATAAGTTGACAGAATCAAACGAGCAATACGAAATATAGCCATCCTCTGGCTGTTCTGTTAAATTGGCACCGGGTAAGTCTCCTGAACCCGTTATGAGAAATGTTGAATTCGGCGCATGGGTAGCATAAAACTGCTGCAACTGTGTCCCACATAATGTGGTTGACGTCTCTCGACCAACTTCTAAAATAGTGCGGGTTATAACCTTGGTCCTCAATATCATTGGTCCTCAGTAGCGCATTCACTGTTTCAGAACTTACGGGCATATATCACCCTCTAACAAAGCATCTCCCATTCTCTTGCTAGGGATAATTAACATAGAATTCCCTCACAAGGCTAGTGTTCTGAAGTGGAATCCTTTCTGGATTGGTGAACCTTTTCTAACCATTCGCCTCGATCATGACCCTAATGGGCTCGTAGTCATTATCATCATCAAATGACATGGTCTGGTAGTCCATGTCTCTCTCTGGTATCAATGCTCTAGTGCTTATTTTGTTATATCGATCTTCCGCCAGTTCGTTGGTAAATCGAGTAACATCATATTCTGGAGCTGATGAAGATGAGGAAGCTCTGGCGGTTCGTTTTCTAGAGGCCATTGTAAAAATTGTTGGAAAATTTTCAGCAGCGTTACCTTTGTTTCTTTGAGGTTTTCCATAAACTATCACTCCACACAGCAACAATAACCAAGTAAAATCAGACCACAGTAGCAATACACCACAAATCAACTCTACACAACAACAATTAACCCCAAAATCACAAACTCCCACAGCAATGTCCCACAACACAACATAAATAGCACACACCCGAGCAACAATCACCCTCACAGCACCAAAAACACGTAGCCCGTACCACACCCAAGTCTACAAGTTATTTTCTCCACTAACCTTTAATTCTCAAGACAGTGATGAAGGTTACCTTTTTGAGTGGTTGTTCTTCACCGCTTCCTTGACCCAAGTGAAAGAATGATGTTGTGGAGCGATGCTAGGAGTTTTGAGTGGGGATGGTTTGTGGGGATTAGAAGGATTTGGGAGAATTTGTGGTAGATTTTTGGTGTTTGGGAATGTATTATCGGTGCTTGATAGAGAGGGGAAGGGTTTGTGTGAAAGTGGGAGGGCTTTTTATTTCTGAAATCGCGCTTCGGCACCGCGGTCCTGCAGAATGGCACCGTGGTGCCGAAAGTACTGTGAACTCTCTGAACATTCGGCACCGCGGTGCCGACCCGTTTCCGTGTTTTCCACCTTTTTTTTCGTGCTTAGTCTCCGATTTCCTCACATGCCATCACAACACAACCCAAAAATACCAAAAGTGAGACTGTTCTATTTAAACTAATTGCATAATTTAAACCTTGGGTTGCCTCCCAAGTAGCGCTGTCTTTAACGTCTTTTAGCCGGACACAGGTTCCTTAATCAATCACTGGGGTAAATTAACCCCACAACCTATCTATTTAAAAATCATTTTCCTTTTCCTTACTCTATTCTTCGTTTTTGCAGGATTGGGTTCAGTAAGGTTTACCTTTTTGTCAGCTTCCATCTCATCCACTTTTGTTTCAGCAATCCACCTAACATGTGGGTTCACAACTGTCGCAAAGGTTCCCCTACCTTTGGTTTGTGCTTGATGAGCTGCTGTGTCAGTTGTGCTTACTACAAAACATTTGTTACTGGCTTGGGATTCAAGGGTAGATTTGAAAACTTTGAATACCATTTCTTCTTCCTGAACCCTGAGTCTCAACTTTCCCTTCTCCACATCAATGAGAGCTTTGCCCGTGGCTAGGAATGGTCTTCCCAAAATAATGGTCATGTCCTCATCTTCATCTATGTCAAGAATGAGGAAGTCCGCTGGGAAGAAGAACTTGCCCACCTTGACTAGCACATCTTCCACTATACTCGGGGTGTACCACTCGGCCAAAGAACCGCAAATTAATCGCGTGGTTGGCTTGGCTTCCCCCAAACCCAATCTCTTGAATACTGATAGAGGCATAAGATTTATGCTATCCCCTAAGTCGCAAAGTGCCCTGTTGCAGGTTACCTTTCCAATAGTGCAGGGCAGGGTGAAACTTCCTGAATCTTTCAATTTAGGAGGCAATTTTTTTTGTAAGATGGCGCTGCACTTCTCTGTCAGCGTGTTTGTCTCGTAATTCGCCAATCTTCTCTTCTTCGCAAGTATCTCCTTCATGAATTTGAAATATGTCGGCATTTGTTCTAACACCTCAATGAAGGAGATATTGATGTGGAGCTTCTTAAATACCTCCAAGAACTTTCAGAACTGTTTGTCGATGGCCTTCTTCTTCTGGAGCCTTTGAGGGTAAGAGATTTTGTCAGTGTATTCCCTCAAAGGTGTTGGGGAATACACAAGTATCGGAGTACTTAAGAACAATAACCTATAATGCTACACAAGTATCGGGGTACTTTCATCCGCGATTTTAACCTATGTCTATTCAATTACAACATATCCAAATCTCTCTTCTCGGTTCTTGATTCGAAATCATATAGATTATGATAATTAGTGATCAATTAACTTATTACATCCCGTAATTCCAAGACATTAATATGAGAACATACGTAAGGAAATAAGATTTGAATTTTGGAAGGAAAGAATTTTTACATTTTCTTAAGAAAAAATTTCGGAAGAATGTAAAGGCGAAAATTATTAACTTGGAGTTTAATTCTTCTAATTGGATTATGAAGTATTGAAATTGATTATATGGGGCCCGCCGAAAATTTCACAATTTTGTGGGGCCCTTCGATTTTTAGATGTTTTGGCCAAGTGTAGATATTATTTTGTGAAGAGAAATTATGACAAATGAGAGGGTGACATGTGCCCCCTCCACTTGTCTTGCTAAAGGATATTTCTATATAGAGATTGAGATGAAGACTTAGCCACATTTCAATGTTTCATCTTCCAAAAGCTCTCTTCTCTCTCACTTCTCTTGCCTTGAATTTCAAAAATCCATAGAAAAAATTCAAGAACAAGAGTTGATTATTATCCAAGGTTAAGAACCCTAATCAAGTTCTAAGTCAAGTTAACTCTCCAAGTCTCTCCAAAATTGTTTTTGGCCGAAAAGGGTATGGAAACCCTAGGTTTGTTCATCAACTTTTTGGAATTAAAACAAGAAGGGAAGATGGTTATAAGCTTGTAGAGGATACATGAGTGATTGAAACTTGAAGAAGTGGAGCTAAGACAAAACCGTGGGCCGAAAGTTAGTGGATTGTTTTGGACGTTTTTGGGCTATTTTAAAGGTAAGAATTCTTCTTCCTCTTGAAGTAATTGGATATTACATGTTGTTATAATGTATATATGATCTTGTATTATGTAGAATGAAGAATAAAAAGTGTATGGACAATATTTGGTGAAGTGGCCGAATGTAGACAATTTTCGGGTGTTGGTTTCGTTGACTATAATTGATGTTGTTAACGTCACCTATTGCATGTTATAATGAAGTAATATTATTGTTGATATGATTGTATTAAAGTATTGGAACTTGAATTGAATTAAAAAGGATTATGGAAAGGGTAATTGTATTGGGGTTGTTGGCCGTATATACTATAAAACTGTTGGATATCGTTATGCAATTTTAAGGGACTTTTTTGTGGTGTTGAAATGCTGGAAAATCAGCCACCATTATGCATGTTTAAGTGTAGTAATTTCTAATGAAAGTCCTAAAGGAATAATGGTGTAGAAAGGTGTTGAAGCCTCACATTTTACCCTTGTTGTTGTGGAACACCGACTGTTTTTGTGAACTGTTTTTTTATGGATTAAGGGGCTGAATTTTACATGTAAAGTAGGCGTGTAATCCCCTTTGGTTACTGTTTTGGTTGTGCCCTTAATTAGTGCTTTGGTTATTGATAAAATTGGCCCTGTTGAAAGATGGAAAAGTACGTATAAACAGGGAAAGTGCTGCCCAAATTTTTATAAGAAAGAAGATTCATTATGTGGTATAAGTGTATACTAGTATCATGAAGTTGATAGACGTGTTGTTGTCATTATAGGTTGAAGTACCTATTTGAGACGTATTCTACTTGTCAAGTTGGTTAGTCGTTAATAAGGTATGTGAACCTCTTCCTTCTTTCTTTGGCATGTTCTACGTATGAAATATACATGTGGTATTGTTTCATGATTTATACTCTTAGAAGTTAAGGGGTATTCATGTTATTGATTATATGCTAAAGGCATGTCTAAATTATTCCTAAGTCCTTACCAAGTCTTATGTGAGATGTTGGTAAGAGTTTTTAGGAAGTATTGGAGTCGAGTTGATCTTGCTAGGTTACAGCACTAATGAGAAAATGTATCAAACAAGTCATTGCAGCGTTAAATGAAAAAGGAAATCGACAATCAATTATATTGAAATGAGTAGAATTTCTATCTGCATAGAGCTAAGATATAACCAGTTCGTTTTACACTTTCTAGGTTCACAGCTGATTAGATAAGATCATTATTAATATATAACATGCTAAAGGCTCATAAAATGGATTAATTTGGCAATTCGGATCGGTTATCACTATGTAAATGTTTCCATAATGTTAGCCAGAGGAGCGAGACAAATTTAGATTATCGAGTTGGTACAGACGACAAGCGGTGTGTGAACTATCCTTTCTTCTTTTGAAAGTTGTTTATTTGAAGTAAGTGTACGGTGGACTTACGTAGTTTTATTGGATCTTAATCTCAAAATGATACTTGATATGAAGTGTCCTGATTTACCAAATGAGGATTTAAAGTGAACTTGGTTTGATAAGTATCTTCATTTACCAAATGAGGTTTTAAAATGATACTTGATAGAATAAGTTACTTGATTTGAAAAAAATAAGTGACTTGATTTGAAAAGTATAAGTTACTTGATTTTAAAAGAATAAGTGACTTGATTTTAAAAGAATAAGTGACTTGATTTAAAAAGTATAAGTGGCTTGATTTGAAAAGTATAAGTGACTTGATTTGACAAATGAGGATTTAAAAATGAAAGATATGATAGTATCTTGGGTGTCTCTAAATGAAGTGTAAGTGACTTGATTTTAAAAGTGAAAGTGCCTTGAAGTTACAGGTGCTAGTATCTTTGTTTTTTCTAAAAAGGAAGGCATGATATTGTCTTGGTTATTCTAAAAAGGAAGGCATGGTATTGTCTTGGTTATTCTAAAAAGGAAGGCATGGTATTGCCTTGGTTTTTCTAAAATGGAAGATGTGAAAGTGCCTCGATTTTTAAAAGGTGTAAGTACCTTGATTTTAAAAGTATAAGTTACTTGAGTTTAAAAGTGTAAGTAACTTGATTTTAAAATGTGGAAGTGCCTTGATGCTACATGTGCTAGTGTCTTGGGGTTTAATAAACGAAAGGATATATGGTGGATGTACATGGTGCTATTGGGTTCAAGTCCCTAATATTATACAATATGATTCTTTTATAAAAAGGATGTACGACGGACGTACATGGTGCTATTGGGTTCAATTCCCTAATATTACATGACATGGTAATGCCATGAGTTTTTCTAAAATGATAGTTCATTCTATTTGTTCTAATGAGAGTCAAGGATTATTTAACTTGCATATGTTTGCTCATGATAGCTATTCGTGCAAGTGTTATATTTCCATATCACCGCGTCCCTCACTAGGGCCGACAACTTTATATATGTATATGTTTCCATTGACATGTTTTCATGATGCGGGTTCAAGTCTCATGATATTATATTATTCCATGGACTAGCTTTCCATGATGCGGGTTCGAGTTCCATGATATTATATTATTCCATGGACTAGCTTTCCATGATGCGGGTTCGAGTCTTATGATATTATATTATTCCATGGACTAGCTTTTCATGATGCGGGTTCGAGTCTCATGAATAGGATATGCATAATGATTCTAAGGGCAAGTGTCCCTGATTTTGACATGACTTTCATATTTTGAAAATGTACAATTTACTCTCATTACACCGAGTCCCACAAATGGGTCGGGTACGTTATGCGATACACTGAGTCTTTCACTAAAGGTCGGGCAGTATATAGAACAGTCTTTACCGTGTCCCTCACTAAAGGGCCGGGACATGTTACACTGATGATTTCACCGAGTCCTTCACTAAAGGGCCGGGATGCGTTATATGAAAACATATACGATGACTTTCATTTTTATAAGGTACAGTGGTACAATGGTACAGTGGTACAGTGATACAAGGTACAGTTGACTCTTATTTTATATGGTATGGTAGGATCTGGTATTTGATTTTCATACTTGTCCATGTCATTTTTTTCTGATTATGATCTTGTTCATCAGATTTCATGTTTACATACTTGGTACCTTGTTGTACTGACCCCATTCGGGGGGATGCGTTCATGCCCGCATGTATTAGTTACTCAGTTGGGTGATCCGTGAGCTTAGGATCCTTGATCAGTGTTTTGGGATAGCTCCAATGTTCCGGAGCTTGTCATTTTGGCACAGGTCTTCCATTATGGCTATGTATATTCAGGGGTACGGCGGGGCCTTGTTCCGTCATAGTTTACTGTCAAAACTCTTAGAGGTCAGTATTCATGTGTGGGCTGGACTTGCGTGAGTTGTATATATGTTGTTGGCCAGTTGTACTACTGCATTTTCGGGATGTTCCCGTTTATATATAGCGGCAGCCTCATCGGCTTGCTTGTTTTTATAACATGAGTTTTCTTAGATTTTCCGCTGATTTTATATGATGTATGAGTAGAAGGGTGCCCAGGTAGGGCACCAGTCGCGGGCCCGAGGTTTGGGTCATGACATATCTATCAAATATTCATACCAATATTGAATAAATCTTAATCAAGTGAAGAAGAAATCAAACTAATGCATTAATTCATGAAATTGAGTTTCAAGCGATTCAACAGGAAAACCCTAATAAAGTGTTTAGCTCCTAGCCATAGACATACTAAGAACTAATACAAATCCCAACATGAACTGAATTGAAAACTAAAGAAAGAAAAATTACTTAGAACTAGGTCTCCAATTGTAGCCTCCAAGGTTGTGATGTCTTCTGTATTATGAGATATGTGATAGGTGATATCCCAAAATTTGTCTCAATAGTTTATTTATGTTGTTAAAAACGTGTGTCTTGGACCTTTTTGCCCCTTGTCAATTTTATTTCGGATCGGAAATTCCGCATCGGCACCGCGGTCCTGCAGAATGGCACCGCGGTGCCGAAAGTACTGCGGCTTCTCAGTAATTATGGCACCGCAGTCCTATAGTCCGACACCGCGGTCCTGCGGTCTTTCGTCCTGATCTGCTAATTTTCATCTTTTTTGCTTCGGGAGCTCCTTTCCTGCCCACTTTTAGCTTCTTTTTGTCATTTTGCCATTTAGAACCGTTGTGACTCAAAAGAAAGAAAAAACGACCCAACACGACACTTATTTAAACAAAAAATGAGAAAAATACTAACTAAAAATGTCTCAAAAAGCGTATACAAAATACGCCTAACACGCTAAGATGGAGGTTTGGAGTCAAACCATAATGTCTAAAGGGTTCATATTGATCATGACCAAGACAGAATACTTGGAGTGCAAATTCGGTGACGTAATACGTGAGATTGATGTGGAAGTTAGGATTAATACCCATGCCATCCAAAAGAGAGGAAATTTTAAGTATCTTGAGTCTATTATCCAAGGAAATGAGGAGATTATCGATAATATCACGAATCATATTGATGTAGGATGGATGAAATATAGGATCGCATCCAGAGTCATGTGTGATAAGAAGGTGCCACAAAAACTTAAAAGTAAGTTCTACTGAGTGGTGGTTAGACCAATTATGTTGTATGGAGATGAGTGTTGGCCAGTCAAGAACTTATACGTTCAGAAGATCAAAGTTGTGAAAATGAGAATGTTGCGATGGGTGTGTGGGCATACTAGGAGAGATACGATAATAAATAAAGATATATGGGACAAGGTGGGAGTGACATCGGTGAAGAACAAGATACGGAAAACGAGGTTGAGATGATTAAGATATGTGAAGAGGAAATGCACGGATGCCTTAGTGCAGATGTGTGAGAGATTGACTATGGAGGGGTTCAAGAGAAGGAGCGGTAGGATGAATAAGTATGGGGAGCGGTGATTAGACATGATATGGCGCAGTTTCAGCTTACCGAGGGCATTACCTTAGATATGAGGCTATGGATGACACAAATTAGGATAGAAGGTTAGAAGATAGTTGAGTGTTGTGTCGTTTATCCTTTTATATTAGTAGTCGTAGTATTACTCTTATAGTTTCTTGTCCTTAGATTTTTGTTACTAAATGTTATTTTTGTACTTCGATTATCATATTATTTTGTGATAGTTATATTCTTTTTTCTACCTGCTTTGTCATGTGATCGGTGTATTTTATATACACCTTTTGAGTCATTTTTAGTTAGTATTTTACTCATTTCATTTATGTTTAGTATAGTATTAGGGTTGTTTTCCTTTCTTTTGTGTCACAGCGGTCAGAAATGGAGAAATGGCGAAAAGGAGATGAAATGAGCATAAATGAGATGGAATTGCACACTAAAAGGGCCAAGAAATGAAGCCTAAGAAGTTCCGAGAAATATAGAAGAAATCAGACGAAGACCGGACGAACAAAAGACGAAGAAATGAAAAATTCGGAAGAATGCCGTCATCGGCGCCGCGGCGCCTGGCAGCAGCGCCGCGGCGTCGACCTCTGAATTTTCCGAAACGCCTCTAATTTTCAGGCGTCGTGGCGCCAGTCTGCAGGGCCACGGCGCCGATGCGAGATTTCTGAGTTTTGGACCGAATTTGACACGTTTTCAGAGTCCAAAAAGGATAACTTTTCCTACCTACATATTCCTTAACCCTTTACCTAAAGGATTCTTGGGCTATAAATAGTCTCTACATCATTAGAAGAATTCCATCCTACATTCCATCCCACACTTGACAAATTTCATTCTCCATCCATCATTCTACCACATTCCATCTTGTAAATATTCCACAACACAATCCTTGGATGCTAGAAGGCTTGGAGACTTGTTCTTGAGTATTTTTCTTTTCTTTCTTTTGCTTTGTTTATTTCAGTTCATGTATGGAGATTATATTAGTTCTTAGCGTGACTATGGCTAGAAGCTAATTACTTATTTAGGGATTTTCTTGTGATTCTCTTGAAACTCTTATTCGTGAAGTAATACATTAGTTGATTTCTTCTTCACTTGTTTAAGATTTATTCAATAGTTGTTTTGATTGCTTGATAATTAATTGATCACTAGTTATCATCACTTATATGAGTTCTAATCGAAATCTGAAAGGGGAGATTGTGAATATGCTATAGTTGAATAAACATAGGTTTA
The DNA here is from genome assembly GCA_029844215.1 of Przewalskia tangutica. Classification (NCBI taxonomy): domain Eukaryota; kingdom Viridiplantae; phylum Streptophyta; class Magnoliopsida; order Solanales; family Solanaceae; genus Przewalskia; species Przewalskia tangutica. Next base: position 102,665,363 of record CM056734.1, on the reverse strand, counting down.
AATCGTGGACGAAAGTACCCCGATACTTGTGTAGCTTAATAGGTTATTGCTCTTAATCCTCCTTTGTATTCAATCTTGTCATCGAAAGATAGAAGGGTTCTACATTGGGGTTGAGTGTTTATATTACCTTAACAGGAGTATAAAACGGTCTAGTTAACCTGCTATCTTAACGTAGAAGAAGAAGTTAGTCTTATTGTATTAAAGATTGAATAGAGTGGATAGTTGATGATCTTGGAAGCCCTAATTCTCCATCATAACTAATTTAAATCAAAGTATTTTCATAATTAGTTTATTTCCTGCATTATTAGTTTAGAATTCCAACTCAATTAACTTTAACCAAATAGAAACTAAAGCATAGATAATCGGTACTTGAAAACCAGTCCCTGAGGACGATATTCGGTCTTACCTATACTATATTACTTGTCACGATACGTGCAATTGCGTTAAGCGTGTGTATAAATCGCACATCATCATGCTTTATATAGTATTTCTCTATGGATTCTTCACTTCCGTTATTTCCTTTCCAAACTACTTTAATTTTTTTACATTGAGCCAAGGATCTATATGAAATAGTCTATCTACCTCCCAAGGTAGGGGTAGGTTCTGTTTACATTCTACCATCCTCAGATTCGACTTGTAAGATTACCCAAGGTATATTATTATTGATGTTTTATGGTGACATTACCTTAGATAGGAGGTTATGGAGGACACATATTAGGGTATAAGGTTAGACTGTAGTTGAGTGTTGTCTCGCTTATCCTTCTGTATTAGTAGTCGTAGTATTACTTTTAGAGTTTCTTGTCCTTAGATTTTTGTTACAATCTGTTATTTTTGTACTTTGATTATCATATTATTTTGTGCTAGTTACTATTCTTTTTTTCTACCTGCTTTGTCATGCTTTATATAGTATTTCTCTATGGATTCTTCACTTCCGTTAGTTCCTTTTCCAAACGACTTTAAATTACGTTACATTGAGTCAAGTCAAGGGTCTACATGAAATAGTCTATCTACCTCCCAAGGTATGAGTAATGTCTGTTTACATTCTATCATCTCCAGATTCGACTTGTAAGAGTACACATGATATATTATTGTAGTTGTATTATAGTGAAAAATGTTTTAAAAAAACTAAATCACATGTTTGAATCCTAATTACTTATAACATTCTTGTTTTATTTGAATGTCCTTACTAAAATTCCTCACTCGATCACTAATAACCGGAGGCTGTATTTTGGCTCCACTTGATTGTTGTGGCTTTCTACTAGTCGATAGGGTTAACTTTTCTGTACCGAGAATATATAAACATTTTGTGTAAAAGAGATCCTTTTAGTTATAATTATACTGTAAGCCTTGACTTATGCATAGTTTTCTACTATTGATTTCCCACTTCTGAACCCTCTTTCTTATTTGACATCCTTTTCACTTATCATAATCTTTTCATGTCCGATGCCTCACATCACCAAGTGATCAATGGCCTTTGCTAAAGTCAAGGGACAAAAAATTGGCAAGATCTCTCAAAGTCTGACTTTTCCCAAATAAACCAAGCAGGCATGATTCTCCCTTTTCAAGTGTTTTTGTCAATCTTGAATGATTAATTTGAGAAACCACACAATACAATTATTGATATATCAATCATCTCAATTATCATTTTATCATCAATTTAGTGATAAGTTGCTGATATTTGATTCTATTGGGTCACAATAGCCCCAAGACACTCTTATATGGTGTGATATTGTCCGTTTTGGGTCAAGTCCTCACGATTTTTTCAAAAAGGCATCACACCATTAAGAGAATCCTACACCTTATTTGTAGGTTCTATTTTCTTTCCACTTCTGATGCGGGACTTTGTTCGCACACCCCAAAAATCTCCCCCTCAAACTAAGTTTCACAACCCATCACCATTTTATGGAATTACATGGACTAATTCAGAGATTAATTGTGTGTCGCCCACATCACTCTTCAAGTATTTATGGGTGCTACTTTGTTGTGTAATCTTTAGTCTCGAATAATGTATTGCACCGGGTAAAGGTAGTATAATGACCCACTAGACTACGGGATGTGAGTTACAATTGTGGTTACAAGGAAATGAAAAAGTAAGCAACAACTTTGGTTACAAATCTGGAAAAAAGAACAAAGAAAATAGTTTGTTGAGTAGATTGATATTCAATCCGTCCTTCAGACAATATTGCCCCGTATAAATCTTTTAACGGTAATTGACAACTTGTCTCCCAAGATAAAACAACAACTAATACTTGAGCAAAGGAAACTTAAGAGTTTACTAGAAAAGAAGAGCCTTTTGAGTGTATGAAAGATAGTAAGAGAGGAAGAGTAATCTGAAAATCTGATTTTCAAGTGTGTTCTTCAAATGAGCTTTGAGTTTCAATTTATAGTGTGTAGAAGATGACTTCCCAACTAGCCAAGTAATGACCTTAATTAGCCATGTAATAACACTAATTGAGGGGGTGTAATCCAGCCAAATAATGGCTGAATTCAAGTGTCAATTCGTGGAGAATCAATGCCCCAAACGGCCCAAAGTCGAAAACTTGTCGGCTCGTCGAAGTTTTACGCCATCGGCGTAGCGCCTGAGAGGCAAATCTTGACTTCCAGAGACCACTGCCACCAAGGTGCCGCGACGCCCAACATCCGGTAAGCAACCATAAGTTAGGCGCCGCGACCCTTCAGGGCTCCGCGGCAATTTCTGACTTGTTTCATCTTTTACACATCGTACATTTCTTCCTTCATTTACCAACGTGAAACCCTCGTTATTTGGCCAATAGCCGTCTATCATTTTATGTCTCAAATATTCTATATACGTACCAATATCTCTTTCACTAAGGAATTTTACGATCCTTGGTACAACGTGTGCACGTGTGAGGAAACGACGTTTCTGACGTACGGGGCCCCAATTGTTCGAGTCACAAATAATAGGATTAACATTATTTCACGTTAATAAATTTTCAACACGGGAAAAGACACCCTTAGAGCCACACCCCCACACTATCACACTCTGCCATTTTCATACTCGTCTCACGAACCATTGACTCTGGTACCAGTTGTTGGACAAAAATAGCCCGAAGACACTCTTACATGGTGTGATATTGTCCGCTTTGGTCAAGACTGCGCAGTTTTTTTAAAAACTCTCACACCATTAAGAGAATACTACACTTTATATGTAGGTTCTTTTTCCTTTCCACTTCCAATATGGAATTTTGTTCGCATACCCAATAAAATAATGAGCTTTTGTTCGTGCACGAAAACCTGAAGCTGCATATCACAAAATTCAATCTTCACCATTGATATCCTAGAACCATGAGAACCCCCAATTTAAATTTGAGCACCATCCAACGGTTAATGAATCGGAAAACACAGTTTGAAGCGAACTGTCGTATCTGATTTTCTCTGGTGCGAAAATCAGCACTTCTCTCTCACTTTTTCTCTCTATATGGCTGCTATGAATTCACTCTTGTGTTCATGAAATAAGACTTAAGTCGACCTTATAAATAGTTGTCTATAGGGCAAAAGTGAGCTTGATCCAAAGGGTGTTTTATTTATTCACATAAAAAAGGAAAAAAACCTAAAACCCCAATAATTTCCCCCTCCCAACTATGTGGAGGAGACCACCAACCCGGCGATCATGCAACACTCTTCAAACTTCCCTCTTGAAAAAGCTTTAGTCATCATATCTGAACCATTATCATCGGTTTGAATCTTCTCAAGTTCAAGCAACTTAGAATTCAATAAATCTCTAATAAAAGAGAAGGTTAGTTTATATAGCATATTATTTAATTCATCTTAACCCAATTTATTTTGAGAGGTTAATTAATCATGACAAGTTTATTGATTTGATCCTTTTTTCCGTCCTTCCGTTCATTTGCCACTTGTACCTTTATTAGTTGATTTGGATATTCAAAAAAATATTAAAATAACTCTAACTTGTGAATCCCACACGTTTAATTAATTGTTTAAGTTTCCCTAGAGATGTAGATGTATAAAGAAATTCCACCAAGGCATACAACAGTGAAATGGAGAGCAAGTTATGAAAGTTACATCAACATATCAACCTCTTATCTACATTTATCATCACTTACGCCCTTCCATTTGAGTGGCTTACATCATATATGCAACATTGGATTCTCCCACCACAATGACTCAATGATCATGCGCACACCACTTATAAAGTAAAGATAGGCCATGACTTTCTTTAATAGTAATTCTTATTAAAAGAAAAAATTAAACTGACAGTATGTGTTTTTTAATTTATGCTATAAGATTACATTGACCTATAATCAGATAATGTAATTCTTCATAAGAGGTATGATATGAATATGATAACTTAAGAAATAAAATAATTATATAACATGTTCAACTGATCAAATTGCACTAACATATTGTATATATTACTTACACTCTTAATGTATATAAGTTAAATAAAAATAATTCAAAATAACCATGTGTGATGGAATGGTTGTGAGTATCACTATAGAAAAAATAGAATTATCTACGAACTTCATTACTAAATAATCCGTCGCTAGCGCGAAACTTTTTGGTGATCCGTCGTTAATCTAAATCAATTTGTTGTTTAGTTACAGAATTTGATCATCGCTAATTTCTGGCTTTTAGTAGTGATTAGATACTTTCGGGTTCGATTCCATCAAATAGAGAACTTTTAGGTTGGAAGAGCATTTTAACCCCTTAACAAAATAATTTATTTCGATGTGAATCTAGATTAGTCGGGCCATCAGAATCTGAATGAAAAAAGAACATAAAGGGACAGTTCGGTGCACAAAACATCCCGCGTTAGCAAGGTCAGGAAAAAGGTCACTCCCAAGGGTGTGATCTAAACAACCTACCCTAATGCAAGCATTAGTTGCCGCTTCCACGCCTCGAACCTCTGAGCTACACAAACATAAAATAAAATAAATAGAAAACCCCATACTTCCTCACATCCCTTTCTATCAAGCCTATTATTCCAAGTATAAATATCACCCGTGTACACAAACTATGCACCAACGAATTAGGCGACTCAAAAAAAAAAGGCAAGTTAGAGACAACTCAAAAGAGGAAAGAGCCAAACAAGAAGCAAATGGCGCAAGAAGAAATGAGAAAAGGACCATGGACAGAACAAGAAGATCTTCAACTGGCATTTTATGTGAACTTGTTTGGCGATCGACGATGGGATTTCTTGGCCAAAGTTTCAGGTTTTTATAAGGTTGGCGGGAGACATATAGATTAGGTAGGCTTATCTTGGACATGAAATCCTATTTTCATTGAGCAACTTCTAACTTGTTTCTTCTATATACAACTTTGTTTTTGTTATGTGTTTTAATAGGTTTGAGAAGAACAGGAAAGAGTTGCAGGTTACGTTGGGTGAATTACTTGCATCCTGGTCTCAAACGAGGAAAGATGACTCCTCAAGAAGAACGCCTTATTCTTGAACTCCACTCCAAATGGGGAAATAGGTTTGACTACTTTTCTAACTTCTATTTTTTTTTTTTTTTTAATGATAATCCAGGTCTCGGGGTTCGCCTTAGTACCCCATATCGCTAGTACCTGCACAAATATTGGTACTAGGCTCCTGGAGGCGATGGAACCCGTTCTTAGCCGCCACCGCCGGGTAAATCGCGGGATGTGCACCCCGCATTCAGTGTCTGATCACTACCAACGGATTAATGCTACAAGGTCTGACCCCCTAACAGGATTTATCTGGAGGGAATCAAACCCACACTGCAACATGCCCACGCGATTAAGATACCGGGCTTTGATTATAGGGGAGTTTTGAAATAAATATTTTTGTGTTAAAAATTTATTCGACACGAAACCATGGGAAGATGAGTAGATATCATAACTTATGAGTTCATTCAAATTTGGTATCTTTAACTCAAATTCTGTATATTTGTTGAAATCCAATTAAAGAATCTGGAACTTAAACCCGTAACATTTAAATTATATATTATATTCACCTCTGCTCGAAACACTAGGTTAATTCTTGTTAGGATTGAAAACCCAAATCCGACTTATCAGAAAACATAAATAAGCGAAAAATAAATGTGGTTCACCCTCCATGCGAGTAATACATTCACTTTGCTACTGCAGATATTCACTATAATCAAAGAAAGTTTTTGAGTTTACAATTCTCTCTGCCTCACTTTTCTGTCGTGATAATACAAAGAAGAACGACACCCCTAATTTTATAGGAGAAATTAGGGCGACCTTAATTAAGGGGATGAATTAGGCTCCACAACTCAACAATTCTCTTAAATCAGCGTTTCAAACTTTACATAAGGTCTTCATAGTGTCGGCAATGAATTAGACTCCACAACTCAACAATTCTACCAAACCCGCAAACCCATGATTGGATATGTCCAAAGGATGGAGTTATGTATAATTAAGGGGTTTAGTTGATTCCCCTTCGTCGAAATATAATACTTCTTTCACAAATAAGGTAAAAGTAATTTCTTTTATTTTAAACCTTGTTAACCCTCAGGGAAGTTTCTAATATAGTAGCTAAGGTGATTCAAAAATTATTTTATATAATAGCTTCAAATCCAATTCTTGATTTTTTTAAAAAAAATTCTTCGCCACTAAATCTTAGTATTACTATATATTATTATTTGAATTAACACATGATTTTAAATTCTTCTTATTCAGATGGTCAAGAATTGCAATGAAATTACCAGGAAGAACTGATAATGAAATCAAGAATTACTGGAGGACCCACACGAGAAAGAAGGCTCAAGATGAGAGGAAAAATAAGGGTTCTATTTCTCCATCTTCATCCTTCTCCGACTCTTCATCTTTCTCTTCCAACAGTCCCGACGTGGACTTCATGCCCATTACGGAAAACAACGAGAGGAACTTCTACGATACAGGAGGACTTGAGAAAAAGAATGATGGTGACAACAACGAGAAAGGGAGAAGTACAATCAAGGTGTACTCCATGGATGAAATCTGGAAAGACATTGAATTGTCAGAAAAACATAAACCAATTATGACATCACCTATATGGAATTATTGCCCAAACACACTATGGATGGCTGATGAAGAAGAAACTAAGATGTTCCCTCAGTTTTATTGCTTGGACAATCAGGATAACACATTTTTTGCTGGCTAACAAAGGGTTATTATTTTTTTGGAATATTTAAGTTATATACACTAACGATTTAAAAGAATTTTTATATTATCAGTTTGATTTAACCAGCTATAGCAGGTTATTACTCTATCGAAGAGTTATCTGTTGCAGGTTAAATTAATCAATCCGATAGTATAAAAAATCTATTATCGTCAATGAATATAACTTAAATCTTCATAGTTGATGGTAATTTGTTTTAGAGTTGGTGTAGGATTTATGAGTAAAGTATTAGCTCTGACTTTGTGAATAGCAATGGTAAAGATCCCTAAATAAGAAGGCAGTCTATGTTAAGACATGCTGTATTTATTGGAAGCCATATATTGTATCATCTGATGCTTAGTTGAATTAGAGTCTATATATAAGTCTGTCTGTTTGACTATTTTTTTTACATATTCACTATACTATGTAAGATATTAGGGCAAGTTTGATGGTAGGGCCTAAATGTAGTTTTTTTTAGAAATTTGGGTAATAACTTTTAATGATAAAATGGGAGGACCCAATTTGAATTAGTGCTAATTAATTGGAGACAAGTTATTTGAGCATCAAAACAAATTCTCAAATTTTAAAAAATACATTTTTGTCCAACGATTTAAAATAATAAAATAAATTATAACTATTCCAAGCTTTCAACTCAACCCCCAAGTTTTAAAAAAAATACATTGCGATTCAAAGTAAGAAATAATAAAATAAGCCAAAATAAAAATCTGAAAATATATCTTTTACCTTATAAAAAAAAGAAATATAAAATTATATTTCTCTCTTTCAATTCATTACCAAATAATAAAATAAATAAAAATAAAATTTTAAAAATATATCTTTTATCTTATAAAAAGAAATATAAAATTATATTCCCCTCTCTCAATTCATTTCTACATTTTTATTGCTACGCTTGAAATATGCTTCATTGACAGTCATTGTTGGAGCTTGAGCTTAAAACTTGAAAAAAAAGGTTTTCGAAAGAGTAATTCATTTTAAGTGAGTATTATTAAATTTTGGTAGAGATATTTTGATGAGTTTAAATCTCAAATTTTAGAGAATTTCGAGAATATTTAAGGTGATTTTGGATTAAATTTCGGATTTGAGCTTGAGTATAGCCATTATTAAAGCTTGAGCTTCAAACTTGAAAAATAAATTTTATGAATGAGTGATTTATTCAAGTGGATGTTATTGAGTTTTGTTGGTGAGGAGTCTAAATCTCAAATTTAAGGGATTTTGGAAAGATTTTAAGGTGATTTTGCATAAAATTTCATATTTGAGCTTGAAGTATAAAATGAACATTTTAGATTTGAGCTTGAGGTTGAAGATGAACATGGAGAAAATGGGGAAACATGTTGTTGAAAAACGGGAAAAACGCACTGATAACTAAAAGTTCCGCGCATAAACACTAGACATTACTTTATATTCTACTAAACATTGTTAAAAAATGAGAAAAAACGTACCGATAACTAAAAGTTATGCGCATAGACACTAGACCTTATTTTATATGTTATTAAGCTTTGTTGAAAGATGGAGAAAAACACACTGATAACTTAAATTTTCGCGCATAGACACTAGACCTTATTTTATCTTCTACTAAGTGTTGTTGGAAAATGGGGAAAATGCACTGATAACTTAAAGGTTCGCGCATAGACACTAGACTTTATTTATCTTCTACTAAACATTGTTGAAAAATAGAAAAATACGCCTTAATTCTTGAAAATTATATTGGTTGACATTTAAAAGGGTAATTAACGAATATATAACGTCATATTAATAAAAACACCAATATTAATGGAAAAATGATTACTATACACGGTTAACTGCCACACATAGACACTAGACATAATTGTATCTTCTACTGAACGTGTTTAAAGTTGTTACATTAAATTGGTAAATTATAGCTATGTCACCAATTTAAAGTTGTTATATATGATCAACACAACCAATATCAATGAAAATATCAATATCAAACGTCATATTAATAGAAACACCAATATCAATGAAAATATATGATATTCACATATAGTTATGTCACCAATTTATAGTTGTTACATATGATCATCACAAAAATGAGGAAAATATGCACATTAAATGATTAAATTCTATTTATGTCACCAATTTAAAGTTGTTATATATGACCATCACAACCAATATTAATGAAAATATCAATATCAAACGTCATATTACTATATAACACCAATGTCAATGAAAATATATATGATGTTCACATATAGTTATGTCACCAATTTATAGTTGTTACATATGATCATCACAACCAAAGACTCTCACTAGCATATTATTAACATTACTCAATTTGTGTCATTGCTTAGATCATTATAATATTATTTCACTAATTGCATGATGACTACATATTGTCTAGTAAAAAATATAAGTTTAAAATTTTAGAATTAGTTCAATTCTTATTTAATAAATACTTTTTGGTTGAAAAAATATGCATAACGTTGTATATTTTAGTAATATTTTGTAGGTGAATTATAAATTAAACGTTCAGAACTCGCAAAACATGTGTCACGTAGTATATTCTACTAATATTTTGTAGGTGAATTATAAACTAAACGTTCAGAAATCGCAAAATTTGTGTCACATTGTATATTCTACTAATCTTTGTAGGATAATTTTAAACTACGTTAAAGGAATATGTTACTTGATTTCATTCATTGATGATTTACAATATATAGTTTTTACAGAAATATTTACCTTGCTACAAACTAGGTAAATAATCAACCTAATTACAAAAGGAATATAATTTTACCTAAATAAGAGATATACAATTAATGTAAGAATATTCGGTGAATATTCTATTACACCCCCGCAGTCGAAGTGAGAGGCTCACGAACACTGAGACTGATTCAAAAATTATCAAACAGTATGCGCGGAAGTCCTTTGGTGAAGAAGTCCACAATCTGATATCTAGAAGGAACATGAAGGACACAAACTTGACCACGAGCAACTTTTTCGCGCATAAAATAAATGTCCATCTCAATGTGTTTTGTGCGCTGATATTGGACGGGATTGCCGAAAAGATATATCACACTAATATTGTCGCAGTAGACTACTATTGCCTTCTGAATCAGGCAGTGAAACTCAAGTAGAAGTTTACAGATCCAACAAGACTCAGAGACGACGTTGGCTATACCTATGTACTCTGTTTCGGCACTGGATCAGGATAGTGTATGTGCCTTTTGGAAGACTAAGACAATAGATTATCTCCGAGGAAAACACAGTAATTAGATGTGGAGCGTCAGGTATCAGGACATCCACCCCAGTCAGCATCAGAATAAGTAGTGAGACCAGTGAGCGCAGACCTGTATAGATGTAAGCCGAAGTGAAGTATGCCTTACACATATCGTAAAATACGTTTGAGGGCATATATGTGTGCTTCCGTTGGATTGTGCATGTGCGAATAGATTTGTTACATGTCATAGGATATGTCTGGTCTCGTAAATGTGAGGTACTTCAGGGGCCCAACCAAGCTATGATAGTGAGTCGAGTTTGAATACGAAGGGTCGGAAACAACATTGAGCTTGGAATTGATGTCTATTGGTGTGTGGGATGACTTGCAAGATGTCATGTATTCACAATCAAAAATCTATTCGGCGTATTTCTTTTGATATAGGAATTGGCCTCTAGAATGGTGAGTGACAGAGATGCCCAAAAAATAACTCAGAGCCCCCAGATCCTTCATATCAAACTCATATGAAATGAGACACATGATGGACCAATGGAGGGCATCAGATGATGTGATGAGAATGATGTCATCAACATATAATAAGGGGTAATCATGTCTGGACCCTTGTTGTAGATGAACAGGGAATGATCAGATTTGTTGTGTGAAAACCCGATAGAGGAGACATAATCGACGAATCACTAGTACCATGCTCGAGGAGCCTATTTCATTCCATAGAGTAATTTCCACAACAGACACACATAGGTCGGATGAAGAGGATCCCTGAAACTCATAGGTTGATGCATATATACTGTTGACACCCAATTTTGACCCGTTTTTCGGTCATTTCTTGCAATTTTAAGTATTTTAGCACACCGTATTTTAATAGTTAATTTGCATATTTTTACCTAATATTCTATATTTTATTTTTCACAAAATGACATTGCATATTTTATTAAGCATTAAGTCTTTGTTAATATCATGTTTTAATACTATTACTCCAGCGTAACTCGCCGTGGAAGTGACGCCGCCGTCCCATATTTCCACTGAATCTGGTCGACATTTTCGGTGACACTATTATTTGTTTTTCATCTTTATTGTTATAATTTGCGTTTGAACTGATTTGGTATTTGTGGGCTGATTTTAGATATTTTGATCTAGCCGGATTTAAGAACTCTGGCGACCTTGTTGGTTTATTTTGGGATATTGATTGGCTGTTTTTAGTTTGTGGGATGATTTGGTAGTGTATGACCGGAGTTTTAAGACTCCGGCGACATCTTGAAAATTTCGGCGATTGGCTACTGCTCCTACGGTTTCTGGTTGTTTTTCGGACAGTGTTTCCAGTGTTTCACGTGCCATTTGGTTTGCTGTATTGTTGTTTCACTACCACTGTTCCACTGTTCCTACGGATTTTGGACTATTTTACCCTTTTACCCATGTTATTAAACTGATTGGAACATATTTTCTTATTTCCAAAAGAATATATGCTACACTTGAATATTTGGTATTTTACTGATTTTGAACATGATACTACATTGGCCAATGAAAGAATCTCTGTCTGATTTCCAAGGCCTCCCCTGTACAAAAGACGGGTTTATTTTTGGCTTTACTTATTAATTCTTGTCATTACTTTAAAATTATTCATTATATTACTAACACTTTTACTAAGTGTTTATACAGGTATCCGGAGATGCATCTTGTGCAGAATGCCTAAAAAAGGGCTAAAAAGATGTCCCGGTGTCTTATTTTATGTCCTTGTATTTAATTTTAGTTTTATTATTCTGTATTGCATTTTATTTTAATTGTAAATTCTAAAAAATGCTTAGAATAGGTAGATTAGAAGGCAATATATAGTTAACCTTGGTTTGATCGGATAGCCGCAAGTTAGCGAAACTTAAAGGATGTCTAACACTTTTTTTAGGATAATAAAGAACCCTGATCGAGAATCTCATTAATTTCGTAGACCTTTAAATGGAGATCAATTGCAGCATTTTTATTGCAATAGTTTAAGTGTCCTAATTCACTTTAATAATTAGGTGGCGACTCCTCAAAACAAGCATTGTTGTTCCATTCAGGGAACCACGCCAAAGAGCAACGTTGCGGATACCGTTCAGATCCCGATGTCAAAAACGGGCGCGACAGCATGGCGACTCCGCTGGGGATATCAGGTTCTTGACCATAGCAAACTCAGGTTAATTAAATATTTTTATTTTGCTTTTGTTTTTGTAAAATGTTTTATATTGTTTGATTTTATTTTTGTAATTAACTATTTTAATTGCTATATTCTTTTACTGTATTCCCTAAATTGACATTCCGCTCATATTTTCTCCATTCTGAAAAATTGACACTATCACACACTACACGCGAGGTGCGCTTTGTGCATCAGCAAATTTCTTTCATAAAATCCAAATTTATGAGAGTTGACAATATACGTGGAGTGTCCGGTCTAACCGGTGGCCGCGTAATTTTCTCGCTCGAGTAGTTCGCTCGGGAACCTTGCGTCTAGTAAGCCAAATCTTAGCATACTTAGGATAGAGCTATACCCCTCTTCATTTTAAATTATGCATGCATACACCTTAGGTGGGTCGGATCTCGGTATCGTCTCCATAATTAGGAAATTCACCAAATTATCGACGGGTTTCACAACCCAACGACCAATCAACTTATATGTGTAGCGTGATAATGATAGATGGATCCAAGCCTGGTCATGACACGCCAAAATTGGAAAAAGTGCACCGTCATTTGGTCGCCATTTTAAACAAAACATTGCAGTTTTAACGACTTGGATCTATTTATCATAATCTCGCATATTTGGCGTTTAGGCCCACCTCTGACATAAGAGAGGTCTCATGCATATTAGGGCGCACACTTGATTTGCATGCCCTTTTTGTTTTATTATTGTTTGTCGCTAGTAACTCTGTACATATTATTTAAAGCAATAATTATCTTCTCAACTCTGTACATACCATGCTATGTGTTTGCAACTCCGGGCACGAGCATTTGCATTTTTTGCACTTTTGATGTCACACTGCAATCAATACTTCTACTGGATAAATCATTCTTGAACATCACGACTTGGACCTCGTGAAGCATAAACCTCAAGTCCGGTCGAATCAATCAGGAGAGTTTCTGACTATTGTCACATCCCTACATTTTATTATTTTTGGGATTTTCCTACTCACTTATTTCACATATTTTTGCAGGAAGACCGTCTCGCAAACAGTCGAGGGTGTTCGTTAAAAATACAAAAAAAATCATCATAGAATGACCGGGAGTTATGTCGTTGAAAGAAGTCCGCCAATATCAGATTCAACGAGGTATCACTCGAAATTTGTCTATACTTTTGTATTTTTTATATATATTTGCAAATTTGATTATCTACATTTAGTTTTTAATTACATAATTCTTGTATATCATACATTTTACAATATAATTTCTCGAACTACGCGTGTCTGATTCTCACCACACGGTGTGATACGTAGGCAATCCATCTTGGCTCGGCACCACAAAAAACATTCAATTTGTATTGCATTCATCCTATCATGGATATTCATTTTTTATTTACATTCATTTTATCTTGTACAATCATGTTTCATTGGATTTATCGTACAAGGGCTGTCATATTACTTTGCATTCGTCTTGTAGTGGGTAATCATATATTTTTGCACAACTTTTTACTACTTCTATCCTATAATAGATGAATTCTTTTACAAGCATACATTTTATAACTTATCTGAACGAACTACGCGCACCTGATTTCCTTAGCAGGATACGTAGGCAGTCCTACTCGGGTTCGGTACCCTTTATTCAGAAAATTAAAAAAAAAATTATTCAAAATACAAAAAAAAAATGTTATTCAAAAATACAAAAAACATTTTTTTAAGTATCATTGTTTGATTTGGTTGATACCAGCACAATTAGGGGTGTGTATAGGAAAGAAGGAGTAATAATCAGTAGGGGTTGAATTCGTGGTAAATCATAGATTCTTTTGGTACCTCTTATTCACACCCGTAATGACATTGTCTTGCATGCTTTCAAGATAAGAACGAAACCAACCTCATCGTTTCATATGCATTGTGTGGTGAGTTTTAGAATAAGTTCAATTGCATTTCATTGTGATCTAGAACTTGGCTTGAATGTTTGTTGAGGCGAAATCCTGAGTAACGCTTGGTATAGGAAATGATCGTAGGTTTTTTTTGATCCGTTTGAGCCTTTTCAGTCTATCAAATAACATTATCCATAGTACTCTCCCTTTGAGCCTAAAACATATTCTTTTGCCAACCACATGTTAAGCCTATACTCTTTCTGGGTGCATACGCATTATCCCTCTCTTGGTCCGACCTCCTTGAGAGCTTTAGAAATGTGTAAGTGGCTAACAAAAATTTTGCGTTGAAGTTTTCAAAGACAAAAGTTGTCAATGTCCCAAAAGAGAAAAGGAAAAAACGCACAAAGGACGACTTCACAAAAAGAAGAAATCAAAAGCCCCGACATTAAAAAAAAATGATGAATGAAATGAGAGAATAACTCTGAATAAAAGGAGGGCCCAAACGAATGATTAAAAAAGAAGTCAGTACAAAAGAACTAGGACAAAAAGGAAGCAGGTCAGCATTAAAGCGCACAAATATCAAGCACGGATGTAGTCCAACGCTCGAGTAAGGATTAGTCACTCTTTCCCAAATAATATCCTTCCTTTCCCCCAAACCTATATTACAAGCCCATGACAAGCCCTACATGATCTTATACTGAGGGTTCTCACATTAGTGAATACTTACATGACGGTCAAGCCTATGGTATCACAATTGCATGCATTGAACATCTTTATGAATGTGAGTGTGAGTGTGTTTCTCTAAACGTCCCAAAATTCAAAATGCTGGAATATATGTGAGAAAGTGATTTTTCTTTCAGTGAGGGCATTTGAAACATGAGGATACGTGTAGTTCGAAATCTTGGATGCAAGCAAGTGTGTCGACACTCAGGTATGTCTGAGGTACCATTTGAAGCCATAAGAATTACACCGGAGTCAGTCTCGGTTAGACTGAAAGCAACAAACGGAAATCCTTATGCACAATACTAATTGTTGGTACCAACTGAAGTCAAAACATGATTCTTCCTTTTCATTTTTCTTTCCAGAAAAACAACAAAAAATATGTTAAAATCCTCTTTTCTATATCATGAACTGCGTCTTGACCTGATTCCCTCTGCGGGATACGTAGGTGGCCACATTGGCTTCGGTCCCACATCATTTAAAAATCATAAAAATCCTTATTTTTGCATCACGAATTACGCTCTGGCCTGATTCCCTCGGCGGGATACGTAGGCAGTCACATCGGCTTCGGTCACACCATTAGAAATATTTTCCCCTTGTTTTGCACATGACTCGATTTTGTCCATTGAAGAGTTTAGCATCCTCATATGTTTTGCATCCATGACTACCTACACATGACTGAGGCATATTTTGAGGGTCGCATTCTCATCTACTCATTTTACATAGCTCATGTCTCCGCATTAGCTTTGCATTCATATTTGATAAAATAAATAATAAAAAATAAAAAAAATGTGTCACCTGATCGCCTTGATAGCATCAAGACTCGGCTTTGTCTAGTTGAAAGCTCAACATCTTCATCCACCTGAAACTGGGGCATTTTAAAGATTCACTGCAAGAAGGCGACAATAGACAGGAAAAAACCGGCCAACTAAGTCTTTTGTCCAAACCAATCTGAGAATGCAAGCGTCAAGAGCCAAAGCTACAAAGTCGACGCTAATCAACCACTCCTTTCCTAAAACTCACAAGTTTTTTTTAGGTGCAGGATTTTCATATCAGCAAAGGCGAGAGCACAACAATAAACTCATGCGGGTTACAAACGCACAACGTCTATGCAATGACGTTATCTCGACCTAAGCGGGTCACAAAGCAGGACGTTCATAAAACGACGTCATTTCATTTAAGCCTATGCAACAGCTTCATCTATGTTTCGTCTATGCAACGACAAATATCTGCATCACGTCTATGCAACGACGCATTTTCATTTTAGCCTATGCAACGACTTCATATATATTTCGTCTATGCAACGACGAACATCTGCATCGAATCTATGCAACGATATCATTTCATTTAAGCCTATGCAACAGCTTCATATATGTTTCGTCTATGCAACGACAAACATCGGCATCGCGTCTATGCAATGATGCCTTTTCATTTAAGCTTATGCAACAGCCTCATCTATGTTTCGTCTATGCAACGACGAACATCTACATCGCATCTATGCAACGACGCCTTTTCATTTAATTCTACGCAACGACTTCATCTATGTTTCGTCTATGCAATGACGAACATCTGCATCGCGTCTATGCAACGACACCTTTTCATTTTAGCCTATGCAACGACTTCATATATGTTTCGTCTATGCAACAACAAACATTTGCAACGCGTCTATGCAACAACGTCATTTCATTTAAGTCTATGCAACAATTTCATCTATATTTCGTCTATGCAACGACTTTATATATGTTTCGTCTATGCCTATGCAATGACGAACATCTGCATCACATCTATGCAACAACGTCATTTTATTTAAGCCTATGCAACGGCCTCATCTATGTTTCGTCTATGCAACGACGAACATCTACATCGCGTCTATGCAACAACGTCTTTTTATTTAAGCCTATGCAACGACTTCATCTATATTTTATCTATGCAACGACGAACATCTGCATCGTGTCTATGCAACGATATCATTTCTTTTAAGTCCATGCAACGACTTTATCTATGTTTCGTCTATGCAACGACGAATATTTACACCGTCTATCTGTGAACGGCCATTTTTATTTAAGCTGTCTGGCGGCCATCTATGTTTCGTCTATGCAACGACGAACATCCGCATCGCGTCTATGCAACGACGTCATTTCATTTAAATCTATGTAATGACTTCATCTATGTTTCGTCTATGCAACGACGGACATCTGCATCGCGTCTAGGCAACGACGTAATTATCATCGCGTCAACATAATGACGTCATTAGCATCGTCAACACAATGACGACATCACCACGTCAACACAATGACGTCATCAACATCCTGATCGTACATCTCGGCATCTGCAAACACCTTTTGCATCTTGACCTCGGGTACAAACACCCTAGAGGCATTTTGGGAAACAAACACCCTGTCTTTCCAGTACCCCACTGCACTTGTAATCCAGTGTCATCATAATTCGACCCTGGGGTATAATTTTGAGTCTGCATCAACCCCGCTTTTGATTTTTTAGTTATAAAACCGGACAAAATTGGCTACCAGTCAACATCTTTGTCCAGAGACTCTTCTATCATCTCTGTACAAAGATGGACATGCTGTTGACACCCAATTTTGACCCGTTTTTCAGTCATTTCCTGCAATTTTAAGTATTTTAGCACACCACATTTTAATCTTTATTTTGCTTATTTTTACCTAATATTCTATGTTTTATTTTTCACAAAATGACATTACATCTTTTATTAAGCATTAGGTCTTTGTTAATATCATGTTTTATTACTATTACTCTGTTATTTTATTTTAATAGTTTTGCATCTCTTTAAATATTTTTATTTTTAAATTATAAACTCTGTTGTATTTTTACTCAAGCCAAGTTTGTCAAATCAGTCCAGTCTGAGGCCCAATTTGAATCAGTCTAATCCAACACTTTTTTAAAAAAATTTCATTCAAACACCCTCTTTTTACTTTTCCCCAAAAATAATACCCCACTTTTCATCTCCCCAAAAAAAAACCTAAATCCTAAAAATATTCTATAAAAACAAAGCACTCCTCTCATTTTCCAAAAAACCTTCAGCCGCATATGCACTGCATCTCTCTCAACTGACCATATATCTTCCTCATTCCTCTCATCATCTACATCTTTCCATACATACATACACACACAAAACACCATCAGCAACACCCTCCCATATATCTCTCATTGTATTTTTGTTTGATCTCACTCCTAATCCACCGCCGCTGCCCTTCGCCGGAGCTTTGAGCTGTGGCGAACCCCACCGTTCCCGTCGAATACCCCTCTCGCCCCATGCCACTGCCTCTCTGGAGGTGATGACCGGCGAGCACCGTATCTCGAACTCCAATCACCCCCAGACCCGTCAGACACTGCCATCGCAGACCCGTCACCGCCATCAACCATCCCACTCCGGCGAAGTCATGCCGCCGGAGTTCGAACTCCCAGATTCCGTCACATCCAATGTTCCCGTGAACACCCCCACACGTCATCCCGTCGACATCACTGCCCCTACACCGCTGCGGCGTCGCTCCAGCGTAACTTGCCGTGGAAGTGACACCGTCGTCCCATCTTGCCACTGAATCTGGTTGACATTTCCGGTGACACTATTGTTTGTTTTTCATCTTTATTGCTATATTTTGCGTTTGGACTGATTTGGTATTTGTGGGCTGATTTTTGATATTTTGATCTAGCCGGAGTTTAAGAACTCCGGCGAACTTGTTGGTTTATTTTGGGTTATTGTTTGGATGTTTTTAGTTTGTGGGATGATTTGGTAGTGTCTGGCCGGAGTGTTAAGACTCCGGCGACATCTTGAAATTTTCGGCGATTGGCTAATGCTCCTACGGTTTCTGGTTGTTTTTCGAACAGATTTTGGACTATTTTTCATTGCTATGTTGTTTCCAGTGTTTCACGCGCCATTTGGTTTGCTGTATTGTTATTGCACTGCCACTGTTCCTACGGATTTTGGACAATTTTACCCTTTTACCCATGTTATTAAACTGATTGGAACATATTTTCTTATTTCCAAAAGAATATATGCTACACTTGAATATTTTGTATTTTACTGATTTTGAACATGATACTACATTGGTCAATGAATGAATCTTCGTCAGACTTCCAAGGCCTCCCCTGTACAAAAGACGGGTTTATTTTTGGTTTTACTTATTAATTCTTGTCATTACTTTAAAATTATTAATTATATTACTAACACTTTTACTAAGTGTTTATACAGTACCCGGAGATGCATCTTGTGCAGAACGCCTAAAAAAGGGCTAAAATGATATCCCGAATTCTTATTTTATGTCGTTGCATTTAATTTTAGTTTTATTATTCTGTATTGCATTTTATTTTAATTGTAAATTATAAAAAATGCTTAGAATAGGTAGATTAAAAGGCAGTATATAATTAACCTTGATTTGATCAGATAGCCGCAAGTTAGCGGATCTTAAAGGATGTCTAACCCCTTCCCTTTAGGATAATAAAGAACCCTGATCGAGAATCTCATTAATTTCGCAGACCTTTAAATAGAGATCAATTGCAACATTTTTATTGCAATATTTTAAGTGCCCTAATTCACTTTAATAATTAGATGGCGACTCCTCAAAATAAACATTTTTGTTCCATCCAGGAAACCGCATCAAAGAGCAACGTTGCAGATACCGTTCAGACCCCGATGTTAAAATCGGGCGCGACATATACCGTTTCATGAAGATCCTCATGTAAGAAAGCATTCTTGACATCAAGCTGGTGAATGGGCCAAGACTTAGATAGGGTAATGCTGAGGATGATTCGGATGGTTGCGGGCTTTACGACCACACTGAACGTTTCATCACAATCCACTCTCACCTGTTGAGACATGCTATCACCTACAAGACGGGTCTTGTACCTCTCAAAAGAACCGTTAGATTTCTTTTATGTCAAAAAAACCACATAGAATGAATAATGTTAGCATCAGGTGGATGGGGTACTAGGTCTCACATCTTATTGTCAATAAGAACATTATATTCGTCAATCATTACGACTTTCCAATTTGGGTCGGACAAGGCATCCTTCGGATTACGAGGGGCAACTGAAACTGATAGGTTAAACAACCGTTTAGGTTTGGAAATTTTGTGCATGACACGAGTTTCCATTATCTGAGAGCGTGCCTCAGGACTCTTGATGGACGGAGGCCGGTACCGCAGAACTGCCGTGGAAGAAGGGTAGGGGCGACGGGATCGGTTGGCCGAGGCTCGGTTTGCTGAGAGGTGGCTGCAGAATCACCCTAAGATGGACTATTCTAAGCCATCATCGGTGGAACCGGGTGGGAAACGTGTCTCGGATTGACCGTGGTGGGTTCGGGTGCCGGAGAGAGGAATGCCCAATTATGTAAACGATGAATTAGAAGAGAGTTTAGGTCATCATTTAGGAAGTCGTAGGAATGCCGAGGTGGCGAGTTTAATGAGGCAAAAGGGAATTGAGACTCATCAAATAGGACATGGTGTGAAATAATTATTTTATGGCTTGATAGGTCATAGTAAGAGTAACCACGATGATTGGTGGAGTAACCCATAAACACACACAGAGAAGACCGTGGTTGGAGTTTGTAAGTGGTCGGATGGAGAGGATACCAGAGACATCCGAAAATACGCAAGTGTTGGTAGGAGGGATTCCTACAAAATAGAACTTGAGTGAGCAAACATAGAGCCAGAGACTTGTTTGGGATATTGTTTAGGAGATATGTGGCCACGGAGAATGCGTAATGCCACAATTGAGGGGGAATTGAAACGTGGGCAAGTACGACATGAATTAGGTTGTTTATGGTTCAGATTTTCCGTTTTTCTTTACCATTTTGGAAGGAGGTGTGAAGGCACAAAAAATGAAAGGTAAGACCGTTTTTGGAGCAGAATTGTTTGAATTGGTTATTATCGAATTCCCTACCATTGGGACAATGCAAGTATTTAACGCTCTTTTTAAATTGTGTTTTTATGAAAGCACTAAATGAGGAAAAAAAGGGTAGACCTGGGATTTATTGCCAATTGGAAAGGTCCATAGAAAGTTGGAATAATCGTAAAAAAATAATACATAATATTGATGGTCAGTCATACTTAAAACAGGGGAAGTCTACAAATCACTATGTATTATATCAAAAGGCATTAAAGTACAATTTGTGGATGCATAAAATGATAATTTAACATGTTTCCCAAAAATCCAGGATTCACATATAAGAGTCTTATAAATACGGTTGCGTTGAATAAAATTATTGTTCTTAAGGGAGCGTAAAGCAGAATCTCCTGAATGTCATAAGGAAGACAAAAGAGAAACAAAGGTTGATGGAACCGACGCTGGTTTGTTGACGGAGTTTGAAATAGGCTAGAGATCTCTAGTGATGTCAAATCTCATTATTCATCTCTCTGTCGTAAAATCTTTCACCGAAAAACCAAAATGATCAAAGTCAAGGAAAATATTATTATCAGTTGTGAAAGTCTCACAAAGATTAGATTCTTAATGAGTTTAGAGGCATATATGACATTTTTTTAAATTAGTGATGGATGTGGCGGGGATAAGGATGAATGACTCAAACCATGAATAGGAATGTCTTGTCCACTACCAACAATAATATTCTGATTTAAATTACTCAAATTGGAATAAAACTAGAGACTCTCTTGTGATATCATCATGTGAGAAGTAGCGCTTGTGTCCATATACCATTTTTTGTCTGGAACATTGAGTGACGTTGTGTTCATAGCTGCCTCAATGTCAGTTGGTGCATACGTTGAGGGTATTGTGGATGTGCGTCAAGTATGCAATGTTGGGCATATCAGGTCAGAGGTGGAGTCCACGAGGATGTCGAATACAGACAAGAAGGAGAGGCCCATGATGGTGGGGCCCACGGAGCCCACGGCGGGTGGCGACTACGGTGGAAGGCTTACTCTACTGCGCGATCGCTACTAGCCATTTCTATCGTGATCGCCCTTGCCGCTACCGTTGCTGCTGATATTCCTTCTTTCGCGGCCCTTGCCAGAATGCCGCCCTCGGAGATTGTTGCAGGTCGATGGTGCTAGCTACCAGAATTGGAGGTCGTGCCGTTGGCGAAGGGCCCGATGGTGGTGATGAGGGTAGCGTCTGCAGTGCTGGCCTGTGTGGTGTTGCGTTTGATTTTATGGGTTTCCTCAAGAATTAGCTTCAAACGGGCCTCATAAAATGGTGTTAACGGTGTGCATTGCGGAAGGATGGTGGCAATGTTGTCATAGGTTTAAACGTTTAAGCCTACAATAAGTTGCATAATCAATCGTTGATTAGTGACTGGTGCACCAACGTTGGAGAGTTGATCCGCAAGCATCTTGAGTTTTTGACAATATGAAGATACATTTGGAAAATCATCTTGATGAACGTCCTTGAATTGATTTTTAAGGTACAACGCACGTTGAGTTTTGTTGTTGTGAAAAATATTTTCCAAACGTTCCCACCTTTGGAGGGCAGTGATATCAGATTGTGTGCAATATATCATTAGAGATCGTATCGTATATCCACTGGAGGACAGCGATATCCAAACGATACCAAAGTGCATCATCAAAAGTCGAAGTCGAGGGTGGGTCTTTAGACTTCGATTTAGGAGGGATGATGTGGTCGATAACATCGTAGACACGACAATGGATTTTGAAGAGTTCCGCCCACGAGGAGTATTGACCATTTTTTTTATCTTAAGAGTCACAAAGATGAAAATTTTAATGTTATTGACTACAAGTACTGGATGAGATTTAGTTTTGTCAGCCATAGAAGATGAAATTTAGGAGGTGAAGGGAGAGGAAGTGGCCGAAAAAACCAGGGTTTCATTGTGGGGTGGTAGCCGAGAGGGGATCGGCAGTGTGGTGGGTATTTTTGTGTAGGGTTAGGCTAATGATACCAATAAAGGAATATTTTCCTTGATTTCATTCATTGATGATTTACAATATATAGTATTTATAGAAATATTTACCTTGCTACAAACTAGGTAAGTAATCAACCTAATTACAAAAGGAATATAATTTTACCTAAATTAAGAGATATACAATTAATGTAAAAATATTCGATGAATATTCTATTATACTCGTTTAAAACTTGCAAAATATGTGTCACATTATATATTCTACTAATCTTTTGTAGGTGAATTATAAACTACACATGCAGAACTCGAACATAAATCCAACGGTAACTTTTTTCAAATCCAATGTCTAATTAACTGTAATATTTTCATTATAAATACCCTAATTCTAGAGTTTTTAGCAAAGAGTAAATAACCGATATTATAATGCCAGTAAAGATTATTAGAAGCGTCATTCATTAATTACTAAAATATCACAGAATTCGTCGTTTAACATGATGCCACACCAAAGGGAATATTCATGTGTGGTGATTTAGCTTCCTTTAAGATTTCAAAGACACCACAAAATCATGAAAGAGGGTTTTTATGGCTGTGCGGAGGAAAATTTAGTATTTTAATTTGCTTACATCATATATATATATATATATATATATATATATATATAATGAACATGTTATTATAACATATGTTTTATTTACTGAGTCTAGTGTTAAATTTGCCTAATAATTTGCCTAATAATTTGCCTAAGGAACCTGTTATTATAACAAATATTTTATCTACTGAGTCTAGTGGTGAAATAAATTTGTCTAATAATTTTCATAATGAAGCAGTTATTATAACGACTGTTTTAGTAATTTTCCTAACAATTTGGCTAAGAAATCTGTTACTATAACGGATGTCGTGTCTAGTGAGTCTAGTGGTGAAATAAATTTGTCTAACAATTTTCATAATGAAGCAGTTATTATAACTATTATTTTAGCTAGTGAGTCTATTATTAAATTTGTCTAATAATTTTTCTAATGAAGAAGTTATTATAATGAATGTCGTGTCTAGTGAGTCTAGTGGTGAAATATTTCTGTAAATTTTAAATACATGAAAACATAAGAACTGCCAACGCAAAAGTTTAGTCTATTTTAGATCTGAATAAGGATTCTGATAGACTATTTCTTGCAGTGTCTTCTTTTCCTTTTGGACGAACAACTGTTGTAATTTGATCTAAAACCATGTCAAATCTTAACCATACACCTTCAAATTTCATATATGAGCTCCTCTTCACGTTCCAGTTCTTTTGAGATATCACCTACATGAAATAGAGCTCAATTACGGTAATACAAAATTTAAACAATCATCTTCTTCAACCTTGAGATTTGCTATAAAATCGATCCAAATTATTTCAAATCTCAACGAAATTTCTTCGAATTTCATATATGAATTCTCCTTTATGTTCTTATTTTTTTGAGGTATCACTCACTCAAAACGGAGCTCGTTTGTGATAACTCACATTTTTTAAATAGAGCTTTAAAGCTTTGTTATGGCAGTCAATGACTTCCATCTCTTTCTTCACTTTTTTCAGCAACCATGTATATATGTTTCAAGTTTAGCTTTCACGATACACATAGAAGATGAAGGAATGAGAGAATTTGAGAGTAAAATAATTTTCGGAAACATGAAAGAAGAAAGAGAGAATGAAAGAGAAAGGAGTTTTTTGAAAACATTAAATTTAACCCCGAAGTTTTTAAAAATACAAAGAGGCTCCATGTATTTGTTAATTCTATCATTAGTAATTTATGAATAAAAAATAAATAAATAATAAAAATAAAGCCATATCACTTACAAAAAGACTTTTGGAGTCCTGACAACTAAATCATCCAAGATACTACTACTTAAAAAGTTCTGTAGATGTCTTTTGTGAAAATAACTATTTTGTTGAAGTTGCATTTCATGTATTTTCCTAATAGCACAACTTGACAAATCATTCTTGTCTCTTGGCTTATATTTAGCAGTTACCAATTTCTTTCTATAGAAGAAAAAGATTTTAAGTTATAGATTTGCGATTCCAGATAAGATCGGTTCAGAATCATAGGATCTTATTCAGTACGTACAAAAGTTTGTTTTGACAATATCAATGTTGTTTAATACTCATGTGTTAACAAATTAGTTATAAGTAATTTTTATTATGCTACTGATGATAAATATTTATCATGGAGAATCAATGCTTAAATAGTTTTTTTTTACCTTAAGGCTATATGTTTAGTTCGTAGCTAAACATTTTTCTGAAAAATGTTTAGGGTTTTCAATTTTTTCATAACTGATTGGTTAAAAAATTTGGAAGAAATTTTCTTTAGAAAAACTAATTCTTTAAAAATGAGAAAAATGACTATTTCCGTGAAAGTTGAGAAAAAAGGTTTCATAAGTGACATCTCACTCCTTTCCATCCCACACCTCATATATCCACCCAACCCCACCTCCACCACCTCGGCACCCCCACACCTCTATCTTTGACCCCCACTCTCATAGTATTCTCCTAAATTATATCTAAATACTTTTGGAAACATTTTGCGTACTTACTAAATATTAGAAAATAAGTAAGAAATCAATTATTTTCTTGAGCATTTTCTTCATTCACACCAAACATACCCTAAGTTCTAAAACTTTAACTCGAAAAGAGAAACATCCAAGTAGCTACATAAACTTCAACAATGCGATCCAGCTTAGGAGTTGGTAAAAAGTTTCCACGATAAAGGAATTTTCATTTCTCAAGTGTTTCCAATTAGTATTTAATAGGCTGCAAGAGCTTAACGTTGTTATACGTAAGTTAACATAAGAGGTGCAACTTGAACGACCACGATTGGATAAAAAAGAACCCCAGAAAGAAAGATTCCAAATTTCCACTAATGACAATTTATACTAATCTTTCAAAGATAACTACAAAAATCTTGACCATCAACGTCCTAATCATAGTACCTCCATCCCATTATACCGGTTGTCTTAATTCTCTTCAACAATAACATATCCAGTAAAAAATCTCATAATGTGGGATCTGTATATGTAGACCTTACCTTTATCTTGATAGGTAGAACGATTGTTTCTGAGAAATCACCGGCTTAAACAAAATATAATTTACTAGGTTATTCCTATTTAGTAAATATTTTTTGAAAAATGAGCAATATTAAAAGGACTCCTTCAGGTATAGCTAAAAATAAATATCAAATTTGGTCTTGAATTTTTAAAATAACACTTATTTTAAGATAATTTTTTAAAATCAAAGCGAATGTTAAATGAAACGAATGGAATATTTGTGTGTAGTTTATTGACTCGAAAAGGTGAATAGTTAGCAACATAACACGTAACTACCCTTAACGCAAATTATTATACGTAACAAATCTAAAGCACGATTTTAATGGGGAAATTTTGTGGTACTCATCAACCTTTTATGAAATGATGATAAGTATGAAGGGTAATTAGTCATTACTCATTAGTGACACAATAGCAGTGTCGGACCCGACATTTCGAGTGCTTCACTACTTTAAATTTATAGTTGCTATCTGTTAGAGTATATATGGGCTTAGTCGTGTGAGCCCATCAGCGGTGGGGTCCTTTCTCCTTTTTATTGTATATTTGGTAAATATTAGATTTAGGTTTGTATCTAAATTAGTAGTGTAATATTATCATAATTGTAAAATTAGTATTCTTATAGAATAGAAATTCCTAGGTAGAATAGGAAGATGACTTCCTTGTCATACAAGTAATCGTGGTATAACTGTTGGTAATGGAAGTTCTATTCTAATTAAGAGTTATGGTCATAAAACCGTGTCCCCTCTTCATTCACCACTTGTCCTGAAAAATATCTTTCATGCCCCAAAATTAATTAAAAATTTAGTATATGTCCGTAAATTCAGTCGATAAGCGGGTTTTATTAATTTTGATCCATTTGGATTTTCTGTGAAGGATTTCAAGACGGGGAGTCATCTCATGAGGTGTAACAGTGGGGGGGACCTCTATCCAATCACACCAAGTCTCAGCGTCTTGCGTCAAGCTATGCCATCCACCTTTGCAGCTCTTGCTCCTTTCTTGTGGCATGCTCATCTAGGTCATCCGGGGTCGTCTATTTTATCTTCTTTAGATAGAAAAAAAATTATTTCTTGTAAGGGTACACGTAGTACTCCACTTTGTCAATCCTGTGCTTTGGGAAAAATTATTAAATTACCATTTGTAGCTTCGAATTCTAATACTTCAATGTCATTTGAAATTATTCATAGCGATTTATGGACATCTCCGGTTCTCAGTTCTATGGGTCATCGTTATTATGTTCTATTCTTAGATGGTTATTCTAAATATTTATGGACGTTTTCAATTGCGAAAAAATCTCAAGTTTTTTCCATTTTCATAAAATTTAGAGCTTTCATAAGAACACAATTCGAACGGAAAATAAAAAACATCCAATGTGATAATGACAAAAAGTATGATAATGGGAATT
The DNA here is from genome assembly GCA_029844215.1 of Przewalskia tangutica. NCBI lineage: Eukaryota > Viridiplantae > Streptophyta > Magnoliopsida > Solanales > Solanaceae > Przewalskia > Przewalskia tangutica. The sequence continues at coordinate 102,637,992 of CM056734.1, read as the reverse complement.
TAAGGAGTTTTGTGCTCAAAATGGGATAAATTTTCATTTTTCTTGTCCTCATACGTCTTCACAAAATGGGAAAGCTGAGCGAAAAATTCGTATCATTAATAATATTGTCCGCACTTTATTGGTTCATTCTTCCGTTCCTCCATTATTTTGGCATCATGCACTATAAATGACTACCGATCTCCTCAATATTCTTCCCTCTAAAGGTTTGACATATTCATCCCCTCTAAAAGTGTTATACAATAAGACTCTGTCATACACTCATCTTAGGGTCTTCGGATGCTTATGTTATACACTGTTTCCATCCACTACAATCAACAAACTTCAGGCACGTTCTACTCTTTGTGTATTTTTGGGTTTTTCGTTAAATCACCGTGGTTATAAATGTTTTGATTTGTCCTCTAAACGAATCATCATTAGTCGTCATGTTCTCTTTGATGAATCTCAATTTCCCTTCTCTAAAGTAGAAAAACCCGTGTCTAGCTCTTATGATTTTCTGGATGATGTTATCTCCCTCTATGTTCTTCGACATTTTTCAGGTTTGCTAGAAAATACATAGGTTCCCCAAAACCCGTCCTTAGCGCTGCGACCCTGCACAGGGGTGCCGCGGCGCCAAAACTCCTGCGACCTTCCCAGTTCAACTACGAAACGTTGGTTCACCGGTTACTAATAACCGATTGATTCTGCAATTGGTCGCGGGTCTTACCGATGCATATAGTGGTATGTGAACCCTCATCCGTCAAAGTAACCCACTACTAAAATTCTATCAAGCAAGATTCATGCTTGTGCTTGAAGAGTCGGGCTTGGTGAAAAAAGCGTCAACCACTTCCAATTCCGCTATGATTGCCACTTCTTCTAATGAGGGTACTTTTTATGACCCTTCTCAATAAAATAAGGGACAAAAAGGACGGAATAATAATAAAAATAAGGGTGGAAATCGCGGAAATAATAAAAATGGAGGTCACCGAAATTCAGGTGGCGGAGGAAATGGTGGCACCACCAACAATGGCGGCGGGCAGTGGCAGCAGAATAGCGGACAATGGCGGCGAGGTGAACGAGGCTGGGCGGCGGTGGCCTTGAGGCTGCAGCGGTCGGCCCGATTCCAGCAATCGGGCGAGACCACCGCGCGAGAGGCCAGCTGGCGTGCCCAAACTTACCCACCTTGGCAGTAGTTTCCTGGATCATTTTAGAGACAGGCCCAACAGGCCCATTTCGCTGGGTCTGTCTCCTCAGGAAGTAACGCTGGGCCCATGCCGACCCAGTGGCATGAGGCCCATTCGACGGTAACCCAGCCCACAGATATTGAGTCCGCCATGCACACTCTTGGACTCAATCCACCAGATTCGAATTGGTATATGGATGCCAACGCGACGTCTCATATGATGTCAAACCAATGTATTCTCTCACCCTATTTTAATTCGACATGATAATGGTATAATTATCGGAAATGGTCATTCTATTCCAATAAAAGGGTACGGTTATAGCAAATTGTTACCACCACTACTTTTAAAAAATGTTCTCCATGCTCCCAAACTAATCAAAAAATTGGTATATGTGAGAAAGTTTACAACTGATAATTGGGTATCTGTTCGTTTTGACTCGTTTGTTTTTTTCGTGCATGATTTTCAGACGGGGAAGCTCCTCATGAGATGTGATAGCAAAGGGGAACTCTATCCAATAAGTTTACCAAATCACCAGTCTAAGCATTCATCCACTTTTGCAGCCTTGACACCATCCTTATGGAATGAACGGTTGGGACACCCGGGAGAGTCTGCTTTGGCCTCTCTTAAGCAGAATAACTTTATTTCTTGTACCCAAACACGAACTTTCAATAAGTGTCATGCTTGTGCACTTGGAAAACATATTAAACTGCCATTTTGCCTTCTATTTCGTGCACTTTTATGCCATTTGACATCTTACATTATGATATTTGGACATCTACTGTGTTGAGTTCTTCTGGTCATAGGTATTATTTGCTTATCCTTGATGATTATTCTAATTATTTGTGGACATTTCCTTTATCAAAGAAATCACAAGTGTTTTTCACATTTCTCACCTTTAGAGCATTCATCAAAACACAATTTGAACGGGAGATTAAAACTATACAATGTGACAATGGGATGGAATTTGACAATAACCAATTTTGGAATTTTTTCAAAACAAATGGTTTAAATTTCCGTTTGTCTTGTCCTCACACTTCATCACAAAATGAGAAGGCAGAATGCAAAATTAGAACCACAAACAACATTGTTCGGACATCTCTTGCTCATGCATCCCTACCTCCCATATTTTGGCATCATGCACGCCAAATGGCCACATACTTGTTGAACATTCTTCCTCATAAAAACATGTCCTACCAAGCTCCACTAAAAATGTTTTATTTGCGAGAGCCATCATATCTTCATCTAAGAGTGTTTGGTTGTCTTTGCTACCCTCTTTTCTCGTCCACCACAATCACCAAACTCCAACCCCAGTCCACTCCTTGTGTCTTCTTGGGACATTCTACCAATCAACGTGGTTACAAATGCTATGATATTTCTTCAAATAGAATAATTGTCAGTCTCCCCGTGATTTTTGATGAAGCGGTTTTTTCCTTTGCTAAGATCCATGAAACCGGGACTCATACTTATGATTTTTTAGATGATGATAAGCTCTCGTATTTAACACATGTTCTCCAAAGCTCGATCCCCGTAAGTAATACTTCAACTATTGAAATGGCGGCACCACCACTAACGGCGGTGGGCAGTGGCGACAGAATGACGATAAGCGAGGTGGACTCGGGGCGGAGTGCAGCGGTGGCCAGGCTGCGGCGGCCGGCCCGATTCAAGCGGCAAGGCGAGACCACCGTAGAGGCCACTATCGAGCCCAAACTTACCGCGCGGCGGATTCCACAGGCGGTTTGAGACAAGCCCGTTTATTTGAGTGCTGTCTCGCCGAGCGATAACGGGCCCATGTCGGCCCAGTGGCATGCGGCCCATTAGATGGTAACCCAGCCCACATATATTGAGTCCGTCATGCACACTCTTGGACTCAATCCACCGGATTCGATTTGGTATATGAACTCCGGCGCGACGTCTCATATGACGTCAAACAAGGTATTCTTTCACCCTATTCAAATCCTAAGAATATTCCTACATTAAACTACCTACCATATAGAATGAGATACTACATCAATACAAAATAATACACAATATTACTCTATTAATGAGTATTAATTATGAAATATTCTAACACTATCAAACAAATTGGAGAAAGCCGAGGGACCACCAAAGAAGGGGTCATTCCCAAGAATATCCCTATTTCGGGTGGTCTTTAATTTTTTTCTCATCGTTGATCTTTAATTTTTTCCTTCAGTACTTTAAAGTGGACGAAAATATCACTAACATCGAAAAAACAAAAACAAATATGAAATTATAGGGTGTCAAAGAAAGATCTTATTTTTAGGCTCAAAGGGGCTGACTATGGATACAATTTATTGTTAGTGATAGGAAATGAATGGTAAGAAAGGGTTTAACAAAGAAATGCCTGAGTCATCTCCCTAGCATGCATATTCTAACTATTTCGCCTCAAATAGCAAGCAAGCAGACACATATGTTTAATCACTAACAATGCATAAATCAAGCAAGATACCCCAAATAGTTTGACTTCATGAATTTTTGGCATATCTAACCTAAGTGTTCAGATGGTTGCTTCTAATTTTATTACATTATTCAACTTTACTTCACTAGGCGTTTCAAGTAACTACAACATGCATGATCTTAAAAAAAAAAAATTAGACTCATATAAACATAGAAAATAACACAAAAATTCTCAAAAACACATAAAAAAATAACTAAGAACTCCCCCCCCAAACTTAAATCACACATTGTCCCTAATGTGTGCAAGACTCAAGAGTAAAAGAAAAACGGGACAAATTACAAACTTGGTTTAAAATGGTGGCGGTGGCGGTGGATAATGCATGACAGATAACGTCAGAAATCCCGTCAGAATGGAAGAGGGAAATCGAATTAGGGCTCTTTTGATTTCAGTTTTTCCGTCGCGGCGCCACGACCCTGAGATCGGCGTCGTGGCGCCCAAACATCTGCGCATTTCTGCATTCTCGGCGCCATGGCCCTCTGCTGGGCGCCGTGGCGCCGAGCCGCTTTCCTCCTCTCTCACATATTTCGTCCTCCACTTTTTAGCCCTGTACCTGTCATCACAACATGTAAACAATACCTTTCGTGAGACTGTTCTAACTAAAACTATATTGCATAAATTTAAAAACATTGGGTTGTCTCCCAAGTAGCGCTGTCTTTAACGTCTTTTAGTCGGACGCATGTTCCCTATTCATTTTGGAATGAGGTGGGTCACTAGGCTCATGTATTCCATTTCATTGATCAAATAGGGTTTCAACCTCTGTCTGTTTACCTTGAAAGGGGCTCCCTCTCTCCCTCTCACTTCAACTACACCATAGGGGAATGCTCCTACAACAGTGTACGGTCCTGACCAACGCGATTTGAGCTTGCCTGGAAACAGCCTCAACCCTGAGTTGAATAAAAGCACTTGTTGGACTGCTTGGAAGTCTTTTGGGATCAACATCTTATCATGCCATACCTTGGTTCGTTCCTTGTAGATCCTTGCATTCTCATAGGCATTGTGTCTGAATTCATCTAACTCACTCAGCTGTAGCAACCTCTTCTGCCCTGATGCCTTGGCATCCATGTTCAGTTTCCTCATTGCCCAATAAGCCCTGTGTTCCAACTCTACTGGCAGATGACATGCTTTACCAAAAACTAACTTATATGGTGACATTCCAATGGGGGTTTTGAATGTTGTTCTGTATGCCCGTAGTCGTCGTCAATTTGATAGACCAATCCTTCCTCGAGCCATCCACCATCTTTTCCAATATGCTCTTTACTTTCTGTTTGAAACTTACGCTTGCCCGTTCGGCGGGGTGATAGGGCAATGTGGTCTGATGGTAGACTCATATCGGGAAGCGGTGTATCAATTTTTGTTGCAAAAGTGGCTTCGCTTCATCACCGATGATGGCCCAGGAGTACCAAACGCGTGAATATATTCTTTTGGAGGAACCTTTGGGCGATCTTCTGTCATTTTCTTTAGTGGCTACCGCCTACCCATTTGGACACATAATCCATCGCAGAAGAATATCACGATTCCCAAGGACGACGGGAATGTACCCATGAAGTCGATCCCCCATACATCAAATAGTTCCACCTCCAAGATCCCATTCGAAGCCATTTCATTTCGTCTTGATATGTTCCCTGTTCTTTGACAACGATCACAGCTCTTCACAAAGGTGTGGGTATCCTTGAAGAGGATTGGCCAATAGAACCCACTTTGCAGTACCTTCGCATCTGTTCTTGATGCCCCAAAATGTCCACCACATTGTAAGGTGTGACAATGGGTGATAATCTGGTGCATCTCATCATTTGGTATACATCGCCTGATGACTTGGTCGGCGCAATTCTTGTATAACATTGGCTCCTCCCAATAGTAGTGTTTTACTTCAGAGTAGAACCTCTTTACTTGCTGTCTTGTCAATCCTGGGGGTACTACCTTAGCTGTGAGAAAATTAACAAAATCAGCGTACCAAGGTAACTTAAAGACAACACTTACTTGAAACAATTGCTCATCTGAGAAGTGATCATTTATCTGCACATCCTTGGTGTTCTGGCTCTCTATGTTTTCAAGCCTCGACAAGTGGTCAGCAACTGAGTTCTCTGTCCCCTTCTTGTCACGGATCTCCATGTCAAATTCTTGTAATAGCAGAACCCATCGGATAAGGCGAGGTTTTGCATCTTTCTTTGTCATTAAGTACTTTATGGCAGAGTGGTCAGTGTATACTATCACCTTATTCCCAATTAAGTATGGCCTGAATTTCTCGAATGCATATACTATTGCTAGTAATTCTTTTTCTGTAGTGGTATAATTCAACTGTGCATCATTAAGAGTTTTACTAGCATAGTAAATGGATCTGAATACCTTATCGACCCTTTGTCCAAGCACTACTGATGCGCGGTAAGATGCGCACACTTTAAACGCAAGTGCACGTTATCGTGACAAGTAGTATAGTCTTGATAAGACCGAATATCGTCCTCAAGGATTAGGGTTCTATTACCAACTATCTATTTTTTGGTATCTATTTGGTAAATTGATATTTAGATTTGTTGTTTTTAACTAAGGATTATAAAAGCTATTTAACTAAAAGGGTTTACTTCAGTGATGATGAGAATAGGGCTTCCACGTCTCCTCACTATCCGCTTATGCTACTTATTAATGCAATAACTTATGGTCTTCTTCTTTTGGAGAAAGCAGGTTCACTAAATCGTTTTATACTCCCGTTAGGGTTATATAAACACTCAACCACAGTATTGCACCTTACCTACCTTTCGGTGATAAGGATAACTCTATAGGAGGATTAAGAACAAGAACCTAGTTAACCGTCACGCACAATGCACAAAATTAGGGTTTTTAAGCCTCTCATTAACGCTACATAAATAATTGAGGTATTTTCATCCCCAATCCAAGAATGTCTACCCAACTTACAAAGATATTCACAATCCCCTTTCGAATCGATTAGAAATCATATAGTGATAATTAGTTGTCAATTAATTACCAAGAATTCAACTCAAATATTTGATAGATCTCAACAAGAAGAAGAATAACCATAAGCGTCATTAAATCATAACATAAGTTTCTAGAGATTCAACATGGAAAGCCTATAGAGGAATTAGTTCCTAGCCATTGACATGACAAGAACTAATCCCATGTTCATCATACAAAGCGAAATAAAGAAAAGAAAAGGAAAAGAAATTACTAGACTATGGTCTTGATCTCTAAGCAAGAAGCCTTGTGTTGTGCAGAAGGAACCCTTAAAAGCGCCTAGGGTTCTCCTTTTATAAGTGAAAACCGCCTCGACTTTTCCTGCGAGTTCGCCCAAAATCCGTCTGGAAACCTAATTTTTCCGCGTCGGCGTCGCGGCCCTGCAGACAGGCGCCGCGGCACCGGAACTTCTGCAATCCGTCGGATGATTTGGCGCCGCGGCCGATTCTGGCATGCGAGGCGCGCGGCCTGCAACTCTGTAGCTTCGGATGTTTAGCGCGCGGCCTCGCACTGTCGCATGCGCGCGCCAGGTCTTCTGCGACCTCTTCGGATAGTGGGCGCGCGCTTCTTCCGATTGCGAGGCGCGCGGCCTTCGAGTTTCGACCTCGTTCGCCACTTTCTCTGTTTTTAGCTTCTTTTCCGCCATTCGGCCATTTTAACCACTTTGACTCAAAAGAAAGGAAAACTATCCTAATACGACACTTATATGTGCAACACGGGACAAAAGACTAACTAAAACTGACTCAAAATGTGTATATAAAATACACCGATCAACCGCTCCCACTGCTTAATCACTTGCATCACACATTAGTTCAAATGGGAGCTCCTAGTTTGGTGCAATGACTATGGGTGCTTGATGCGCGGTAAGATGCACACACTTTAAACGCAAGTGCACGTTATCGTGACAAGTAATATAGTCTTAGTAAGACCGAATATCGTCCACAAGGATTAGGGTTCAATTACCAGCTATCTATTTTCTAGTATCTATTTGGTGAGTTTATGATTGATTTGTTGTTTATAACTACGAATTATGCAGGCTATTTTAATATAAAGATTTACTTCAGTGGTGATGAGAATAGGGCTTCCATGTATCCTCACTATCTGCTTATGCTACTTACTAATGCATTAATTTATGGTATTCTTCTTTAGGAGAAAGCAGGTTTACGAAATCGTTTTATACTCCCGCTAGGGTTATATAAACACTCAACCCCAGTATCGCACCTTACATACCTTTTGGTGATAAGGATAACTTTATAGGAGGATTAAGAACAAAAATCTAGTTGACCGTCACGCACAATGCGCAAAATTAGGGTTGTTAAGCCTCTCATCAACGCTACATAAATAATTGAGGTATTTTCATCCCCAATCCAAGAATGTCTACCCAACTTACAGCATATTCACAATCCCCCCTTTTCAGAATCTGATTAGAAATCATATAGTGACAATTAGTTGTCAATTAATTACCAAGAATTCAACTCAATTATTGGATAGATCTCACAATAAGAAAAATAACCATAAGCATGCATTAATTTTATAACATAAGTTTCTAGCAATTCAACATGGAAAGCCCTATAAGAGAATTAGTTCCTAGCCATAAATATGAAAAGAACTAATTAAAAGTTCATCATAAAAACTGAAATAAAGTAAAGTAAAGGAAAATAAATTACTAAACTAATGGTATCCAATCTCCAGCCAAAGTCTTGTGTTGTGCGAAGGGAACCCTTAAAAAGCGCCTAGGGTTCTCCTTTTATAGCCGCAAACCGCCTCCTCTTTTCCTTCGGCTGACCAGTTTTCGTCAAAGACCTAATTTTCAGCGTCGGCGCGCGCTGCGAGCGCGCGGCGGCCGGAGTCTGCAATCCGTCGGGTGTTTTGGCGTCGCGGCCACGATATCTCTGGCATGCAGGCGCGCGTACTGTATCTTCTGTAGCTCCTCGGATGTTTAGCGCGCGGCCAGTTTCTTTGTCCGAGGCGCGCGGCAGCCGAGTCTTCGACCTCTGGATAGTGGGCGCGCGGCCCCGCTTTGCTGCGGGGCGCGCGTGGCTGGTCTTGATTTTTCCTCGTTCGCCACTTTCTCGATTCCACTGGCATCTCCTCTTTTGCCCTCTTTTTGCTCTTTTTCCGCCATTTGGCCATTTTAACCACTTTGACTCAAAAGAAAGAAAAACTATCCTAATACGACACTTATATGTGCAAAATGGGACAAAAGACTAACTAAAAACGACTCAAAATGTGTATATAAAATACACCGATCAAATACCCCCAAACTTAACCTTTGCTCGCCCTCGAGCAAAGATAGAAAGAAATAAAATAAAAGACTCAAAGAAACGAAAAATAAAAGACTCACTGCCATTGATCACTTTTGCTGCATTAGTGTTAACTAGAAAAACATGAAGGTTAGCAAAATAATATGCAGAAACATATAGCATGAAATTTCAGCATACTAAGCACATGAAGCTAGATATTTCGCAAACTCATATTATCATGCTTAATGGAAGTCAATATACTAAATCATACATGTAAATTCAAGAATTCCTATGGCATGCTTACTTGCTATTCTCCACTAATTCTGGATATGCATAAAATAGATCTTCAGGACTTTAAGGGTTGTAATGTAGGCTTAGGTAGGGGTAGGTAAAAATAGGCAATTTAGGCTCATTTCGTGTACCATAAGCTTTTTAGCTTTTCAATATTTCCCTTTTTCTTTTTGTTCTTTCCTTCACTTCGATTCTATCTTTTCCCTCTTTTGTTTTGGGAGAGTGAAGTATATAATAATGACAAGCACTTGAACTTAGGCTTTTGCCTATTTCTTATTACTTTTGTATTGGGGTGCAACAGACTTATTCACTCTTTTTGTCTTTTTTTTTTAACACAATGTATTCCACTATTTCATATTTTCACTTATGGTACAATTTGTGGGAATATAGGGTGTCAAAGAAGAAATTTCAAATTTAGGCTCAATGGGGCTGACTAGGGATATTTTTAAAGTATGGGATAGAAAAGAATTGTAAGAATTGGCTATCAAAGAAATGTCTGAGTCATCTCCCTAACATGCATATCCTAACTATTTCGCCTCAAATAGCAAGCAATCATAACACATAAGTATTTATCATTTAGCATGCATAACTCAAGCAAGAAACTCCAAATAGGCAGTTACGTGAGTTTTGGCATATCTAACTTAGGTGTTTAGATAGTTGCTTCAATTCCTTTACATTATTTCACCTTACTTCACTAGGTGTTTCTAGCAACTACTGATACATGATCTTTGTGACAATTATGACTCAAAAGGAAAAATTTTGGTGACTCAAAATAAACATAAAACAATCAAAAAGACTTAAATAAAACATAACATGACACAAATAAAACAAAACACAAATAAACACCCCGAACTTAAAACACATTGTCCCCGATGTGTGTAGACTCAAAGACGGTAAAAGAAATAGACACTTACAAACTTTGGTTAAAATGGTAGTGGTGGCGGTGGATAATGCATCGACCATTGGTTGAACAAGGAACTCAATTCGTTGATTTGTTGCCTTGTTTCTTGCTGTCCTTGTACTCACGTGTCCAAGTGCTGCATCATCCTCATCCGATTACGATACAATTGCTCCATTGTGGGCGTTGGAGGTTACGCTCTGTGGTTGGCTGTGGCTAGGTCTGCCTCATGTGAGCCCTATTTCAGTCTCATCTTCGTCCATGGCGGCCTCTGTTGCTGCTGCTGATGCTGGTTGTACTCTCAGTCTGGCTGCTGGGGGGCTTGGTTCTGGGAAAGAGTGCACTATCCCATAGTATACGGGCAGTTGGTTTCTTTCATGAGTGTCGGTGGGTAGGTTTGGAACGCTCATGTGACATAGCTTGGTGATAATCGAGCCATGTCCCAATCCGCTGTTGTTACCAACCTGCTGATTTCTTGAATGCTCTGCACTATTTCTTTCCCACATCAATCGCCAACCCTCATAATTCCATATATTAGTTTGATCTCATCCTCCGGCACTCTGGTGAAGTGCGTGGATGGAATCATCTGGTATTGACGAAATATAGCCAACCTTTGACAACTTTGTTGAATTGGCACTGTTCGGTGCTCTTGACCCATTTCTTCCATATCAAAACGGCTCGCGTAGCTCGCGGTGTTTGCGACGATATCCCGGTTTATGTTGCCGGTGCTCTAGACCATGTTCTAAAATGGCTCTGTTATACCCGTAGTTGCGGGGGTATGTATGTGAGGACGTCGTCACGAGTCTGCGAGAAAATTTTGAAAAGAAAGAAAGATGTGAGTTTCACGGAAAAGTTTCCGGTTATTTGTGAAGAAAAAGGTTCGTTAATGGGAATTGGATTCCCAGTTTGGTATTTGGACTTCATAGATTATATTAGAATTTTGAGATTTTATTTTGGAAATGGTCACGTGGGGCCACGGGAGAAATTCTGATTTTGTAGGCCCGCTTTGTTTTTAAGTTTTCGTATTTTGGATATTTTGGAAGACGAAATATTCAGGCGAATCGGGGCGACACGTGTCACCCCATGTGGCACCTTGGCGAAATAACATTTGTGCACAACACCGGTTGAGTCGTTTTTAATGAAGCGTTTGCGTAACTTGCGAAGGAAAATTCGGCTATGTCGTTTTGTATTTTTGCGGATTTTTAGAGAGACGGAACATTTTGGACCAACGGGAGGGTGGCGTGTGTCACCTCACATTGGAAACTAGGTGGGCGTGACTTGGGCGATTGGGGTGTCAGTGGGTAGATATTTTTGGTAGATATTTGTGAGGGTTTTAAGAGTAGGGGCTAGGGTGCACTTGGTCATATCTTGGCCTTACACTTGTGTAGCACTTGGCTAGATCTTGGCCATTGGTTGGCCTTTGGGTTTGCTATAAATACCCCCTTAGTTGATGAACTTTCTTCATCAAAATCATTTTCCAAGTCTTGAAATCTCTCCCCTTTGAGTTGAAATCGTCAAAGCCCTCCCCTTGTGGAGCTTTGGTAGAGGCCCCCTTTTGAGTGAGGCTTGGCCGTGGGTACCCTCCCCTAGCCTAGTTGTTTTAGTATAATACCCTTGTTGTGGTATAGAAATACTCCTAGTATTGTTATAATGCCCAAAATACCTTAGCCTTGTACCTTGTAGTATTCCAAAGATACCTCTTTCGTAGAGTCAGGAAATACTACCTTTTGTCCTTTTAGTCTCAAACAGAAACCACAAGGAAATCTTCATAGTTGGTTGAAGTATTTGAGTAGAAGTTGGTTAGAACTTCTAAGGGTTGTTTGGAGTGGTTTGGAGCGCACGGAGTGGAGCTAAACCTTGCTCAGGAGCGACATTAAACTCGGATAATTTTGGGCTTATCAAGGTATTTATCTTGTCCCTCTATTGTAATTGGAAATTACATGTTTGTTAGGATATATAGTTGAAGTATACTATATATGGAACTATACTTAGTATTCGGCAATGTCTTTTGACTTAAGCCTGAAGAATAAAGAACTGAACTGAACTGTATTTACATAGGACTGTATTGCAGTAGACTTGTGTAGAATTGTACACGTCCGGTTAGACGTGTAAAACCCCCCCTGGTTGGCTTGGTAGCCGGCCTCGATAGAGGAGGAGATTTACGCTGTTGCGGGGAGAGTCTTTGAATTTTCTATAGAAAGATAGAAATTTGTGTTTTGGGGTTAATAGACGTTTTGACCTTTATAGGTGAAAGTACTATGAGTAGCGTATTCTACTCGAGGAGTGGAAAGGGCTAGCAAGGTTGTAGTACTTGGAGCATTTTGCTTATTGTCGATAAATCGTCGCGAGGTATGTGAACCTCTTCCTATCTTTTCTAGCATGTTGTTGTGAACTATGTAGTACGGTGAGCGTACATGTGCTAAGTGATTTGGTTGGTTTAAAACATAGGGTGTTATAATAGCTTTATGGGAAGTTAGTTATAACGACCTTATGTAAGTGAAAATGGTTTACTGATGTTAGAAGTTAAGAGACTTGGTCTTATAAGATAAGAGACTTAACTTATTTGTTTTAATGTGGATGTTTGTGTGAAACCTCATTCGTGAGTAATGAGTACTTGGTTTTTAAAGGGATAATGTTTCTTGATTTGGGAATCGAATGTGTATCGACAGGACCCTGCGGCGTTAATAAAAGGAAAATGTATTGAATAATGATGTGTTGTATTAAAACCGGTAGAAACCTCCATCTGCATAGAAGCTAAGATAAGACAAAATGATATTACATCTTAGATCATGGTCTTTGTAATAAGATCGTTATAAACAAGAATAAACTACTCACATATATGACATATGTTACTCAATTGTTCTAAAAGGAATCAGTGATTAAGTTTGGGAACTATGAAACCATTTGAAAATGAGAAGCTTGAGTAATTGAAACTAGGCAAACTGGGACTTAGGAAAAGAATGTTGTTACTTGATTTTGAAAAGGAAGGTGGGTTGGTCATTCTAATACTACGGGTATCGGGTGACTTTTATAAAAGAAATGGATCTCTTTTAAAAGAACTTACGTATGTAGTACTTTGGGGTTAAAAACCCGGACTTTGGTATAAAATGAAAGTACTTTGTGTTGTTGTGAAACTTGCCTATGCTTGTTGTTGTGAAGCTTGGCTATGCTTATTGTGATAACCTTTGTTGTGCAAAGCGTTGTATTTACGTGTTCTGGCGTCTCGATGGAGGGTCGGTTGACTTATTGAGAACTTACTTGGGCGTCTTGCGGTGGCGGAGAAATTCCGCAGATGCGTTCTATTGATAGTATTATTGTTGTTAATCACTTTGGACATCCGACACGATCGTGCGCGCGGGTATGCCTCCATTTTGGTTAAGGTCTTGTGGTTAATCGCTTTGGATATATCTTGACCACGATCGTAAGCGCGGGTATGTTTCCATTTTGATTATCGCCTTGTGATTTCCTTTTGGACATACCGACACGATCGTGCGCGCGGGTATCGTCCATTTGGAAAGTTGTCTTATTGTTTCCCTTTGGACATCACGACACGATCGTAGCGCGCGGGTATGCTTCCATTTGGATTCTTTGTCTTGTTGTTGAGTCACGTGGACATGTCTACACGTCTGAGTCCGGGGCATGTGGCCATGGGACATTGGTATTATTGTTGCATCATGGACATGTCTACACCGTCACGATTCCGGGCATGCGGCCATAATGCGAACTCGATTGATGTTATGGGCGTGAGACCCGTAGTTATATTGGAGTGATATCGTTTTATGTTGTGAGCGTAGTTTGGTTATCATACATGTCTCTGCTTTATATAGACTAGTATGATTTCATTCTGATATTATGCGATTTCACATACTTGGTACTGTCGTCTTGACCTCGCCCGGTGGCGTATAAAGAGGCCAGAGCCTCTCACTCGGGAACAAGCCCGAACCGTGGCTCTCCGTATGGCACATCCTGAGAAGGGCCGTTGGGCATGCCTCAGGATCATGGCGACCGGTACACTTTGTAGGTCGCTGAGAAGGTTAATGCCTCGAGCGGCTTGGCCGCGATTACAAAGTGGTATCGAAGCGATTAATCCTCGGAAAGTGTCTACTGAGTGTCTAGTAAGTCTTGATTATCGATGTGTTGTGCACCACATCTATAATCGAGAGGCTGCAGGACATTTAGGATTGGTTTCCATTCTTCTCATTACGAGATCGTGCCTTAGAGTCATGTTGTAAGTTGGACCCTCCGGCGTATCTCGTTTTTACGATTATGCCTCGCAGTGCAACGAGCCAGAAGGGCAAGGCAGAGAGTCTTGCTAGTGAGATCTGAGAGAGTCGAGCGCGAGCCCGGCGATTACGAGGTTGTGCTTGAGGCGGGTTTAGCGGCCGCCCGGCCTGTGAGTTTAGCGCGGCGATGGGCGTGAGACTCTGATACGAGCCTCGGTCCGCGATGCAGGCGGGAGATGGGTCGCGAGAGATGGCGATTATTGGCGAGTTGTGGCGGATATGAGCAGTGGATCTGGCGATTCGGTTCGAGAGCACCGATGGTTCACCGGCGAGATAGTTTGAGGCTACGGGACTTTCCGAGTTGTAGCCCTTGAGTTTTATGGGTCGAGGCACGAGGATGATCCGCGAGTTCTTCCGGCGATTCTGACGGATCACGCGGGTGATCAAGGCTTGAGACCGAGTCTGTGACCTTTGGTTCGCATCGGTGCGTGATACCGCGATCGATTGGTTTGATTCATGGGAGCTTTCGGGAGAGCATGCACTCAGCAGTATGGGATGAGTTTTGGGGCTTTCTCACGCACTTCTTGCCTCGCGGATGAGGAGGGCGCGGTAAGCGAGTTTTATTCTTGAGACAGAGAGGCGCCGTCGGGAGTACAATGTCGAGTTCGATTCTTTGGCTCGATATGCACTGCGCTAATTGCGAGATATGGAGGATAGGGTGCATCGCCACGCCACGGGCTAGATGATTATATGGCCGAGTCTTGTGCGGGTGTTTCTCTTCACCGGGCATGGACATTGCCCGCATGCAGCTCATGCGCCAGGATGTGAGGCACGGAGGTCGACGGAATGACCGATCGTGAGAAGAGGGCCGGGGCGGCAGGTCCTGGTGGCTTTCGAGGCGGACCGCCTCGAAGAGCTAGTTATATACCCCACCGGTGCAGTGGTCCTCCACCGTCTTCAAGCGGTCAGGGCTCGAGGTTCGGGATTTTGGCAGAGCGGGGTGTTAACGGTGAAGCCACCCTACCTCGTTGTGACCATTGTGGTAGACTCCATTTTGGAGTGTCGTGCTAGATTGGGAGTTTGTTTTGCATGCGGCCAGCGAGGCCATTTGCGAGGCGCCCTACGAGGAAGCGCGGATGTTACGACTCGACGCCGGGATGCGTGGTGGTTCATCACGCCATACGGTATGCGCCTGCGAGGCCTATGATTAGAGTGGAGCGGTAGCCGGTATATCCTTAACCCTCTAGAGTTTTGGTATGCTTGTTATGATGATCTCATTATTGTGTGCTATGTACGGATAGCATTGTGATATGTGTGAGTTAGAATACATGGTTAGTTGGAAGGTTACGTATGGGGGCATGGTAAGTGTGAACCTTAGACTATTTCACGACTGAGACCTTAGAGGTAAGGTCGTCTTGAGTATAAGATTCGTTTTATGTTTGACCTTTATAAGGGTGAGTAGTATACGTGGGATTTATTTGTGTGATAAGTCCGTGGGTAGTGTGAGATGGAAGTGGTAGCTTTCATGATGTGAATTAGTAAGATTGTTAGGATCGGGAACAAGAGTTTGCCGCGGTTGGGGTCGGGTTGAGGACCATTTGCGGTCAACCCGTAACCGGTTTGGGGTGGGGTCAGTTCTGGGTGGTCCCGCGGTGGTAGGTCACGAGGATGCTAGGCCCAAGTTTGTATGATCATCGTATGAGTTCGTGGACGCGTTCGACGAAGCGGTTCGTAAAGGCGGGAATGGCCTTAAGGAAGTTTGAGGTTAGTAAGATGACCAAGTTTGGAGGTAGTGACTCCAGATTTTCGAGCGGAAGTAATGGTGAAGTATGGTACATCTTGGGAGAGTTCAAGTGTTCGGCGAGGGCACGACGAGTAAGGAAGGAAGATAACGTGTGTTATTTCGTGACCCGGTATGGCGTTGGCAATTTGTTAGAAGAGCTTCATCGATATCCGTCTTGTGAAGGAACATTCGGACGAATGTTTCTAAGGAGGAGAATGTTATACCCGTAGTTGCGGGGTATGTATGTGAGGACGCACGTCGAGAGTACTGAGAAAATTTTGAAAAGAAAGAAAGATGTGAGTTTTCGCGGAAAAGTTTCGGTTATTTGTGAAGAAAAGGTTCGTTAATGGGAATTGGATTCCCAGTTTGGTATTTGGACTTCATAGATTATATTAGAATTTTGAGATTTTATTTTGGAAATGGTCACGTGGGGCCTGGGAGAAATTCTGCTTTTGTAGGCCCGCTTTGTTTTTAAGTTTTCGGTATTTTGGATATTTTGGAAGACGAAATATTCAGGCGAATCGGGGCGACACGTGTCACCCCATGTGGCACCTGGCGAAATAACATTTGTGCACAACACCGGTTGAGTCGTTTTTCGACGAAACGTTTTGCGTAACTGCGAAGGAAAATTCCGGCTATGTCGTTTTGTATTTTTGCGGATTTTTCCGAGAGGCGGAACATTTTGGACCAACGGGAGGGTGGCGTGTGTCACTCACATCGGAAGCTAGGTGGGCGTGACTTGGACGATTGGGGTGTCAGTGGGTAGATATTTTTGGTAGATATTTGTGAGGTTTTAAGGAGTAGGGGCTAGGGTGCACTTGGGCATATCTTGGCCTTACACTGTGTAGCACTTGGCTAGATCTTGGCCCGTTGGTTGGCCTTTGGGTTTGCTATAAATACCCCTTAGTTGATGAACTTTCTTCGTCAAAAATCATTTTCCAAGTCTTGAAATCTCTCCCCTTTGTGAGTTGAAATCGCCCAAAGCCCTCCCTTGTGGAGCTTTGGCCGAAGGCCCCACAGGTGAGGCTTGGCAGTGGGGTACCCACTCACTGCTAGTTGTTTCGTATAATACCCTTGTTGTGGTATAGAAATACTCCCTAGTATTGTTATAATGCCCAAAATACCTTAGCCTTGTACCTTGTAGTATTCCAAAGATACCTCTTTCGTAGAGTCCGGAAATACTACCTTTTGTCCTTTTAGTCTCAAACCGAAACCCTAAGGAAATCTTCAGTTGGTTGAAGTATTTGAGTAGAAGTTGGTTAGAACTTCTAAGGGTTGTTTGGAGTGGTTTGAGCGCACGGAGTGGAGCTAAACCTTGCTCGTGAAGCGACATTAAACTCGGATAATTTTGGGCTTATCAAGGTATTTATCTTGTCCCTCTATTGTAATTGGAAATTACATGTTTGTTAGGATATATAGTTGAAGTATACTATATATGGAACTATACTTAGTATTCGGCAATGTCTTTTGACTTAAGCCTGAAGAATAAAGAACTGAACTGAACTGTATTTACATAGGACTGTATTGCAGTAGACTTGTGTAGAATTGTACACGTCAGGTTAGGCGTGTAAAACCCCCAGTTGGCTTGGTAGCGGCCTCGATAGAGGAGGAGATTTCTGTTGTTGCGGGGAGAGTCTTCGAATTTTCTATAGAAAGATAGAAATTTGTGTTTTGGGGTTAATAGACGTTTTGACCTTTATAGGTGAAAGTACTATGAGTAGCGTATTCTACTCGAGAGTGGAAAGGGCTAGCAAGGTTGTAGTACTTGGAGCATTTTGCTTATTGTCGATAAATCGTCGCGAGGTATGCGAACCTCTTCCTATCTTTTCTAGCATGTTGTTGTGAACTATGTAGTACGGTGAGCGTCACGTGTGCTAAGTGATTTGGTTGGTTTAAAACATAGGGTGTTATAATAGCTTTATGGGAAGTTAGTTATAACGACCTTATGTAAGTGAAAATGGTTTACTGATGTTAGAAGTTAAGAGACTTGGTCTTATAAGATAAGAGACTTAACTTATTTGTTTTAATGTGGATGTTTGTGTGAAACCTCATTCGTGAGTAATGAGTACTTGGTTTTAAAGGGATAATGTTTCCGATTTGGGAATCGAGAATGTGTATCGACAGCACCACCGCAGCGTTAATAAAAGGAAAATGTATTGAATAATGATGTGTTGTATTAAAACCATTAGAAACCTCCATCTGCATAGAAGCTAAGATAAGACAAAATGATATTACATCTTCTAGATCATGGTCTTTGTAATAAGATCGTTATAAACAGAATAAACTACTCACATATATGACATATGTTACTCAATTGTTCTAAAAGGAATCAGTGATTAAGTTTGGGAACTATGAAACCATTTGAAAATGAGAAGCTTGAGTAATTGAAACTAGGCAACCGGGACTTAGGAAAGAATGTTGTTACTTGATTTTGAAAAGGAAGGTGGGTTGGTCATTCTAATACTACGTATCGGGTGACTTTTATAAAAGAAATGGATCTCTTTTAAAAGAACTTACGTATGTAGTACTTTGGGGTTAAAAACCGGACTTTGGTATAAAATGAAAGTACTTTGTGTTGTTGTGAAACTTACTATGCTTGTTGTTGTGAAGCTTGGCTATGCTTATGTGATAACCTTTGTTGTGCAAAGCGTTGTATTTCGTGTTCTGGCGTCTCGATGGAGGTCGGTTGACTTGTTGAGAACTTACTTGGGCGTCTGCGTGACGGAGAAATTCCACGCAATGCGTTCTATTGATAGTATTATTGTTGTTAATCACTTTGGACATCGACACGATCGTAGGCGCGGGTATGCCTCCATTTTGGTTAAGGTCTTGTGGTTAATCGCTTTGGATATCTCGACACGATCGTAGCGCGCGGGTATGTTTCCATTTTGATTATCGCCTTGTGATTTCCTTTTGGACATCGACACGATCGTAGCGCGCGGGTATCGCCCATTTGGAAAGTTGTCTTATTGTTTCCCTTTGGACATACCGACACGATCGTAGCGCGCGGGTATGCTTCCATTTGGATTCTTTGTCTTGTTGTTGAGGTCACGTGGACATGTCTACACCGATCAGATTCCGGGGCATGTGGCTGGGACATTGGTATTATTGTTGCATCATGGACATGTCTACACCGTCACGATTCCGGGCACGCGGCCATAATGCGAACTCGATTGATGTTATGGGCGTGAGACCCATAGTTATATCGGAGTGATGATGTTTTATGTTGTGAATCGTAGTTTGGTTATCATACATGTCTCGCCTTTATATAGACTAGTATGATTTCATTTACTGATGTTATGATTTCACATACTTGGTACTGTCGTCTTGACCTCCTCGAGGCTGCGTTCACGCCGCAGGTAAGTACATCGGTCGTGGATCCTCGCCATAGGATCACGATTCAGCGCATTTGAAGCTCCGTTTCTCGGAGGCTTATCTTTTAGTAGGTGTTCCACGAGTTGTAGGTTCTTGTACATTCGGGGTATGGCGGGCCCCGTCCCGTCATAGTCATGATATCTTAGAGTGCATGTAATCGTTGTGGGCGGGGTTGTAAAAGGATTAAACTGTTCGAGTTTTATGTATATCAAGAAAGCTGTTTTTTTGCTTTGTTTAATTATTATATCTCTTGTTAAATGACTCATGTTTTATGTTCTGATTTTCTCGATGTATGTATCACTAGGGTGCGGGGTAAGGCACGATCCACGGGCCGATTTTCGGGTGTGGCGACTCCGATCACCAATTCCTCCTTCAACATCAATCGCTTTCAATTGTATATTGATATCTTCATCGCACAGGCACATAGCGTCCCCTTACAAAGCATCCCATTTCCACCTTCTCCGGAAAATTGGCATAAAATTCACGCACCATTGTTGTGTTTACTGGTGCTATCTTCTCTGGGTTCACAAATTTTCTCCAACCCCTTAACTCAATCATCGCCCGAATGGGCACATAAACATCTTCTTCCCCATATGACTCCCTCTGGTAGTCCATTCCCCTTTCTGGTATTATGGGTCTGGTATCAAGCTTTTTGTATCTTTGGAAGGCTTGGTAGCTCACAAACCTATTTTCATCGTATTGTGGGGTTGGGGTGGATGTGGAGCCTCTTCTTTTCCTGGTGGCCATGGTTAAAACAGTTTCTGGGGCTTACAATTTAGTGGCACAAATGTTTCCTACACAATTGACAACTAGCAGCGAACACAACACCCCCAAACTTCAACTTTTCTACCCAATACCCACACCCCTTTTCTACTCTTTTCTCTAAACTTCACAATCAACTTTTCAGTACCCAATTGCTTCAACTACAATACTCCTTCAAACTACTACCTCCTGTGACTTCAGTAAAGGATTCAAGAACAGAAAAAGATTACCTTTTTATGAGAAGCTTCAAGCTTGTTCTTGTTTCAATTGGTGGTTTGAGGCTATGGAATGGAGCTTTGTTGGTTGAGAAGGCTAAGGGTTTTTGGGAATTTAAGAGCAAAGGTTGTGGTTGAGTTGGATTTGTGGGGCATTTGTGGGCAAATTTCTGGAATTTCGTGGGTTTTTGGAGAGGGAAGGTTAGGTTTTTGAATTTGGAATTGGGGAAAATCTGATTTTTGGGCATTTTTAAGTTTCTGGATTCCCGCCGTGCCTGTTTTTAGCGCGGCCAAACTCGCGCTTCTTCGGTATTTTCTGCGTCGCGGCATTCGGCACCGCGCGCTAAACTTGGCAAATTTTTCGATTTTAGCGCGCCGCTTCTGAGCCAGTCCGCTTGAACTTATCGCTCGATTCTTTTCGCGCGCCGCTTTCTGGCGTAGCCGCTACCCGCTTTTCTGGAAATCCTGGCTTTCGTTCAGCTTTTCGTCCTTCAGTTTATTTCCCTGCACCTATCAATCACAAAGACGCATACAAGAATCCAAGACCGTGAGATTGTTCTAGACAAAATAAAATAAACTAAAGAGTAAATTAAAATAACATAATTGAAAACGCTGGGTTGCCTCCCAACAAGCATCTTTAACGCCTTTTAGCCGCGCAATTAACATTTCCGAGTGCCCATTGGATCCTTCGCGAACTACTTGCATTCGCAGATTTATTGCTATAGGTCTCAATTTCCTATAACTATTTGCTCAACCAAGAACCTTAAACATACAATTATCCCCCAAGTACACAAGACAGCTTGTCTTTTATGCTTTTTATAACGTAGGAATCCGTGAAATTCTCTACATCTCTCAACTCTAGGGGGTACCCTTGCTGGTATTGGCTTCCTAATTGGGAATCAACTGTGATAGCTAGTGGTGGTTCTTCTGTAATAGGTGCAAGAAAAAAGATTTCTACAGAGTCCAAGAAGGTAAATAATTGGATCTCTGCAATCTTTTCCTTTTCTACACCAACTATCTCACCAGATTCCTCAAGAGTTGGGTTTGGTTCAGGCTCCTCAAATTGTTGTTCGCTGTTAAAAATGACTGTGAGTTCTCCTATTTGCAGTTCCAGCTTCTTTATGGCCAATCTCATTTCGTCCATGAACTGCGCTTGATACTTAGTGAGACTGGGTATGACTTCTCGCAATTCCTCTCTCTCTCTTCCTCTATGGTTGGAGCTCGATCATATTGACAGTAGAAATCCATGTCTTGAGGATCCCTGAGATGCATCAAAACCAACAACGGATCACGGCACCCTTGTTTTCGCACAATAAATACATAAAATGAAAAAGAATAAAATAAAATGAAATAAATAGGAAAATACAAAAATTAACAAAGAATAAAATCCAAATTAGAAATTAAAAATAGATAAATTTGATATTGAACTATGCCTAATCCCACGGCAACGGCGCCAAAAACTTGATGCGCGGTAAGATGCACACACTTTAAACGCAAGTGCACGTTATCGTGACAAGTAATATAGTCTTAGTAAGACCGAATATCGTCCACAAGGATTAGGGTTCAATTACCAGCTATCTATTTTCTAGTATCTATTTGGTGAGTTTATGATTGATTTGTTGTTTATAACTACGAATTATGCAGGCTATTTTAATATAAAGATTTACTTCAGTGGTGATGAGAATAGGGCTTCCATGTATCCTCACTATCTGCTTATGCTACTTACTAATGCATTAACTTATGATATTCTTCTTTAGGAGAAAGCAGGTTTACGAAATCGTTTTATACTCCCGCTAGGGTTATATAAACACTCAACCACAGTATCGCACCTTACCTACCTTTCGGTGATAAGGATAACTTTATAGGAGGATTAAGAACAAAAACATAGTTGGCCAAATCGCGCGATGCGCAAAATTAGGGTTGTTAAGCCTCATCAACGCTACATAAATAATTGAGGTATTTTTATCCCCAATCCAAGAATGTCTACCCAACTTACAGCATATTCACAATCCCCCCTTTTCAGAATCTGATTAGAAATCATATAGTGATAATTAGTTGTCAATTAATTACCAAGAATTCAACTCAATTATTGGATAGATCTCACAATAAGAAAAATAACCATAAGCATGCATTAATTTTATAACATAAGTTTCTAGCAATTCAACATGGAAAGCCCTATAAGAGAATTAGTTCCTAGCCATAAATATGACAAGAACTAATTCAAAGTTCATCATAAAAACTGAAATAAAGTAAAGAAAAGGAAAAGAAATTACTAAACTAATGGTATCCAATATCCAAGCCAAAGTCTTGTGTTGTGCAAGAAAGGGAACCCTTAAAAACTGCCTAGGGTTCTCCTTTTATAGGCTGCAAACCGCCTCCCTCTTTTCCTTCAGTTCGCCCGATTTTCGTCAAAGACCTAATTTTCAGCGTCGGCGCGCGCCCTGTGACAGCGCGCTGGCGAAGTTCCAATCCGTCGGTGTTTTAGCGCGCCCGATATCTGTTGTTCGAGCCGCCATACTGTATCTTCCGTAGCTCCGGATGTTTAGGCGCGCGGCCAGTTTTGTTGTTTGAGGCGCCGCACCGGTCTTCGACCTCTCGGATAGTGGCGCCGCGCCCCGCTGATAGGAGGCCGCGTACTGGTCTTGATTTTCCTCGTTCGCCACTTTCTCCGATTCCACTCGCATCTCCTCTTTGCCCTCTTTTTGCTCTTTTTCCGCCATTTGGCCATTTTAACCACTTTGACTCAAAAGAAAGAAAAACTATCCTAATACGACACTTATATGTGCAAAATGGGACAAAAGACTAACTAAAAACGACTCAAAAGGTGTATATAAAATACACCGATCAGTGCTGAGATAAGTCTCTCCTTGAGTGACTGAAAAGAGGTCATTCATTCCTTATTGAATTCAAAAGCAACCCCAGTCATTATCAAGGTGGAAAGAGGCTTTGAAACTTTTGAGAAGTCCTTGATGAATCTTCTATAAAAACCGGCATGCCCAAGGAACTTGACCCTTTTGTTGACATCGAGGTGGTAGATTTTCGATTACTGAAATCTTTGCTTTGTCCACCTCAATACCTTGGTTGGATATTTTGTGTCCAAGGACAATCCCCTCTTTTACCATGAAGTGACACTTCTCCCAATTCAACACAAGGTTGGATTCTTCACACCGTTTCAACACTGCTTCCAAGTGCCTCAAACACTCATCGAACGAGGACCCAAAGACCGAGAAATCATCCATGAAAATCTCTATAGTTCTCTCCACCATATCAGAGAAAATCGCCATCATACACATCTGAAAGGTCGCAGGTGCATTGCAAAGCCCAAATGGCATCCTTCTGAATGCAAACGTACCAAAGGGGCAGGTGAATGTTGTTTTTTTCTGATCTTCTGGTGTTATGGAAATCTGATGATACTCTGAGTAACCATCCAAAAAGCAGTAGTAATTGTGCCCTGCAAGTCTATCCAACATCTGATCTAGAAATGGCAACGGGAAGTGGTCTTTTTTTGTTGTCTTGTTCAACTTGCGATAGTCAATGCAAATTCTCCACCCAGTAACTGTTCTAGATGGAATGAGCTCATTCCTTTCGTTGGTCACTACTGTCATACCACCCTTTTTGGGCACCACTTGCACCGGACTCACCCATGCACTGTCAGAGATAGGATAAATTACCCCAGCATCAAGTCATTTCATGATTTCTTTTCTGACTACCTCCTTCATGTTTGGATTCAGTCTCCTCTGTGCCTCAATGGAGGGTCCGCTCTCCTCATCTAGACGGATCTTATGCATTATTGTTGACAGACTTATCCCCCTTATGTCTGCTAATGTCCACCCAATGTCACGCTTGTGAGCCCTCAGTACTCTCAACAACTTCTCAACCTCTACTGTGGATAGATGACATGAGATGATCACTGGTAAGGATTGATTCTCACCTAGAGTTGTCCTATTTGCGTTTCCAAATTCTTTAGGGACACTCTCGTCTCATCCATGAACTGAGTTTGGTGCCTAGTTAGCCTGAGTATGGCTGCTCGTAGCCCATCCTGCTCTTCCTGTGGGGCATGGGGATTACATTGTTGTTGATAGTTCTGTAACCCTTGATAGTGGTGATCCATGTTTGCAGGGTCCCTGAGATAAATCAAAACCAACAAACGGATCACGGCGCACGATTCCACCAATACAAAAAAATGATAAAAAGAAAAATAAAACCAAATTAGAAATTAAGAATAGATAGAATGATATTGAATTACGCCAATCCCCGGCAACGGCGCCAAAAACTTGATGCACGACTTATACACACGCTAAACGCAAGTGCACGTATCGTGACAAATAATATAGTCTAGAAGACCGAGTTATCGTCCTCAGGGATTAGTGTCAATTACCAACCTCTATTCTATAGTATCTATTTGGTAACCGATAATTTGATGAATTGTTTATAGCTATGATTATAGATGCTAACTAAATTACTTTACTTTACTTCAGATATGGTGGAAATAGGGCTTCCAAATCTCCTCAATTATTCGCTCGCTTTACTCGTTAATGCAAATAATTAAGGTTCTTCTTCTATTTTGATATAGCAGGTTAACTAAACCGTTTTATACTCTTGTTAAGGTAATATAAACACTCAAACCCAATGTAGAACCCTTCTAGCTTTCGATGACAAGATTGACTACAAAGGAGGATTAAGAGCAATAGCCTATTAAGTTACACAAGTATCGGGGTACTTTCGTCCACGATTTAAACCTATGTTTATTCAATTATAGCATATTCACAATCTCCCCTTTCGGTTTTCGATTAGAAATCATATAAGTTATGATAATTAGTGATCAATTAATTACCAAGCAATCAAAACAATTATTGAATAAATCTCAACAATAATAAGAAGAAACCAAAACATGCATTAATTCATAAGAACGAGGTTCAAGCGATTCGACATGAAAAGCCCTAAATTAAGTTAGTTCCTAGCCATAGACATGTCAAGAACTAAAATAATATCCAACATATACTAAAAAGAAATAAAGTAAAGAACAAGAAATTACTCAAAAATAAGTCTCCAATCTTGATCTCAAGTTGTGATGAATGGTAAGGTGTGGAACTCCTTCAAAACTGACCTAAAAGGTCCTTTTATATCACCCAAAACGTGCAAAACCTTTTCCTTCTTGGCCTTGGCACAATCCTATTCGAATTTGTCAATTTTCCCGTGTTGGCCGCGACCACTGCAGCCGTGACTGCGGCCAAAACCTGACTTTACGCTTGGGCGCCGTGGCTCTGCTGCTTCTTTGGTTGGTTAAGCCGCATTTCGCCGGGTTGTCAACTTTTTAGCTTTTTGAGCTCTGGAACCTCTGTTTCTGCTCTCTTTTCGCTGATTCTCACCAATGTGTCACTTTAAACCATTGTGACTCAAAAGAAATAAAATCTATTCTAACACGACACATATTTGTATAAAAATGGGCAAAAGACTAACAAAAAATGACTCAAAAGGTGTATATAAAATACACCGATCAATGGTCGATGGCCAATGGGTTTGGGGGAAATAAGGGTTGATCGATGGTCGATGATCGATGGGTTTGGGGGCGTAAGGGTTAAGGCTGCTGAGAAGTGGGAACTGAGAAGAGTTAAGGTTGTAGTGTTGAGAAGAGAGTGAAGGGCTGAAGGGCGAAGGCAGTAAGAGAGAGAGACAGAGTGTTGAAGACTGAAGTGAAGGCGTAAGAGTAGGTGAGTAAACCCTAGTACTCACTTATTAATTAAGGGCATTGGGCTTATGAATGGGCTTATGAACTATTAGTCTACTAAAAGCCTACAAATGTTACTGGGCTTATGGGGAGGGGAGGCAGGCGGGTAGGCGGGTATCAATGCAAATCCATCACCTATCTGCTTACCCGTGGCGGGTACATTTTCAAAACTCATACTCGCCTATCACCCGCCAAAGTTACACCCATACCCGCCTCAACTGGAGCGGGTACGGTGCGAAATTCACAAAATTATACCCACCTGCCATCTCTATCCATATAAATACAACAATCTTCAACCCTTCCTCTTCGCAGTCGACTCTATTCATTTTTTACAAGTATAACTCTCTATTTATCTTTTACTACTTTCACCGTCTCAAAATAAATTATCTTAATTTTTTGAAATGCGTGATCCAAAATAAATGTGGCCGTAAATTATCTATAAAGTTAAATTATTTTTTAAATGTAGAAATGTGATAATTTTTTGGGACAAATTAATAAGAGAAGTAAGATAATATTTTTTGGGATGAATGTTGTAATTTTTTTATTGTAAGCTTTATTGCAATATTTATTTTTTTAAACCTTCTTAACTTTCTGGAATTTCAAAGATGTCACGGAGAGGAAAGGGAGGAGCAAAACGGCACCGTAAGGTACTACGTGAGTAACATCCAGGGAATTACAAAGCCAGCTATTCGTAGGGGTGGTGTGAAGCGTATTTCTGGTTTGATTTATGAGGAGACTCGCGGGGTGTTGTAGACCTTTTTGGAGAATGTGATACGTGATGTTGTTACTTACACCGAGCATGCCAGGAGAAAGACTGTTACTGCTATGGATATTGTATAGGTAAGAATGTATTAATTTTTCTTGAAGAGTCTTTCTTATTAATATAAATATATATAGTGTACAATGTAGA
This sequence comes from Przewalskia tangutica, assembly GCA_029844215.1. Lineage (NCBI taxonomy): Eukaryota > Viridiplantae > Streptophyta > Magnoliopsida > Solanales > Solanaceae > Przewalskia > Przewalskia tangutica. Next base: position 102,610,964 of record CM056734.1, on the reverse strand, counting down.
ACTCTAATACAATAAGAATCCTATAGTTATCATAATTATACATCATTAAATATTTACACAATATATGAGATATATTTTAATTATGGTGACGGAATTGATGAAGGATTCTTTGTACACGTTAATACACCCTCTCAGTCGGAGCGGGAGGATGTCAGACGCTGAGACTGGATCTGAAGTCAGTGAACAACTGTCCGAGAAGACCCTTCATGAATATATACGCGTACTGATAAGACGAAGACACGTGAAATATTTTAACGTGACCGAGATCAACGTTCTCACGCACAAAGTGGATTCCATCTCAATATATTTGGTTCGCTGATGTTGAACCGGATTGTGAGATAGGTAGATAGCGAATATGTTATCACATTACACTAGAGACGCTTTACGTAATGGACACTGAAGATCCAATAGAATATTTCGGAGCCAACAGATCTCAGCAAAAACATTAGCAACTCCTCTATATTCTGCTTCTGCACTCGAATGATATAATGTGGCTTGCAGCTTGGCAGACCAAGAGATGAGATTATCCATAAAAAACACACAATAGCCGGATGTGGAGCGTCGTGTGTCCGGATAACTTGCCCAATCAACATCCGTGTATGAAAACAATCGGTTTGGTGCGGAGGGGTTTATGTGTAATCCATAATCTAGGGTGCCCTTAACATATCGAATGATACGTTTAAGAGTAGTAAAATGAGGTTCCTCGGAGACGTGTATAAACAAGTACACCTGCTGAACAACATAAGCAATATCAGGTCTGGTAAAAGTGAGATATAAGTGCAACTGTTAGACTCCTATAAAAGTAGGATCTATCACCAGATTACCATTCACTCCATGCTAAGGGAGAGGGGAAGCAACGGACAAGATCGACAGAGCTCCAAGAAAGGAATCTTTACTGACCGCGGCCGAACTCAGCAAAGTGGGTTTTGGATTGCCCCTTTCTATCTTATTGGAATACGAGTTGTGGCTAATACCCGAGGCATAAAAGAAGCATTTTCTACGGGATCCCGAGAAAGAAAAGAAAGATCCAGTTCGGGACCCCGGGAGAAAGGACTGACTGTTGCTTCCTCCGCTACAACTGGTGGGGCTGTTCACTACAAGCTTTTCCGCTTCTCTTCTTTAAAGCCCGGACCATTGCTTTAGCGCCTTTAGCAACAACAACTACCCATCGCCCAGGTGCTACACTAAACTAGGCGTTACACTGGGCGACACGAGCGGACTCTCTGCGGCGTGCCTATTTCGCTTTAGGAGGTATCAGAGCAAAGTTTTGAAGTTTTGATGTAGAGTCAACCAGAATGGATATAATTTTGCAATTACACGGTCTCCTCTGCATATTTACGCTGTCAAAGAAACATAGTGTCTGCAGATCTAGTCACTGAGATTCTAAAAAAATAACTCGACTTCCCAAGTCAGTTATAGCAAATTCGGTTTTGAGCAATGCAATTATCTCATTTTCAACACATCGGAAGTAGTAAAAACAATATCATTCACATATAACAATAAATAAGCAATGTTACTGCCTCTATGGAAAGTAAACAGAGAATTATCACACTTGTTGCATGTAAACCGAATTTGCATAATGTACTGTGTAAAGTGATCATACCACGCTCGAGGGGCCTGTTTCAGACCATAAAGTGACTTACGGAGACGACAAACATACGGAGGGACGACTGGATGGACAAAATCGGGCGGCTGGTGCATGTAAACAGTTTCTTTTAAATCCCCATGTAGAAAGACATTTTTTACATCAAACTGATAAATTGGTTAATGCTTACCCATAGCCAATGTTTGGGGAGGCTTTCTCATTAATACAAATATATATAATGTACAATGTAGAACCCTAATACAATAAGAATCATATAGTTATCATAATTATACATCACTAAATATTTACAAGATATATGAAATATATTTTAATTATGGTGGCGGGATTGATGGAGGATTCTTTGTAAACGTTAATAGTTTATGCGCTCAAGAGGCAGGGAAGGACACTACGCATTTGGAGGTTAAAGTTGCGAAGAAGTTTATGGTATCAAGAAGATAGCGGTATTCTTTTCTTTTTTGGGCTTGGTGTATGTATAGTAGATTTCTAGTTTTGTAAGATGATTGCAAAACTAATCAAATTTCACTTGAGTTAATGAGATGCAGTTCTTATTCAATATTTTGCCTATCAATTCTTTTTTACTTCTTGGGATGTGACAGATTCTTAAGATGAAAGGGATATCATTTGATTTTTGTTAAGTTTGAGAGGCAAATTTGAGTTAGTTCTTTAATGATAAAGGCATATTTCGGATCAAATACAAATAAAATGCAAATTTGTTCTACTTCCTATAGTTAAGGGGTTGTAACCACATTGCAACTTTCTATAGTTAAGGGATAAAATTTCATAGAAAGCTAACTTCAATTGTAATCTCATTGCAACAAAAGAAAGCAGTTTGAACCAGACTCCCAGCTTGAAAGTTTAAATATTTTTGGGAATTTATAGCAATTATTTGTAAAGGACCCATGTTTTGACTGAAAGTACATAACCCATGGAAGAACTAACTTAAATAGTCGCACACCTAACCGCTTGTCAATAATGATCTTCCAGTACCAGCCCCATTTGATAGGTCCCGATGGCACGAACCTCAAGCACATTGTCTCCAACGTCCTGTTGAATCTGAAAGGTTGAATTTGAAAGACACTCGAGACATTAGACTACGTCAATTAGCTCAAGTGTCATTATATCTGCAAAATCTTGTGGGATTCAAACCAAATAGCTACAACTATCAAGGAATAGTTTTTCAAGACATGGAAATTGATCACTACTGGCTCTCCAATACCTTAAGTTTACGCGTTTGAGAAGCAACAACTTCAAGTTAGGAAACCCGTCCTCAACTACTTCCCACTCCTCCCCTTCACAAGCATTATTTGCTAGTTTAAGAACCTCGAGTTTTGGTAACTTACCAACAATACTCAAATCCTTCCACGACAAACATGTTCTGGTAAAACTTAACTTCAGGTTTTGCGGAAGAGCACATGGAGGAGGAAGGAACCAAAGGTGGACAAATATCTATCGTGCTCGAAGATAGATGATTAGGATTAGAACTCTTGATCTCAAATTTCAGTGTCTCAAGTTGATCTAAGTAGCAAAGGTTATGGAGGATCTCTTGTGCACTGCTAATTCTGAAGTCTTATTCAGTGCCATAAGTATGCAACATTCTTAAATTGCGAAGTAGTATGAGGAGAGACGATGTACAATGTAACAGGCTTTGCAGATTTTCCAGAATCAACCTCCTCTCTTCAGGCTCGTAAGGAAGCAAGTAATTCCAGTTCAAATGGAGATGCCTCAACTGTAGTAACTTCAAAACTCCTATATGCAAATTCAAAGGAAAATCTTCAAAATAACTCTTTAGTAGTATAAAAGTCTACACATACTAAAGAGCGCTTTAACACATCAAAATATATTCAGAACCATGTAGTAAATTGCAAAATTATAGATCAAAAGATAGGTAAAAAGTATACAGAGGTAGAAGACATGCCATGAGACATGGAAGTGACATTTCTGTAAGCAATTCACCAATTAATACAACAAACTATAACAAAAAAAATACAAAAATCTTCACATGATTAATGAACAAAAAGTGGAATTAATAGAGGAGCTAAGAAAAAACAAGAGTACAATATATACCATCTTCACCAGTTTATCTTCCCTCAGACTTAACCAATTGTGAGAAAACTTTACTCATGGAAACTCCAGATAGATCATCCATATTCGACGCTCCAAACCGCACAGTTGAAGCTGTGGCCGCATCAACATGACTGAAATCGTTCACTTGAGGAGAAAGCGCTCCGATGAGATTGCTACTATTTTCATCAGGATCATCTTGATTAACCGCCTCTTGAAGTTGAAGTGCATACTCGAGGTTCCATAGCACATCACCCATCGAAGGCCTGTCCACACCAAAATCAGCCAAGCATTTCTCTGCTGTTTCTCCGAACTTCCTGAGTGAATCCGGTCTTATTTTTAAAGCAAGTTTAGGATCTATGATCTGCTCCAGTTGTCCCTTCTTCTGCCACTTCATCGCCCATTCAGCTAAATTAACCATCTCCCTCGGAAGAGACGGATCAATAACAGGCCTAGCACAAAAAACTTCGAATAAAACAACACCGAAAGAGTAAACATCACTTTTTTCCGTCAATTGCTGCCTTCTGAAATATTCAGGATCTAGGTACCCGAAACTCCCTTTCACCGCCGTAGCTAGTATGAAGGTAGTGTAAACCTCTGGCTGACCCAATGCATATCTCGAGCCTCTGTTTCCAGCTCATACTCGGTATATCCGAGTTGTACAAATGCCCCTTGAGGGTCCCGTTTTCCATTACTCGTACACAAGAATCATCTCATTCTTTTCATCACAGTATCCGATTAACGAAACAAGATGACGATGGCGAAACTGAGAGAGCATTTCTATTTCAGTTTGGAACTCCCTCAGACCTTGTTGGGAACTGGGATTTCCCCTTTTCACAGCTATCTTTGGACCATCACTTAAAACACCCTTAAATACCTTTCCGAAACCACCTATTCCAATGACCAAACTCTCATCGAAGTTTTTGGTTGCTTCTAGCAAGGCTACAAAAGGTATGCGATAACTCATGTTAGAAGCAGCACTTATGGTCGTCCCGTTTGAATATTTGCTTCCCGTAGTGTGAGACATGCCACCAGTGGTAGATAAAGGAACCCATGATTTTGACAGGCGAAGTTGTTCCTGCTTGCTCCTTCTGTGCATGCAAAACAAAACTCCAACTATCAGCAAAACGAGTGTGATACCTATGATCACACCCACGATTACACCGATGTTCTTCTTTGAGCCCGAGCTTGAGGAAGTAGGTACAGAGGACACATCAGCAAGGCTGCCCCGAGAATTATTCAACTTCAGCAGTTCCAGTCCATTTAGAAAGGCATCCGGATAAGAACTCTTGCCAATACTAATGCTAATTTTGTTGCTATTAGCTGGCGGGGTAACAAAATCCATGTAATACGCGTTGGCTAATCTGCTCTGAACTTTAGAACTCAGATCAAAGTCAGCAGCTACATTCGACGAATCAACATAGATGTTAAACAACTCTTTCATCTAAAGATAGGGGAAGGTGCTCTTGTTGCGGTGCACGTGAATGAATTCAACATGATTGTCAATCAATTGTCATCTATTTCAATCGAGTTTGACGATAAAGTACAAGCCCTAATTTTCCTGGCATCTCTGCTGAATAGCTAGGAGCCGATGAGAGCAACGGTTAGTAATTCTATCGGCATGATAAACTGAAATTTAATGATGTTAGGGATCGTTTTCTTGCTGAGGAAGTTCGCAGGATAGATTCTGGTGAGGCATCGATAAGTTCTGCCTTGAATGTTGATAACAGAGGTAGAAAGTATGACATAAACCACAGCCGAAATAAGGGCAAGTCGAAGTCAAGGAATGACAGGAGTCAATCTAGGTTCGGATGAACACTTGAATGTTGGAACTATGGAAAATCGGGTCACATCAAAGAAATTGCAGGGCACCGATGAAGGGTGACAACAAGGGGGTAGAGCCAATGCTGCCACTGAATACATTGGTGATACATTGACGTTGTTCACTAAAGACATTGTCAATCGGCTGATGTTGTCTGTTGGCAGCCCGATTGCCTCTTGGGTGCTTGACTCAAGAGCGTCTTTTCACACCACTGTAGATCGTGATATAATGAAGAATTATGTTACGGGGAAGTATGAGTACGTCTATTTGGCAGAAGGTAAGCCTTTAGAAATTATCGATACTGAAGACATTAATTTGAAAATGTCAAATGAAAACGTATGGAAAATCAAAAAGGTCAGACACGTGCAGAAACTGATGCGTAATCTGATCTCAGTGGGTCAACTTGATGATGAGGGACCTGATATTACCTTTGGTAATGGTTCTCGGAAGGTGACGAATGGTGCTATAGTGGTTGCTCACGGTAAGAAAACTGGTATCCTCTACATGACTACGAGTTACCATGATATAGTTGATGTTGTTGACAATGCCAAGAAGATAGAGATGTGGCATTGCAGACTAGGGCATACGAGCTAGAAAGAGATGAAACTTTTGGCTACTAACGACATAATTTCGGAGCTGATGTCGGTGGATCATCATATGTGTGAGAGTTGCATATTCGGAAAATAGAAGTGAGTTAGTTTTTTAAGTTCAGGTAGGGAATTGAAAGATGAGAAACATGAATTGGTGCACACTGATGTGTGCGGACCTGCTACTATCCCCTCACTCGGAGGATCATTCTACTACGTGACCTTCATTGATAATTTAACTAGGAAGGTGTGGTTCTATTTTATGAAAAACAAATCTGACGTGTTCACTATCTTCAAAAGGTGGAAAGCCATAGTCGAGAATAAGACAAACCTCAAGTTGAGGAGCCTGAGGTCCGACAACGGTGGAGAATACATTGATGGTGACTTCAAATGGTATTGTGACGATAATGGGAGCAAGATACTAACGATTATTCCTGGAATGCTCTAACAAAATGGAATAACAAAAATGATGAATTGAACATTGAATGAGCGTGCACGGAGCATGAGAATACACGCTGGACTGCCCAAGACATTTTTGGGCAAATGCAATCAATACTGCAGCTTTTTTTATTAACATATTACCATTTGTTCTGTTGTGTTTCAAAATTCCAGAAGAGGCTTAGAGAGGTAAAAAGGTAAATCTTTCTTTTTTGAAAGTATTTGGTTGCTTATCCTATGTTCATATCGATGCTAGAAGTAAACTTGATCTGAAATCTAAGAAGTGTTATTTTATCAGCTACGGTGACACCGATTTTGGTTATCGATTCTGGGATGACCAAAATCGGAAGATCATCCGAAGCAGGGACGTCATCTTCAATGAACATATGTTGTACACGGACAAGCTGCAGGATAGTTCAGAGAGTAAAATCTCTAAGAACAAGGAATCAGAAACAGTCGATTTGAGAGACTTCACGACACCTGAGCTACAGCAAGGTGCTACTGCAGTAGAGGAACAAATAGTTCAAGAAGAAAACTGACAAGACAGTGATGGCGAGGTTGATGAAAGTAATGAAACTGAAACAAATCAGTCGACTCTGATCACAGAATTATGGAGATCATCCAGAATCAGTAAGCCAGTTCATAGTTTCTCTCTGTCTCTCGACTATATTTTGCTCACTGATATAGGGGAACCAGAATGTTATGAAGAAGCGATGCAAGTTGATGAGTCGATCAAGTGGGAGCTGGCAATGAAGGATGAGATGGGTTCACTGTTTTCAAATCGTACATGGGAGTTAGCTAAGTTACCAGAGGGGAAGAAGGCATTGCAGAACAAATGGGTCTACCGGATAAGGAAGAACACGATGGAAGCAAGCGATATAAAGTGAGGCTGGTTGTGAAGGGATTCCAATAGAAATAAGGCATTGAATACACATAAATATTCTCTCTCATAGTAAAGTTGATGACAATCAGAACTGTTCTTGGGCTGGTAGCAAAGGAAGATATGCATCTTCAACAGATGGGCGTAAAAACTGTCTTTCTTCATGGTGACTTAGAATAAGAAATCTACATGAATCAACCTGAGGGATTTGAGGTCAAAGATAAAGATAAGCTGGTGTGCAAGCTTCAAAAGAGCATGTACGGACTGAAACGGGCTCTAAGACAGTGGTATAAGAAGTTTGACAACTTTATGAAGAAAGTCAAATTTCGAAGGAGTGAAGCAGATCATTATTGTTACTTCAAGACTTGAAGACTCCTACATGATACTGCTCATTTATGTTAAATACATGCTGATCATAGGAGCAGACCTACATAAGATTGATCGGCTGAAGAAACATATGTCAGAAGAATTTTCAATGAAGGATCTGGGAGCCGCAAAACAAATTATTGGTATGAGAATCATCCGAAGTAAGGAGGGCATCAAGCTCTCACAAAAAGAACATGTGAAGAAGGTCCACAAGAGGTTCAACATGGACAATGCCAACCATAAATAATATAAAGTTGCAATTTTGAAATTGTATTACAAGAAAAATCACATTTCTATTAAATAATATAAGAGGCACAAAAAAACTTTGGGATGTTATATATATATATATATTTTTTTTTAAATTAAGTGTCTAAAAAATTAAAATCTCCACAAATCCCCCTACCCGACCAGTCCCGTCCCCTCTTCTGGTGGGATGTGGAACGGGATGGGACCTCTCCCCGTCCCGCCTATCCCGGTCCGCCCATCCCGCCAGGTCCCGATCCCGATCCCGACCCCCTACCCCATCCCACCAAATCATATCCCGTCCCATCTTATCCCATCTTGTCTCACTGTCCATCCCTAGATCATACAAGTAATATAGTAATTTTAGAAATTGAATGCCAACCCCACAGAGACTTATTATTAATCGTCAGCTAAATTAAATGACCCGAATTATTATATACAAAAGATGAAATCTGTAGGTTGTAACTATAGACTAACCAAAAATAAACTAAATAACTAATGAACTTCGACAAATAAAGAGTAGATTTTTATATTACCGATGAGATGAAATCGATCTAGGGCTATGAGTTATCTACCAATCACGTTGTATTCTTGAATCAATTAAACTTCTTAATTTATGTAGTTTACTGATTGATATACGACTACGAATCTCTCGAGTCCTCTAGCCGTCTATTTGTACTACTTTCATATTTGTATCTCTATGATCATGAACCTAATACAAATGCATTTATATTTCTTGTATATTAACAAAGCAAGACGAACTAGGTATATCTCTATCCTAGACGCAAATGCTCTCCCCGATTCAGAAAACTTTGCCCTAAGATTCCTCTCTCGAGTTCAAGCTAAGATTCAGAAAACTTTGCCCTAAGTATCTGCAAAGAAATTACTTAGCATATTATTGTTCTTGCTAGAGGTTCCAAACATATTTTAGGTAGGTGCAATAAAACAAAGGGGAAGAGTCGATGATCGCATGCTCTCCTTTTGTTCTAACAGGAAATCAACGTCCCCCTTACATATACCAGAATGAGATTGAATAGTGAGCAAGTCATTCACTAAGGGTTTGTTTGGTACGAAAAAAAATATTTTTTATAGAAAATATTTTTCTAGAAAAATGTTTGGCAGTGTTTGGTATGTAAGCAAACACACAAAGTTCCAAAAGTATTTATGTATAATCTAGAAAAACGCTATAGAAATGGGATATGATAGGGAGTAGGAGTTTGGCAGTGGCAGGCAGGGGTCATATTGTGAAGGGTGCTAGTTGGGAGAATTGCAAGTCATGCCTACTCCAGTTGATTCAAAATCTAAGCTCAGTGCTATGGATGGTGCTTTAGTCTCCGATCCTACTCTTTATAGGAGCCTTGCAGGTGCACTTCAGTATCTTACATTTACAAGGTCAGACATTGCTTATGTTGTTCAGTGTGTATGCCTATTTATGCATGCCCCCAAGAAGTCTTATTTCACTGCCCTTAAGCGTATCATCCGATACATTAAGGGCACACTTGATTATGGTTTGCACCTATACCCCTCTGCACCAAACAAGTTGCTCTCTTATACAGATGCAAATTGGGCAGGGTGTCCGGACGCGCGACGCTCCACCTCCGGCTTTTGTGTTTTTTTAGGGGATAATCTGGTTTCATAGTCTGCCAAGCGACAGACCACCCTATCTCGTTCTAGTGTCGAGGCTGGGTACAGAGGCGTTGTAAATGTGGTAGCTGAGATTTGTTGGCTCATAAATTTACTGTTAGAACTTCAGTGTTCTTTGCGTCAGACATCTATTGTGTATTGTGATAACATATCTGTAATGTATATTTCTTACAACCGGTTCAACATCAGCGAACCAAGCACGTTGAGATGGACATACATTTCGTTCATGAGAAAGTTGCGCTATGTCATGTCAGAGTGTTACATGTTCCCTCATCATATCAATATGCAGATATATTTACCAAAGGACTTTTCAGACAGTTATTTCTTGACTTCAGATCCAGTCTCAGCGTCTCGCCTACTCCCGCTCTGAATGAAGGGGTGTGTATACGTGTATAGTACCAATATAAAATCCCTACCCATAATTAGAATATATTCCATATATTGTGTAAATATAATTATGGTAAGACTAGGATTCCTCTTGTAATTAGGACTAGAATTTCTATTGTATAAGGGATGAATATTGTACACTATATATATTGATATTAATGAGAAAAACTCCTCAAGGGAGATTAATATCATCTTACAGTCGGATTTATGGAGGTGAGGGTGTTCAACACCCTCGTCAAAAAATTACAATTTATATAGGGTAGATTTTATATGTTTATATACATATATTAACTTTAAACACCTTGAATAAATACAAAAGGTTAGCTCAAATGGTTCAACATCCTAAGTTCAATTCTTAGGGACAATATTATATTTATATTATATTTTGTTATTTTTTTCGAACACCACGAGTGAATATTCTGGATCTGTCATTGGTGGCAGGGTGGAGACAATAAGCTTGGAAGACCACTTACGGAACTTATTTTTCCTACTTTCATTAGGAAATTTATTTTCCTCATTTTAAACTTGTTTTCCTATTCGAAAAATATTTTTCGAATATTTTAACCAACCAAACTAAGAAAAAATTGGACCAAATACACCCTAAGAATAAAAAGGATTAACCAAAACTTTCATGAGGTAATGCAACTTTAACTTGAGTGCGCACATTGAAGTTAAAAGCCAAGGACATCCATCACCCCACAAAAAAAAGTACATTTGGGGCTGGATTCACTTTCTATATAGCATATATTTTCTTGTATTCATTGTTTAGAGCATCTGAATCTGAGGGGACGGACGCTGACCAGGACCGCGACCTGTTGGCCAGAGAGTTCTTTCGAAAGCTCCTCTTGTTTGATGACCTTATCCGGCTCCAAACGACCCAGTAACACAACGTTCCCAATGTCGTAGTCATTATGCTTGCTCCTATTACGGACACTAATATAGGCATCCACAAATTATCATTGCCAACTACAACGTACGATAGGGACAAGTAAGCCACCGAAATGAACAAACATGCCACCCACATTAGCTTATTTATAATCGACATCATTTTCCTCTTTGCTCTGCTTTCAATTGCCACGATCGTTGTTTGGACAACCACGACAGCAAGAGAGATAAATAATGATATTGAGTCGGAGATGAAGAAAACTATAAATGCTGGATTAGGACCAATATTTGCTTCTCCAAGGGAATGATCAGGTGGGATATCGTCTGGATCGTCGACAAATTGTCCATTAATTTGAAAGATCGCTCCAAAGGCGACCGTGGCAATGAGCACAGCAACAACCGTGGTAGAATTAATTGCGTTGTTAAGGCCCTCTGCATGCATTTTGTACACGCGCTTGGCAATGTCTTGTATACGTCTTCTTGTTAGGCGTGTTGTCTCCAATTGATAGTGGACCCCGTGCTTTATGTCACTTACAGTTTGCTTCAACTCTCTTGCTGGATTTATTGCCTGTGGCTTGATGGATCTAGCACTTTGAACGCCGTGTTCCTGCAAGACGGTTACTAATTTGGCCTGTGACAGTTTCTCTGCAGTGTCAAGGGCTGTTTCGTTGGACCTGTTGACGACGTTCATGTCTGTTTCATTCTGGCCAAGCAGTAACTTGACAATCTGCATTTGTCAAACAAGTATGATTGTGAGCTCTCCATATATTCCAACTGCATGTACAAATCTTCATCAGCAAATTTAGAAATAAACACTAAAAGAGACCCCTCTATAAAAGTCATCCTTTATAACAATATTTCACTATAACATCCATCCTTTATCACAACATTTCACTATAACATCCGTCCTCTATAACAACATTTTACTATAATAACCATGTTCTCAGTGGAACCGATTTCATATTATGTTATATTATATGTTCTATATAGTCGCATTTTATTATAGCAGCCAAAAAATATCGGAATAAAAAACGTTATTATAGAGAGGTATGCCTGTATATTGACCTTTTGCTGGTGTGCACAACGGATGTTTTTCGTACAAACCTTGCATCCACAGTGACCTATCTGTATTTCTAGTTTATATCTTTTTCATAGTTACTTTTCACCATCTGTATAAGACTATAAGTTATTGTTCTTACAATTTTCTCTTCCAACAGTTACTGAAATCGCTAAAATAAGAATAAAGTACAAGGTGCACAAATAAGTCAAAAAACAAAATCTTGAAGATTCTTAAACAAAAGAAAATTGATCCATGTTTTAGATTGACAAACATATACAGTAGTTTCTATGACTGAAACATCACGATAGCAGCTTAAGTTTCTATCAGATATAATTAAAGGCTCTATGCGGGCTCAATGGCTCAAAATAGTTATTTGAAAACACGTTGAGAAAGGGCAGATATATATAACCTTTCAACGAGACAGTGCTTTCAGCTCTCTCAAAACGGAATCTCTCCCAAACATATATGCCATGGTTCCGTACTTCGACAGGGTACAAATATCTAAATGTATTAGAAAAAGAACATACAATATGGAAAGTGCATATTCATATAGCTGACTCCAACTTGCTACGGGATTGAGATGTAATTTTTGTTATTATTGTATTAGAAGAACATACCTGATCCCTTCCTTTCCGAGCAGCAATATGCAAGGCGGTATTGCCCTTATTGTCAACCATATTTATCAATGAAGGATCAGCTCTAATCAACTCCTCCACAACCTCAAGATTTTGTCCTTTGACAGCCATATGAAGTGCAGTTTGCCCCTTTTTATCCATCCTAGTTGCAATCCCTGGCTCCTTACTCAAAAGCGCTCTCAGAACCTGTAAATGTCCGTTTCTTGCGGCAGAGTGCAACGCAGTTTTCCCATTACTTTTAGCTATGGTGGCCAAACTACTCTCTGCCTCCAATAGATAATTCACCACCTCTATGTGCCCTTGGTTTGCAGCTGTATGCAAAGCTGTAGTATTTGAAATATCAACCGTCATTGAGAGCTCTGGATGTGCTTCCATTAAGACCTTTACCATATCTGCAACATTACAATACAATTAAATTCTGGTTCATACTAATATTGCCTAAATTATACATCAGAAAAAAGAAAAAGAAACGGGAGTAGTTCATATTGAAGTATTTTTTTTTAAACAAAACGACAACAATAACATCTTTGCCATAATCCCAAACTAGTTGGTGTCAGAAACAACTCGTACTGTTACTAACATGAATACATTTACCATACTAAAATCACCTAAATTATACATCAGAAAATAGAAAAGCAAATGGGAGCAGTTCTCAGTAACATCATGAACAGCAATAACAACAACAATAACAACTATACCTAGATTCCAAAATAGTTGGGGCTAACGACGGATCCAGAATTTTCAGTAAGGGGATTTAAAATATAAGAAAATAAACACACCAAGAAGCAATATCCACTATATTTATATAAAAATTAATTTTGGTCTTGTGTATACAGTGTAATTTTGGGTGAATGGGGTTCAGATTATACATAAAAAAATAGAGAAGTAAATGGGAGCAGTTCATACTAACATCATCATCAACAACAACAACAACTATGCCTTAATCCCAAAACACTACTAAAAGCAAGAATTAGCGATAGAAAAATTATGTACCTAAACAACAAAATCTATCGCTAAGCCTATTTAGCGACGAATTAGCGAAAAATTCTACTCCTTCCCTCCTAAAAAGATTGTCTTAGTTTGACTTGACACGAAGTTTAAGAAATAAATGTCCAAAACAAGCCTTAGATATTTGTGTGACTATAAATCATATCATAAAGTTAAATTATTTCTAAATATAGAATGTGTCAATCTTTTTTGGACAAACTAATAAGGAAAGACAGAGGGAGTATTTTCTATGAGTAATTTAGGACGAAGTTCATATTTACCATATCTGAAACAAAAAAAAACAATAAAAATGGGTTCATGCTAAATCGCCTAAATTATATATCAGAAAATAGAAAAGTAAATGGGAGCAGTTCATACTAATAACATCATCATCGACAACAACAAGTACTACTACAACAACAACAATTATGTGCAACAGCTCATACTATTACTAACATGAACTTACCTAAATCTCCTTGTTTGGCAGCAATGTGCAAAGCATCATAACCGTTCCTAGCTTTTATTCCAGCAGCTACAAGATCATAGTAATGGATCATCTCCCTAACCAACTGATAATAACCATATTCTGCTGCAACATACAATGCAGTCTCCCCAGCTGAATTTTGCTTTATCATCAACTCCGCCAAATCTTCCTCCCCTGTCTGATCAAGAATCTGTCGTATCGCGACAAGATTTCCAGCTCTAGCTGCTGCATGCAAGGAACTGTCATCCCTTTTCCCTGTTAATTGTTTTGTCATCTTCTTCCGGGGCGCCACCGGTTCCATCATATACAATTTGCCAAAAATGTCCCTTTCACAACTTTGAATCCGAAATTAGTTGGGGCATGAATCCTCAATATTCGTTTTGCTCCTTTCACCACCCTTCAGTCAAAATGCGAACACAAGAACTATGCCTTAATTCCAAATTAGTGTGATCGTCTATATGAATCCCCAATATCTGCTCCTTTCATCACCCTTCAACCAATATACAATTTGCCAAAAATGCCCCTTTCACAACTTTGAATCCGAAATTAGTTGGGGCATGAATCCTCAATATTCGTTTTGCTCCTTTCACCACGCTTCAGTCAAAATGCGAAAACAAGAACTATGCCTTAATTCCAAATTAGTGTGATCGTCTATATGAATCCCCAATATCTGCTCCTTTCATCACCCTTCAACCAATATACAATTTGCCAAAAATGCCCCTTTCACAACTTTGAATCCGAAATTAGTTGGGGCATGAATCCTCAATATTCGTTTTGCTCCTTTCACCACGCTTCAGTCAAAATGCGAAAACAAGAACTATGCCTTAATTCCAAATTAGTGTGATCGTCTATATGAATCCCCAATATCTGCTCCTTTCATCACCCTTCAACCAATATACAATTTGCCAAAAATGCCCCTTTCACAACTTTGAATCCGAAATTAGTTGGGGCATGAATCCTCAATATTCGTTTTGCTCCTTTCACCACCCTTCAGTCAAAATGCGAACACAAGAACTATGCCTTAATTCCAAATTAGTGTGATCATCTATATGAATCCCCAATATCGGCTCCTTTCATCACCCTTCAACCAATGCAACAACAAAAATTATGCCTTAATCCCAAACTATTCGGGTCTTCTATATGAATCCTCAATATCCATTTTGCATTCTATGCTAATCTTTATGCAAAGCCTTTATTCTTTATTCTTTATTCCCTCAAACACCCAAATGAACAATCACATTTTTGGAAACCAAAAGGGAAACTATATCTATCTGAAGGCAAATTTGAGGATCATACATCTCTAGATTCATCAAAGGCAATAACTTTTATCATTCATGAATGCCCTGATAACAACAATAACAGAACCATTAGTATCTTTGAAGAAGGAAATGCATTTAAGTTTCACTTTTGACCCTCCACCATGAAACAAAAATGAAACTTTTCTTCCTTTTTCATCTCTATAAAATTTATTACACGTAAAAAATCAGAGATTGATTCAAGATTTAAAGTTTAAAGGTTTCTACCATGACCTTAAATTAATATATATAATTTATTATATGAATTTATAAGTAAATATTTATAAATATATGATGAATTTTGTAATACATATACAGGATATAAAAAAAGCTACCGAATTCACGTGAACCGTTGCTTTCATGCTACAATTACCTGGGTCTAATAAACTTCCCACTTGTTGTTTTTTCTTCTTAACAATCAAAGAACCCCAAAAACAAAATGAGCAATCTGTAAATTTGTTCTCAAAGATGTGAGAAATCTTTACAGCTTTTCTTGTTGTTTTAAAAAAATGGGAACAAGGTGGGAAAAGTGCTAGAAGTTAAACGAAGCGGACATTCAAGGCACATGTATACAACAAAAAAAACTTTACACACACATGTATGTAAATATAAAAATATCTTTGAAGAATCACATAGCCAGAGCTCTTGAATCCTCAAAGAAAAAAAGAACCATAAAAATGGCTCTTTTTGTAAAGTTGGTGATTATGAAGATGAAGGTAATGGTTAGAATATTGAGAATCAAAATTAAAATATGTGTGGGTGATATCTTTTTCCTTTCTGTTTTGGCAATAATTTGTGAGACAGCAGAAGAAAATGCTAATACTTGTGGTGAGGGGTAAAAAATATTTGAAAATGAATTATTAATGTTAAAGGGTAAAATAAAAAAAAATGTGTCTTTTTTTTTAATATACTAAATGGGATAACTAAAAGTAAAAATTTAGTGGACAAGTAAAAGTGAACAGAGGGAGCAATAAATAATAAATAAAATGCATAGTTTATCATGATGACCATATTAATTAGTGTATAGTTTTAATGAACTTGAAAAATAATTTGAATGAGTAATTAATTTGCTATGAGTAAAATATAATTTTTTTGATATATTAAATTTGACAAATAAAAATAAAAATTTATTTTTAATATAATGAATAAATAAAAGTGATCGAAAGAAGTAGATAAAATTGTTATTCAGTGTAATATGATAGAATACCGTGGTATACATGGTTACCGGGAATAATTAGAAGCATTAAATAAATGTTGTATTGTATAATTATCATAATTATAGAATTCTTGTATAAGTAGAATTAG
Source organism: Przewalskia tangutica (assembly GCA_029844215.1). NCBI lineage: Eukaryota > Viridiplantae > Streptophyta > Magnoliopsida > Solanales > Solanaceae > Przewalskia > Przewalskia tangutica. Next base: position 102,594,279 of record CM056734.1, on the reverse strand, counting down.
AATATTATAAGATAGGATCTTTCATACTTGGATATTGTAAATTGTATATATACTCATTTATTACTGAAAATAATCAAGGGATTATTTCTTTCATGTTATTAGAATTCTAAGTTTTTACTATCTCTCCCATCTTTTTTTTCGCAGCTTCGGTCGTCGAGCTATTGTCTCGGGTTCCGTGCCCTTATTTTCTCCTCTCTTCCCAAATTTTAATCTCTTCTTCACCTATTGTTCTTTCGTTATGTCTAAGAACATATTTCATCCTGCTCTTATTGTTTCCAACATCAAGAACCACATCCCTATTGTTCTTGAAATGGAAAACGTCTAATACGCGATGTGTGCGAAATTATTCAAAGTTCACACACATTCGCATCAAGTCTTCCATAACATCATCCCCGGGAACCTGGCGGGGTAACGATTCCTACTCCTGAGGATGATCCTATATCATGGACAACCCTTGATGCTACCGTTCTTCAGTGGATTTATTACACAATCTCTACGGACCTCCTATTGACTATTATTGATCCCGATGCTACGACGATGGCTACTTGAAATATGGTGTGTGACATATTTCAAGATAACAAAAATTCTCGTGCAGTCACTCTTGAGCAAGAATTTTCTCATTTCAGCATAGAAGATTTTTCTAACGTCTCGGCCTACTGTAAAAGGCTAAAAGATTTGGCAGATCAACTCCGCAACGTTGGTGCGCCCGTTACCAATGATTTTCTTCTTCTTCAAATGGTTGCAGGCCTATAATGGTGTTGGGACACTATTTCGTCAAAGTAATTCACTGCCTCCGTTTTATCAGGCATGTTTCAAGCTCACGTTAGAAGAGGCCGATTTGGCTAAAAAAAGACTACTGGAGCACATTCCATCATAATGATGATCATATCCGATGACCCTTACTCTTTTTCGCAAATTCAGGCCAAAACCGTAATCACGGTGGTGGCAAAAGGAAAAGTAAAAATATTGGTGAAAATCGTTGTGGTACCGGCGGTGGTGGGGAAAGCCAAAGCGATGGCTGGTCGCAGCCAACCGATCCCGTAGTGGGCCGCGGTAGTGGCTAGACCGGTGGCCGTCGCCCAATAACCCCTATTTTCCAGCCTCAACATTCTCAGGTTAGTGGGCCGCCCAGTAGCACTTCAGGCCCAATTTTGCACACCCGCCCAATGGGTTTCGGAACAGTAATGGATTTGGATAGCAAGTAGGTCTGCTTGGGCCTCGGCCCCCGCAAGTTTTCCTTGCTACATGCCCTAATCCGATCCCGACACCTACAGATATTGAGGCTGTCATGCATATACTTGGACTCAATCCTCCTGACGGAAATTGGTACATGGACACAGGAGCAACTTCTCATATGACGTCCGACCCAGGCGCTCTCTCGTCTTATTTTAATTTGAGTAAAAATCATGACATTATTGTTGGTAATGAAAATTCAATTCCAATTCGTGATTATGGTCATACAAATCTATCTTCCCCACATCCACCTCTTATCTTGAAAAAATATCCTCCATGCTCCCCACTTAATTAAAATTTTGGTGTCAGTCCGAAAATTCACCATTGATAATTGAGTTCCTGTTAATTTGATCTTTTTTTGTTTTCTGTGAAGGATTTCAAGACGGAAAAACCTCTAATAAGATGCAATAGTATGGGAGAGTTTTATCCGATCACTATCACCACCACTTCCACGAGTCAAACCTTGGCATCCACATTTGCTGCTCTTGCTCTGTCATTATGGCATGCACGTTTGGGCCACCCGGGGTCGTCTATTGTTTCGTCTTTACATAAAATAATTTTATTTCTTATAACGGTACACATAGTACTCCACTTTGCCCGTTATGGAAACATGTTAGATTACTATTTGTAGCTTCTGCTTCTCGTACTTTGATGCATTTTGATATTATTCATAGTGATTTGTGGACATCTCCCGGTCTGAGTTATGTGAGCCATCGTTATTATGTCTTATTTTTGGATGATTATTCTAATTTTTTGTGAACTTTTCCTTTATCTAAAAAATCTCAAGTTTTTTCCACTTTCTTAAAATTTAGAGCATCCATCCTTACCCAATTAGAACGGAAAATTAAAACTATTCAATATGATAATGGCAAGGAATATGATAATGAATTGTTTCGAAAATTTTGTGATACTAATGGCATAGCTTTTCATTTTTCTTGTCCTCATACGTCTTTGCAAAACGGAAAAGTCAAATGAAAAATTCGTATAATTAATAATGTTGTCCGAACTTTGTTAACCCATGCTTCCGTACCCCCTTTTTTTGGCATCATGCACTACAAATGTTTACTTACCTTCTTAACATATTTCCTACCAAAGGTGTAGCATATGCACCTCCCCTTAAAATTTTCTATAATAATGATCATTCTTATTCACATCTTAGGGTCTTTGGGTGTTTATGCTATCTACTTTTTTCGTCAACTACTATACACAAACTTCAACCCCGATCAACCGCTTGTGTGTTTTTGGGTTATCCATCTAACCATCGTGGTTATAAATATTTTGATTTATCGTTCAATAAAATCATAATTAGTCGCCATGTTATTTTTTATGAAACTCAATTTCCGTTTACTAAAGTATGTAGTACCGTGCCTAGTTCGTATAATTTTTTAGATGACGGGGTCTCACTATATTTTTGACTCAATTCGTGACCAAAATATGTCGATGGTCCGCCATCATGTTGGCCCACAAAACACCGATCGGGATATAGTAGCCCAGTCCAGTTCTACCTCCGTTCTTCTTCAGCTCAGTTCTGCCTCTTCTAAAGTTCACCGTGTTGGGCCAAAATCACGGCCCAGTCCCAATCTGGGTACTGTTCACTGATCCATCCTAGTTCTGTCTCGTCTACAGTTTCCCATATTGGGTCTGCTGGCTAATCCGTCACTGCCCTCTTTCCCAAAATCCACCAAATTTTATCTGCGTGTCAAGGGCCCGTTACTCGTAGTCAAAAGAGTATTTTTAAACCAAAATAATATTTTAATCTCAAATCTACTGTCTCTAAATCCCCACTACCACGTAACCTTGTGTCTGAACTACATGACCCGAATTGTAATTTGGCTATGATCGACGAATATAATGCTCTTATTGAAAATAAAACGTGGGATTTAGTGCCCCGTCCATCTGATTTTACTATTATTCGGTCTATATGGATTTTTACTCAAAGAAAATTCTGACGATTCTTTTGAAGGGCATAAGACTCGTCTTGTAGGTGATAGTAAAACTCAACAATTTGGCGTGAATTGTGGTGAGACGTTTAGTCCAATGTCAAACTGACTACCATTCGCACTGTTCTCAGTTTGGCTCTCTTAAAAGCATGACTCATTCATCAGTTGGATGTGAAGAATGCTTTCTTACACGGTGTTCTTAAGGAGACGGTATATATGCATCATCCCTTGGGTATTCAAGATCCTAATCATCCTCATCATGTATGTTTTCTGAAGAAGTTCTTGTATGGGCTTAAGCAGGCCTCACGGGCTTAGTATTAAAAGTTTGCATATTATGTATCTACTATTGGGTATTCTCATAGCATGTCTGATCATTCTCGGTTTATATATCGTCGTGGTACTTCTCTGGCATACATTGTATTGTATGTAGATGATATTATATTGACTGCTTCTTCTGATGATCTATGCAAGTCTATCATGTCACTTCTTAGTTCAGAATTTGCTATGAAAGACTTGGGGTCATTGAGTTATTTCTTGGGTATTTTTGTCACTCGTCATTCAGGTGGTCTATTTTTATCCCAGAAGAAGTATTTATCTGAGATCATTTGAGAGAGCTGGTATGTCATCTTATAAGTATACTTTCACTCCGGTTGATACCAAACAGAAAATGAGTGTTACATCTAGCACGTCATACGAGGATCACACCCACTATCGCAGTCTTGTAAGGGGACTTCAGTATCTTACTTTCACAAGACCTTGCATTATGTATACAATTCAGCAGATGTGTTTGTTTATAATTGATCCACGGATTGAGAACATGCATGTGCTCAAACGTATTATACGGTACATCCAATGCACACTTGATTATGGCTTGCATTTGTTTCCACACTTATGTCTTATAGAAATGTTGATTGGGGTGGTTATCCTGATACCAGACACTCGACATCTGGTTACTGTATGTTTCTTGGTGATAACTTGGTCTCATGGTCCGCAAAACGCCAGGCTACATTATCAAGTCGAGTATCGGAAGTAGCCAATGTGGTGTCTGAATCATATTTGCGTAATATTCTGTTAGAACTTCACTTTCCCATTTAAAAAGCTATCTTGTCTACCGTGATAATGTTAGTGCAGTATATCTTTCTGGTAATCCGTTCCAACATAAGCGCACTAAACATATCGAAATTGATACCCACTTTGTTCTCGAAAAGGTAGCTCGTGGATCCGGCTAATCCAACAATTGGTAGGCTTCTTATTTTAGATTGTTCAAACTATGCCTATTGAAAAAATCGTCTACACTCTCATATCAAATCAATTGATGTTAGGGCATGAAGATCTATTACCAACAGATATGTTGTTCCAATGCTTCCACCGGATGAGGAATGTGACATACTTGTTAAACTTGAATTCGAATGGAATACGGAAAAAACCAACAATACAAGGACCAAACACTTTTTATGTCAAGTGTTGGCTCTGATATCACTTGTTGGGTCCCGGGGGTAATACTATGGAATAATTAAAAACTAACCGAAAGTAAAATAAGCATGTATGTTGAAACAGTTTGCAAATGTCAGTGATAATGTCGTCTGATACAAGTGGCAACACTTCGATAAAACAGAAGAAACTTTAAAGAGTAAAATGCAGCGGAAATAATAAAAAACACAAAGGTTTATATTTACATAGGTTATATCAATATATAACCTATGACGGTTGTTGACACCCAATTTTGACCCTCCCGTCCAGCCATTAACTATAAAATTACACTAATTTTGTAAAATAATTTTTTAGGATTTTTTTTTTTATAATAAAATACAACAATAAAACATAAATACAGGCATTAAGAATTGATTTAATAACGACATCGCATCTTACGCAGAGTTTTAAGCACTTAGAGTCTCGCGCCCGCGTTAATTAACTTTAAGCTTTGTCGTATTTCTTAAATAATTAATAAATGCATAAAATAAATAATTTAGCGATAACGTCGTGTCAGGTAGCATAGCCGCATTTATTAGTAATCATTTGTAATCAATTTTAATCTGATATATGCATTTAATAGCACCGCATTTATAAAAGCTTTAAACAATTCTTAAAAATCATATTTGCATTTAGCATTTAAATAATTCAATCTAAGCTCATTTTAATTTTAATTCAACTTCGCAATAATGCATAACAATAAAATTTTAAATAATAGCGTCGCATTCTAAAGCATTAAGCATTAATTAAACAACACGCCCGCATTTATTATCGTAATAGCTTTATAACTCGAAATTAGACTAATTTAGCACCTAAATAATTAGACTAATTTAGCACCTAAATAATTAGACTAATGTAGCACCTAGATAATTTTAAAGCGCCTAAATAATTTAATCACAATTTATTAGTTTATTTAGCACTAATTAATTAATACACTTGCCTAGAATTAATTAGCTAATTAATTAACTAGCCTAAAAACTAATTAAACTAATTAAAACTCTTAACACTAATACCACTAATTTAATACAACTAACTAATACTAACTACCCAGCCCAATAGCCCAACACCCGCAAGGCCCAACACCCTTTCCCTTTACCGCATGCCCACTCTCCCTTAGCCCTTTACTTATTTTAGCCCACGTCTTCAGCCTTTACCATCCGCCCTATTACCACACTTGACCAGCAGCCCACGCCCCAGATATATCCCTTGTCCTCGTCTCCCCCTCATGAAAAACCTAAAAAGAAATCCGACTCTACGCGAAGCCCTAGTTCGCCACACCATCGCCGCCATGCCCGGATCTCTCGCCGGAGAATCCGGGCTTTCCCTTTACCCATGCACACAGACAGCTCACCTCTTACCATATCTATCACCCAAATCGACATCCAAACTTACCATAACAGAAATATACCATTAAAATCCGTCACTGGTTTTGGTAAAACTCGTCCAAATTAAGTACCAAGAATGACAACCAAATCAGCCCTAAGAACTATATCAAACCTACCAAATTTGGAACCTAAATCGGAGCTATAAATATCCAGGTTTTGACACGCAACAGGCATGGTTCAATCACCTCGACAGCATCTAAGAAACACAGCAACAGATAATTAGAGTCACCAGAAACAGGGGTCTCGAAACCTTTTCTTTCAAAATCAATCAGAAATCAGCAACTAAAACTTGCCCCTATTCGCGTCGCAAACCCAAAATCCGTCGATTGGACCGGCGACTTGATACGCTGCCTCGGTTCGCCGCCGGAGAAGGTAAACTCACTTCCCATTTGAATCTCATTCTTTATGCAACTCGTGTGCTCCCTGCTATATGTGCATTGATTGTTTCTTGTCGAAATCGTCATATCATGCTTGGGCTTACCTGAAGCATATTTGGATTGGTTACATTGCTGATTAGGTTTATACTTAATATAGTTACGTTGTTTAATATATGGGATGGTGATATTGGTCGGTGGAATGTTTTACAGCGTCGGTTTAGTCGATTGGTCATACAGTCAGTATCTCACTACGAGTATGCAACATCAACATTTGGTTCTGCTTAATTCAGGATGTAGTCCTATGTATCAGTTATCTGCTTCATGTCCTCTATGTTCGCAAAGTTGGTCACTGATATATCTTTACTAGTTTAAGTGACAAAATGCCTCTGTATTAGCATGTAGAACTTTATAAGTTATATTGTATTATGCCCTGTCTACCTAGGGCTGAAGGACATCTGTACCAGTTTGGAATTTATTTGGTTTAGCTTCTGTCCAGACGAGTCATGGCCTATATTTGTGTCATATATAATATCATGTAGGACTGCTAGTTTAATCTAGTTTTGTTAAGTATTTGCTTAGTGTAGTTTCTTATGTAGATTAAGTAAAATTGGTAGAATAGACATATGTATGCTTTCGTTAATGCGGAGACTATTGTTTATGATAGCTCGAGTCTGAATAAATGTTGTAGGACAAGTTTTACATGTCTTTATAATCATGTGAGTGATATAATATAATATCAGAATCATTGATATGATAGAATATTTGTAAATCTATATGCATATGAAAGTTGGATGAATGAAGTGTGGGAGATAAGAGGAGATATTGTGCTGCGTGTTTGGTTTGAATGCTTGTTACTCATGTTAAGACCATACTATGTGGGATCACGCTTTATTTTTGGGCAAGTTGCTGACTAGCATCACCCGCAGTAGGATATCAGTTGCCTATTAGAAACGATACGTTAAACTAGCCGGCTTGTCATGAGTTCAATTTATAATCTATTGATGTAGAGATCACCTTGATCATGTTAAACTTTGTTTTGAGATGTATTATGCCCACTTATTGATTAAATTTGCTTGTCGCTCGTTTACGCTTATTGTCACTTCGCCATCGCTGCCTACATACCTGCCATTGTCTCTGTTTGCATACTACCTAGTATCTTTGCCCTTGCCACTGTTTCGGTTTGCATACTGCCTTACTTGGGATTGTCAAAGGCTAGGTACAATACTACTTGCTGGTTGCATCCTTATCTGATATCGCTTTTGTTTGGTATTTATATACACGTGTTGGCTTAAATGCAAACTACGTGTCAAGTGCCTGCTTTGTTTAATGAATCTGGGCATTTACTAATTCCTTATCTACTGGTTATTATTTAACCGAATTAGAAAATGCATAGGCCTGGGATCTAGTAATAAGCACCTTTACAAAGAAGAAGGATTCTATTGGCATTGCAGTTGGCTCATCATTATTTCTAAGTGATTACACTCGTAATTTCCCTTTATTAATCTGTTTGTCTGTATAAAGGCTTCTGGTTCCTCTAGCTTTAAATTCTTGGACCTTTCCTTTCAAAAATAATTTAGCTGCAAGCACTTCATGGCCCATGCGTAAAGCAGCCTATTAAGTATAAAGGAATTGTGCTGAAGTTAAATTGCAACATACTTTATTTTTCATTATGCTATTATGAAATTATCTCCTCTTACATGTGCTGTCATAAAAGGGGTGTTCAATAAATTGTTGTGACTGTATGCTTAGCGGTTTAATTGTCTATATTGAATATTATTCGGGGCATTTACTAATCCTTATCTTTTCTTATTATTGTTTTTCATGAACCACATTGGGAGCGACGAAGAGTCTCATAATGAGACTCATCTTGACTTTCGTCAAATAAAGACATGCATTCCGTGTTCGCCATGTTCCCGCTTCGGAAGTTCCAAAGACAAATAGGCGGAGTGACACTATCATCTTCCTTAGTAGTCATTCCTTACTCTCTCTTAATCCCATCCGCCACTCCTTCTATTTCTTGCTTATTTGCTTTAAGTTAATTGCTCAATTTGTAATTATAAGATACTTAACTCTATTAGTCTTTGAATGAGTAGATTGGGGAGGGTAGCTTGAAACTTGAAAGTCACCTTTAATTTATTTATTTATAAATTTGTCATGCTTGTTTAAAACTTTCAAAACGTTTTAATCACTCTTTATTTTTTTCTAAGAAAGTAAGGTTTCATTTTGATAAAGTTCATAAATAAAAAATGTTTTGTTCTCGTAATTCACTTAACATATTATGTATATAATTCTCTCCCATAATGAACTTTTGTTTTCTCAAAATGCAAAACATACATATCTTATGAGCTATCTATACAAATTCTTACTTTCATAAAAGATCAAACTTTACCTATAGTACATACTTTTCAATAAACCCTTTTATGTGTTTATAGGCAAAACTCGTGCAGAATTTTATGGAAAAGATATATATTTCTCAAGTATTACTTGCAACATCTTTCTTGAACTTTATATTTTCAAAACACGCATGTCTAAACTTTTTTTCTACCAAATAATATTAAACCTCTTTTGCATTATACCACACATAAAAAATATTTTTTTAAGTAAATGCATACCTTTAATCAATAAACCAACTTTAAAGATAAATACATACTTTTTCATATGCATTTATAATGCTTCACAAATGCACACCCTCATTCAAAAGACTAATTTTACAGGTATACAATAAGTCTTATAAATCTTTTATGTTAGCAAAAAATGTACTCTTTTATAAAATAATTGCATCATCTTTTAAAACAGGCATTACACTTTTAGCACAATAATTAACCCTAGGTTTGAACGGACAACCGTAAGTTAGCGGATCCTTTAGGGTGCCTAACCCCTTCCCTTTAGGATAATAAAGAATCCTTACCCAGAATCTTATTAAAGTTTAGCACACCACTAAATGGAGTTAATGTTTACTTTAAACTAGTTAAACATTTAGGTGTCCTAATTCACCCAACTAATTAGGTGGCGACTCCCGAACCCTTTAGCATTTTTTTTAACACTTTAGCAACCCTTTTAAATTTTAGTATTCTTTTAATTTTAGCACTTTTAGCATTATTATTTATTTTCTAACCTCTTATTTAAGCAGGGTTCGCTTTTAGAAAGCCGCGGCCGAAAATGGGCGCGACAGAAATGGCGACTCTGCTGGGGATTTTAGGTTCTTAACCACAACAGACCTAGGGCTATTATTTGGCGATTATTTTGCATTTAATTTTTGTGTATTGTATTTTGTTTTTTTTTTTTTTTTTTTTTTTGCTACTTGCTTTACTGCTTTCCTTAAACTGGCATTCCGCTCATATTTCTTCCACTCTGGAAAATTCACAATATCACACACTACATGCGAGGTGCGCTGGGTGCATCAGCAAAATTCTTTCTTCAAAATCCAAATTTAGGAGGGTTGGTAATATACGTGGAGTGCCCGGTCTAACCGGTGGCCGCGTAGCCTTCTCACTCGAGTTGTCCGCTCGAACTCAAGGCCTCAGGAAAGCCAAATCTTAGCAAACTTAAGATAGAGCTATACCACCCTTATTTTAGGGCATGCATGCATTTACCTTAGGTGGGTCGGTCCTTGGCATCGACACCACAATTAGGAAAACACCAAACTTGTCGACGGGTTTCGCAACCCAACGACCAACCGGCATATTATGTGTGGCGTGACAATGATAGACAAATCCAAACCCAATCATGACATGCTGAAATTGGGAAAAAGTGCACCGTCATTTGGTCGCCATTTCCAACGAAAGCATTACAGTTGGGCGGCTTGGACAAATTTATCATAATCTCGCATATCTGGCGTTTAGGCCTACCTCTGGCATAAAGAGGTCCCAAACATGTTAGAACACGCACTTGATTTGCAATTTGCTTATTTGTATATATTGCCCGCAGCTTTTGCATATTATACTAACTTGGTTTGCCTCATTTGTTAAAGGTTTATTTTTGCTTAGCTTATTCCCCAAAAGGTTGATTCGCGTCGACTAGTAGAAGCACAATCCTCCAATGACTAATCCAGAAGCACCGGGACGAAACAACTTAGGACTCATCCCCGTTCATGTAGAGGATGCAGAGGCGTCGAAGCGAAACACCAATGATCAACACTCGCCACACTATTGCAAAGAAATGGAAATCATGCAAGCCAAATAGAAAGGCTCAAACATCACAAACACGTCTATTAGCTTGAATGCACCACTCCCGAGCAAGGGACAAATGCAATCGTATCACAAGCCCCCGAGCCTTCACTTCCCCAAAGCTCCGCAGAGGCCGCAACATACCACTCACACCAAATGTCACTCACCCTGGTCAATTTGCAAGCCGACCTCCAAATGATCCGTTCACTACATACACATCTCAACCTCCACCTACTTATATCTCCCGACTCAACCCAAATTGCCAAGCCACCCAATACGAGCAGAGGGCACACAAACAATATGAGGGATTAGCACGTCCGATCAAAGCCAACCATTTATCAGGCATGCATCCTCTCAAGAGACAGATCAATACAAGGAAATGGAGCGGCAAACTCGAGCTAGAAATGATGAAAATGTGGCAAAAGAAACTGCGACTTGAAAGAGGCATTCAAAAGCATTCAAATGAACAAAGGGGAGGAAGGTTTAGAGTATGAAAACTTATGCATGCACCCCGACGTTGAATTACCTGTGGGGTACAAGGTGCCCAAATTTGACATGTTCGATGGAAAGGGGAATCCTCGAGCTCATCTAAGGTCATATTGCGATAAATTGATTGGAGTTGGTAAAAATCAAGCAATCATCATGAAGCTATTCATCAGGAGTCTAACCGGCGAGGCGCTGGATTGGTACACATGCCAAGACCCTCGAAAATGGGACGGTTGGAACGCCATGGCACAAGATTTCATGGATAGATTCAGGTTCAACACTGACACTGTCCTGGACAGATTTTATCTTATGAAACTTGAAAAGAAATCTACAGAAACTTTCAGAGAATACGCCCTGAGGTGGCGGTCAGAAGCAGCAAAGGTTCAACCCCCAATGGCAGAGAGCGAAATGACCACCTTGTTCGTGCAGTCGTTAAAAGACGCGACATATTATGAAAGAATGATCAGTGTAATTGGGCGAAGTTTTGCAGAAGTCGTAAGAATGGGCGACTTCGTGGAAGAAGGCATTAAGACAGGCAGGATTACAAACTTGACAGCCCTACAGGCAACTAGCAGAGCAGTGCAGTCAAATTCCATCGGAGGTACCTCCCAGAGGAGAAGAGATGCATCACCCTCCATCATGGTCATTCAGGAGCATAGGCCAGAACAACATCCAATATATCAAAGCCCACCGCCTTCTTACCAAAACACTCAAAATCCACAGTCATATTATCAGCACTGCGCCACCCCATATCCTGTTTACCATACCCAACCAGCATATCCAAAATACTCACCACAATCACGAACTCGCACCCTGAACGGACCCAAACCCCGCATAGATGCCGATAGAAAACCAACAAAAACCTATACCCCTTTAGCCGAACCCATAGCCCAAGTGTATGAGAAGTTGAAAGCCGCAGGGATGCTTCATCCAATTCCCAGAAATACTCCCAGGCCTACTTCCCGAGGGCACGATAAAGCTAAACATTGTGCATACCACTCCGGTGCAGAGGGACACGACATCGACAATTGTTATACCCTCAAGGACAGAATAGAGGAGTTAATCGAGGAGGGAATCATTCGGCTAAAAGATGGTCCTCTCAATGCAAACAATAACTCTCTTCCGGGTTATGTAGATGCCCATGTGAGCATGATAGCTGAGAATGAAGAAGGCGATGCGGAAGTGGACTATTACGCCACCGTAGGGAAGAAAGTTGAATCATCAACCAACCGCCAGAGAAAGGGTGCTCACGGAGATTGTTTAACTATTGAATAAGTCATTCGTCTAGTCAGGCGCGCAAGAGATGATCCTGCCAAGACTCACCATCGAAGACACAAAGCGAAGAAGTGGACTCGTGCCCGCCGCCCGCCAAGTCACGAGATAGTTAGTTTAATGCATTTTATATGTAATAATTGAACTACGTTTGACACGATTCCTCGCGGATACGTAGCGCCGCCTCGCCGTCCCACATCTAGAAATTTTAATTTTACCCAATTTCACTTGTAATGAACTACGTCATGACCTGATTCCCTCATGGGGATACGTAGGCGGCCTAAATCGGCTTCGGTCACACCATTAGGAAACTTTCCCTTCGTGCTAAAATAACAAGAATGCACATAACATACAAGCAACTCCATTGAGACCCCCTCAGGCCAAACACCCTTTTCAAAACTGGGACAAGGTAGGAAACCAGGCAGGGGTGATGAGTCCAAACAAGACAGACATCCGAGCACCAAGAGTCTAAGGTCAACGCGGATCAACCGCCCCCCCCAAAACTCACAAAACTTTCTTTGAGCGCAGGATACAACAAAGTTCTTCATATTAGCGTATAAAATACTGGCAAAGAAGCAAAGAAAAGCGTAATCGATCAAAACTCAAAGTTCAAGAAGAAAGCCGAGCGCATCAGCTCGGACACAAAGTCAAATTCGCACACAACAACGACATCTCAGCACCCACAACATCTCAGCATTCACATATCAGGGACGACATCTCTACCCCTAAAATTGCACTTCTCATATATATTTATCATTTGGTTTAAACAGGTATACACTAACGTTTTCTCAAGCTTAGCTTGCAGGAGCATTTATTCTACAGGAGCAAAGAACACGCCCAGTGCAACGGCGTTATCAAGAATAACACGCCCGCATAACGACGTGATCAGCAAGTCCACGCAACAACGCCAGCAGCAATACGTCCAGGCATGACGTTATCAGCACAACAAGTCTACGCAACGACGCCAGCAGCAGCAACAAGTCCAAAAACGACGCCAAGTCTGAAAACGACGCCAAGTCCAAAAACGACGCCGAGTCCGAAAACGACGCCACGTCCGGAAACGACGCTAAGTCCGAAAACGACGCCACGTCCAAAAACGACGTCGAGTCCGAAAACGACTCCGCGTCCGAAAACGACGCCACGTCCGAAAACGACGCTAAGTCCAAAAACGACACCATGTCCAAAAACGACGTCGAAAACGACTCCGAGTCCGAAAACGACTCCGCGTCCGAAAACGACGCCACGTCCGAAAACGACGACAAGTCCGAAAACGACGACAGGTCCGAAAACGACTCCGAGTCCGAAAACGACTGTTGACACCCAATTTTGACCCTCCCGTCCAGCCATTAACTATAAAATTACACTAATTTTGTAAAATAATTTTTTAGGATTTTTTTTTTATAATAAAATACAACAATAAAACATAAATACAGGCATTAAGAATTGATTTAATAACGACATCGCATCTTACGCAGAGTTTTAAGCACTTAGAGTCTCGCGCCCGCGTTAATTAACTTTAAGCTTTGTCGTATTTCTTAAATAATTAATAAATGCATAAAATAAATAATTTAGCGATAACGTCGTGTCAGGTAGCATAGCCGCATTTATTAGTAATCATTTGTAATCAATTTTAATCTGATATATGCATTTAATAGCACCGCATTTATAAAAGCTTTAAACAATTCTTAAAAATCATATTTGCATTTAGCATTTAAATAATTCAATCTAAGCTCATTTTAATTTTAATTCAACTTCGCAATAATGCATAACAATAAAATTTTAAATAATAGCGTCGCATTCTAAAGCATTAAGCATTAATTAAACAACACGCCCGCATTTATTATCGTAATAGCTTTATAACTCGAAATTAGACTAATTTAGCACCTAAATAATTAGACTAATTTAGCACCTAAATAATTAGACTAATGTAGCACCTAGATAATTTTAAAGCGCCTAAATAATTTAATCACAATTTATTAGTTTATTTAGCACTAATTAATTAATACACTTGCCTAGAATTAATTAGCTAATTAATTAACTAGCCTAAAAACTAATTAAACTAATTAAAACTCTTAACACTAATACCACTAATTTAATACAACTAACTAATACTAACTACCCAGCCCAATAGCCCAACACCCGCAAGGCCCAACACCCTATCCCTTTACCGCACAGCCCACTCTCCCTTAGCCCTTTACTTATTTTTAGCCCACGTCTTCAGCCTTTAACATCCGCCCTATTACCACACTTTACCAGCAGCCCACGCCCCAGATATATCCCTTGTCCTCGTCTCCCCCTCATGAAAAACCTAAAAAAAAGAAATCCAGCAGCTCTTACGCGAAGCCCTAGTTCGCCACACCATCGCCGCCATGCCCGGATCTCTCGCCGGAGAATCCGGGCTTTCCCTTTACCCATGCACACAGACAGCTCACCTCTTACCATATCTATCACCCAAATCGACATCCAAACTTACCATAACAGAAATATACCATTAAAATCCGTCACTGGTTTTGGTAAAACTCGTCCAAATTAAGTACCAAGAATGACAACCAAATCAGCCCTAAGAACTATATCAAACCTACCAAATTTGGAACCTAAATCGGAGCTATAAATATCCAGGTTTTGACACGCAACAGGCATGGTTCAATCACCTCGACAGCATCTAAGAAACACAAGAATGATAATTAGAGTCACGTAAAGCAGGGTCTCAAACCTTTTCTTTCAAAATCAATCAGAAATCAGCAACTAAAACTGGCCCCTATTCGCGTCGCAAACCCAAAATACGTCGATTGGACAGGCGACTTGATACGCTCTTCGCCGCGGAGAAGGTAAACTCACTTCCCATTTGAATCTCATTCTTTATGCAACTCGTGCTCTCGCTATATGTGCATTGATTGTTTCTTGTCGAAATCGTCATATCACGCCAGGCTTACACAAGCATATTTGGATTGGTTACATTGCTGATAGGTTTATACTTAATATAGTTACGTTGTTTAATATATGGGATGGTGATATTGGTCGGTGGAATGTTTTACAGCGTCGGTTTAGTCGATTGGTCATACAACAAGATCTCACTACGAGTATGCAACATCAACATTTGGTTCTGCTTAATTCAGGATGTAGTCCTATGTATCAGTTATCTGCTTCATGTCCTCTATGTTCGCAAAGTTGGTCACTGATATATCTTTACTAGTTTAAGTGACAAAATGCCTCGGTATTAGCATGTAGAACTTTATAAGTTATATTGTATTATGCCCTGTCTACACAGTTTGAAGGACATCTGTACCAGTTTGGAATTTATTTGGTTTAGCTTCTGTCCAGACGAGTCATGGCCTATATTTGTGTCATATATAATATCACGTAGGACTGCTAGTTTAATCTAGTTTTGTTAAGTATTTGCTTAGTGTAGTTTCTTATGTAGATTAAGTAAAATTGGTAGAATAGACACATGTATGCTTTCGTTAATGCGGAGACTATTGTTTATGATAGCTCGAGTCTGAATAAATGTTGTAGGACAAGTTTTACATGTCTTTATAATCATGTGAGTGATATAATATAATATCAGAATCATTGATATGATAGAATATTTGTAAATCTATATGCATATGAAAGTTGGATGAATGAAGTGTGGGAGATAAGAGGAGATATTGTGCTGCGTGTTTGGTTTGAATGCTTGTTACTCATGTTAAGACCATACTATGTGGGATCACGCTTTATTTTTGGGCAAGTTGCTGACTAGCATCACCCGCATGAGGATATCGATTGCCTATTAGAAACGTCGTTAAACTAGCGGCTTGTCATGAGTTCAATTTATAATCTATTGATGTAGATCACCTTGATCATGTTAAACTTTGTTTTGAGATGTATTATGCCCACTTATTGATTAAATTTGCCGCTTGTCGCTCGTTTTCGCTTATTGTCATCGCCACCGCTCGCTGCCTACATACCGCCATTGTCTCGCTTTGCATACTACCTAGTATCTTTGCCCTTGCCACTGTTTCGGTTTGCATACTGCCTTACTTGGGATTGTCAAAGGCTAGGTACAATACTACTTGCTGGTTGCATCCTTATCTGATATCGCTTTTGTTTGGTATTTATATACACGTGTTGGCTTAAATGCAAACTACGTGTCAAGTGCCTGCTTTGTTTAATGAATCTGGGCATTTACTAATTCCTTATCTACTGGTTATTATTTAACCGAATTAGAAAATGCATAGGCCTGGGATCTAGTAATAAGCACCTTTACAAAGAAGAAGGATTCTATTGGCATTGCAGTTGGCTCATCATTATTTCTAAGTGATTACACTCGTAATTTCCCTTTATTAATCTGTTTGTCTGTATAAAGGCTTCTGGTTCCTCTAGCTTTAAATTCTTGGACCTTTCCTTTCAAAAATAATTTAGCTGCAAGCACTTCATGGCCCATGCGTAAAGCAGCCTATTAAGTATAAAGGAATTGTGCTGAAGTTAAATTGCAACATACTTTATTTTTCATTATGCTATTATGAAATTATCTCCTCTTACATGTGCTGTCATAAAAGGGGTGTTCAATAAATTGTTGTGACTGTATGCTTAGCGGTTTAATTGTCTATATTGAATATTATTCGGGGCATTTACTAATCCTTATCTTTTCTTATTATTGTTTTTCATGAACCACATTGGGAGCGACGAAGAGTCTCATAATGAGACTCATCTTGACTTTCGTCAAATAAAGACATGCATTCCGTGTTCGCCATGTTCCCGCTTCGGAAGTTCCAAAGACAAATAGGCGGAGTGACACTATCATCTTCCTTAGTAGTCATTCCTTACTCTCTCTTAATCCCATCCGCCACTCCCTCTATTTCTTGCTTATTTGCTTTAAGTTAATTGCTCAATTTGTAATTATAAGATACTTAACTCTATTAGTCTTTGAATGAGTAGATTGGGGAGGGTAGCTTGAAACTTGAAAGTCACCTTTAATTTATTTATTTATAAATTTGTCATGCTTGTTTAAAACTTTCAAAACGTTTTAATCACTCTTTATTTTTTTTTTTCTAAGAAAGTAAGGTTTCATTTTGATAAAGTTCATAAATAAAAAATGTTTTGTTCTCGTAATTCACTTAACATATTATGTATATAATTCTCTCCCATAATGAACTTTTGTTTTCTCAAAATGCAAAACATACATATCTTATGAGCTATCTATACAAATTCTTACTTTCATAAAAGATCAAACTTTACCTATAGTACATACTTTTCAATAAACCCTTTTATGTGTTTATAGGCAAAACTCGTGCAGAATTTTATGGAAAAGATATATATTTCTCAAGTATTACTTGCAACATCTTTCTTGAACTTTATATTTTCAAAACACGCATGTCTAAACTTTTTTTCTACCAAATAATATTAAACCTCTTTTGCATTATACCACACATAAAAAATATTTTTTTAAGTAAATGCATACCTTTAATCAATAAACCAACTTTAAAGATAAATACATACTTTTTCATATGCATTTATAATGCTTCACAAATGCACACCCTCATTCAAAAGACTAATTTTACAGGTATACAATAAGTCTTATAAATCTTTTATGTTAGCAAAAAATGTACTCTTTTATAAAATAATTGCATCATCTTTTAAAACAGGCATTACACTTTTAGCACAATAATTAACCCTAGGTTTGAACGGACAACCGTAAGTTAGCGGATCCTTTAGGGTGCCTAACCCCTTCCCTTTAGGATAATAAAGAATCCTTACCCAGAATCTTATTAAAGTTTAGCACACCACTAAATGGAGTTAATGTTTACTTTAAACTAGTTAAACATTTAGGTGTCATAATTCACCCAACTAATTAGGTGGCGACTCCCGAACCCTTTAGCATTTTTTTTAACACTTTAGCAACCCTTTTAAATTTTAGTATTCTTTTAATTTTAGCACTTTTAGCATTATTATTTATTTTCTAACCTCTTATTTAAGCAGGGTTCGCTTTTAGAAAGCCGCGGCCGAAAATGGGCGCGACAACGGTCAATGACCGAAGTATTGTATATATTTGAATACAATTGAATAAATTTCTTCTTTTACAATATTACAAGATAATACAAAAGAAATTAAATGGTTTAAGTCGCAGATGACTTATACTTGAAAAATCTACCTAAATAGACATAGACAACATCTCATTACAATTGCTTCAGTAACGAACAAATCTAGAATCTAACCAACAATTATAATGTTGGGCAGAATGTTGTCGACACGCTCAAGCAACACTTGTGATCTAGTTTTCTGATCGTTATATCGGAGAGATCTCTTGATATTTTCTTTTGATTTTTCTGGATATCGATTCACTGATGCAGCCTATCTATTTATAGTAGAGAGTCTTCCTTGAAATGTTCATTGAATCGTTGTAGAGGTTGAGAGAAAGATGGGTAGCTGATAGGATTTGTTGGAGAAGATTGTGGAGCAAAATTCTCTAATTTCTTGGACTTGATCCCCAAGTTTAGCAAAGACTTGAACTTGGTCTTCCCATATTTTTCTTCAGCTCCAAAACTCCTTGACAAGTCATATTACCCTCGTGGTAAAAATTCCACGAGTTTAACTTCAGTCCCGTGAAGTAAGGCAAAATTGTTATCAGAATGTTGGTCTGAATGCCATGATATTTGTTCCAACATTTTCTGATTTTAACTTAGTACTGAAAATGATATGTTGAGCAAATATCATAATACCAAACCCAACGTTAACACTTACACTACAACTTTTGTTTGTCAAATTAATTTAAATGATATAACATACTAATTAATTATGACAGATTATTCATTATTTTTATAGGTTATCAAATCAATACTTACTGTAATATGATTATTTAAATTAAATAATTATCTTCAATTCATAAAATTTAAACGGTTTGGAGCAAACCATCCAATTATTTTCTGGGTTTCTACTTTCGTGAAAATGAGCAAAATTTAGGTGTTTGGATTTCTCTCCAAAATCAATTCTCCTCTTCAAAATTGATTCTGGAAGAAACTACAATTTCTAACTTCTAAGGTGAGTAGAATCAATTTTACATTTATTACAATTTGAGTTTTTACCTTTTCCTTCATTACCCTTTTTAATTTAGTATTGTAATAATATTAAATAATATTTAATAATATTTAATAATATTGTAATAATATTTAAGAATATTGTAATAATATTTAATAATATTTTAAGTACTATATTGCACTTTAAATTAGTATTGTAATAATATTCTACTAATATTTAAGTACTATATTACATTTTAAATTCTATTATCTATTTATAATTTTTATTTACATACATCCATTTTAGTAATTTTTATTTATATGTATTTGACTAAATGTCCATTTTGGTAATTCTACATTTAAAATCAATTTTCATCAAAACTATCCAAATATCATGAATTGATAACAATCACTTTTATATTATTACATCCAAACATAAATCAATTATTATCAAAATCAATTCTGTCAAAATCAATTATATCCATAGCAGAACTAAACTCACGCTAAATCTAAGTGCATGTTTTTTGTATTGCTTAGTAACAAGTAGGGATGTCAATGGGGCGGGGCGGGGGCGGGGAAGGGTATCCCATACCCGTACCCACCACCTAAAACACATCCCCACCCCCGCCCCACCACCCATCACGGGTAGTAATTCTTCCACCCGCCCCCGCCCCACTTACTTCACGCGGATACCCACTTACCCGGCGGGTACCCATTAATAAAATGCTCAAATAATGTCTAGCAATTGTTTTAGTCACCAAAATGAAAGTTATATAAGAAAAAGGGAAAG
Source organism: Przewalskia tangutica (assembly GCA_029844215.1). Lineage (NCBI taxonomy): Eukaryota > Viridiplantae > Streptophyta > Magnoliopsida > Solanales > Solanaceae > Przewalskia > Przewalskia tangutica. Next base: position 102,574,168 of record CM056734.1, on the reverse strand, counting down.
AAAGGAACCTTTCCACTATTGTGTATCGAATATCAATTCTAAAACCTTGTCAAAATATTATGAATATTAAAAAACAGTAAAGATGAAAATATTTAATAAAAAAAAGGAGAACAAAGAGAATAAGAAAAAGAAACGTGGTGCATTACGGTGCGGGTTAGCTCAAGTCACATTTTAAATCAAGAAAGGGTCAAATAAATTCATAAATAAACTAATAGATGATACGGATATGAGCGGTGCGGGTACGGTCGGTGTGGGTATGGTGCGGAGTAGTGGGCGAGTGCGGGTCTTATATGAAATCCACCGCCCACTACCCACATGGCGGTAGCACTTTTGATACCCATATCCGCCCCACCACCCACCAAACCATCCCCCATACCCGCCCCAATTGGAGCGGGTGCGGGGCGGTACCCACATTTACCCGCCCCACTGACATCCCTAGTAACAAGCCTTTGGTAGGACTAAGTGAGGTCAAAATGGGAGACCCCACAAAATCAGGCTCCAAAATTGATCTTTATAATATAAAGCGAAAATATACCTTTTCGTACTTAAAAACTTGCACCTAAAATCTATTTTGACAATTAAATTTTACTGATAATTATTTACCACCCTAAATAACTTTTCAACTGAATTTTGTTGGATCCGCCCTTGTTAACAGGCAGAATAAATTTGAGAAAAAAGTCGCCATTTTTTCTGGTCTTGGGTGTCAATCCAAACCATTTGAATTGAACCATTTCAGGTTTTCATCATCTGAGCCCCTCATTTCATCATCTGAATTTGTTCCTAAGAGAGGTTCGAGAGGTGCATGTTAAGAGTTCACATCGGATATGAAATAGAAACATGGACTCCTTATATGGATTTGAACTTCTATGTAAATCTCCTTTAGATCACGTAGATAGCCTTTGATGTTTCGTTTGCGTTTGTTTAAGGTCTTTCTTTGAAAAATTTGCAAAAACAATTAGTGCACATAGCGTTTGTTTACTGAAATTACACCTCATAAATAATAGATAAAGCTCGATAAGTATTTGTTTGAAACTATAAGTATAACATTTTTGATAAATTTAAAAGACCAAAATTGTTAAGTGTATATTTAAAGAGACTATTTTAAACCTGCACTCAAATATGGTGGACTATTTTTGTCATTTTCGCCTCAAACATACGCAATTTTGGAGAAAATATTAAAGGAGACGAGGTGATGGAACAAAGAATCATTACTCTTTGCCCTAGCTTAAAGAACCTGGATCCTATTTAAGTGTTAATATGATTGTTTTTTTTCCACCGGATGTTTGATATTCGCATTGTAATTCGACTATATCTGGTCTATTTCGGGGAAGCGCTTCCTACGAAGAATTGATTGGTTATAACTATTATAGTAATAGTGATTTTCTTTCAACTTAAATAAAAAAGAATCTACCTATAGAAGATTCAAATGTTAAGAATTTGAGCATTTTATTTTTGGCATAATTAATTATATGTATCTCTTATGTTATTTCTTTGTGGTAGTACGATATTTCAAAAAAAATCGTTGAATTCATTTTTAAGAATTCCATTTTCTGGACACATACTTGAAAAATTAACATTAATATTATAAATAAGATCTACATTTTCTTAATATAAGATAAACTAAAAGTAGATCATAATTTTAACATGCCATAAATTATATGAATCAATCAAGTAAACGTAAGTACTACTATTTTCATCTTGAAAAGTATTAGACAGGAAGATAAATCATGATTACAGTACTCATCTCCTACAAAAAAAAAAAATTGTTAAATATTTTATCAATTCAAATAAGACTTTCACCTAACTTTTTCTAATAATTACATCAAAATCAAATAGGTTCAGATATTAGAAATATGTAACACCTCAATTTATGCCAATTTTTTTTTTCATACGTGAGTTTGAGAAATATTTTGTTTTCTTTTTTCAAGAATTTGAGTAGTTCTTGGATCACCAATATAAACAAATTCTACTCTTGTTGTAGTATATTTTATACACTCTTTTGAGTCCTTTTTAGTTAGTATTTTATTCTTTTATGTTGCGTTTAGTATAGTGTTAGCTGTGTTTTTCTTTCGTTTGTGTCACATCGGTCATAAAGGAGAAGATACCACTTTTGAGGATGAAATGGGCTTAATTGAGGATGAAAATTGCACAAGCACAGCCCAAGGAATGAAGCCTAAGAAGTGTCAAGAAGAACAGAAGAAATCTGGCACATTTCGGACAAAAATCACAGAGGCACCGCGGTGCCTGGCCCAGCAACACCGCGGTGCCATGGAACCGCGGTCAGGAAAATTAGCATCGAGGCATAAAAATTGCCGAAAGTCTGAAACTGAAACACCGTCGAAGGCACCACGGTCCTGGCTAGAGGCACCACAGTGTCATATGTCCAGTGAGCTACAGTGGTTTCAGAAGAATTAGCACTGCGGTGCCTGCCAACGGAACCGCGGTGCCGACGCGTATTTTCAGAAAAGTTGGGTCGAAATTGGACAAGGGTAAAGGGGTCTGAAGCAAGGTTTTTCTCAGATATAAATATCCTAAACCCTGTCATTATTAGATGATGAAACTTTGGAGAGGAGAAAAGGAGGCAAGACACAATTGGAGACATCTCATTATTCAATTTATTTTCTTTCTCTTACTTTATTTCAGTTTATGCTGGATTGTAAATTAGTTCTTGACATGACAATGTTTAGGAGCTAATTACTTTGGTAGGGTTTTCATCGAATCTTCTTGAAGCTCTTTCATATAGTAATGCATAGTTCTTGATTTCTTCTTCATCATATTTGTCACGCCCCGAAATACTACGTACATCTATTCTTTATAAAAAGAATCATTTCATGCAATAAGCCCCACGATACTAACACTCGTAGTATGAAGACACGTCTACTTTTCAAATCAAGTTACTATACCTTTTTAAATTCCACTCAAGGCTTTAAAATCAAGTAACTTCTACTTTCAACATTAAGGCAATTATTCCTTTAAATCAAGTAACTCATTCTTTTCCAATAACGTTACTCCTATCTTTTAAAATCAAGTAAGCTTGTACTTTTCAAATCAAGTAATCTATACTTTTCGAACCAAGTTACTTGTTCTTTTCAAACCATAAAACGGAACTTCCATTTTCGAAATTCAAAGTACTATCAATGAAGTATATAGAACAACTTCTAGTTTAGGAAATCCAAAGTACTATCAAAGAAGTATATAGACCAACTTCTAGTTTAGGAAATCCAAAGTACTATCCAAGAAGTATATCACTAAGGATTAGGTTCCAATAGAACTCTATAAAGATCAAGTCAAGTATACTTCTAAAAGCAAGGCAAGTATACCTCAAGAAACAAGTAACGTATACTCCAAATAACAAGTCAAGTATACTTCAAGAATAAGTCATGCCGATAGAAGGAAGAAGTTCACGAGACCCCTAACACTTCTCTAGCAACATCCCGAATGCAACTGACAATTCTATCCCACATACCTGTCGCATCCCCACTACTCCCCCAAGCCCCATTGACCATCAACCTCTCCCCCATCTCCTTTGTACTAGCCATCGTCAAACTCCCCCATTTGATTCTTAACCTGTCATCCACAACCCTCATCTTCTTCTCCATCTTGATTTCCAAATCCATCACCAAACTCGGAATAACCCTAAGGAGCAAAAAGTCTATCTGAGTCTTAGCCACTGAACTACGGAAAGTCACCAAATGCTCCTTCTTCAGGAACCTCAAATTGGTTATCATCATCCCAAAAGCTCTAGCAAACTCCAAAAGCGAGACACCTCTTGAATTTCTGTCCCCGAGTCAAAACTTTCATGCATGTCGTCATAACCCCCAGAAGTATCCCGATATGTCTATTGAAATCTCCTCCTATAAATAACTTTTCAGTGGGTGGTATACCTCCCACCACTTCATCCAAATCTTTCCAAAAACACCTATTCTCATCCTCGTTCAAGCCCGCCTGCGGCACATACACACTAATAATATTAATAGTGAACCATCCAACGACCAACTTAATCGTTATCATCCTGTCATTGACCCTCCTAACCTCTATCACCTGATCCCTTAGCTCACTGTCTACCAAAATGCCTACCCCATTCCTATACTTCGGCCTACCCGAGAACCATAATTTATATCCGTCTACATCCTTAACCTTAGATGCTACCCATTTGGTCTCCTGGACACATACTATATTAATCCTCATCTTCTTAAGAATCTTAACTAGCTCTATGGACTTCCCCGTTAAAGTTTCAATGTTCCAAGACCATATTCTCAGCCTAGCATCTCCCTTACCCCACTTACACTCCCCTAACCGTCACCCCCGTCCCCGACTGAGAACATGACCCTAGTCTATCATCATTCACCAAAACCACTAGAGCAAAAAATATTAGTCAAAGGTTAATGTTAACACACAAAAACCAATACTAAAGCACAAGTAAAAATCTAGGGGTAAGTCAGGCTACTACAGACCAAAATGATAAAGCAAATGACAAAAAGAATAAAGGCAAGAATGTAAATTCAAGATTCAATAAAACGCAACACGCAAGAATTTAACTACAAGGATAAGGATAAGGACAAGGACAAATATTGGATACACGCAACTGGAGGTACCAGCTCCAGGCTGATAGAACCTGTTCACACGCTGAAAATCACTATTCACACGCCGGAACACACCGTTCATTGCCTAAAATCACTATTTTTTGCCGAAACTTGTACTTGGATGTTAGGCGGGAGAACGGAGAGATAGAATACGAATGTACGTCGTGGCAGATCTGGTGGTACCTGCAAAAACAGAGCAAAAAAATAATTTGTTCACCGAAGCTCAGAGCTCCGGCGTTAATGTGGTGGTAGCGATGGATCGGTGTGGTGACTGTTGGCTACTGGATTTCGCCAAAGCTCAGAGCTCCGGTGCGAAAGTGGAGCAAATCTGGGGAGGTGCAGGATGATGACGGCAGCGGGACTGGTGGGGTTTTTTGTGGACGTTAAAAAAAATTGCCTCCTTTTGTGTGTGTTTGTCAATCTTGAAATTTGGTTGCGTTATTTTTATATATATCTGGTATCAAGTATCCTAAAACTGTCTCAATAGAGCGTCATGTGAATTGGAAACCAGATAATCCAGTGGGAAATGTCTATAAAAAAAATTAGAAAAGACTCAAAAATATCAACCTTTTTCTCAATGGATTCCCTAACAAAAACTCAAAAGATTGATAGAAACGTCATTTGATTTCCGGAACGCATTGATCTAGTTCCATAAGATCTATTTAAGGAGGAAGCGCTCATAAACAAAAAAAAAATTAACTCATTAAATATAGCTTCTTTTTTTATTTGCCGGTAGAGTAAGTGTTAAAGTAATGTGATCGCTTATCGAAATAACGCAACAAAATTGAAGTGTTTGTCCTATCGAAATAACGCAACAAACAATTTTATTCCTCTCTAGATAATTTCACTAACTTTTTTGGACAGGAAAAGTAAATTATCTTTAAGCCTGTTTAGATTAATTAATTAAAAGTTGATGATAATCATCAAGTACTGAAAAACACTTTTAGGTAATGCAACTGATTTTATAAATAAGTGGGTGAAAATTATTTACACCCCCCACACACACACACCTCTAACTTTGCTAAAATCAAACTCCTTCTTAACTTTGAACAATAGACATTCTCTCCCACTTTATCCGGATTGAATTTTTTAAATGCTTATTTTATCCTTATTATAAACGTGTATAGTAGTATAATAAAATTTCTACCCATAATTAAAATATATTACATATATTGTGTAAATATAATTATGGTAAGACTATGATTCTTTTTGTACTTAGGACTAGGATTCCTCTTGTACTTAGGGATGATTATTGTACACTATATATATTGATATTAATGAGAAAGACTCCTCAAGGAAGATTAATATCATCTTACATGGTATCAAGAGCCAAAACCGTACCCTCTCTCTAAATTACTTCCTGCGCCGCCGACCCCCCCCCTCCCTTTCTCCTTCTCGGCCGCGGCGCTAACTCCAATTTCTAGGGTTCTTTTCTTCTCTTCTAAATTGCATCCACTATCATGACTCCTCCTGAATCCCCTATGGCCTCCTCCTCCTCCGATATCACTCCCGAAACATCAAAATCATTTTTTCACCCAGTCCTAACCGTTACCAATATCAAGAACTGCATTCCCATTATTCTTGATCAAGAAAACGGTCAGTATTCTCATTGGGTTGAATTATTTCGCATTCATGCATGTATCTATAACGTGCTTGATCATATCGATAATACTATTCCTCGCCCCCCGGAGGTTGATGTTTCTACATGGCATCATCTCGACACTGCCGTCAAACAGTGGATAAATGGTAGTATCTCGCAGGATATTCTCCTAACTATCATGAAATCTGGCGCCACCGCCAGTGAATTGTGGATTCGTTTGGAGGAAATTTTTCAGGATAACAAGCACACTCGTGATGTGTATTTGGAGGAACAGTTTAACAAAACACGTCTTGAAAACTTCTTACTCATGCTTTATTATTCATCCGAAAATGACACTATCATCAGCATATCACATCTACGCAAGGATGATTTCTATACTTTCGAAATTGCATTTCTTACTCATGCTTTATTATTCTGTCTTAGCAGTTAGGCACTCACTCTTTCTTGAGCTCTAGTCTACAGGGGCAGTTGTGCAAGGACGAAGGCCACAGCATTTGCAGCATCGCATCAACACAACAGACATCGCATTTTTGCAAGATAACATTTTCTACTCACAGTCACATTACTTTTAAAATTACGATCCGCTTTAACGCTTATGCACTAACCGCTTGTTTAAGTCTTAGCATGAGCGAGGAGCACAACATTGATTTTCTCTACAACAACCGGCAATTTGTTGGGCCAACCTTCCCAATGAATGGCGTAAGCCTCAGCGTCGTCCACTGCTCCACATCACCATAAACCCAAAGACCATAAGCCATAGCAGTACACCCTGTGTTCAAGCCGCTTATTTTTATTACTTTAGACATAGCCCAAAGGTCATCATAACTCGACATCGACAAATTTTGAGCCCGTTAACCCGCTCGTGTTTTGACCATGGTAGCCCAAAGGTCGCCATAACTCGACATCGACAAGCTGGGCGCGTTAGCCCGCCTTGGTGTTTTGACCATGGTAGCCCAGTGTCGTCATAACTCGACACTGAGACAGTTTTTGATTTTGGCGTCAGCCTCGTCTACCTGCCCAACTTTTTGCAATCCTGAGGAACGAGACAAAATTGGCTATGAGTCAACGTCTTTGTCCGAAGATTCTTCCATCATCTCCATACAATGAGGGACAAGTTGTTGACACCCAATTTTGACCCTCCCGTCCAGTCATTAGCTATAAAATTAGACTAATTTCGTAAAATAATCTTTTATGATTTTTATAATAAAATGCAGCGATAAAACATTAAATACAGACATAAATAAGCAATTTAATAATGGCACCGCGTCTTACGCAGAGTATTAAACACTTAGAGTCTCGCGCCCGCAGTTATTAATTTTAGGCCCCTGTCATAGTTCTTAAATAATAATATAAATAAATACATAAAATAAATAATTTGACAATGGCGTCGTGTTAAATAAAATATTCGCATTTATTAATAGCAAGACAATTCCATAATTATTGTGATGATTTAAAGCATAAATTAAATAATAATGCACAATAAATAAGTTTCTAAATAATAGCACCGCATTTTGAGTAAAAGCTTTAAACAATTCTTAAATATCATACTTGCATTTAGCATTTAAATAATTTAATCTAAACTCAATTCAATTTTAATTTAACTTCGCAATAATGCACAATAACAGGATTTTAAATAATAGCGCAGCATTCTAAAGTATTAAGCATTAATTGAATAGCACGTCCGTCTTTATTTCTTTATAATAATCTAAACTCAAGCACTAATTAAATAGCACGCCCATTTTATTCTTGTAATAATTTTAACAAAGCACCTAAATAATCTAAGCACAATTTATTGATTTAATTTATTATTAACTAATTAAATAGCACCTAAAACTAATACCTAATAAATTAACCCCTAATTAAAACTAACTCTAATCAGCCCACCTTCTATCTTCGCCCAGCCCAAATCCGCGGCCCAACACCCATTTTCCCTTATTACCCGAAGCCCACGCCCACACGACTTCAAATTTATTTCCTTTCCTCCCCATCTCGTCGTCCACGTAACAAAGGAGAGAAAACATGAACCCTAAAAGAAAAAGCTTTCTCGCCGCCTCCCTCACCCATACGCCCTAAATCTCGCCTTCCTTAACCAAATCGCATCTTCCCCTACCATAGCCAGCTTTTCCTTACCATATCCATCACCCAAATCGCTTCGAAATCAGTAACGAAATCAACCCAGAATAAGCCCACAAAATCGTAACAAATCGACCCCGAAATAGAAACAAATCCCTCAAAACCAACTTACCATAAGCAATACTTGCCTTAACAGATTACACCAGATGTTGGTACCAAGATTCGTCCAAAAATAGGCAGCCAAATCTGTCCGAATCACCCATTAATGGTAAGAAATACTTCACGAATCAATCCTTACCAAAGTTTTCACATGCAGTCCAAATCACACCTAATTTAGAACCCAATTTGAAGCTATATAAACCAATCTCTACACACTTGAAAGGCATTCAGAAATTGAGGGAGAACAGGCAAGAATCATTCGAAGTTAAGCATTCCAGAGCAGATAAATCAGAACCCTCAAGCTTTTTTTGAAGTTTCATCCTTTCGCATAACCGCAATAAACCCTCCGAGTGAACCGACGACTTGATACGCTGCCTGCTCACGCGAGAAGGTAAATTCATCCTCTCGCCTACTCTTTAATTTACAGTGAGTTTCTTGCGGACTAATTATGTGTTAAAAGATTTCAGTTCAGGTTTTCAGTTTCAATTCTAGGTCAGTTAGTTAGCATTTAAGCATGTTTAATATATATTGGAGATCGATTGATCCCCTGCCTGTTAGTTATATCTTGTTTACTTTATAACTACCCATTTGGTTACTGTGAAGGTTCAATTAAAATTTAGAGGTTGTTTATGACGGTTGAATTGATATTGTATAGGTTTAGCTAAGTTACAGGTAGCTAATGCTTTAAGTTGTATTTCGTTGTATTCACTAAGTGGACACTCGAGATCGCATAATCGTTAGAGTTGGCTATCTGATTGGTAAATGATGGGCATTATTGGTTCAATACCCATAGATCACTTGTAAACATATTTAGAATAACTTAAGATGACATAGTAGGATTTAAACCTATTTTGAATATGTGTTAGCTTAAACTGAAGGCTGTCTAGACTTCGATAACCATCTCAAATATAAGTGTGCTTTGCCCGGAAATGTTTCCATGGCTAGATATAACAAAAATACGCAATATGTGACTTAATAGTCCCTACATAGATGAAATAATATTCTTAGTGTTCTACTGGTTCAATTTCTAAACCTGCACGTCTACATTATTGATCATATACTTGGTTGGATTTTGCATACCCAATTCTGATTCAAATGATTTTGTGCAACTCGAAACATGAATATAAATAATCTCCTATATGTTTCAGAGTCCTATTGATCCCTTTTTTATCAATTGTTGCCACTGACATACCGTTGGTTTGCGATTCTGCCTTGTTGCATATATATACACTAATTATCTACATATAGGCCTCCCCTTAGGACATTCATGCATAGCTCATCTTAATTACCTGAATTGCCTACTAAGATGTACATGTTTGTCTTGCTCGGATTTTTTAAATTAATACACTGGTAAAGTCTCCTAAACCATAGAAACAACTGGTTAATATTAGTCTTGCTACTCGTTCTGGGCGCTATTGCTTTAGCGTTATTATCGCTACTATTTTGGAATTATTGTTGCTGCATTGTGTTGCCACATCGTCATTTACTATAAGTTGGTCCCATATGCCAATTTGTTTTCGGCCTTTTGTCTTGTTCGAGATATTAGTTCTAAAGACTGACTTGATTAAATTCCAGCTAAAACCTGCACATGTTCATCTATATTATATTATTTGGAATATTTACTAATCTTTATCATTTTTTTTTTACATGAAATACACCGGAGCAACAAAGAGTCTCATAGCGGGACTCATTGTGGCAAACGTGAGGACCTACATCTACATGCATTTATCCTCCGCATCAGGAATTCTAAGCCAGAGGCGAAATGACTTCGCCATTCCTCGAGTCGTCTTATTGTTTTTACCCCCCCCCCCCCCTATTCATTTATTTACTGTAAATTATTTGTCTAAACGCTACATTAATTAATAGAATAATTAGAATATCTAAACCTCGAACCTCTAGTTTAGAAGCCAATTCCCTTTAGGTTAATTACTTTAGGCTCGCCTTGTTTAAAAAAGCTATAATAAACCGCTTAATACTCTACGCTGGCATAATAAATAGGGTTAGTCGAGAGATTTTAAAACTGCTTTGAGGAAATCCCTGTTAATACAAAGAAATAATAAATACTTCTGTGGCATAATAGATACGTTTTCTCACATTATCATGCTAAGCAACATATACCTCTTAGGTAAAGGAATACTTGCATATATTTTTACTCCAGTAATACATTTGCCTCTTTTTTTTGAAACTAACTCTTACATTTTAAACAAACCTCATAGTCTTTTATGCCCTATTTAAATAACTCTCAATACGTATTTTATTAGCATAATAATTAACCCTAGGTTTGGCAGGACAACCACAAGTTAGCGGATCTTAGAGGGTGTCTAACCCCTTCCCTCTAGATTAATAAAGAGCCCTTACCCAGAATCTCATTAAGTTTAGCAGACCATAAAAATGGAGTTAGTGTTGACTTTAACCTAAGTCGACATTTAGGTGTCATAATTCACCCAAACTAATTAGGTGGCGACTCCGCGAACCCTTAGCACTTTTAAGCACCCTTTTACATTTAAGCACCCTTTAGCATTTTAATTCCTTTAACACTTTTTTTTGTTAGCAAACCTTTTGAGCATTTTAATATTTAAGCACCCCCATTTTAAACATTTTCATTTAGCATTTATTACTTATTTTCTAACCTTGTTATTTAAGCAGGAGAAGCTTTATTAGAAAATGTCGCGACCGAAAATGGGCGTGACAGAAATGGCGACTCCACTGGGTATTTAAGGCTCTTAACCACAACAGACCTAGGGTTATTATTTGGCATTACTTTTTGCATTTAATTTTGTGTGTTGTATTTTGTTTTAATTGCTGCATGCTTTACTGTTTTCCTTAAACTGGCATTCCGCTCATATTTCTTCCACTCTGGAAAATTCACACAATCACACACTACATGTGAGGTGCGCTGGGTGCATCAGCAAAATTCTTTCTTCAAAGTCCAAATCTAGGAGAGTTGGTAATATACGTGGAGTGTCCGGTCTAACCGGTGTCACAGAGCCTTCTCACTCGAGTTATCCTCTCTGAACTCAAGGCCTCAGAAAAGACAAATCTTAGAAACTTAAGATAGAGCTATACCACCCTTATTATAGGGCATGCATGCATTTACCTTAGGTGGGTGGTCCTCGCATCGACACCACAATTAGGAAGACACCAAACTTGTCGACGGGTTTCTCAACCCAACGACCAACAACATATTATGTGTTGCGTGATATTGATGGATAAATCCGAGCCATACGTGACATGCTAGCATTGGGAAATTTTGCACTTACTTCTGTTTATGTATAGGATGAGCAGTATTCTAGCAATCCCTGAAGTCAGAATGGTGAGTGGTGTCTCGACAAAGCTAAAGATTTGGTGGGAGAATTTCGACGGCAGCAGTAAAATGATCATCAGAAGCAAATTAGGTTGTCTCACGGCTTTGTTTGACATCACTCCAGATCAACATATAGTTAGGGCCTTAATTCAGTTCTGGGATCCGGATAGGGCAGTATTTAGATTTCAAGACTTCTAACTCACCCCCACGTTGGAGGAGATCAACTACTTCACGAGCTTAGCTTACCAAGACAGAGGGCAAATCATCCCTTATAGTCAATCTGGAAAGAGATTCTTGCATTACATGGGCCTAAAGAACACAAAGGAACTCCGTTGCTTCGAAAATAATTGGGTTTCCCTAGATTATCTGTACGAGAGATATGGTCGCCAAGATAGCTATCAGTCATTTAGAAAGGAGTTCTCTTGCAGTCTGGGACAATGGAAAACTAGACGACATACCGCGTTCGCCGTTGCTCTATTAGGCACTCTAGTGTTTCCCCATGAACATGGACGGATCAGTACTTACATATGTTCCGTGACCCGGATGGTTTTTGAAGGCATTAATGGCACGCAACTTACTTTGGTTCCCATGATTCTAGCTGAGATATTTCGAGCTCTAGGAAAATGCAAGCGAAGGGAAACCAATTTCTTCGAGGGATGCAATCTCATCTTACAGATGTGGGCCATGGAACACTTTTATCAGCGATCGAATATGACAGACATTTGTTTTAGCAATGATTATAGGATTGTAAGTTTTTACGACAGGATGAAGCGGTTTGTTTCACCAGTCGGTACTAGGGATTGGTATGAATTTCTGGCATCCCGCACTAGCAACCAAGTGCAATGGAGGTACCCACTGCTATCCCGTATCAACAAAGCCTATGTAAGGAGCAAGGACCGTTATTACATCGAGCTCATCGGATTAAGGGGACTTCAGCCATATGCTCCGTTGCGTGTACTCCGCCAGTTCGGTCAAGAACAGGTAATCCCGCTCCAATCAGACATGAAGGATTCAGAGGTCGCGTTTGGGGCAAATTGCACTTTCCCCAGAAAGAATCCTTGAAGAATGGAACAACATTGAGAAAATAGATGTCAAATACGAGCAAGCAGGAGGTACGCCTGAATCGTGCATGGTTGAGGAAGATTGTAGCGACCAAGCCCCAAAGGCAAGGTGGTTTCGAGGATATCGACATGACCAATTGGGTAAAAGTGTGCAGATTAGGAACAACACCGCCCCCCGAGAGGTGGGACCAACTTCAAAACATCATGCAATATTTGGAAGATGCGCAGAGCAGGCCTCAAGAACACCACCGCCACATTCGCCGGCAGCATAATGTAGCATTAGGAATAGATCTTTAGTTTTAACATTTCATTGTTGCAATTTAATTATTTTTAGTCCTAATAAAAGCATTTTCGATCCGACGGCTCGGACCAATCCATCATTATCGCATATGTGACGTTTAGGCCTACCTCTGGCACAAAGAGGTCTCCCTTGCATGATAGGAAACGTTTGAATGTGCAATATATCTGCTACGTACCTGCAAATTATGTGCTTTATGCTAACATCGCTTGTTGCATTTTTAGAAAGATTATCATCTTCCCAAAGGTCGGTTCGTATTTGACTCAACAATGTCTGAGCATCCACACTTTACCAGTCTAAGGCAAGAAATGATGATATGATCGCTCAAGGCGTCTGAGCCAAATGGTTTGGGAATTATTCTGTCGGTAGCAGAACCTTGGAAGGGAGGAATGTCACGATCGGGAAGAATGTATTGCAGCGATTGCTCTGACAAATTCGATATGCGAGTTGAGATGGAGAGGCTACGGAATCGACCAACCTATCCATCGGTTTGAATACCACATGCGAGCAAAGGGCCACTACCTCGCAAACCATCCTGAGAGACCTCCACCACCACATATCTCCCAAAACTCTCCACAAAGACCGCGATTCGACCAGCGCCGCCGCCCAATCATCAACCCGCTTCAAAATGATCCTCCTACTACCCATGTACCTCGGCCCCGCCTACTTCACCACAATCAGCCTAATCGCTAAGTCAACCAATGCCCACGCACCATACCCATTACCACCAAGAAACAACCCGAAAGCTAACTTATGCAGCGAAACCCGCTTTTACCGTCGTCCCCCGCGACCAAGTGGATGGATCATTCTGAAGAAATGGAAAGGAAGTCCGAGCCAAAATGGACGATGGCGTGGCAGAGAGATTCACGGCTGAAGGAAGCGGTTCGTGGCACGCGATCGAGACAAAGGTCACGAAGGACTAGATTATGAAGATATTTGCATGCGTCGGATGTGAGCGCGGTGGGATACAAGTGCGAAGTTCGATCTATTTGATGGGAAGGAAATCCGTGCAACTTGAGATCATATTGCGACAAGCTAATCGGGGTAGGAAGAACCCAAAGATCATCGTGAAGTTGTTCATTCGGCTTAACCTGGCGAGCACTAGATTGGTACACGGCCAGATCGCGAAAATGGCATACCGGAATGCATTGGCCCAAGACTTTGTGGGCGGTTGGATTCAACACGTAAACCGGTGTGGGCGAGTTCTATCTAATGAAGTTGGAAAAGAAGTCTCAGAGACTTTCGGAGTACGCCATGAGGTGGCGTTCGAGAGCGGCAAAGGTCTGCACCCGTGGTGAGAGTGAGATGACCACTATTCGTACAATCTTTGAAGGATCTGACCTACTATGAGCGGATGATAAGCGTCATGGGCGGAATTTTGCGAAGGTTGTCGAATGGAGACTTCGTAGAAGAAGGTATTAAAACTGGCAGGATTACGAATCTGGCGGCGTGCAGCAACGATAAGCGATTCGATCGAGGGGCGATCGAAGTACCGAGGAAGAAAGAGCGATTTCCGCTTATGTTCATACAAGAACGTAAACCGGCATTCATAACATACCAAAACCCATCCTATCAAACCCCATACTACCGCATGGCGGCAAAACTTCACACCTCACTATACACCGCCCACACCCCGCCTACCACACACAACCCATATAACGCTTCCCAAGCACCCATTTATCGATCCGCATCAACCCGCCCATCAAGCCCGCCAACAACATAGAGCACCCAATGCGCCCAGACCAAACACGAATTTTGAAGGAAGACCATCCAGAACCCGCACCCCACTGGCTGAACCCATACCCCAGATATACGAAAGACTGCGAGCTGCAGGCTTGATCCAACCAATTCCAGGGAGGATTCCTAGCCCTATCCCAAGATGATATGATGAGAATAAGCGTTGTGCTTATCACTCTGATAGCCCAGGGCATGACACCGGAAGTTGCTACACCCTCAGGGACAAAATCGAAGAATTGATCAAAGAAGGAGTAATTCAGCTGAAGGATCCTGCCCCAAATGTGCATGATAATCCCTTGCCAAACCACGGCAATGCCAATGTACACTTGATAACCCTAGATGAGGAATACAACTTGGAGGGAACCATCCGGTCAGTTCGAAGTGAAGGAAGAGCCGAACCTTCTGCTTTCGTCGCCCCTGTCACCGATCCTCGAAAGAAAGCAGTATTTGAGTTGGAAAGGGCACCGCCGAGACACAAGGGTTCAATCACAGTTGTTCAGACGCCTGGGAAGAGGCCATCAATCAAAGTGGATCGCAGAGAAAGTGGGAAGCGAGTCATAGAAGTCACCGCTGCAGGTATAACCAGGTCAGGGAGGTATTACACACCTGTAGAGGCAGCCAAGGAGGCACCACAAAAGAAACCCGTGTGGTGAAGTCGAGGAGTTTTGGAGGAAGATGCCCACTAAAGAGTATTCCGTCGTAGAGCAGTTAAAGAAAACATCAGCGCATATCTCTCTACTTTCACTGTTAATGCATTCTGCCTCACACAGGACTGCATTAATGGAGGTGTTGAAGGATGCATACATTCCGGAGGGTACAACAGACGGGAACTTGGCATCTTTAGTCGGACAAGTACTAGAGGCCCGCATAATTGCCTTTCACGATGATGAGTTACCTGCTGATGGCGTCAGACACAACCTTGCATTGAATATCACCATCCAAGTCGTAGACAAGATTGTTTCAACAGTGCTGATTGATGGAGGCTCAGCCGTCAACATTTGTCCCATGACGACACTGTTGAAATTGGGGGCAGACTGTAAGAAAATTCGTGAAAGTCATATCAGAGTCAAAGGTTTCGACGGAGTCCATAGGGGAGTCGAAGGCGTAATGGACCTCACATTGCGGATCGGACCTGCAGAATTCGTTGTGGAATTTCAAATATTGGATATTGCTACATGTTACAACCTGTTGATAGGAAGGCCATGGATCCATGAGGCTGGTGCAGTCCCGTCCACCTTGCATCAGTGCCTAAAGTTTATATGGAATCACCGTGAAGTGGTAGTATTTGGAGATAAAAAAGGAAGCATCAACACCGATTATGCAGTCCCTGTCATAGAGGACGTGAAACAGTTGGATGGTTCGGTTTTCATATTAATGAAATCAAGAGAGCAAGCGGTCAAGCGTTGCGGTATCGCGTTCTCTCAAATGGTGGCCAAGAAATGTTAAGAAATGGATACGAGCCCAAAGAAAGGTCTTGGAGCCAGTATGAAAGGGATCACAGAGCCTATCTAGTTGTTTGGGAAAAATGACACTTTTGGTTTGGGGTACCAGCCCACTTCAAAGGATTTGGTGACCGTGAACCTCCGGAAAAAGGGGTACATTCCCTTGCCTGCGCCCATTCCGCCCCTGAGTCAGTCATTCGTCAAAGCCTACACCATCCAGATGCCAAGAGAAGATGACCCAGATGATATTGCAGCAGGGTTCCAGAATCTGTTCATAGGTGACGATGAGGCAGATTGTTGCATGATCGCAGGAGATCACAAGGAGGAGCTCACCATTTGGGATGCAGAGCATGGATACAGCCTGAATAATTGGACTTGCACCCCTGTCCTGACCGTCCGAGAAGCTTGGTAGAATTTATGATTAGTTCTAGCAGTGTGACTTTTTATCTAGAAAGAAAACAGACATGCATTTATGTTTCTTAATATGTTTTTAATCTCGCGATTTTACTTTCATCATAAATTCCAGGATATTTTTTGCAGCTTTAAAAGATTTTGCTTGTATTAAAATTAAATTCTTTAAGCATTTTTCTTTCAGCGATCATATTAATAAACCTGTTGATAATGCGAATATGACATGTAATGAGACCAACGAACAAAGTTCAAATGACGAGCATAACCAGAGAACAAGAGGAATGTCCGCAATCAGAACTTAGCCAAGAGCTGGAAAACTTTGAGAATAGGCCTAAACCAAATTTGGAAGAAACAGAGTTAATAAACTTAGGCGATGAGGGAATTGTGAAAGAAACTAGAGTCAGCGCCCACCTAAACGTCACACAGAAGAAGGAGTTGATTGAGCTCCTGAAACAATACACCGACGTGTTTGCCTGGTCATATGAGGACATGCCAGGTTTGAGTACGGACATCGTCGCACACAGGTTGCCTATTGAGCCATCTTATCTCCCCGTAAAACAAAGGCCGAGAAAAATCAAGCCAGACATGAGTTTGAAAGTCAAAGAGGAGGTGTCTAAACAGTTCGACGCAAAGGTAATTCGAGTTGCAAAGTATCCTACTTGGTTAGCAAATATCGTGCCGGTAAAGAAGAAAGATGGAAAAGTCCGAGTCTGCGTGGATTACAGGGACCTCAACAGAACTAGCCCGAAGGATGACTTTCCTCTTCCAAACATTCATATACTCATCGACAATTGTGCGAAGCATGAACTACAGTCGTTTGTCGACTGCTTTGCTGGTTATCATCAGATCCTTATGGCAGAGGAGGATCACGAGAAAAAGATTCACTACCCCGTGGGGGGTGTACTATTATCGAGTTATGCCATTCGGTCTCAAGAACGCGGGCGCCACCTACATGAGAGCAATGACTACCATCTTCCGTGACATGATTCATAAAGAAATTGAGGTCTATGTTGTAACACCCCATTTTCAACCGTAGTCGAAACGGGATTACTGCTATGTTGATTCCTGAATTGTGTTTTAAGGAGTCGCCACCTAATTATTATAGTGAATTAGGACACTTAGTTTATTGCAATAAAAATACTGCAATTGACTTCCATTTAATGGTCTGCGAAATTAGTGAGATTCTGGATCAGGGTTCTTTATTATCCTAAAGGGAAGGGGTTAGGCATCCTTCAAGATCCGCTAACTTGCGGTTGTTCGTTCAAACCTAGGTTAATTATTTATTGCTCTTTTTATTCTACCTATTCTAAGCATTTATAATTAAAATAAAGTGCACTACACAATAATAAAACTAAATTAAATACGATATAAAATAACATTCCGGGACATCTTTTAGTCCTTTTTAGGCTTTCTGCACAAGATGATCTCCGGCTACCTGCATAAACACTTAGTAAAAGTGTTAGTATTAGAATAAATAATTTTAAAGTAATGACAGGAATTTAATAAGTAAAGCAAAAAATAAATAAATCCGTCTTTTGCACAGAGGAGGCCTTGGAAATCGAGCGGAGATTCCTTCATCCAATATTATTAAAAGCAATAAAATAAATAAAACATATGCGTATCCAAAACAATAATAGTTTTAAACACGGAGGGCTCAGATATGAAAAATATATAAAGTGGGACAGCCTAAACAAGTGCGGCTGCGAGAATTCGCCCTGCCAGCGCATGTTGGTTATCCGATGTAAGTGGAAGAAATCATCCTTGCCCAGAAAGCTTCATTTATTTTATTTTCCGTCTTTGCAACTGTGGAGGCCTCAAAAATCGACGGATAACTTTTTCATCGGCCATTCAAGTGTAGTATCTTGTTTATTATCAATTAACCAGCAAAAAGAGCCTAAAACCAGTCCAGCAGCAATGGGCCCAGAATAACAGTAGCAAAATGGCCAAAACGGTCAATAATATGGCCAAAACAAGAGCAAAATGGCGAAAATCAGTCAACAGAATGGCTAAAAAGCGAGCAATAATTCCAACAAAACGGCCCGGTGACATAATAAGCCAACAGTACCAAACAGAAAAATGCAGCCCACCACGCAGTAAGCAACAATACCAACAGAAAAATGCAACCAGCGACAGAATATCAACGTCCGTCGGAGTTCAAACTTCGCCGGAGTTTTACTCCGGCGTATTACCAAAACAAGAAATCAAAACAGTCCGCCAACAAACAGATTCCAAGAAATAAAACCAAACAAATACTGAAAATCGAGCCAACAGGGTCCAACGAACAAACAGTTCGTAATCAGTCCAAAATGAAACATAACATAGGTCGCCGGAGTTTGTTAAAACTCCGGCGACATTCAAAATAATAAATCAGCCCAACAAAAGATATACAAACAGTGATATTGTCGGAGTTAACAACACGAAGAGCGTGAGCGTGGCGTCGCTTCCACGGCGAGTCGCGGGCGGCGACGCCACCGTGGTGGGTTCGGCGGAAATGATGATGGCTGCAAGCGGCGACGGAGTTCGGATGAGACAGTGGGCTGTTGATGATGAGGCTCGCGGAGTTAGAAGTGAAGGGTGAGGAGATGATGTGGGTGTTAAAGGGGCTTGGCCGGAGCTCCAACTCCGTGAAGGCAGCGATGGCGAGGAACGATGGTGTGGAGAGGGTGAGGCTGATGTGAGGCGACGGGGAAGGAGTGAGGTTCTTGGTGACGTGGGAAGATCAGGAGTTGAACTCCGTGAAGAGTGGCGGCGGCACGGGAAGCTAGGGTTTGAGAGAGGAGGGTCAGATTGTTTGAAGTGTGCGGCTGAGAGCGTTTTTTTATGGGGGGGGAGAATGTTTTGTTTTTTTTATAGGGTAGGATTAGGGTTAGGTATTTGGGGGGGGGGGGGGAAATGAAAAGTGGGGTATTGTTTTGGGGGGAAAATGAAATTTGGTATGTTATTGTAGTGGGGGAAAAGATAAGAAGGTGTTTGGATGATAGTAAAAATAGTGTTGGCGTGGACTGATTCAAATTGTGTCTGTGACTGGACTGGTTTGTGAAAATGCAAATTTGGTTAATTATTTAAAAGACAATTATTAAAAAAAAGATGCAAGATAATTAAAATTCAAATGCCGATGCAATAATACTAAAATGCAATATTTAAGACATGTTTAATGCCTGATTAAAAGTAAAAACGGGATGTCAATTAATTATTTAAAAAGATGCAAATATTATTAAAATAAACGACGGTATAACAATAATAAAACATAATATTAACAAAAGCATAATGCTTAATTTAACATAAAAAGATAAAAAAAAATGCAAAAAATGCTGATTAAAATGCGGTGTGCTAAAATACTTAAAATTGCAACAAATATACAAAAAAACGGGTCAAAATTGACTGTCAACATATGTGGACGATGTCATCATCAAATCGCGAAAAGCGGAGGGCCATTTGGCAAACTTGAAGAAATTTTTCGAACGACTAAGACAGTATAACTTGAAACTGTATCCTGCAAAGTGTGCATTTGGCGTTCCCGCGGGAAAGCTGTTGGGTTTTATAGTGAGCAGGAGAGGGATTGAGCTAGACCCCTCGAAAATAAAAGCCATCCAAGAGTTACCTCCTCCGAAAAGCAAAAAGGACGTGATGAGCTTTCTTGGTCGCCTCAACTACATCAATGAGTTCATAGCCCGATCTCAGTGATATGCGAGCGATATTCAAATTGTTGAAAAAGGATGCAGCTACCAAATGGACAACATCGCCAACATGCTTTTGAGAATCAAAGAATACCTTTCTAATCCGCCATTCTAGTACCGCGAGCAGGAGACCTGCTACTCTATTTGTCGGTGTTAGAAAATGCTTTGGACGCGTGTTGGGCAACACGATGAAACAGGGAAAAAGGAGGAGGCCATATACTATTTGAGTAAGAAGTTCACAGCATATGAAGCCCGTTACACTCTGCTGGAACGTACTTGTTGCGCATTAACTTGGGTCGCCCAGAAGTTCAGACATTATCTATCAGCATACACTACTTATCTTATTTCGAGGATGGATCCACTTAAGTATATCCTTCAGAAGCCCATGCCCACCGGAAAACTAGCAAAATGGCAAATTATGTTGAGCGAGTTTGACATCGTCTACGTCACGTAAAAGGGCGAGCGTGCATTAGCCGAGAACCCGATCGATGAGGAGTACGAACCCCTTCGGACCTATTTTCCTGATGAAGAGGTATTGTTTGTCGGGGAAGATATCTCAGAGGATTACCCGGGATGGAGGATGTTTTTTGATGGAGCGGCAAACTGCAAGGGAGTCGGCATCGGAGCAGTTTTGATTTCAGAAATAGGTCAGCATTATCCGATCTCCGCGAAGCTCAGATTTCCATGCACCAATAATATGGCAGAATATGAAGCTTGCATATTGGGGCTCAGAATGGCCGTGGATATGAACATACAAGAATTACTGGTCATAGGTGATTCCGATTTGCTGATCCATCAGGTACAGGGTGAATGGGCAACCAAGAATATGAAGATACTCCCCTACCTGCTTTGCGTGAAGGAATTACAGACGAAGTTCAGTAATATAGAATTCAGGCATGTCCCGAGGATCCAGAATGAATTCGCTGATGCATTGGCAACCTTATCCTCCATGATTCAACATCCGGACAAGAATTACATTGATCCGATCACAGTGAGTGTGCTGGAACAGCCGGCTTATTGCTCTCATATAGATGAGGAAATAGACGGGAATCCATGGTACCATGACATCAAAAGGTACCTCAAAGCAGGAGAGTATCCAGAAGGCATAACCAACATTCAGAAGAAAACACTTCGAAGATTAGCAAACCATTTCTTTTTGAACGGGGAGATTGTATACCGAAGGACTCCAGATCTAGGCTTACTAAGATGTGTTGACGCTCAAGAGGCGGGCAAGCTAGTAGAGGAAATACACGGGGGAACATGTGGACCTCATATGAACGGCTTCACTTTGGCGAAAAACATTCTGCGAGCAGGTTATTTTTGGATGACGATGGAAACAGATTGTATTCGTTTTGTGCAGAAATGTCGGCAGTGGCGATTTGATTCGAGTACCTCCGAATGAACTCAATGTGACGAGTTCTCCTTGGCCATTCGCAGCTTGGGGCATGGATGTCATCGGCCCTATCGAACCAGCTGCTTCAAATGGGCACAAATTCATCCTCGTAGCAATTGACTGTAACACCCCATTTAAACCGGAGTCAAAACGGGAGTACTACGTATGGTTGATTCCTAAATGTATTTAAGGAGTCGCCACCTAATTATTTAAGTGAACTAGGACACTTGATTTATTGCAATAAAAATACTGTAATTAATGATCTCCATTTAAAGGTCTGCGAAAGCTATGTGAGATTCTAGGTAAGGGTTCTTTATTATCCTAAAGGGAAGGGGTCAGGCATCCTATAGGATCCGCTAACTTGCGGTTATCCGTTCAAACCTAGGTTAATTATATATTGGCTTTTATTCTACCTATTCTAAGCATTTTTTACATAATTTATAATTAAAATAAAATGCAATACAAAAGTAAAACTAAAATTAAATGAGACATGAGATAAGAATCTGGGACATCTTTAACCCTTTTTAGGCTTTCTGCACAAGATGATCTTCGGGTACCTGTATAGACACTTAGTAAAAGTGTTAGTAATAAAATAAATAATTTTTAAAGTAATAGCAATAATTAATAAATAAAGCCAAAAATAAATCCGTCTTTGTACAGGGAATGCCTTGGAAATCAGACGGAGATTCCTTCATCAGCCAATATTGCTAAAAATAATAAAATAAATAAAACTTTCGGATCCGCGCCAAAACAGTAATAGTTTTAAACACGGAGGGCTCAGATATGTAAAAAAATATAAAGTGGGACAGCCTAAACAAGTGCGGCTGCGAGAATTAAATCTTGTCGCATCTTTGGTTATCCGGTGTAAGTGGAAGAAATCATCATTGCCCAGAAAGCTTCATTTATTTTATTTTTCCGTCTTTGCAACTGTGGAGGCCTCAAAAATCGACGGATAACTTTTTCATTGGCCATAGTGTAGTATCTGTTCAAAATCAGTAAAAATACCGAGTGTAGTATCTTGTTCAAATCAATAACCAAGAGTGTAGTATCTTGTTCAAAATCAGTAAAACCAGTAGCAAAAATAGCCTAAAAATCAGTCCAGCGTCATAGCCAAAATCAGTAGCAAAATAGCCTAAAAATCAGTCCAGCACCATAGCCAAATCAGTAGCAAAATAGCCTAAAACCAGTCCGCCAAAATGGCTAAAAAACAGTGACAACAAAGGCTGAAAAACAATCCAAAATCAGTCCAGCAATTAGTAAAAACACCAGTGAATTAACCAAATTCGCCAGAATGTCTTAGAGGGCCCAAAAATGTCGAAAATCCTCCCGGAAAGCAGCAAAATAGTGAGCAGTTCGCCGGAGCGAGAATAACCCCAACAAGAAATACTAAACAACATTAACCAAAAATGGAACAACATTCACCAAATCAATACTAATATAATAACAACGAAAGAGAGACAAACAATATACTCCGGCGGGTTTCAACCAACACAAAAGGCAACGGGCAGCGGCGGCGTCACTTCAACGGTGCAACACCGGAGCGACGCCGCCAGTGGTTGTTCAACAGCGACAGTGATAACGGGAGTGCGACAAACATAAGTGGGGGTTTATAGGGGTTCGCCGACGTAGGGTGGCGTTCCAGTGGTGGTGGTCGACGAGAATGGGGTTTCGGCGATGGCGATGGATGGTTCGCCGTTAATGGGGAGTTCCAGCGACAGGAATGACGATAGTCAGCGATGATGGGGAGGCAGGGCGACGGGACAGTGGTGTTGAGGTGGGAAGAGGCTGATGGGTTATGCTAGGGGGGGTTCACCGGTGGTTTCACCGGCGACGGGAACAGTGGGTCGACGGGGTGTGGTGTGAGGGAGTGTGCGGGGGTGGTCGACGGGATAATAGGGATGAGGGAGATGATCCGAGAGGTGAGAGAGGCTGCTTGCGGCTGTGGTGTTCGCGCTTGGAGCTCTCCGAAGGCGGCAGCGAGGAGGGGAAGGATAAGAGAGAGTGGAGGGGGTGTGCTGACCTAAAAAATGAAAGGGGGGTCAGATCTTGTATGTTGTGCGGCTGCCCTTCAAAATGAAATGGGGGGTGTTTTATTTTATAGAGTAGGTTTAGGGTTTGGTATTTGGGGGGCGGGGGGGAAATGAAAAGGGTTTCAATTTTAGGGGGAAAATAAAAGAGTGTTTGGATGAAATTAAAACTGGTGTTGGATTGGACTGATTCAAATTGCGTGTTGGACTGGACTGGTTTGACAAAAATGCAAGGCTGTTTAATTATTTAAAGAAAAAAATTATTTAAGAAAAATGCAAAATTATTAAAATTCAAATGCCGATGCAATAATACAAAAATGCAATATTTAAGACATGTTTAATGTCTGATTAAAGTAAAAACAGGATGCCAATTAATTATTTAAAGAGATGCAATATTATTAAAATAAAATGACGGTGTAACAATAATAAAAACATAATATTAACAACGACATAATGCTTAATTTAAAAATAAAAGATGCAATGCCATTTTTGTGAAGAAATAAACATAGAATATTATGTAAAAAAAATGCAAAAAATGATGATTAAAATGCGGTGTCCTAAAATGCTTAAAATTGCAAGAAATGATTAAAAGATGGGTCAAAATTGGGTGTCAACATTGACTATTTCACTAAATGGGTAGAAGCATCATCACACAGATCAGTGACGAAGAAGGTGGTAGTCGACTTCGTTCGCAACAACATCATTTGCCGATTCGGGATTCCTGAGTCAATTATGGCAAACAACGGAACCAACCTCAACAGTAACTTGATGCGTGAGATATGTGGAAATTTTAAGATCACTCACCGTAATTCCACTCCATATCGGCCTCAGATGAATGGAGCAGTAGAGGCAGCCAACAAGAACATCAAGAGGATATTGCGCAAGATGATCAGCAACTATAAACATTGGCATGAGAATTTGCCTTTTGCACTTTTGGGTTATCGCACCACAATCCGGACTTCTACCGGGGCAACGCCGTATCTTTTGGTGTATGGAACAGAAGCTTTGCTACCATCAGAGGTGGAAATACCATCGTTGAGAATCATCCGAGAAGCCGAGTTGAGCGAAGCCTAATGGATACAGGATCGTTATGAGCAGTTGATGTTGATTGACGAAAAAAGGTTGAATGCAATCTGTCATGGACAGCTTTATCAGAACAGAATGGCTAGAGCTTTTAACAAGAGAGTAAGGCCAAGGTTATTCAACCGGGACAATTGGTTTTGAAACGCATATTTCTGAATCAAAGTGAAGCTAAAGGAAAGTTCACACCTAATTGGCAAGGGCCCTACATGGTTCATCGAGTATTAAGTGGAGGGGCTCTAATCTTAGCTGAGATGGATGGCGAAGTATGGCCTAAAGCTATCAACGCAGATGCAGTGAAGAGATATTACGTCTAGGAGTAGTTGTTTTCCATGTAATCCCCTTTACATTGTAAAAGCTGCATTCCCTCGGTGGGATATGCATAGAGCCCATATAGGGTCTCGCCGCTGCAAATTAGAGAGCCTTTTACTTGTAATCTGAACTACGTTATGACCTGATTCCCTCGGTGGGATACGTAGGCGGCCTACATCGGCTTCGGTCCCCTTTTAGAAAACCTCATAATTCTCCACTTGTAATGAACTACGTCATGACCTGATTCCCTCACGGGGATACGTAGGCGGCCTAAATCGGCTTCGGTCACACCGTTAGGAATCTTCCCATTTGTCTGCATGCAACAAAGGTGTTTGGGTATTCCAAAAGCGATATGAGCAATTCCCGCCGAAGTTAAGTTCTGCCCACGCGCCATATAACGAAACTGAGACAATTTTGCGCACCATGAATAAGGCAATAACAAGGACTCCAAAGGATGTTCGTTTGGTCAAAATACGTGTCATATTCGGCAAATTCGACGAGGCTTTTACATTTTTAACGCATATCATATAAATGTTTATTTCTAAAAGATGTTTTGTGCATACTTCATGAAAACATTTCGTTTTGGAAAATGCTTTTGGAACGCTATTAAACATCTCAAAGGGGTCAGACAGGGGTGGCAAGTCCAAACAGGTCAGGCACGCGGACATCAAGGGACAAGGCAGCGAAGTCGAATCGAATCGACCCCCAAAACTCACAAATTTTCTTTGGCGCAGTCTTCTCATTAATGTAGCGAGAAAGTGCAATAGCAGAGGCAGAAAATACGGCGAAAGGTTTCTTCGTATTAGCGAAGCGGCAAAAGCGTGGAAAAAAGGCATCAACAATCGTGATCAAAGTTCAGAGTTCCGCAACAAAACCTAGCGCATCAACTCGGGCATAAAGTCAAATTAGCAACTCGCGCATCGCGCCCAACAAAGGCATCATGACAATTCGTCAGTTGCGGCATTTAGCATGTTCGTGCAAGGACAACATCTCAGTATTCATCTGGCATATCAGGGACGACATCTCTACCCATAAAATTGCACTTCTCATATGTATTTATCGTTTCGTTTAAACAGGTATACACTAACGTTTTCTCAAGCTTAGCTTGCATGAGCATTTATTCTACGGGAAGCGGCAGAATACGCCCAGCAACGGCGTTATCGGCGATTATGTCCAACGGCGACATCATCAGCATTGCGTCTACGCAACGACGCCAGCAACAATACGTCCAGGCAACGACGTTATCAGCATTATGTCCAGGCAACGACATCATCAGCATTGCGTCTACGCAACGACGCCAGCAGCAATACGTCTAGGCAACGACGTCAGCAGCAATACGTCCAGGCAACGACGTTATCAGCATTATGTCCAGGCAACGACATCATCAGCATTGCGTCTACGCAACGACGCCAGCAGCAATACGTCCAGGCAACGACGTTATCAGCATTATGTCCAAGCAACGACATCATCAGCATTGCGTCTACGCAACGACGCCAGCAGCAATACGTCCAGGCAACGACGTTATCAGCATTATGTCCAGGCAACGACATCATCAGCATTGCGTCTACGCAACGACGCCAGCAGCAATACGTCCAGGCAACGACGTTATCAGCATTATCAACGACATTATCGGCGTGCGTCTACGCAACGACGCCCGGAAGAATACGTCCGCAACGACGGCGTTATCGGCGTTATGTCCAGGCGCGACATCATCGACGTGCGTCTACGCAACGACGCCACCAGCAATACGTCCAAGCAACGACGTTATCAGCATTGTGTCCAGGCAACGACACCATCAACATTGCATCTACGCAACGACGCCAGGCAACGACGTCATCAGCATCGCGTCTACGCAACGACGCCAGCAGCAATACGTCCAGGCAACGACGTTATCAGCATTGTGTCCAGGCAACGACATCATCAGCATTGCGTCTACGCAACGACGCCAGCAGCAACACGTCCAGGCAACGACGTCATCAGCATCGCGTCTACGCAACGACGCCACCAACAATACGTCCAAGCAACGACGTTAGCAGCATTATGTCCAGGCAACGACATCATCAGCATTGCGTCTACGCAACGACGCCAGCAGCAGCACGTCCAGGCAACGACGTTATCAGCACAACAAGTCCGAAAATGACACTATCATCAGCATATCACATCTACGCAAGGATGATTTCTATACTTTCGAAATTGTATTTCTTACTCATGCTTTATTATTCTGTCTTAGCAGTTAGGCACTCACTCTTTCTTGAGCTCTAGTCTACAGGGGCAGTTGTGCAAGGACGAAGGCCACAGCATTTGCAGCATCGCATCAACACAACAGACATCGCATTTTTGCAAGATAACATTTTCTACTCACAGTCACATTACTTTTAAAATTATGCATCTGCCTTAACAGTTATGCACTAACCGTTTGTTTAAGTCTTAGCATGCAGGAGCAGGAGCACAACGTGGATTTTCTCTTACAGCGAACCGGGGCAATTTGTTGGGGGGCCAACCTTCCCAATGAATGGCAGAAGCAGCCTCAAGCGTCGGTCCACTCGTTCCACATCACCATAAACCCAGCACCATAAGCCATAGCGGTACACCCCAGGTTCAAGCCAGTTATTTTTATTACTTTTTGCACCATAGCCCAGTGTCATCATAACTCGACACTGGGAGAAATTTTGAGCCCGCGTTAGCCCGCCTTGGTGTTTTGACCATGGTAGCCCAGTGTCGTCATAACTCGACACTAGGACAAGCTTTGAGCCCGCGTTAGCCCGCCTTGGTGTTTTGACCATGGTAGCCCAGTGTCGTCATAACTCGACACTGAGACAGTTTTTGATTTTGGCGTCAGCCTCGTCTACCTGCCCAACTTTTTGCAATCCTGAGGAACGAGACAAAATTGGCTATGAGTCAACGTCTTTGTCCGAAGATTCTTCCATCATCTCCATACAAAGAGGGACAAGTTGTTGACACCTAATTTTGACCCTCCCGTCCAGTCATTAGCTATAAAATTAGACTAATTTCGTAAAATAATCTTTTATGATTTTTATAATAAAATGCAGCGATAAAACATTAAATACAGACATAAATAATCAATTTAATAATGGCACCGCGTCTTACGCAAAGTATTAAACACTTAGAGTCTTGCGCCCATAATTATTGTGATGATTTGACAATAATATAAATTAGGCACCTGTCATAGTTCTTAAATAATAATATAAATAAATACATAAAATAAATAATTTGACAATGGCGTCGTGTTAAATAAAATATTCGCATTTATTAATAGCAAGACAATTCCATAATTATTGTGATGATTTAAAACATAAATTAAATAATAATGCACAATAAATAAGTTTCTAAATAATAGCACCGCATTTTGAGTAAAAGCTTTAAACAATTCTTAAATATCATACTTGCATTTAGCATTTAAATAATTTAATCTAAACTCAATTCAATTTTAATTTAACTTCGCAATAATGCACAATAATAGGATTTTAAATAATAGCGCATCATTCTAAAGTATTAAGCATTTATTGAATAGCACGTCCGTCTTTATTTCTTTATAATAATCTAAACTCAAGCACTAATTAAATAGCACGCCCATTTTATTCTTGTAATAATTTTAACAAAGCACCTAAATAATCTAAGCACAATTTATTGATTTAATTTATTATTAACTAATTAAATAGCACCTAAAACTAATACCTAATAAATTAACCCCTAATTAAAACTAACTCTAATCAGCCCACCTTCTATCTTCGCCCAGCCCAAATCCGCGGCCCAACACCCCTTTTCCCTTATTACCCGAAGCCCACGCCACGACTTCACTTATTTCCTTTCCTCCCCCATCTCGTCGTCCACAGAACAAAAGGAGAGAAAAACAAGAACCCTAAAAGAAAAAGCTTTCTCGCCGCCTCCCTCACCCATACGCCCTAAATCTCGCCTTCCTTAACCAAATCGCATCTTCCCCTACCATAGCCAGCTTTTCCTTACCATATCCATCACCCAAATCGCTTCGAAATCAGTAACGAAATCAACCCAGAATAAGCCCACAAAATCGTAACAAATCGACCCCGAAATAGAAACAAATCCCTCAAAACCAACTTACCATAAGCAATACTTGCCTTAACAGATTACACCAGATGTTGGTACCAAGATTCGTCCAAAAATAGGCAGCCAAATCTGTCCGAATCACCCATTAATGGTAAGAAATACTTCACGAATCAATCCTTACCAAAGTTTTCACATGCAGTCCAAATCACACCTAATTTAGAACCCAATTTGAAGCTATATAAACCAATCTCTACACACTTGAAAGGCATTCAGAAATTGAGGGAGAACAGGCAAGAATCATTCGAAGTTAAGCATTCCAGAGCAGATAAATCAGAACCCTCAAGCTTTTTTTGAAGTTTCATCCTTTACTAATCTTTATCATTTTTTTTTACATGAAATACACCGGAGCAACAAAGAGTCTCATAGCGGGATTCATTGTGGCAAACGCGAGGACCTACATCTACATGCATTTATCCTCCGCATCAGAAATTCTAAGCCAGAGGCGAAATGACTTCGCCATTCCTCGAGTCGTCTTATTGTTTTTACCCCGCCCCCCTCCCATTCATTTATTTACTGTAAATTATTTGTCTAAACGCTACATTAATTAATAGAATAATTAGAATATCTAAACCTCGAACCTCTAGTTTAGAAGCCAATTCCCTTTAGGTTAATTACTTTAGGCTCGCCTTGTTTAAAAAAGCTATAATAAACCGCTTAATACTCTACGCTGGCATAATAAATAGGGTTAGTCGAGAGATTTTAAAACTGCTTTGAGGAAATCCCTGTTAATACAAAGAAATAATAAATACTTCTGTTGCATAATAGATACGTTTTCTCACATTATCATGCTAAGCAACATATACCTCTTAGGTAAAGGAATACTTGCATATATTTTTACTCCAGTAATACATTTGCCTCTTTTTTTTTAAACTAACTCTTACATTTTAAACAAACCTCGTAGTCTTTTATGCCCTATTTAAATAACTCTCAATACGTATTTTATTAGCATAATAATTAACCCTAGGTTTGGCAGGACAACCGCAAGTTAGCGGATCTTAGAGGGTGTCTAACCCCTTCCCTCTAGATTAATAAAGAGCCCTTACCCAGAATCTCATTAAGTTTAGCAGACCATAAAAAATGAAGTTAGTGTTGACTTTAACCTAAGTCGACATTTAGGTGTCCTAATTCACCCAAACTAATTAGGTGGCGACTCCGCGAACCCTTAGCACTTTTAAGCACCCTTTTACATTTAAGCACCCTTTAGCATTTTAATTCCTTTAACACTTTTTTTTGTTAGCAAACCTTTTGAGCATTTTAATATTTAAGCACCCCCATTTTAAACATTTTCATTTAGCATTTATTACTTATTTTCTAACCTTGTTATTTAAGCAGGAGAAGCTTTATTAGAAAATGTCGCGGCCGAAAATGGGCGTGACAGTGACTGAGTACTTCAAGAAGCTAAATGTGGTGGATCAACTCTCCAACGTCGGCACACCTGTCTCTGAAACTAAAATGAAGTTACAAATGATTGCAGGCCTTCCTAAAGGTGAATATGATACTTTGGTCATCATGATTCAATACGCGGATCCGTTACCCAATTTTAACAAAGCTCGCTCACAGTTGTTGCTCGAAGAAACCCATCGTGCTAAGCAAGATGAGCACAATCAACAGGCGTTAGCTGTCGAGACGCAACCCCAAGACCCGACGCCGTCGCAAAACTCTCAACCGCGACAGGGTCGCGGCGGCAGAGGAAGTCGTGGTCGTGGCAAGGGTCGCGGTCAACAGAACCAGCAACAACAGCAAGGTCCGCATAACAACTGGGCCGCAACGCCTCAACAATACCAGTACAACGTCGTGGCGCCCCAGTACATTGTCGCAGCTCGGCCCCATTCAAGTACCAGCAGTCCTTCAACCAGTATTCTCAACATGGGTTGTTGGGCCCAGTTCCAGCAGCCCTCATCCGGTATGGCACACATTGAGTTGGGTCAGGCTTTCAGCAGCCTCAATCTGCAACAACCAGACAACAATTGATACATGGACTCCGGAGCCACATCTCACCTCACCCGGTCTGCAGGTATATTCCCAGAATGCTCTAAAGCATCCTCAATTTATTACAGTTGGTAGAGGCCACCACATTCTAATAAAGGGTTATGGTACATCCTACACACAACCTCCTTATCCATTATTCTCCCTTAAGATGTCCTATATGCCCCACACATCATTAAGAACCTCATTTCTGTCCGCAAATTTACTCGTAATAATTTTGTCTCTGTTGACTTTGACCCTTTTGGTTTCATATGAAGGATCTTCATACGGGGACACCTCTTACGAGATGTAATAGCATGGGAGAACTCTATCCATTCTCTTCCACCTCCGCTTCCAGATCTTGCTCTCCCGTCTCTCTAACGGGTATTTCTTCATCAACATGACATAATAGGCTTGGTCATCTAGGAGCCCCAATTTTTAATTTTTTTAGAGGCAATAATTTCATTACTTGTAATAATGGGAAGCTTTCCCAAAACTGTGTTTCTTGTTCTTTAGGCAAACATGCTCGTCTTTCATTTAAATCATCTACTAGTGTTACCTTTGCACCATTTGATATTATACATGTCGATTTATGGACATCACATATTGCTAGTTCTCTCTGTCATAAATATTATTTTGTCTTACTAGATGATTTTTCCCATTATATTTGGTTACATCCTCTCAAATTTAAATCTGAAGTGTTTGCCAAATTCCTTGAGTTTCGAAAGTTAATTCAAACACAATTTGAAAAATGTATAAAATCATTTCAATGCGATAATGGTCGTGAATTCAACAACTTTATGTTTCACCATTTTTGTATTAATAATGGCATAGTTTTTCGCTTTTCCTGCCCCCACACTTCCCTACAAAACGGTAAAGCTGAATGAATCATTCGCATCATTAACAATATGATTCGCACTCTATTGATTCATGTCTCTCTCCCTCCGTCCTTCTGGTATATGATGTTAAGATGTCAGAATACATTCTAAATATTCTCTCAACTAGCACTCTTCACAATATGACCCCTACCAAAATCATTTATCACAGAGTCCTCCCCTACAATCATTTACGGATATTCGGTTGTCTATGTTATCCTAACTTTGACTCTATCGCCTCTCACAAACTAGCCCCCCGGTCCACTCCATGTGTCTACCTAGGCTTTCCGCTGAACCATAGGGGCTATCTCTGATATGACTTGTCCACTCGTCAAATCCATATTTCTCGTCACGTCACATTCGACGAGACCACATTTCCGTTCTCGAATCCTCAAAATTCAAGAAACTGAATTACTCATTTCTTGACGAGTCTGCCACTTCTCCTCTTATTCTCAGTCAACTAGATCATAGCACAGCTTAAAACTCACCTTCTCTGCCCAGTGATCCATCATCAGCGTCAGCGACACAGCGCTAAAATTTCAGAGAGCACTGTAATATTTCACCATCGTCAGCGTCGCGACACCAAAATTTTAGAGAACACTTTACCTCATGCACCGCAGCCCTTGATCACGACGTCGCAGTGCCTTTGACGACACTTCCTCCACCCTCTCTTTATCCGACCTTACCCTCTGTATGAGATCCCATCACTCAGCCACCACAGACAATCACTGTCCCCACTCACTATATGAAAACTCGTACCAAACACGAGATCTTCAAACCCAAAGTCTAATTTAACCTGTCTGCCCAAACCATCTCTCCACTTTCCAAGAACCCCAAATTGGCCAAACAAGACCCTAATTGAAATGTAGCAATGTATGAGGAGTTCACTACTTTGACTAAACAATACACGTGGGATCTAGTACCTAGGCCGGAGGTGGTGAATATGATCCGTTGTATGTGCTTTTTTCATCACAAATTCAGAGACAGTGGAGATCTTGAGAGGTATAAGTCACGACATGTGGCTAATGACACAAATCAGTAGGAGAACATTAATTGTGGTGATACATTCAGCTCGGTTGTCAAACCGGCTACCATTCGCATAGTTCTGAGCATAACCATGGGCAAACAATGGCCGATACATAAACTTGATGTGAAGAATGCATTCTAACATGGGGACCTGAGAGAAACAGTCTACATGCATTAGCCGCCTGGGTTCACCCATCCAACATTCCCTCACTATGTGTGTCATCTCTGTAATTCACTACATGGCCTGAAGCAGCCCCCCACCCCGTACGCGGTATGATTGTTTTGCCAGGTATATTTACAGATTGGGTTTGTATACAGCAAAAGTGATACATCACTCTTCATTTTTCATCAAGATAGTAGCATTGCTTACTTAATATTGTATGTGGATGATATTGTTCTTACTGCCTCCTCCGATGGGTTAAAAAATAAGATTAATGCTTTGCTTAAGATCGAATTGCAATGACTGATTTGGGTAAGCTGGGTTATTTCTTAGGGATATCAGTGACCAGGTCTGTCAATCACATGTTCTTGTGTCAGCGTAAGTATGCAGATGAGATTATGTACATGGCTAAGATGATGAATTGCAAAGTTATGCCTACTCCAATTGATTCAAAATCTAAGCTCAATACTATGAATGGTGCTCCAGTCTCCGATCCTACTCTGTATAGGAGCCTTGCAGGTACACTTCAGCATCTCATATTTACAAGGCCAGACATTGCTTATATTGTTCAGCAAGTATGTCTATTTATGCACGCTTACATGGAGTCTCATTTCACTGCCCTTAAGCGTATCATCTGATACATTAAGGGCACACTAGATTATGGTTTGCACCTTTATCCCTCTGCACCAAACAAGTTGCTCTCGTATACGGATGCAGATTAGGCAGGGTGTCCGGACACGCGACGCTCCACCTCAGGCTTTTGTGTTTTTTAGGGGATAATCTGATTTCATAGTCCGCGGCATGTGCCACCGTATCGTTCGGTGCAAGGTCGAATACAGAGGCGTTGCAAATGTGGTAGTTGAGATTTGTTGGCTCAGAAATTTACTGTTAGAACTTCAGTGTCCTTTGCGTCAGGCATCTATTGTGTACTTTGATAACATGTTTGCAATCTATCTTTCTCATAACCCGGTTCAACATCAGTGAACCAAGAACGGTGAGATGGACATACATTTCGTTCGTGAGAAAGTTGCGCTAGGCCATGTCAGAGTGTTACATGTTCCCTCATCATATCAGTATGCAGATATATTTACCAAAGGACTTCCCAGACAGTTATTTCTTGACTTCAGATTCAGTCTCAGCGTCCGGCCTCCTTCCGCTCCGTCTGAGGGGGTGTGTAAACGTGTATAGTAGTATAATAAAAGCTCTACCCATAATTAGAATATATTTCATATATTGTGTAAATATAATTATGCTAAGAATATGATTCCTCTTGTAATTAGGACTAGGATTCCTATTGTATAAGGGATGAATATTGTACACTATATATATTGATATTAATGAGAAAGACTCTTCAAGGGAGATTAATATCATCTTACGCTTACGTTTTTAGTTTTTGTCTTCTTTTCTCCACTTCTTTAATCGTGATTTTTTTATTTTCTTATTTATATAACAAATTTCCTATAAAAACATAAATATTATCTTTTGGGTGAAGAAAAGGTGAGAAATAGTATATAAGTCAATGATATTTTATAATGAAGTAAATTAGTAGAGTAAAAAGTTAATTTTATTAATAATAATTAAAAATGCATCTATTTATACAAGTGAATAGAATAACAGGTAATAATAACTTTAAAATTATATTTCAATGTAGGGAATACAAAAAATAAAGAAACAATTTTTTTAACGATAATTAATTTATATTATAAATGAATTTACATTATAATTTAAAAAATATTTCATATATAGACAAGATAGAATAAGAATAGAAGTGAAACTTATCTATGCATACACATGCATGTACATACATATATACACACTTAATGCATATAATCTAAAAATAACGATCATAAAAAGTAGCATTAGATTTTGTGACAAATTCTGAAATTCATTAAAGTAGTATTCGACTTATAATGTTAACGAACTTAAATAAGGATCTATAAACAGTGGCGGACGGAGAGAATTTTCCAACCGGGTGCACACATTTAATAAAGTTTACAAATCATCCGGGTGCTCAAATTTAATAAAGTTTACAAATCATAAGTGTCCCCTACGCGTTTTTATATTTTGAAAACGTTTAATTACATCATCATTTGTAACACTATTAAGCAAATCTTTTTCAATAAAACATATAAGACAGTCATTTAAAAATTGATCACAAATTCGGTTTCGTAGATCCGTCTTGACAATATTCATTGCAGAGAAACATCTTTCCACGCTTGCTGTTGCTATCGACAAAATCAATGCGAACTTCAAAAGACGACACACCAATGGGTACGATAAGTATTTTTGTGTTTGCACAAGCAATGTAGATAGATCAACAAGCCCCTTCAATCGACTAAATCTGTCATCTGATCGCAAATTCATAATATATGTCTCTAGTTGATTTTCAAGTATCATACAATCAACTAGAGAGAAGTCATCCGGATAAAACTGAACCATTCTTACCAATTTTGCTATATTAAAATCAACAAAATCATTACTTTGATTCAAACAAACAACACAAAGAAACAACTCATAATTGACTTCATTGAACTGATCATTAATCTCTAAAATTTGTTGATCCATAATGACATTAAAACATTCCACACGATACTGAAAATTGTTAGTAATGTTTGTCTTACGCCGAGGACGGTGACGATTAACATATTCAACATTCATATCCACACAATCAATCTTGTTCTCATTGTAAAAACCAGTAATCTTACCTAGAAGAGATTCTCATTCATCATTTCTTGCCGCTTGCAATTTCTGCCTAGTTACTTTAACAAGTGTCATAGCATTCAAAATATATGTATCTTTCTTTTGCAAAGCTAATGACAACTCATTTGCGAACGAAAGTACAGTCAGCATCAATAACAGATTTCAAAGACAAAGCAGAAGTCTCCATCACATGCACAACACAAATAAACCTCTCTTGAACATTTTCACAAGAGTTAACAAATCGTAAAACCACAGTCATTTGTTCTTTGTCATATACATCACTAGACTCATCCACCATTAATGCAAAAAAATCATCTTTGATCTCTTCAATTATTTTTCGTACTATCTCTTGTGCAAAATAATGAACAATATCCTTTTGAATGTGCGGAGAAATCATTTGACAATTTTTTTGAGCATTTCCCATAATGACTTTACGAACAGAATCATTTTGATCAGCACAAAACTTAATCATTTCAAGAAAATTCCCTCTATTTGAAACGACGCATTTTATTACCCATCATTTTCTGAGGGAAATCATGGCCACAGGGTTGACAAGGCCTCTTTAATAGATAAGTTCTTCTAATTTCATCAACCTGGTTTTCAGATATTTTTTCCTTTCTGCAGGATCTGAAGGAAGACTATTCAAATCAATCAAATCTTTCTTAGTTGAAGTTATGGGAACAGACGGTTGAGTACTAGGAGATGCACCACTAGAACCACCAATTTCAATTTCTGTCAATTTTCGTTTAAAAAACTCTCCATATTCCCTTAATAGTAAAAAAAACTCCCTGTTGAAGAGACAAAACCAAAATTCACAATTTAAAGATTACAATTTAAACAACAAAACATGTAACATGTAACAATAGCACAAATAACAAATTCACAATTTGCACCCAAATAAATATGCAAATAAAAAAACCTAATTTTGAATATAACATCAAGCCCTAATTTCAAGTTTTCAACTAACCAAATAAAAAAGTCCTAATTTTAGACATCAAACATTTGAATATTCAAATTCAATGATTCAAAATTTCAAACCAACAATATTTTATGAATATTATTAAAATAAAAGATAAATAAAAATTAAATATTAAATATATTAGAAATAGTGACAATCAGACAAACCTTGATTTTGATAAAGTGAATTGTAAAAACAACACAAAGTGTTTTGCCCTTTACTCCTTTTCTGATTTGTAATTTTGAAAATTTGAAGACAAAAACGGAAGCCTCTCTCCTACTCTCCAGGCTCCAGCAACGCCTCTCCTTCTCTTTCTCTCGGTCTCTCTCTCTTTGAGACTTTGAATGTAGTGTTTTGAGTTTCCCTTTCTTAGATCCCCAATTCCCAGTTTTTTCTCCCCGACTCGGCGACTCGGCAAGTGGCGACTGCTGCGACTCCTCAGTCCTCCCTCAGTTCGACGGCGACGATCAGCGGCACTGCGACACAAGTCACAACGTAGCTGCGCAACAGCGCAAGGATCTAAGGTTCCGTCGGTCTCCCTCCCTCTCTTTATTTTAGGCTCTTAGCGACTGAGGAAATTGAAGGTGGGCCATGTACGTTGCTAATGATAATGATAGGTGGGTCATGTTGAAAATGATAGGTGGATCACCTTGTAAAATGACGTCGTTTTACAAGGTGATAAAAAAAATTAAAAGTGGGTGCACTTGCACCCAGTTTGATGTGTGTGTCCGCCACTGTCTATAAATACCTTGGTTAAGAAAATAAATATTATATATTGTATAAAAAGATATTACATATATAAATGAAGGATTGCCAATAACAAGGGTGATATAGATATTGCATAGGATAAAGAGGGATAATGCCTATTGTTTAAGGTTGAGGGAGAGTTTATTTTTAAATTAACATAATGGCGTCCATATTTCCTATGAATTGAAAGAAATAATTCATTGATTATTCTTATTAATGAATAGGGTATATATACAAATTACTTATAGAAAAATTATTTTTCTACTATACATCTAAATCCCTATTCTATTAGATACTAAATATATAATTATGGAAAGATTACAAGACTAATTCTACTATAATACATAATTGTATATATTATATTTAACACACACCCGCAATCATAGCGGACGGTCTTCATACGCTAAGACTATCTCTGAAATCTTCAAAAAGGACCGAGGGAAGACCCTTTGTAAAGATGTCTGCAGATATCTGAAAGGGACATGACAGACGTGTACTTGTCCACGAGCTACCTTCTCTCGAACAAAATGAATGTCCATCTCAATATATTTAGTGCGCTGGTGCTGAACTGGATTCCCAGAAAGGTGGATGGCACTAATATTATCACAATAAACCAAGGTAGTTTTCTCAATAGGACAATGAAGTTCTAATAAAAGATTACGTAACCAACATGACTCGGAGACCACATTGGCTACCTCATCGATACTCGGCCTCTACACTAGAACGGGATAATGTTCACTGCCGTTTTGCAGATCATGAGACCAAGTTATTCCCAAGAAACATACACAGCCGACGAGACCGCCCGTGTCGTGACGTAGCCTGATCCTCATACGGGAGTCACCACAAGACCCAACTTGAGTTTAGTATCAACTGGAGTAGAAGTGGACTTACTGGATAACACCATAGCCCTCTTAATGATCTCAGCAACATACTTCCTCTGTGATAAGAACAATCCACATGCATGACGAGTGACAGCAATCCCCAAAAAATAACTCAAGGGTCCTAAGTCTTTCATAGCAAACTCAGAACTGAGCATAGTCATGATAGACTGACGTAATGTATCAGATAAAGCAGTCAAGATAATATCATCTGCATATAAGAGTATATAAGCCAATGACGAACCACGATCATATATGAATAATAAATTATCAGACCTGCTGTGAGAGAAACCAACAGTCGACGCAAAATATGAAAACCTTTTATACCAAGCCCTCGGGGAATGCTTAAGACCATATAAGGACTTCTTCAATAAACAGACATGATGAGGATATTTGGGATCCCTAAACCCCAAAGGTTGATGTATATAGACTGTCTCTTTGAGATCACCATGTAAGAAAGCATTCTTCACATCTAGCTGATGAATGGGCCATACTTTCGAAAGAGCCAAGCTGAGCACAGTACAAATGGTAGCCGGTTTGACCACCGGGCTAAATGTCTCACCACAATCTACACCAACCTGCTGAGTCTTACCATCACCAACGAGACGAGTCTTCTGCCTCACAAAAGAACCGTCAGAATTGTCTTTGTGAGCAAAAATTCACATAGACCGAATAATATTAACACCAGATGGACAGGAACTAACTCCCACATCTTATTATCAATAAGAAGATTAGAATTTAAATTAAAATGTCTTTTTGGTTTTAAAATATCTCGTTGACTTCGGGTGACTGGACCGTGGCTCAGGGTAGAATTGGATGAATTTTGGAAATTTTCGAGACACGGGACGGCCGCCAAGAGGCTGGGCCGCTGCCTAGAATCGACACAAGATTCATCGTAGTTGGTCCAGAAAGACCACTAGAAACCGAGAATTAATCGGGCCGTAACTGGGAAGACGGCTCAGTTGCCGGGACCCGGTGACAACCAGAAGGTAGGACCAGCGGGCAGTGGGCCCACTGGTAGATTTGGGGTACGGAAAGTATCCGATAAATGGTAAATAATATACAGGGATATATCATCATCCAAAAAATTATACGAACTAGGCACGGGACTATTGGCTTTACAAACGAAAATTGGGATTCATAAAAAATAACATGGCGATTAATGATGATTTTATTAGATGATAAATAAAAACATTTGTAACCATGATGATTTGACGGATAACCCAAAAACACACAAGGGGTAGAATGAGCCTGAAGTTTGTTAATTGTAGTGGACGGGAAAAGTGGATAACATAGCACCCAAAGACCCTAAGATGTGAATACGAATGAGTCTTATTATATAAAATTTGAAGAGGGGACGAATATGTCAGACCTTTGGAAGGAAGAATGTTAAGAATATCTGTAGCCATTTGTAGAGCATGATGCCAAAAAAATGGGGGTAGGGAAGCATGGATCAATAAAATGCGGATAATGTTATTAATGATACGAATTTTACGTTCGGCTTTTCCATTTTGTGAAGACGTACGAGGACAAGAAAAATGAAAATTGATCCCATTTTTTGCACAAAACTCCCCATTGTCATATTCTTTTTCATTATCACATTGAATATTTTTTATTTCCAGTTCGAATTGAGTTCTAATGAATGCTCAAAATTCAAGAAGATGGAAAAGACTTCAGATTTTTTCTCTATCGGAAAAGTCCATAAAAACTTATAATAATCATCCAAAAATAGAATATAATACTAATGACCCATAGAACTAAGAACATGAGACGTCCATAAATCACTATGAATATTATCAAATGGCATTAAAGTATGAGATTTGGAGTCTACAAATGACAACTTAACAATTTTTCCTAAGGAACAAGATTGACAATTCGGAGTACTACGCGTGCCCTTACAACATATAAGTTTATTTTTATCTAAGACAGATAAAATAGACGACACCTGATGACCTAGACGAACATGCTACAAGGAAGGAGCAAGGGCTTCAAAAGTTGAAGGTAGCGCTTGACGCGAAAACCGAGACTTGGTGTGATTAGATAAAGATCCCCTGACTATCACACCTCATGAGAGGACTCCCCATCTTGAAATCCTTTACAGAAAACCCAAATTAACATAAACTCAATTATCAGTTGTGAATACGGATAGACACCAATTTTTTAATCAATTTTGGGGCATAAATGGTATTTTCCAAGACAAGTGATGGATGGGGGGAAGACAAAGTTTTATGACCATAACCTTAAATTGGAATTGAATTACCATCACCAACAATAATATCATGATTACTGCTAGATTGGAATAAGAGGAAAGAGTACCTTGATCGGAGGTTATGTGTGTAGTGGTGCCGGTGTCCATGTACCAATTCGGGTCGGATTGAGTCAATCCAAGTGTGTGCATCGCGGATTCAATGTCAGTTTGTGTGGGTTCTACTGCCGATAATGCTTGTGTGGGCCGGGCCCAAGAATTCCACCCTGTTGCCCCGACCTAGTGTTGTCACAAACCGCTGGGTCGATCGTTGGGCACGGAAGAGAGGATCGAGTCCATCAGGCCGGAGTGCCTTGGCCGGGCTTGGAAAATAGGTGTTGTTGGGCCACGACCCATCGCCTCACCCCACCGCCATGGTGCCCATCGCCGCAGGGCTGGGTCGCCCCACCGCTTTGGCTACCGCTGCTGCGCGCATTTGCCACCATGATTTTTCCCATTGTTTTTACGATTATTTTTGCCTCCACCGTGGGTACGATTTTGGCCTGAATGATTATCGAAACTTGATGAATTTCTGGAGGACGTCATCATGACAACGGGGTTAGTATCGGCAGCTACCTTTTTAGCCAAATCGGCTTCTTCCAACGTAAGCATGAAGCGGGCTTGATAGAATTCCAGAAGAGGGTTACTTTGACGAAGGATCGAAATTAGGGTTGTGAGGGAGCCAAACTATTCGATTCGATTCACAAAATTCGGCTCGAAAAAGTTCGATTTGAATCCGATTCGTTGCATCAAATATAGGGTCGAACCTTAGATTTTGATTCGGCCCAAATCGAGCCGAATATGAGTGTTGGCAACTTGACTATTCTATTCGAACAGCGTAGCAACTTCATAGATTCCACTTTGGGCAGAGTTAACGAGTCCAATATAGTTGCTAGGCTGTTCTTTAACGTTGTTCTTCAACGTTGTTCTTCTGAAATTCCTTTCCATGCTACATAAAGTCAAGTGGCTTCTACGCTTCTAATACTTAAAGCTTGGAACTCCTTTTCTGTAAGTCGAGTTTATTTCCACGCCTTTAAGTCTCGTTGCTTTCCACTCCTGTAAGTCTCTAAGGAAGGCACTTTGTTTATAATACGATTCATAAAGAGTCGTAATAGTAAACTTAGAACAGCGTAGCAACTTTCCTGCTAAGAAAGGAACGAAAGCTGCTCTTAGAATGCGAGAGGGTGGATGCTAAGGAAGCTCGGCTGTTAAGGAGAGGAATGGAACCTTTCTTTTGCTCTTCTCCTGTTCTTCTTTTTGCTCTTAGCTCCTTGTTCCATAGTGCCGAACCGCCACAGGCCCAGTCAACACATTAGGGTCGAACTATTTTCGAATATTCGATCTGATTTGCTATATTGTATTTGATATCATTGTTCAATACATAATATATTGTATTCGGATCGAACTATTTTCGAATATTCGATCCGATTTGCCGAATCGGATCGAACCTTAACTGCTCAAAAATACTGTCGAACCCGAATCGAGCT
The DNA here is from genome assembly GCA_029844215.1 of Przewalskia tangutica. NCBI lineage: Eukaryota > Viridiplantae > Streptophyta > Magnoliopsida > Solanales > Solanaceae > Przewalskia > Przewalskia tangutica. Next base: position 102,531,866 of record CM056734.1, on the reverse strand, counting down.
TTATTTTTTAAGATTCGACGAGTTCGAATCGAATCGATATATGTATTATTCGCAGGGTTCGCTCAGAATTTCTAACCGCTATAGGCCTCGCATGTACGTAACTATCTCAGAACAAGACGACTATTACTAACAGGAGCACCCACATTGCGATGTTGATCCGCCAAATCCTTAAGTCGTTTGCAATAAGAGGAAACGTTCAGAAAATTCTCCATAGCGACTTGAGAAAATTCTCGCTCGCGTGATAACGCAGAATGATCGTTATCCCGAATATATCATGCAATCTATTCCAAGCCACCATAGCGGAAGAGTTAGCTTCCATAATCGTCTGTAAGAGGTCAAGGGAGTTAGTTGCAAATCCACTAGATAACTTTTGCGTCAAGAGTGACCTATAATTTTGGATCATCCTCTTTGGTGGGCACCCCCTTCGTATTAGAATCCAAAGGACCCTCCTATTAGAAGCCGGAGGGATTATGTGGTGAAGAACTTGATGTGTCATCGCATGAATTTTAAACAACTCTGCCCACGTCCCATATTGTACGTTTTCTAGGTCAAGAACAATAGGAAGAACACTTTTGATGTTAGAAATCGTTAGGGTAGGGTGAAACATGTTCTTATCAGTCATAGTGAAGAGAATAAAATTTGGACAAAATTTTTTTAGGGGGGGAGGGTCTTGGGTATGAAAAAACCGAGAGGGGGGGTAGGGATTTGCACGAAAATCAAGAAGAAGAGAAAATTTTGCGGAAGCAAGGAGAAGAACCTAGACTTTTGATACCATGAAAGAAATAATTCTTTGATTATTCTTATTAATGAACGGGTTATATATACAAGATACATATAGGAAAATCATTTCCTACTATACATCTAAATTCCTATTCTATTTGAATACTAAATATATAATTATAGAAAGACTACGAGCCTAATTCTACTCTAATACATAATTGTACATATTATATTTAACAAGAATATGATGACGTCTTACGAGTTATGATTGGGACGAGGACGATAATATGCTAAACTTGTGAGACAACAACTCCAACGTTCATTTTTTGTCCATCTTTAGAACATGTTCTGTTTTATTAAAAGGAGCCGTTCAAGCTTTTAATTGTGTGTTTAGAATTGGTGACCTCAATTTGTATTGGAATTCGTCAACTACTTTGCTCATCCATTAGCAACCATCTTTCCTAACTACACTACAATAATTATAATACAACAAACGCAAACAACCAAATCTGTAAGACAAAGTGAATTTAGTTCTTTTTGTTGATAAGAGAACCCACAGTTGCTATCCGAAGGTGCGTTCTGGTAAACTCCGGATTGACACATAATCTGCAAACACGTCAGCCAGATTAATCACACGAGGCAAGCAAAGTGTAATGCACTTCCAAGAGGCAAGCAGTCGACTTTGCTCAGATTTCAATTGGCACTCGCCTCTCTCACATCACCCAATGAGGATACCTTTAGCTTCCTTGACCAACTGATATAGGGAAAAAAATGAATTTAGTTCAATTAGTCTGTACCATTCAATATTTGTAATATAACTTTTTTCTGCACAAACACATACAAATTAATAAATCATTTGTGTTTTTATCTACACAAACTACTCTATCTTGTCTCATAAAATTCACATGCACTTATTTATCGGCCTTGTGTTGAGGATGACGACGTTGACATTGACATGGATGGCAAAGATGACCTGCTCCATCCGATACTAGAATCAGAAACACTAACACCGTGAAATAAATCCGATAAATAATTTTGTAAATCATCGGGGGCAAATCTGACAACTGACTCCATTCCGGTGACATTCCTTACTAATTCTCCCCGATACATCTCATAAAACACTCGATATATCGGAACAATCTTACTAGCCAATGATATTTTGATGTGGTCCCGGAGTTTCGGATCAGGTACGACCCACGAACTTTGTTTCCGGTATACCTCCTCAAAACTAGAATTGAATTTGTTGAACCATTCTTTCACTTCTGTTGATGAAATTTCAGTCGTTAGATTCTCAGGCATTGATGTAACTACTTTGTCCCACCCCGTCCTCTCGTACTTTGACATGTACTCTCTTACCTTATTTTTGTGCTTTGAAATCCAATCGGATCCAAGCAGGAGTTTCAAGTTAGATTCCCGAACCTTTGAAACAACGTAGTTTAAGTTGTTCGCTAGGAACAAATAAGACAATGCCACGTCCTTGTATAGTTGTGCTTTACCATCAAGTTTACATAAAAGGACAAGTACGAGCCACACGAGCCGTATGAAGACAACGTAAGACGGGGAGTCCATGTCCTTGTCACTCGATGTTGAACTCAAGTAGCACGAGTCAGACAACATTTGTGATAACATCGGCGAGTCGACTATTATTTCCGATATCGCCCTACTATAATCACTGAGGAAAACAAGATAGTTCATGACGTATCGAGATAACGGATGAATTCCGCCACCTGGCACTGTCTTAGACGAATCTTTCTGAATCGCCGTTTCAAACTCCGACAACATGGCTCTGGCGGCATCACCGAGCCTCACTAGTGACGTCATCGCCTGAGATTTGACTACATTCGTCGACTCAAAGTTAAATATTATTTCGAGTTCAACCCATATATCACAAACGGCGTCGTATAGGTCTAAAACTCTGAACATTTTCTCCATTGACATGTTCTTGTATTTCGTCACCATTTCAGGGAACGTGAAAAGAACTAAAGCCCCATCTTTAGCAATCTCCGAGAAACACGATTCTCGTATGTTGTCTGAAGCTGAAAAGACATAATCACAGAGAATTCTTTCACTGCGAAACAGAGTAATTACTGTAATCTTCACAGAACTCAACCAATTTTTTATTTTTTTCTCCAGTAATTCCCAGTCCATTTTCCGAATTTCCGAAGAGCTAAATTTTTCAATTCCCAAGTAATACAAAGTCTCATCGATGACTGATTTTCGATTAAATTTGTAAATTTTTACGCACTCATTTCCGTAACCAGCACCAATCATACAGTCAGCAATAGATTTCAAATCAGCCATGACAAACCCCGAAACTTTTGTTTGAATTTCATTATCTTTATAAACTTCATCTTCATATGATTTCGAGGATCTTGATGATGACACTGTTTCGGGATCAAGAAAGTAACGACTACCGGATAAAATAGTGTAGAATTCTTTTTGGAGTCTTTTCATTGCGATTTGCATGAGATTATGAGCTCGAACGAGGAGTTTAGAACTTGAACTGTCTTTGATAACGAACTGCATCGCATGTTGTAAGTCGTTAACGGCGTTAAGAAGGTGTTTGGCGTCTATAGGATTATCACGGAAAAGATTGGCGACTCTGTTATAAGAGGTAGAGGATGCGTCAAGATCCCATTTTTTGATAATTGATTCGGCGTTTTCTATTGTTTCTTCCATTAAAGATTCACAAAGAGTGTGACGAGATGAAGAATTATGTGAAGAAGGTGATGATGAGAAAAAGGGAGTCCTCATTATTCACTACTGAAAAAATAAGAATTAGCTAAAAACAAATTATGTAGCTAAATAGCAAAATCTGTCGTTCCTATTAATTAGGAGCAATTTAATAACAAATTAGCGATGAAGTTTGTGGATGATTTCGTCTTTTTTTTCTTAGTGATTGCTGGTGTAGTTTATGAAATAAGAGAAAGATTGTTGCTTCTTGGGAGAGAAAGAGATGTGGAAAGGGAAGGAAGAGGGAAATACAGAGTAATGGGATCGTTTGAGGGGAAAAGATGGATATTTATAAGGAGCCATATTGTACCTAACGCTGTGGATTAAAAATATCAATACTTCCTAGTTCCTACTATGGTCAAATTTTTCTTTAACGATAATACTTTATGATAACATTTTACTATAACGATCAAGTGTTTTGTGAAATTAATTTTTCATTTATTATATGTTCTTTATAATATCATTTCGTCATAATAATTAAAAAGTATTTTAACAAATGACGTTATTATAAAAGGTTCGATGGTAAGAGATTTCGTAAAATAAACTATCTATTCTCAGGGTTACATGTTATATATTAATGAGTGTACTGTTAATAAATGATCAAATGCCGAGTAATTTTTCAATGACTACAAATTTAAGATATATATATAACTTCTTTTCGTTTTGTTTATGTGACCTAATTTGACTCAATATGAAATTTTATGATAGTTGTTTAATGACAAGGGTAATGTTAAATAGTGGGTCCAGTCCGTGTACAATGCTACTTGATATATTAATTTATGATAGTTTGTATATTAGTCTTATATCTTAATTAGGATTGTAATATTACAATAATTGTATATTTAGTCTCCTTATAAAATAGAGATTTAGATGTAAAGTAGGAATATGATTCTTCTATTGTAACTTGTATATATATGTCTTTCATCAATAAGAATAATCAAGGGATTAATTCTTTCATGGTATCAAGAGTCTAGATTATTTTCCTGGATTCCACTACTCACTTCTTTCTCAAATTTTCTCTTGAAAACCGTGTCCCCCCCCCCCCCCTCAGTTCTTCCCAAAATCGAGACACTCTCTTCCCAAACCAAGACACTTTTCGGTTCTTTCTTAAATTCTCCAACAAATCCCTTATCTTAATTTTGTTGTTCTGTTCAATATGACTGATAAAAACACTTTTCATCATGTCCTCACAGTTTCTAACAAAGAATGTTTTTCCTATTGTTCTTGACCTAGAAAACGTCCAATATGGGATGTGGGCGGAGTTATTCAAGATTCATGCCACAGCACATCAAGTTATCCACCACATCGTCTCTCCTTCTACTACTACGGATGGGGCTACGGGGACTGCAACGGAGGGTACTACATAGGCGGTGCCCACCAAAGCAAACGATCCAAAATCATGGGTCTTGATGCAAAAGTTCTTTAGTGGATTTATGACACTATCTCCCTTGACCTCTTACAGACGATTATGGAACCCAACTCCACAGCTATGGAGGCTTGGAATCGATTGCGAGACATATTCCAAGATAACAGTCATTCCCGGATTGTTACCCTTAAACAAAAAATTTCTCAAGTCAAGATGGAGAATTTTCCAAACGTTTCGTCCTATTACAAACATCTCAAGGACTTGGCGTATCAACTTCGCAATGTGGGTGCTCCTGTGAGCAATAGTCGTCTCGTCCTACAAATGGTTGCAGACCTGTCTGAGGCCTATAATGGCGTTGTTTCAATTCTTCGTCAAAGTAACCTCCTGCCAGAATTCTACCAATAATGCTTACGCCATTGGAAGCGGATTAGCTAAGGCGCGCTTATCGGGGCTAGTCCTCGTCCATGATGACTGAGTCCAATTTTTCTCCCTTCGTGTCCACCAACTCGGGCCAAAATTGCAACAACGGTGGTGGTAAAAAAGGGCAAAATAGGAAAAATAATGGCAAGAATCGCGGCGACAACACCCACCGAACGATGGCGAAGCGCAATGCCAGCATACGGGTCCTAGTCCTCGTTTCATCGCAGCGCCACGCTTCTTCAACCATTGGGCCCTAGTTTCGTCCCGCCAGCCGGGCCCGATTTAGGTCAGCTCGCGTTTGTGCCATTATACGGGCCGATCCAAAGAACCCAAAGATACTTAGGCCTCGCCCCCTCAGGCCCATCACGCGATGGGACCCACGCAAATAGACATTGAAACTGTAATGCACACGCTTGAATTGACTTACTCAGACCCAAATTGGTACATGAACACCGGCGCCACCACCCACATGACGTCTGACCAATGTACTCTCTCGTTTTATTCCAATTTGAGCATTAATCGTGGTATAATTGTTGATAATGACAATTCAATTCCAATTAAGGGATATGGTCATAAAACTTTGTCCCCTCCTCATTCACCACTTGTATTGAGAAATATCCTTCATGCCCCAAAACTAATTAAAATTTTGGTGTATGTCCGTAAATTCTCCACTGATAATTGTGTTTCTATTGATTTTGATCTGTTTGAGTTTTCAGTGAAGGATTTCAAGACGGGAAGTCCTCTCATGAGGTGTGACAGTTGTTATACCCCGTATTTCCAGAGTATGTACGTAAGGACGTACGTAGAAAAGTTTGAGCTTTAAAGTGGCTTGGCCGAATTATTTTTGTGCACAACACCCGGTTAGAGTCGTTTTTTTTGACGAAACGTTTCCACAACTTTCGTAGGGAAAATTCCGGCTATGTCATTTTTAATTTTTGCGGATTTTTCCGAGAGACGAAACATTTTGGACCAACAAGAGGGTGACACTTGTCACCCTCTCATTGGAAGGACTTGGGCGGTGGTGCGGACGAAATGGGTGGGTTTTGTCAAGTAGTAGGTAGGATATTTTGGTGGTAGATGGATAAGGTGCACTTGGCATGATCTCGCCATTGGTTGGCCTTTGCTAGACCTATAAATACCCCCTGGAAGACTTCTTCATCCATTCCTAAAATTTCCTAAGTGTTAAAATCCTCCTCCTTTGAGTGGTGTTCTCGTCCTCCCATGAGGCCTCTTGGCCGAGAGCCCTCCCTCTTGGCGAGAGTACCCACAGTGGGGTGGTAGAGGTATACCCCCTCTTGGTGAAATACTCTCAAAAGTATTGTTATAATGCTCAAATTACCTTAGCCGTATACCTTGTAGTATTCTAAGGTTATACCTATACAAAAGCCCGGTTATACTATTATACTTCCGTCACCACAAACCGAAACCCTGAGGAAAATCTCCATAGTTAGTTGGAGTATTATGTAGAAGTTGGTTAGAACTTCTAAGGGTGGTTTGGAGCGGGTTGGAGCGCACGGAGTTGGAGCTAAACGTTGCCCAGGAATCGACTTTGTACTTGGATAATTATGGGCTTATCGAGGTAAATATCTTGTCCCCCTATTGTAATTGGAAATTACATGTTGTAGGAATATATAGTTGAAGTATACTATATATAGAACTAAACATAGTTTTGTGGCAATGTCCTTGGACTTAAGCCCAATTTAAAGAAGAGAATCAGTAATTACGTAGGATGTATTCTGATGACTTGTGTAGTTGTGGGTAGGGAAGGGTGCAATTTTCCGTAGGACCTTGCATCTAGATTTGTTCTACCGAGTAGTCTAGACTTTGATAGACTTGTATAACTTGTATAGGTTGAATGTTCTGCGAGTAGCATGTGCTACTTGAGAAGTGGACAAGGCTAGCCGGGTTATAGCCGTGGAGCAATTTGCTAATAGTCGATGATCATCGCGAGGTATGTGAACCTCTTCCTATCTCTTCTAGCATGATATGTGTATGTAGTACGGTAGACGTACGTGTGTTAATTGAACGTAGTTGTACGGCAATGTCTTTTGACTTAAGCCCGAATAATAAAGATCTTGAAGTATTTCAAGATAATTGAGAACTGTTTTTAAAAGAAGAGTAACACTTGGTTTTAAAAGCTTAAGAGTTATACTAGCTTTATGGGAAGTTAGGTATAACGGCTTAAGAGAGATAAAACGAACGCTTTATTTACTTTAGAAGTTAAGAGACTTGATCTTGTAAGATAAGAGACTTAAGTTAAATGAATTGATATGAATTTCGTGTGAAACCTCATTCGTGAGTAATGAGTACTTGGTTTTAAAAGGAATAATGTTTTACTGATTTCGGAAATCAGAAATGTGTATCGACAAACCACTGCAGCGTTAATAAAGGAAAATGTATCGAATAATTAAGTATTATTGAAACCAGTAGAAACTTCTATCTGCATAGAAGCTAAGATGAGACAAAATGATATTTCCTAGATCATGGTTGCTTAATAAGATGGATTATGAACAAGAATAACCTACTCACATATAAGGCTTATGTTTCTCAGGTTGTTTAAAAGAGAATTATATTCTTAAATGAATAAGGCTATGAACTACGAAACCTTTCTAAAATAAGAAACGTGAACATTTGAAATTAGGCAAACTTGAGCGTTTGGAAAATAATGTTGTTACTTGATTTTACAAAGGTAAGTGTTTTGGTTTACTAAAAAGAACAGTCACTCTATTTTATACTACGGGTATTGTGTGACTTATGTGAAAGAAACAGATCTTTTAAAGATTTAATGTATGAAGTACTTTGGGGATAGATACCCGAACTTGTTAGTAGAAAGTACCTTGTGTGTATAACTTGATTGTATTGGTTTGTGATAGCCTTGTAGTACTTTCTTGTTGATTTGATAAACATGCTAGGATGCTACGTGTGTTAGTATCTTGTGATGTTTTGTGTAAAGGGATTTTCCCTCGTTTGCGCTTAAAGTTGTTTAACGATCAGTTATGTTGGTATTATACCACTCACGTGACTTATTCCGAGGTTGCCGCCTCACGATGCGGGGTAGACTCGGTAGTGCTGTGACCTATGATTCGAGGATACCTCACGCGGGTCCTGTGGGCTATGCGGAGCTACGAGTTCCAGTTAGTTTGCGTCCTTTATGGGCACGCGGTCCATGTGGCTACGCGGCTGCGAAGTCGAGCGGATCGGGAGTAGCTACCTCGATGCGGGAATACCTCATGCGGGCCATTGGGGTGCTTTATCGCGAGTGCGGGAAGTTCGGGCTAGACGCGCATTAGATCTTTGCGCGAGTGGCGGCTTTGATCATGTAATGATGCAGACAGATTTCATCTGATTTATGACCTTGTTGGTACGGTGGGTTTAATTAGTCGGCTATGCCTTCATACTTACCCCGTACGATTTTATTATGACACAGGTGGGACCTGGTGTTCATGTGTATCTCTTGGTGCTTTTATATATCATAGACTGCTGGCAGTGAGGAAGGTATTCCACAGGCATGATTGATGTTGTGGGCGTGAGACCCATATTTATGTATTTGAGTGATGACTTGGCGTGAGTCACGGCTTGATATACCGCTTATTTATTGTGAATCGTAGTTTGGTTATCATACATGTCTCCCGCTTTATATAGACTACTATGATTTCATTCTGATATTTTGATTTCACATACTCTGCACTGTTGTACTAACCTCCTTCGAAGTGGCGTATAAAGAGGCGAGCCTACCACGAAACAGGGCGAACCGTGGCTCTCCGTATGGCACGTCCTGAGAAGGTTCATGCCTCAGGGATCGCATGCAGCCCGGTACCATTTGTTGGGTCGCCGGAGTGACACTAGAACCTCGCGGCAGGCTTGTCTTGGTATAGTCCCCTGTTGTTGTAGGTGCTTACATTCAGGGGTATGATGGGGCCCTGTCCCGTCGTTGTTGTCATATCATTCGTAGAGTGCAGAAATCTTGTTGTGGGCAGAATTGTAGAAAGGGATGTAACTGTTCAAATTGCTATTTATGTATACTGAAGGTAACCGTTTTTTGTTAGCATGTCTTCTTATTTCACTGTCTTATTACATTGGTTTCATGTATTGTTTTATATTCCGCTGATTACTCTGATGTTGTATCACTAGGGTGCCCGGGGTAAGGCACGATCCACGGGCAGGTTCGTCGTGACAAAAGTGGTATCGAGCGATTAATCCTCGGAAAGTGTCTGACCGTATCGATCCGAAGTCTTGATTATCGGTGTGTTGTGCACCACACCAATAATCGAGGCTATAGGATATTTAGGATTGATTTCTATTCTTCTCACTCGAGATCGTGCCTTGAAGCGTGTTGTAAGTTGGACCTCTAACGTATCTCTTTCCTTATCGTTATGCCTCGCGTAGGACAAACCCGGGCCCAGGAGGCAAGCGGCGAGGAGGCTGCGAGTAAGTCTGAGAGGTTACGAGGCACAGGCCCAACCATCACCGAGTTAGGTGTTTCGTTTGAGGAGTTCTGCGACGTCACTAGCCAGCAGAGTTTAGCACGGCGGCGATTCTGCTGCGGCATGACTTTTGAACCTTGATTCCACGGCCAGGGGCGAGAGAATATAGATTGCAAAGGCGACCACATTACTAGTATGGATTTGGCTACCGAGAGCATACCGATGTCTGCGAGTCTTGATGACTACCTAAGAGAGGTTGTGCAAAGTAATTCTTGATTAGGCGAGCACGCGGCACGTATGCGGGCTTATGCGCGGCCAAAGCGTAGAGATCGACGGGTTAACGGGCGATGAAGAGGCGGGCGGTAAGGTCCTGGTAACTTTCGAGGCAAGTCGCCTCGCCAGATTAGATTATGCACACCGCGGTCTGAGAGAGGTCTCGCGGATTTCGGGGCGTTCGGAGTACGAGGAGTTAGTCGAACTCAGGGCTCGGTTCCGATATGGCGGGCGCCATCGGGAATGTCGTCTTTAGATCGGTACTTGTTACCTACGGCCGTGGTCGATGTCCGAAGAGTGTCCTAGTAGGAGGACTTAGCCTTCAGGATCGGTGGGTAGTTTGTCATCTTCCTTAGCTATGCGCCCTACAGGGCAGGTTTGATTAGAATGGCTAAGGGGAGTGAAGCGATGACGCAGCATATCTTTAACCTCTAGAGTTTTGTATATGTGATAAGGTGAGTATACCTTAAGTGTTATGTTGGATAACATGAGTGTAAATTGTGATTAGAAATCTTGGTTAGTTAACCAAGTAAGATTTGGGGGATAGAAAAAGTGTGAGCCTTAGAGTTTTATACGTAGAGACCTTAGAGGTAAGGCCATCTCCAGTAAAGACGTATGTTTATGTTTGACCCTTATAGGAGTGCATAGTGCACGTGAGCTATGTTTGTGGGATAAGTCCCTGAGTTGTGTGGAATGAAAGAGGGTAGTTGAGCTAAGAAGACCGTTAGGTTTTCGTAACGTGATTAGTGAAGTTGTTCCGGATCGGGGAGCAAGTGTTTTACGCGAGAGTGGGTCGGGTTGAGGCCATGCCGCGGGTCAACCCGCGAACTTTTGTATGGTGGGGTCGGTTGTGGTGGTCGCGGGTGGTAGGTCACGAGGTGTTAGGCCCAAGTTTAGTTAACAGTGTCTGAGTTCGTGGACGCGTTCGACCCGATGGTCGGGCGATGGGGCAGCCATCGTGTGTTCGCCGGTCAGGACCGTTCACTCGGCAGTGTTGATTTATCAGAAAGGTTGTAAGGCTGCACGGGGTGCCTACCTTCACCTTATGACAGACAGTGAAGCCCAGGTTGTGGCTATGTTCGTTTCCTAAAAGTTTTACCAGGCAGGATTAAGAACTCAGGTGAGCCTCAGTGATCGCATGCAGTCCGGTACCATTTGTTGGGTCGCCGGAGTGACACTAGAACCTCGCGGCAAAGTGACAAAAGTGGTATCCAGTGTTTGGATTTCAGGGGTAGTTGTGGGGATTGTTGTCTCCTGTGGAGGGAGCGTTTAAGCTACCATTTCAGTGTTCGGATGTCGCCTTATGAAGCCTTGTAGGGGCGGAAGTGTAAGTTGCCAGTCGATTGGTTCGATGTTGGCAAGGTTCAGATAGTTGGTTCAGGCTTGTTCCAGCAGACTGTGGATAGGGTGAAGCTTGTCTAGAAGAGGTTCGGGCAGCTCAGAGAAATCGTGCGGATAATCGGCGACGACTTGGAGTTGAGTTGTGGTCGGTCTTCCTGAAAGTACCACCCCGGTTAGGGTGTGACGAGTTTTGGAACCAGAAAGAACTTAGCCCGAGTTACTTTGGGCCTTTTTGGAGTTCATGTGAAGAATAGGCCAGGTTGCCTATATGTTAGCAATTGCCGTCCGACTTAGGAAGCGACGTCCGTCTTCGAATTGTTATGTTCGGGAAAGTATCGGAGATCCATCCAGAGTGTTCCCAGTTAATGATGACCACGTTAGAGATAGTAACCCCGAGTTTTGGAAACTGAAGCGGTAACAGAAATGTGGTAAGAGTTCGAGTGTACAAGAAGGGTACGACACGTAAGGGAAGAAGCGAGCATGTATGGCGAGCTTAGATGCGAAGGAAGTATATTTTAGACCCCGGAGAGTGGTGTTTGTGGTGATGTTAGAGGTGTTTCCTCGTGAACTTGGATGTAAGCATTCGCGCTAGTTGTTTCGTGGCCGTGTGTGGCGGGATTGTTTCGTAAGTATAGTAGTGAAGACTATCTTGGCGCACGTTAGTTTAAGACTTAGAAGGAACATTCGGACGAATGTTTCTAAGGAGGAGAATGTTATACCGTATTTCCAGTATATGCGTGGGGCGTGCGAGAAAAGTTTGGGCTTTAAAGTGGCTTGGCGAATTATTTTTGTGCACAACACGGTTAGAGTCGTTTTTTTGAAACGTTTCCACAACTTTCGTAGGGAAAATTCCGGCTATGTCATTTTTAATTTTTGCGGATTTTTCCGAGAGACGAAACATTTTGGACCAACAAGAGGGAGACACTTGTCACCCTCTCATTGGAAGGACTTGGGCGGTCAAGGGTGGACGAAATGGGTGGGTTTTTGCCAAGTAGTAGGTAGGATATTTTGGTGGTAGATGGATAAGGTTCACTTGGCATGATCTTGGCCATTGGTTGGCCTTTGCTGAACTATAAATACCCCGCTGGAAGACTTCTTCATCCATTCCTAAAATTTCCTAAGTGTGAAAATCCTCCCGCCCTTTGAGTGATGTTCACGTCCTCCCTTGTGAGGCCCTCTTGGCGAGAGCCCTCCCCTCTTGCCGAGAGTACCCACAGTGGGGTAGGCGAGGTATACCCTCTTGGTGAAATACTCTCAAAGTATTGTTATAATGCTCAAATTACCTTAGCAGTATACCTTGTAGTATTCTAAGGTTATACCTATACAAAAACCCGGTTATACTATTATACTTCCGTCAATCCACAAACCGAACTCGAGGAAAATCTCCATAGTTAGTTGGAGTATTATGTAGAAGTTGGTTAGAACTTCTAAGGGTGGTTTGGAGCGGGTTGGAGCGCACGGAGTTGGAGCTAAACGTTGCCCAGGAATCGACTTTGTACTTGGATAATTATGGGCTTATCGAGGTAAATATATTGTCCCCTATGTAATTGGAAATTACATGTTGTAGAATATATAGTTGAAGTATACTATATATAGAACTAAACATAGTTTTGTGGCAATGTCCTTGGACTTAAGCCTGAATTTAAAGAAGAGAACTGAACTGTAATTACGTAGGACTGTATTACAGTAGACTTGTGTAGTTGACGGGTAGGGAAGGGCTGCCCAATTTTCCGTAGGACCTTGCATCTAGATTTGTTCTACCGAGTAGTCTAGACTTTGATAGACTTGTATAACTTGTATAGGTTGAATGTTCTGCGAGTAGCATGTGCTACTTGAGAAGTGGACAAGGCTAGCCGGGTTATAGCCGTGGAGCAATTTGCTAATAGTCGATGATCATCGCGAGGTATGTGAACCTCTTCCTATCTCTTCTAGCATGATATGTGTATGTAGTACGGTAGACGTACGTGTGTTAATTGAACGTAGTTGTACGGCAATGTCTTTTGACTTAAGCCCGAATAATAAAGATCTTGAAGTATTTCAAGATAATTGAGAACTGTTTTTAAAAGAAGAGTAACACTTGGTTTTAAAAGCTTAAGAGTTATACTAGCTTTATGGGAAGTTAGGTATAACGGCTTAAGAGAGATAAAACGAACGCTTTATTTACTTTAGAAGTTAAGAGACTTGATCTTGTAAGATAAGAGACTTAAGTTAAATGAATTGATATGAATTTCGTGTGAAACCTCATTCGTGAGTAATGAGTACTTGGTTTTAAAAGGAATAATGTTTTACTGATTTCGGAAATCAGAAATGTGTATCGACAAACCACTGCAGCGTTAATAAAGGAAAATGTATCGAATAATTAAGTATTATTGAAACAGAGAAACTTATCTGCATAGAAGCTAAGATGAGACAAAATGATATTTCCTAGATCATGGCTGCTTAATAAGATGGATTATGAACAAGAATAACCTACTCACATATAAGGCTTATGTTTCTCAGGTTGTTTAAAAGAGAATTATATTCTTAAATGAATAAGGCTATGAACTACGAAACCTTTCTAAAATAAGAAACGTGAACATTTGAAATTAGGCAAACTTGAGCGTTTGGAAAATAATGTTGTTACTTGATTTTACAAAGGTAAGTGTTTTGGTTTACTAAAAAGAACAGTCACTCTATTTTATACTACGGGTATTGTGTGACTTATGTGAAAGAAACAGATCTTTTAAAGATTTAATGTATGAAGTACTTTGGGGATAGATACCCGAACTTGTTAGTAGAAAGTACCTTGTGTGTATAACTTGATTGTATTGGTTTGTGATAGCCTTGTAGTACTTTCTTGTTGATTTGATAAACATGCTAGGATGCTACGTGTGTTAGTATCTTGTGATGTTTTGTGTAAAGGGATTTTCCCTCGTTTGCGCTTAAAGTTGTTTAACGATCAGCCGTTATGTTGGTATTATACCACTCACCATGACTTATTCCGGAGGTTGTCGCCTACGACGCGGGGTAGACTCGGTGTCTGTGTGACCTATGATTCGAGGATACCTCACGCGGGTCCTGAGGGCTATGCGAGCTACGAGTTCCGTGTTAGTTTGCGTCCTTTATGGGCACGCGGTCTATGTGGCGTGCGGATCGCGAAGTCGGCGGATCTTGGGAGTAGCTACCTCGATGCGGGAATACCTCATGCGGGCCATTGGGGTGGCTTTACGCGAGTGCGGGAAGTTCGGGGCTAGGCAGCGCATTAGATCTGCGGCGAGTGGCGGCTTTGATCATGTGGCGATGCAGCAGATTTCATGATCTGATTTATGACGCGTTGGTACGGTGAGTTTTAGTAGTCGGCTATGCCTTCATACTTACCGTCACGATTTTATTATGACACAGTGGGACACGGTGTTCATGTGTATCTCTTGGTGCTTTTATATATCATAGGCAGCGTGAGGAAGGTATTCCACGGCGCATGATTGATGTTGTGGCGTGAGACCCATATTTATATATTTGAGTGATGACTTGAGGCGTGAGTCCCCGGCTTGATATGATCGCTTATTTATCAGGAGCGTAGTTTGGTTATCATACATGTCTCCCGCTTTATATAGACTACTATGATTTCATTTCTGATATTTTGATTTCACATACTCGGTACTGTTATCGACCTCGCCGGGGAAAGGCGTTCACGCCGCAGTAAAGTACACGATCGTTGATCCTCGCTCTTGGGTCACGATTCGGCGTTTGAAAGCTCGTTTCTCCGGAGGCTTGTCTTGGTATAGTCCCCTGTTGTTGTAGGTGCTTACATTCAGGGGTATGACGGGGCCCTGTCCCGTCGTTGTTGTCATATCATTCGTAGAGGTCTGTAGTACTGTTGTGGGCAGAATTGTAGAAAGGGATGTAACTGTTCAAATTGCTATTTATGTATACTGAAGGTAACCGTTTTTGGTTAGCATGTCTTCTTATTTCACTGTCTTATTACATTGGTTTCATGTATTGTTTTATATTCCGCTGATTACTCTGATGTTGTATCACTAGGGTGCCCGGGGTAAGGCACCAGTCACGGGCCCGGATTCGGGTCGTGACAACAGTAGAGGTTTCTCGCGTCAGACCATGCCATCCACTTTTGTAGCTCTTGCTCCTTCCTTGTGGCATGCTCGTCTAGGTCATCTGGGGTCGTCTATTTTATCTACTTTAAATAGGAATATGTTTATTTCATGTAAGGGTACGTATAGTATTCCAAATTGTCAATCTTGTTCTCTATGAAAAAATATTAAGTTGTCATTTGTAGCTTCGAATTCTCATACTTCAATGCCATTTGATATTATTCATAACGATTTATGGACATCTCCCGTTCTCAGTTCTATGAGTCATCGATATTATGTTTTATTCTTGGATGATTATTCTAAATTTTTATGGACGTTTCCAATAGCGAAAAAATCTCAAGTTTTTCCATCTTCGTCAAATTTAGAGCTTTCATTAGAACTCAATTCGAATGAGAAATAAAGAACATTCAATGTGATAATGGCAAAGAGTATGACAATTGGGAGTTTTGGGAGTTTTGTGCTCAAAATGGGATAAACTTTCATTTTTCTTGTCCTCATACGTCTTCACAAAATGAGAAAGTTGAACGTAAAATTTGTACCATTAATAACATTATCCGCACCTTATTGGTTCATTTTTCCGTCCCTCCGTTGTTCTGGCATCATGCTCTACAAATGGCTACATATTTGCTTAACATTCTTCATTCTAAAGGTTTGACATTTTCGTCCCCTCTTCATATTTTATATAATAAGACTCATTTGTATTCTCATCTCAGGGTCTTTGGGTGTTTGTGTTATCCCCTTTTTTCATCCACCACAATTAACAAACTTCAGGCACGTTCTACTCCTTGTGTGTTTTTGGGTTATTCGTCAAATCACTGTGGGTATAAATGTTTTGATTTGTCAGCTAATCGAATCATTATTAGTCGTCATGTTATTTTTTATGAGTCCCAATTCCCATTTTCTAAGGTAGAAAAATCTGTTCCTAGTTCGTATGATTTTTTGGATGATAATATCTCACCCTATATTATCCAACATTTTTCAGATATATCCCACAACTCATCATCAACGTCGCGGCCCTTAGGGGAGGCGCCGCGACGCCAACCATCCAGTAGCCAATTTTTTTTATCCTCGTCGCCAGCGTCGCGACCCTTTGGGTAATATTGAAAGAAAATAATAAATATCTCTTGATTTGCCAAAATTGACGAGTAAAAAGAAATTTTATTTTTAAAGTAAGGGACAAGAAAAGGAAGAGTGAATATATTATAACAACAAGTATGCTTATTGTAAAATGAGAGGTTCAAAATTAGTTGTTTCTAAATATATTTTTTTTTTTTTTTTTTTAAATTGACTAATAAGAAAATTGTGTCATATAAACTAGCAAATAGAGAGCAAATATTACTTACAAAAGGTTTATAATTTAATGTAAATTTGGATACTCTTTAAATATGTTAATTCTTTAAAAGGTTGTTAAAATTAAGAGCGAAAATCGAATGGTATGATCCGAACTGAATCTCACCTTTCTTTTAACAGAAAAGGGTAAAAAATAATGTCGCTATACCATCAAAAAAGTCCGAATATACCTTTTATACACCTATTTTTTTTACTAAAATACCCATCCAGTTACCTTTTTTACTCACTTATGTCCTCATGACTAACATCAACATTGAATTAAAAAGAGAAAGGTTATTAATTTGTCACTTGTATATATATGTTTTTCATCAATAAGAATACTAATTATATAATTATGATAATATTACAATCTTAATTAAGGTATAAGACTAATATATACAAACTACCATAAATTAATATACAAGGTAGACCTCACGGACTGAATATGGACTGGGCCTCACGTAGGCCCACTGTTTAACAAAAATGACTCACGTACTTTTTCTAAGTTACTTTATAAAACATTTTAATCATAAACATTTGTGATTAATGGAACTTACGCGTAAGCTCCCGATTTTGTAATATTTGCTTGGCTTAAAAACGAAATAAAGGGAATTGAATTTGTCAAATAAGTATTTAAGGAAATTGAGAAACTTTGTAATATTATTAACGCGGCTACCAGCCGTCCCAACTAAATTCATGAGAAACTTACTGGTAAAATATCTACGGTTAAAAATTACCGACATATCAATATTTAAATTTAAATAAATTCCTAGTTTTAGATAGAGACTATTGTATTTCAGGATTGTCTCAAACATTTTGGGGGTCTTGTTCTAATTTATAAAAGTAAATCCTTAATATAAGTAAATCTACGATTTCAAAAATTAGAAATTATTTTAAATTGTAAATAACAACACAATACAACTTCAAGTTAATCAACTCCTACTTTGATTGAGCTAAGACCTGCGAATTATGAGTTTTTACAGTAAATTTTGTCTATTACTATTTTAAAAAAAATGAAAAAATGAGCACCTAAATTTTTTTGTTTTTCGGAAACCTGTGCAGTATCACATCTTACACTTACCTAAAGACGACCCTGCTCTATTTGCACCAACAATCCAACAAAGAGGCAAAGGAAATTGGCATCTTTATTTCCATTACCAACAACACACTCTGCCTACTATGAAGGTCATTATGCTCCATTCTTCCTCCCGACTTCTTCAAATACACATTGTCACATAAATAGTCGCACATGAACTGGAATGGATTTAATAAAATCTCGATGCAAATAATGGAGTTATTAATTTTAACGCGGAATCAAGATGTTAATAATGGAGTAAGAAAAGAAATTAACTAGACAAATTTTATTTTGAAAACATTTGGAATTTTCGCACTGAAATTAACTATTTTGATCAATATATTTGTAGGATAAGAATTGTCCAAATTCATATAAAGAGTCTATATTTTCATTTCATTATCGATGTGGGACTCTTCACGAATGAATCAATTATTGAATTGAAAATGAAATTTAACTTTCTTACTGTATTTCATAGTATGTCATTTTCCTTGGATTAATGGTTCTGGTGGGGTATGGCCGACCCAATTGCTGTCTTTCACGAAGATTACAAAGCTCTTTCACACGTCAAATAAATATTTTTAAGGAAATTTGAGAGTGACAACTGCAATATAAAAAGGGAAACTTTGTCCTCATATGGAGCCAATTAATTGGTTTGATTTTACCATGGGTGTTCATTTCGGATATCCGATTCGATCCAAATTTTCGAATATTCAAAAATTTCGGATCAGATAAATTTACAGTGCACAAATAAAATATGACAACTAATAATTGAAGAATTATTATTTGATATAATATAAATTCGCGTTAATTTATGCATTCAATCTAAAAGATTTATATTTTTCCACTATTTTTTCATTAAAGCTATTTCCCATTCGTGGAACACCATCAACTTAATATTTTTCATTAGTACTTTGTCCTTACATTTATATTTCAATAAAAATAATATAGTTCGTCTTATAAAAGGAGCGAGATTAATATTTTACTTTTCATGAGTGTACCTTTCTAAAATGGAAATAAAGACGATGCGTTATAACATAATTTATATAACTATTCAATCTTTTTATAAGATCAACCATATAACATATTATCTTTTAAAGTTCTTAGTTTAAAACTTTAAACTTTAAATGTGTTACAATATTTAGCGTATTATCAAGATAAAATGGAAATTATAATTCAATTTAAGTTATTTCTTATTTTAACAACATGTCATTCTTTTTAAAAATTAGAAATCAAAATTAAAAGGAAATTAAAAAAATTGGATATTTCGGATATCCGAAATTAAGGAAATTGTGATCCGTATCGGATCCGATTTTTTCGGATATCCGATCTGAAATATGCGAAACTCAAAAAAGCGAATCGGATATCCGATTTTTTGGATCAGATCGGATCGAAATTGTAATGTAAATATATGAAACAATATATTCTCTACCCATAATTAGAATATTTTCATATATTGTGTAAATATAATTATGGTAAGACTAGTATTCCTCTTTTGTATAGGCTTATGATTCCTATTGTATAAGGGATGAATATTGTACTCTATATGTACCTTGATATTAATGAAAGACTCCCCAAGGCAGATATTAATATCATCTCACATGGTATCAAGAGCCTAAACACAAAACCCTAGAATTTTTTTTTCTTCCCTCTCTTGAGCAAGCTGCCGCCGACCACCCACCCCCACCCTCGGGTATTGCGTCGCGGCTCTCCCCTCTCCCCACAAAATTCTTGGTTTTGTTTTTCTTCTTCATTCCTCTCTTCTCTAAATGGCTATCCCTGAATCTTCCACACTTTCTGAATCTGCTACCTCCACAACTCCCACCACCACATTGTCATCCTCTTTTCATCCAGCCCTAACTGTTACAAACATCAAGAACTCTATTCCCATTATTCTTGATCAAGAAAACAGTCAGTATCCTCCGGAGGTTGATGAGTCTACTTGGCGTCGTCTAGACGCAGGCGTCAAACAGTGGATTTATGGTAGTATTTCTCAGGACCTTCTTCTTACTATCATGAAATCTGACGCCACAACCCTTGAGTTATGGAATCGTTTGGAGGAAATTTTTCAGGACAATAAGCACACCCGTGTTGTGTATTTAGAGGAGCAATTTAACAATACACGTCTTGAAAACTTTTCCAATGTGACTGAGTACTGCAAACAGTTAAAGCTACTGACGGATCAACATGTTACTGACACCAAACTGGTGTTACAGTTGATTGCTGGCCTTCCTAAAGGCGAATATGATACTTTGGCCACCATGATTCAACAGGCAGATCTGTTACCCAACTTTAACAAAGCCCGCTCGAAGTTGTTGCTCGAAGAGACTCGACATGCTAAGCAGGATGAGCACAGTCAGAAGGCATTAGCGATCGAAACGCGCCCTCAAGATCTAACGCCGCCAGAAAACTCTCAACCGCAGCAGGGACGCAGTGGAAAGGGTGGCAGGGGCCGCGGCGAGGATGCGTGGGTGCGGTCGCGGCCAATGTAATCCAGCAAGAAGAATAAAGAATAAGGATCGCAGAACAAGCGGGCCGCAACTCTCGCACGCATACACAGCGGCACGCGCGCTCAGCATGTAGCCGCGGCGCCAGGTCAGAGTCGCGAACCGAGTCCATTCCAGTCAGCATCCCTACAATCCGTATTTTTACCCTGGTTTGTTGGGCTCTGCTACAGCCTCACAACAGGTCCACTTCATGCAAGGTCAGGTTTTGCAGCCCTCATCCGACATGACACCCACTGAGTTGGGACAGACATTCAACACCCTCTCCATGCAACAGGCTGCCAATACTTGGTACATGGACTCAGGCGCCACATCTCACGTCAACCAATCTGCAGGTACTATCCCTAAACTGTTTAGTTTAAAGCATCCTCAATATGTTACAGTTGGTAGTGGACAACACATTCCAGTTAAAGGGTATGGTACCTCATACACACAACCTCCTCATCCACCATTCTCCCTCAAAAACACCTTATATGCCCCACATATGATTAAGAACCTCATATTTGTCCGTCAATTTACTCGTAATAATTCTGTCTCCATGGATTTTGACCCTTTTGGTTTTACTGTGAAGGATCTTCATACGGGGACACCTCTTACGAGATGCAATAGCACAAGGGATCTCTATCCATTCACTTCCACCTCCGCTGCCAGATCTTGCTCTCCCGTCACTCTAGCTGATGTTTCTTCTTTAACTTGGCATAATAGGTTTGGTCATCCAGGAGTCCCAGTTTTTAATTTTCTTAAAGGAAACAATTTCATTGCTTGTAATCGGAAACTTGCCCAAAATTGTGTTTCTTGCTCTTTAGGCTAACATATTCGTCTTCCGTTTAAATCATCTACTAGTGTTACACTTGATCCTTTTGATATTATACATGCCGATTTATGGACATCTTCTATCTCTAGTTCTCTCGGTCACAAATACTATCTTGTGTTTCTTGATGATTTTTCACACTATGTTTGGTTATATCCTCTTAAATTTACATCGGAAGTGTTTGCCAAATTTCTTGAGTTTCGCAAGTTTATCCACACACAATTTGGAAAAAGTATAAAATCATTTCCAGTGCGATAATGGTCGTGAATTCAATAACTCTATGTTTCACCGGTTTTGTACAAATAATGGCATGATTTTTCGCTTCTCCTGCCCTCACACCTCACCACAAAACGGTAAAACTAAAAGAATCATACGTATCATTAACAATATGATTCGCACCTTATTGATTCATGTCTCCCTCCCTCCTTCCTTCTGGGTATATGCTGCTAAAATGTCAGAATACATTCTAAATATTCTCCCTACTAGCACTCTTCACAATATGACCCCTACCGAAATCATCTACCATAGAGTCCCCTCCTATGATCATCTACGGATTTTCGGTTGTCTGTATTATCCCAACCTCAATTCTACCGCCCCTCACAAACTTGCTTCTAGGTCTACTCCCTGTGTCTTCCTAGGATTCCTGCCAAACCATAGGGGCTATCTATGCTATGACTTGTCGACTCATCAAATCCACATATCTCGTCACGTCACATTCGACGAGACCACATTCCCATTTTCGAATCTTCCAAAATTCCAAAAACTGGACTACTCATTTCTTGACGAGCCTGTCATCTCTCCCCTCATCCTTGAACAACTCACGCCCTGCGTAAATGGGCCGAGCCGCGACCAAGGAAAGGCGTCGCGCGCTCGATTTCGATGAGCAATCTTGAATACTGGCCGGCCCAGCCATGCGCGGCGCCCAAACTTCAGAGGAGCCTGTCAACCTTCTAGCGCCGCGACGCTCGATCCAGGAGTCGCGGCTCCTCCGACGGCTTCGCCCCCACCTTCTCCTTATCCAACTTTACCCACCGTCTCAGACACCACTCCACCACCCACTGTCCCTACTCATCTAATGAAAACTCGTTCAAAGCATGTAATCTTCAAACCCAAAGTCCATTTCAACTTGTCTGCCCAAACCATCTCTCCACTTCCAAAGAACCCAAAATTGGCCAAACAAGATCCTAATTGGAATGCGGCTATGTATGAGGAATTCAATGCTTTAACTAAACAGCACACATGGGATCTAGTACCTAGACCTGAGGGGGTGAATGTAATTCGATGTATGTTGCTTTTTCGTCACAAGTTCAGAGACAATGGGGATATTGAGAGGTATAAGGCCCGTCTTGTTGCTAATGGCACAAATCAGCATGAGGGCATTGATTGTGGAGAGACCTTCAGCCCGGTTGTCAAACCGGCTACTATTCGCACAGTTTTGAGCATTGTCATGGGCAAACACTGGCCGATCCATCAACTTGATGTGAAGAATGCATTCTTACATGGGGACCTGAGAGAAGCGATTACGCATCAGCGCGCGGGTTCACCTGGCCCAGCTGATCTTCATGTGTGTCGTCTCCGTAAGTCACTATATGGCCTGAAACAGACTCTCCATGCGTGGTATGATCGTTTTTCCAGGTATATCTTGCAGATTGGGTTTGTACGCAGTTTTTCATCGAGGTAGTAGCACTGCTAACTTATTACTGTATGTGGATGATATTGTTCTGACTGCCTCCTCAGATAGATTGAAAAATGAGATTATTGTCTTGCTTAAGTCCGAATTTGCAATGACTGATTTGGGAAGACTGAGTTATTTCCTGGGGATATCAGTGACCAGGTCTGCCAATCACATGTTCTTGTGTCAGCGTAAGTATGTAGATGAGATAGTGTACAGGGATAAGATGGTGAATTGCAAAGTTATGCCTACTTCAGTCGATTCGAAATCTAAGCTCAGTGCTATGGATGGTGCTCCAGTCTCTGATCCTACTCTGTATAGGAGCCTTGCAGGTGCACTTCAATATCTCACATTTACCAGGCCAGACATAGCTTATGCTGTTCAGCAGGTGTGCTTATTCATGCATGCCCCCAGAGAGTCTCATTTCACTGCTCTTAAGCGTATCATTCGATACATGTACTCTTGATTATGGTTTGCACCTATACCCCTCTGCACCAAAAAGGTTGCTCTCATATACGGATGCAGATTGGGCAGGGTGTCCGGACACGCGACGCTCCACCTCCGACTTTTGTGTTTTCTTAGGGGATAATCTGATTTCTTGGTCTGCCAAGCGACAGGCTACCCTATCTAGATCCAGTGCCGAGGCTGAGTACAGAGGCGTTGCAAATGTAGTAGCTGAGATTTGTTGGCTCAGAAACTTACTGTTAGAACTTCAGTGTCCTTTGCATCAGACATCTATTGTGTACTGTGATAACATCTCTGCCATCTATTTATCTCATAATCCGGTTCAGCATCAGCGAACCAAGCACATTGAGATAGACTCACACTTTGTTCATAAGAAAGTTTCTCTACGTCATGTCAGAGTGTTACATGTTTCATCATCCTATCAGTATGCAGACATATTTACCAAAGGACTTCCTGCACGCTTGTTTCTTGACTTGATCCAGCCTCGGCTTCTCCTCCATCCGATCGAGGTGTGTAAACGTGTAAATATAAGAAACAATATATTCCTTACCCATAATTAGAATATTTCCATATATTGTATAAATATAATTTTGGTAAGACTAGGATTCCTCTTTTGTATAGGCTTATGATTCCTATTGTATAAGGGATGACTATTGTACTCTATACATACCTTGATATTAATGAAAGACTCCTCAAAGGAGATTAATATCATCTTACAGAAATGAACACCCTAGATTTTACTACGCTACTCATAGTATAGGTTTGGTAACTACGTCAAGAGTCCTGATGTTACCAATATTAACGCGGCTACCAGCCGTCCCAACTTAATTCATGAGAACCCTATCAACTTTCTGGTAAAATATCTACGGTTAAAAATTACAGACATATCAAGATTTAAATAAATTCCTAGTCTTAGATAGAGACTACTGTATTTGCACCAACAATCCAACAAAGAGGAAAAGAAATTGGCATCTTTATTTCCATTACGAACAACACACTTTGCCTCCTATGAAGGTAAATGATATGCTCCATTCTTCCTCCCGACTTCTTCAAATACACATTGTCACATAAATAGTCGCACATGAACTGGAATTGCCTCCTATGGCTGTCAATTCAAGAATCATCTTATTTTGGCCGTCATTAATAGTACAAATATATGAAAATTAGACTTACGAGTGTGTAAAATATCCTTTAAGAGTAATTTGCTAGAAACCGAAATTTAAATGAAGAGAAAGTTTCTTGTAAGATTGGTGAGAAAAATATCAAAATGGTCTTTAATATATGGGCTTTATATTCGTTTGGTCTTTAAATGGAGACCCTTCACATGAGCTATCAAACTACAAAATAAAATAAAAGTATATTCTTGTATTGTTTAATTCGATTTCGAAACTCACGTCAAAATACTTAACCCTAATTAGAAAGAGCCATGGAAAAATTTTCATGCAAGAGTAGGGCACTCATTTCTGTCTTTTCATTGTCCCCTCCACTCAGTACACACTAACTCACCTGAAATAAGGTAAATAATGCGAACATTATTATCAGAAAAAGATGTCCTAGTACATGTTATTGAATTGAGCAAGAGGTCCGTTCTTGCAATTTTATGATGAATATATTTAATGCAGAATGAAAGGAGCCTAAAATGTCTTCGATTGGGCTAAGTAGGATGTGTATGGAAGAAGATGTTGAGAGACTTAATGAATTTATTTTGACAACAAAAACAGCGATTGTCTTTATTTATAAACCGGTCACTTTTTGAAATATATTAAGGACCATTTCAATCATGTTTATACATTGAGAACCAAATGAAACCATAACATATTAAGGATCATTATTTTGTCCAAGTCTTATCAGTTCTCAACCACTGGCGGATCTTGTCCAAAATATTAAGGGGGCGATATCAGTAGCGGATTCAGGCAACAAAATTTGATGGTGTAAATATACGAATACGAAGTAATATTTTTTTGCGTAGCAAAAAAAAAAAATTATGAATATTATCAAGAGACCAATGTAGCAAACAAGCAGATTAGTTGTATTAAAAAAATTATATAAAACGACGTCGTTTTGTATTAAAAAAATTAAAAATTCTGGTGGTGCAACTGCACCTACATCAATACAACAAAAATATAATATATAAAAGGAAAGACGTACCTAGAATTAAAGTGCTACCCTTCGTTCTTTTAAAGACTTGAAATCATTAATAATTGAATCATGGAGGCTGAAATCCAATTCGAATATAAGAATGTGTATAAAGTATATTTTTCCTAATACAGATTGTCTCTAGGACATAAATATACTTTCACTTATGGCCTCACAAACGAAAAATAATAAAAATCGACTGAAGTTTTAGGATACCCCTAGATAGTAACTTTCCTGAATCCTTCTCATATTGGATGAAAAGAAGCTATTTTATCTCAATTTCTACCAAACAAGTTGAGAAAGAGCAAATAAGTGATTAGTCCTTCCCCTAACTCTTCTCTTTCCCTTACTTGATCGAGACATATTATAATTCCTCTATAATTTTGGTGATACTGGATAGAGAGAGTCAGAGAGTAAAGGGTTTATTTATAAAATAGTTATATTTTTTTAGTTGGGGGGGGGGGAGGGGGGAGGCGTGACTGGATATTAAAGGATTTGTTTATAAAAGAGTTATATTAAAAAAAAAATTAGTTGGGGGGCCATGGTCACCCCAGGGCCTTCTAAGCTCCGCCACTGTTCTCAACAATAGTATAATAAAGTAGTAATAACAAATACATATATCAAGGTCAAGTTTTACCCGTATATAGTCCAAGGGTCAAATTCTCTGTGATATAACATTAATTTATTTATGAATACTTTCTTCAGACGGCTAGGAAAATATTTATTTGTAGTATGCCTTTTAAGAATTCAGAATTCTTGAGCTAAAAATATAATACATTGCTCACTGGGATTTCAATATACTCTGATTCCCAACATGTGGTCAGACTTTGCGTATGGTGTAGCCCTAACTCCCCTAAGAGATTGTATTTTGCCATTTTATTATTCTCAACGCACTATAAGAGCAGGAGACATATTTCTTCTACTAATAATATCATAGAATTATGTAATATAGCATGATTTGATGTGTA
Source organism: Przewalskia tangutica (assembly GCA_029844215.1). Classification (NCBI taxonomy): domain Eukaryota; kingdom Viridiplantae; phylum Streptophyta; class Magnoliopsida; order Solanales; family Solanaceae; genus Przewalskia; species Przewalskia tangutica. The sequence continues at coordinate 102,505,544 of CM056734.1, read as the reverse complement.
CTATATGTTAAAATCACGAATCTATCAGAATAATTGACTGCATTCATCAGCGATGATGGAACAGTGAAGGAAATGGAAATCGGGAGTGAAAGAGAGAAGACGAAGTTAAGGGAGCATTTGTGAAATGTTTCTTCTGATTTTCATTCATAGCCAAGCCATATTTATATGTATGGCTTTGCGTCACTAGCCACATTACAAAGATAGCCTAAAGACAAAAAGGAAACTTATGCTAAAACTGAAACAAAGTTATGAAAGGAAAAACACTGGAATATGGAAATATACTACCATTGTATACTAGTGTATACGAAACAGCTGCAACACTACAAACAACTTCAAACAATCACTACTAACGTATATTAGTATCTTCAACACGCCCCCTCAAGCTAGGACCAGAAAACAAGTTTGTGAAGCCTAGCTTGGACAGTAGATAATCATGTCGACCAATCGTCAAGCCCTTGGTGAGGACATCGGCAGTCGCTTCATCGATGGACAAATAATGTGTGGAGATCCCCTTGCTGCAACTTTTCGGATAAAACGATACCAATGTCGATGTGTTTCGTCCGCTCACGAACACAAGATTGACAAAGAACTGTAAGGCGCGCATTTACTATCACCGTAATCGGAAACGGGAAGCGTAAGAGGAACAGTTAGAGTAGAAAATAATCCAGAAAGCCAAACTATCTCAAAGAATCGTAGGCGAGATCGCGATATTCCGCTCACCGAGCCGAAATGCCGATCGCTTCTTCGATTTCCAGGAAATAAGAGAATTCCCAAAAAATACCAAATAACCAGTGATCGATCTTCTTGTGTTAGGACATGAACCCCAATCAGCATCACAATACGCAGTTAGAGCAGTAGTGTTGCCAGCAGACATAAGAAGGCCCATACTTGGAGCCTGTTTCAAATATCGAACTACTCGCTGTGCTGCCAAGAGATGAGATGCCTTTGGATGCTGCATAAATTGACTAAGGCACTGGACAGCAAAGGAAATGTCGGGTCTGGTGTTCGTTAAGTAGAGTAATCTGCCAATGAGCCTTTGATAGCCTGTTGGATCATCGAGCAAAGCATCTTCGATAGTAGAGGAACTGGCAGCAAGATGATGATCATACAATACAGAAGTCAGCTTGACATTGAGCTCCATAGGTGATCTCGCAGGTTTCCCAGCAGAAACACCAAGATCAGAGATTATTTCAACTGCATATTTCCTCTGGTGCATTACTATACCACTGCTATTCCTAGCAAATTCGAAGCCTAGGAAATACCTCAAAGACCCCAAGTCCTTGATCCTAAAATTATGTTGTAAGCTGAGTTTCGTCTCTTGGATAAGAAGCTCATCATTGCCAGTAATGAGCAAATCATCTACATAAATGAGGACCACCACTACTTTGTCATCAATCTTCTTGGTAAGCAAGAAGTGATCAAGTTGACTTTGAGAAAATCCTGAAGCTTGCAGAGCTGTGGTTAGTTTGATATTTCACTGCCGAGAAGCTTGTTTTAGTCCATATAGTGACTTGATTAATTTGCATACCTTCCCTTGCTTATGATCAAACCCTTGAGGCATGGTCATGTACACCTCCTCATTAAGGTCGCCTTGTAAGAATGCATTATAAACATTCATCTGATATATGTGCTAGTTTCTGGAAGCTGCCACTGAAATTACTGCCCTCACAGTCACCATTTTTGCCACTGGTGAGAAGGTATCTTGATAGTCAACTCCTTCCTTTTGGTTGTAGCCCTTGGCCACAAGCCTTGCTTTAAACCTTTCCACTTCACCATTTGCTTTATACTTGATCTTATAGACCCATTTACACCCAATGGCCTTCTTGTGAGCAGGAAGATCTGTCACTTCCCAGGTCATGTTACTCTCCAAAGCCTGCATTTCAAGCTTCATGGCCTCTACCCATCTAGTGTTCTTCACTGCAGCAGAATAGGAATTTGGCTCATGCTCAAGTTCAAGACTTGCAATGTAGCTCTTGTATCATGCATTCAGTCCAGCATAGCTTAGACTGTTAGCCATAGGGTACAAGCACTATTGTCTACCACCTGTATCTCCTGTTTGTGGCACTTGAATAAAATCTGTCATCCAAGCAGTCGCTTCCTCGCTTCGTCGACCTCACCGTGGCCGAGAATCGGGTTATTGCATCGTCTGTCTGGATTGTGGGGTGATCGTGGATCGCGCCTTCCGTGGTCTCACATCACCATCGTAATCTCCCGAGACACCTCAATGTGTTCTGATCCAGCACTTTCAGGAATTTGTTGACTGACATCAAGTTCATGATGGAAAATATCAGCCTCTGCCTCTGGATTCAAACTGGCATCAACCCCAGATTGTTCCTTCTGCCGGAAAGGGAAGATATCCTCATAAAAGGCAACATCCCTGCTTACAAATAGAACATTGTTAGATAGATTTAAGAGCTTATAGCCTTACGTCTGCAGAGAGTATCCCAAGATGTCTTGCCATGGCTCTAGTGTCAAATTTATCAGTCTTCACTAGATTTGTAGCATAGCACAGACAACCAACTACTCTTAGGTGAGACAGAACAGGTGCTTTCTTATATAGTTTCTCATATGGGGACATGTTCCCCAGAACTACAGAAGGCAGTCTGTTCATGATGTACACAGCTGCCTCAACACAATCTCCCCAGAACCTGGCAGGTAGGCAGCTTTGGAACTTTATGGCCCTAGCAAGCTCTAGTATATGTCTATGTCTTCTTTCAACTATACCATTCTGCTGGGGACTGTATGGACAGGATGTCTGATGTATGATACCTAGTTGTGCAAACAGATCTCTACAGGAGCTGTTGATAAACTCTGAACCATTATCAGACCTGACACTTTTAACTTTGGAATCAAATTGTGTTTTAATCAGCAAACAAAGATCTTTGAGTATAGTGGGAACATCTGATTTAATGTGCAAGAGAAATACCCATGTCCATCTAGTGAAGTCATCTACCACAGTAAGAAAGAATCTCATTCCATTATAAGTGGGAACCTTGTATGGTCCCCAAATATCAAGATGCAACATATCAAATGGAAGTATGGTCATACTCTGACTAGTAGGAAAAAATAATCTAGTTTGTCTTGCCATAGGGCATACATCACAGTGTTGAAGCACAAAGTTAGAACTATTATTGAAGGCATTTATTTTCCTAAGAACACTCATTGGTACATGTCCCAATCTCTTGTGCCATAAGGCCGCCTTCACTTCTCCTATGCTGAGCCTTGACATATTTGTCTTGGCTGCCATCAATCTCTCCTGCTTTCTTGTAGAGTCCAACACATATAAGCCATCCACCTCTCTACCAATCTCCTTTACATTCCCAGTGAGGAAATCCTGCAGTACAAATTAGTCAGGGAAGAATCAAGCACTGCAATTGAGTTCCTTGGTCAATTTTGACACTGGAAGTAAGTTAAACTGAAAACTTGATACACACAACACATGTTTGATAAGTTCACCTCCTGTCAGTCTACATTCTCCAGTGTGTGTGATTGGAGCACTGCCTCCATTTGGTAGCTGCACTTGTCCTGAATTTGTTGACCCAGAGCAAGTGAGTCTCAATCATATTTCTATTTTTAACCATATGGTTAGTAGCTCCTGAATCAACTATCCAAGGACTACTGATACCTTCAATATAGTTACCTGCAATACATACTGTAGCAGCAACAGTATGATCCGCACTGATCCTGGTCCAGTTTGTCATCGACAAGATCATTTCCAACCCGTCGGAGCAGTTCTCGATCATCCTTTGGAGTTGTTGCTGTTGATAAACAGAGAATTGGTTGTTGCCTGCATACTATCTCTGACTCATCTCACCATCAACACATCTACCATAATTGGCTTCATACCCCTGCACATGTTGCTCCACTTGAGGTACCATGACAGCATTAGCCTTATTCTTTCCTTTGTAATCTGAAAGGTACCCTATCAGCTTATAACATTTCTCCTGGACATGTCCCTGCTTCTTGCAGTAATCACAAAAGTACAGCAACTTATGGCATCCTTCTCTACTATGTCCCTTCATTTGGCAGTGATCACAGAAGGCAAACTTCCTATTTTTTCCAAATGAAGCCCTGCTGGCTAGTGCCAAATTGTCAACAGAACTTCCTAGAGAGGAAATATTCTTTTGGCTTTCATCTTGTGCTATCATAGCAAATGCTTGGTTCACACTAGGTATGGGTGACATCAACAGGATATGACTCCTCGCTTGATTGTATCCATCATTTAATCCCATAAGAAACTCCAATAACCTCTGATTTCCCAGGTGTGTGATGTATTCTCTAGGATTTAAGCAGTCACATGTAGGGGGTGGTATAATTGAATCTATCTCGTCCCATAGATCCTTCATTCTAGAGTAATATTGAGATACCGGTGAGGCTCCTTGAGATAGCGTTGTTAACTCCTTTCTTAGTTGAAAAACTCTAGAGAGGTTGATCTTATCAAACCTCTCCTTAAGATCCTTCCAAACAGCAGCTGCACTAGTGCGATAGAGAATCCCACTCAACAGATTTTTATCGACAATTCTCATTATCCATGACATCACCAAGACATTGCACCTATCCCACTGCCTTGTGTGACTAGGTCCATATGTGTCGCGCCTTATAGATCCATCGACGAATCCAATTTTATTCCTTGTCAATAGAACTAACTGCATAGCTCTACTCCATAGCGTATAGTTTTCCATTCCTGTCATCTGAATCTCAATCTGAATAGCACCTACTGTATCGGATGCATTCAGGAACAAGGGGTGATTATGATCAATAATATCTGTATTAGAGGTTGAACTTTCCTCTAACACAACAGAAGGTGTTGTAGTGATATTTTCCATATCCTCAGCAAATACAGTGTATAATGACTCCAAAAAAATAGTCCAAAAGAAAAACTCAGATCTAATGTAGATCGAATGAAGGAAATGCAGTCGCGACAACAGATAGCACAACCAGTGAATCGAACTTTGAAAATAAAAACAAACTCACGAACTGAATACCTCAGTCCAGTCAAACAATCGGCAAATCGCATGTGACACAAACAAATCAAAAAACATAAAATCGACCTCAATGGAAGAATCGATATACGACTACGAAACCTCGCAGGTTGAATCTCTCAGTCCCTGTCCTATTGAGACAGAATTACCTCTGGATCCGACCTGCATGACTCTTATACCATGTTAAAATCACGAATCTATCAGAATAATTGACTGCATCCATCAGCGATGATGGAGCAGTGAAGGAAATGGAAATCGGGAGTGAAAGAGAGAAGACGAAGGTAAGGGAGCATTTGTGAAATGTTTCTTCTGATTTTCATTCATAGCCAAGCCATATTTATATGTATGGTTTTGCGTCACTAACCACATTACAAAGATAGCCTAAAGACAAAAAGGAAACTTATGCTAAAACTGAAACAAAGTTATGAAAGGAAAAACACTGGAATATGGAAATATACTACCATTGTATACTAGTGTATACGAAACAGCTGCAACACTACAAACAACTTCAAACAATCACTACTAACGTATACTAGTATCTTCAACACTATAATATACTCCTTTCGTTTTAAAATATTTGTCTGATTTTAAGTTGATACGGACAAGGGATGACTCAATCATATCGGGGTCTTAAGGCCAAACTCTAATGAGGAGTCTTAACTTAAAAAATTATATATATTTATTTATCTAAAATTTATTTTTTTAGCTTTTTGAGACGTACGCAACATTACTAACTTGTCCATCAAATGAACATTCTTCTATATTTTCTTATTCGCTATTTTTATTATTAATTACAGATTTATCAAGGGCACCTTTTTGTGATCGTATTAAAGTTTCAATTCTTTTCTTTTTTAGAGGTTTGAATAACCAGATGAATATTTTTTATTTGGCATATCTAAATTCAAAAAAAAATAGAAGATACTTTAAACGGATGAATTATTAATATCAACAAAAAGTATGAAAGATAGAAAGGTAAAACTTGATTCAAGAGAGGGAAATTTGTTTTCAAAATAATTTTCGCTCTTCCAAAATTCACAACCCTTGAATTTTGAAAAAGAAATCCAAAGATAGAATAAGCTAAGGGGTAATAGGAGAGATTATGTGTGTGATAGTAAATTCGGATAAAGCTTGGGTGCATTTTAGGTATTTTTCATTATTAGAGAAAAGATAGAATCTCTCATTAGTTCTAATTTTCTCCCAATTTCTATCCCAAATGGTCACTTTTCTTCACCTTTTTATGTTTTTTTGCTAATTCCCCTTTTTATAGTAACAATCATTGGGAGCAATCATACTCCTGAACTCAATCGATACAAATGCGGCAAGAATAACTCAGATGTGGTACTAGTAGTTTGGAAAAATATTATTATAATATTTTTAAAAAATTAGTATAGATAAAATAATGTGGGGCCCCTATAATTGGGGAATCTTAAGCAATTGCCTATGTGGCCTATAGGTTGAGTCCGCACTCGATACAGATACGGAGTTTAAGAAAATAAAGAACACTTTTGAATCTTGTGGTTGTTAGCTAAAGATATATAGTGTATTAAAATTTCTTTTAATTTTGTGGTTTTAAACATGTCATGTGAAAAATTAGAATTAAAGAGTTGCCAAAAAAGGAAATGGACATTCCTTTTTAAATGGACTGAAAATGAAAGTAAGACAAATATTTTGAAACAGAGCAAGTAATATTTTTGGTTCGATATTATAATATAATTGTGACACGTGAGGTTAAGTGTAGGGGTGTCAATAGTACGGTTCGGGCGGTTATTTTATAAAATTTATTCCATACTGATTTTTCGATTATTTTATTTTATATAACCAAAATTAGACTTTTCAAAATCGCTCCATCATCTCGGTTTCTCTTCAGTATCGTACGGTTCGGTTTTTTGTTTTTTTTTTTAAATGTTATATGAAAGTTATATATTATACATACTTTTATAGGACTTTGGCAAAAATCTGTAGACGAGCTTATTATTAAAAAGGTGATAAATCAAGAAAACATAAACACGACAAGAATATAGATCAATTCCACTATTTTACAGTAGTGTGAAATAATGTTAAGCAAAAATTAGATCACAAGAGGGAGAAAATATCAATCAAGAAGGGACTCGAGAATTGAGTTTATTAAGATTACGTATCCAATTAATGAAATTTGAATTATACTAAAGAAACGATATCGAATATCTTGTAGTTTGCTACTCAAGATCGTCAGAATACCTTGTAGCTTAGTGGTTACTACTCGAGATTCGAGAACTATCTAGTTTTAATAGGAGTAGCATAATAGGTTTTAGAGATGAGACTTTGATAATTATCACTTATTGCCGACTTGTAGTCATTTCTATCACCCAAGGCGAAATTTTTAATGTTTCATTATTTATAAACTTTATATGTAAAATGTATTTTACACATATAAATGTATTCGATACGATTCAGTAATTTTTTGATTTATTTTTATAAAATTAAAAACCAACCTAATTAGTCGGTTATAATTTCTTATAAAAAATATCAATTTTAGTAAAAGAAATTTAATAATTGATTCGATACGGTACAGATCAATCCATTACACCCCTAGCTAAGTGTTAGACCACTTCAAAGTATATATTCTGTTATGATAAGACAAACATTTGAAACAGAGAAGGTAATTTTTTTGGTCCGATACTATAATATAATTGTGACTTTAAGTGTTAGACCACTTCAAAGTATATATATATATATTCTCTATGAGACTTTTTCCACTCGGAAACTTTAAGCCTATGGACTATGCTACTATTATAATAACTACTTTAATTTTTATCTTTCTTATACATTTGGTGACTGTCATTCAATTTTCAAATTTCCAACTAATTTTGGTATGCAATATTCGTATAACCGAAAAGTTGGAACAATCGAAAATTAATTTTCAATTTGTGATTTTAATATTATCAATGTTTTAGTGTGTTTTTTGATAAATTGTACGATTAATTTATCCTCATTAATAAAATCATGTATTGTTGTATTTTAATATTATAATAAGTTTGATAAGTGTCAAAATTAAATGAATATAAGTAATTTATAATTTTATTATTATATGTGTAATAATATGAATTACAAGAATAATATCATATACAAAATAGAAAATGAGATAGAATGAATATATATGGTGGAGTATATGTATTGATGTGGAGGAAAGAGAAAATCAATTATTTTATGAAATATCTCCTGCTGTGGAGTATATGTGATAAATGGAGATATTTAATGATGTGACAGATGAATAATTTAATGATGTGACAGATGAATGATTTAATGTGACAGAAGATAAATGTGATTTCAATTATCTATGGTGGATATGATTTTATAACCATCGAAAGAGAAGACATAAAGCAAAGCATTGTACGACTGATACGAAGCACTGTGCTTCTCGAGTAAAGGAACTCGGACAACCGAGAAAAGAGAAAAAAATCTGACACGCCCGTCGGTTGAAGAAACCGAGGTGAGGCTGTGAGTGAAAAAAAAATAGGGTTTAGGTTTTGGCTTCTAATGTCATGTAAAATTGTATTATCTCCTTTGGAAAGTATTTCTTATTAATATAAATATATATAGTGTGTTCAATATGAAATTCTAATACAATAAGGATCTTATATCTACCATAATTATACATTATTAAATATCACAAAATATATGAAGTACATTTTATAATATACGTTTAATAAGATGAATAAAATTTCTTACCCTAAATTTGAGATCTGAAATTCGAGCTTTGCAAATGGAAAAGTTTTAATTACGAGAATTTTTCATTTTAGTGAGTCTTACTTGATGTGAATTTGAATTAATCGAGTGAGTAAGTTAGGAATACTAAATGCATAAGCCAAAAAAAAAGTTAAAGAATCTCTTGATTATTCTTATGGATGAAAGACATATATACAAATTACAATAGAAGAATAGTATTCCTACTTTACATCTAAATCCATATTTAATAGTAAGACTATAAGACTAATTATATTGTAAGTGTACAATGTAATATTTACACTAAAATAATTCTTAAACTAAATAGGGATTTACACGGTCAAAGTAATACCAAATACAATTGTAAGTGTAACTATGAATGCCAAGAAATAGTCCTGTCCTTTGTACTTCTTTTGCATGATGATATGCCCCAGATGTGCATGAACACAAAAGGAAAAGTAAGATTGCTATCAAATTCGAAGCATAACTCAATAGTGTTCTTTGTATAAACGAAACATTATAGGTGAGACAATGTAAAATTACGAGATGCAAAGAGGCAAAATTATAAATGAAAATGGGTTACTTTTAGCAGCTTCAGCAAATGAGGTGGTTCTTTATTGAAATTATACGTGCTAAAATAACCCAAAAAAATAGTACTACAAATACCTTTAGTTTTAGTGCTTCACCAGTTAATTTTTTCATAAGAATGGACAAATTCACACTTCAAAGTAGATGGATATGACATCACAGACATGATGAATTTGAGAAACCAAAAGTCATAGGTAGAAGCCTTGAACCAGCAACGCCAACACTCAAACAAATATGTTATAGAAGCTGACTATCCAACTTCTAAACCAGTCTCACCCAGAAGAACTATATGACTTCTTTTTCCAGCAATTACAACAATTTAAATGGCAAGTTAACTTACCATTACAGGTATAATTTTGGCACATTTTTCCAGGGTTTGAACAGGAAAGCTGACGTATTTGAGAGCCTGAGCAAGAATTAATCAAAATTATTAGTATTTGATAGTTGTTCAAATCAAAATTATCAGTATTTACTTTACAACTGCAAAGTTTTTCACCTCATATTTAATCAAATCTTATTTGTGTTTTTTTTACAGATCTTCTTTGTTTAGGGCATACTATCTGTGTTCTCCTTGTCTATTACTTCAAGTAATCATAAGGAAGAAGATATAACTTGCCTCGTACTGACAAGTTGTTGTTACATCAAATGGAGAAGATCCCCTTTTGGACTAATAATTACATCTTCAATTTAAGATCTGGAAAAGAGGATATAGATCAAGGAATTGGATGCTTCAAATATCATTATCACCAGTTGCTTCCTACTTGGTCACATCAGTCCTTTATTTTTGGTGTGGGGGGTGGGGGCGAGCGTTTATAAGTTACTATGAGTATTGAAAATGCTTTACACTAGAATTAGCAAAATGAAAGCACATTAAAAAAGAACTAGCCCAATGCTCTAAGCTTAAATACCCAAAGTTATTCCTCTATTTCCTCCTGTTGCATACTAAAAGTTCAAAAGCTGTTATGATTATCAAATTCGTAATAGAATTTACATATTCAACCCAAAACTTGAAGGCAATGAGTGAAGTGGCAACCGGATCCTTTTTCAACCCCTTTAGATACACTTGCTTATCCAATAAGAGCCTTTTATATACAGCTCAACGCCCCTCTGCACATGTAACCCAAATATGAAGTTCACACATGACTCCTCGCAGACCTTCTGGTAGTATGATCATGTAAGTACCCTTAAGCCCTTAACACATATACAATTACAATTACCTCTCCTACCAAAATAAGTACCGAAAGTGAATCTCAAAGCAATTATACATTTTCATAATGTCAAAGGACATATTCCATCGGTTTCAACTTTCAATTTATATGACATTCTTTCCATTTTAGAACATCACAACATGATTGCTCCATTCATTTTCAATCAAGCGGTCACAACTTCTAATAATTCAAATTAAAAATCCAAACTTTAAAGTTTGAGATGATATTTTTATATTAATCCGACTTTGCAACCATCTCATTGCTATTTTCTTTCCCTACCACTAATATAATACATTAGTCAAAATGAATATCTCAAACTTCGTGCTCAGTCAAATACAAGTCATTTAAATTGAAATACATACACTACCACCATAATCGAAAACGACCACTCTACCTCCTCTCGGGGTAGATGTAAGGTCTGCGTACACTCTACCCTTCCCACACCCAATTTGTGGGATTACACTGGGTATATTATTGTTGTTATTGTCGTATACACTACCACCAATATGTGTTTCACTACCACTAATATAATACATTAGTCAAAATGAATACCTCAATCTCCATGCTCTTAAGTTGAAATACACACATTGAAAATGATAATACTTGTTTTTAATCACATAAATATATAATGAAGATCATGATATTGAGAAGCATGCCTGTAAAATTCCATAGATGACAAGAGTAGACATGATTCAACCTACTGCAAAAACTCCTCTGAGCAGCTTGTTGTCCTTCAACGGCGGCAATGGTGGTGGATTCGCCATATACCATCCAATTTACCCGCCGCCGCATACACACACACTATTTCCCAATTTATGCAGCACAGTTGAAGTTTTGAGATTGAAACTTTTAAATTTTGACCATGAATTCAGACATAGAAGCTTTTAAGATTTTTGAAATAAAAGCTCAAATACGCCATGCATTTTCTCCTTAATTTACCTAGGAGTTGTTCCCGGGCATCCTCAAAAAAAAAGGTTATTATACACCCCAACCCCATCCCTTGGGAAAAAAAAGTACTATCAGAAATAACTCATTTATGTCACTCATTAATAGTTTGACTCATTTATGTCATCGTCGTTATCAAAATGGCTCATCCATGTCATTTTTCATTAACTTCGATTTTACAATACCATTTTTCAACATAGTCAGCGTTTATGAAAAATGACATAGATGAGTCATTTTGATAACGACAATTGCATAAATAAGCTATTTTGGTAACGACAATGACATAAATGAATCAAACTATTAACGAGTGCTATAAATGAGTCATTTTCGATAGTTCACTGACATATTTGAGTTTTTTTCCAAAAATTTATATATGGGAAACTACATTTAAAAATACTATAAATCACAATAATTAGCAACTAAAAATATTTAAAAGGCATATAAAAAATAAAAAATTAGTTGACTCTCCGAATCCAAAAGTGTCACATACATTTGTGCGCCACTGTGTGTTTATTTTACGTTATATAAATGTATAAAGTGATAAATAGAAAACATGCAGATCACTACGGATGACAAGCGTACGGACGGTCGCCAGAGTTCAGTTCTGCAGATCGCCGGTGATTTAACTCCGGGAGGGAAGGTAGAGTGAGGTTTTAGACCGGTTTAGTGTTGGCCGGCGGTTTAATTGCTTTCACCGCTTTCCTCTTTTTCTATGTTTCGTTTTTCGAATATTTTTTAATTGTTTTCGGTAATTACTGAGGGTGTGAATACTACGTGACCGTAACGGTAAAAATAGGAATACCTCATTCGTTTGCATGTAATGGATTAAATGTATTTGTTTTTATTATGATCTATGCACTTGTTTAGTCTAAATATATTTTAATCATTAAGATCTTGAACAAATTTTTAATATTATTAAGAGTTATTTTTGTATAAATAATTTTTACCATGATTCTATCTACAATCATCAGCTTCCCCTCCAACCCCTACTCCCACATATCCCCGCCCCATCCACCCCCTCTCCATCCCTCACCCCACCACCATTAACCACATATGTCATCACAATCACCACCACCCCCACCTTCCCAACCCTCACCTCTCCACCCGCACTATTAATCACCTCTACCATCACAACTATCACTATTATCAACCTTTACCACCCCCACTCTTCCAATACCCTTCCAACCCCACCCCTCTAACCTCTACCCACCACCCATCTATCCCCGCCCCACTCACCCCTCACCCAACTACTATTAACCGCCTATTTCATCATAATCACCACCATCCCCACCCTCCCAACCCTCACTCCTCCACTCCACCACTCCCACTACTAACCATCTTTACCATCACAACCATCACTATTGATAACACTTACCCTTCCAACCCCCACTCTACTCCCCCACCCCCCTCCCATCCCACTCTCCATCCCCATCTTATTTGCTCTTACCCCCACTCAACTATCACTAACAACCACCATTCTCAACCACCACTACCAACCACATTTGTCATCACAATCATCACAACTGACAACCACTATTGGTAATCTCTTCTACACCTATTACCTACATTATTATAATTATATCAACACAGCCATTATTGCCACAATTACCATCGTTATCATCGTTACCGCTATTAGCCACTATCACCAGTGTGGCCATTCCCTACTACCAACCACCTACCTCTACAATCATAACTAGCACTGCTACAACCAACTCCATCATCAACCAACACACATTCTTTAGCCGCAACCATCAATACTGTCAATTACTAACATTAATAAACTCCACCATCACATCCAAGGCCGTCTTTGGGCCCGTGCGAGTTGTGCTACCACACAGGGTCCCCGAAAAACGAAAACTTTTAGGGACTCCTTTTTTCATTTTTATTGAGCAGTATTAGCCAGAATTTATTGTAAAGACTCATATTCGCAGGTCTAAGCCCAATCAAAGTAGGGGTTGATTAACTTTAAGTTGTATTAGGTTGTTATTTATAATTTAAAATAATTTCTAATTATTGAAATCGTATATTTACTTATTTTAAGGGCCCACTTTTATGAATTAGAACAAGACCCCAAAATGTTTGAGACGACTCTGATCACATCCACCACCACCACTATCAACTTTCGCTATTACGTTAGTCACGACAACATCAACTACCTCCACCATCACAACTATCACTACCACACTATAAAGCATTTCGACCATAACTAGCGAACATAAATATTTAATTTTTTATCAAATAATAATTTTATTATATTAATTTTTTATTATTTTCTAATATTTAGTTGTTGTTTTGTTTGAATTGTATATTTATTCTGTTTAAATAAATACATTATGCACATTCAGATGTTGAAAAACAAACATTCTTAATCATTCAATGTTCAGATCTAGAAAAAACATTTTAATCATTCAGATATGCATTCAAATTCAAAACAAACTGCACCAGACATGAAATAGACCAACATTGGAGCAACTGCACCTCTAAGAATTGCATCAGACTATAAATAAATCAATAATAACAAAAACTATAAAAAAAATTGCACCTTTGAATGTGAGTTTTGTTAAATATGTTTTTAACAATTACTATTAAATCTAACAACTAATTTTTAAAAAAATATTTGACGACGACAAAAAGTACTTAGAGTTTCAATATTGTGTCAAGAGAAAAGGAATGACCCTTGTCACAACATTTGATCTGCACAGAGCACAACTTGAATGAGCCTGAAACAAAGTGTCAATGCAAGAAAGATGGAAGGAAAGAGAGCAATTATCCAATTGTGTCAACCATTCACCCAATCAAACTGCACAATCTGTTGTATCATTTCATCTGGTTTGTTTATCATTCTTCTTTTAAGAAATTTTGTTGTTGCAAATTTGACTATAACTTAGTCTAAGAACTTTGTAATTAGTGTGAGTTACACAATAGATGTACGAGAATAGTATACAACTATTACTAGTGCTTAGAAAGAATAAACAATTACAATACAACAGACTTGAAGCCTAACATGAGTTGTGACAACAACAATGTGTTTTGTGGTCTTGATCTTCTGTTTTGACTCCGTCTTGGATCTTCTGTCTTTGGTTCTTCATTTCAATTGCCACAAGCTCCTTGATTTTGATAACCTGAAACCAAGAGACACTAAATTTCTACTTGTTACAACGGTACTGAGTCGAGTGTTAGCACTCTGTCCTTAAGACATTATTGTTGTTACACCCCGTAAATTCAAGGAGTTAGATAAGAACATACCAAGGAATTTAAGATGTGAAAAGTTGATAGATAAGTTGACAACATGTGTTGGGCGGATTTTGAGTTTACCTTGGAGTGTTGTACCCCAGTTGTTAAGAATTTCGAGGTGTTTAAAAGGCCTAATGTGTAGTCCGTTAAATCTAGATCCCAATGCAACAAACCGTTCGTCGTTTGGACATCGGAGTCAAAAGTTATGGAAGTTTCAAGTTTGGTGCGTGATCAGCCTGTGATTCTCAGACAGGTAAGTGCAGCGCGCCTTGTTATCTTGAGGGGTCACAGGCTGCGCCGCGGAATGCATGGCGCGGAATCTGGCAGGCATACACACGCTAAGATTTATTTTGGAAGTGGGCGCATGGCGCGTGGCTGGCGCCAGAGGGAATTTTGCGATAAGTGACGAAAAACAGAGGATATTTCGTTTATAACCTATGGGAGGGTGACAAGTGTCCTCCCATCCTTTATCGATAAGTGGTCCTATTTTAGGGCCAAGTCTTGAAGACTTGGCCATTCCATTTCATTTCATTTCCAAACCCTCCTAAGAAAAACCCTCTCCTTCTCTCTAGTTTTTGGAAGAAAACCTAGCTTTAGAGAGATTGTTGGAGCGGCAAGAAGAAAAAGTGTGGGTAAACTTGTGGAGTAACTTGGTGGGCGATTTTGACGGAAAGGGGTGGAAGAAAAAGGGGCTTTTGTGGGCTACTCCTTAAGGTAAAAGTTTCCCCTTTCTCTTGGTTATGAGCCTAAGGCTGTTTTATTTTAGTAGTATAGATGTGAGCCTAAGGCTGTTTTATTTTAGTAGTTTAGAGTTGAGCCTAAGGCTGTTATATTGTAGTAGTATAGAGTTGAGCACAGGTTGTTTATATTGTATAGATTTGGATCTTGTTGTCTTGTTAAAAACTGAAATGGGCATGTTAGCCTTAAGATTGTAACTTCAATTGGTTTTCTAATTGGGACGTCGCTTGTTGTAAAGGGAGATTGTAATTGCTAAAGATGTCTAGGGCTAGATATCATGTTAGGCCTAAGGACTTGGATTGGAAAGTATTGAAAGGGATTTAAGAATTGGTTTATGGTTGGCCAAGAATGGGATGGAAAGTATTGGGTTATTTTGTATTATTGTGGGGCGTTGGGTTATTGAATTCGACCTTAACAAAGGTGGCAAGTTAGTAGAAACAAAGGAAGTGCCGTCCAAATTGTCGTAGAATTTAGGGACTTTGCACTTAGTTTATTCTACGTTCGAAGCTAGAGATTGATAGACGTTTTATGATCCTTATAGGATTGAAGTACTACGTGTAGCATATTCCTCTTAAGGGAGATAGTACTGTGGAGCATTTTGCTTATTGTCGACAATCGTCGCAAGGTATGTGATTCTTCCTATCCTCTTCAGCATGACTATTTGTAAAATATATAGTGCGGTAGACGCAGTTGTTAAAGGAATTTGATTTCCCTTTTGTTCCTTGACTTGATATGAAGTGTTAAGGGCTTCATTGTGTGAAAATAGTAGTAAAGTCTTATCCGTTAGTAATTTTCGGTGGTTAAAGAATGAGCCCTATTGGTCTCATAAATGTTTATAGTGGTAATTGGTTGGTTTAAAACATAAAGTGTTATAACGGCTTTATGGGAAGTTTGTTATAACCGCTTTATGTAGCTAAAAGAATGGTTTGTTGTTTTCAAAAGATAAGAGACGTGACTTGTAATTGACCTAAATGGTGTTGAAAAGTATAAAACCTAATTTGTGAGATATGAATACTTGGTTTTTAAAAGAATAACGTTACAATTTCGGAAATGGGAATAAGGATCGAACAAGCGATGCGTCGATAAAGGAAAGGAGTAATGACATTAATCATATTAAAACCAGTAGAAACCTCCATCTGCATAGAAGCTAAGATAAGACAAAATGACATTTCATTTCCTAGATCATGGCTGCTCTAATGAGAATTATCGAAATCAAGTTTTGATCTTCTTAAAAATTCCAAAGTAAGGAATTCGATTTTCTAAAGGAAAAGAGACTTAAGAATTTGAAGTATTTTGGTTTAAAAGAAAGGCATGATTTTGTCTTGACTTGTTTTATTAATCATAAAGTGTTGTAATAGCTTTATCGGAGGTTAGTTATAACGACTTTATGAAAATAAAGAAATGGTTTCATTATTAGATTTAAAATGGTAACTTGATTTTTGGGAAAAGGGAAGTAACTCGTTTTCAAATATTGAACTTCTTGTGGTGGAAAAACATAAGTGACTTGTTTATAAAAGGTAGGAGTACCTTGATCTAACGGTTAAGTACTTGGGTTTTAAATGGTATACTTGACATTGTGTTAAGAAATATTTATAGTAGCTTGAGTTGTGTGTAACTTTATGCTTGTAGTGATAGCTTACGTGTGCAAGTGTTGTATTTATGTGCTGGCGCCTCGTTGGAGGCGGCTATCCGTTGATTGATGGACATACCGACACGTTGGGTAGCCCAGGTGTGCGTCCATAAGGGGGGTTGTTATTGTTATTTGATTGGACATACTGACACGTTGGGTAGCCGGGTATGCTTCCGGTGAGTATTCTCTTGTTAGTTGTTTGGACATACCGACACGTTGGGTAGCCCACGGGTATGCTTCCACAAGATTGTTATCTTGGTATCTCCTTTGGGCATACCGACACGTTGGATGGTCCACGGTATGGGCCCACTAGGACGGTTCCAGGCCATGCTTATACCGAGGTGAGATCTTGGGCACGCGGCCTTTGTGCGGGTTAAACTCGGGTTGTATTTGAGTGATGATTTCACGGGCATGAGTCCTATCTTGATATGATCGCTTTTAAGTTGTGGTGTTGTAATTTGATTATCATACATGTCTCCGCTTTATATAGACTATTATGATTTCATTTACGATTTTTTCTGATTTCACATACTGGTACTGTTGTCGACCTCCTTCGGGGCTGCGTTCATGTCGCAGTTGAGGTACATAGCTGGTCGATCCACTCTCTTAGGATCGCTGTTCGGTTCCTGAAAGCTCCATATCTCGGAAGCTTGTCCTGTGGTACGGTTCCCTGAAGTAGTAGACTTTTGTATATTCAGGGGCATGGCGGGGCCCTGTCCCGTCATTTGGGTTTCAAATTCTTAAGTGCAGCCTTTGTTGTGGCGGGCTTGTAAGGATGTATCGCTCAAGTTTTATATTATGTACAAAAAGGTAACCGTTGGGTTAACCTGCTTTCTTATTTCACTGTTTTATATGTTTAAGTTTTTATTTCCGCTGGTTTTCTCTGATGTTGTATCACTAGGGTGCCCGGGGTAAGGCACCAGTCACGGGCCCGGGTTCGGGTCGTGACAATTGTCCCGTATATATCATTTTACGTTGATGGGCAACTGTTTCCCAAGATAAAACAACATCAAATTAATGAGCAAAGAAAATTCAAGTGTTTCTCAAGAAGAACCTTTTAGTGTGTGAAAGATATGCTAGAGAGGAAGAAGTTTAGAAAAATCTGAACTATACAAGAATGAGGTGTGTCTACAATTGAGCCAATGACCTCAATTTATAGTGTGTGTAAGATGACTTCTCATCTAGCCAACTAATGACAATCAAGACCATATAATGACACTAAATGAAAGGTTATAATTCAGCCAAATAATGACTGAATTAAGTGTCAAGTAATGGAGGATTATGCTCCAAAACCAGCTCAAAAGTCAGAAATTTTCGTCTTCCGTCGATCACACTGCCTCTGAAGCGCCGCAGCGCCTCCCATGGAATTCCCGTCTTTTGTCGACCACACTTCTGTCGACCAAACATGGAATAAGCTCTGCGGCATCGCTGAGTTGCGACCCTTGGGGTGATGGCGCCGCGACGTCACGACCCTTTTCTGACTCATTTCGATCTTATACTTCGTACACTTCTTCCTTCATTTACTAACGTGGAACACGTGTCATTTGGCTAATAATCGTCCATCATTTTATGTCTCAAACGTTTCACTTACGTACCAATATCTCTTTCACTAATGAAATTTATGATACTTGGCACTAGGGGTGTACACCGGTCCAAAACCGGATAGGAATCCGGATTTTTTCTGGACCGAGGACCGGAAAGTTCCGGTCCGGGTTTTGGACCGGTTGGACCTTTTTTTTAATGCAATTTTAATTATAATTTTTTAACAATGTATTCGTTTATTAATCTCATTAACAATGTGTTCGTGGAAAAGAAGTTACATTCAGTAACTTTTTTTGTTAAAATAAGAAGTAATGTTCCGCTTGTATGTGTTGATGTTGCTTATCTAAGATTTCGTGAATTAAATTCATGGGCCACTACATTTTTATTTACTACTAAAAGAATTCATATTTATATAAAGATGGTTGGCAAAAGATGGAGCTGGAAGTTTGATGATCTCGTGATTTCTAACAAACAGATAAAGGACATAAATTGTGTTTAGTATGAGTGTATGACTAACTTAAAGAAAACCAACAAATGTACTTGGTTCTTATACGAACTACTGAACTACTCATTAATTAAAGTTACACACCACATTTATATTTTCTATTTGGACATTCCTGAAGCATTGACATAAAATATAGGTAGGGAGAGAAGAATGTAAAGTAGTTGTAAATTGATGCAACTTTAAATGGTCATAACTCTGCGCTCGGACGTCAGTCTTGCCAATCAATTTCACTTTTCCCCCAAATCGGATACTAATTTTCCCTTTTATTCGATAAATATCTCGCGATATACAATAGATTTCAACGTCCAAATTTTGTGGTAATGTGTCCGAGAATGTCAATTTCAGTATTGAAAATTCAATTTTAAAAAAAAAATAAAAAAATCAGTCGGGCCCCGTTGGAACCGGTCCATTCCAGTCCGGACCAGATAATTCCGGTTTTTATCCTACCCGAACCAGAAAATCGAAATCCTACATTTTAAAGGACCGGGGACTGGATCGGAATCCACCGGTCCGGTCAGGGAATGTACACCCCTACTTGGCACTATGTGTGCACGTGTGTGAAAAAGACATTTTCGACGTGCGAGGCCTCAATTGTTCGAGTCATAAATAATGGGTTAAACTTAATTCCACATTTAGTAAATTTCCAACAATCTCCTCTTGAAAGAGATTTTGACGCACGCACATGATGTCTTTCTAGCAATCTTTCAGCGGATCGATGTTGCATCTGGATAGGTAGTCGTAGCTTTGAACATTCCATATTAGAATACCATCGGACTTACTTACTGCGCGGTGAATGCGATGTCTTTAACCGTCAGTGTTTTGTGTAAGCCAATACAATGGCACCAACACAACAACTTTCCTTACTCTGTTCTTCTTAATATTTTATTCATTGTGGACATGGACACACTTGGATTCTTAAGTGCGTCCATTTGAGGCGGTCAATCCTCGCACTTAAATAGGTGGTCTCCTATATGGTATCCTGCTATACCCCCACTTCATAAGTGTTAAGCACTATTAAAATTTTTCCCAAACCTAACCTCAACCGATGAGGATCATGAAAGGTTTTAAAAACTTAACCTTTACCTATGGTGCAGTAGCACTTAATGTCTATCACGTGAACGGCCTTGGATTCATGTTTCTATGCAGAAATCATTATCTGAAGTGCTCTTGCTTCCACCGAAGCGCTCAACTGAACCTTTACAATTTAATTTTTCCATTGAACCAAATTCCTGGGATCTTCAGTCAATATGGTTGGGTATCCACCGTATCAGTTCTTATTGTTTGGATTTTAAGCCAATTCTCCTAGACCGGCAGAACTCTTGATCTTCGGGTAGTCCCTTAATTAAAGAGTCCATTATATCATTTGATTTAGTAATCAAGGATGTGTCACCCGATCAACTGCCATACGGTCTTATGTCTGCGACAGATATGTCCAGACGTCGTCATCCGTGCCCTTACAGTGTATAACTGACGTAGGCACGAGTTACTCCCAATAAGGGACATCCTCTAAGAGGTTGTGAAGTTACTCAACTTCTCATCAAGCTTTGTACAAAGTGATAAGCCCGATTCCATCATGAATCGGTCGATGCAAGTTTTGCTTAGAGGATTTTCCTAAGACACACCATGCACGTCTACTTGTGGCTTTGGTGTTCTTCAGGTCTGATGTCCAGTTTGCATCACTGTGTTCTCCTAGAATCGCTGGACATCCAGAATACCATAATTCATAGATGAGCGAATAATTCAGATGTCGTCACATCCGATTTAATGCCTTCTATCGATTATTTCTAGTGAATCTTAGTTCAACTGATCTACTTTGTGAATTGATACCAAGTCATTTGTAGTGTGTAAAATACATTGAACTACATGTGTCTCGTGCATATCACTCCTGGTATATGAGTCCACCATGATTCCAATCACTTCTCATGATTCATATCCATTGGTGACTTCAACGAGACTGTCAAGACACATCACATGTGAGTTTGGAATTAGACCAGTCAGTTAGATGTCTTAGAAATCACAATTCCTAAGATGTCATCTAGAATATTCATATCATTCATATTGAAACATTGTTTTAACATACTCTTAGTCTCTAGGATCCACCCAGGACTTCTCATTGTGATCAACCTGTCGTCTACGTAAAGGCATATCATGACGAACGAGCCAAGATTACCTTTCATGTAGCACATTTGTCACACTCATGAATGGAGAAACCCTTCGACAGTAGAGTACTATCAAGGTTTTTGTACCATTACTTTGGGAAATGTTTCATCCCGCACAGAGATTAGACAAGTTGACAAACTTTCTTCTCTTTCCTGGAACCACATACCCATCGGGTTGTTCCGTATTACTTTCTTCTTCCACTTTTGGACTATTGGTTTTCCCACTGTTGACTTTCTAAATTCAGAGTCAATCTTTCTGCAGTCAAATTCATTGTTTCTATTTTATCTAAACATTCTAGGACCAAAATGTAAACATCTCAGGGACCACAAAGGAAGCTCAGGAAGAAGCCCAACAGTCCATCAAATCAACTCTCCGATTAGGAAGACTGTCTTAACATCCATGTCACGCAAGACTGCATTAGCTCTAGATATTAAACTATTCTCAGAGGAGCACATGCCCAAGTACCCGAGGGCTTATACTCGTCAATAGATCCATCTACTTTGTACTCACTTTGAGTATCCACTTTTACAACCTAAATGTTCTTTTCCCCGGAGGAAGGTCAACCATCATACAAGTATGGTTCTATCTGATGGAGTCTATTTCTCTATTTTTAGCTTCTTTCCAAAGTAGTGCTTTTGGAGATGACAATTCTTTCTCAATTGTCTATGGTTCATTCTCAACCATATAAGCTAGAAGGCCTGGAACAAGTCTTTTTACCCCCTTTTTGCTCTGTCTCGGTTAAACATCTAGAATCTCTGGGTTCTGTAGATTTGGAACATTAAGTTCCGGATAGTCAGCAACGTCTGAGTCCTGTAGATCTGGAACATCTAGTTCCGTAAAATCAGGCACTCGTGGGTTCTTGTTAACCTTGAGGATTACTTATTTTTCCTTTTTAAAGAGAGTTATCTTCAAAGAATTCAATTCTTTGATCCAAGATGCCATAAGCACTACTGTTATTTGCAGATCCAGTGGATATGCAATGTACAATCTTAGGTCCAACTTGACATGTTTCGGTAATTCAACCTCTACCAAGTCACCCCATATCACAATATTTGTAGATGGGGTTCTTTCCATTTTTCACATGGAGGGTTATCCTTATGCGAAGTTCTATGAGAATCGCATTAGCGGTAAGGATCACCTTGCCCTCCATATCTTGGATGTACGGATCTGCGCTTGGTTAACACCGTCAGACTAAGGTGAGTAAGGAGCAGTCATTTGATAAATGATGCTTCACATTCTCCCCCTCTACCCCTACGAATTCCTCATTCCGTAGGTTTTTCAACTTTTGCTTTGTAGCGTTCATCCGCTTCAACAACTTCATCTTTGTTGTTCAACCAAACAAAGGAACCAATACATTATACCATCGTCAATGAAGGTCACAACGTGCTTGTCACGACCCGACCTCGGATCCGTGACTGGTGCCTTACCCCGGGCACCCTTGTGATACAACATCAGAGAAAACCAGCGAAAATAAACTCACAAACAAGAACCATATAAGATAAAATAGGTTAGCCCAAGACTGGCTACCTTTCCGTAACACAAATAAAACAGAACTGAACAGTTACATCCTTACATCCCAACTCATAGCGTGATTCTGAGCCTCTAAGGTATAAACACTATGACGGGACAGGGCCCCGCCATACCCCGTGAATGTACAAAAGTCTACAACCTCAGGGAACCGTACCAAAAGACGAGGCCTCCGGAGAAATGGAGTCTTCCGAGAACCGAACAGTGATCCTAAGAGTGCGGATCAGCAAGCTATGAACCTCAACCTGCGGCATGAACGCCCGAAAGAGTCGATCTGGCGTGTACCAAATATGTAAAGCGGAAAATCGTAGTAATATCATAAGTCCAAAATACATCAAGTTATAGATAAAAATCAAATTAGGTTGCCGTGCCTTACTAACAATGAGAGTAACAAGTATAAGTATAATCTCGCATAAAAATAGGAGGCTCATGATCAAAACATGATCTCTCGCCCGTAGTATCATTAAGCAATCCTACTCGCTGAATTTGTTTCACCCGTGGATCTTGTGGATCCGCATAAGGCCATCCGCTCGCGTGAGACTATTTCACCCGCATGGGACTATTTCACCCGCATGGATCCTGTGGACCCGCATGAGACTATTTCACCCGCATGGGACTATTTCACCCGCATGGACCCAATGGGCCCGCATGAGTACAAGCACCGCACTCGCATCATGGGTAGCAAATCCATGGAATACGCAGTAATAACAATGATAATACATAAATCAGCACAACCGGCTAGTATACATAACATAAGAGCTACCGGCTTATCAGAATACTCAGTGATAACAATAATAATACATAAATCAGCACAACCGGCTAGTATACATAACATAAGCGCTACCGGCTTATCATAACATAAACAAGATAAGAAATCTTCTAACTTCTTATGAACTTTATTAATATAAATCCTCTCATTTTAGCTCATTAAGGCACTACATGTCTTTTTAAGAGAAATCCGGAAATTCAACCCAAGTATCACATACCGTAAACCTTTTTCGAAATGACTCCTTTTTATATAAAACTTCCAAGATACTAATATCCATAGTATCATGTCACAACCACTTTCAAAACAAGTCACAATTTTTCATTTAGAAAATATCCCAAGCTTCTAAATCAAGTGATTTCATTTCTTTTAAAACCTTAGGTCATTTATGCCTTAAAACAATTTACCTTCCACAAATTCAACTCATTTTCCCTTTGCTTATTTTATGTAAAGTAAACCCTTCTTTATTTACCTTTTTCCCAAACTAATATAACCAACTTCCCATAAAGCCGTTATATTAACTTTTTACGTTAGTCAAACACATTTCCCTATGTCCAAGGGACTTATACCTTTAAAACGAAACAAGTATCATATACTTCAAAACAAGTGAAAATTATCAAATCTTGTACGTATACCGTACTACATAGATACAACTACTCATGCTCAAGAGATAGGAAAGCTCTACATACCTCTTCGGTCAATCCACTTGTTAATTCCAACTATTGCACGTAATGCGTCAACCTATAATGACCATAATACGTTTATTAACTTCTAGTTTCAAAGTAGAATATTTCCAAGTTCAAGGTTACTAATTCCTATGGAAAATTGGGCAGCATTTCCTTTGTTTCTACTCACTTTGCCACCTTTTCAAAGGCCGATATTTAACACTCAAACGCCACATTTAAGGCCCAACATCCAAACCAACACAAAGGGGATTACTTTAGGTGTGTAAAATTCTGCCCCATAAGTTATAACAATTAATCTTAACAAGTTTAAGGTAATTTTTAGGCTACAACATGCTCACATAACCTCTTTAGCCAAATCCTTCATACCCAAACCACATTTCTTGCATGCAATGACTCTAAGAGCATTATTTACTACCACAAGTTCTTTCTTCTTAATATGCAACACTAAAACTAATTATAAAGAAAGAAATGTTACCTCTAGAGCTTTAGCCAAAACTATTCCAACAATTTTGCTAGCCTCCTTTTCAAGAACACCACCACAATAACCTCCACAAGCTTGCAAATAACTTTCCTTCTTATCACACTTTTCAGATTTTCCTTAAGCTTGGAGTTTCTCTTGATTTTCTAGAGAGAAGGGAGAGTTTTTTAGCTTAGAGAGAGAGAGAGATGAAAGATGACCAAGTCTTCAAGACTTGGTCAATATAAGGCATGCAACATTTTAGATGGGGGGACACTTGTCACCCACCCATGACCTCTTTTAAAACAAAGCGGTCAGAAATTTCCACTAACCTCGCAGAACCGCCTCGGCGCGCCCTGCGATGGCCGCGGCGCTGAAACTCCTGCCACCTCGGATATTCCGGCCTGCGGCCGATTTCCGCGCGCGGCCATAATCACCCGCCTTGGCGCGGCCACGCCTCCGGCGCGCGAGGCCACGACGAGATTTTCATCAACCTACCTAAGTCTTAACTCCTTTCGTATGGCCCCATACGCACGGCCTGAACTACGGGGTATAACAGTGCTTGTCTCCCTCATCTATCTATACTAGCTTCAAATCACCTACGTAGGTGTGACTAAGTTATAGAGGAGCGGTGCTTTTTTCACTATTCCTTTGATGGAATGGAAAGGTGATTTTGCCTCTTCGCCTATCTCAAATTCATTTTGAGGATTTATGTCGACAGAAGGCAACAATCTCAACTTTAGATGGCTTTTGAATGATTTTCTATTTAACGCGTCTTAATCTATGATGACATAGATGCACGAATTACAAATATATCATCCATTTGGCTACAGTCTTACTGTACCACTCTTAGTTATTATAGACCTGTTGGACTAGACTCAAACTATTTTGACCAACATCGTCCTTGAAACCAAGTTTGGGACATGTATCACCTCTTATTAGAGTGATCCCATTTCGTGAAGTCCTTTTGAGGACAACCTCTTCAACTCCTTTTACTTTGGAGGTGGCGTTGCTTCACATGAACAACCTCTTGCCCGTGGTTAGGGCGTAACCTGATCATAAATGATCTAGATGCTCTGGCCCACTCCAGTTGCCTTGACAGACTGAGTGTCTATCTTTTTTCTACCTTTCTTTTGGCCTTCAGATCATTTAAGATCTGGAAACTTCTGGCCCACTCCAGTCGCCCGTAGGCTTTGTATGACTGAGTGTCCAATACTATCCTGTCAAAAGACGGATCTTCTGTCGAAAATGATGACAGGTTTGTCTCTAGTCCTATAGTTCTTGTCTTTAGTCCTCTAGTCCTCTTCCCTTGCTTAGGATTGTCCATAAATCCAGTTTATTACAATCTAAGTCCATATCTTTTAGACGGGAAGGAAAACGAGATTAAACTTCTGATTGTAAGGCGTAAGGAATACATGGAAACCACTTTCATATTTATAGCCTTACTTTATTCTTGTTAATCAGTCATCTTTTAATCTCATTATTAACAAGGAAGAACAATTAACTCATACCTTTGGAATATGGCCCACGTCAGTGACGTGTTCAAATTCTCCTTTCCATGAGATGTAGGCTTTCTGCTACAAGATGGAACATCATCTTCAACCTTCTCCTCATGTCCCAGTTGACATCCTCAACCTCTTATGGATGCTTGTTTCCACCATTCTCGGGAGCTGTGACAACAAGTCTTCCTTGATCCTTAACCTTGCCAACATGACTATTAACAATATATTCAAGTTCAGGATCAGCAATATAGATCTCCCCTTTGACGAAAACAGATCTGTAACCATCGTCAAAGAGAGACCCAAAACAAGGACCAGATTTGTTGACAGAGACTGTCTTTGAACTGTTTATAGAACTGTCAACAGAACTAGTTTCAATAAGAAAACCACAGCCAGATCTGGAATCATATCTACTGGTATACATCTTCTAGCACTAGTACATATAATATCTTAAGATTGTGAGTTACACAATAGATGTAAGAAAATAGTATACAACAACTACTAGTGCTTAGAAAGGATAAACAATTACAATACAACATGCTTGAATCCTAACATGAGTTGTGACAACAACAATGAGTTTTGTGGTCTTGATCTTCTGTTTTGACTCCATCTTGGATCTTCTGTCTTTGGTTCTTCGTTTCAATTGCCATAAGCTCATTGATATTGATAACCTGAAACCAAGAGACACTAAATCTCTACGTGTTACAACTGTGTTGAGTCGAGTGTTAACACTCTATCCTTAAGATATTATTGCCCCGTATATATCCTTTTACGTTGATGGACAACTGTCTCCCAAGATAAAACAACATCAAACAAATGAGCAAAGGAAACTCAAGTGTTTCTCAAGAAAAATCTTTGAGTGTGTGAAAGATATGCTAGAGAGAAAGAAGTTCAGATAAATCTGAACTATACAAGAATGAGGTGTGTCTACAATTGAGCCAAGGGCCTCAATTTATAGTGTGTGTAAGATGAATTCTCATCTAGCCAACTAATGACAATCATGACCATGTAATGACACTAAATGAGAGGTTATAATTCAGCCAAATAATGGTTGAATTCAAGTGCCAAGTAATGGAGGATTAATGCTCTAAAACTAGTCCAAAAGTCAGAAATTCCGGTCTTCCGTCAATCACACTGTCTCCGAAGCTCCGCGGCGCCTGAGCTCTAGTGACCAAACATGGAATTAGCGTCGCGGCCCTACCCTTGGGGCGCCGCTGAGCCACAGCGCCCCGGCTCTACGGCGGCGTCACGACCCTTTTCCGACTCATTTTGATCTTACACTTCGTACACTTCTTCCTTCATTTACCAACGTGGAACACGTGTCATTTGACTAATAACCGTCCATCATTCTATGTCTCAAACGTTTCACTTAAGTATCAATATCTCTTTCACTAATGAAATTTACGATACTTGGCACACATGCAGTGAAAACGACGTTTCCGACGTGCGAGACCTCAATTGTTCGAGTCATAAATAATGAGTTAAATTTAATTCAACATTAAGTAAATTTCCAACAATGAGATGGTACATAAGTTTATGCTGTTTTTTTTCCAGACGCTTACAATTATATCTAAGGTACACAAATAGACAAACAAGATTAGTGAAGATATTAAGACTAAACTTTTGATTCTATCTAGGGATGGCAAATAGGCGGGTTAGGGCGGGAAAAACTTTGACATTTTCAGATTTTGACCTGCCCTACCTTGCCCCGTTTAGCTTTGTCTAAAAAAATGACTTGCCCTGCCCCACTAAGCCCTACCCTGCCCCGCCCCGTTTGTTCAACAAATTAGTTGTCTTCCTAATGCAGCCATCCATAGTTTACAATTTTTATGAGCAATCAATCATCAAACACACAGATCTTTCAAAAAATTATAGATGCAGAGCAGGACATTGTTTTTGATAACCTTAAGCTGTTATTTGAAGATGTGCATAACAAATTACAAATTGTGAAGTGGCTGGAGACTCCATCAATTGATCAAAATCGGATCGATATTCCCTCTTTACTGGCCTAGCCTGTTGCATGAACAACGTCCAGCAATTCATCAGACATATTTACAGTAAAAAGACTACACGACTACAGTAATCGATATTGGTTTAATTTATACGTATACGCTGCCACTTAGAAATTAGAAAATAAATATTATGAAAACCCACCATCTGTCCTGCCCCATTTCAATTTTTAACAAAATTAATTTTGACTTGCCCCGCACTGTCCTATCCCGTTAATAGCTTGGCTTGCCCCATTAAGAGTTTGTCCTGCCCCGCCCTGCCCCAATTGTCATCCCTAATTTTATCTAATGAAGAACATTATTAAATCATTTTGTCCTGCTTCTAATTCCTTTAGTTTTGACTTTTGAGAAGAGTTCATTTCAAGAATTGATTTCAGCTTTCCGGTGTCTTTGTACGTTGGTGAGCTAAAGAACACAAGAAGAAGAGTCGATGAGGCGAGTGTTGTCGAATAGAAAATCCTAATGGAAAAAGTATGAGAAAACTTATAAACGTGAGATGTTAGAAGGTGCAAAATTAAAACCAAAGTTGCTACAATTGCTTAAGCAGCTGATGTCGGTATTGAAAACTCCCTTAATTTATCGATTTATTCCGGGGCACAAACTCTTTGTACTACGAAGATTATAGAAACTTTCTTATACTGCTGAAATTCACTGTGCAATCACCAGGGTATTGCACTTGGAAACCAAAATGCTAAAATATCTTGAAATTGTCTCCAAAACCTACAGAGATGTAGTAATTAATAGAGGCACAATATTTTATTAAATCTCTGTGAATGAAGAGCTGAAGTTGTCTCACAAAACAGATTTTTTTGGTGGTTTTAGAACTTTTTTAATTAGTTGGGATGCTACTTGTCATTGTCTAACTTATTTAATTAGTTGGGATGCTACTTGTCATTGTCTAATTGGCTCTTTTGCCACATCACCGCGAGTGAGCTACACAAAGGTACAACGACCCGAGCGACCAGACTTAACATAAATGTAGTCACTGAAGCCATTCTAAAAAGGGAATTATTTTTGTGACTAACTGAGTTTTTTTGTGTCCAATAAGCATAATTTTTGTAGATCAAAGTGTTCAATAGGTATAAGCTTTGGTATATGTGCTAAATGAAAGAACCGGACAAGTTTATGGGGTGCATATGTATTCGGCCAAAAGTAAACTACTCTTTCCTTCAACTATTTCAGGTTTCAGTAGTATATTGAGAAACATACTTGGAACCCAAATTCATTTTTGGGAAAAGAGGCATATTTGCCCTCCAACTTTGAGAAAAGGGGTATATTTGCCCTCCGTTAAAGTTGGGGGACAAATATACCCCATCTGTTAATAAACTTCCACCATGTGCCCCTTTTTCCATAACCTTAACTGTGGCGCACAGGTGGCGTCCACGTGGATTCCACCTGTGCGCCACATGGATGACCCGACCCGTAACCCGACCCGTAAATCCAAATAGCAGGGGGTAAATGACTAATCGTATAGAGCAACTGTGTAGATAGAATGTAGAGTTAACAAACCCTCAAAAATCGTAATTCCCAGAACACAAAAGAATCACTCATAATTTCAGTTTTAAATTATAACAAAAAAATTTAAAGATGATCCTCCATCCTCAAATATTCTCCAATATCAGCCTGATGAAGCACAACAATCCCATTGGGATCCATTTTCCTACAATCTTGACTAGTCTTCGCTGCAACCCCAAATCCCAACGCCACATCCGATAGGGAAAACACAACCACCCCATCATGTTTACTAATACTCTCAGTTATCCTTCCAACCCCACCTTATTCCCATACAAAAAACTCATCTCAGATGTGGGTTTTAACCACACTTTATGCTTTGAATGTGCTGCTAATAGTTATCTCTCTTTATGTTTGTGGCTCGTTTTACGAGGGATTCTGATACGTAGTAAACTCTATTTCTCTGGAGACGAAAGCAGTAACGACCAAGAGTGTTGTCGGGAGATGGGTTTTCGACTATGTTTTTGAGGTTGTTTCCAACAAATTTGTGTAGCTTTTCGAATACTTGTGTCGTTTCTTGCTCATCTAGTGGTCTCATTTTTGAATACTTGTGTCGTTTCTTGCTCAGATGTGGCTTTTAATTAGCTTCGGGTCGGGTTACGAGTCGGGTCATTCATGTGGCACACAGGTGGAATCCACGTGGACGCCACCTGTGCGCCACAGTTAAGGTTATGAAAAAAGGGGCACATGGTGGAAGTTTATTAACAGATGAGGTATATTTGTCCCCCAACTTTGACGGAGGGCAAATATGCCCCTTTTCTCAAAGTTGGAGGGCAAATATGCCCCTTTTCTCAAAGTTGGAGGGCAAATATGCCCCTTTTCCCTTCATTTTTTAACAAGGATATCGTTTAGGCCAGCTTGTGCCAGGTACCTACTATCTCCCACCACATGCGCCACGTAACTGTGCCCAACAAGGTGTTAAACATATGAAAGAAATCACGAAGCGGACAGAAAATGACTGTAAAAATGTACAACAGAGATGGAATCATTAAGTTATACTGTAGTTCTTTCACTTAAAAATCCGTATTATACAAAAATCAGAAGCATAGGCATTGCTTCAAATTCTATCACTGCAACCTTTGTCTCTTGTCTAGGTGGACAATATAGTTACAATTTGCACCTGGAGATACCAACTTCTGATATCCTAAATAAGGTGACAACATTTGTGATGATGCACAAGACATCTCAAAGTAAGGTTGAGAATTCACAAAATGTGTAGAATTTGGAGCAGCATTTTGAGTGACTATACCACCTTCAAAACCTTTAATTGAAACCGGCGGAATATGTAACGCCTTGAAATGAGGCGGATTAAGCCATCTAGGAAGCGGGCCCACTACAAGCAGTGTTTGCAGAAGCAGGCCCGCTTCAAAAACAGCTTGCAGGAATTTGCCTTGTTGAGGCAATGTCTTTCCCTTGACAAGACTGTCGATAACCAACGAGGCTTGATCAAGTTTTGGTACTTCTTGAGGTACGAAAGACGGAATAATGCTATTATTGACGAGGGGCGGGTTCACGAATCCCAATGCATTTGAATCAGCGACATTGATAACATTGGAAAGGTAAGGAGATGAGACAACATCCAAAAAAGACTCGACCGGGGATGATAAATTATGTGAATGGTGATTGTATGTGAAAGGGAGAATATCGCACTTAAACTATGGAATAAATAAATAAATAAAATCAGCAAAGAAGAACAGAGGTAAACTTTAAAGACAGTAAGGAATGTTCCCAAAATGTTACGTAACATGAACCGAACATTAACAAAAACAGAACTAAAAGCGAGTTTAAGATGCGTGAAATAAATCAAGAACACCAAAGATTGTTTTTCATAAGTTATATAATTGTATATAACTTATAGTGGTCTCATGACCAAAAATTTATTGTATAAAAATTATACAATCTTACAAATCCCTTGAGAATGAATAGTAATCCGTAAAACAAAGGGATTAAAGAAGTTAAATCCTAACTTCTAAGCTGAAAAATCTATCTAAAATAGAAGTGAAAAACACTATTACAATTGCTTTGAGTTGAAAGAACAAGTATGGATCTAAGAAAGCAATTCGTAATTTTGAACAAGTGTAATCACAAAAACAGGCTGCTCGATCCAGCTGTTTTGAGGCAATATTTGAGACGTCTCAGATCTGAATTTACTTCTGCAAAAACTGGATAATTAAACCTTGGAGTGAACCCTCTATTTATAGTGGAGAGTCCACCCGAGAGGCTCCTTGAATCTCGGTGGAGGTTGAGCAGAATAAATTTAGTTGGGTGAGTCTTCAGCCTTAAAATTCTCAACTGTTTTGACTTTGTCTTCCAGTGAATGCTCCTTCCGTTATGCACTCTCTTTGGACTTGGTCTTGTCAAGTACTATCGTGTTTTCCCTTAGCTCCTAACCCAGCCAAATATTCACGTGATAAAATCTTCTCAGCTTCAGAATCTGCTCCGTGAAGATAGGCAAAACTTATGCCAGAAATGTCCTCCCAGATGTCACGACATTTGGGATGACATTTTCCTGTTTTTACTTTAACACCAAAAAGAGACATGTTACGTAAAATGTTAGGACACAGAACCTAACACTAACAATCTCCCCCTTTTTGCCTTTCTTCACAAAACCAAATAGTTCACTGATTTTATCACTGGCAAATCTCTCAACCTTTAACCTGAAACAGTTATAAAGCACGATATATACATTATGTGCCAGTGAGTTACTCGAATCAGAGTATGATGCAAAATGCGAGTATACAACTAAAAGATTAATGCACTGAAACCATCAATATACACATAAACAGTATAGAATAAACAACAATATATAAACAGAATTAAAATGTCTCAAATTGTCAACCCAAATAATTACAGTCCACAAATAAAAGTATTTAACAACTGCTACTTAGCAGCCTAAACACAGCAACACAACTTCAGAGCTATTTCATTTCTAGATGTCTTCTGGTTTCATCTCCTGCGTGATCAAGATCCTCCGTTCGAGCATTCACTTTGTCGATCGCTCCGGACTGCACTCATCTCCCCCTTTTTGGGAAGAAAGCAAAAATAGGTAACGTTCCCTAGCTTCCACCAGGGCTACCCGTACCTGGTCCACTCCTGCGATCTGGGCATTGAGCTTTGCAATCTCTTGCACCAGCCAAGCAGTTGTTAAGGACGACTGTGAGATGTTACCGGAGATGTCTGGGACATTTCTGGTAACATTAGCACTTCCAGCTGTATTCGTCCATGGAAGATCAATGACTCTGCTCTTGCTCTTCAGGATCGTCTGATTAACGACGTATACTTCAGGTTCTTTCCAGATCAGATCCTGTTTAGGGGCTTGGAATCCCTGAGAGGTTAGTACCTTAAAGATCAATGAGGGAAAGGGAAGGATGATACCTGTGTCCTTTTCTGCCATATTTACAATCTGTTGAAAGATTGTTTTTCCTATATCAATACTTAAACCTTTTCCTATTTTGTATAGGAACAATGCTTGTTCAATTGTTACAATTGATTTGTTCAAAGAACACAACCAATTGTGTATCATTAACTTGTGCAAAACAGCAAATAAGCGATGAGTCCGGATGTTGGACACCTTGAAACCCATTTCTTCACCACTCCACCGTGAGATATGAAATCACTTCATCCCTATCATTTATCACTTCCCGCTCGCCTCTCATCATCATTCACTCTATTTAAACATTGGTTAATTGTAGTTGGTGTGAAGTCATAAAATTTGTTATAGAGAAACACTTTCCCAAAGTTTTTCGACTTGGGTTTCTCTATTTTGCTTGTTAGATTTGCATAAAATAACTTCACTACCTTGTCTACATAAGGACATTTGTTATTTACCGAGTCTAGTAGATTTCTTGAAGTGAAGAAATCCACCAGACCGTGGCTACTACAAGATGCAATGTCCAATACCTTCTCGGTTCGAATGGCTCGACCGTTGAACCAAGACCAATGTTTTGAGTGATTGGCTGTTAAAAACTCGGAAGAGAAAGGGGTTACCTCAGATGCAGATTCAGAACTGCTGCTTGTTAGACCCCGGATACTGGAATCTGAAGATGATTCAGAAGATGTCATAACATTTTCTGTGACATCTTGAGGGGTTGATGATGATTTTGTTTCCAAGTCGACGATTTCTTGAAATAAAACTTCTTCAGAGGGGTGTCGTCTGGAATCTCATCTTCCTCACTGGATTCTATCAGATTTGCGAAGGAAGGTGAAGCAGGTGATTCCGGTTGGGACTCACCCGAAAGGGTCTTTTCTGAATCAGCATAACTGGAGCTTGTAGAGGGAGGAGTCGCTGACTTATTCCTTTTGATGGGAGATTCACCACTGCCAAAGGCTTTCTCAAAGTTTCGGACCGATCTCCGAGTGGGAAAGGCTGCTTGATTTGTCCTCTTTGGGAGGACGGAAACATCTGGGGTTTCCTCTAAGTTGATAGGATTGTTTGTCTCCCCTGGATAGGCGATTTCCAGAGGTTCTTGAACGATACTTACCACCAAATCTGTGCACAATGGTGGACTTGTGCTCATTGGAGAATGTTCTGGGACTGGTGGTGACATTTTCGGTGACATGGGTGAGACATCCATTGGAGAGAAAGTGGAAGGAGAGAAGGAGAGGTTAGGGTTTTCAGATGTTACGGGAATGGGAGTAGTTTGTGAGGTTGGTGACTTGAAAGAGGGATTCATCGTGGGTGTTGTTAACTTCGTTCCCGCCCCCTTTTTTTTTTTTTTTTTTTTTCGTTTTTCTTTGGAAGTGAGAATTAGTAATTAGTGAATGATTATTTATACACTTGGCAAAAAAAAACTATCTACATAAGTGTTTAAATTCTATACAAAGACTAGTTCCTAAGGTTTAGAGGTTGTTTCAAAATAGACATCAAAACCAAGAGAAATTTTTCAACAAAAAACAACTCAACATTAATCGACACACGTCTTTTGTAAAATGGAAATCGAGTGTTATCGAAATGTTTAGCACATTTTGTGTAACACGGAAGTCATTTTCTCATAGGAACAGCAGTTTCGGCAACTAAACAAGACACTTCATAGAGTTTTGTCTCTAAATTGGTGGAACAATGTATATTGAGTCCACATAGATAAGATCTTGTGTCTATCATGATATAAAATATAAGTATGTTGATACTCCTATAGAATAGGAACGGTATCAATTTTGTGTATGTTGATACTCCTATAGAATAGGAACGGTATCAATTTTGTGGGTTTTATGACATTTTACAATTGCCGAGGAATTTAAGGCTTTGCCTTATTTTTTGATACTCCCTTTTTATGATTTTTGTATCATCGCAGAGAACGGTATCATTTTAAAAGGTGTTCCTTTGAGAAGTCATGACCCGTTAGAAATACAAAACAACTTTAACATTTACCGACAAGAAGCAGTTCCAGATTTTACACTGGATGAATGTTACCATAAATGTCAGGGACATTTCGGATAACACACTCCAGCAGTGTCAATTTTTATATTGAACAGAGACCGAGAGAGTTTTTCAAGTTTGAAAACCTCTCATGATCTAAAGCTTTGTAAAAATATCACCTAGTTGATGAGAAGTGTCAATATAATCGATTCTAACTAGTTTGTTTTCAACCAAGTCTCAAGAAAGTGATGTCTTATATCTATATGTTTTGTGCAGAGTCTGGACGGATTTTTAGAAATATTGATGGCACTTATATTATCACAGTACAAAACTAAGATATTTTTTGAAACACCATAGTCGTCTAACATGTGTCTTAGCCATATTAATTGAGAGCAACAACTCCCCGCTGCTACATATTCAGATTCAGCAGTTGAGAGTGAGACACAATTTTGTTTACGACTGTACCAGGAAACTAAGTTATTGCCAAGGTAAAAACATCCTCCACTAGTACTTTTTCTATCTTCCACATCCCCAGCCCAATCCGAGTCACTATATCCTATTAGATTAGGATTAGTGTCTTTGGAATACCAAATTCCCAACTCACACGTGTCGTGACATATCTTATGACACGCTTGACAAAGATTTAAGTGAGAAATTTTAGGCATGCTTGGAATCGTGCACACACACAAACACTAAACATAAGATCCGGACGACTCGCGGTGAGATACAAAAGACTACCTATCATAGATCCGTATAAAGTTGGGTCAACATTCTCCCAACATCATCTTTGGATATAGTCCGGGTTGATCCCATCGAGTCTTCATGTGTTTGGCGTTCTCAATCCAAACTTCTTAACCAGTTCTTGGCATATTTGCTTTGTGAGATGAAGATACCCTCTCATTTTGTTTTATCCGTAAGTTTCAAGAAAAGGTTAGTTCCTATCATGCTCATTTCGAATGTTGAGGACATAGCTTCGACAAAAGTCTTAAGATGAGACATTGACGTCGAACCAAAAACTATGTCATCTACATAGATTTGAGCAATAACCATATCTGATCCATGGTGTTTTATAAATAAAGTACAATTAGCTACACCACGTTGGAAACCAAATTCAAGAAGGAATTGAGTTAAACGACCATACCATGCACGTGGAGCTTGTTTTAGTCCATACAAGGCCTTTTTAACTCGTATACATGTTGTGGATGGTGAGGATCTTCAAATCCTTTGGGTTGTTCAACATATACCTCCTTATCAATATATCCGCTCAAAAGGCACCTTTCACATCCATTTGGTGAAGAGTTATCTTTAAACAACAAGCTATGGCAAGTAATAATCTAATTGATTCAATTCTAGCTCTTTGGAGCAAAGGTTTCATCATAGTCGATACCTTCGACTTGAGAGTATCCTTGAGCCACTAGTCTAGCTTTATTTCTAATAACAGTTCCAGATTCGTCAGATTTATTCTTAAAGACCCATTTAGTTCCTATTACATTAGTCTCATCGAGCGAGGAACTAGATCCCAAACCTCATTTCTCGTGAACTGTTTCTAGTTCTTCTTGCATGGCTTTTATCCACCAACTGCCTTTTTAGTGCTTCATTAATGTTTTTAGGTTCCAAAGTAGAAACATAGCACGATTGACTTACCTTGTGATGTATGGTGGACATACACGCATACTTCACCATGTCTCGGTAATTTTTTGGCTCTTTTCTCCTTGTTTTTATTCCTTGAATACTTCTCCTATTACATTCGCTGGGATGGTTTCTTCGATTACGGATGAGGATCCTGCATCGAATCATGAAGTTCGATTTAATCCTCATCGATGTTCTCATCTTGATTCACGGTGTTCTGCAGATGTTGTAACATTTGGTGTAACATCTGCATTTTCTGTGGTCTGCCCCTCCTGTATTGTTACGACAGCATCTGTTACTGGTGTATTTCCTGCATAATCTGCATTATCATCAAAAACAATGTTATGATTCTTGTGCAGATTTGGTTCAAGATTGTACACTCGGTAGCACGACTATTTTGAGAATAGCCTATGAAAATTCCCTTATCACTCTTAGAGTCAAACTTTGCTCGATTATCTCTATCATTTAGAACATAGCATACACACCCAAAAACATGAAAGTAACGTAGATTTGGTTTCTTTCCATTCAAGATCTCATAGGGTGTCATTTTTGTTCCTGGTCTAAGATAGACTCTATTAGAGATGTGACTTGCAGTGTTTAGAGCTTCTGCCCAAAAACGTTTTGTGATTTTTAGAACTTAGCATGACTCTAGCCATTTCTTGTAGGGTTCTATTCTTCCTCTCTCGCTACACCATTTTGTTGGGGTTTTGGGAGCAGAAAATTCATGAAAATACCTTTTTCTCACAAAATGTAGAAAATTGATTATTTTCAAACTCCTTTCCATGATCAGATCTTATCCGAAAAATAGAGGAATGATATAGATTTCTAATTCTAGAGTACAATATTCTAAACATGTCAAACGTTTGAGACTTTTCTTTCAAAAAGAATATCCAAGAGTATCTTGAAAAGTCATCTACAATCACAAAGGAGTACCACGCCTCCTAGGCTATCTACCTCGATTGGACCCATAAGATCCATATGTAAAAGTTGAAAGCAATGAGACGTACCTGAGAATTGTCCATCAATCTGAACAACTTTGTGAGGGACACGGGTTTGCTTACCTTTGAGACAATCTTCACACACCACGGTTTCACTCATAGGACTTAGTTTAGGAATGCCTTTTACCGCCTCGTAAGATATCAATTTTCTAAGGTTGTGGTAATTGACATGTCCTAGTTTTTGATGCCACAATGATGTCTCATCAGTCCTAACACTATTACATACCTTATGTTCTCCGACAAGATAGCAATTATCACTTGTTCTTGTACCTGTCATTATCGTTGTTAGTTTCATCATCATCGTACATGCATGTTTATTGAATCTTACCTCTAAGTTGTCATCACACGGTTGGCTTATACTAATTAGATTAGCCATCGGACCATCAACGCAAGACATTATTCGATCTTTGGAATTCGGGGACATTATGATTCCTCTTCCTATTATCTTACTCTTTTCACCTCCTCCATATGTAACATTTCCTCCATTTAGAGCTTCGTAGTTCTTTAGACATTCTTTTGTTCCTGTCATATGGCGGGAACAGCCACTGTCAAAATACCATGATCCAGAGATATTGGTCCTTAGTGCGGTTATGGCTACATTACAACTTGTTTTCTTGATGGGAACCCAAACCTATTTTGTTACCTTACGATTTTTGTAGATAGAGAGTCCTCAGAGTGTTGTGCAAGTTCTTGGACAAAGATTCGGAAGACCTTTTCTTTACGAGTTTTAGTAACTTAAAGCAAAAAGTTTTAAATGTCCAGATTTATTACAATAATTGCACACATAGTTGCTACCCGTCTTACGGTTCATGTCCCCAATTTGAACACACAAGTTGGAGCATACTGTATTGATAGGATTCTTGTAGCCCAAACCAGTACATTGAGGTTGACTAATACTAAGGATTTCATCTAATTTGGAGGTGCTGTGTTAAGCTTTTGAAGGTTGCTTGGCGGATCCAACTTTGCACTTATCTTTCCTAATTCAAGATCTTTTGGTAGAGTCACTTCCAGTCGGGTAATGGTACTTATCAAATCTGCATTCTCACGAGTTAGAGTTTTCACCTTTGATTCAAGTTGATTAGATTCAATGATTAAGTCCTTGCAAAGGGCTTGCAATTCCTTAATCATATCATCCTTAGAGTCTTCTTGAGTCTCAGGTTTAGAATCATTTTTTGAAATAAAACCACACAAGCAATTGACATCTGAAGAATTAAAAAACTCATACCTTTCTGCTGTTGCTGTATCTGCAGATGTTACAGCTGATGTTCCCGGAAATGTCATGACATTTAGTGTATCACAGTCAGCTAAACCTTCATCATCTGACAGAGAATGTTCAAAAAGCGATGGCGGCATTGCTTGTGACTCTATTTCAGTATTCTCTTCCCCTTCACCTTCATCATCACTTAGGGAAATCCATAGACTTTTGCCAACCTTTCTTAAAGTGTTTGCACACTCGTTGGCATAATGACCCCATCCCGAGCAGGCATGACATTGAATCTTTGTCGGTAGCAGGATCGAACTGGATTCGATCGAATTTATTCTCCTAAGTTGATTGCCTTTTTGTGCGGTGGGAAAATTCTTGGTAATTCGTGGATTGAGTCCTTGGTTTTGGTGCTCTTTAGACTTAGATTTATTCTTATCTTCGTTGAATCTTCTTAACATCGTATTGAACCTACGAGTAAGAAGAGCAACATTGACACCATCCCCAATTTCTTCAAGTGTTTCATCCTCTTCATTGACTTCCGTCTCTAAGGATTTTGCTTGAAGGGCAACATCCTTGCCTTTGTATAAAGACCTTTGATTTTCCATGTTCATCTCATATGTTTTGAGAATGCTCATTAAAGTATGTAGGTCCATTGTGGCAAGGTTATGTGCTTCTTCAATCGCACAAATCTTAATGTTGAACTTTTCAGGAAGAGATCGAAGGGCTTTTTCAACAAGTTGATTGTTGGTCAATGGAGAACCAAGAACTTGACATTCATTAGAGATATCAATCAACTTTTCAAAATAGGTTTTAATATCCTCCGATTCCTCCATCCTTAAACGCTCATACTTACTCACGTGGCGTCGGCTTCGTTCGTCGAACACTCGAGCTACCTTCACAATGAGTTTGTAAAGTATCCCAAGCATCCTTGGCAGTAGAGCAATTTTGGATGAGCTTGAACATATAAAGATCAACCCATCCGAAAATAGCATTTAGTGCCTTTTCGCTTCGCACTATTAGTTTCTTCAAAAGTCCATTCGCCTCGTGCTTGACCAAAATGTCGCCTTCCTCGTCCGGTGGAAGCATAGAACGATGTATCCATTTGTAATAGATCTCCATGCTCTAACATCAATGGATTTGATGTGAGAACGTAGGCGAATCTTCCAATAAGGATAGTTTGATCCATCTAAAATAGGAAGTCTACCAATATTTGGATTACCCGGATCCATAGTTAAGTAAAAGGACCGTAGCACTTATTATGTCAAGTGTCGGCTTTGATACCACTTGAAAGGGAGAATATCGCACTTAAACTATGGAATAAATAAATAAATAAAATCAGCAAAGAAGAACAGAGGTAAACTTTAAAGACAGTAAGGAATGTTCCCAAAAATGTTACGTAACGAATCGAACATTAACAAAAACGCAGAACTAAAAACTGAGTTTAAGATGCAGCGGAAATAAATCAAGAACACCAAAGATTGTTTTTCATAAGTTATATAATTGTATATAACTTATAGTGGTCTCATGACCAAAAATTTATTGTATAAAAATTATACAATCTTACAAATCCCTTGAGAATGAATAGTAATCCGTAAAACAAAAAGGGATTAAAAGAAGTTAAATCCTAACTTCTAAGCCTGAAAAATCTATCTAAAATAGAAGTGAAAAACACCCTATTACAATTGCTTTGAGTTGAAAGAACAAGTATGGATCTAAGAAAGCAATTCGTAATTTTGAACAAGTGTAATCACAAAAACAGGCTGCTCGATCCAGCTGTTTTGAGGCAATATTTGAGACGTCTCAGATCTGAATTTACTTCTGCAAAAACTGGATGATTAAACCTTGGAGTGAACCCTCTATTTATAGTGGAGAGTCCACCCGAGAGGCTCCTTGAATCTCGGTGGAGGTTGAAGCGAGAATAAGTGGTTGGGTCGTTCTTCAGCCTTAAAATTCTCAACTGTTTTGACTTTGTCTTCCAGTGAATGCTCCTTCCGTTATGCACTCTCTTTGGACTTGGTCTTGTCAAGTACTATCGTGTTTTCCCTTAGCTCCTAACCCAGCCAAATATTCACGTGATAAAATCTTCTCAGCTTCAGAATCTGCTCCGTGAAGATAGGCAAAACTTATGCCAGAAATGTCCTCCCAGATGTCACGACATTTGGGATGACATTTTCCTGTTTTTACTTTAACACCAAAAAGAGACATGTTACGTAAAATGTTAGGACACAGAACCTAACACTAACAGTATGTTTCACTAAGGCTGTTCGATTCAATCATGCTATCGACGTGTATTTGAGAGTGATTGATTTTGTTGAGTAGTTTCTGAAGGTGATCTCTTGCTTCATCTCTTTCTTGATAAGCCATTTTTATGAGTTGGATTAATTGATTGTTCCTCCTCTTTTCTTCACTTGATTCCATATTCAATCTTTCAAGTTCAAGATTAGTGTACAGAAGCTTCTGTCTCATTTCATCCATGGTCTGCAAAATTTATCAAAAACTCAAGTCAGAGATTTTCTTTAACTCATTCACACACAAAAAACAGTGTTTTTAGCCTTGTGAACACTCATGAAAAATATCTTAACATCATGAATGCAATAACAGAATTTTATAATTATTAGAACATGAATAATTTATTCAATTTTATTTGTATAAATTCGGACATAAAATCTTGAAAATTTTAAAATAAAATATACATATTTGGAAATTATGAAAAATGTATTATAGGTCACAATAAATAACTTAGATGACATGAAAAAATTGCGGTAAAAGAACATATTTGACTCTGGAAATCCGAACATGATGGGAATAAATGTAAACCATGGTTACCCTTGGATACCTATATTAAAGAATATAATTGGTGCATTGGGCCCTCAATGATAAATTCACTAAAAACATCTCTTTGGACACTAATAAAATTTTACTACTACTCTTGAAAGTCCTTAGCAGAAGCATTTTCTCAACAAGATGAAAATGGATTGCACCATTTTTACCCAACAAAAAACAGTAGTAAGCCGCTAAGACTACAACAATCATAACAATTGCCTAGGTTGCTGGGACTATCACAAAAACGTTGCCCCATTCATATCAAATCCTCCAAAAATGCAGTATTTTTGGAGAGTCTAATACCACTCTGCGACATTCTTAAAGAGCCCGAGCAATATAACAATTACTACGACTCAATCCAAACAAGTTTGAGTCGACTATACGAATTCCCCATTCAAATAGTTCTATGTAAACCCCTCTCCAATATTATAAAACTGTGATAAAGAGCACTCAACAATGTAATTCAGTAATTCCACAGTCCAATAAAGACCCTTCACACACAGAAACAGAGAAAAGATATGACTCTTGAAGAGAAGTATGAATTAAACACAATGAAAACTTATTGAAGACAAGAATAAATGGTGCATTAATAACCCAAAATGAATAATGAGACTTAAAAAATGTGAAGATAAATGAATTGAGACACTTGCAAAACAAGAAAATAAATGACTAACCTCTTGGTAACTCCATAAAAAATCA
Source organism: Przewalskia tangutica (assembly GCA_029844215.1). Taxonomy (NCBI): domain Eukaryota; kingdom Viridiplantae; phylum Streptophyta; class Magnoliopsida; order Solanales; family Solanaceae; genus Przewalskia; species Przewalskia tangutica. Next base: position 102,463,145 of record CM056734.1, on the reverse strand, counting down.
AATTCTTCCATTTTCTCTATGATTTTGCAAGAAGAAGTGGAGAAAAGAGAGAGAGTTAATCTTAAAAGTTATTGAGAGGGAAGTTTTATATAAGAGGAGAGTGAGTTGTACTATGTATTATATAGAAGGAAACTAAAACCAAATAGGACAAAAGAAGGTACGGTATAGACCAACCAATCCTCATCATGGAAAAGCAAAATTATTAAAGGAATCTTAATAAAGACCTTTCATAACATAAATGTTTTTTAAAAAAATTAAGTTTATACACTGACAAATATAAAATATATTTTACACAATTAGATCACTCAAACGATGTAAGTTTTATGCACTCACAAATATAAAATATATTTTACACAACTAAATCACTCAAAAAATAACGAGTCTTGGACTCATGAACGAAGCTAGGAGCGAAAGAGGGTTCATCAGAACAATATATACAAAGCTGAAATTATTTTTAAGTGTATATAATAGATGTTAAATTTCTCTGACCATTTCGTATGTTTATTTTTTTATACTTTGAATTCTCTTGTTGAAATTCTGACTCTGTCATGATTAAACTGTTTAGATGACATTAACAATCTAATAATATGTTACGTAAAATAAACGATGTTAATATTGTTAAATTACATATTATAAAAAGTTCATGCCTGTGTATATAATTTAAATTCAATTTTTAAAGCTTCACTTTTCTTTTTGTGTGGAAATTGGCTCTATATATATATATATCATCTCTATACATATGGATATACTCGTAATAAATACTCCTCTCTCTTTCATCAATATTACAATAAATCATATGTCAATGACTAAAATCCAATTAGATTTTCCTTAAATATTCCATTGAGTTTTAAAAATAGTTGCTTTTTTCCTCTTTGTGTGTGAATATAAAAGCAAGTTGTAGTCCGCATGTGCAGCTCAACTGGTTCTCAAGGGGATAATTGAAAAAATAAAAGCAAGTTGTACTTTCACACGGTTTTGTTTGTTTTAACATTTTATTCGTTACATTAGATCTTAACATTTTTTAATGAGAAGTTATTGTACTAAAGTTTATGTTCTATACAGTGCCAGTGGAAATATATTTAAATACTCATTTTAAAGTTAATTATAGGTAATTTTTTATGATAAAAATTAACAAGTAATCTAATAAAAAAATACCTAACCTGCTGTTACGGTCTAAATTACACTAATACTTTGATAAAAAGGTGAAATACATCGGTAGCCCCTAAACCATTTTATTTGGACACCTATAGTACGGTCTGTTTTAATTGATCACCTGAACGCATGATAAATTATTTCTATTAGACATTTTCGACTCAAATTTTGGAAAACTTTCTGCATGTAATTTCAAACGCTCATTACGTAAATAATAGCATCACATAAAATATGTCATTTTCTTTAATTATGCACATCAACATCATTGGAACTAGCATGCATTTTTACGGCTAGAGTTTGAGACTAATGATATAGTTAAATGAGGTGACATATGTTAAGTGATTCACTTATTTACGTAATAAACGCTTGAGAAAACCCGTAATTATTTTTCCTAAATTTGGGCTAAGAGTGTCTAATAGGAAGAAACAAGAAAAGTTCGAAAATTTAAATGAAATATACTGATAAATTTAAGAAATTATCGATATATTCTGAATAAAAAGTATTTATCTTGTCAATGTATACAACTATAATCCATTGTAGTAAGTATTACTATATAAAAGGCAAATAATGTATTCTATGTAATCATGGCGTTAATTTAGCTCTTTCCTTGGACTATGGTCTTATAAGGTTTATTTATTTTGCTACAATTAGTTTACAAGAATGTCCTGTATTAAAAGAATGTTCTGTATAACTTCCCTATTTATGGAAACAAAAAATACTTTTTTCTTTCCTTTCTTTTGCAGTTGGCATTGTTATAATTATGTGTCATATATTCATTTATGTGTATCACTAATCTAGTTAACATTTGACTCTAATTAATAGGCTAATAGTAAGGTTGTATAGTGAAGTATTTACTTTACAATTTCACAACTTGAGAGTCTAATACAATATCACATAAATAAAAACAAAAACTATGCACACTACTTAGTTTTCACACAAAACCTAAGAATATAAAACATGTTTACATACCATTTTTCACCTAATCATGATTAAAATAACACCTTAATTCATCATTTGGTCATGTTAAATTAGTGTGATTTGGTATAAAAATATTAGGTGTGCATGAATGGGCTTCAATATGTTAAATGAAATTGTTAGAGAAGGAGAGAGTACAAATACTACAAAACATCCAATCTTAATACTTCCTCCATCCCATTTAAACAGATTTAGTTCTTTTCACGCCCGTTAAGAAAATAATAAATATAAATTAGAGTATAACTTATTAAGTTACTCTAATTTATTAAATATTTTTAAGAATGGAGCAGTACTAAAAAGAACTGCTTCTTTATTGTTATGGATATTAATAATATTTCCTAAATATTTTTTCATTAATTGTATATCTCTTATTTTATGTAGAATTGTATTCATATTGTAATAAGGTCTCTTATTTTAGGTAGAATTATATTTTCTATTGTAATTAGGTTGATTAGTTATCTAGTTTAAATATTATTGTTTTACTATATATATTATACATTATTGATGAATACAATCAAGGAACATTTTCCTTTATGGTATCAGTAGCCTAAAAATACCTCCGTCCCCGCCGGTCATAGCTCTCGGCCGCCACCCCCACGGAACCCTAGTATTTTTTCAGCCATTCTGTCTCCCTTCTCCTCCTAAATTTCATCTTCCATGGCTGACAAAACCAAATTACATCCTGCACTTGCAGTAAACAACATAAAAGACTTCATCTCGATCACCCTTGAGATGGAAAAGGGTCAATACTCCTCGTGGGTAGAGCTTTTTAAGATTCATTATATTGTTTACAAAGTTATCGACCACATCATCCCTCATACACAGAAGTCCACAGACCTACCCTCGGCTTTGACTTCTGATGATGCATTTTGGTCTCGTTTGAAAGCAACTGTCCTCCAGTAGATATACGACACAATTTCTAATGATCTGTTGCACACCATCATTGAGATCGATGTCACTGTCTGCCAAGCGTGGGAATGTTTGAAAAGTATTTTTCACGACAACAAAACGCAACGAGTGTTATACCTTAAAAATCAGTTCAAGAACGATTTTTCAAATGTCTGCTTATTGTCAAGAACTCAAAATGCTTGCCGACCAACTCTCCAATGTCGGCGCACGAGTCACTAATCAACGGTTGGTCATGCAACTTATTGCAAGCTTGAACGAATCCTATGACAGCGTTGCCGCCATCCTTCGGCAATGCACGTCATTACTTCTATTTTATGAGGCCCGTTCGAACCTTATTCTTGAGGAAATCCGGAAATCAAGTGCAACACCACTCAGGCCAACATTGTCGACGCCACCCTCACCACCACCATCAGGCCCTCCATCGATGGTATGTCCTCCAACTCCAGCAACCAGAACCGTCGGCCTGAGGATCCGCAGCAGCCCGCATCCACCTGCAACAACCACCAGAGCAGGCCGTCCGAAAAGGGCCAAGGTGGATGGAATTCTGGCAATAACGGCAGTGGGAATGGGCAGTCTCTACCTGTAAGAAACAACCAGCAATGACCGCGACAATGGCAGCAACCTCCGCCATGGGTCACGTGGGCCCTATCATCATTGGCCTCTCATCCTAGCCCGTATTCGACATCCTCTTGGACTCTACATTAGAACCGTCAAGCCCACCCAGACATACTCGACCCATGTCCCCAACATGCCTACATAGCACAAGCCCCCTCACCCTCAACTTATGCACCAGGTAACATTGAAGCAGCTATGAACACAATGTCACTCAACGCTCCAGACAAAAATTAGTATATGGACACAAGCGACACATCTCATATGACGACATCACAAGGTACTCTCTCGTCTTATTCCAATTTAAGTAATTTATATCGAAATATTATTATTGGTAGTGGACAAGGCATTCCATTCGCGATTTTGGTCATTCATTCTTATCTCAACCACATCCATCAATAATCTTAAAAATGTCCTACATGCCCCTAAACACGTTAAGAATCTAATCTATGTGTGACGTTTCACAAATGATAATAATGTTTCCCTTGACTTTGATCCTTTTGGTTTTTTTGTGAAGGATTTTACGACATGGAGACAAATAATGAGATATGACATCACCAGAGATCTCTACCCTGTTTCAAATACCATTAACAATCCAACCTCAGTTCCATCAATCTTTGTTGCTCTTTTATTCTCCTTATGGCACTTTAGATTAGGACATTCGGGTGATTCTGTTTACGCTCCCTTAGAAAAAATAATTTATTAATGGCAAACGTATTTCTAGGACTCCTATATGTGAATCCTGTGTTTTTGGAAAATATGTTAAACTTATCATTTTATACATCCACAAATTGTACTTTACTACCTTTCGATATCATACATAGTGATTTGTGAACGTCCCCTATTTTAACAATGGCTAGCCATCGATATTATGTGTTATTTTTGAATTATTATTTCAACTTTCTATGGACTTTTCCAATTGGCAATAAATCCCAAGTCAACCCCATTTTTTCCTCATTTAGTGCTCTCGTAAAAATATAATTTGAAAATAGTATTAAATATTTTAAATATGACAGTGACAGGAAATTCAATAATAATCAATTCAAATAATTATGCTCCAATAACAATCTTACCTTTCATTTTTCCTACTCTCACACATCCTCCCAAAATGGTAAGGCTGACCGGAAAATACGAACCATAAACAACCTAATTCGTGTCTTACATGCTCACACCTTAATTCCCCTTTAATTCTGGCATTACACACTCTCTATGTCCACCTATCTCCTAAACATAATCCTAAATAAGTCTCTAGCTCAACGGTTGTCCACTCAAGTTCTATTTCGTAGGAACCCCTCCTACCAATACTTGCGTATCTTTGGATGTCTTTGTTATCCTCTCTATCTGACCACTCACAAACTCCAACCTCGATCTTCCCCGTATGTGTTTCTGGGTTACCTCGCCAATCATCGTGGTTACTCGTGCAATGACTTGTCAAGCCATAAAATTATTATTTCACGTCATGTCCTATTTGATGAGTCTCAATTCCCCTTTGCCTCCCTAAACTCGTCACCTCAGCATTCCTACGACTTCATAGATGATGGCCTAAACCCTCTTCTAATTCATCATTTACATAGTTCGTCGTCCCAGACCCCGACACCCGCCCCCACCCCGGATAGTCCGGTAAACACTGCCCACGATGGACCAGAACAACCCTCCTCAGGGTTATTTCGTAGCCACTTCTTGGAAAACTGAGCATCGGCTAGCTGGTCCCGCCACCCCTGCCCTTCCTCCTCTTCCTGGTAGTCCCGTGGCACACACCCCTCCCATAACGCATCCCGAGACACACTCTCGAACCATGGAAACTTATGCCATACAGGAAATTTATAAACTTAAATGGTTGTTTAAACTGTTGTGAATGATACATTGTTTGACCCTAATTGGAAAGCTGCAATGATTGACGAATATAATGTTCTTATTGATAATAAGACGTGGGACCTAGTACTCCGTCCACCTGATGCTAACATTTTTCGTTATATGTGGATTTTTAGACATAAAAAGAAATTTGATGGTTCTTTTGAGAGGTACAAGGCTCGTCTTGTAGCTGATAACATGTCTCAACAAGTGGGAGTGTGATGAAACATGTATCCCGATCGCAAAGCCCACAATCATCCAGACCATCCTCAACGTTACTCTATCCAAGTCTTGACTCATTCATCAGCTTGATGTCAATAATGCCTTCTTACATAGGGATCTTCATGAAACAGTATATATGCATCGACCTATGGGTTTTAGGGATCATATTCATCTAGATTATGTGTGTCTATTGCAGAAATCGCTCTATGGACTGAAATAGGTTCCTCGAGCATGGTACCAGCAGTTCAACTATTATGTCTCCTCTATCGTTTTTTCACACAACAGATCCGATCATTCCTTGTTTATCTACAACAAGGTTACATACATATGTTACCTATTATTATATGTTGATGACATCATCCTCACCACATCATCTGATGCTCTCCACCGGTCTATTATGTCTCTCATTTCCTCTGAGTTTACTGTGAAGGATCTGGGGCCCCTGAGTTATTTCTTGGGCATCTCTGTCACTCGATATTTTGGCGGCCTATTTATGTGTCATAAGAAGTATGTTGAAGATATACTTGACCGTACAACATCAGCGCACTAAACACATTGAGATGAACATTCATTTTATTCGCGAAAAAGTGGTTCGTGGTCAAGTTCGTGTCCTTCATGTTCCTTCCAGATATCAGATTGTCAACATCTTCACCAAAGGACTTTCGCGCATACCATTTGATGATTTTCGAGTCAGTCTCAGTGTTCATGAACCTCCCACTTCGACTGCGGGGGTGTAATAAAATATTTCCTGAATATTCTTTCATTAATTGTACATCTCTTATTTTATGTAGAATTGTATTTCTATTGTAATTAAGTCTTCTATTTTAGGTAGAATTATATTTCCTATTGTAATTAAGTTGATTATTTGCCTAGTTTAAATATTCTTGTACTATTATATATATTGTACATTATTGATGAATACAATTAAAGAACATATTCCTTTAGATATAATTTGAAACAATTACCAATATTAATCTTAAATTCCTAAAGTGATAATTATTTTGAGCTAAAGTGATAATTAATTTGAGACGGAGGGAGTAAGTTGTAATTGGAATTCTTTATGAAACCGCATTTCTCGCAAGACCATTGTTTATTTACGAGAAATAAATATTTGTGAAGTCTATTTTAGTTGCATAATTAATGATTTGTCTTGTCCTTTTTCTTTTCTAGTGTAAAAATCGAATGGTATGTGGCTAGCTGTTCGAAAATGTTCACATCTTTCGGATTTACCTTCATAAACAGGAAATACTAATGTTCTCGTTACCCCTTTTAGGCTACTCAACTTTTTGACTAATGGAAGGTATAGAGTTTACTTATTTTGTTACAAAATTATTTATATTTTTTGTTTTTTGTTGAGGTAGACAGTAATTTTTTCCAAAAAAGGTGGATCTCCCACCCCATGAGCCCCCACACCCCGGTCCGACAAGATTGTGAAGGAGTTAATCATGGTAACTCAACTGGTTTCAAAGGTTAGACCACTACCACGCTGCGCACAAGGGACCCTCCTTTATTTCAAGAAGTAACCCCTACTCTGCCGCTGACGGGATTCGATCTTGGCCATTTTTCCAATTATTCCCCTTGAGAACCAATTGAGCTGCCCATGCAGACAAGTAGACAGTAATTGGTATGTCTGATCTTGGTTCTGTTTGTTAATAAAATGCTGTTTGTTCGAACTAAAAAAAAAAAAACTTATCTGTGTCATGGCTCTTGAGAATATGCCAAAAAGTTTTTTTAAAATTTTGAGTGGGAAATGTTTTCAGGTGCTCAATAAAAATACTTCATAGTTCGATAATTAAATAAACTTTACTGATAAATTTAAGAAATTATTGATGTATTCATCTTACAATAATGTTTTGTTACGTCCCCATTCATGGAAACAGAAAGTAGTACTCTCTCTTATTAATTTATTCCAAAAAGATTATTACATTTTTATATTTTAAAATAATTTAACTTTATGAGATAATTTATAGTCACACAAATATCTAAGACTTATTTTGGACTATATATTTTAAAAGTCTTCACTTATTTTTGAAAATCCGTGTCAAGTCAAACTAAGTGTATTCAATTATGATTTTAAAAGACTTTTTTGAGATAAATAGATCTTATGGATTTTAAAAGACTATTTAGGATTGTTATGATTTTAAAATACTATTTTGACAATCAAGATTTCTCATGTTTGATTTTAAAAGATTTATCATAAGATTATAAAGATTTGAAAGGACCAAATGAATTTTTTCTTCAATCTTTTTGCTCTCATCATCACCACTTTTTTCATCACTAGTTTTCAATGTAAAATATATCAAAAGCCGTTATTGTACTTCTAAAATAACAATATATAGTATTCCAAGTTTCATTAACTATTCTTTCTTATTAATTATCTAAAATATTACTTAATTCTATAAATAACAATAAAAAGTGTAACCAAATTACAATAACAATAGTTCAACAAAATTATAACCCAAATAGTTCAACCAAAGTACCAAATAGTTCAACAAAAGTAAAATAAAATAGCACAAACAAATGTAAGAATCTCCTGCTTTCTCCTATTACAGTTGAATTGTTCACATGACTTGAGGCTAGGGGTGGCAAATGACCGTTTGGGGGGAATTGGGCGGGTCAAGATGGGTTGAAGTTGTAGATGGGACAATGCCCAAACCACCCAAAACTTACATGGGCTAAGATGGACGGATCAAGATGGGCTAAATGATGGGGGTGAGGGTGGAGGGGGGGGGGGTAAGTGGGGGTAAGAAAAAAATTTATATTTTTATAAATTATTTATAAAAAATATATATATATATAAATAAAAATTTGAGATTGGGGTAGGGCGGGGGAGGGGGTAGGGGGGTATGTAAGATACAATTTCATATTTTTAATAATTTTTTTTATCAAAGTAACAAAAAATATGAAATATAAATTTGAGGATGGGTGAGGGTGGAGGTAGGCGGGGTTAGGGCTGTAGGGGGAGGTAAGAAAAAAATTCATATTTTTTATAAAAGTAAAAAAAAATGAAATAAAATTTGAGAATGAGAAAAAGTCTGATAGGTTAGACTGAGATTGTTTATAGAATTTGTTACTTATACATTTCACTAAAAAGTCCTCCAAAATTCATATTTTAAAAAATATTTCGAAATCTCAAAATTTTGAATACCAAAAGACTTTTTGTTAGTCTTTTAAAATCCTAATTGAATACCACTAAATTTGAACACTTTATTTAAAAAATCCTAATAGTATACCACAAGACTTTTTTAGATTGTTTAAAAATCTTAATTGAATACCACATGACTTTTTTATCCCAAAAAAATCTTTTAAAATCCTAATTGAATACACCTCCTAAGACAATCTTTTTGTGACCGTGGGAGTGTTTTTTTTCTTTTCATTTGTTACACTCATTTATGTGCAAGACTAGTCACGTTGAAGTTTGGCTCTAATAGATAGTCTAACAATAAACTTGGCTATAACGAAGTGTTCACCAAAGCGCAAAGACGTTGACATTACTATTTACCACTTAAACTTCAAAGGGATAACACATAGAACTACAAGAAAAAGAATCTACGGTGACGATTAAAAACTGTCATCTGAGGGAGTGGATGACGGTTTTTGTATGTGTCATTATAGCCAGTGTCACGAATAGATGACGGTTTCAACAAGTGTCACAAAATATGTGACGGGCATAAACCGTCACAGATTTTTTCCGGGTATTTAAAAATTTTGGCGGTAAAATATTTGAATTTTATTAATTTAATATATTTTTACGGTAAATTTTTAAAGAAATTTGAATTATTTTAATTTAAATATAAAATAATTGCGGAAAAATTGATTTTGGCACATTTTTTATTTAATAATTAATTTAATTAATTATTTTTTTATTTTTCAATAATAGTTAAATTGGTGGGAAAATAGCATAGTGTAACTAAAATGTAACTAATTAATCAAATTATTTTAATACATAATATTGAAACACTTACGAATTGTTTTACAAAACAAAATGTTCCCAAATGTATCCAAAATAAGGTATTAAGAGAGCAGCTTTGTTAAGCAAAGACTACTTTCGACTAGAAAATAAAGATAACATCTTCATCAAGAGCTGATTCAATAAGAAATAACATCTAGCCTATCCAGTGTCTTCTGAAGATCTCCTTTAAGGGTATGCACTGCACCCTTAAGCTCCGCCACACTTAACTTCAAAATTTCCAAACTCTCCATTCTAGTCGTGATTTCAACATCAGATTGACCTCTTAACCACTTAGAAAAACTGCATTTGGAGTTACATTGCTGCAAAATTAACCAAATATTAGTTTAACAAGACAAAGAAGAGACTGCAGCCAAATATAACAGACGAGAAAGGGTAAAGAAAAATTAATATCACTTTTCTAATTCAAGAAATGTACCACAAGACAAGCAAAGTAAACTTGATTCTCTGAGAAAACTGTGATTGTGGGCACGACCTGCATTTCATGTTCATTGATGATGAATGGGCTAAAACAGTTGGTAATTCCACACTTAGAAGAACAAACCCTGTCTTTATTAGAGACTGGTTAGTAGTGTCTTTCGTTCCTTCAACTGCCTCAATATAATGATCATGGAACATGAAAGTGTTCTCTATTTCCTTACGAACATTGGACAACACTGAGGACATACATGACAACTATACAAGCTCATCATCCCTAAATATGTAACACAGTAAGAAAATAAAAGAAAAACTTCTTCACTAAAAAATCTAATATAATCTTGCAGGTGAAATTTACCTTTAAAAAGTAACCAACCATATGGCAACCTAGTTCGTCACATTCACATTCACATTCACAGAGCACGTAAAAGAGGAAGAGGTCAACATCGTAATATAAAGTCTGATGATCAAGAAACAATTTGGCCAAGTAGCATAGATTTTACCCATAAACCTTGTTCTTTTTGCCATCAACCTGAAGCAAATGTTCAACAGACGAAAACCTTATGAGACGCCTATAAACACATTTCCATGAAGTTTTCCTCTAATCGCGTGATGGACAAAGCAAGGAGAGAAACCTGGTTTTAAATGCAACTAACATACCTCAAACATTGACAATGTATCACTTCTATAGATCTCATCGAGGGATGCTTAAGATCACATTTTCTCCACATAGATGAGTGAAAGTAAGTCAGAAAAAAAGACTAAATGTAGCAGAAGGTGAAAGACGTGGATAGTTGGTATCTACTCCCTTTGTGAAACAATTTTATTGTCCTAATTCCTATTGACTTAATCCCAAAACTGAATCTATCACCCTTAAAAGAAATTGTTTCTCTTCATCCTTCAATATTCTTCCAGCAATTCCATTATCAAAAAGGTATATCACTACCCTCTTTTATTCTTAAAAATGTTGATTTGTTTTTAAAAGCTAGCTTTGACTCACTCTGTTTGAAAAGAACAAAACCCAAATCTTCTTTCTTTTTTCTGATAGGTAAGAATAAAACACAAATCTTACTCTTACGTTACGAATCATGGTGAAAATAAACAAGCTAAACCACGATAAAGGGAGTAAGATAGAAAAGAACACTTCCAGGGAAACCTTTTGGGCGCTTATATTGCAATTGTAAGACCCCCATAATGTAAAAGGGTATTGTACAAAATGACAACATCATGCTTCAGATTTCAGTGTGAATATCGCTTCTCCCTATTTCCATAACAAGAAGAAAAGCAAGGAAAATTAGAAAAAGGCTCACCATGTGCCTCTGAAGTTGTTCTTTGCGCTTCATAAAATTGAGACATAATTCGCAAAAGAACAACTTCGAACATTCATTGTATTCTGGAGGAAATGGGGAGAAGTACCACGTTTCAATCGCACATCTTCCAAGTTCTATTGTAGCAATGTTTTTTAACTTTTGTGAACTCTTCATGCTCTCGCAAACTAGCAGCATCAAGCTCCTCATGGCCTGCAAATGAAAAAATAAATTTCACAAAATCAATGGGTCACCCCAAACAAAGAAAAAAATTGATGTCTCATAAACTAAAAACGAAATTAGAAAATCTATAGGAGGCTGTTAACAAATAAACATTAAAAAAAAAAGACAAACAAAAACCCATACAAATTTGAAATAAAAAAAAAAAGGTAAATAGCTAAAAAAGCCTACTGATTTTTCCCACAATTAAGAGATCACTAAACCTCTGCATTCATTCCATCAAAAGATACAGTCGGTTGATACTACTTTATTCACTTATTTAGGTGTCACATTTCTCTTTGTGAAGCATGTGTTTAAATCAGCATACAATATGCTAAGGCAATAAAGAACAGGAAGAAGTCAATAGTAACTTCAATTTTTTTGGGAAGAGACGAGTAGTCAAGGTGGTGTCATCAGTTACACCTCTGAGATCAATTCACGTTAAGATTAAACACCGCCTTAGTTCATATTGTTGAAGACTGGATTCACTGTCGACATATTCGAGAAATAGCCACAAAGAGGCTTGTCGATACAACCAAGAAGAAAGACTTCGATATAAACGAAACAGAGATAGTCAATATATTCAGATACTCAGAATCCAGATATTAAGAAGACAAGAGTATTCTTCTATATACACAGTATGTTCTGGCTGTGTATACGAAGCAAGAACAGAAAAGAAATAGATGGAGAAGAAGAGAGTTGATAAAGAAGAAGAAGAAGAGTGTATATTTCATTCTCTGAAAATTGTACAAATTCCTAATACATTCTTAGACAGATAGTGAGACAAATAGGCTATTTATACTAGGATAAACTCAACCATGGGCTCCCTTACACACTGCTATTCAGCTCACTCTCAATCACTTATTCTATAGTAATTAACCTCCCTTGCACGTCTATATTTTGTTTCAACAGGCTCCCTCAAGCTGGATGCTGGAAGATGTTCAGCAATCCAAGCTTGGAACAAAGATGAAGGTGCTGGACTCTGTTTAAACCTTTTGTAAACAGGTCTGTTGGCTGTTCTGCAGTGGGTAGATACTCAGTCTTCACCAATTCTTTCTGGATCTTTTCTCTTGTGAAATGTAGATCAATCTATGTGCTTGGTTCTTTCATGAAATACTGGATTGACAACTATTTGTATAGCTGATTTGCTGTCTGTGAACACAGTGACTGGCTGCCCAATGTTGATGCCCATATCTTTTAGTAGTCCAACTATCCAAGTCACTTCTGCAATTGTACTAGCAAGGCTCCTGTATTCTGATTCTGCAGAGCTTTTAGAGACTGTAGTTTGCTTCTTAGATTTCCAGGAAATGAGAGAATCACTAAGCTTAACCAAATAACCTGTAATAGACTTTCTTGTATGTGGGCAGGCAGCCCAGTCTGCATCACAAAAGACTGTTAGTGAACTCTGCTTATTATTAGACATAAGTACTCCCTGTCCAGGCTGCTTTTTTTTTTTATGTATCTTATAATTCTTAAAACAACATTTAGATGAGACTTCTTAGGTTGTTGTAAAAACTGACTAAGAGTTTGGACACTATAAGCAATATCTGGTCTTGTAATAGTGAGATATAACAACTTACCAATTAGCATTTAATAGACACTGATGTCACTTAAGAGTTCATCTTCAGTGATTGTACTATTTTTCTGAGTTTTCTGTTGTATTATGTGTGTTTCCTGCTGTTTGACTACAAACTCATCATATTCTTTTGTGGTCATCTTAGTATTACAATCAGTAGGTGTGTTAATAGGGTTTTCACCAGCTAGACCTGACTCAGAAATGAGTTCCAATGCATATTTCCTTTGATGCATTAGAATCCCTTTAGTAGACCTAGTAAATTATATTCCTAAAAAGTATCTAAGTTCTCCTAGGTCTTTCATCTTAAAAACATCTTGAAGGGACTGCTTTGTCTCTCTTATTAGGCTTATGTTGTCCCCTGTAACTAACATATCATCTACATATACTAGTACAATAGTAATACTCTGGTTAGTGTGTTTTATAAACAAAGAGTGGTTATAATGGGACTGTCTGAATTTCATTTGAATCAGGGCCTCAGTGAGTTTGAAGTTCCATTGCCTAGGTGCTTGTTTGAGACCATACAAGGACTTACTTAGTCTACATACATGCTCCCCGACTAAAGAATTCTTGTGGGAGATCCATATATATTTCATCATACAAATCCCCTTGAAGAAAGGCATTATAGACATCCATTTGATGAATGTGTCAGCCTCTAGAGGCTGCTATGGACAATACTTCCCTTATAGTCACCATTTTAACTATTGGGGAGAAGGTTTCTTGATAATCTATCCCTTCCTGTTGGTTGTATCCTTTTGTTACTAACCTAGCCTTTAGCCTTTCCATTTCACCAGTATCTTTGTATTTTATTTTATAGATCCATTTACAGCCTATTGGGTACTTACCTTTAGGCAGAGGGATAATTTCCCAAGTTTGATTATCTTGTAAGGCTTTTATTTCTATTCTCATAGCTTCCACCCATCTAGGATCTTTTGAAGCCTCATTATAGTTCTTAGGTTCTGTGATTTCAGAGAAAAAGGTCAGAAAAGCTTGATATTTGTGACTTAAGTGTTCATAGGACAGATAGTTACTAATTGGGTAGAGCACACTATTAGCATTAGGAGTAACAAAATCTTTGAGCCATATTGGAGGTTGTTTGGGCCTGCTAGACTTCCTAACACCTAAAGTGTTTTCTGGTTGTTGATGAACCTCAGAACTGTCAGAGTTGTTATTTGAAATTTGTACATTATCTGTATTACTATCAGCACAACTAGGAATTCCAACTGTAGGAGTGGTTGTAGTATTAGTAGTCATCCTGTGGTTCAGCTAGTCTAATCTGGGTAACAGGTTATGGTATGTCTTCAGGTTGAGGTTGGTGAATGTTATTCTGCAGATCTTGGTAAACAGGTTCAGTGGCTAATTTTTCCTTAAAAGGGTACTCTGTCTCTCTGAACTTAACATCTCTACTAACCAGAAACACTTTAGATCTTAGATCATATAATATGTACCCCTTTTGTATTTCTGAAAACCCCATCAATACACAACACCTAACTCTAGATTGTAGCTTATCTATGACTGTCAGATCATTAGCAAAGCACATGCAACCTATAGTTCTTATATGTCCTATAGAGGGCTTCTGATGATAGATGCTTTCATAGGGTGTTATCCCGGTAATGAAAGAAGGTAATCTATTTATCAAATATACTGCAGCATGCACACATAGACCCCAGAACTTGATAGGGATATTAGCTTGAAGTCTTATGGCTCTAGTTACTTCTAGTATGTGCCTATGTTTTCTTTCAGCCACACCATTTTGCTGTGGTGTGTATATATCATTTACAAATTATGTACCATTATCAGTTCTAATCACCTTAACCATTTGATTAAATTGAGTAGAGACATAACTAAAAAATTGATTAATAAATACACATGCTTCTGATTTCAATCTAAGCAAGCATATCCAAGTCATTCTAGAGTAGTCATCCACTATAGTTAAGAAGTATTTCTTGTCATTATGTGTTCCAACTTTGTAAGGACCCCATACATACATATGTACATATCAAATCTAGAACTACTGCAAGTGTTACTGTTAGAAAAGGGCAGTCTATATTGCTTTGCACAAGGACACACATTACAATTCTGTATTATTTTAGCTATAACATCATCACTAGTAGTGATCAATTTACTTAGCACTTTACTAGAAGTGTGGCCAAACCTTCTATGCCACAGTTTAATGTCTTCTTCTGAGATTTTGACATTCTCTTTATCTTGTACATTTAGTCCCAACTTCCTTTGATTCTGTATATTACTTGAGTGATTAACTAGCACATATAGGCCATCCTGGAGTCTACCAATCTCCTTCACCCTCCCACTGTAGAGATCCTGAAACAAGCAGAAATCAGGATAAAAAATAGTTGCACACTTTAATTCTCTAGTTAGTTGAGATACAAACAATAGATTGTGTTTGAATTGGGGCAAATAGAAAACATTACTGAGTGTGCTTCTTGGAGACAATTTACTTGTACCAGTGTAAGTGACTTAAACAGTTTCTCCATTTGACAGAAATACATTCTTAGTAGTTGTAGTGTATTATCCTACTTTTGTTACTTTGTCTAGCATATCTAGATCAGAGACCATATGGTTTGTGGCACCTGTATCTATTATCCATTTCTTGACTATATTATATACTTGTAAGACTTTGAGTTTAGTGATACCTGCAGTATTTGCTAAAGATATATCACCTTGAGAATCAACATTTTGAGGTGCAGTAGTCTGGCTTTTGTTCTGGTTTAGCAGCTTCTTGATCTCCTCATATTGGTTGAGAGAAGACAGGTGCTCCTTCAACTTGCCAATTCTTTCCACAGTTTTCAGGATTAGACCCCTGAGTCTTGTGCCCAGAATTAGCGGGGTGTTCAGTGCCCCCAGCACAGACATTGTTAACAACATAATCTTTTCTCTTAGACTTGAAACTAGGAGGGTAACCAACTACTTTATAGCAGAATTCCTTTGTGTGTCCCCTCATTTTGCACACATCACAAAATAGGTTGGTATTTCTTTTGAACTGAGGTTTAGATGTTGTTTATGTCTTAGAGTACAGGCCTGCAGAACTTGTATTTCCATTGTGTCCCATATAACTTGGACCAACACCTAACATACCTGCAGATCTGGCACTTATGCCCTTTTGATTTTCATCACTCACAATCATGGAGTACGCTTTATTTACTGTGGGTAGTGGTGTCATGAGTAAGTTCTGGGATCTTGCCTGCATATAGCTTTCATTTAGACCCATGAGAAATTGATACAACTTCTGCCTTTGTAAGTAATCTGTGAAATCTTTAGATGTGGGGCAAGCACAATTATGAGGTGGGACTAAGGCATGGAACTCCACCCATAGTGTCTTCAGTTTAGTAAAGTATTCAGCAACACTGCTATTGCCTTGTGTTAGAGTAGCAATTTCCCTATGCAAATCATAGGTTCTTGATTCATCCACATTGTCGAATCTTCCCATACTTCATATGCAGATTCTGCATACAACACACCACTTAGTAGACTGCTTGACACAACATTCATCAACCATGTTTGAACAACAGCATTGACCCTGTCCCATTGATCCCATAATTCTTCTTCATACTGATTCTTGGTGCATCTTCCATTCACAAAGCCCAATTTGTTTCTACCTAGCAGGGCTATATTTATGGATTTGCTCCATATCGTGTAATTCTCAGATCCCAAGAGTTGAAAGGATATTAAGGAGACTCCACTGACATCAGAAGCTTGTAGGTATAGGGGATGATTGTGGTCAAATACTGTAGTGACAGAGGAAATTCCTGCCTTTTCTCTTAACACTGGTTGTTTGGAAGTTGTGGGATTAGTGTTGCCCTCAAGAAGAGTTGCGGGAGGGTTGTTATCTTCAAAACCAATATTCATTTTTGAAAGTTGTATTTCTTGATAAGAATTTTACAAGACTGGATTGCAGGGTTCTGTTTACTTCACTGATATGATTCAAGAACTAATTGCACGAATTGTCAAGAATCAGTTGCCAGAAGGAGGCAAGATTAGAAATATGAATCAAGAAAGAAGGATTTCTCTAATCTTGTTGGTTTGATGTAGGATCTCAGACCACACAACAATACCAGTACACAGATTTCAGAGAGATGCAAAGATATTCCCAGTAAGTTCACAAGAAATAGAGAGAATGAAGGAGAACCCAGAAATCGATTTTTTTCTTATTTTTCTCTTACAGATTTCCTTCGAATGTACTAAGGATGATGCGATTAGCTTGACCCATTGATCGAGGGCTTTGATACCATGTTGAAGACTGGATTCACTGTCGACATATTCGAGAAATAGCCACAAAGAGGCTTGTCGATACAACCAAGAAGAAAGACTTCGATATAAACGAAACAGAGATAGTCAATGTATTCAGATACTCAGAATCCAGAGATTAAGAAGATAAGAGTATTCTTCTATATACACAGTATGTTCTGGCTGTGTATACGAAGCAAGTACAGAAAAGAAATAGATGGAGAAGAAGAGAGTCGATAAAGAAGAAGAAGAAGAGTGTATATTTCTTTCTCTGAAAATTGTACAAATTCCTAATACATTCTTAGACAGATAGTAAGACAAATAGGCTATTTATACTAGGATAAACTCAACCATGGGCTCCCTTACACACTGCTATTCAGCCCACTCTCAACCACTTATTCTATAGTAATTAACCTCTCTTGCACGTCTCTATGTTTGTTTCAACACATATACTAAGGAAGAGAACTCAGTCCAGAGTAGTTAAAAGAAAAAAATGCAGAGAAGCGCCAAAACTTTGCTGGGGCTTTATGCGCGAAGAGGAATTAAAGTGTGGACTTTAACAAGAAAATCACCAACAAGGATAAAAAAATCATAATGCAAGATAATGTAGCTACAATCACAAACAATAATTATTTAGATAGAAGAATTGAAGAAACGACGGTTAAACTCGAATTATAAAATGAAAAAACATGTCATACAAGTTCAAAATCAATTACAAATTTCTGACTTGGATGAAAAGATGAAGCTTTGTTGTTAAACTGGTTAACTAGCTAATCTAACATTATTTGGATAATATACTACCTTAAACCACCAATTTGTAACCAAAACAAACTCAAAATTAACATATTAACCAACTTAACAACATCTAAGCAGCTTACATATAATCAATCAACTCTTAAGACTAACATAGATTAAGCATTAAGTTATTTAAAAAACCTTCACATGATTAAACAATGATAGATCATTCAAAATCTAAGTCAAAACAAAATTAATTATTTGACAAAATGGGGAATAAGCAGAGAAGTATTATCAGAAACCTACAGTAGCAAACATGAGATTCAACCATCATCAAACTTTCTTCCTTCGATGTGTAGCTGACGATGAGATCCAGAGTGAAAAGTTTTTCTCCAATACTCGATACTCGGACCACACAAAAGAAATTAAAGTTTTTGGCTATTGACACCTAAGAAAATATTGCAGGGGTTCAAAAGTGCTCAAATAAAGACTTAATTGGTAAACTCTCTAAAATTTAGGTGTTAAGACCTTATGCTCAAACTTTGGGAGAAAATCCAATGCTTAAGACTTGGTTTTATTGAGGGGATGGTGGTTCCTTTTATATGAGCCAAAAGCCCCAAAAATCATTCAACCCACCAACGCGGGACTTTGAAAAATCAGAGGATTTCGATTTAATTTTTTGAAAGAACAACAATTGACCGATGAAAATCGCTGATTTCAAATTGGAAATGAGACAAAAATCATTAAAGGGCTTCGTCCTTGGTGAGAAAAAGCAACAGAGAAGGTGTGGGGGCGTTTACCTTCGCACGGGTGGTAGAAGAAAATATTAACAATAATAGTTGAAAATTTCAATGTTGGATTATATAAGTAGTGTATCTAAGCTCTTATGCAGAAGATTCAACATATGCAGAAAAGAAAATCTTAAAATCAATGACACAAAAATTACAACAGGATGGGATACAGATACCAACAAGTAAAGAAGAGCTGGAGAAAAGAAAAAGTACTACAGAGCTGAACAGAGGCATCATTTTGTACAGAAGAACATCAAATTTGGCAAAAGAGAGGTCTCAAACATCATTGACCATCGATTCAGTACATGCATGAAAGAAAAATGTCAATTAGCAGCTGAATTCGAAGAAAATCAACAAAAAAAGGGAGAATCTAACAACAACATCAATTCACGTGGATTTTATTCGCAAAAATGGAGATTGGGAAAGACAGAAGTGTTGTGAATCAGATATGGTAGTTTCGAACACCATTAATGGCTTTTTATCATTTCCACAACACCAGAAATGAAGTCTTTGCTGAAGAAATCGAAGAGTCGAGAGAACAACAGCTAGGACAACAAGTTTCATATGGACCGACAACTTCTACTTTTCTTTTTTGGTTTTTATCTTTTGCTTTTTAATTATTTTTGATTTTACGATCAGTTATTTGGTCTGGTCTTTTTAATTTTGTTTGGGCCAGGTCTGTTAGGTCGGGTCAACTAAAAAAAATGGGTCAACGTAAAAAATAAATGTTACACAACATGTGACGGTGCAAATAACTATCATATGCGTGTCATAAATTTATGACAGTTTATATAACTGTCACACTTATGTCATAAGTGTACTAAGTAGTCAAGGAAAAAATTGTCATACTAGTGACAGTTGCAAAAACCGTCACACTCTGACTGTCACCGTAGGTAATTTTTCTTATAGTGTAGGAAAATATTATTTTATACCAAATTAATGATAATAATATGTACATATTAGAATATGTAAAATAAAATAGGTAAGAATATGTTTATTTTTAGAAAATGTATATTTAGTGCATATTTATGTGATTTGATAGAGCACAATTTCAGCCACGATTATGGCTTGTAATCCTGTATATATTGTTAATCAAGTAATGAAGACAATCAGGCAAAATAGATTTCTACCAGTACACTTTTTCTCTTAATTATAGTTAATTACTTAAATAATTCTTACCTCAATTTACACTTAATCATATGATAAATTTCATTGATTTTATGTAAACATATCTACTTCAACTTACGTTAGAAAAGGTAATCTATTGAATGAAAATCTTAGAGAATAGTAAAGGTCCATATGCAATTGGAGCTCAGTATACGAAACCTAATTTTCTCGTAGACCCATTATATATTTATATATAAGAAATTAATATTTTCTGGAGTCCATTTTAGTTTTTTTTTTAAAAAGAAACATAAATAAACTTCACAATTACTAATGGTGTACAGGTTACAAAAATAAACATAAACATCAAAATTCACATCAATAAAAGTGTTAATGTTGGGTTTGGTGTTATGACCTTTTGCCCAACATATCATTTTCAGTACTAAGTTAAAATTAGAAAATGTTGGAATAAATGTCATGACATTCGGACCAACATTCTGATAACAGTTTTGCCTTACTTCACGGACTGAAGCTAAACTCGAGGGATTTTTATCACGAGGGTAATTTGATTTGGCAAGGAGTTTGGAGCTGAAGAAAAACGTGGGAAGACCAAGTCCAAGTAGTTGCTAAACTTGGGGAACAAGTCCAAGAGGTTAGAGGATTTTGCTCCACAATCTTCTCCAACAAATCCTATCAGCTGCCCTTCTTTCTCTCAACTTCTACAACGATTCAATGAGCATTTCAAGGAAGACCTCTACTATAAATAGAGAGGTTGTATCAGTGAATCGATATCCAGAAAAATCAAAAGAAAATATCAAGAGAGCTCTCCGATATAACGATCAGAAAACTGGATCACAAGTGTTGCCTGAGCGTGTCGACAATATTCTGCCCAACATTATAATTGCTGTTTAGATTCTAAATTTGTTCTTTATTGAAGCAATTGTAATGAGATGTTGTCTATGTCTATTTAGATAGATTTTTCAGGCATAAGTCATCTGCGACTTAATCTTTTTTATTCCTTTTGTGTTATCTTGTAATATTATAAAAGAAGAAATATATTCAATTATATATAAATATATACAATATTTTCGGTCATTGACCGTCATAGGTTATATCAATATATAACCTATGTAAATATAAACATTTGTGTTCTTTATTATTTCCGCTGCATTTCACCAAACATCTTATTCCGTAAAAAAGATGTTTCTCTTCGACACTTCGATATATACAATATTTTCGGTCATTGAAATATTCATGGTTATTAGCGAATAATATTGAAGGATGAAGAGAAACATTTTTTTACGGGTAATAGATCCAGTTTTGGGATTAAGTCAAGAGGAAGTAGGACAATAAAATTATTTCACAAAGGGAGTAGATACCAACTAACCACGTCTTTCACCTTCTGCTACATTTATAGTCTTTTTTTTTCTGACTTACTTTCACTCATCTATGTGGAGAAAATGTGATCTTAAGCATCCCTCGATGAGATCTATAGAAGTGATACATTGTCAATGTTTGAGGTATGTTAGTTGCATTTAAAATCAGGTTTCTTTCCTTGCTTTGTCCATCACACGGTTAGAGGAAAACTTCATGGAAATGTGTTTATAGGCGTCTCATAAGGTTTTCGTCTGTTGAACATTTGCTTCAGGTTGATGGCAATAAGAACAAGGTTTATGAGCAAAATCTATGCTACTTGGCCAAATTGTTTCTTGATCATCAGACTTTATATTACGATGTTGACCTCTTCCTCTTTTACGTGCTCTGTGAATGTGAATGTGACGAACTAGGTTGCCATATGGTTGGTTACTTTTTAAAGGTAAATTTCACCTGCAAGATTATATTAGATTTTTTAGTGAAGAATGTTTTTCTTTTATTTTCTTACTGTGTTACATATTTAGGGATGATGAGCTTTCATAGTTGTCGGGAAGGGCGGGTAGGACAAATCAAACATTAAACGGGGCAGGGCAGGACAATGCTTAAACGGGACAGGGCAGGGCGGTACAGGTCAAAACATATTTTTAGAAAAATCTAAATAGGGCAGGGCAGTTAATATGTTATAATTTTTAGAAAATTCTAACTAGTTTGGATTGTGAAATTATAATCTGTTACGATGGGTTGTACTTGTTAGAATTGGATAAAATTTTATAGAGTTGTACATCTTTATGTTACGGTCATATTGAGATTTTACGGGGATTAATCCGAATTACGATTTGAAAGTTATCACTGTTTAAAGATTCGGCCTCGGCTCAACCAAAATCTGGAAGGGCCGAATGTATAATGTAAAAACTGTACAAATCGGTAAAGAATCTGAAAGTTTGTGTTGAATAAAAGTTCTAGATTATTTCGTTATCGACAATTTTAGACTTTACGGGGATAAATCCGACTTACGGTTTGAAAGTTATCACTATTTAAAGTTTATACCTCGGATCAACCAAAATTTGGAAGAGCAGAATGTATAACGTAAAAACTGTACAAATAGGTAGAGAATATGAAAGTTTGTGCTGAATAAAAATTCTAGTTTTCTCTGTTCTCGATAGTTTGATACTTTATGGGGATTATCCGACTTACGAATAAGAAGTTATGACTGTTTTAGGTTTGTGTCTTGTTTCATAAACATAAACAGGGCAGGGCGGGGCAGGGCAGGACAAATTTTTTAAAAATGCTAAACGGGGCAGGGCAAGGCTGGTTAGCAGGTCAAGGCTTGCCCTGTCCTAACCCACCCGAACCTGCCCCATTGCCACCCCTAGTTGTCATGTATGTCCTCAGTGTTGTCCAATGTTCATAAGGAAATAGAGAACACTTCCAAGTTCCATGATCAATCTATTGAGGCAGTTGAAGGAACGAAAGACACTACTTAACCAGTCTTTGTCCAAGGGTGGAATTACCAACTGCTTTAGCTCATTCATCATCAATGAACATGAAATGGGCTGTGCCCACAAACACAGTTTCCTCAGCTACTGAGAATCATGTTTACTTTGCCTGTCCAGTGGTACATTTTTTGAATTAGAAAAGTTATATTAATTTTTCTTTACCCTTTCTCGTCTGTTATATTTGGCTGCAGCCTCTTCTTTGTCTTGTTAAACTGATATTTGGTTAATTTTGCAGAACTTTAACTCCAAATGCAATTTTCCTAAGTGGCTAATAGGTCAATCTGATGTTGAAATCACTGCTAGAATGGAGAGTTTGAAAATTTTGAAGTTAAGTGTGGTGGAGCTTAAGGGTGCAGTGCATACCCTTAAAGGAGATCTTCAGAAGACACTGCATAGGCTGGATGCTTTTTCTTATTGAGCCAACTCTGGATGAAAATGTTATCTTTATGTTCTAGTCGAAAGTAGTCTTTGCTTAACAAAGAAGCTCTCTTAATACCTTGTTTTGGATACATTTGGGAACATTTTGTTTTGTAAAACAATTCGTAAATATTTCAATATTATGTATTAAAATTATTTGATTAATTAGTTACATTTTAGTTACAATATGCTATTTTCCCACCAATTTAACTATTATTGAAAAATAAAAAACAATTAATTAAATTAATTATTAAATAAAAAATGTGCCAAAATCAATTTTCCCGCAATTGTTTTATATTTAAATTAAAATTTCTTGAAAAAATTACCGCAAAAAAATATATTAAATTAATAAAATTCAAATATTTTACCGCCAATTTTTTTAAATTTCTGAGAAAAATCTGTGACGGTTTATGCATGTCACACCCTTTTTTTACCGCGGCATTATTCCAGCGAATCCTGCCTTTTAAAATAAAACAAAAATGCAAAAATGCTAAATGATGCTAATAATACTAAAAGGATGCTAAAGGGTTCAGATTTAGGACTACTTTCTCCCAAGAAACTAGTGTTTTTTTAGTGATTGTACCTTTCCCTGATCAGATATAGCTTATGCAATGCTAATCTATCAGCTTCAGTATCTTAAAGGGGATTAGAAATAATTGAGCCCAGTAGACTTGAATCCAAAGAGTACAGACCGGACCAATTGCACTCTTCCAACATAGGATAACTTTTTAATTATCCAAGAGGTTATTTTACAATAATACTTTGTATAAGAGGATATTACGGTAGGATAGACAACTTTTTAGTTGACAAAAGGACACCAAGGTACTTGAAAGGAAGTTCACGAAGTGAAAAACCCAATTCCTGTAGTATTTGTGCTTTGACTTTTGGGGCAACACCTCCAAAATAAATGAAGCTTTTGCCTAAGTTAGCTTGTAAACCAGAGGCAGCTGATTTGTTTTGAAAACATTGTTATATTTTCCTAACATAGACCACATCACCTTTGGAGAATAGTAGGAGGTCATCAGCAAAGCATAAATGAGTGACACCAAGCTTGCCACATTATGGGTGAAATTTGAAAGCTTTGTCAATTTTGAGGTCATTTAGTGTTCTACTGAGAAACTCCATAGCAATAGCAAATAAGAAAGGGGACATGAGTCACCTTGCCTGAGGCCTTTAGCTACTGGGAATGCAGGTGTCGGCTCTCCATTTACAATAATGGAATATGATACCGACTTGACACAACCCATTATCCAAGAAGTAAACACATGAGGAAACCCAACTTTGTCCTCTGCTCTAGATAAACCCATTATACTGAATCATAAGCCTTTTGGAGATCAATTTTTATCATGCACCTAGCAGAAATATTCTTCCTACTATATGATTTAACTAGTTTATGAGACAATATGATATTTTCAGAAATTTTCCTACCGGGAATAAATTTAGCTTAGGCATCACTAATAATGAGCTCAATGACACCATGCATTCTGCTAGCCAGGATCTTAATGATAATTTTGTACAGGACTGAACAATAAGCAATATGCCTAAACTCTTTAACTGTTTTGGGACATTTAGTTTTGGAGATCAGTGACACAACTGTGCAGTAGCAGGGGCAAACATACTACCAATGACAAAAAATTCTTAACTGCAGCAATGACATCAGCCTTTATAATATACCATATTTTTTAAAGAAAAAACATTATAACCGTCAATACCTGGTGCCTTGTTGTCTCGAATACTCTGTAAGGCATTATAAATTTCATCATCAGTCACTTCAGCACATAAATAATCCTCTGTTGCTATGTCGTAAACCCCTTCTTCATAGTATGTTTGCACACAACTAGTAAGAATGATGCCGATGACCCCATCAAACTCTGGTAGAATGTTACAAACTCATCTTTAATCTTATCAAGCTAATGTAGCTTTGTTCCATTAAGGGAAGAGATCTCTAAGATTTGGTTTCTGCGGCTCCTCTCTTTAGTGACAACAGAGAAATATTTATTGTTTGAATCACCTAGTTGGATCCATTTTGCCCTCAACTTTTGTTTGAGTGCACTTTCTTTTATCATAGACCACATTTCCAAGTTGATCAACAATTGTTTCTCTAGTTGTACCAGGCCATCAAAAGGATATGAATGCAGCTCCTCTTGAATCACCCTCAGGTCCTCGCCCCCTCTATCTTCAATCTGATATACTTGAATTCTTGGTTCTTTAGTTCTCTCAAAACAGGCTTGAGAGCTTTTAATTTAAGCCAAACATTTTGCATCTTATTGCTGGACATATAATGTTGCCATTTAAAACCAACCAATATGAGGAAATTGTCATGTTCAGCCCATATATTGAAGAATTTGAAAGACACAAATCTTGACTTTGGTTGTTGTTGCAGCTGGATTAACATGGGTGCATGGTCAGAGATGAAGGGCATATCACATGATGTAGAGACATGTCCCAGTTAAGCATCCACTCAAAGTTACCAAAAGTTCTGTCTATTCTGCTAGTAATTCTTTCTGTGCTCTACTATTTATTAGACCATGTGTAGTATTCTCCATGCCATGGCAATTCATGCACTTCAATATTTTGGATGCGTTCAGAAAAATTCTGAACTTCAGCAAGAGTCGCAGGATTTTCAAACAATATATCATTGAGATTTAGTACAACATTAAAGTCCCCACTAATGAGCCATGTATGTGAGACTCCTTGGCCCAATAATTTCAAATCTTGCCATAATCTTCTCCTTAGTTCTACAGTATTAAACCCATAGAAGGCAGTAATAAGAAAATGATTGTCTGTTGATCTATCTCTAACTTGACAATGTATCAACTGAGATGTATTGTGCTTAAGAGTAACTTCAAACCAAATCCTCCCATTAACAGAATCTTCGTAGTTAGCATGAATTTTCCAGCCAGGAACAATATTATTGAGCTTTCTGATCATATTATGTTCCTTAACTCTAGTTTCAACTAGAGCGGTCCAAGGGGGGTATACCGACCCCGACCCGACCCGACCCCACCCCGACCCCTCTTGACATTGTACCGGTATCGATACTGGTACGGGGTTGCGAAAAAATTCCGACCCCGACCCCGACCCCGACCACACCCCGATCCCGACCACACCCCACCCCGACTCTGTTAAGTGTATTTTTGTATACACTTTTGAGTCCTTTTTAGTTAATATTTCACTCTTTTATTTTGCGTTTAGTATAGTGTTAGGTGTGTTTTTCTTTCATTTTTGTGTCTCATCGGTCATAAAGGAGAAGATACTTATTTTTTAGGATGAAATGAGCTTAACTAAGGATGAAAATTGCACAAGCACAACCCAAGGAATGAAGCCTAAAAAGTGCCAAAAAGAACAGAAAAAATCTGGCACAATCCGAACAAAAATCAGGGAGGCACCGCGGTGCCATGGAACCGCGGTCAGGAAAATTAGCACCGAGGCGTAAAAATTGCCGAAAGTCCGAAACTGAAACACCGTCGAAGGCACCGCGGTGCCTGGCCATGGAACCGCGGTGCCATATTTCCAAGAAGCTACAGTGATTTCGGCTGAATAAGCACCGCGGTGCCGGACAGCGGAACCGCGGTGCCTACGCGTATTTTCAGAAGTCATGGGCCGAATTGGAGAGGGTTTTTTATGGTCCGAAATGCAACTTTTCTCAAGTATAAAATCCCTAAACCATGCTCATATTCTATACCATATACGATATCACAATTCATACTTTGGAGAGGAGAACGACGGCTACATGCTACAATTGGAGACTCTTGTTCAAGTTCTTTTTCTTTCCTTTACTTTATTTCAGTTTATGTTGAATTTTGTATTAGTTCTTGAAATGACAATGTTTAGGAGAAAGTAGGGTTACCATCGAATCTTCTTGAAGCTCTTTCATATAGTTAATGCATTAGTTATTGATTTATTCTTCAGCGTATTAAGATCTATTCAATATTGTTATGATTGCTTGATAATTAACTAGCTATTAATTGTCATCACTTATATGATTTCGAATCAAAAGTCTGAAAAGTGAGATTTGAATATATTGTAATTGTCTAGACATAGGTTAAAACCGTGGACGAAAGTACCCCGATACTTGTGTAGTAATTAAAGGTTATTGTTCTTAATCCTCCTGTGTGGTAAAACCTATCATAGAAATATAGAAGGTTTCTGCACTAAGTTGAGCTCTTGTATGTCCTCACCGGAATATAATGACAGATTAGTTAACCTGCTATCTTAATAAGAAGAAGAATTATTATCATTGCATTAACACGTGAAAGAGTGGATAGTTGAGGAGATTGGAACCCTATTTCCTTCATAGCTGTTATAAACCCAAAGTATAATCATCTTTAGTTTGTTTTCTGCACTTAGTCATAATTCATAGTCATCAATCTAAAACTAAAGAACGTCAACCAAATAGATACCATAGAATAGATAACCGGTACTTAATAAACCGGTCTGCGTGAATGATGGCTTCGGTCTTCAGATCTTTATTACTTGAACGATACGTGCTTGCGTAAGCATCTAGAAATATCGCAACAAGTTTTTGGCGCGTTCTTGCAGATCGTCTTTATTAATATCAGTTTAACTATTCTTATTTCTAATTTGGTTTTTATTTTCAGTTTTTTTTCTTTTATTTTGCTTTAGTGCTGTTTGCCGTGATTTGTTTGTTGTTTTTTATTAGTCTCAAGAACTTAGTTTATGCGAAGTAGGAGAGAAGCTGACATTTCTATCCCTCTGAACCCTGAGATTGAGAGATTGTGCGAGCGAGAAAAGAAAAAACGGTGATTCCTTGATAGGAGATCGTGAAACAACAATTTGATGGATGATGAGATACCGCCTGTCTTAAGACAAGTCCCTGCAGAAAGGATCTTGGGGGACTATGTGATGCCTACTATTACAGGGTTGCAGATTTCCAGCTGTTGAAGCCAATAATTTCAAAATCAAACCAGCAATCTTGCACATGGTCCAAGGTTCAGTCCAGTTTGGGGGATTACCAACAGAAGATCCCCATCTGCATCTAGCAAACTTCCTGGAGTTGTGTGCAACATTTAAATACAATGGCGTTACTGATGATGTCATTCGGTTGAGGCTCTTCCCATTCTCATTCAGGGAGAGAGCAAAATGTTGGTTGAATTCATTATAGGCGAACTCTATCACTACATGACAAGACTTAGCCCAGAAGTTCCTTGCCAAATTCTTCCCTCCATCCAAAGAAGCAAAGCTTAGAGGAGAGCTTAATAATTACTATCAGATGGATGGAGAGTCACTCTATGATGCATGAGAGCGGTTTCAAGATTTGCAGAGGAAGTGCCCACATCATGGGATTGAGAAGTGGATGCTAGTCCACATATTATACAATGGGCTGAGTGGTACAACTCGTGCATCATCATTGATCTTTGCGTGAAGGTATGTTCATGAGAAAGAGTGTCAATGAGGCACATGATTTGCTAGAGGATATGGCCACAAACAACTATCAGGGGGCCGATGAGAGAGCAATGAACAGTAGGAAGATGGCTGGGATTCATGAGCTAGATGTTATCACTGCATTGACTGCACATGTAGCTACTTTGACAAAACAGATGCAGCAGAGTGTCATGCCAGTTAAAGCAGTTCAGACACCAGTGAGATGCGAAATTTGTGGGGCTTCCCATACTTTTGATAGGTGTACAGCAGTGGACCTAAATAATGTACCCATGGAGCAGTTCAGGTAGTGGAGAATATTCAGAGGCCCCACAACATTTCATTCTCCAATACATATAATCCGGGGTGGAGATATCACTCAAATTTTTCATGGAAGAATGAAAAAGGGAAGCAACAACAATTTCAGGCATCATCCTCACATCAGTTCAGCCCACCAGAGCCACAAGAGAAATCAGATGAAATAAGAGAAATAAGAGCATCACTGATAACCTTGGATAAATCCTGCATGTAATCCAACAATTCCTGCACTAATTCACGGAGACCACCCGCCTACGATCGAGACTAGGTCATCCATCAGGAGTTTGAAAACACATGTGGGACAGCTGGCAAACAAGTTGAATAATAGAGAGCAATGTAACCTTCCTAGTAATACAGTGATGAATCCAAGGGAGCAATGTCAAGAAATCAGTTTGAGAAGTGGGAAGCAGTTAGAGCAGAAGACACCCCCAACCAGTGGTTGAAAAGGAGATGGATGTGGGGAAGACAGTTGAGGCAGAAAAGGAGAAGGTTACTGATGACCGCCCTATTTTAGAGAAGGCTCCACCCGCAGTGATGAGGGAGTATACAGACAAAATTCCTTACCCTCAAAGACTGCAGAAGAAGGCTTTGGATAATCAGTATTTGAAATTTTTGGAGGTATTCAAAAAACTGCATATCAATCTTCCATTCATCAAAGCTTTGGAGCAGATGCCAGCTTATGTGAAATTCATGAAAGACGTCCTATTTAAGAAGAGGAAGCTGACAGATTATGAGACAGTGGTGCTGACAAAGGAGTGCAGTGTTATATTGCAGAAGAAACTTTCCCCTAAGTTGAGAGACCCAAGGTGTTTCAACTTACCTTGCACCATAGGGAGTGTTACATGCAAAAGGGATTTATGTGATTTGAGGGCAAGTATCAATCTTATGCCCCTATCTGTGTTCAAAAGACTTGGTTTGGGGGATGTAAGACCAACCACAGTCACCCTGTAGCTAGTCAATCGCTCGATTGTGCATCCCCAAGGAATTATTGAAAATGTGTTGGTACAAGTGGGTAAATTCATCCTTCCTGCTGATTTCCTCATTTTAGACATGGATGAAGATGAAAATATGCCCATGATCCTTGGAAGATCATTCCTAGCCACAGGGAGAGCCCTCATTGATGTTGAAAGGAGGGAGTTAAAACTCAGAGTGCAAGGTGAGGAGATGGTATTCAAAGTTTTCAAGCAGCTCACTGAACCTCAAGTCGATGGTAGATGTTTCGCTATTGGGGTAGTGGATAAGGTTGTGCCTAATAAAATCCTCACAAGTACTGATGCTCGTGGGGTACCACCAAAGCATCATGGAGAACCTGATGGTAAGATTTCTGAACTAGCTATTGATGAAAAAGAATTGAACTCCTCTAAAATCAGAACTGTGAAAAAGAAGAGAAGGATGAGAAAGAGAATGGTGCTAAAATGGATATGCGGAGGGGACACTCTACCCTCTTGATTTAGTAAGTAACCTGCGTCCGGCTAAAAGACGTTAAAGACAACGCTACTTGGGAGGCAACCCAATATTTTTAATTATGTTATTTCAATTTTTGTTTTAGTTTGTTTATTTTATCTTGAACAGTCTCACGATCTGGTATGTTAGTGTTGTTGGATGACAGATGAAGGGCAAGACTCACTCCGAAGGGCGAATGGTTAACAATGCAGAAAACTGAAGACACTGGAATTTTTCGGCAATTAGCACCGTGGTGCCTCCTTCGGCGTTGTGCATAGTAATTTGGCCTTCCTCCCAGACCTGCGTTATGACCGTTGTGTTGTGTCAGTAAGTTGTCCCATTATTTTTTGTCTACTCACATTGGGGACAATGTGTCGATTAAGTTTGGGGGGTGTATTATTATTTTTTGTTTTTGAGTCTTTTTTATTTGTCTTTATGTTGTTTTACATGTTTTGAGTCATAATTTTTTTTATGGATCATGCATGTTGTAGTTGCTAACAATATTGAGTGGATAAAGTGGGATAATGTAATGGAATTGAAAGCAAAAATATGTATGATTAAGTTAGATATGCCAAAAATTCATGACATCTAATTATTTGAGATATTTGTGCTTAGTCTATGTGGGTCAGTTATGGAAAGAAAGGTGTAGAAATGTCTAGAAAATCTGTTGGCTTGTTATTTGAGGCGAAATAGTTAAGATGTACATGTTTAGGAAAACGATTCAGGCATTTCTTTGTTAGTCCTTCTTACCATTTATTACATATCCTGACATAAATTGTATCACTAGTCAGCCTCTTTGAGCCTAAAATAAGATCTTTGTTTGACACTTTATGATTCCCTGTTTGTTCCATAAGTAATAATTGCAAGTTAGTGGGATGAAAAATGTTGAAAAAGAAACAAGAAGAGAGTGAAAATTTGATGCACCCCAATGAAAAATATGCAAAAGCCTAAGTTTGGGGGTGTTTGTTATTTATAATGTATCTCATTCTCTCAAAAGAAAAGATGGGAGAAAATAGGTATGAAATTGAAAAGAAAGTCAAAAAGAAGAAAATTGAGTTGAATGAAAATGCTTATGGTACGTAATTGAGCATAAATGCCTACTTTTACCTACCACTGCCTAAGCCTACATTACAACCAGTGAAAGTCCTGATGATCTTAAATAAGTATGTCTATGATTAGTGGAGAATAGCAAGTAAACAGATCTATAGCGTTTGGGAAAAATGGAATGAGATTGACATGCATATGTTAGGTGTTTGTATTTCCAATTGATCATGATCTAAGTGAATTTGCGAAATATCTAACTTGAAATTATAGATTGCTAAATATTCATGTTATGTATGTTCTAACATATTATCCCAACTTTCATCCATAATTTTGAAGAAGCAATGTTATAACTACTTGATCCATCTTATAGAGTCTTTGTTTTTATTTTTTGTTTTTGTTTAGTGCTTTACTCGAGGGCGAGTAAAGTGTAAGTTTGTGGGTGTTTGTTAAGTGTATTTTGTATACACTTTTGAGTCCTTTTTAGTTAGTATTTCGTCTTTTTTATTTTGCGTTTAGTATAGTGTTATGTGTGTTTTTCTTTCATTTTTGTGTCTCAGCGGTCATAAAGGAGAAAATACTAATTTTTGAGGATGAAATGAGCTTAACTGAGGATGCAAATTGTACAAGCACAACCCATGGAATGAAACCTAAGAAGTGCTAAAAAGAACATAAGAAATCTGACACAATCCGGACAAAAATCAGGGAGGCACCGCGGTCTGCCAGCAAAGATCATGGCTGCCATGGAACCGCATGATCAGAAAATTAGCACCGAGGCGTAAAATTGCGAAAGTCGAAGTCCAAATCGAAACATCGAAGGCACCGCGTGCCATATTTCTAGGAAGCTACGGTGATTTAATTTGAATAAGACCATGCGTAGGACAATGGAACGCGGTGCCTACGCGTATTTTCTGAAGTCCTGGGCCGAATTGGAGAGGGTTTTTATGATCCGAAATGCAACTTTTCTCAAGTATAAAATCCCTAAATCATCCTCATATTCTATACCATATACGATATCACAATTCATACTTTGGAGAGGAGAACGACGGCTGCATGCTACAATTGGAGACTCTTGTTCAAGTTCTTTTTCTTTCCTTTACTTTATTTCAGTCTATGTTGGATTTTGTATTAGTTCTTGACATGACAATGTTTAGGAGCTAATCACTTTAGTAGGTTTACCATCGAATCTTCTTGAAGCTCTTTCATATAGTTAATGCATTAGTTATTGATTTATTCTTCAGCGTATTAAGATCTATTCAATATTGTTATGATTGCTTGATAATTAACTAGCTATTAATTGTCATCACTTATATGATTTCGAATCAAAAGTCTGAAAAGTGAGATTTGAATATGCTGTAATTTTCTAGACATAGGTTAAAATCGTGGACGAAAGTATCCCGATACTTGTGTAGTAATTAAAGGTTATTGTTCTTAATCCTCCTGTGTGGTAAAACCTATCATAGAAATATAGAAGGTTTCTGCACTAGGTTGAGCTCTTGTATGTCCTAACCGGAATATAATGACAGATTAGTTAACCTGCTATCTTAATAAGAAGAAGAATCATTAGCATTGCATTAACACGTGAAAGAGTGGATAGTTGGGGAGATTGAAACCCTATTTCCTTCATAACTGTTATAAACCCAAAGTATAAGCATTTTTAGTTTATTTTCTGCACTTAGTCATAATTCATAGTCATCAATCTAAAACTAAAGAACGTCAACCAAATAGATACCATAGAATAGATAACCGGTACTTAATAAACCAGTCTCTGTGGACGGTAAACTCGGTCTTACAAATCTTTATTACTTGAACGATACGTACACTTGCGTAAGCATCTAGAAATATTGCATCAGACCCCCACCCGACCCTTCCCCGCCCCATCCGACCCCTAGTCCCTACTTCCTACTAGCCGTTACACAACGATTTTGCCCAATTTAGCCGTTGTGCATCGGTCAAATACGCCTCCCCTCTCCCCCAACCCCCTAATATTTATTTTTAACCCTTAAGTTATTATATTTACACTTTAAACCAATTTTTTCAACTATAAATACTTCATTTTCTCTTCATTCTTTCTCACAAATCTTCCTACAATCTCTCTAATAATCTCTCAAACTATCTCTCATTCTATCTACATTGTCTACTAAGTTTTAATTTTCAACATCTCGATTACACGTCGACGTTTGGTACATTCGTTCCATCATTAAATTATCATTGTTTCTTCATTTTATTTAGCGCACTTAATTAAATTTCACTATGTTTAATTATTTATTTGCATAATTATAATGGAAGGTAACAATGGTAAGGGTACTTCTACTAGTAGATGTAACAAGGGCAAGGGTACTTCTTCTAGTCATCCTATTCCTCCAGATCCTCATAGACAGGACGATTTCATTGATACTGAATCATTTTCTGAAGTACCATTAGATTTAGATGACGCACCCACTAGTGCACCTCAAACTGCACCGCCTCCTATTCCCCCTAGTATGAGACGAGACCCTCCTCAACGAAAAGTAAAATCAGATGTATGTGCTTTTATTGATAGGGGCGTAAAATGAAGTAGTTAGATGTCAAATTTGTGAAAATATTTATAATTTTAAAATGGGAAAAGGTCAGGGTGGGACGAGAAGTTTATTTAGACACAAAACAAACACAAAGCTAGGTGGGAAGCGCATCAACAACGTCTGAAAGCGCATTTTCTGCTGGAAAATTTCAAATAAGAGAGCACAGACATTCATTGGCAGAGATTGGATTCGTGCGGAGCGTAGGAGGTGCGGCCAATCGGAGATCAGCGAAGAAGAAGACTACAACTACAATAAAATCTTACTATATTATTTATTTGCAACTTTTAATATCACGAAGTTGCAATTTTGAAATTGTATTACCAAAAAAAAATCATACTTCTAGTCGAATAATATAAGAGACACAAAAACTACATTTGGATGTTTTTATTAAACTATGTTATTGTGTGTGTGTTATTTATTTATTTAATTTAAAGGCAAATAAAAAAATGACCTCACTCGACCCCACCCCGACCCACCCCGACCCCATCTAGATCGGAGACGTGGCGCAGATCCCGCCAGACCTTGACCCGCCTACCCAGCTGCCCGACCCAGGCCAGCCCGCCCCGTTGGACATCCCTAGTTTCAACTATGCCAACTAACCTGATCCTTTTATTCACTAAAAACTTTTTAAACTCTTTTTGCTTAAACCTTTTATTAGTGTCTCTAATGTTTTAGAATAACCAAGTCATACTAAGTAGTGGGGGAAGTTCCTCCTCTATCCACGGGAAGAACTTGTGCATCAGACTTACCTTTATTCATTAATTAGGTCCCTTTTTAGTAGAAACAACATAGAGTATTGGGAAGTTTGCCAGGTTGAAATCAGGGGTTGTTCCAGGTATGTGATTAGTTTGTGTATGAGTTAAGCTAGCAATAATTGCAGCTGATTTAGGAGTATAAGCCACATCCACTTGAGTTTTCTCCGTTGAATTCTGTTGTTTATCTTCAGTAGACTGAGGATCATGTGTATGCACTTGACTAGTGATAGTATCAATTACAGCTCAACATCACTAAAGGACATGAAAGATTACTAAAATTATTGGTGAGGTGAGACGTAGCGCCCGTATCCATATACCACGTATTATTAGGTTGCCGATGAGTCAATATGATGAAAGTCTGGCCCAAATTGGATTGGGGAAGGCCTGGAGTGGACTACTGGGCCCCAGGAAATTAGGCCTGATTACTGTGGCCTGTTGGAAATTGGGGCGAACTACATGACTGATGGTAGGCCGCAGTTACTGGGCCATTTATGGAACAAGTTGAACTTGTGCTGGAAGCGCTACATTTGAAATTGGAGCGGACTACAGGATTGTTGGTGGGCCGCAGTTGCTGGGCCATTTATGGAAGACATTGGACTTGTCTTTGAAGGCCGGCGCCCGTGTCCCATGCTATCGCTGTGGCAGTGGACTTCTTGGAGACCCGACGCCGCCACCTCGCGCTCGCCACTGCCACATCTGTTGTTGTTCTCTGCCATGATGGTTGTTGGAGCGTGTGAGAGAGAGAGAACGTATATGGGTAGTATATGATGTAGAAACAACCATATACGATGTGTATAACGACTTAGGGAGGTTGTATATGTGTAGTATATAGTGGAAGTGAGAGTATATCAGTCGTATATAGAGTGTATAGGCTATATACGAGGAGTATACCGCATGTTGGAGAGATAAAGAAGGAAAGATTGTTGTATATCAGCAGTATACCAGGGGTATACATGACTGTTTTTATAATTGAAGGGCTGAGCAGTTGTATATCAGTGTATATCGGAGGTATACCCACGGTATACGGTCGGTTTGGCGCTGGAAAAGGACAAGAATAGGTGGCCAAAATTAGGTTTTAGGTCAGGAAAGATTGTTGGCTCTTGATACCATGTAGAATTGTATTAATCTCCTTTGGGAGTCTTTCTCATTAATACAAGTATATATAGTGTGTACAATGTAGAATCTTAATACAAGATTGATCCTATATTTACAATAATTATACAACACTAATAATTAAAAAAAATACATGGGGAATATTTTATAATTATTCACTAATAGTTTCTTCTAGTGTTTCCTCGACAACCACAGAGACCATATTCCGGCATCTTCTCTTTGTTTTTTGCTGCCCCAATTCCATTTTCACCCCTTTTTGCACTTGCGACACTACTGTTTGATCCTCTGCTGTTTTGGGGGCTGAGAACTAGTCCCTTAGCCACCTCAGTGTGACGAGCATTCAGGTGAGGAGATTCAGTCATTTCATTTGCAATCGGAACAGGGATTTTGTGAAGTTTAAAGTTGAATTATTGCAAAATAAGGAAACATGTTATTCTTTTTTAGACTGATTAAAAAAGAAAGTGTGTAATATAAATTGGGACAGAGAGGGTATTACTAATACATATTTCATTATCCTACATTTTATTCCGTATAAACTAATGCACTTATTCCAGCATAAAATGTATATACTTTAACAGTCTGCCTTCTGGTACTCCACTCTGATTAATTAAGTCATGTAGTGTATTATACTGAAAATCAAATGTTATATGAGCAATGAGAAGTTTTCATTTCGTCCTTTATAGGAATGCATGGTCGGATCCTTTATGAAAATGTTTTATACGTGTAAGACTATGAAAAACAATTTAATTATGAAGAATTGGACTTTCAAATGTGCATG
This sequence comes from Przewalskia tangutica, assembly GCA_029844215.1. Classification (NCBI taxonomy): domain Eukaryota; kingdom Viridiplantae; phylum Streptophyta; class Magnoliopsida; order Solanales; family Solanaceae; genus Przewalskia; species Przewalskia tangutica. The sequence continues at coordinate 102,426,385 of CM056734.1, read as the reverse complement.
TGGGCTGTCTGTGACAAGACATTGTTGGTTAATTGATGAGACCGGAGTGAACTTTTCATGTGTGGAAAGGGATAAGGAATTCAAGACCAGAGACTAGAGAGTGAAAGGTTTCATTTGAAAGGGAATTCACATGGAACATCTAGATAGAATTACTAAGGGCCAATATGTTGACTATCAAAATTAAAAGTTCATCATTCTCAAAGTTCCAACATGAAACCTCTAGACTTTAATGATGGAATCGGATGATCATCCATCACAATCCTTAGTGGTCACTTGGAAGCTAAAAACCTTATTCGTACCTGGTAATTACATCAAGTCAAATAAATGTATGTCAAGTGTTCGCATATATTTTGAATACTTAATCATGGTTGATTAACATACTTGTTCACCATATTAATTAAGTTACTTAGCTATAGTAAATTCATATAATTTGGTATAAACATCCGTGGCGGTAAGTATTTACCTACTTGGAACATCAACTTAATTTATGTTCGATAATAAAATCATCAGGTGACTAAAAGTTTGACATATATTCACTATTATATTGTGCATTAGGAATTAGCAGAAGAAAATAAACTATAGTGGGAGCAAGGCCCGTCAACTTCATTTGCTTTATCAAAATCATTAGGAAAATAAACAAAATTATCTCTGACTCAAATCTTTCAAGATTTGGTTCATACTATATTACATTTTAGTTTTCCTTCCACTAAAATTATAAGTTGCATCAATTATTTGGGTAGAATTTTCACTGTTCCCATAACAGTAACTTAGTGGAAATCCTCTAGGAGTTAATTAAAGAGGTCACTTCAATCAGATGAACATGTTGCATTAATCATGTCCAAAGAGTCTCCCATATAGATCCAAAATTACTCTCATCTAGGTAGATCATGTTGCTTTGTGAAGTGCCATATTGTGGAAAATTATTAGTGAAACTGTCCAAGGATTGTTGCGGTGATGTTTGTGGAGATTGTTTCATGTCCATGCAAATAAGGGCCATAAGGTTAGCTTGTTCACATTGCATGTTTACAATTTCGGCTTTTGCCTTAGCCAATTGTACTTGGAGCTCATTCACTTGCTTTTGTAGCTGACAAATTGCTCCCGCGCAACCATAAACAGGATCCCTCAGTCTAGCATTGGCCTCATACACCATACTGCTAACAGCATCTGCTCTTTGAAATTCCGGCAGTTCCTAATAAAATTAACCAAAAAGGCCTTTACATTTTATGGTTTGCGTTTAATTTCCATCATCAGGTCACTTTATTAAAGGTAGTAAAAGTAACTAATATTATTAATGAAATCAACAACTTAAGAAAAATAGACGAATCACCTTCTCACAAATTGTATAAAATGTTATTTACAATGATATAAAGTATAAATGATGATTGTAATAGTCGAAATCATTCAATTTGTCAAACCTAAGAGGTGGAATTTAAGTGTGTAAGGGAGAAAAGATGCATAGTTTTGATTATTATGGTACAAATAAACCATAATATTATTTTTTTCAAAACTAAGGGAAGTCAATGGACAAAGAAAAAAAAATTGAAACTGCAGCCACATGGAAAAGAATAGTAAAACAAGGAAAATACGTTATGCCAAATATAGTATCCAAAGCATGTAAGCTGGAAAATGAATTGTCCTTTCCTACACTACTAAGGACAATTAATATTTATGTTTTATGACTTATGAACAACCTATTAGCCTAGGACTCTGACTTTTCAAATTGCATCTAGAAGTAGAAGTACCTTAAAATCTTTAATTCTACCACAAAATTGGTCTTCCTATATATATTTCCCAGAACAAAAACTTGGTTTTACCCAGTCATGTACTCCTAATAGATGAAGTAAATCCCAAAGAGGATGTCATGCTATCAATAAAAATTAAAATAAACCAAAGACATAGGCAATAACTTGCTTTATATATCAAGTTTTTCTCAAGTTCCTTAAAAAATCTAGTGTACATTGATATTTTTTAGTAAAATAATATCGATGAGTTTAACCTCTGACATAATGTAAAATCTTTTTATATTACTAGATAATCTAAATATAAAGATAATTGCTTATAATAGCGAAACTAGTGACCTAAAAGTAAGACGAATGTCGAACAACTTACTATAACAGATTAAATTATATTCACTACAAAACAAAATTAAAATCAGCTATGGACTTTGCTACAAATCTGTCACTAAATAGCTCGTAGTTAATTGAATAGAATTAGTTATGTTGTTTAGTAGAATTGTACCTGCAAGAACTTGATAATATTACTGGCACCGAAGACACGATGAGCAGTAGTGAACTTGATGGGATCACTGGGAGGAAAATAAGGAGCCAACACACATTTCTCTGCGCACCTCCGCCGCAAGATTTTGCAGGCCGCACAAGGGCTCACCACCGCGACCACTTGTCGCGGAGTTGGAGAGTTAGGAGGAGATGAAGACGACGGCGATACGGACCGAGATGATGGTGAAGAAGTTATGGTGGTGGCATTAATGTCACTGGACACCATTTAAAAAAATAAATTGGAGAAATGTTTTTACGTGCTAGAAATGTGGGGAGAATATTTGGGATGGCGTGTCTGATTTGGAGTGAACAAAGGGTATATTTATAAGTCCAGTGAAAAGAAAGGAAAACTAACCAAAAAAAAAAAAAAAAAAAAGAAGAAGAAGAATGTCATCATAAATAAGAAAATGACATCATCAAGAAAATAAAAAAATCTATCTTCTTTTTAAGAATTTAGGTTATACATATTGAAAATAAAAAGATTTTTTACACAATTAGTAGTGTAGTTTAACTTACTGTTATAACATCTTGGTTAGGGATGTCAATGGGGCGGGGCGGGGGCGGGGGAAGAGTATCCCATACCCGTACCCATCACCTAAAACACATCCCCACCCCCGCCCCACCACCCATCACGGGTAGTAATTCTTCCACCCGCCCCCGCCCCACATACTTCACGCGGATACCCACTTACCCGGCGGGTACCCATTAATAAAATGCTCAAATAATGTCTAGCAATTGTTTTAGTCACCAAAATGAAAGTTATATAAGAAAAAGGAAAAAAAAGGAACTTTTCCACTATTGTGTATCGAATATCAATTCTAAAACCTTGTCAAAATATTATGAATATTAAAAAACAGTAAAGATGAAAATATTTAACAAAAAAAAGGAGAACAAAGAGAATAAGAAAAAGAAACGTGGTGCATTACGGTGCGGGTTAGCTCAAGTTACATTTTAAATAAAGAAAGGGCCAAATAAATTCGTAAATAAACTAATAGATGATACGGATATAGGCGGTGCGGGTACGGTCGGTGTGGGTATGGTGCGGGTAGCGGGGCGGGGCGGGTGCGTGGCGGGTCTTATATGAAATCCACCCCCGCCCCACTACCCATGGCGGGTAGCACTTTTGATACCCATACCCGCCCCACCACCCACCAAACCATCCCCCATACCCGCCCCAATTGGAGCGGGTGCGGGGCGGTACCCACATTTACCGGTTAATGATATCAGAAGGTTTTACCTCTAATTATATACTCCCTCCGTCTCAATTTATTTCGCACCGTTTGACTTGAAATAAAGTTTGAGAAAGAAGGAAAGATTTTTAAAATTTGTGTGTAAATCATTTTCATTAAGGGTAAAAAGAGAATTTTAAAGCTAAATTATTTCTAATTGTAGAAAGGTAAATTTCATTTGGGACAAACTAAAAAACAAAGAATACGGTATAAATTGAAACAGATAAAGTATATTACAAGTGATTTGTATATATAGTTTTTACACTGTCAATATATTTATAACTTAAAGTATGATCATTATATCATGATAAGTGAAGTTTAACTATATATATTGATGGTCTAAGAAATATTTACACAATCATGTCACTTAATTAAAAGGAACTTGCTGATAACTTGATTTAGTAGTATCGATTGGTAATCTAGAATAAATGGTAAATAATATTTGTAACATGTTAAATTATTTGCATTAATGGTGTAAACAATATTTATATAATCATATCAGTTAAAAATATAAGCAACTCTATTTAATAATATTAGTTACTAACCTAGAATTAATAATAAATAACATGTTATAATATATTAAATTATATTGATATTGTTTAAAAATTGTTATACTGATGGTTAAGAAATAAATAGTGTACACTATAATTGAAGATGGAAGGAGTATTTAGGAGTGATTAAAAACTCTCATCGAGCTCTAAGTTGTGCATGTTGAAGCACAATCACTACAATATAATTATAAAGTTATAATCCCCGGTCTCCCATTCCCACTACTACTATAACTAGTTGAGTTTAACAAAGTATTTGACTTTTCGAATGTGAAAACTCCACGACGAGCTTTGAGTTTAGGCTAGCCGATATTCTAAGAACTTTTTAGAGAGATTAACTAAAAGTTTTTTGTTGTGAACTAGGAGTACCTTTTTAGACAGAAAAAAGAAAAGAATTCACACTCTTGTATTAAGTATATATAAGATGATATTAATCTCACGTGAGGAGTCTTTCTTATTAATATTAATATATATAGTATACAATATACATTCCTTATACAATAGGAATCCTACACTATAAAAAAAATGACCTACAGTGACAGTTTGAAAACCGTCACACGTTATGACGGTTTTTGCATTGACTTTCTGGTCAATAGTTGTTCGTAACAGGTATGTGACAGTTTTATTAATCGTCACAGCTTTGTGAGTGGTGTGACGATGATTTCAACCGTCACATGTTTTTGTGACGGTTTTTAAAATACGAATTTAATTTTCTTTTTTTAAATAATATTTTTAAACAAGATTATGGATAGCTCGGAATTTAGGGAAGAGACGAAAGTCGGCCATAGTGATCCGGGAAAATTGTGGCTTTCTCTACTGGGAGTCTAGCGAGACGATGTAAGTCAACTATAGAGGCAAAGATCTCGCCTGTCCGCACAACTCTGACACTCGTATCTCCACCTTAATGCTACACTTCGGCAGCTACTACACTCGACCCGACCCATTTTATTTCCTAAACCCAATATCCCTAAAAACTAAATCCAAATCAGAAAAGTAAAACCCTAGATTTTTTTACTCCTTCTCCACAAAAACCGAACCCAACGCAACCATCTCATCTCTTTTCTAGAAATCCTTAACACAAAAAAGAGTTTTCTGATCCTTTGCCTTGAAGCGTGAAGCTTGTTGTCCCAAAACGTGAAACTTTGAATTTTTTGGTAACCCTAGCCGCCGTCGAGCTTTTTCTGGCGTTGTCCGGTAACTGGGAAGGTCAAAAGTGGTCTCGTTGAGTTCGTCTTAACTTCCTCTACATTTATCATACACCCCAGTGTCTCGATTTTCAGCCTATTGATTTTCGCCATTCTCGAACGCCATTGTTGCAAAGCTTCAATGGCTGAGATGGTGACTGGACAACCTCCCCCTGAGGTCGTCCACTCCTATACCGCTAATTTTCTAACTCTCAATCACCCTCAACAACATCAACAACCAAATTACAATCTGAGTTATCTTTCAATTCGTGAATGTGATGTGCTTGGACAAATTGGAGCTACATGTTTGATGGATCCGAAAATATCCCTTTGTTTCAAACTTGAAATCGAAAGAATGAAAGAGTGTTCGTCGTCTTTTGATGCCTCAGTCGCGACTCCTAAACAGGTCGTGTTCTTCATTTGTTTGAGTTCAAAATGAATGCCTAATTACTTGTATTCCGTTTTCATTCCATGTCTGTTGAAAAATGAACATTCAGAGTCTCGTCTATCTTTGCTTATCCTAAGTGTTTAAACTATCTCATACATGTGTGGATTGTGTCCATTTAAGGTTCTATAAACTGTTTCGTAGCTATATTTGTCATTAGATGTTATATGTTGGTTGTTTCAACTTGTAATCTATTAATAGTCAACCCCAATCATATGGTGCAATGTCCTAAGGTGTCATTATGTTTAGTAGGTATCATGAATGGGTTCTATGTATGTGTCCTGGACTAATTAGTTTTGCATATCTAAAATCATGTCTTTGAGTGATGGTTTGGACATCCCTGATTACTTAATACATCTACTGAGTTGACTATATATTTGTCTTGTTTGTTTAGGTGTTAAAGTGTCTCCATATCATCTAAAGTCTTTTAAGTTATCTTGTATCATGTCTTGTCTACTAAGTTGCTGAGTGATATTTGTATGAGCATTTTTGTGCGTATTTGGATTAGTTTATATCGTATTTACCTGCAATCATGCATCTTACGTTTACCCGCAATCCTATTTCATTGTAGTAACCATGTACATGTTTTACCCGCAATCCTGTTTTAGTTATATTTCGCGCTATCTGAACTTTTTTTATCATATGGCTTTACCGGCTGAAAGCTAATGCAAGCTTTGTGGGCTGTCTGCTCTAAAAAATGAATAGATACTACGCTTGGATTCCTACTGTGTTTTCAAGCCCACTGCTGCTTTGTTTTTAAGTCTTTTGCTGCTGCATTTTAAGCCAAACAGCTATTGTTTTATGGCCACATTTGAGCCAGTTTACTGCTGGTTTTTCAAAGCAATTACTGTTGCATTTTCTTTAAAAAACATATCGCTACACTTGGTCAAAATCCCACTGATATGAATACAAATACTATACTTAGGCCGATGAGAATAATTTATTTTGAGGCCATGACCCTTCCGGAAAGGTTGTCCCTCAGTTTGCTTTCCTTCGAAAAAGGGTGATGATGAGACTTCCCTATTTCTACTCATTCTTCACTTCCCTATTTCTTGCATGATCCGGGAGAGTCTTCAAAAAACACAATTGCCATGAATATTGTTTCAAAAGAATGATGTCATAACTGGGACACATGCTTCATTTGAGGTGTTGCATTTTTCATAAGTTGTATGTTACACTTTTGAGCTGTTGTTATACTTGAGAATGCATGCTATTTGCTTTGATGTTGTTATGTTGGAGGTCCCCACTGCATTTTCAAGGGGGCAGCTAAGTAGCTGTTCTATTATGATATTATCTCATCGAAGCGATGTTTCTCTGCTGGGATTTGAGTCTAGCTATGTGTGCTGCATTAAGAGAGAAATTGGCACCCTCTGTTGATGCAAATAACTATGACAAATGGATTGTCATATTATGGCTAAACTGCTGACTGCATTTTGAAATAGCTATTGTGTTCCCTTGGCTGGTGTATATTTTGTGGCCATTTTACTGAAGTATTGTTGGCCATTTTGCTACTGATTTTGGGTCATTCGCTACTGATTTTTTTCCATTTCGTTGTTGTATTTTGGGACGTTTTGCTAATGATTTCTTGTCCATTTGCTACTGATTTCTTGGCTATTTTGCTGCTGATTTCTTGATCATTTTGCTACTGACTCTAGGCCATTTTTGCTTCTGATTTTGGCCATTTCACCGTTGTATTTTGGGCCATTTTGCTACTGATTTATCTGTCATTTTACTACTGATTTTGGCCATTTTGCTGCTATACTTTTATAAATGGATACTATACCTTGAAATGAACAGACTGCTACACTTGTGAAAAAATATCATTGATTCGAATATGGTACTACACTGGCCGATGAAGGATTTATCCGTCGATTTGGAGGCCTTCATGGTAAGTAAGACGGAATATTTGGGTAAGGATGAAAGTGAAAAGAACAATATAAATATGAGAATGCATAGTGTCGTTCACGACAAGGCTAGTCGACCGCAGCCGAGGCGATATTGGCTTCTCATGTCTTAGTACTCATGGCATAACACTAGCTGAGCCCACACTATATAAAAAATAATATATATACATACATACATACGTTGTGTTTATTTGATAATTTATTATATACTAAGTGTTTTTGCAGGTATCAGGAGACACATCCCAAAGTTAAAGTCTGTGTAGAAAAGGAAAATAACAGTGAAATACAGCTAAGTTCTCATTCACTCCCTCTTTATATGATTTTTGCTTCATAAAATAATGAATTCAATTCAAGAATCACGCATATGTCGTATTCCGTTTCGACTCCGGTTAAAATGAGATATTACAGTTAATGTTTTGGTTAATTTTATTTTAAGGTACCACAACAACCTTATGGATACGAGTATGCTTACTATATATTGCGTTTCATTAAAGATCTAATGCATGATTTGTCTTTGCTTCATAACAATGTAAGTATCTAACATTATTGTTGTTTATGTGTTTGTCTATAATGGCTTAATTATAATTAGAAAATTTAACTGATCTCTATTGTGTGTTACAGTACAATGACAAATAATATTTTTCGCAGCATGACCTTGAAGTTCGAATCGAGTGAGCGCAACATTTTTCAAAGATTCTCCGTGCTGCATAGTTGTGTCACTTTTATGATGATTTAGATAATATTATATTTTTTGTTGTTGTATTTGATAATAACATTAGTTGTTTTATAAAACAATTTGCAATGTTTCGATTTAATGAATTAGAACAATTTCATTATGTGGGTAACATTTTAGTGATAATATGATTACAATTTTAATTTATTTTTATTTAATAAATTAAAATTAAAATATTAAAAAAATCATCAAAATTAATTTCCCCACCAATTTAAATCAAATTTTCTGCCAATTTAAATAAAATTTATTTAAAATTTCCCACAAAAAAATGTTATTTAAGTGATAAATTTCGCTGAAAAAATTTAAAAAATGAGGAAAATAGTCAAAGTCAAACACCACAATTTGTGACGGTTTATAACCGTCACATAAAACTGTCACAACAACCGTCATGAATTTGTGACATTACCTACCGTGACACTTAGTAAAACCGTCACAAAACCCCTTTCGTGGCGGTTTTTAACCATCACGGTAGGCCTTTTTTTTGTAGTGCTTGTCCTAATTACAAGAGGAATCCTAGTGTTACCATAATTATATATCACTAAATATTTACACAATATATGGGATACATTCTAATTATGGGTAGGGATTATATTATACACGTTTACACACCCCCTCAGTCGGAGCGGAAGGAGGCCTAACGCTAAGACTGGATCTGAAGTCAAGGAACAACTGTCTCGGGAGGCCCTTTGTGAAAATATCTGCGTATTGAGAAGGAACGTGTAATACCTTAACATGCCCGAGAGCAACCTTCTCACGAACAAAGTGGATGTCCATCTCAATATGCTTGGTTCGCTGATGCTGAACAGGATTATGAGACATGTATATGGCGGATATGTTATCACAGTAGACCAGAGACACTTTACTAACAGGACACTGAAGCTCCAAGAAAAGGTTTCGGAGACAACAGATCTCAGCAACAACACTAGCAACTCTTCGAGTCTCAGCTTCTGCACTTGAACGGGATAATGTGACTTGTCGCTTGCCAGACCAAGAAATGATATTATCACCCAAAAATACACAGTAGCCGGATGTAGAGCGACGAGTGTCTGGATATCCTGCCCAATCTGCATCTGTATAGGATAATAGCTTGTTCGGTGCGGATGGGTATATGTGTAGTCCATAATCAAGTGTGCCCTTAACATATCGAATGATACGTTTGAGGGCAGTAAAATGAGGCTCCCTGGGGGCATGCATAAACAAGAATACCTGCTGAACATCTATCAGGCCTGGTGAACATGAGATACTGAAGTGCACCAGCGAGACTCCGATATATTGTAGGATAAGTCACTAGATTACCATCTGTCGCATTTAGTTTGGACTTAGAATCAACTAGAGTAGCCATGATTTTGCAATTGTTCATCTTAGCCCTGTGCACAATATCTTCCGCATACTTATGCTGGCAAAGAAACATACGGTCGGCAGATCAAGTCACTGAGATGCCCAAAAAATAACTCAACATCCCCAAATCGGTCATAGCAAATTCAGATTTTAGCAGTGCAATAATCTCGTTTTTCAACACAGTGGTGGAGGCAGTAAGAACAATGTCATCCACATATAACAGTAGATAAGCAATATCATGGCCTCTATGGAACGTAAAAAGGGAGGTATCACATCTGCTACATGTAAAACCAATACGTATAATAAACTGTTCAAAACGATCATACCATGCTCTAGGGGCTTGTTTTAAACCATACAGTGACTTACGGAGACTACAGAAATACTGAGGTGCTGCAGGATGAACAAAACCTGGTAGCTGGTGCATGTAAACAGTTTCTCTTAAATCCCCATGAAGAAAGACATTTTTTACATCAAGCTGATGAATCGACCATTGTTTTCTCATAGCAATGCTCAGAACTGTGCGAATGGTGGCCGATTTGACAACCGGGCTGAATGTCTCTCCGCAATCAATACCTGCCTGTTGATTATTGTCATTAGCCACAAGTCTGGCCTTATATCTATCAAAGTCTCCATTATCCCTGTACTTGTGATGAAAAAGCCACATACAACGGACCACATTCACCCCCTCTGGTCTAGGAACCAAGTCTCAAGTATGCTGTTTCGTTAAAGCATTAAACTCCTCACACATGGCCGCATTTTAATTTGGGTCTAGTTTGGATAATTTAGGACCTTTGGGAATAGGGAAATTGTGTGTGCTGACATGTTAAATTAGACTTTGGGTTTGAATGGTCCGTCGAATGGGAATTGATTGGAACAGTAACTGGTGGCATCGATTGAGTCGGTCGATGTCGGTGCGATGTGGATATATTCGCAAGCTGAGTCGACGTCTTCGACCACGGGCGGTGGTGGGGTATGAGGTGGTGGAGGAGTGGGTCTGGTGATAGGGTTGGTTGACTGGTTTCCGTTGGATTGGTTGCTGGCGACTGAGAGATGAGACTGAAATGACGACACAGAGATGGGGAGAACCACCGGTGGACTGGTGGCAATGTGTGGTCGATTGCAAGGGGCGACAATCGACGGAAATAGTGGCATATTTGGCATCGGTGTCAGGGACGCCGATGGTTCATCCAAATGTCCGGCAGTAGGTGCACTGGACTGAGCGGTGATGTTTGGCTGACACACTTTCCGAAGAATGACGGGAGAAGTACCTGACTCCTCAAGAAAATTGTAGTCATTTTGTTGAAACTTTTGAATGTTCGAAAATGGGAATGAGGTCTCGTCAAAAGTAATATGACGAGAGACATGGATGTGATGAGTGGCCAAGTCATAGCAGAGATAGCCCCTATGGTTGGATGAGAATCCTAAGAAGACGCACGGTGTAGTGCGGGGGGCTAATTTGTGAGGGGCAGTGGAAGTGAGGTTAGGATAACATAGGCAACCGAATCTCCAAAGGTGATTATAAGAGGGAATCTGACGGTGTAAGATTTCTGTTGGAGTCATGTTGTGGAGGGTACTAGTGGCTAAAATATTGAGGATGTATTCTACCATTTTTACTGCACATACCCAAAATGGAGGAGGGAGAGATGCATGAAACATGAACGTGTGGACCGTGTTATTTATTGTACGTATGATACGCTCGACTTTACCATTTTGAGAGGACGTGTGAGGACAAGAGAAATGAAGTATCATGCCATGATTTTTGCAGAATTTTTGAAACGCGGAATTATTAAATTCACGGTCATTGTCACATTGGAAAGATTTTATGGCTCGTTCAAATTGCGTTTTGATAAATTTATGAAATTCTAAAATTTTGGCAAAGACTTCGGACTTGTACTTGAGCGGGTAAATCCAAATAAAGTGAGAGTAGTCATCCAATAGTACGATATAATATTTATGACCCAGGGAGCTGGTAATAGGGGATGTCCACAAATCAGCATGAACAATATCAAAAAGAGCAAATGTAATACTAACAGACGAATTGAACGGAAGACGAACATGTTTGACTAATTGACAAGAAACGCAGTTTTGGGAAAGTTTCCCATTACAATGAATAAAATTATTGCTTCTAAGGAAATTAAAGACAGAGTTCCTGGGTGTCCAAACCTATTTTGCCAAAGTGACGGGGACAGAGCAGTTAGGGTAGAGTGTGAGTGAGGACTGGTGACAGATGAGGTTATGAATGAATATAGGTCACTTGTGCTATTGCATCTCGTAAGAGGAGTCTCCGTACGTAGATCGTTCACAGTAAAACCAAAAGGATCAAAATCAACAGACACATAATTATTGCAAGTAAATTTCCTAATTGAGAATAATTTTTTTGATGATGTGTGGTGCATACAGGATATTATTTAGGGAGAAAGATGGGTGATGTGGAGGTTTGCTGGCGTGATCATAGCTCTGAATTGGAATGCGGTGACAATTGTCAACTATAATAAATTGAAGAGACTTTAAATGAAACAATTGGGAAAGATTACCTGCATACCGGGTGAGCTGAGACGAGGCTCCGGAGTCCATGTACCAATTTGCATCGGGCTACTGCAAATTCATACTGCTGAATGCGTGGCCTAAATCTGTCGGAATATTGGGCTGCTGCGGGAACTGTTGCTGGAACTGCTGCGGGAACTGGGCATGTGTGATGTGGGCCTGGTGCTGTGGATGTTGGGTTAGGCGATACCCTGGTATTGAGTCCAGAATTCCCTGCTGCTGAAAGGGATATTGGGCTGGTGATTTTTCGGTGAATGAGGCCCACTGCGGGTGTTGTTGACTGATTGTTGGGCCGGCCCATGGAGTGAACTGGTTGGGCTATTGGCCCTTCCCTTTACAGCGACCCTTTCTGCCTCGCCCATTGCTACGCCTCCTGCCACCCTTATCGTCGCGGCTCTGCCGCGACTGGCTGTTCTCCGGCAGTTGCTGCTGGCCGGCGGTGACAATATTTTGTACAGGTGTTTCAACAACTAAAGTCTTCTGGTTGTGTTTGTCCTGATTTGCACGACGGGTTTCTTCCAATAATAATTGTGAGAGGGCTTTGTTAAAACAGGGAAGAGGGTCAGCCTGCTGAATCATCGTGGCTAGGATATCGTATTCCATTTTAGGAAGGATTGCGATCAATTGCAGCACCATCTTTATTTCGGACACGGACGTACCAATATTGGACAATTGGTTTGCCACTTGTTTCAGTTGTCGACAGATTCAGACATATTGGAATAATTCTCCAGACGTGTGTTGTTGAATTGCTCATCCAAGTACACTGTGCGAGTGTTCTTATTGTCTTGAAAAATTTCTTCCAATCGTGTCCACAAATCACGGGCAGAAGCCCCCATTTTCATAATGGTACGAAGTAGATCTTTGGATATAGTGGCATATATCCACTGTTTAACCACGCATCAAGACGACGCCATGTTGTGTCATCAATCTCTTGGGGGTGAGTAACAGAATCGTCGATGTGATCAAGCACATGGTAAACACATGCATGAATTTTAAAGAGTTCGACCCACGACCAGTATTGGCCATCTTCCTGATTAAGAATGAGAGGGATGAAGTTCTTGATGTTTGTAACGGCGAGAGCCGGATAGAAAGATGGTGATGAATTGGTGGTGGGAGGTGTGGAAGTGGAAGCGTCAGAAAGCGTGGGAGAAGCAACATGATCCATTTAGAGAATAGAGGAATGGGGAAAAGAGAAAACCAAGAAATTTCGTGAAAGAGGGGTGGCTGCCGAGGGGGGGTTGCCGGCGGCCAAGGAGAAAGAAAATTATAGGTTTTTAGGGTTTTGGATCTTGATACCATGTAAGATGATATTAATCTCCCTTGAGGAGTCTTTCTCATTAATATCAATATATATAGTGTACAATATACATGCCTTATACAATAGGAATCCTAGTCCTAATTACAAGAGGAATCCTAATGTTACCATAATTATATATCACTAAATATTTACACAATATATGAGATATATTCTAATTATGGGTAGGGATTATATTATACATGTTTACATTATATTGTGTAAATATTTACACAATATATGAGATATATTCTAATTATGGGTAGAGATTATATTATACACGTTTACATTAAGTACTAGTTAATTTACTCTGTCAGCATAGCTGGTAAATAGGAGAATATTGACATAGATATCATTATCATTAAAAAAAAATACCCCGTTGCACTAAGCTCTCGCTATGTGCGTGGTCCGGAGAAGGGCCGAACCACAAAGGGTCTATATTTTACGTAGTATTACTTTGCATTTCTGTAGGAGGTTGTTTCCACAGCTTGAACTCGTGACCTTCTGGTCACATAATATCAACTTTACCAGTTACTCCAAGACTCCCCTTCTTAATTATTATTATCATTGTTCTTATAATTTCTTGCATAATCACGAAAAATAAGTAATTGAGACAAAACCTATCGCAACTGCCAAAAAGAAAGATGTATATATTTTTTTATATCCAGTTTTCTGGCTTACGCCAGACTATTCCAAAGATAGTAGTATCAGTCCCTCAGCACTACTATCAATAAATCACGGGATGTGCCTGAAAGATGTACATTCTTAATAAGCAAGAATAGTGCAAAACGGTATAGTACGTACTTCGAACTCGACTTTATTCCTCACATGTACATTCTTAGTAAGCTTTTGGCCATAGAAATAAAAAAATCACTTTTAAAAAAAATAATTTGAAGTTAGGAGTTGGAATTAGAGTTGTGTTTGGCCATAATTTTTATAAATAATATTTAGTTGTTGGGATGCACTTTTAAAAAATATGAAATGTGATTTATACCTTCCAATTTTTGAAAACTAGCAAAATCACTCAAAGCAACTAATAAACATAACGAGTGCGTAAACATTGTCCATCAATCATTTCATATTACATTAAGCATGATTTATGTAGATTTTCTTTAATACGATGATATAATCATGTTCACAAAACTCATCGGTTGAATCTACTATAGGGTCAAATTTATAAAAAGAAAATGTAGGGTAAATTTTGAAATGTAAAATATAAAAGCAATGACCAAAAATAAAAAGTGAAAATTGTGAACACAAGGTTTGGGGTGCTTTTCATATTCCAAATACAACTTCAAATAGTATCTGTTATATATATATATATATAAATATAACATATACTTATTTTCACTGAGATTGTAAGGAATCTTTATGCAATTATTGTATTTCAACTTGTTGAATATACGGGAGTTTAAGTTGTATATAAATGTTTACCCAACTAGGTAATCCAAAAAATATCTATAGGTAAGTTTTCTCATAAAGTGAATTTGAAATTTTAAAAATAAGATATATTGTCTGCTACAATATTTAAAAATAATTTGATGATATATATATATATATATATTGTGTATGTGCATACTTATGCATACATGAAAAAATGCAATCATATATATAGAAGATTCTTTTAAATATTTCAACAAATTTGGCAAATGTCTTTTAATCAGGAATTTCAAATAAGACATGTTTGGTTTTATTTCTCATTCAGAGACTAAAAATACTCTATTATGCTTATTTTGGAATTATAGTCATAGAAAAGTCAAGGGGTGACTAATTAACAGTGACTCTTAACTTAGAAAATACATACCTCACTTGTTCGGTCTATACCCACCCCTCTAATACAATTCTACATTGAAAATTTTCCTTGTTAATTAGGTTTTGATGTGACTGAGTAAATTACACTTAAGTCATGAACTAACCTATCTATAGAAGGATCTCAATATAAATAGCCACCGTTGAGCAATAAATTAAATTCAGTTGGTGTGACCGAATTGAGTTATCAAAACTTAAAGAAAAAATATGCATATGGATTTATATATGAATTTAAGTTGTGTTGAGTTGAATATTTATGCGATCACGTCAATTAAAAGGTAACTATAGAAGGTAAAAAAATACGGTAATGAATGTCGCACCCGATTTTGAATTCTCGGGCTTGAATGCGCGACGGAATAATTATTCTTCCCAAAATAAAATATAAAATGTATGTGTAATGTTAAGGGAGTTGCCACCTAATTATTTGGGTGAATTAGGACACCTAAATGTTAACTAATTAAAGTCAGCATTAACTTCATTTAATGGTCTACGGAATTTATGTGAGATTCTGGATAAGGATTCTTTATTATCCTAAAGGGAAGAGGTTAAGCATCTTTTAAGATCCGCTTACTTGCGGTTGTCCGGTCAAACCTAGGTTAAATTATTTGGCTAAGAAATATCAAACTAAATGTAATACAAAATTAATCTTTTGAGATAGAATTCACTCATAAAGAATTTGAAAAGGAAAAGGTATTTTAAGATGTATTAAAAGAGACATACCTCAATTTTGTAAAGGAGTTTGAATGAAATGATATTTTCATATATAGAAATCTGCCTTTATATGAATGATTAGAAAAATATCAAAAGAAACTTTTAAAAAAACATATATATTTTCATTTTAAGAGCTTGTCAAAAGTTGATTAAGTATTTAATAAAAGTAACTTTTAATCAGTTTATCTTTTGTACCAATTAAGTCCCTTTTTATTCGTACGTAAATTGACTAGATTAACAAGACACCATTTTGATAAGATCTTAAGGATATATGATAATAATACCATTCATGATTAATTTCTAATTTCAACTATCATTTGTAAGTTATAGAATTACAGGCCTAGTCTTACTAAGATACAGACAAGAGATCACAAGCATAAGATAATAAGAAACAATAAAGTTAGAGGAGAGAAAAGAAATGCGGGATAACAATGTTATTTCGCTCATATATATTTAGAGCCTTTGAGGACGAGAAGATACGACGCGGGTTGTTATATAGCCGCGATGAGTCACATAATAAGACTCCCATGCTCCAGTGTATTTCATGCAAAAATAAGAGAAGATAAAGATATTAGTATATACCCAAACCTCATCAAATAATAAACTGGTATACAATGTAAACACTTGGTCACTTTATTTCAGCAACAGAAAAGACAAATAGGCCCAAACCAATAATAAGTTAAGCCTTTAAATATAAATCAACATTATAGTCTAGGACTAATCAACTATATTAAAGCACCAGCATATGCATCATGTTCTTTATTATGCCATTCTCAGATTCGTTACATCTCAGCTTATAAACATAAAGCAGACACACATAAACAAAAGAGACAAATCTACCCTATGTATTATAAACCACATACGAACAAGTCAAACAGACCTGTCATCTTTAGTAAAGCAACTGAAACCGACACCCAACTCATGTAGAAACTCAAAGCTTCTTAGACTAAACATAGTTCTTATTCCGGAGCGATAACATGATACTGTACAGGTTTCAAGGTATGTGGCATTTCACATATCAAAGAAAAAGAGAGGATTCATTTACCCTACTTGCATATACAATCAGTCAAATCTAACAACCTAATTCTTAGTCTTTATTACATGTTTTATATTGAGTAGGCAGGTCATCAAGAGACATAGGGACACTTTTAAGCAATCTTTTTCAGATGTCCAACTAGGACTTCATCAGATTCATGGTTTAAACCATACAACATGCATAACCAAAAAATATAACAAGTCCAGATTCCATATAAACATAAACCATTCATATCTTAGTGAGTCTAGTTACATAGAAACCAAACCTTTCCACAGTGTAGGACTAGAAACAGGTTAACAAAATCACCTGCACAGGCCATTTCTTTAGATATTGGACATGTATTAACACTCAGAACATAGATCTAGAAGATGAATGCAAAATCGTAGGTGTTACACCCCGAAATTCCAAGACAATGATATGATAACGTACGAAGGAAATTGAGATTTGAATTTTGGAAAGAAAGAAAGATTACTTTCTTAAGGAAAATTCTCGGGAATTTGTGAAGGAAAACGTTTATTAATTGGAATTTGGTTCTCAAATTTGATATTTAAGACTTATAGAATTTATTGGAATTATGGAATTTTATTTTCGAATTTGGTCACGTGGGGCCCACCTGAGAAATTTTACGATTTTGTGGGGCCCACAAGTTGTTCGATATTTTGACCAATTATGGATATTTTGGGAGATGAAAATTTTTGGACCAATGAGAGGGCGACACGTGTCACCCCCACTTGTCTTGATCTTGGAAGACTTTGACCCTAGATATTTTGGAGACAAGTGGAAGTGGGTCCCACTCCACTTGTCTTGCTACACTTTGTCCATACACTTGTCATCATCCCAACCTTAGAGATACATTACATATACACATAGATGGTGCAGGAAGTCACAACACTTAGAATATTTCAAGACCATTTCTCTCCCTCTCCCATTGAGCTCTCGGCCAAGGGCCTCCTTTGAAGAATAAAATTCTTCAATACTTGTTGATAAATCCCCATATTCAACAAAAGATCCCTAGCGGTATACTAAGCATAAACAACCCCTTAAACCCCGAAAATACTATGTTGTTTCGTTAGTCGCACCTTGAAAACCTAAGGTGTCCTTGGACTTTTGTGTTGGAACTTGAAGAGAAGTTGGTTATGAACTTCTAAGGGTTGTATATTGTGGATTGGAACGTAAAGAAAAGGAGTTAAACATGCTAACGATCGACCTTAGACTTGAATTATTTTGGGCTATATTGAGGTAAGGATCATGCATGAACGACCACGGACCGTGGTGAGTGCCTTACCCGCACCTTGTGATACAACATCAGAGAAAATCAGCGGAAATAAACTCACAACAAGAACTCATATAGAATATAAGCAGGCTAACCCAAAATGGCTACCTCTAAATATAACAAAGCTTAACAGTCACATCCTTAACAACCCAAGTTATGACAGGACTACAGACCTCTAAGAATGTGTAAACACTATGACGGGACAGGGCCCCGTCATACCCCTAAATGTACAAAACATCTACAACACCAGGGAGAACCGTACCAAAAGTCGAGCCTCCGGAGAAATGGAGCTTCTGACACCTGAGCAAGATCCTAAGAATGAGGATCCACCACCTGTTTACCCCTACCTGCGGCATGAACGCAGCCCCCGAGGAAGGGGGTCAGTACACAATATGTACCAAGTATGTAAAACTGGAAAATACTGTAATAACATCATAAGTCTAAAATAAGCTGGAGTCATGGAAGAAAATCAAAATACAGTGCACTGTGCCTTACTAACAATGAGAGTAACAAGTATAAACTTTACTGCATAAAAAAAATAGGAGGCTCATGATCAAAACAGGGTCTCTCGCCCGTAGTATCATTAAGCAATCCTACTCCTGGGACTATTTCACCCGCATAGGTCATGTGGACCTGCATGAGGTCATCCACCTCGCATGGGACTATTTCACCCGCATGAGGTCATCCGCCTCGCATGGGACTATTTCACCCGCATGGACCCGGTGGGCCCGCATGAGTACAAGCGCCGCACTCGCATCATGGGTAGCAAATCCATGGCATAAATAGTGATAATAATAATAATAATACATAACTCAGCACAACCGGCTATCATACATATCATAAGCGCTACCGGCTTATCATAACGTAAGCAAGTTAAGAATACCTCCTAACTTCTTATTAATATTATTAATATACCTTCTCATTTTAGTTTACTTAAGGCACTAACATGTCATTTAAGATAAAATCCGGAAATTCAACCCAAGTACCACGTACCTCTAACCTTTTAAGAAAACTCCTTTTTACATAAAACTCCCAAGATACTAATAACCGTAGTATCAAGTCAAGACTACTCTTCAAAACAAGTCACGTTTACCTTTAGAAATATAATAGGCTTCTAAATCAAGTGACTTCACTTCCTTTAAAACCTTAGGCAATTAATGCCTAAAAATCAATTTGTCTTTCACAAATTCAAATCGTTTATCCGTATTTATTTTACTTAGATTAAATCTTTCTTTGTTAACCTTCCATAAAGCCAATACAACCAACTTCCCATAAAGTCGTTATATTAACGTTATACGTTAGTCAACCACATTTCCCTAACTTCAAGGGACTTATACTTTTAAAACGAAACAAGTACCACATACTTAAAATACTTCAAGTCCCTTGACTTTGAAACTTAAGACATCATTAAGACAAGTAAGAAATATCAAAGTCTTGTACTGTTATACCCCGTAGTTCTGACCTTACGTGTGAGAGCGTACGAAAGCATGTAAGACTCAAAATTTTCAAAAGATAGGTTGACGGATTGTTCCGGACGGGTTTTAGTCAACTTTGAGGCGGGTTATGATCCGATACATTGAGAGTTCCTAAGTGTTTCAAAGGCCTAGCGCGTAGTTCGTTGAGTCTAGTTTCCAACGCAACCAGCCGTTCGTCGATAGGACGTCGGAGTAGAAAGTTATGTGAGTTACAAGTTCAGTGCGCAGACGGACAGAAATGCGTTTCGGACAGAAGCGACAGGGCCGCGGCTCCGGATGCAGGGCCGCGGCGCCGGATATTCTGTGAGGTCGCTGAAGTTGCAGCGCCGCGGCGCCGGGAAGCAGGGCCGCGACGCCGGAAAGTCCTGAGAGCGCAGAGTTTCCAGCGCGCCGGCAGGTGGTCGCGCGCCGAGGCGGGTTCTGCGAAGTTGAGTGGGGATTTACCGCTTTGTTTTAAAGAGGTCCGTGGGTGACAAGTGTCCCCCATCTGAATTCTTGCATGTCTTATAATTGACCAAGTCTTGAAGACTTGGTCATCTTTCAAATCCCTTTCTCTCTCTAAGCTAAAGCTCTCACTTCTCTCTAAAATTCCAAGAGGAATTCGAAGCCTAGGGAAAATCTGAAAAGTTAAAGACAAGAAGGAAGCTTGTGGCTAGCTTGTAGGAGTTATTGTGGTGGTGTTCTTGGAAAGGAGGCTAGCAAAGTTGTTGGAATAGTTTTGGCTAAAGCTCTAAAGGTAACATTTCTTCTCTTGTAGCTAGTATTGATGTTGCATGTGAAGAAGAAGGGATTTGTAGTAGTAAATAATGCTCTTAGAGTCATTGCATGTAAGAAATGTGGTTTGGATATGAAAAGATTGGTTAAGAAAATATTGTGAGCATGTTGTAGCCTAAAAATTACCTTAAAATTGTTAAGTGAATTTTTGTACCTTATGGGGCAGAATTTTACACACCCGAGTTTAGGTGTGTAATACCCTTTGAAATGTTTGGATTGTTGAGCCTTAAATGTGGCGTTTGGATGTTAAATTCAGCCTTGAGAAAGGTGGCAAAGTATGTAGAAACAAAGGAAATGCTGCCCAATTTTCCATAGAATTTAGTGGCTTTGAACTTAGATTATTTCTACATTGAAATTAGAGGTTAATAAACGTATCATGGTTGTTATAGGTTGACATATTACTTGCGGTAGTTTGGGCTTAGTAAGTGGATTGACCGAAGAGGTATGTGAAGCTTTCCTATCTCTTGAGCATGAGTAGTTGTATCTATGTAGTACGGTAGACGTACAAGATTTAGTATTCTTACTTGTTTTAAGTATATAAAGACTTGTTTCATTTTAAGAAGTATAAATCTCTTGGCTAAGGGAAAAGTATGATTTTACTAAAGTATAGGGTTAGTATAACAACTTTATGGGAAGTTGATTTATTAGCTTTATAAAAGGTTGATAAGAAGAGATTTATTCTAAGTAAGATAAGTAAGGACAAATGACTTGATTTATGAAAGGTAAATTGATTTTAAGCCATCAATTGCCCAAAGGTTTTATATGAAAAAGAGTCATTTTTAAAGAATATAAGTATGTGGTACTTGGGTTAAATTCCCGGATTTTCTTTATTAAGAATGTTAGTGCCTTAAGTAAACTAAAATGAGAGGGTATATGAACAAGACTGATAATAAGTTATAAGTTTTCTTACTTATTTATGATTATGATGTGATGACCGATTGAGCTAGGGTAAGAGTATAAATGAGGGGCAAGCCCCAAGATCGTTATACCACCTTCTCCAGGGTAAGAGTATGAATGAGGGACAAGCCCCAAGATCGTCATACCACCTTCTTCAGGGTAAGAGTATATCTGAGGGGAACATCCCCAAGATCGTTATACCACCTTCTTCAGGGTAAGAGTATATCTGAGGGGAACATCCCCAAGATCGTTATACCACCTGCTTCAGGGTAAGAGTATATCTGAGGGGTAAATCCCCAAGATCGTTATACCACCTGTTCCGTGGATTTGCTACCCACGATGCGAGGGATACCTCATGCGAGTCCTATGGGCTTATGCGGGTGAAATAGTCCCATGCGGGCAGGTATAGCCTATGCGAGGAATACCTCATGCGGGTCCACAGGACCCATGCGGGTCCACAGGACCCATGCTGGTGAAATAGTCCCAGGAGTAGGATTACTTATTGATACTACGGGCGAGGTACCCTGTTTTGATCATGAGCCTCCTACTTTTATGCAGTATTATATATATACTTGTTACTCTCATTGTTAGTAAGGCACAGTGTACTGTATTTTGATTGTCTTTCATGACTCCAGCTTACTTTTAGACTTATGATATCATTATTACGATTTTCCGCTTTACATATTTGGTACATATTGTAATCGACCCCTTCCTCGGGCTGCGTTCACGCCGCAGAGGTAGCGGTGGTGGATCCTCGTTCTAGGATCACCATTCGGTGTCGAAGCTCCATTCCTAAGCTTATTTTTGTTGGTATGGATCTTCCCGATGCTTATAGGTATTGTACATTCGTGGTATGGCGGGCCCGTCCCGCCACGATTGTTATCCTTAGAGTGCGTGTCACGTATGTGTTTTATTTGTAAGAACAAGTTGTCTTGCTATACTTTTGATTAAGTATGTTTTATGGAAGGGCACTTTATCTGCCGATTATGTTTACCTTTTATAAGTTATGTGTTATGTATGTTCATTGCTATTCTACGATGTATACGGCGAGGTACCGGTAGGTACGCGCCCCGGGTCGGGTCGTGACAAAAGTGGTATCAGAGCAGTTAGTCATCGGAAGGTGTCTACAGACCGTATCTAGTAGAGTCTTGATTATCGGTGTGTTGTGCACCACATCTATAATCAGGAGGCTGCAGGATATTTAGGATTGGTTTCCATTCTTTCACTCTAAGATCGTGCAATAGAGTTGTGTTATAGGTTGAACCTCCTCTGATGTTTTCCCTTATGTATCAGTTATGCCTCCACGCAAGGCACCCGCGCCCGAAGGAAAGCGGTGAGAGTGCCGCTAGTGGGACGCGGAGGGTCACGAGGGCGCAGGCCCAGTCCTTACAAGAGATGATGTTTCGAGCGGCGAGTTCCACGACGCCGCCTTTCACGAGTTCGAGCGGCGAGCGGCATCGATGCAGACGAGCCTCGATCCGCGATCGGCGAGTATAGAGATTACGGGGAACAGATCCGCTTATTGACCAAAGATAGTGGCGGCGGCAGCCGACAGAGCAGCATACCAACCCAGAGCCGATTTCTGATTCAGGATTTCCTAGTTGTCATCCACTTTGATTCTATGGTTCGAGATTCGGCGAGGATCCACAGGAGTTTGCGGCGATTCTGACGGACCATGCAGGTGCTTAGGGCCTCAGATACTGAGTCTGTTATACTAGCTTCTTACCGGTTACGCGATATTGCGTTGAACTGTTTGAGTCATGGTGTTGTCGAGAGGTGAGGATGCTCTTCCGGTGTTTGGGAGGAGTTCACAGAGGCTTTCCTGGATCACTTCTTACCTCCTGAGATGAGGAGAGCCCGCGTAGATAGATTCTTGACCTTGAGGCAGGACGGGAGGACTATCAGAGAGTACAGCCTGGAGTTTGATTCCTTGGCCAGGTATGCACACACCATTGTAGCGGACATGGCAGACAGGGTTCATCGATATGTGATGGGGTTAGACCGTCATATGATTACTGCATGCTTGGGGGTGGCTCTTCAGCCAGGGATGGATATTGCCAGGATGCAGGCGTATGCGCAGGGGATTGAGGACAGAGAGAGGCAGGATCAGCTAGACTTAGGTCATCCCAAGAGGGCCATGACAGCAGGTCTCGAGGCGATTTCGAGGCGACAACCTTACGGCAGACTAGGTCCACATTTCAGCAAAGACGCAGTGCTCCTTCTCGATTTTCGCGGGAGGTCCGATCACCGGGTTATTCGAGCAGTCGAGGCTCCAGACTTCGAGGTTTCGAGGCGGCCGTCACCAATCGAGACCACATACATCTCGGTGCGTTCGATGCGGTAGGTCTCATCCGGGAGAGTGCCGTATGGGTTCGGGAGCGTGTTACTCTTGTGGGCAGGCCATCGAGAAGAGGATTGTCCGTCCCAGGCGGCGGAGTGTTATGGTTCACCAGCGAGGTCGATTCTTTGGATCTTCGTCTTGGTGGTCGACGCCCGAGGCGGTGGTACTTACGGGCCAGCAGGCCGCGACAGAGGTCGTGGTAGGGGTCCCAGTTCTAGCGGTCCTCAGAACCGCATCTATGCCATGTCCAGCCGACATGACCAGGAGGCGTCACCAGATGTCGTCACAGGTACATTATTGGTTTCTTGCTGTGGTGTATATGCTTTGATAGATCCAGGTTCTACCTTGTCCTATATATCTCTCCATATTGCTGATAGAATAGGGATAGAGCCCGAGTCCATAAAACCTTTTGAGGTGGCTACGCCAGTAGGTGATTCGGTGATAGCCGAACGGATATATAGAGCTTGCCCAGTGATTGTAGACAGTCGTCAGACTCTAGCCGACTTGATAGAGTTGGATATGACGGACTTTGATGTAATTATGGGTATGGATTGGCTAGCATCTTGCTATGCCAATGTAGACTGTAGAGAGAGATTAGTTCGGATCCAGTTTCCTGGTGAGCCGGTTATCGAGTAGAAGAGGAATACTGCATCGCCGAGGGGTAAGTTTATTTCTTACCTCAAGGCTAGGAAGATGGTGCGGAAAGGGTATATCTACCATATGGTTCGGGTATTCGATACTGAGGCTGAGATACCGGACCTTGATCGCCCGGTCGTTAGAGAGTTTCACGTATTCCCGCACGAAGCTTTGGGTATCCCTCCAGGAGAGGAGGTTGAGTTTGGATTGATTTGGCGCGGATACTCGACCGATATCTATTCCGCCATACGTGATGGCACTGCCGAGTTGAAGGAATTGAAAGACCAGCTGAAGGACTTGCTGGAGAAGGGCTTTATCAGGCCAAGTGTTTCTCCCTGGGGAGCGCCAGTGTTATTTGTAAAGAAGAAGGATGGGACACTGCGCATGTGTATTGATTACAGGCAGCTAAACAAGGTAACTATCAAGAACAGATATCCCCTCCCCAGGATTGACGATTTGTTTGACGATTGCGAGGTGCAAGGTGTTTTTTCAAGATAGACTGCGATGCGGTTATCATCAGTGCGAGTTAGAGAGGCGGATATCCCAAAGATCGCATTCGGGACCGTATGGGCACTATGAGTTCGTGGTGATGTCTTTCGTTGACTAACGCCAAAGAAGATTCATGGATTTGATGAACAGGGTGTTCAAGCCATTCTTGGATATGTTCGTTATAGTTTTCATTGATGATATCTTGGTATATTCGCGCACAGAGCAGGAGCATACATACCATTTGAGGACAGTATTGAGAGTCCTACGAGACCGGCAGTTGTATGCCAAGTTCTCGAAATGCGAGTTTTGGTTAGCTTCAGTGGCTTTCTTAGGGCATGTTATCGGGGCCGATGGTATTCGGGTTGATACAAGATTGAGCGATCAAGACTTGGCGCACTCCACTACACCGACGGAGGTGCGCAGATTTTTGGGCCTTGCGGGTTATTATCGGAGGTTTGTGGAGAAGTTTGCTTCCATATCAACACCTTTGACTAAGCTGACTCAGAAAACAGCTATGTTCCGGTGGACGGATACTTGTGAGGGAAGTTTCCAGTTGCTAAAAGAGAAATTGACGACCGCCCCAGTTCTTACTCTTCCAGAGGGTTTAGATGGATATGTGGTTTATTGTGACGCGTCAGGCGTCGGGCTTGGATGCGTGCTGATGTAGCACGGCAAGGTTATAGCTTACGCATCTCGACAGCTTAGGAAGCATGAGAAGAACTATCCCACACATGACTTGGAGTTGGCAGCATTGATTCATGCCTTGAAGATCTCGAGACATTATTTATATGGAGTTCATGTGGATATTTACACAGACCACAAGAGTCTCCAGTATATCTTCAGCCAGAGGGAGCTGAACTTGCGACAGAGACGGTGGTTGGAGCTGCTTAAGGATTACGATGTTGATATTCTATACCACCCAGGGAAGGCCAATGTAGTTGCAGATGCCCTTAGTCGCAGATCGATGGGTAGTTTGTCTGATGTACAACCAGAGAAAAGGGATATGGTCCGAGAGTTACATCAGCTAGCGAGCCTTGGGGTTCGTTTGGTCGATTCTGATAGTGATGGAGTTCGGGTTCGAGAGGTTGCCGAGTCTTCCATCGTCGAGGAGGTGAAGAGGCGACAGTATGAGGACCCGATTATGGTACGGTATCGATATGCAGCTCTCCAGGAGGAGAAGAGTCTATTTGAGGTAGCGCCGGATGGGGTGCTAAGATTTGAGGGCCGGTTGTGTGTTCCCGATGTGACAGGACTTCGTCAGCAGATTCTGGGGGAGGCCCACAGTGCTCGTTATTCTATTCATCTGGGGTCGACTAAGATGTATCATGACCTCAGATGCGTGTATTGGTGGGATGGCCTGAAGAGGGACGTTGCGGAGTTCGTAATAGCGCGAATTGTGTCAGTCAAAGTTGAGCACGAAGCCCGGTGGTACATTGCGAGCTATTGATATTCCGACTTGGAAATGGGAGGTGGTAAATATGGATTTTATTACAGGGTTACCTCCCACTCAGAGGAAGCATGATTCCATTTGGGTTATCATCGACAGACTGACGAAATCAGCCCATTTTCTTCCAGTCAGGACGACCTTTTCGGCCGAGGATTATGCTAGATCAGATATCGGGAGATTGTGAGGCGCACGAGTGTATCGATTATTTCAGACAGAGGAGCCCAGTTTACGGCTAATTTCTGGAGGTCTTTCCAGAAAGGGTTAGGGACACAAGTGAGTCTCAGTACGGCGTTTCATCCTCAGACCGACGGACAAGCCGAGCGCACTATCCAGACACTTGAGGATATGCTGCGGGCTTGTGTTATTGATTTCAGGGGTAGCTGGGAAGATCATCTGCCTCTCGTGGAGTTTGCTTATAACAACAACTACCACTCTAGTATTCAGATGGCGCCTTATGAGGCCTTATACGGAAGGAAGTGCAGGTCACCGATAGGCTGGTTCGAGGTGGGAGAAGTTCAGTTGGTCGGGCCAGACTTGGTTCAGCAGGCAGTGGATAAGGTGAAGCTTATCCAGGAGCGGTTATTGTCAGCTCAGAGTCGACAGAAGTCGTATGCAGATCATCGGCGTCGACACTTGGAATTTGAGATAGATGATTGGGTTTTCCTAAAGGTATCGCCCATGAAGGGCGTGATGAGATTTGGGAAGAAGGGGAAACTTAGCCCAAGGTACATTGGGCCGTATCAGATTGTCCGTAGGATAGGCAAGGTTGCCTATGAGTTAAATCTGTCGTCCGATCTGGAGGCAGTGCACCCAGTCTTTCACGTATCTATGTTGCGGAAATGTATTGGAGACCCATCTAGAGTGCACCCGATTCATGATGTCCAGGTGACAGAGGAGTTATCGTATGAGGAGAATCCCATAGCGATACTCGATCGTCAGGTTAGGCGACTTCGGACGAAGGACGTGGCTTCCGTCAAGGTATTATGGCGAAATGAACAAGGAGGAGATTACGTGGGAAGCAGAGGATGACATGATGAAGAAGTATCCTCACTTATTTCCTATACCTCCAGGTAACCTACTTTCTTGCTTATTAGTTGGATTTGGCAATTTTGCTTAAGTATTGTTGTGGTTTGAGTAAGCCTAGAAGGAACATTCGGGAAGAATGTTTCTAAGGGGGGGAGAATTTTATACCCCGTAGTTCTGACCTTACGTGTGAGAGCGTACGAAAGCATGTAAGACTTAAAATTTTCAAAAGATAGGTTGACGGATTGTTCCGGACGGGTTTTAGTCAACTTTGAGGCGGGTTATGACCCGATACATTGAGAGTTCCTAAGTGTTTCAAAGGCCTAGCGCGTAGTTCGTTGAGTCTAGTTTCCAACTTGGTCATCTTTCAAATCCCTCTCTCTCTCTCTAAGCTAAAGCTCTCACTTCTCTCTAAAATTCCAAGAGGAATTCAAAGCCTAGGGAAAATCTGAAAAGTTAAGGACAAGAAGGAAGCTTGTGGCTAGCTTGTAGGAGTTATTGTGGTGGTGTTCTTTGAAAGGAGGCTAGCAAAGTTATTGGAATAGTTTTGGCTAAAGCTCTAAAGGTAACATTTCTTCTCTTGTAGCTAGTATTGATGTTGCATGTGAAGAAGAAGGGATTTGTAGTAGTAAATAATGCTCTTAGAGTCATTGCATGTAAGAAATGTGGTTTGGATGTGAAAGGATTGGTTAAGAAGATATTGTGAGCATGTTGTAGCCTAAAAACTACCTTAAAATTGTTAAGTGAATTGTTGTACCTTATGAGGCAGAATTTTACACACCCGAGTTTAGGTGTGTAATCCCCTTTGAAATGTTTAGATTGTTGAGCCTTAAATGTGGCGTTTGGATGTTAAATTCGGCCTTGAGAAAGGTGGCAAAGTATGTAGAAACAAAGGAAATGCTGCCCAATTTTCCATAGAATTTAGTGGCTTTGAACTTAGATTATTTCTACATTGAAATTAGAGGTTAATAAACGTATCATGGTTATTATAGGTTGACATATTACTTGCGGTAGTTTGGGCTTAGCAAGTGGATTGACCGAAGAGGTATGTGAAGCTTTCCTATCTCTTGAGCATGAGTAGTTGTATC
This sequence comes from Przewalskia tangutica, assembly GCA_029844215.1. Taxonomy (NCBI): domain Eukaryota; kingdom Viridiplantae; phylum Streptophyta; class Magnoliopsida; order Solanales; family Solanaceae; genus Przewalskia; species Przewalskia tangutica. The sequence goes on along the minus strand of CM056734.1, from coordinate 102,397,891 downwards.
TATGTAGTACGGTAGACGTACAAGATTTAGTATTCTTACTTGTTTTAAGTATATAAAGACTTGTTTCGTTTTAAGAAGTATAAGTCCCTTGGTTAAGGGAAAAGTATGATTTTACTAAAGTATAGGGTTAATATAACAACTTTATGGGAAGTTGGTTTATTAGATTTATAAAAGGTTGATAAGAAGAGATTTATTCTAAGTAAGATAAGTAAGGACAAATGACTTGATTTATAAAGGTAAATTGATTTTAAGGCATCAATTGCCCAAATGTTTTATATGAAAAAGAGTCATTTTTAAAGAATATAAGTATGTGGTACTTGGGTTAAATTCCCGGATTTTCTTTATTAAGAATGTTAGTGCCTTAAGTAAACTAAAATGAGAGGGTATATGAACAAGACTGCTAATAAGTTATAAGTTTTCTTACTTATTTATGATTATGATGTGATGACCGATTGAGCTAGGGTAAGAGTATAAATGAGGGGCAAGCCCCAAGATCGTTATACCACCTTCTCCAGGGTAAGAGTATGAATGAGGGACAAGCCCCAAGATCGTCATACCACCTTCTTCAGGGTAAGAGTATATCTGAGGGGAACATCCCCAAGATCGTTATACCACCTTCTTCAGGGTAAAAGTATATCTGAGGGGAACATCCCCAAGATCATTATACCACCTGCTTCAGGGTAAGAGTATATCTGAGGGGTAAATCCCCAAGATCGTTATACCACCTGTTCCGTGGATTTGCTACCCACGATGCGAGGAATACCTCATGCGAGTCCTATGGGCTTATGCGGGTGAAATAGTCCCATGCGGGCAGGTATAGCCTATGCGAGGAATACCTCATGCGGGTCCACAGGACCCATGCGGGTGAAATAGTCCCAGGAGTAGGATTGCTTATTGATACTACGGGGGAGGTACCCTGTTTTGATCATGAGCCTCCTATTTTTATGCAGTATTATATATATACTTGTTACTCTCATTGTTAGTAAGGCACAATGTACTGTATTTTGATTGTCTTTCATGACTCCAACTTACTTTTAGACTTATGATATCATTATTACGGTGTTTTCCGATTTTACATATTTGGTACATATTGTGTCGACCCGCTTCGGGGCTGCGTTAAATCTGCGGTAAAGTAGCGGTGGTGGATCCTCGTTCTTAGGATCACTGTTCCGGTGCCAGAAGCTCCATTCCTCCGGAAGCTTATTTTTGTTGGTACGGATCTTCCCTGATGCTATAGGTATTGTGTACATTCAGGGGTATGGCGGGGCCATCACGGTTGTTATCCTTAAGTGCGTAGTCACGTATGTGTTTGGTGTAAGAACAAGTTGTCTTGCTATACTTTTGATTAAGTATGTTTTATGGAAAGCGGCACTTATCGGTGGCGATGATGTTACCTTTTATAAGTTATGTGTTATGTATGTTCATTGCTATTCTCGATGTATACTGACAGTGGTACCGGTGAGTACGATCGTGGCCCCGGGGTCGGGTCGTGACATGTACGTCTACCGTACTACATAGATGCAACTATTCATGCTCAAGAGATAAGAAAGCTCCACATACCTCTTCGGGTCAATCCACTTGCTAATTCAAAAATACCGCACGTAGTACGTCAACCTATAATGATCATAATACGTTTATTAACCTCAAGCTACAACGTAGGATATTCCAAGTTCAAAGTCACTAAATTCTATGGAAAATCGGGCAGCATTTCCTTTGTTTCTACATACTTTGCCACCTTTTTCAAGGCCGAATTCAACATCCAAACGCCACATTTAAGGCCCAACAATCCAAACATTTCAAAGGGGATTACACACCTAATCTTGGATGTGTACAATTCTGCCCCACAATGTATAACAACTAACTTAAAAAGTTTAAGGTAGTAATTAGGCTACAACGTGCTTACCTAACATTCTTATCCAATCCTTTCATATCCAAATCATATTTCTTACATGCAATGTATCTAAGAGCAATATTTACTACTACAAGTTCTTTCTTCTTCACATGCAACACCAAAAACTAGCTACAAGAGAAGAATCGTTACCTTTGAGCTTTAGCCAAATTATTCCCACAAATTTGCTAGCCTTCTTTCCAAAAACACCACCACAACAACTCCTACAAGCTTGCAAATAAGTTTCCTTCTTGCCACACTTTTCAGATTTTCCTTAAGCTTTGATTTCCTCTTGATTTTCTAGAGAGAAGGGAGAGCTTTTATTTTTAAAGAGAGATGAGAGCTTGAAGAATGACCAAGTCTTCAAGACTTGGTCAATAAGTAGTACATGCAAAATCAGATGGGGACACTTGTCACCCTCCCATGGCCTTTTTTAAAACAAAACAGTTCAGATTTTCCCACTCAACTTCGCAGAACCCGCCTCGGCGCGGCCACGAATCGGCGCCATACTGAAACCTCTGCCGACTCCCGAACTTTCCGGCGCGCGCACTGCTTCCGGCGCGCGGCACTGCGCTTCAGCGGACACTCAGATCATCTGGCGCCGCGGCCCTGCATCCGGCGCGCGCAGCTCTGGCCGAAACACTTTCTGTCCGACTGCGCACTGAACTTGTAACTCCCATAACTTTCTACTCCGATGTCCTATCGACGAACGATTGGTTGCGTTGGGAACTAGACTCAACGAACTACGTACTAGGCCTTTGAAACACCTAGGAATTCTCAATGTAACAGGTCATAACCCGCCCCAAAGTTGAATAAAAACCGTCCGAAACAATCCGTCAACCTATCCTTCTAAAATTTAAGTCTTACTCCCTTTCGTACGTACTCATACGCATGGCCAGAACTACGGGGTATAACATCATATTTCTCTTAATGTAATTAGATATTACATGTTGTGGATATATGTAGATGACCTTGTGCTAGAAAGAATGAATATTAGAAATGGTTTGGACCACATTTGGATGTTGAGGCCGAGAGTTGGTTAATATTGGCCATTGGAAATTGTTGACCATTTTGTTGTTAATAACACTTGTCGCATGTTATATAATGAAGGAAATATTGTTGTTGATAGTTAATATAACTTATATAACATGTTGGAACTTGATTTGGATTAAAAAGGAATTAAGGAAAATGGATTTGGATTTAAAGTATGTTGGCCGAGAATGACCCTTAATATTGGTAAATAATGGAATGTTTTAGATTGTGGGGTAGAATTTTACACGTCCAGTTAGGCGTGTAATCCCCTTTTACTAACTGTTGGTTGCACCTTAAATGTGGCTTGTTGGTTGATGAATACAGGCCTTGGAAAAGGTGGAAAAGTACGTAGAAACAAAGGAAGTGCTGCCCAAATTTCCGTAGAATTAGAGGGCATTATTTGGTATAAGTCTTATACTAAAAAGTATGATATTGATAGAAGTGCTATCGTCATTATAGGTTGAAGTACTATGTGTAGCATATTCTACTTGGAGGGTGGAATAGCTAATAAGGTTGAAGTACATTGGAGCGTATTGCTACTTGTCGTTTGGGTTAGTCGTCACGAGGTATGTGAACTTCTTTCTTCTTTTGACATGATTAATTGAAAAGTCTATGTGACTTGATTTTGGTGAGTGTTATTTATCTTCCGCAGTTTATTTGAGTTGTGTAAATAAAAGGGTGTCCAGATAGTGCACCAGTCGCGGGCCCGGGGTTCGGAGCGTGACAGTAGGAACATGATTTGAACTTAGCATAGAATGGATTGACATGACTTTCTTAGACTCAACCTAGGAATCCTGTTGCCACTTAACAGATCAAGCATTTACAGTGATTTTACTCCAAAGAAAACTGATTTTCGATTTGGAACCATTGTTTTTTCTGTTGTTTGCTGCTGTTTTTATTGTATTGAAGGGGGGTTTGGAACCGCTGATTTTCTCTTTTGTTATTGTTTGTTGTAATTTCTGTCTGTCTGCATCTGATTCTTGACTCGTATTTCCCCGAAGGTGTTTGAGAGGTTTTTGGGATTGTAATGTCAAAGCTAATAAAAGATTAGTTTTCCACTGCTGAATTCGATGCTCTTTTTGCATGCCAGAATTGATTATATATAGTCCTGATTTTGGTCCTAATTTTGGTATGATTCTTACAACTGATTTGGTGATATTGATTACTGATTTTGGGCGATTCTTTACCGTTGTTTTGGTGCTATTCGGGTAGATTTAGGGCGATTTTTAACAAAACTAAAAGGGAGATTTATGGTAAGTTTTTGTTATGGTAAGTATTGATTTTGGGGTATATATTGGTACTGATTCTTGTTATGGTAGGTCTGTATGGTGGCATGGGTGTAAGATTTTGGACGATAATTAAAAGATTTGGCATGGTTATGGTAAGTTTGGGCGATGGGAAGAGAAGGTGCGACTATGGAGTTTTAGGTTAGGGGTTTATTTGGGATATGGAAGGGATAAAAAACGAAGGGGCTTGGGCTGTTCTGGGTTGTTATGAAATTGGGTATTAGGCTAGGTTGTGGACGGAAATGGGCATTAAGTGATGGAATGGGCCGGTGAGTTATTGGACTATGAAATTTCATAGATCATTTAGGATATTTTATTTTGAGTAGAATTTTAGGTGTTTTTATTTGGATAGATTGTAGTATAAAAATAATTGATTATAAAAAATATATTTTCTTTTTACAAAATTGTATGATGAAAGTACTAATGTGATATAATACTTAGGAAATGTTTGATGCTCAATATGAAAGTGCAATGATATTTTATAAATAAAATAAATAATGTAGAATGTTAGGGTAAAAATTATGATTATGATAAAAATGCTACGATAATAAGACATGTGAGATAAAAATAGTAATAGTAATAAATAGTGAATTTTGATAATATTAAATTCCTTATTTATATGAATGTATACTATATGTGTGTTAAAATTATTATTTTTTACAGTGTTTAAAGGTAATTTAATTTTATCGATAAATAGTTGAATGGGAGGGACAAAATTGGGCGTCAACAATGAATTGAGGGAAAAGGGATCGATGTTGCTTAGGCCCGTTTGGAAAGTATCCTTGTAATTGAATTTGAGTGTAATTACACCATTTTGGTATGTTTGTCTGATCAAGTAATTACTTGGTCACCATGTAATTGGGTGTAATTACACTCTGCAATTTTTAAGGGGGCTGAGAGTTGTTGGTAATTACATGGTGTAATTACAAAGTTATTTCTTAATTTCTTTTCTTTTCTTTTCTTTTCTTTTCTTTTAAATATTTTATTTCTGTTCTTTTTTCTAGTTTTTATTTTTTTATTTTTATTTTAACTTTTTAATTTTTTTTTTAAATGATTATTTTTACATTTTTATTTGGCATTTCTTAACTTATACTTCACGTGCTTCTAATTAATTTATCATATTTTACTGCTTTCTTGTTATATTTTTTAATTTTACTTGCTATGTTATCTTTCTGATTTGTTTTTTTAAAATTTATTTTTTTCATTTCACTTAATCAGTTCAACAAAACATCCAAGGGTTGATTATATTTCGTCAGTGCCCGCCTGATTCCATCGACGCACTTCACCAGAGTGCCAGCGGATAGAATAAAGATGATATATGGAATTATGGAAGGGAATACGATTGATGTTGGGAAGGAGATATTGCAGAACATTGGAGAAACCAGCAGGTTGGTCACTACAGGTGGGTTGGGACACGGATCACTTATTTGCAGTTTATGTTCTAGACATGGAGTCCCAACCCTAAATACTGATACATATGAGAAGGGTCAACCTCCTGTGACATATGGGATAATGCATGCCTTCCCAGAACCAGTTCCTCGTGGCGGCAAGAAGAGACCCGGCGCGACTGGCAGCGGTAGAGGCGCCCGTAGATGAAGATGAGCACGAGGCAGAGGCTCGGCATGAAGCGATGCGGCGCGGCGGCCACTGGAATTGGAACCTCCGGTGCCTATGATGGAAGCGATTGCTTTCATGAACCGGAGGATGATGCGAGTTTTACGATGATACAAGGTCAGCGGGACTGAGGCAAGGCAATGAGAAATAAGACAGGAGCAACAACAGTTGAACCAAAGATTTGATGAGATGAGTTCCTTGTTTAACCAGTGGACCATGCATTATTCGTCGCCACCGCCACCATTTTAAACCAAGTTTGTAAGTTGTCCCGTTTTTCTTTTATTTTTGAGTCTTGCACACATTTGGGACAATGTGTGATTTAAGTTTGGGGGGAGTTCTTAGTTGTTTTTGATGTGTTTTTGAGTCTTTTTGTGTTATTTTCTATGTCTATTTGAGTCTAATTTTTTTTTTATGATCATGCATATTGTAGTTACTTGAAACGCCTAGTGAAGTAAAGTTGAATAATGTAATGGAATTAGAAGCAGAAAATCTGAACACTTAGGATAGATATGCCAAAAATTCATGAAATCGAACTATTTGGGGTATCTTGCTTGATTTATGCATTGTTAGTGATTAAACCTATGTGTCTGCTTGCTTGTTATTTGAGGCGAAATAGTTAGGATATGCATGTTAGGGAGATGATTCAAGCATTTCTTTGTTAGCCCTTTCTTACCATTCATTACCTATCCCTGACATTAAAATTGTATCCCTAGTCAGCCCCTTTGAGCCTAAAATAAGATCTTTTCTTTGACACTCTATAATTCCATACTTGTGCCATAAGTGAATAAATTGATGTGTTTGGAATATAAAGTGTTGGAAAGAGACAAAAAGAGAGAGAACAATTTTAATGCACCCCAATGAAAAGTAATCATAAATAGACAAAAGCCTAAGTTTGGGGGTGTCTACTATTCATCAGACACCTTATTCTCTCAAAACAAAAGAGGGGAAAGATAGATATGAGGTTAAAAAGAAAATCAAAAGAAAAGGGAAGAATCGAAAGCAAAAGAGCTTATGGTACGTAAGATTGAGCCTAAAAGCCTATTTTTACCTACCCCTGCCTAAGCCTACATTACAACCCTGAAAAGCCCTGATGATCTCTAATGTGTGTATCCATGATTAGTGGAGAATAACAAATGAACAGGCCATAAGATTTGGAAATTAACATGCATAGTTAGGTATTCTTACTTCCATTGAGCATGATTAAATTGAATTCGCGAAATATCTGACCTGATGTGTTTAGAATGCTAAAAATCCATGCTATATGTTCCTGCATATTATTCTACTAACCTTCATGCTTTTCTAAGTAACAATGATGCAGCAAATTGATCAATGTCTTTGAGTCATTTTATTTTCTTTTCTTTCGTGTCTTTATTTCTATTTTTGATCTTTACTCGAGGGCGAGCTGTTACACCCCGTAATTCAGGTCAAGCTTATGAGACCGTACGAAAGGAATTAAGATCTAAAATTTAGAAAGATAGGTTGACGGAATGTTTCGGACGGGTTTTAGTCAACTTTGAGGCGGTTTATGTCCCGTTACATTAGGAGTTCTTAGGTGGTTCAAAAGCTTAATATGTAGTTCGTTAAGTCTAGTTCCCAACTCAGCAAACCGTTCGTCGATAGGTCATCGGAGTAGAAAGTTATGGAAGTTACAAGTTCGGTCTTGTGATCGGCGAAAGTATTTTCGGTCGGGGCCACGCAGCGGCCGCGGATGCGAGGGCAGCGGCGGTTATCTTGGGGGTTCTCTGAAGTTTCAGCGCGTGGCCGAATCTGAGCGCGGCGCGGAAATCTGAAAATTCTCGAGGTTTCAGCGCGCCAGTGCAATGTCGCGGCCGTGGCGGATTTTTGCGAAAACTGGGGGAAAAATCAGATATTTTCTTTTAAAAGGCCATGGGAGGGTGACAAGTGTCCCTCCCATCTGAGTTAGTGGAAATGCTATTTATTTGATCAAGTCTTGAAGACTTGGTCATTCTTCCAAAAACCTTCTTCTCACTACAAATTTTCCTCTTCCTTCTCTCTAAAAATTCATCTCCCTTCTCTCTAGAAATTCAAGAAGAAACCAAGGCTTAGAGAAATTTCAGAATGGTGGCAAGAAGGAAACTTGTTGACAAGCTTGTAGGAGGGTTGTGGAGGTGATTGTGGAAAGAAGACAAGTGAAATTTGTTGGATTAATTTGGGTAAACTCTAAGGTAACAATCCTTTCTCTTTTTGCTAGAAAATTGTGTTGCATGTGTGGAAGAAAGAACTTGTAGTTGTCAATATTGCTTTTAGATATATTGCATATAGGAATAACACTTTGGATTTGAAAGGATTGGATAAGGATGATATGTGAACATGTTATAGCCAAGATAATACCTTAAACTTATTGAATTGTTTATTTTGTATTGTGGGGCAGAATTTTACACGTCCAAGTTAGGCGTGTAATCCCCTTGTATTGCTGAATTGTTGGGCCTTAAATGTGGCGTTTAGTAGTTGATATCGGACCTTTAAAAGGTGGAAAAGTATGTAGAAACAAAGGAAGTGCTGTCCAATTTTCCGTAGAATAAGGAACTTTATGCTTAGAATATTCGACGAAGAAGTCTAGACGTTAATAGACGTATTTGATTATTATAGGTTGATACTCTACGCGCAACATATTCGACTTGGCAAGTGGATTTAGCCGAGGAGGTATGTGATTCTTCCTATTTTCTTGAGCATGATTATTTGTGAAATATATAGTGCGGTAGACGCACGTGTGTTAAAGGAGTTTGATTTCCTTTTTGTGCCCTTGACTTGATATGACGTGTAAAGGACTTGATTGTGTTGAAAAGTGGTAAAACCTTATTCGTTAGTAATGGGTACTTGGTTTATAAAGAATAAGCCCTCTTGGTCTCATAAATGCTTATAGTTGTATTTGGTTGGTTTTAAACATAAAGGGTTATAATATAGCTTTATGGGAAGTTAGTTATAACGACTTTATGAAAACGAAAGAATGGTTTTATTATTGGCTTTAAAGTGGTAACTTGACATTTGTTTTTAAAAAAAGATATGAGACTTGATTTCCCCCGTTATGGGATTTGGTTTAAAAGTAAGAGACTTGAGAATTTGAAGTTTTGAAACTTATACTAGTTCGAGAAGTGATTTGATAAAAAAAAAGAAGGCATGGCATTGTCTTGATTTGGTTTAAAAGGAAGACATGGTATTGTCTTGGTTTATTTGAAAAGGAAGACATGGTATTGTCTTGGTTTATTTGAAAAGGAAGTATGGAAATTGTTTTTGGTTTACTTAAAATAATAGTTACTCTGTTTTGATACCACGGGTGTTAGTATCATATGACTTTTGTGAAAAAAAAATGGACTTCTTTTTTTAAGAAATAAAGTAAGTAGTACCTTGGGGTTAAAATCCGGATTTTTGGCATAGAATGAAAGCACCTTGAGTGTGAATAACTTGCCTATGTTTGCTTGTGATAGTCTTGGTGTACAAGTATTGTATCCTTATGCTACCGTGTCTCTCGATGGAGGGCCGGTCATGTTATTCTCGATCATCTTTGGACATACTGACACGCTGGGGGGCCCACGGGTATGCTTCCACTATGAGTGTTATCTTGTTATTTCCTTTGGACATACTGACATTTGGGGGCCGGGTATCTTCGCTAGGAGTGTTATCTTGTTATTTCGTTTGGACATACTGACACGTTGGGTGGCCCACGGGTATGCTTCCACTATGAGTGTTATCTTGTTATTTCCTTGGGACATACTGACACGCTGGGGGGCCCACGGGTATGCTTCCACTAGGAGTGTTATCTTGTTATTTCGTTTGAACATACTGACACGTTGGGGGGCCCACGGGTATGCTTCCACTATGAGTGTTATCTTGTTATTTCCTTTGGACATACTGACACGCTGGGGGGCCCACGGGTATGCTTCCACTAGGAGTGTTATCATGTTATTTCGTTTGAACATACTGACATTTGGGGGCAGCGGGTATCTTCATTATGAGTGTTATCTTGTTATTTCCTTTGGACATACTGACACGATGGATGGTCCATGGGTATGCGTCCATTAGGATGGTTCCATGGCCATGCTTATACCGAGGTAAGATGCTGGGGCATGCGACCATTGTGCGAGTTAAATTCTCGGGTTATATTTGAGTGATGACTTTACGGGCATGAGTCCCTGACTTGACTTGACTGCTAATATATATTGTGTACTGTAGTTTGGTTATCACACATGTCCCCTGTTTTATATAGACTGATATGATTTCACTTACAGTATTTTCAGTTTCACATACTTGGTACCTGTCGTCTTGACCTCGCCCGAAGTGCGTTCATCTGCGAGTAGAGGTACATCGGTTGTTGGTCCTCGCTCATAGGATCACAGTTCAGCGTTTTGGGAAGCTCCGTTGCTCCGGAGGCTTATCTTTTGGTACGTGTCCCTGAGATTGTAGGTTCTTGTACATTCTGGGTTATGGCAGGGCCCTGTCCCGTCATAGTTGTTATAAGGACTCTTAGAGGTCTTTAGTACTGTTGTGGGCAAGGGTTGTAAAGGATGTAATTGTTCGGTTGTATATATATACAGAAATGTGACCGTTTTGGTTAGCCTGTTTTATAGTTCATTGTTTCATATCTGTAAGTTTTTATTTCCGCTGATTTTCTCTGTTGTTTTATCACTAGGGTGCCCGAGGTAACGCACCAATCGCGGGCCCGAGGTCGGGTCGTGACAAAAGTGGTATCAGAGCAGTTAATCCTCGGAAAGTGTCTACAGACCGTATCTAGTAGAGTCTTGATTATCGGCGTGTTGTGCACCACACATATAATCAGGAGGCTGGAGGATATTTAGGATTGGTTTCCATTCTTCTCACTCTTGGATCGTGCCTTAGAGCTGTGTCATAAGTTGGACTCCCTCTGACGTATTCTTTTTATACCAGTTATGCCTCGCATGAGCCGAGGCCCAGAAGGCAAAGCGGTGAGGAGGCGCTAGTAGGGCCTTGAGAGGATTCTGGCGCGAGCCCGATCTTTACATGAGGATGCTTGGACAATGAAGTTCCACGACGTCGCCAGCCCCAACAGAGTTCATAGCGGCGATGGGCTGCTGAGACCTGATACACGAGCCTCGATTACGGCTGGGCGAGAGGATATGGGCTCTGAGAGATGGCGATTATTGGATAGGATCGTGGCAAGCGGGAGAGACGAGCGGGAAGCGGATTCGGTTGTACCGTAGTTCACCCAATCGATAGCTTGAGACCGGGACTTTTGAGTTGCAGACCCGCGAGTTCTATGGGTCGAGGCGAGGATGATCCTCGGGAGTTTATTCGACGATTCTGCGGATCGTAGAGTGATCAAGGCCTCAAAGACAGTCGGTAGTTTTGGGTTCACATCTTTGCGTGATCTGCGATCGGATGGTTTGATTCATAGGAAGCGTCGGGGAACATGCACCTCCGGTGGTTGGGACGAGTTCTCGGAGGCATTTCTTGCACACTTGCGCCTTCGCGGTGAGAGAGCTCGAGCAGATAGATTTTTGATGTTGAGGCAGAACAGGCGGACTGTTCGGGAGTACAATGTAGACTTTGACTCGTTGGCTCGGTATGTCCCCGCTTTAGTGGCAGACATGGAGGATAGAGTGCACCATTACATCACAGGGCTCGATGATTATTTAGCGGAGGGGTGCACAAGAGTAGCTCTTCAGCCGGGCATGGACATTGCCGCGTCCAGCTTATCTGCGTGGCGAGACGTAAGTCGACGGAATAACCAAGATCAGCAGAAGTGGGCCAGGACAGCAGGGTCCTTTGGTAACTTTCGAGGCAGGCAACCTCAGCAGCAGACTGGATATATACCTCAGCCAATACGGAGTGCTCCACCACGATCTTGGGGCGTTGGAGATCGAGGCGGTCGGGGCTCGAGTTTGAGTTTTCGAGGGAACAAGGATGTTAGTCAGATGGGACCACCCCTACCTCATTGTGGTAGGCTCCATGATGGGGAGTGTCATGCTAGTATGGGAGTTTGTTTTACATGCGGCCAGCAGGGCCATTTTGCGAGAAATTGTCCGACCAGAGGTAGCGCGGATGTAGAGACTCAACCTTCGGGATCAGTTGCTGGTTCATCGCCTTCTTTTGCTATGCGCCGTGCAGGCAGGATCATGATTAGAACGACAAAGGAAAAGTGAAGCAATAGTTACAGGTATATCCTTAACCCTCTAAAGATTAGTGAGTGTGATAAGATGGTTACATGTTAAGTGTATGTGCGGGTAATTTTATGTAAATTGTGATTTATAAAGCCTGGTTTGTAGAAGGGGTAAGTTTGGGGACATGGAGGTTGTGAGCCTTAGAATTTTGATAACCGTGGGAACCTTAGATACAGGGCCATTTTGAGTGAAAGATTCTACGGGGGACCTTTGTCGAGAAACATAGTATACGTGGGGTATACTTGGGTAATAAGTCCATGAGTGGTGTGAAATGATAGGGGGTAGCTAAGCTAAGGAAACCACTAGGTTTTCGTGACTTGAATAGTGAGATTGTCCCGGATCGGGAACAAGAGTTTGGTACGTAATGGGTCGGGTTGAGGACCAATCGCGGGTCAACCCGCAACCCGGAATGAAGTGAGGTAAGTTGAGGGGGTCCCTCTAGGTGATAAGGTCACAAGGGTGCTAGGACCAAGTCTAGGTAATCATCGTACGAGTTCGTGGATGCGTTCGACCAAAATAGGATCATGAAGTCCGGGAATGGCCTTAAGGGAAATTGGGGCTAGTAATGACCAAGTTGGAAATAGTAACCCCGAGATTTTGAGAACTGAAGCAATGATGGAAATGTGGTACGTATACTAGAAAGAGTTCGAGTGTACGAGAAGGATACGACGAGTAAGAAAAGAAGCGAACATGTGTTAAGAGAATGGAAGTGATCATTTTTGTGAAGAGAAGAGGTGAAGAGAGTACCCTTAGACCATGGGTGAGAGCTAATAGTGTTGTTATACGCTTTAGAGGTGATTCCTCATTGGCTGGGATTTAAGTTTTTGCGTGGTTATTATATTATGGCCATGTGTGACATAATTGATTTTGTAGGTGTGGTAGTGAAGACTATACCGGCGCATGCGTTTTGGAGAGTTAGAAGGAACATTAGGGACGAATGTTTCTAAGGGGGGGAGAATGTTACACCCCGTAATTCAGGTCAAGCTTATGAGACTTACGAAAGGAATTAAGATCTAAAATTTAGAAAGATAGGTTGACGGAATGTTTCGGACGGGTTTTAGTCAACTTTGAGGCGGTTTATGTCCTGTTACATTAGGAGTTCTTAGGTGGTTCAAAAGTCTAATATGTAGTTCGTTAAGTCTAGTTTCCAACGCAGCAAACCGTTCGTCGATAGGACATCTGAGTAGAAAGTTATGGAAGTTACAAGTTCAGTGCGCAGTCGAGCATAAAGTATTTTCGGTCAGGGGCCGCGGCGCCGGATGCAGGGCCGTGGCACCGGTTGTACTGGGGGTTCTCTGAAGTTGCAGAGCCGCGGCGCCGGAATGCAGGGCCGCGGCGCCGGAAGTACTGAAAATTCTCTGAGGTTTCAGCGCCCATGGCTGCCGCAGGCCTTGGCGAGGCGGGATTTTTGGCGGGAAAATCAGACATTTTCTTTTAAAAGGCCATGGGAGGGTGACAAGTGTCCCTCCCATCTGAGTTACTGGAAATGCTATTTATTTGACCAAGTCTTGAAGACTTGGTCATTCTTCCAAAAACCTTCTTCTCACTACAAATTTTCCTCTTCCTTCTCTCTAAAAATTCATCTCCCTTCTCTCTAGAAATTCAAGAAGAAACCAAGGCTTAGAGAAATTTCAGAATGGTGGCAAGAAGGAAACTTGTTGACAAGCTTGTAGGAGGGTTGTGGAGGTGATTGTGGAAAGAAGACAAGTGAAATTTGTTGGATTAATTTGGGTAAACTCTAAGGTAACAATCCTTTCTCTTTTTGCTAGAAAATTGTGTTGCATGTGTGGAAGAAAGAACTTGTAGTTGTCAATATTGCTTTTAGATATATTGCATGTGGGAATAACACTTTGGATTTGAAAGGATTGGATAAGGATCATATGTGAACATGTTATAGCCAAGATAATACCTTAAACTTATTGGATTGTTTATTTTGTATTGTGGGGCAGAATTTTACACGTCCAAGTTAGGCGTGTAATCCTCTTGTATTGCTGAATTGTTGGGCCTTAAATGTGGCGTTTAGTAGTTGATATCGGACCTTGAAAAGGTGGAAAAATATGTAGAAACAAAGGAAGTGTTGTCCAATTTTCCGTAGAATAAGGAACTTTATGCTTAGAATATTCGACGAAGAAGTCTAGACGTTAATAGACGTATTTGATTATTATAGGTTGATACTCTACGCGCGGCATATTCGACTTGGCAAGTGGATTTAGCCGAGGAGGTATGTGATTCTTCCTATTCTCTTGAGCATGATTATTTGTGAAATATATAGTGCGGTAGACGCACGTGTGTTAAAGGAGTTTGATTTCCTTTTTGTGCCCTTGACTTGATATGAAGTGTAAAGGACTTGATTGTGTTGAAAAGTGGTAAAACCTTATTCGTTAGTAATGGGTACTTGGTTGTTAAAGAATAAGCCCTTTTGGTCTCATAAATGCTTATAGTTGTATTTGGTTGGTTTTAAACATAAAGGGTTATACTATAGTTTTATGGGAAGTTAGTTATAACGACTTTATGAAAACGACAGAATGGTTTTATTATTGGCTTTAAAGTGGTAACTTGACATTTGTTTTAAAAAAAAAGATATGAGACTTGATTTCCCCTGTTATGGGATTTGGTTTAAAAGTAAGAGACTTGAGAATTTGAAGTTTTGAAACTTATACTAGTTCGAGAAGTGATTTGATATAAAAAAAAGAAGGCATGACATTGTCTTGATTTGGTTTAAAAGGAAGACATGGTATTGTCTTGGTTTATTTGAAAAGGAAGACATGGTATTGTCTTGGTTTATTTGAAAAGGAAGTATGGAAATTGTTTTTGGTTTACTTAAAATAATAGTTACTCTGTTTTGATACCACGGGTGTTAGTATCATGTGACTTTTGTGAAAAAGAAATGGACTTTTTTTTTAAGAAATAAAGTAAGTAGTACCTTGGGGTTAAAACCCGGATTTTTGGCATAGAATGAAAGCACCTTGAGTGTGAATAGCTTGCCTATGTTTGCTTGTGATAGTCTTGGTGTACAAGTATTGTATCCTTATGCTACCGTGTCTCTCGATGGAGGGCCGATCATGTTATTCTCGATCATCTTTGGACATACTGACACGATGAGGGGCCCACGGGTATGCTTCCACTATGAGTGTTATCTTGTTAGTTCCTTGGGACATACTGACACGCTGGGGGGCCCACGGGTATGCTTCCACTAGGAGTGTTATCTTGTTATTTCGTTTGGACATACTGACACGTTGGGTGGCCCACGGGTATGCTTCCACTATGAGTGTTATCTTGTTATTTCCTTGGGACATACTGACACACTGGGGGGCCCACGGGTATGCTTCCACTATGAGTGTTATCTTGTTATTTCGTTTGGACATACTGACACGTTGGGTGGCCACAGGTATGCTTCCACTATGAGTCTTATCTTGTTATTTCCTTGGGACATACTGACACGATGGGGGGCCCACGGGTATGCTTCCACTAGGAGTGTTATCTTGTTATTTCGTTTGGACATACTGACACGCTGGGGGCCTACGGGTATGCTTCCACTATGAGTGTTATCTTGTTATTTCCTTTGGACATCTTGTGCGATGGATGGTCGCGGGTATCGTCCATTAGGATGGTTCCATGGCCATGCTTATACCGAGGTAAGATCTTGGGGGCACGCGGCCGTTGTCTTGAGTTAAATTCCTGGGTTATATTTGAGTGATGACTTTACGGGCATGAGTCCCTGACTTGACTTGACTGCTAATATATATTGTGTACTGTAGTTTGGTTATCACACATGTCCCCTGTTTTATATAGACTGTTATGATTTCACTTCCAGTATTTTCAGTTTCACATACTTGGTACCTGTCGTACTGACCTCCTTCGGGGGGCTGCGTTCATGCCACAGGTAGAGGTACACCGGTTGTTGGTCCTCGCTCATAGGATCACAGTTCAACGTTTTGGGAAGCTCCGTTGCTCTGGAGGCTTATCTTTTGGTACGTGTCCCTGAGATTGTAGGTTCTTGTACATTCTGGGGTATGGCAGGGTCCTGTTCCGTCATAGTTGTTATAAGGACTCTTAGAGGTCTGTAGTACTATTGTGGGCAAGGGTTGTAAAGGATGTAACTGTTCGGTTGTATGTATATGCAGAAAGGTGACCGTTTTTAGTTGCTTTGTTTATAGTTCATTGTTTCATATCTGTAAGTTTTTATTTCCGCTGATTTTCTCTGATGTTTTATCACTAGGGTGCCCGGGGTAAGGCACCAGTCGCGGGCCCGAGATCGTGTCGTGACACGAGCAATGGTTAAGTTTGGGGTGTTTGATCGGTGCATTTTATATACATCTTTTGAGTCATTTTTAGTTAGTCTTTTGCCTATTTTTGTACAAATATGTGTCGTGTTAGGATAAAAAAAAATTCTTTTGAGTCACAATGGTTTAAAGTGGCATATTGGTGAGAATGAGCAAAAAGATAGCAGAAACAGATGTTTCAGAGCTCAAAAAGCTAAAACGTTGGCAACCCGAGCGAGAAACAGGGTGGCGCCAACCAACCAGCAGCAGCAGAGCCACGGTGCCCAAGAAGCAGAAAGTCGCAGAAGTTTCGGCGTCGCGGCGCCAACGCGGGAAAATTGACAAATCCGAATAGGATTGGGACAAGGCCAAGAAGGAAAAGGTTTTGCACGTTTTTGAGGATATAAAAGGACCTTTTAGGTCAGATTTGAAGAAGTTACACACCTTACCATTCATCACAACTTGAGATCAAGATTGGAGACTTATTTTTGAGTAATTTCTTGTTCTTTATTTTATTTTCTTTCTAGTATATGTTGGATAATAGTTTAGTTCTTAGCATGTTTATGGATAGGAACTAACTTAATTTAGGGCTTTCCATGTCGAATCGCTTGAACCTCGTTCTTATGAATTAATGCATGTTTTGGTTTCTTCTTATTATTGTTGAGATTTATTCAATAATTGTTTTGATTGCTTGGTAATTAATTGATCACTAATTATCATAACTTATATGATTTCTAATCGAAAGCCGAAAGGGGAGATTGTGAATATGCTATAGTTGAATAAACATAGGTTTAAATCGTGGACGAAAGTACTCCGATACTTGTGTAGCTTGATAGGTTATTGCTCTTAATCATCCTTTGTAGTCAATCTTGTCATCGAAAGATAGAAGGGTTCTACATTGGGGTTGAGTGTTTATATTACCTTAACAGGAGTATAAAACGACTTAGTTAACCTGCTATCTCAAAATAGAAGAAGAACCTTAATTATTTGCATTAACGAGTAAAGCGAGCGGATAGTTTAGGAGATTTGGAAGCCCTATTTCCACTATATCTGAAGTAAAGTAAAGTAATTTAGTTAGCATCTATAATCATAGCTATAAACAATTCATCAAATTATCGGTTACCAAATATATACTACAGAATAGAAGTTGGTAATTGGACACTAATCCCTGAGGACGATAACTCGGTCTTCTAGACTATATTACTTGTCACGATACGTGCACTTGCGTTTAGCGTGTGTATAAGTCGCGCATCATGGATATATGCTCATCACCTCATATATACATCACCCCCATATACGTAGTATATCACAAATAAGTCAATTTGAAAAATATTCTCTCATTGAGGTCAAATTCTTAACTTACCTTGGTTTGAAGCAAGTCTAGCTTTCCTGAACTGTTTTTTCCTCATTACGAATCGATAACACAAACTTGATCTATTCAAAGAATCCCTAATGTCCACTCTGAGTCCTTTGTTTAGCCAAATCAGCTTGGGATAGCTTGGTTGGTGAGAGAATTTTCACATTCATAACTCTTCCAGTGAACGCAAAGAAGCAAACCAGACTAGACGGAAAGAACTCCGAGTAAACTAAGAAAAAGCCAATATGGCTGATCACAAGCTGGATGAGAAGGTAAACCAACCCTTCGAAGAAGGAAACGATAAGTAATCTAAATACTTCATCAAAATCTAGTTAAAATAAATTACTTACCCAAACTTTGATGATGAATAAGTCGCCCTAATCAAAGACCCCAACACTAAAAAGTGAAGAATAATTCGAACTTCCGAAATTAGTCAAATATATAATGTCATGCATATTGGATAACACAACACGTGAAAAACATAATTACTTTATTATTGTAAAAGTAATTACACCAAAATTTGAATAATATAACTTGACCACTTGGACACTTTTTGGATGCACACTTAGGGACACTTTAGCATACAATTGGGTTCTTTCTTGGTTCTTAGTTCTTTTTTTATTCATTAGAAATGACTAAGGTCACCCCTATTTATACTTGTGTAGGGATGATTCTAGACATGGTCCTAAAGATCTAGACAATTCTATCATATTCTACAAATATCTAAGGCTCTAGAACAACTACACATTTCTTACAAGAATCTAGAGCTTTCTAGAAATATCTCTAAGTTAAGTATCCAGACATTCTAGATATCTTCTTTCAACTCTCTAGAACTACTTGAACATTTTAAATTGATTATCCATTGTCTTGGAGATTAAGTTGGTAATGACTTTTAACAATTGCATCCTTCTAAGCGAATGTGATAAGGCTCTCGCAACCGCAAGAAGCGTCCAACAAGGCCTTTATCACAAACGCGACCTCCATACACGCGACCATGAAGCCAAAGTTCGCGACCCAGTACTCTGCGCCGCGAATCATTGTAGTTGCACAGAAAAAACAAATTTAACATTGTTGATGTTGTGTGAGTGTTTTGGCAACACCAAGTTTTACGCCTGAACAATATCTTATAGTGTTCTGCAGATGTTGCCCGCAGTGTTGCGCAACATCCTGCAGTGTCCTGCAAATGTTGTCTGCGGTGTTGCGCAACATTTCATGACAACATCTTTGAAAACGATTTTGCATATTCTTCCAGCCAATACAATGATTTTTACTGTGAGTTAAAAATGTCACAGTCAAGCTGAATACGGAGCTGTGTTTAAAATGTGGGAATTGAAAGAGTCAAGCTTGGAATCGAAGCAACTTGAAGACCAAGTCAAAGTTGTTGAGATTTTCATGGAGGAAGAATTGGTCCAAGCTGCTGCCTATTTTCTCTCAACTTCCACAACCAACCAACGAGATTTTCAAGGAAGTTTCATACTATAAATAGAGGAGGAACTCCAAATTATTGTTATCCTGAATCAAAATGTAAAAATACCAAGAGAGCTCTCGGGATTTCGCTTCAGAAATCTGGATCAAACCACCATTGCCTAAGTCGTTTAATAATTTCTATCCCACATTATGATTGATATCTCTATTCTAGATTAAGCTTATTGTAAAAGCAATTGTAATGAAGATGTTGTAGATTTTATCTTTTGTTTTTCTTTAGTACTTAGGCTGAAGTCATCTACGACTTTGTTTTACAATTTCTTTTTATTTTGTTTCAATTCATTGTAAAAAGAAATTCTTTGTAATTGTATATAATATATACATTACTTCGGTCATTCACCATCAAGGGCTATATTAATATATACCGTTGAAAATATAAATTTTTGTGTCTTTTACTTTTTCGCTGCAATTACTCTTCTAAGGTTTATTCTGTTTTCATCAGGTGTTGCCACCAGTGTTGGACAATATTGTAGGCAACGTCAGAAACTGTTTCAGCATTTAATTTTGAATTTAATCTTACTTTTACTTTCTGATCCGTAGCCCCGGACCCCAGCAAATGATATCAGAGTCAACACTTGACACAATAAGTGTTTGGTCCTGTTATTCTATGCTTTGGATCTGGCAAATACAAAATATTGGTAGACTTCCCGTTGGTATAAATTATGTCTATTGAAAGATACGTCTATGTTCTCATATCAAATTAATTGATGTTAAGGCATGAATATCTACAATTCATGGGTATGTTGTACCAATGTAGCCGCCGGATGAGGAATATGGCATTCTTGTTGCATCCAAATCTAAATGGACGGCAGAAGAAACTAATAATGCAAGCTACAACAAAAAAACCTTAAATGCAATCTTTGAATGAGTTGTTTTATATGGTCAAACTCATATAAAATGTTTACAGCTAAGGATACTTAGGAGACCTTACAAATGCTATGTAAAGATAGCTCGAGTATTCAACGTACGAAGTTTCGCATGCTCATAAACTGATATGAACATTTGAGGATGGAAGAAACGGAAGACGTAAAATCCTATTTTGAAAAGTTGACTGACGTTTCTAGATTGATAATGTTGGAATTAATGTCGTAACATTTGTGACAACATATTTCATGTATGTGAATATGTTGGACAACATACCTTCTAATAAATGTCAAGTGTTTGGTGCTCCTTTAACCAACACTCAACTTGTGGAAAAGACTCTCTGTTCCCTTTCTGGGAAGTTCAATATAAAGATTTGTGCGATTGAAGAAGTTTCTGATGGTGCTAATGTTGTCTTGCTCTCTCGAAAATTCATTTCGATTGTGAGAAAGATCAATAATGATATGATTAAGTCTAAATCCAAAGAGTACCAAAGTCAAACCTTTAATCATCAGTCCACTAGATTTTCTTCAAATACACAAAAGGTAACTAAGAAAATTCAATTCGAATCATATCAAATTTGATCTCAAGCAACTTGAGTCCGGACATGCATGATCAAGATGGGGTCATTATGCTAATAAATGTAAAAACACTCTTAGAAATTTGATAAGAGTCGGTGAGTTTTTCTTAGTGATGATGAAGAAGGAGATCAAGAACCAAAATCACAAGCAATGCTGACGGCTATTTTCGAACAGTTTCTGTCCGATAACGAAGATGTTATCGACGATGTTGTCTCAACATTTGTGGCAACATCGGTGGAAACATCAGCAACAACATCTGCGGGAACATCTATAAGGTATGAATATTTTAATTATCCAGATGTATATCACTTTAGTGATTTTATTTCAACTAGTGAGGCTCTATGATTGGATCAAGTTGACTCTCAAGATGACATGATTAAGAAAGTACAAAATCTTTGTAAAGCTTTAATCACTGAATCTGAGTAACGTGACTCAAAAGTCAAATCTTTAACTCGTGAGAACCATGATTTAAAAGGCACAATTACCCAATTAGAGGTAACTATTATAAAAAAAGATCTCTAATTTGATAAGATTCGTGTAAAATTTAGATTCTGCTCGTAGCCACTTTCCAGAAGCTCAACACGAGGATCTTAAAGTTGAATGAAATTTTTTACTTTAGTAAGTCTTCATATGCAGGTATTGGGTATCAAAAATCTCTTAAAATTGTTTACTCTAGTTTCGTTGATAAAAATGAGAAATCTATTTTGTAAAGGAAAGAATAAGATTGTCTTGTCTAAATCTATAAATAATTTGAAGTCTGTGGGTAGTTACTTAAACTTCCTTGGAAATATAATGATATACTACTTCAAACTTTAAAATTCGGTGAACAATGTGTTTCCTAAAATATCGTCTAAAATATTGTCCAACATTTCAGACAACATTCGAAGCTACATTTCTGAACAGAAAAAGAGAAAATATGTTAAGAAGAGATTGGGTTCCCAAAATGGACTTAACTTGTAATATCTATATTACTGCATTAAAGAACTAACATTGCAGGTTCTTGGTACTTTGATTGTGAGCATTCATTCCACATGACAAGTACGAAAGGCTTTATGAAGAACTAAGAGTTATTCAATAGAGGTCACATGACTTTTAGAGGTGGGAGTAAGATCAAGATAATTGGAAAATGGAACTTAAATGTTCCTAATGTCCCGGTCTTAAGAATGTTCTACATGTTGATGAATTAATTGCTAATTTACTTAGTATAAGCCAACTGTGTGATGACAATCTTGAGGTAAATTCAATAAGAATGTTTGTATGGTTACAAATATTGCCTATGAATGTGTCATGACAGGTACAAGAACTAAAAGATAATTGATACATTGTTGGAAGACAAGGTCTATGCAATAATGCTAAGACCAATGACACGACACTGTGGCACCAAAAGGTGGGGTAATTATCACAATCTGGAAAGATTGAAGTGGTAAGAGACATTCACAGACTGATCCTCAAGGTAAAACAGTCTCTGGAGTTTGTATGAAAGATAAACAAACTCATGTTGCCCAACATGACGGACAACATTCAGGTATGTCTCTCTGTTTTCAGTTGTTGCATGTTGATCTAATGGATCCATTTGAAGTAGACAACCTATAGGTATGAAGTATTCCTTTGTTATTGTGGATGATTTTTCTAGGTACACATGGAGATATTTCTTTAAACGAAAAATCATAAATCTTTGATATGTTTAAAACTTTACACTCTAGAATTATGAATCTGTTTTGTTCTCCTATTTTTGGATTAGGTCCGATCATGGAAAAGATTTTGAAAACCATTCTTTGCAAAAGCTTGTGAAAAGAAAGAGATTTTCCATGAATTTTATGCTCCAAAAACTCATCAAAGGAATGGGGTAGCAGAAAGGACTAATAAAACCTTGCAAGAAATGGAAGAGTAATGTTAAGTTCTAAATAAATGTCAAAGAGTTTTTTTTTATGACAGAAGCCTTAAACATCACATCACTAATAGAGTCTACCTAAGGTCAAGTACTAAAATGACACCCTTTGAAATAATAAGAAACCTAATTGGGTGCATTTGTTACATCTTAAATGACAGGTATCATTTGGCGAACTTTGACTCTAAGAATGAGAAAAGAATTTTTATTCGTTATTCACAAAATATTCATGCTTATCGTATATACAATCCGAGGACCAAAACCGTACAAGAGTTGGTCAATGTTATTTTCGGTGATCTTACTAATGTAATAGGTAAATCATCAGAAAATAGCATTACGGTTACAGTAAAAAAAGAGCAAACTGTAGAATCAGATATTGTTCCAAATGTTGTCACAACATCAGAGGCAACATCTGAATCAACAGAAGAGATCACAGAGGTTGAGGTGGAGGAGGAGTCCAAAACTGAAATGCAAGATCAAGTAAGAAGAGACCCTCCATCAAGGATTAGTAAGAATCATCCCTCAGACCAGGTGATAGGGGAAGTTTTTGAAGGAATTATAACAAGAGAGAAAGAGTCAATCAACTACCGAGAGATAGTAAGGTATGTGTGTATGCCTACCATATACCAACAGGTTAGTCTTTCTTATTTCATATCTACTTTAGAACCAAAAATATTTTGGGAGCACTAAAATATGATTTCTGGATTCAAGCAATGCAAGAAGAGCTTGAGCAACATTCTCGAAATGATGTCTGAGATCCGGTTCCAAGTCTTAACAATTCAAATGTTATTGAAACTAAATGGGTCTTTAAAAATAAGTCAGACTAATCGAGAATTATAGTTCAAAGTAAAGCTCGTCTAGTGGCTCAAGGCTATACTCATGTTAAAGGTATGGACTGTGACTAAACCTTTGCACCTGTATCTAGAATTGTATCAATTAGACTTACCCTTGCTATTGATTGTTGTCTAAAAATTATCTAGCACCAAACGGATGTTAAAAGTAGTTTCCTAAACGATTATTTTTTATAATGAAGTCTATGATAAACAACCTAAAGAATTTGAGGAACCTCACCACCCACATTATGTATACAAGCCCAAAAAATGTTGTTTATAGGTTGAAACAAGCTCCTTGTGTGTGGTATGGTCGTTTGATTAGACTTCTATTTGATTTTGGTTTTAGCTGTGATAAATCTGATAAAACTTTATTTATAAAATGTCATGGTGTAGATATTATCATCGCTCAAATTTATGTAGATGACATAATTTTTGGCTCGACCTCACAGTCGTACCTTAAGACTTTTTGTCGAGGTTATGTGATCAACATTTGAGATGAGTATGATTGGTGAACTAACTTATTTCTTAGGCCTGCAGATAAAGCAAAGTGAAGATGGAACTTTCATCTCACAAATCAAATACGCCAAGAATATAGTTAGAAGATTTTGATTGGAGAATGCTAAACATATGAAAACTCCAATGGAATTCTCGTAAAAGGTATGTAAAGACGATGTTGGCGAAAATATTGACCCAACATTGTACTTGTCACGACCCAATTCAGGAGTCGTGATGGCACCTACTCTATTCCCCCGAGTAGGCGAACCATATTCTCAATAACAAGTTAAATCAGCGGAAAATAAATAAAGAAAAAGAAGTTATAAAGTCTTAATACTTAAAACGGTTACGACATTCCCCAAAATCTGGTCAAAAAGGTACAAGAGCACTAACAAATCTGAAAAATAGAAGTCTGAAGGAATGCCCGAAGGCTACATACTGTCTGTCAATAACCAAATAAAATGGAATTAACTAAGAAGCCCTTCAGGGGCCACGAACGACCAAGTAGCTCACCCTGAATGACTAGAAGATGTCCACCTCGTGAATCAGCCACGGGGCGTAGAACTGGAACCTGGATCGTACTCTGCACTCAGCAAAAGTTCAGCAAGAGTAGTATTAGCACAACACTAGTACCGGTAAGCATCATAGGCCGACAGTGATTAGATAACGTAGGAAGAAGTTGAAACCAACAAGTAGCACATAGAGTAATCAGGCATGATCATGTATCATATACAAGCAAAGTGTAAAGAAATCATGAAATAAACCAAGACAGATATAATTCACCAAATGATCAGTCAAAATATGAGTGAATGAATGCAATGCAATGCAATGTCACCTCTCTCACTCCCGCTCTACGGCAGAAACCTCGGAGGCTATCACTCCCGCTATCCTGCAGAAATCTCAGAGGCTATAACTCCCGCTCACCGGCAGAAACCTTGGAGGCTATCACTCCGACTCTCCGACAGAAACCTCGGAGGCAATCACTCCCGCTCTTCGGCAGAAACCTTGGAGGTAATCACTCCCGCTCTCCGGCAGAAACCTCGGAGGCTATCACTCCCGCTCTCCGGCAGAAACCTCGGAGGCTATCATTCCCGCTCTCTGACAGAAACCTCGAAGGCTATCAATCACGCTCAATCTCCGGCAGAAACCTCGGAGACGATCAATCACTCTCAGTCTCTCACCTCACCATCATCACAAAATAATATGGGAAGTATGTCAGACATGATATCAAGTCTCAACACGTGTCACCAATATACAATCAACAAGTACAAGTCAAATCAGGTGATAATCACATAAAATAACACATATGGCGACAAGCCCACATAACAGTTGACGGAACCAACGTAAATGTAATTTATCTCCACTTCAGGCCCGAAGGCCTATCATGTTATCCCCGTCACTTTCTACAACTACATACGATTCTCTAATCAGAGTCTAACAAAAGTAAACCATAACCTACCTAAATGCCGAGCGGGTGCCACGAACAATCAAACCAATGTCTTCCCCTTGCGTAGAGCCTCTGAACGATTAAAATCTAGAAAATATGTGAACTACATTATAATACGAATCAAAAGACACCCATATTGATATATTTATATTAACAAGATCTTTACCATTTCTATTGTATGAATAAACTCATACCCCTATAAAAATATTAGCATAACTTTAGGACAAACAAATAATATTCTTTTCTTTTAACTTTCTCGTATCTCCCGCTTGTGAAGGATATAGCATTAAATTCGTAACTCTAAATAAGGTGTTTATTGTACCACATCGAATGCAATACTAGGATCTCTTATTATGCCTAATCCCACATGACAATACTTAGTGTAGATGGTGAAAATTTACGAAATAAACAACCCTATGAAATCTGTGTCGCCAGAATTTTTGTAAAACAAGGCAGAAACTTTAAACAATCATAACTCTCAAACCATAAGTCGGATTTTCTCCGTAAGGTCTCAAACTGACGGGAACAGAGTAATATACAACTTTCATTCAGCCCATATTTTCATATTCTTTAGGAATTTCTATAGTTTTCACGTTTTATATGCTGTGTAGCCTGGGTTTAGGTAAAACGAGGCAGAAACTTTAAGCAGTCATAACTTTCAAACCATAAGTCGAATTTATCTCCGTAAGATCTTAAAATGACGGGAACATAGTAATCTACAACTTTTATTCAGCCCATACTTTTATATTCTTTACGTATTTATACAGTTTTCATGTTTAATATGCTGCTATAATCATTATGCCATGTTACATCCCTCAAGTTTCTCTATTCAAGTGGATTGTGAAATTTCCGTGTAATGACCTCTTTGAAAATTTAATTTCATTCAATAACGCATTAGTATAAGGATCATGATTAGATTAATTCAACCCTATAACATAGAATCTAACCTGAACTTAATTGAGCGCTTCCTCTTTGTCTTCTAGTTACTAGGGTTTCTTTCTCTTCTTTCTTTCTCATCTCCTTCCCTCTCCTGCGTGTTGCGCTCGTACTCCCCTTTCTCCCTATCTCGTTGCTCGTCCCTCTCCCCCTTTCTTTTTCCTCTCCTTCTTTCTCCTCCCTGCTGGCTGCGCACGTCTCCCTCTCTTCTACCTAGTAGGGTTTTTTTTCTTATTTCCATTAAAAAGAAAGAAAGAGTTTAGGTTAATTAAAACAAAATCTGAATTTCTCTTGTTACACTTAGGTCCCTAAAATACTACATTTTAGTCCCTCATTGTCTACTTAAATTAAATCAATCCCCCAAGTAATTAAATCTTAACCCCACTTCTTTTAATCTTAACTCTCGTTTCCTTTAATTCCCGAGAATTTCATTAAGCCTCGTATTCTCAATGTCATAATTATTTTTCGTAGTTTAAAGTGCTAAACGACTAGACGGATCGTTACATTAGATACCAATCAAACAATCGCTCATCATCGAGCGACAAGATAGGGGTGGAGGAAAAGAGGTACCTGAACTGTTGATAGAATACTACAACCTTGCTATCCTACACCAAATAGGTAACCAAATAGGGTCTGTCCTAAAAATAGCTACAGATATCATGAATACCACTAAAGAGCGATATGCTAGATTATGTAACCTTGCACAATTAGCAAAATTCCTCCCTACCGATATACTACTACTACACATTCCCAACAACAATTAGAAACCGAAACAATTATGAATCCGATTTTTCCAAGACAAAAAGCCCTTTGAAACCCCAGAATACAACCAATCTTGATGCAAATGGAAAAGGGATTATTTTGAATGGCACGTCCAAAGGTGAAACTCTATTTTTGAATGTCAAATCCAAATGTGAAACTCTATTTTTGAATGTCACATCCAAATATGAAAGTCAACAAAATTCTGTCTAAAATTTGGTCTCCAAGTTTTGGGCGTCATCGTGAACAACTTCAAATGTGGATAAAATAAACTACAACACCATGAACCCACACCTACTAGAAATATTTTCCCATTGTCCATATCCTACCAACTTGGAACGAGCAGGAACAAGTAGTAGCACACTTGGAACACAACAATATTGTTCCAAACCTAGTGGAGCAGGGTCTAACGAATAGCCTAATCAATCTAGCATCGCTGCAAATCAAATTCACATAGCAATTGACAACACCAGAGTTCTACTATATGTGAGAGAACATAGAAATGAGTTTAAGATACCAATCTGAACGATCTCACACGAAGAGAATGAACCAGATACCAATCGGATTGAACTAGCACGAAAGGAGAAAAGAAGTGGAGTGTTTCCTAAATGTCCTATAGCCTCTCGAGGATGGGTACGGACGTCTACGTACCAATCCGCAAGACTCTACTAGACATTGCTCTTGTACTCATTAGACCGATTAACCTAGGAGCTCTGATACCAACTTTGTCACGACCCAATTCACGAGTCGTGATGGCACCTACCCTATTCCCCCGAGTAGGCAAACCATATTCTCAATAACAAGTTAAATCAGCGAAAAATAAATAAAGAAAAAGAAGTTATAAAGTCTTAATACTTAAACGGTTACGACATTCTCCAAAATCTGGTCAAAAGGGTACAAGAGCACTAACAAATCTGAAAAATAAAAGTCTAAAAGAATGTCTGAATGCTACATAATGTCTGTCAATAACCAAAGTAAAATGGAATTAACTAAGAAGTCCTTCAGGGGCCACGGACGATCAAGTAGCTCACCCTGAATGACTAGAAGATGTCCGTCTCGTGAATCAACCATTGGGCGTAGAACTGGAACCTGGATCGTACTCTGCACTCAGCAAGAGTAGTATCAGTACAACACTAGTACCGGTAAGCATCATAGGTCGACAATGATTAGATAACGCATGAAGAAGTTGAAACCAACAAGTAGCACATAGAGCAATCAGGCATGATCATGTATCATATACAAGCAAAGTGTAAAGAAATCATGAAATCAATCAAGACAGATATAATTCACCAAATGATCAGTCAAAATATGAGTGGATGAATGCAATGCCACCTCTCTCACTCCCGCTCTCAGGCAGAAACCTCGGAGGCTATCACTCCCGCTCTCCGACAGAAACCTCGGAGGCTATCACTCCGACTCTCCGGAAGAAACCTCGGAGGCAATCACTCCCGCTCTTCGGCAGAAACCTTGGAGGTAATCACTCCCGCTCTCCGGCAGAAACCTCGGAGGCTATCACTCCCGCTCTCCGGCAGAAACCTCGGAGGCTATCATTCCCGCTCTCTGATAGAAACCTCGAAGGCTATCAATCACGCCAATCTCGTGAAACCTCGGAGACGATCAATCACTCTCAGTCTCTCACCTCACCATCATCACAAAATAATATGGGAAGTATGTCAGACATGATATCAAGTCTCAACACGTGTCACCAATATACAATCAACAAGTACAAGTTAAATCAGGTGATAATCACATAAAATAACACATATGGTGACAAGCCCACATAACAGTTGACGGAACCAACGTAAATGTAATTTATCTCCACTTCAGGCCCGAAGGCCTATCATGCTATCCCCGTCACTTTCTACAACTACATACGATTCTCTAATCAGAGTCTAACAAAAGTAAACCATAACCTACCTCAATGCCGAGCGGGTGCCACGAACAATCAAACCAATGTCTTCCCCTTGCGTAGAGCCTCTGAACGATTAAAATCTTGAAAATATGTGAACTACATTATAATACGAATTTAAGGATACCCATATTGCTATATTTATATTAACAAGATCTTTACCATTTCCATTGTATGACTAAACTCATACCCCTATAAAAATATTAGCATAACTTCAGGACAAACAAATAATATTCCTTTCTTTTAACTTTCTCGTATCTCCCGCTTGTGAAGGATATAACATTAAATTCGTAACTCTAAATAAGGTGTTTATTGTACCACATCGAAGGCAACACTAGGATCTCTTATTATGTCTAATCCCACCTGACAATACTTAGTATAGATGGTGAAAATTTATGAAAGAAACAACCCTTTGAAATCTGTGTCGCCAGAATTTTTATAAAACAAGGCAGAAACTATAAACAGTCATAACTCTCAAACCATAGGTCGGATTTTTCTCCGTAAGGTCTCAAACTGACGGGAACTGAGCAATATACAACTTTCATTCAGCCCATATTTTCATATTATTTACAGATTTGTACAGTTTTCACGTTTTAAATTCTATGTCGCTTGAGTTTCGGTAAAACGAGGCAGAAACTTTAAGCAGTCATAACTTACAAACCATAAGTCGGATTTATCTCCGTAAGATCCTAAACTTACGGGAACAGAGTAGTATACAACTTTCATTAAGGCCATACTTTTATATTCTTTACGGATTTATACAGTTTCCATGTTTAATATGTTGCTGTAACCATTATGTCATGTTACATCCCTCAAGTTTCTCTATTCAAGTGGATTGTGGAATTTCCGTGTAATGACCTCTTTGAAAATTTGATTTCATTCAATAACGCATTAGTATAAGGATCATGAATAGATTAATTCAACTATATAACATAGAATCTAACCTGAACTTAATTGAGCGCTTCCTCCTTGTCTTCTAGTTACTAGGGTTTCTTTCTCTTCTTTCTTTCTCCTCTCCTTCCCTCTCCTGTGTGTTGCACTCGTACTCCCCTTTCTCACTCTCTCGTTGCTTGTCCCTCTCCCCATTTATTTTTCCTCTCCCCCCTTCTCCTCCCTACTGGTTGCGCACGTCTCCCTCTCTTCTACCTAGTAGGATTTTTTTTTCTTATTTCCATTAAAAAGAAAGAAAGAGTTTAGGTTAATTAAAACAAAATCTGAATTTCCTTGTTACACTTAGGTCCCTAAAATACTACATTTTAGTCCCTCATTGTCTACTTAAATTAAATTAATCCCCCAAGTAATTAAATCTTAATCCCACTTCTTTTAATCTTAACTCTCGTTTCCTT
Source organism: Przewalskia tangutica (assembly GCA_029844215.1). Classification (NCBI taxonomy): domain Eukaryota; kingdom Viridiplantae; phylum Streptophyta; class Magnoliopsida; order Solanales; family Solanaceae; genus Przewalskia; species Przewalskia tangutica. The sequence continues at coordinate 102,367,757 of CM056734.1, read as the reverse complement.
TAATTCCCGAGAATTTCATTAAGCCTCGTATTCTCAATGTCATAATTATTTTTCGTAGTTTAAAGTGCTAAATGACCAGACGGGTCGTTACAGTAGCCTTTTGTATCTTACTGCTAGTCGTCCAACATTATGTTTAGTATATTTGTGTGTGCATGTGTTCAAGCCTATCCCAAAATATTCCGCTTAAATGTCGTGAAACGTATTATTCGATATGTTGTTGGCACATATGAGTTGGGAATTTTGGTATTCCAATGACACTAATCCTAACTTAATAGGATTTAGTGACTTGGATTGGACTGGAGATGTGAATGATAGAAAGAATACAAGTGGAGGATATTGTTTACCTTGGCAACAATTTTATTTATTTGATATAGTCGTAAACAAAATTGTAACGACTATACATATTTTTCAAGCAACACTATGATTTTGTACTGTGATAATTTGGGTGCTATTAATATTTTTATCCTGTTCAACACTCTCGTATAAAATACATAGATATACGACATCATTTTAAGGGACTTAGTTGAAAAACAGTTAGTTCAGATTAAACATGTTGATATATTTCACCAACTAGCTGACATTTTTACCAAGGCTCTAAATCATGAGAGATTTTCTAGTTTGAAAAAAAAATCTATTGGTCTGTGTTTACTATAAATAAGGCTATTTTTGGTAGATGTTGTCTGAAATGTTGCACAACATTCTGGACAACATTTACTGGTTTGTCAATATACTCTGACGATGTTACAGTATTGTGTATGCATTTGGTCATTCAAGTATGATGCTACAAGAACAAGAACTGAAATATGATATTGTTCTTTGCGATGATATATATAAATTAATTATATATATCATAAAAAAAGAGTATCAAAAGTAGGCAAAGCCTCGACTAAAGATTTGGAAATGTTTAAAATAAAAACAATAAAAGAGCAAAGCTCTAAATTGGTACCGTTCCTATATATATGAGTATCATGTGCTTAAAAGAAGGTTGAAAATACCTCAAAAATTATTTTCATTTTTTTTAAAGACATAGAGTATTCTGCATATATTCAACTAAGTTTGATTAAGACTGTCACGACCCGACCCCGGACCCGTGACTGGTGCCTTACCCCGGGCACCCTTGTGATACAACATCAGAGAAAACCAACGGAAAATAAACTCACAACAAGAACCCACATAGAATATATACAGGCTAACCCAAAATGGCTACCTCTAAATAAAACAAAGCTGAACAGTTACATCCCTTAACAACCCAAGTTATAACAGGACTACAGACCTCTAAGAATGCGTAAACACTATGACGGGACAGGGCCCCGTCATACCCCTGAATGAACAAATATCTACAACACCAGGGAGAACCGTACCAAAAGTCGAGCCTCCGGAGAAATGGAGCTTCTGACACCTGAGCAAGATCCTAAGAATGAGGATCTACCACTGCTACCCTTACTGCGGCATGAACGCAGCCCCAGGAAAGGGTCGAGACAATATGTACCAAGTATGTAAAACTGGAAAATACTGTAATAATATCATAAGTCCAAAATAAGATGGAGTCATAGATGAAAATCAAATTACATTGCACTGTGCCTTACTAACAATGAGAGTAACAAGTATAACGGTACTGCATAAAAATAGGAGGCTCATGATCAAAACAGGGTCTCTCGCCCGTAGTATCATTAAGCAATCATACTCCTGGGACTATTTCACCCGCATGGGTCCTGTGGACCCGCATAAGGCCATCCGCCTCGCATGGGACTATTTCACCCGCATGGGACTATTTCACCCGCATGAGGTCATCCGCCTCGCATGGGACTATTTCACCCGCATGGGACTATTTCACCCGCATGGACCCAGTGGGCCCGCATGAGTACAAGCGCCGCACTCGCATCATGGGTAGCAAATCCATGGAATAAGTAGTAATAATAATAATAGTACATAACTCAGCACAACCGGCTATCATACATAACATAAGCGCCACCGGCTTATCATAACATAAGCAAGTTAAGAAATCCCCTAACTTCTTATTAACATTATTAATATATCCTCTCATTTTAGTTTACTTAAGGCACTAACATGTCATTTAAGAGAAAATCCGGGAATTCAACCCAAGTACCACATACTTCTAACCTTTTAAGAAATGACTCCTTTATATATAAAACTTCCAAGATACTAATAACCGTAGTATCAAGTCACGACTACTTTCAAGACAAGTCACATTTCCCTTTTAAAAATATATTAGGCTTCTAAATCAAGTGACTTCATTTCTTTTAAAACCTTAGGCAATTAATGCCTTAAAAACAATTTACCTTCCACAAATTCAAATCATTTACCCGTACTTATTTTACTTAGAGTAAACCTTTCTTTATTAACCTTTCATAAAGCTAATATAACCAACTTTCTATAAAGCCGTTATATTAACGTTATACGTTAGTCAAACACATTCCCCTATGTCCAAGGGACTTATACCTTTAAAACGAAACAAGTGAAGAATATCAAATCTTGTACGTCTACCGTACTACATAGGTACAAATACTCATGCTCAAGAGATAGGAAAGCTCCACATACCTCTTCGGTCAATCCACTTGCTAAGTCCAAAAATACCGCACGTAATATGTCAACCTATAATGACCATAGTACATTTATTAACCTCTAGTTTCAATGTAGAATATTCCAAGTTCAAAGTTACTAATTTCTATGGAAAATTGGGCAGCATTTCCTTTGTTTCTACATACTTTGCCACCTTTATCAAGGCTGAATTCAACATCCAAACGCCACGTTTAAGGCTCAACAATCCAATCAACACAAGGGGATTACACACCTAATCTTGGGTGTGTAAAATTCTGCCCCACAATGTACAACAACTAACTTAACATGTTTAAGGTAGTATTTTGGCTACAACATGCTCACATAACCTTCTTATCCAATTCTTTCATATCCAACCCATATTTCTTACATGCATTTTATCTAAGAGCAATATTTACTACTACAAGTTCTTTCTTCTTCACATGCAACACCAAAAACTAGCTACAAGAGAAGAATTGTTACCTTAGAGCTCTAGCCAAATAATCCAACAAATTTGTTAGCCTCTTTTTCCACAAACACCACCACAATAACTCCTACAAGCTAGCCAACAAGCTTCCTTCTTGCCACACTTTCAGATTTTTCTCAAGCCTAGATTTCCTCTTGAAAATCTAGAGAGAAGGGAGAGTTTTAGCTTTAGAGAGAGAGAAGGACTTGAAGAATGACCAAGTCTTCAAGACTTGGTCAATATATAAGACATGCAAAAATCAGATGGGGGGGACACTGGTCACCCACCCATGGCCTCTTTTAAAACAAAACAGTGCAGAATTTTCCACTGAACTTCGCAGAACCCGCCTCGGCGCCGCGGCCCTGCAGCCGGCGTCGCGGCGCTGAAACCTCCGCCAGCCCTCAGAACTTTCCGGCGCCGCGGCGCTGCAACTTCAGCGAACCCTCGGATTATCGCGGCCGCGTTCGCTTCGCGCCACAGCTCTGGCTCGAAACACATTTCGTCCGATCACGCCGAACTTGTAACTCCCATAACTTTCTACTCCGATGTCCTATCGACGAACGGTTGGTTGCGTTGGAAACTAGACTAAACGAACTACGTACTAGGCCTTTGAAACACCTAGGAACTCTCAATGTAACGAGTCATAACCCGCCCCAAAGTTGACCAAAAACCCATCCGAAACAATCCGTCAACCTATCCTTCTAAAATTTTAGTCTTAATCCCTTTCGTACGCTCTCACACGTATGGCCAGAACTACGGGGTATAACAAAGACACAATGAGAAAATATTACATTGGTCCAGGGATCAAACTCATAGGGAAAATATATAGAATGTGTACAGTATAATACTCCTCTTAACATCGGCTTAAAAGGGAAAATCATTTTCTCGGGTTGTTTTCTATCTATCTGATGAACTCATCATCACTTCACACTCCAATCTTGGATGGTTATTATATATATATATATATATTGTATGTGAGATGTTACATTGATCCAAATGTCAAATCAATACAATATATATATATATATATATATATATATATATATATAAACGTATCCTGATTAATTCTCAAATCCTCTCCTACATATTCACCAATAGAATACTTTTCCAATATCAACACAACTGTCAGATAACACTCCATCTAATATCCGATGAATATTAGCCATCCGTCGAATACAAAGAACTCAAGCTCAATACCTCTCAGAAAATTGGACAATCATTTTCCTCTAGGATAGAAACATTGACTTGACCTGGAAGAAGGACGCATGAAATGGTGATGTTGCCAGGAATCAACGATCTAGGCAACATTGGCTCAGGACAACTCACATTATTTTTAGACTGGCTTGTGGGCCAAATTGCAAAAATCAACCAACACAATTGTGAGGTTGATGCTGCAAGGAGTGTTTTGAGTCTAGCCAAGCGTACTTTCGTGATACTGCTTTCTCCACAAAAAAGGGAAGAAAATATTGTTATCTATGCAGGGGGAGGAAGTTGAAGTTGTACAAGATCTACTATACATGGGGAGACTGCTACTACTGGTGCTGTTTCTCAGACTGATGTTGTTGTTGCTAAGTAAAGAGCAAGGGGAAATTGATGATGTTGAACCTGAATTGTTCATGTTTGATTAATGTGTGAGTTTTGTGAAGAAGGAAAAAGGATGGACATTGTTAATGTTGGAATTAGTTTTGTAACATTTGTAACAACATATATACATACATGTATGGAGATATGTTGGGACACATGTTATGCAACACTTTGACCAACATCTCTTCTAAACTGGTTTTGCCTTACTTCACGCTGATGGATATTGATATGTGTGGACAATGAGACAGTTCTATTTTTGGTCTGTATATATTTTATTTGTGGATAATGTATGTATGTTAGTCTCTTGGTACTTACAACAATGTTGTATGTATGTTGTGACTGACAAACATATGTTCTTACTAACCCAAATTATAATACAATACTTGAAACTTGAAACTATAGGTTGAACGGGAGCATGGCTACAATCCTGTTGAGTTTGGAATGTTAAGGGAAATATTTACAATCAGTCGTATCCTAGACATTTTTAGGTTTGTATAGCGTTTTGTGAAGAAAGGAAAAAAGGAAAGATTGTTGATGTTGTGTGAGTGTTGTGGCAACACCAGGTTTTACGCCTGGACAACATCTTGCAGTGTCCTGCAGATGTTGCCCGCAGTATTGCGCAACATCCTACAGTGTCCTACAGATGTTGCATGTGGTGTTGCGCAACATCTTTGGAAACGATTTTGTCTATTCTTCCGGCCAATACAGTGATTGTTACTGTGAGTTAAAAATGTCCTAGGCAAGTTGAATACGGAGTTGTGTTTAAAATGTTGAAATTGAAGGAGTCAAGCTTGGAATCGAAGCAACTTGAAGACCAAGTCAAAGTTGTTGAGATTTTCATGGAGGAAGAATTAGTCTAAGCTGCTGCCTATTATCTCTCAACTTCCACAACCAACCAGCGAGAGTTTCAAGGAAGTTTCACACTATAAATAGAGGAGAAACTTCCGAGTATTGTTATCCATAATCAAAATGTAAAAATACCAAGAGAGCTCTCGGGATTTCGCTTCAGAAATCTAGATCAAACCACTATTGCCTAAGTCGTTTAACAACATCTATCCCACATTACAATTGCTATCTCTACTCTAGATTAACCTTATTGTAAAAGCAATTGTAATGAAGATGTTGTAGATTTTATCTTTTATTTTTCTTTAGTACTTAGGTTGAAGTCATCTACGACTTTGTTTTACAATTTCTTTTTATTTTGTTTCAATTCATTGTAAAAAGATTTTTTTTGTAATTGTATATAATATATACATTACTTCGGTCATTCACCATCAAGGGCTATATTAATATATACTTTTGAAAATATAAATCTTTATGTCTTTTACTTTTCCGTTGCAATTACTCTTCTAAAGTTTATTCTGTTTTCATCAAGTGTTACCATCAGTGTTGGACAACGTTGTAGGCAAAATCAAAAACTGTTTCAGTAATTAATTTTGAATTTAATCTTACTTTTATTTTCTGATCCGTAGCCCCGAACCCCAACAAGCATAATCCACTTAGGGAGTTTTGGTTCTAAAACTCGCCTGAGCCCCTCGGGTCCTAACTTGAACTACTTAACAAGGGTTAAATGGTTATATTGACTTGTTTAATGTTTCAAATCCTAAAAGTAGTGTTAAATCATAAAATTAAGGGTCAAATTATTACAAACATACAGTTGATTAGGAAAACTGTAGTAAGGCTTAAACTCAAAGACATAGTGGTAGGCTAACATTTTTCTTTAAAAAAAAATCCCTGATTAGCAGACGAGTTATATTCTAAAAACAAAATTACAAGTGGAGGACTAGACCTTACCTCAGAATACAAGAAGAGGATAAACAAATTTATCCTTGACAAAATAAGGGTTAGGAGACTATTTTCTACACACTAACACCCGCAACTATGAAACTAATCGAGATTAACTAACAAAAAAGTTGGCCTTATCATATTTTCTAATGGAAGGCATTTGGCATTTGTCAAAGTGAAAGAACCTTTTGCTCTAACTGGAAAATGCTGTATAGAATAAAAAAAGAGTTATTCTGATTATTCATTGCCAGCTTTGCTAAAAGATCTGCGACTTCATTTGCCTCTCTTAGTCAGTGAGTTGCTTCGACATTAACTTGTTTCATCTTTTGTTGAACCTCATCTATGATGGAGTTGAGCTAGCTAGTTTATGTAGGTGATATTATAATATTATTCGTAATATTTGAATGGTTGTGTCTTTATGAATGGACACAATTCAAAGGTTGTGACCTTATGAAATGATATCTTTTTTTGAAGGGTTGTGTCCATTATGAAAAGAGACTTAAAGGTCTGTAAATTCAAATTTTACTACAGATTTAGATATAAATCAAAAACAGATTTATTTATTAGTTTTAGAAACACCATCTTATTTGCTTGAAATAGTGTTTAGGATTTGTTGTATCTTGGGGGTAATTTGCCATAAACTCTTAAAAAATCTTGTGTTGGTGAGAGCAAATAAAAACTTAAAGGAAAGTGTTTATACACGCCTCAAATCCTGGTTTGCCATTTCTCTGAATCAAAACTTCTTAAAAAAAAAAAAAAAAACTTCAGAAGTAAAAAATCAAAACTTTTGAAGAAAGTGTTTATACACACCAACAATCTTTAAGGTTTTATTTTATATTTTGTTGCAATGGAGGCTTCTAAAGATATGACTTCATTCCTCAATTCAAATGTTCAACTTGATCGTTTTAACGACACCAACTTCACTCGCTGGAAAGGAAAGTTGTTCTTTCTTCTCACTGTGCTCAAGATTGCTTATGTGCTTGATCCAAATTTGCCACCACTTCCAGAGCCAAATGAAGATGACACAAAAGTGATCAAGGTCTCTAGAAAAAAGCGTGAAGATGATGAAGTAATGTGTAGAGGTCACATCCTCAACACTTTTTCTGATAGGCACTATGATCTCTACAACTTGATGGAATCTCCGGTTGAAATTTGGAATGCTCTAGAGTATAAATATAAGACGGAGAAAGAAGGTACGGATAAAATTCTTGTATCTAAATATCTTGAATTTACCATCACTGACACAAAGTTTGTTCTTGATCAATTACATGAATTTCAAGTCATTATTACTAAGCTTCGAGAATTGAAAGTTGAAATTTCTGAATCATATCTAGTGGGGACAATTATTGCTAAATTGCCTCAAAGTTGAAATGGCTATAGAAAGAAACTTATTCATAAAAGAGAGGACATACCTTTAGAAGAATTAGAAAAATATTTGAGAATCGAATAAGAGACTAGATCTCGTAATTCTAAGAACAAATATGATTCTTCCAAAGTTAATGTCACTGAAGCTAGTAAGTTCTCAAAGATTTTCAAAGTCAAGAACAATCTGAAATTCAAAAAGTCTAGTAATGGCCCACAAAAGTTCTTCGGAAATTATTTTAATTGTGGAAAAAAGGCCATCGCAAAAGTGACTGCAGATTCAAGAAGAAGGAAGAAGAAAATTTCAACAAGGTCAATGTCATTAAGGAGAACATTGAAGAAATTTGTGCTATGGTCTCCGAAATACAAATTGGCATGATTACCCAAATCAATATGGCTGAAACAAAGTCTTTGAATTGGTGGCTCGACTCGGGCGCAACCATTCATCTTTGTAATGACAAGAATCTATTTAAGTCTTACAAAATGGAGAATGAAAGACAAAAGATTCTTATGGGGAATAATGATTCAGACGTGGTTGCTGGTAAAGGTATGGTGGAAATTAATTTCACTTCCGGAAAGAAAGTCACATTGAACAATGTCTTCCATGTGCCTTTCATTAGGAAGAATCTTGTTTCTGCTAGTTGCTTGAGTAAGAATGGGCTTACGATTGTTCTTGAAGGCAATAATTGTATTGTATCAAAGAATGTAATATTTGTGGGGAAAGGGTATTCTTGTGATGGAATGTATAAGCTAAGCATTAATAATAATAATTTCAATTCTGCTTATATTGTTGAGTCTTTTGATATTTGGCATACTAGATTAGCACATTTAAATTTTCTATCTTCGAAGTACATGTCCAAGCATGGTTTGATTAATTGCAAAGATATAAAAATTATAAATGTGAAATATGATTGACTAAGAAACCTTTTCGAAGTGCTGAACATAATACTCAAATATTAGATTTGATTTATACCAATATTTGTGAGTATAACGGTGTTTTGACTAAAGGAGGGAAAAATACTTTATCACTTTCATACTTTCATTGATGATTGTTCAAGATACACTCATGTTTACTTACTTAGAAGTTAGAACAAAAGATGAAGCTTTAGAGAAATTTAAAAATTTCAAGGCTGAAGTTGAGAACCAAAAAGATAAGAGAATCAAAATGGTTCGAAGTGATAGAGGATGTGAATATTTTTCTAATGAATTTGATAATTTCTATGAAGAACATGAAATTATTCACCAAAGAACATCACCTTTTACTCCTCAACAAAACGGTATGGTTGAAAGAAAGAATAGAATTTTTACAGATATGATATACTATACGATTCTTAATGCTAAGTTACCAAATAACTTATGGGGGAAGCATTACTCACTGCATGTCATGTGCATAATAGAATTACCTCTATAAAAATACATGTATCTCCCGATAAAATTTGGAAAGGAAGAAAACCAAACTTGATGTACTTAAGGGTGAGGGGTTGTTTAGCCTTTTATATAAAGCATGACCCAAAATCATCTAAGTTAGATGCTAGAGGTATTAAAAGTATTTTTGTGGGATATGCTAAGAATTTCAAGGCTTATATATTATTAAATTTAGATTCTAATATCATTGTTGAATCAAGAGATGTTGAATTTATTGAAAATAAGTTTAATCATGATTCTGTAACTCAATTAGAATCTATCATTGATCAACCATGTGATGATTCTCTTGGTGTTTCTACTGATTATAAAAGGAAAGAGTCTATGACATCTTTCGAATCAAGAAAAAGTCAACGTGAAAAAAAAAAGATTTACCACAGGATTTTATTTCATCACAAGCATTACTTTTCTTGATTGAAGGGGATAGAAATAGTGTATTAAATAAAGTACCATAAATGTTGAATGTTGAAGCAGATCCAAAAATATTTAAAGAAGTTATGACTTCAAGAGATGCCTCCTTTGGAGAGAGGCGGTAAATGATGAGATGGATTCAATTATGTCAAATCAGACATGGATTTTGGTTGATCTTCCACTGGGATCTTACCAATTACAAATAAATGGGTCTTTCGTAGAAAGTATAATACCGATGACTCTTTGCTAACTTTCAAGGCTAGATTGGTAGCCAAAGGGTTTAAACAAAGACATGATATTGACTATTTTGACACATATGCTCCGGTAGCAAGATTAACATCTATTAGAGTGCTATTTGCAATTGCTTCCTTGAACAATTTGCATGTGCATCAAATGGATGTGAAAATGGTTTTTCTCAATGGTAATCTTGATGAAGAAATCTATATGGAACAACTCGAGGAATTTGTTTTGTCTGGAAATGAGAAAAAGGTATGCAAGTTAGTCAAATTTCTTTATGGTTTAAAGCAAGCATCAAAATAATGGCATGATAAATTTGACAAAGTCATTTTATCTTATGATTTTGAGCATAATAATGCAGATAATTGCATATATTCCAAATTTACAAGTGATTTTGGTGTGATCTTATGCTTATATGTTGATGACATGCTTATCTTTGGAACGAACATGCAAGGGGTAAAAGACACTAATAATTATCTAGCTTCACAATTTAAGATGAAAGATCTTGGTGAAGTAGATACTATCTTAGGTGTAAAAGTGCAGAAAAATAGTGGGGGTTGCTCATTGTACCAATCTCACTATAATGAGAAAGTACTTCTTAAATTTAATCACTTGAAATTTAAAGAAGCTAATACCCCATTTTATTCTAGTATTAAATTACTAGAGAACACATGTCGAGTTGTACTTGAATATGTTAGTGTGATTGGTAGCTTGATATATGCTACGCATTGTACAAGACTTGATATAGCTTTTGCGGTATGCAAAATATCTAGATTCATGAGTAACCGGGGCGTTGAGCACCGAAAAGCAATTGGACGAATACTTGATTATCTTAAAAGGACCATGAATTTGGGTTTGCATTATAACAACTATCCTGAAGTACTTGAAGGGTATTCAGATACTAGTTGAATAACTAATATAACTGATAATTCCATATCTTGATGGATCTTTACAATTATTGAACGAGTCGTATCTTGGGCATCCAAGAAGCAAACATGCATAACTCATTCAACAATGGAAAGTGAGTTTATATCACTTGCAGCAGCAGGCAAAGAAGCTAAATGATTGAGAAATTTGTTATTTGATATAAAGGTGTGGCCACAACCGATGCCATCTATTTCTGTGTACTGCGATAGTGAAGCTACGTCGTCTAGGGCTTATAATAAAGTGTATAATGGAAAGTCTAGACACATTAGCTTGAGATATGAGTATGTGAAACAATTAATAACTGATGATGTTATTAATGTGATTTACGTTAGGACAAATAAAAACTTAGCGGATCCATTAAGAAAATGTCTTTCAAGAGACTTAGTTAAGAATACATCTAGTGGAATGGGGCTGAAACTTTTTAGTTTTACAGTCACCAATGATGGTAACCCAACTATGTAATAGTTATACTGATATTCCATAGTTAAATTGGTAAGAACAAGTCAAGTCATTATTTAGTGATGGATTTGGCACCAAAAACAATATATATATAACTAGTCCCTTTCAAGATGTTCGGTGTAAATAGCTATGAAGTAGAGGTTGAGTACTAACTCTTAATGAAGTTCAAGTCTCATAGTAGCTAGAGAAAAAAAATTGAAACTTCACCTAAGTGAGTATAAGAAATGGTGTCGTTACTAACAAGATCGTGGTTTAATCTTGTAAATGCTCATGAATCCAAGATAGAGCACAAGGCCGGAATAGTGCTACATAAATTAGAACATAATTTTAAATCTAGGATAACTTATATGTGATGTATCTCCGATATTTGCTTAAGAGAAAACGTTCAATGCTAAGCACATTATTGTCTTGTATACTTTGAAATGCATTTACTAATTAAAGAGAAGGATCGATGCCGGGTCCCCGTCATCTCCACTCAGTTTAGACTTTGAGTCGATATGAGTGGCCATGATCTTGCAGTTTGCCATTTTAGCTTTGTAGACAATCTCATTTGCATACTTACGCTAACACAAGAACATGACATGTGCGGATTCGGTCATTGATATCTCTAAAAAATAACTCAACTTACACAATCTGTCATAGCAAATTTGGACTTGAGCAGGGCAATGATCTTGTATTTTGGTATATCAGAAGAAGTTGTCAGAATAATATCATCCACATATAAAAGAATATAAGCTGTGTTAATACCTCGATGAAAAATAAATAGGGAATGATCATTCGTGCTGCATACGAACCGGATTTGTATGGTGTATATAGCAAACATCTCATATCAAGCCATATGGGCTTGTTTCAAACCATATAATGACTTAAGAAGATGACAGACATAATGAGGAACCTCTGGATGCACAAATCCAGGCGGTTGATGTATATAAATTATTTCTTTCAAATCTCCACATAAGAAAACATTGTTTACATCAAACTGGTGAATAGACCAATTTTTTCCCATAGATATGATCAACATTGTGTGAATGGTGGCTGGTTTGACCACCGAACTAAAAGTCTCACCACAATCAACTCCATCCTGCTGACCAGTACCATTAGCCACAAGTCTTGCTTTATGGCGTTCAAGCACTCCAATATCTCTGAATTTGTGACAATAGAGCCACATACAACAAATCACATTCACTCCTTCTGGTTTCGGAACAAGATCCCAATTATGTTGATTAGTTAACGCATTAAATTTCTCACGCATGACCGCATTCCAATTTGGGTCAAATTTGGCTAATTTTGGGTTTTTAAGAATGGGTGAGATGGTTTGAGTGGATAGGTTAAAGTGAACTTTTGGTTTGAAAATTCCGTGTTATGCATGGGTTTCATATGCGGGACGGCCACGAGACGGGCATGAGGTTGGGTGGTGACGACTAGACCGGCAGGGTCGGTATGAGTTGGGAGGCGATGCATATGGCGCAGGCGGTGGTAGGATCGGGCAGTGGGTTAGGGAAATGTGGTGGCGGCGGACCGACTGGGCAGTGGAAGTGTAGCTGTGTATCATCCGGCAGCGATCGGTAGGGACTTGGAAGTAGGGTGGGGTCGACGGGACGGGTAGTGGTACGGCATGAGGGTGCAGATTTTGTAGTGCATTTTGGACTAAAGGTGAGGTGTACGAGTCATCAAGGAATTTGAGTGGGTCAGAATTGGTGGATGTTGGCAAAGGGGATGACATTCTCCTAAAACGTGACATGACGTGAGACTATGATTTTGTACGTGGACACTTTATAGCATAAGTACCCCTATGGTTTGACGGGTATCCTAAGAAGACACACGGAGTGTAATGGGGTGCTAATTTGTGAGGGACGATGGAGGCCAGATTCGGGTAGCAAATACAACCGGAAATCCGAAGACGATCACAGGTAGGGATCCGATGAAATAGGAACTCAATAGGAGTCCTATTTTGGAGCGTATGGGTAGGTAGTATATTAAGAAGGTATTGTGTCATTTTTAATGCATATACCCAAAAGTTGGGGGGAAGAGATGCATGAAAAAGTAAGGTACGAATCATATTATTAATGGTGCATATAATTCGTTTGGCTTTACCATTTTGAGGGGAAGTATGTGGCAGGAGAAATGAAATACCATGCCATTAGCCGTACATAATTTATGAAAGAGATAATTATTAAATTCACGACCATTGTCATATTGAAATGTTTTTTTATTTCTTTTTTCAAATTGCGTTTTAACATACGTACGAAATTCAAGAAACTTGGAGTAAATTTGAGATTTAAAGTGGAGCGGATAGACTCATAGTAAGTGAGAAAAATAATCCAAGAATATTAAATAGTACTTATGACCCAATTTGCTAGTAATAGGAGAGGTCCATAAATCAGCATGAATATTATCAAAGGGAGAAAAAGTAATACTCAAAGAGGACCTAAATGGAAGTCTAACATGTTTTCCTAGATGACAAGACCATCAATTTTGGGCAAGGTTCCCTTTATTACATTTAATTAAATTGTGGTTTCTAAGAAAATAAAAAATATGAGCTCCGGAATGGCCAAGTCTACTATGCCACTTTGAGGTGGAGATGGTAGTTAAAGATGTGGGAGGATTGACACTGACATCGGACGTGGATAGTAAAGGATATAAGTCCTCCACACTATTGTATCTCATAAGAAGTCTCCCCGAATGTAGGTCCTTTATAAAAAAAAAACTAAACGGGTCAAAATCAATGGATACAGTATTATCAGTGGCAAATTTCTAACAGAGATTAGGTTCTTGATAATGTTAGGGGCATATATGACAATTTTAAGGGATAAGTGGGGTTGCGGTGATGGAGTTAGTGTGTGGTCAAACCTTTGAATTGGAATGTGATGACCATTCCGACCATAATAGATTGAGGAGTATTTAAATTGCGCAGTTAAGGAAGATTACCAGAATTGTTGGTGAGGTGAGATATGGCGCCCATATCCATATACCACACATCATCGGGATGTTGAATTTTTAAAGAACCGAAAGCATGGCCCAAATATGTTGGATTGAGATTGGACGACTATTGTTGGGCCTCTGTGTAGTGGGCCTGGTGGCTGGAAAGGGGCTCGGTGGTGCTGGGCCAATGTGTAGCTGGCTCGCGTGCGCTGTTGCCATCGGGCCCGCCTAAAGCGGATGGTCGATGGTGCGCCACGCATTGCTATCGGGCTGGCTTGAAAATGGGATGGTTGACGGGGCCCCATGCCCAAACAGTTGCCAAGGATATGGACTGGGCTAATGTGTAGGGTACTGGCATGTGGCTGATTATTTGTAATGCCGAGTGTTGAGGAAGAGGAAGCGGGGGAAGCTATGTGGGCAGCGGGGGAAGCTATGTGGGTCACGGGTGACGCCATGAGGGTGTTCAAAATTTAGTATAAAAATAAAAGGGTGTAGAACTGTTGTATATCATTTGTATATGACGTGCTGGAGAGAGATGGAAATAGAAGGGTGTAGAACTGTTGTATATCAGTTGTATACCAAGGGTATGCAGCGCGCTAGAGAGAAAGAGAAGGTAATAAGGTTGTATATCAGTAGTATACCAGAGGTATACAGGATTGGTTGTAGGAGTAGATTAGTTGTGTAATGTACTACATGATAAGTCACGATTGACGTATTCATCTAGAATAGATTTTAACTAATGTAGCTTGTTATATTAGATTAAATTATATTGATTATAAAAAAATTATTTACCCGGTCAATATATATAACTTATTAAATCTTTTATATAAAATAATGTATAATGGAAGGTCATGTTGATATTTGGATTGGAGACTTTGTGGGTTGCTAGCATAAGTGAGACATGCATATTTCCTACTTCCTTAACTACCATTTCGTTACGTGTCTAAAGATGGAGAATGACATGAAGATTTTATAGCTTGAGGTTTGCCTAGAGAAGTCAGCTCGTTTAGCACATGCATTAGAAAACACAGCATCAAGCATGACGTCCCTTTTCTTCATATTTTTTACAATTTGTCCACTATGCTGGGTTGTTTTTGGATCCGTGTGTTACACGGGGTTTTCGAAAAAAATTAGAGTTTTTTTTTTATTAAGTAGTATTAGTCAGAATTTACTATAAAGACTCATAATTCGCAGGTCTTAGCGCAATTAAGGACCCATTTTTACGAATTAGAACAGGGCCCCAAAATATTTGAGACGGATCTGTCATTATGCTTCATATTTAATTAATTTTTCTTTTCTAATTTCAGATCAAGAGCTACATTCTTTTCTGAATAATGCTTCTTGCTTAATTATTCATAAAAGTATTCATATACTCATCAATGAGGGTGGTGGAATAGTTAAATTAAATACTTCCATATTTAATTATCAATCTTTTTTTGTTGACGAAACCGCAGCCGCTACTCTTTCGAGTGCAAGACAGCAGAAACCCCGATCGACGCAATAGCCGCAAACCACGCTACCGCTTAAACTCGCAAGCTAGGTGTGGCAGGCTCCCCCAAGAGGCGAAGGCAGGTCAGGCGTTATCCTGGAGTTTCGAACTTGTGACCAAGCTCTCCCACACCACCCAATAAGGATACCCTCTGCCTTCAAGACCAACTGGTCTAGGGCTCGGATTTTAATTATCAATCTTAAATTTGCAACCTTGGATGTGTGGGAACAAGAAGAAGTTTGTGCAGTAAAAATTGACAAATGAAACTCTGGAAGTCACTTAATTAACTGAAGCTTATTAGCACTTGTGTACTTTAACGCGTACAAGTATATAATAGTACGTATAACTTAACATATTATGACTTTAACTAATACGTCCAAATATATATGACCAATTTCTAGCTAACTATTCAATCCAATGGTAGAAGAATCTCTGAACTTGTATAAGTGGAAACAGTTGGACTCATGTCATTCCATCCTCCAATCCAAAGAAAAAATATATATAGAAGGAAACTAATCATGAAAATTAAACAGCTTTGTCTTTTAATTAGTGCATTGCGTGTGGACCTAGATAAAAAGAAAAAAGTGAGACAAAAATTGAAAAAAACTTTCTTCAAGTCTCCATGGGTTTTAAGTTATTTCCGGATAGGGACTCTGGATTTCTTTCTGCTGTCATATATGAGATTTTCATCTCGTACAGCTCAAGCAAAAACACTCAAATACTAGATGAATAAGAGAACTGAGCTGGCCTAAAAAGCGCTTGGGCGCTCTACGTACGATGTAGACTCCCCTCCCTTTTTTTTTAGTCTGAGAAAAGATATCAGTGAACCCTTACAGTCAGTTCATATACGATATGGATATAGAACATGATGACTATTCCCTTCGTACTAATTTATGTAGCATTGTTCTAATTTCGAGAGTCAAACGGATTTTTTTCTTGATCACGTTCTTTCATATGAGTAATTTGTATTATGATTTACATAGTTTTTAAGTATGTAAATTTTGTTTTAAAATATTTAGATTCATATTTACCACTATTAGAAATAAATGATTTTTCCATCAATATTTAGTGAGAAATTTGTGCTATAAAACATGATTTTTTCACTTCATTCCCACCCAACCAACTCATTGGAAAATTACTGGAAATGGATGGTGGGAAATAGGTTCCCATTGAAACACTGGAAAACTTTCTAATTGTTTCGTGTGTTCACACTACTATTTGAAGTTTTTCCCACTGACATTCAGTGGAAATAGTCACTGAACATTTTTCAATGAAAAATTTAGTGGGAAAAGTAGTGATTTTCTAGCAGTGTACATTCAAAATTAAAAAAAGTGTCACATAAGTTGAACCATCGATAGTATAAATTAGTCATAGCAGGTCACTTCTCAACAATCAGTATAACTAACGGTATATGATACATGAAAATGAATTGGTTTAAGAACGTGCAAGTGAATATAAATCGTTGAAGTGTGTGATCGTCTCATTTAAAAATTTAGATTCTTAAAGATCAAACACTTTTAATGAGTTTAATTGTGTCTTCAACGCATTTCTTCATGTGCAGTCCTAATATTTTTCCGGTGTCTTTATTCCTACTTTTGCAATTATAGGTTTACATTTTTATCCAATCCGAAAAAAGCGGCGTCCGTTGATTAATGGTTAGTGAGCACGTCCAAATCCTTTTTAAGAATTGATGACGATAAAACTCGAACACAAATATTTTATATATTCTGACAGCATATTAAATCGTGCTAATCATCTCATCTACATACTTATTTTATTAAAACTTGCACATATTTAATTACTTTTTTTCTATAACAATGTCAACCTGAATAGAAAGGTCAGAATGGCCAAGGCACATTAACAATTTAACAGTAACACAAAACTGTGACCACCATGTACATATGTGACTTGCTAGACGGATGTCTTCGTTTGTACTTATCAGTTATCCCTTTGGAGGGAGACTCTCTTTCGTACCGCAATGACGTGCATTAATATGGCGCCCATCTATTCTTATTCTATGTGCACACACAAGACTTATCAAAACCGTCATTAATGTTAGAAGGGAAAAGAGGCATATTTTCCCTCCAACTTTGAGAAAAGGGGCATATTTGCCCTCCGTCAAAGTTGGGGGACAAATATACCCTTTCTGTTAATAAACTTCCACCATGTGCCCCTTTTTCCCTAATCATAACTGTGATGCACAGGTGGAATCCACGTGGACGCCACCTGTGCGCCACATGGATCACCCGACCTGTAACCCGACCCGTAACCCGACCCGAAGCTAATTAAAAGCCAACAAACCCAGCGATTTCTGCAACACAGCCCCTTTCTTCTTCACCATTTCAAAAATGCGACTTCATCTTCCCCAAAACACTTCCATCGATTCCATGCCCTAAAGCACATTCAAACCGCGACGTGGATTCCCCAACATAATTTCATCAATTCGAAGCTGACAAGGTACGAAATTTCATCAATTCCAATCTACTAATCACTTTCAAGAAGGTTAGAAATTTCTTAATTTATGTCTTACTCGAATTGGTATATGCTTCTAAGTTACCATCAGAACTGAAAATTCCAATCTTCTTCTTATTCTTCTTCGAAAGTTTAGAAATTTTTATTGTCGATAGTGTTTGTTTAAGTTTATTAGTTAATACAATTGTGTCGTCGACATATAAATGTCTAATCGACACTTGAATTTCTGCAAATTTTTGTTGTTTGAAGTTTATGTGTTAATCGATACAATCGACACTTGAATTTCTAATCGACACTTGAATTTCTAGTCGACTGGTTTTAAATGGGTAGTTGATTTTATTAGATTTGGTTGTAGAATAACCTACTAATCGCGTACAAGAAGGTTAGAAATTCTTGAACTTTATGTCGACTGGTTTGTTTTTTACTGATGTGCTAACATAGTTAATAGGAATTTCCTACTGGTAAGGTGCTGTTTAGTCGACATATATTACCTAATCGACACTTGAATTTCTGCAAATTTTTGTTGTTTGAAGTTTATGTGTTAATCGATACATTTTTTATTGTTTGAAGACTTAGAACCAATTGTCGGTTAACTGTTAAGTGCATACTTGAAGGTTAGAAATTTTTATTGTTTGAAGTTAATGTTGTATTTTTTTTTGCAGATCATTGTCATGGAAAGACTTGTAGAATGTGAATTAGATGTTGATGTCGCAGCTGAATGTGAATTAGATGTTGATGATTTTGATGCGACTAACATTGCACAACATTCTGATTCATATTGTATTGATGTTGAGGTCGGCACAGACTGTGACAGGGCCAATGAATCATTAAACTCTTCTGGTAATGAGTCTAGTGATGATGATTTTGATGTTGAAGAATTAGAGTTTATTAGACTTTAGAATAAAAGAGAGATTACACAAAAGTTAGAGCATTTCAAAACTATATATCCTAGAATTTCTTTCAAAGATATCATTGAGGCTAGAATGTTTATGAAGCTTTATGCCTTGTCGCAAAATAAAGGGTTGGTATTGTTGAAAAGTGACAAATCTAGGGTTAGGTACAAGTGTGTTGAGGGATGTCCTTTTAAATGTTCCATTAGTAAATGCAAGAACGGGATCGGGGTTTCAGTTAAAACATTGGTTAATGAACACAATTGTCCACCAGCATTTGAATGCAAAAGAGTAGATTGTGACACAATAGCTCATTATTTCCAAAATAAGCTACAAAATGATCCAAAAGTGAAGGTCAAAGAGATGAGGGTAGAACTGAAAGTCGTCTTTAATGTCAATGTTAGTTTTCATAAGTGTAAGAGGGCCAAGAGAATAATTTTGGGAGAACTTAGTGGCAGTTACAATGATGAGTATAATAAGTTAGAGAGTTATGCTAATGAATTGAGGAATAGCAACCGTGATGATGTCAGAATCAACATATCTAGGGATGCACTTGAAACGGGAGTACGAAAGTTCCTAAGAATGTATATATGTTTTAATGCAATGAAGAATGGATTTAGTGGTGGGTTAAGACCTTTCATAGGATTGGATGACACATTCTTGAAAGGAAAGGCTAAAGGGCAACTGTTGGTAGCGGTTGGTCAAGATTCAATGAACCATATTTATCCACTAGCCTGGGCAGTAGTCTCTAAAGAGAACAAGGTCACTTGGAATTGGTTTTTAGGACTACTAAAGAATTCACTAAACCTGCAGCAAGGCAAAGGGATCACCATCATGTCTAATATGCAAAAGGTAAACTATTTCTGATTTAAGTACCATGGCTAAAATTGAAATTCTGAAAATTTTGAAAATTCTTAAATTCTGAAATTCTGAAAATTCTGAAAATTCTGAAAACTGAAAATCTGAAAAACTAAAAATTTGATGTATATATGCAGGGTTTAATTGATGCAATCCAGACAAAGTTACCTGAAGCTAAGTATAGGTTTTGTGCTAAACATATAGAGCACAATTGGTTGAAAAGATGGGGTGGTTCTGAAGCATTGAAGAAGAAGATGTGGCATTGTGCATGGAGCTCGTATCATGAAGAGTTTGTTGACCATTTGAAGGTTATAGGTGAGATGGATCAGTCAGCTGCTGAGAATTTATTGACATACCCAGTTGTGACTTGGGTTAGAGCCTACTTCGACACAACTTGCAAGAATCAAAATGTGGATAACAACATCACATAGTCGTTTAACAAGTGGATTTTGGAGGCAAGGCACAAGCCAATTATCAAGATTCTTAGAGGTTGCTGCACTTTTTTTTGTTCATGTTGTTGTTTATCAAACAAAGAATTAGTTATCAAACAAGGCTCTTACATGCTGCACTTTAAATTCTGATGGCTATTGCAGAATTAGTTAAGAAATCTGTTTTATTTGAGTATATAATTCAGCAAATTCATTCATAAGTTTGAATCTATATCTTGTTTGCTTACTATTAGAAACCCGTGGTTAGCTTTTAGATCTCTGATTTTCTTCTTCTCATTAAATATTACTTTGGAAAACAGTTCTTTTTTGGCTGGTTATCAAATGAAAAGGTTGGCTGGTTATCAAATGAAAAGAACAACAAAGAATGAAAAAGTAAGGAAAAATTCTATAAGAAATGAGAATGATTCTTCAATAACATTTAACTGTCATTATACTTCAATACACAACTACAAATATTAATTCCTAAACATAAAATTAAAAGTTCTTACTCAACTACAAATACATAATCATTTCATAATCGATGCCGCAACAAATCTAACAAATAACGCCCATGAAATCATCATAAACACGCGCATCTTCAAAACTTTGTTCATTTCAGCTTGATTTATACTCTTCAACGCAACGATTTCTGCTTTCAACATATCTCTTTCACTCTTCAAATCTGCTATTACATTCTTAAACACATCCAATGACGACATTAATTCGCCAGAGAAACTTTCAATATGTTCTTCATCCTCCCATTGCCAATATCCACAAGAACTTCTCTATAAGCAAAAAATGAAGAAGAAAAAAACAAAATCAAACAAACAAAAAATGTCGTGAAAGTATTAGATTGAAATTACTTACCTTAGGTTTGGGGCATTTGAAGAATTTCCTTCCGGGATTTGAAGTAGTCCTCGAAATAAATTGATTCGCAGTCATACCACAATGACACCTCCTTTGTGAGGAACAACTAACTTGAGACATTTCTTACTTGCTGAACATAAACACAATTGTATTAACTAATAAACTTAAACAAACACTATCGACTATAACTTAATCGAAA
Organism: Przewalskia tangutica; assembly: GCA_029844215.1. Classification (NCBI taxonomy): domain Eukaryota; kingdom Viridiplantae; phylum Streptophyta; class Magnoliopsida; order Solanales; family Solanaceae; genus Przewalskia; species Przewalskia tangutica. The sequence continues at coordinate 102,346,423 of CM056734.1, read as the reverse complement.
CAAAGATCACAAAACTCATCGATTTAACCAAATTTACACTTTCGAAGTAGAATAAGAAGCATAGAACTTCAATCTTCAAACAATAAAAATTTCGAAACTTTCAAGTATGCACTTAACAGTTACCCGACAATTTCGAAACTTTCAAGTATTAGGCATATTAATAATAGGAAAGCTCATTACTACATAGAGGATAACAAATCTGGGGTAAAAAAGCTCATTAGTTCTTCCTAGAGTTAGTCGCAGCACAAAATGAAGTCCAATTTAGATAAGTTGTTGTATGTTCATCACTTTGCACGCCCGTAAAAGGTCCAATTCAAGGATGTTTTAACAAATAGAAGAATCGGTCCAAGTCGGTCTAGTTTGATTTCTCGCCGATTATTCATTATGTTTGAGTCAATCACGATATCTGGTACTTCTAGTGTTACATATGAAAAAGATAATGTTCGAAGTTACTTATAAATTAATAACTTTAGAAGTTACATATGAAAATGATAACATTAAGATAACTTTAGAAGTTACATCTGAAAAAGATAACGTAGAAGTTTACTTATAAAGAGATGACTAGATTTTCACTTTCTTGTGAGCCTTTACAACCTTTCTTCAGTATGGAGTTAAATTATGGTATAATCTGATTTCTCGTAGTCGGATTACGATACATCTGTTTGCTAGCACTAAATCTGAAGCTGACTCTTAAGTAGAGATATTTAGAAATTTGACAGGCAGCTGTTAAATGTTATCGTAATATCTCTACTTAAGCTTCAGCTTCAGATTGCAACAATTTAAAAATTTGCAGAAATTCAAGTGTCGATTAGGTAATATATGTCGACTAAACAACATCTTACCAGTAGGAAATTCTTATTATCTATGTTAGCACATCAGTAAAAAACAAACCAGTCGACATAAAGTTCAAGAATTTCTAACCTTCTTGTACGCGATTAGTAGGTTATTCTACAACCAAATCTAATAAAATCAACTACCCATTTAAAACCAGTCGACTAGAAATTCAAGTGTCGATTAGAAATTCAAGTGTCGATTGTATCGATTAACACATAAACTTCAAACAACAAAAATTTGCAGAAATTCAAGTGTCGATTAAACATTTATATGTCGACGACACAATTGTATTAACTAATAAACTTAATCAAACACTATCGACAATAAAAATTTCTAAACTTTCGAAGTAGAATAAGAAGAAGATTGGAATTTTCAGTTCCGATGGTAACTTAGAAGCATATACCAATTCGAGTAAGACATAAATTAAGAAATTTCTAACCTTCTTGAAAGTGATTAGTAGATTGGAATTGATGAAATTTCGTACCTTGTCAGATTCGAATAGATGAAATTATGTTGGGGAAGATAAAGTCGCGGTTTGAATGTGCTTTAGGTATGGAATCGATGGAAGTGTTTTGAGGAAGATGAAGGAAATCGATTTAGATGTTCTTTGGAGAACGGCGGGTTGAATTTGTGGCATTGAAATGGTGAAGAAGAAAGGGGTTGTGTTGCGTAAATCTGGTTTGTTGGCTTTTAATTAGCTTCGCCCGTTACTGCCCGTTACTGGTCGGGTGATCCATATGGCGCATGCAGTGGCGCCCACGCGATTCCACCGCATCACGATTATGGTTAGGGAAAAAGGGGCACATGGTGGAAGTTTATTAACAGAAGGGGTATATTTGTCCCCCAACTTTGACGGAGGGTAAATATGCCCCTTTTCTCAAAGTTGGAGGGCAAATATGCCCCTTTTCCCATGTTAGAATTATGGTTGGATAATATTATTGTTAAACCTCTCCATAACCGTTATTCCTTATAATAGCATTTCACTTTAATAGTCAAGCTTTTTAAAATTTGTCATGTTACGTTATATTATATATTCTTTATAATAACATTTCAGTATAAAACCAAAGATATATATCTGAACAAATACCGCTATAGATAGGTTTGTGCCAGGAAGTTGAATTTCAGATGGAGTCATGACCCAAGAACAAGAAGTTGAATTTTCATGGCTGTAACTAAGTAGTAAACCCCACATTCTCAAAGTCATGGTCCCCCATAGATTTTATCTAAGTTGTGTGGTCTTGTGGCATGTGAGACATTTAAGGAGTTCAAACCCTAAACATAGTATTTTTTGTACAAGATCGTCGTTCACAAAATATATATATAAGGTACTGTACATTTCCCCCTCTCCTTTCGAACAACATATTTTATCAAAGTTCTATTAACTGTAAACTGGAATAACTTAGAATAAGACACGGCCAAAACATAAAATATAAAGATAATGAACAAAGGAAAAGAGACTAGATTCACCATGGGTAGTTGCCAAAAATAATTAATTACATTCACTAGTTAAATATATAAAATTTATTATGTATCAAAATATATATTAGTTTTATGTATATTATATATTAATATATAAAAATATATAATTTACGGGCTCTTAGTGCACCGGACTGTCCTTTTATATAATTTGCGGGCTATTATTTTGGTGGGCCACTTTTATATCAATCTCTTTAATTATTTAGCACCGCCTCTTTAATTTTGAGCCACGTAATATATGGGCAATTTTTGTGACGATTTTTAAAGATTAAACCCGAATAAGTTCAAGTGATAGGACTATTCTTACCAACCCTTAGCCTTTAGGTCGACGACATGTATTTTGTGACGACTTTTCGAACTTTTAGAGTGTTTTTGGTATAATAGATAATAACTTTCAATTTTCTCATATTCAATTGGTCAAAATATTCTCTAGGAAAATAAGTTTTTTTTAAAATGATTAAAATGTCTTTCCTAATGAAAAGTAGAAAAAATAAGTTGCATAACTGTTATTCCAAATTCATTGTCTCCTCCCACCTAGCCAACGCCTTCAACCCCCACTCCTTGACCACCCCACCCTCTGCTACGCTCGAAGCCCCACTCCCCTCCTCGTCCAATCTCCATAGTATTTTGTTAGATTATATATAAATGCTCTTAGGATAAAAAAATTCTAACTTATCAAACACTAAAAAATAAATAAGAAATTCACTTGTTTTCTAAGAAAACATTATCTAGGAGAGTGTTTTAATGGAGAACATTTTTCATACCAAAAACACCCATAGGGTGAATGCATTCGCCACAAAAAGTACATTTTCTTACATTGATATAAAGAAATTGAAGCAGACTTTTCATAAATGATTATATATTGGCATCCACAATTATGGGCTGCATTGATGACTTTAATAGAGTTCGTGTTACTGAACTAATCCTAACAGATATGCTGTTTATCACTTTGACTCATATCATTCTTTGCTATAAATTAATGAAGGACCAAAAAGAATGTCACAATCAATGGAACGGCCATGAACTTCTGTCTTAAATTCCTGCATATAAGTCTGTTACCTTTTTTCTTTCCTTTAATTAATAAGAAATATCCAAATGGAAAGGTCCAAAGAGTAGCTTGCTTATGATTCAATCAGTATTTAGTAGTACTAGCGCTAGACCTCTTCTTAATTGGAGTTCTTGTATTGACCAAGTGAATGTGAACTTCCCTCCCCCCCCCATACACACACACCCCACACCCTCCATTTCTAGTGTTTAAAGTATTTTTCCAGATTCAGTAAGTACCATTAATTTTGCATTAGGCTTAATATATCGACAATCCCTTAAACTTGCAAGTAAATTTTAGACACTTGAACTATCGTCTGTTCCAGTTGAGCATATGAACACATGATACAGTGTTCCAACAGACACTTTCGATTCAAATTGCCAAACACTTTTGGGTGTATTATCAAGCGTCTATTAGATAGTTAAGTTAATCACATAAAATATGTCATATTCTTTAATTATATACATCAACCTCAATTGAAACAACGTGAGGTTTTACAACTTATTGAAGTTAATGTGTATAATTAAAGGAGGTGACATATTTTAAGTGGTTAAACTTATCTATGTAATGGATACTTGGAAATACACGCAAAAGTTTTTACAAAATTTGAACCGTAAATGTCTAATAGAAACACTTATCATGTATTCAGGTGCTCAATCGGAACAAATCAGAAGTGATACATAAAATTTGAGGATAAGTTTAATTAAGAGACTGTCGATATATTAATCCTTTGCATTACTTACATATACTATGCTACTCCATAAAGATGCATAAAAATGAATCAACCACCACTAAAGAATATAATGGGAAGGTTAGAATCTTTCCTCCTTGGTAAGATAATTCAAGTTCTAGCTTATGATTAAAGAAAATTTCAGTTACATATCCTATTTAGTGAACTTATACGATGTGAATCTAGATTAGAATTTGCATCTTCCGATAAGTGATACTTATGATTCAAATCCCATTTCTTCTAATTGATATTGATGTCCTTTAATTAGTGATCCAAAAAATGTACAATAATGATTTCAATAAGTAATCAAAATTGAAGACAGCTACTTGCACATATCTAGTGCTGGATCCACACATTTCTCTTGTAGACAGCTTGTAAATGGTGAATAACATTGATTGTAAATTCCCATTTTTATGGTTAAAAAATAATGTGCAGAAAAATTTAATACAAAAAAAGGAAGAAGGAAGATGCCCCACACGGCTTTGAGTTATAAGCAAGAAGGATTGTTGAAACCAGTTCCCCATTGAGACTGCTGATATCCAGTAGAGGGACATTCAACCCCAACTAAGTGTGTTTGTTTTGTAGAAAAGTCTGTTAGCTTTTAAGTTCATATTAATTGTTCTTTCTCTCACGTAATTTCGCCCGCCCGTTTCATTTCTGTACCGGAGGAAACTGGAATCATTAATGTATTATTTTTCTAAGTAACTTTGATATTTCTACTTTATTATCATTGCTATTGTATATTTCTTTTATGCAAGACTAAAAGAAGCAAGAGGAATCAGTGGACAACACACAATGATGAATATATGGATTAATAATTAATATTGATCGAGTTTATACGGGGGCCATACTGCTAGAAATTCGAGACGAGAAATCGCGGTTCCAGTTATGTTACTTACATTTAAACATCTTTTCTTCTTTGTTAAAAAAGAAGAAAATTTAATGAATACATGTATCTTTATATACATTAATATCTCTTAATCATGAATAATTAATACATGTTCTGCCTCATTTTGGACTTAATTTTTGTAAACTAATGCGATTTGTGTAAATACCATATATTAGTAAAAAAAAAAATCATAAAGAATATATGTTGGTATAATAACTGTATTTGGCTAAATAATGTTTTAACACAATCTGTTAATCACTTAGTGAAACAGATTACACGATATAAACATTACTTAACAGTAAATTGATCATGAAACAATAAACGAAAACAGAATCTGTTTTGGAAAATAATTTCAGAATGTAATCGAGCTCACTTAGTTCAAAATGTGTCCTTAAGGAAATTATTCCCCTCACAGTACTCGAGGTTAACGGAATATCGCCTCCCAGGATAGAACGATTATCTTACCAGAATAGTAGTACTCCAAATTCCGGTAGCAGCGAACCACTCAAAGGCAGTATATCATACAGAAAGAAGACAAAATTTTCGAGTTTAATGTTGAAATTCAGAGAAGAAATTGAATTAATAAATTCTTGGAACAATCAAGAATTTATAGGTTTTTGAGGTACTGATTCTGAATGTTTGCAACCATTCAGAATAGTCACCAAATTTTGGAGGGAAATTCGAAAAAGAAAGGGCTTAAACCGGATGGGTCGGTCGCGGGTCTTGGGTCGATCCGTTTGAATTTATTTTTAATTAAATAATTAATTAATTAAATAAACGTTTGTCCAAAAAGATTATCAATCAATCGTTTTCCAAATCCAAAGCCGAAGCCGAGCGAGCGACGACGACGGCGCGAGGGATCCTTGCCCTCTCAACCCTTTTAGCAACTAGAGAAGGTGTAATGTAATATATACACCTCTCTTTCCTTCTCTTTTTTCGATGTGGGACAAAAGAGCCTTTTACTCCTTTTAATTTTCATCTTATCATTTTTCATTCACCAATATCAAAACCCAACAATCCCCCACATGAATGGGGAATGGCTATAAGATAAAAGAATGTACGGACGAGTGTGATATACAAGCGAGAATTGATCGTGATCCGATAAGTAGGTTTCTCTTGAACTTTCCGTAGTGAACTTATATCTGATATACTCGATCAATCTCCAGATTTGATATCTTTGAACCGTCGAACTTTGTTGTATACCTAGACAACATAAGACACACAATCAACCCTCAACCGCTTATGGTTCTCACGGTGTTCGTTTCAAATGTTAACACCGCCGTCTCATGAAAGTGCATAGAGAATGGGCCTCATCGTCATTCCCTTTAAAGCGACTTACACTTAACACTCACATAGGTGATTTCTAAACGTGGTCCTATAGCCACATTATCCGGTCATACATCGTTGATTTAGATAACCATTAAAAACCTTAATGCTTTATTAACTCATTAACAAGCCATAAAGTCTTATCCTTATTTCTGAACATTGTCTTCATCCGAGAATGGGTTGAGTTATTTGACAATGTTGAACCGTCAGTCACAACTTTGTTTGATCTCCTTGAACCTAGCTCTTGGGATCTCCAGTCTGCTAGGTAGAGTTACCGCTATGATGACTTGTCCTTGGCCTTAACCCCATTCCCATTGATAATCTACTAACTCCCTCTCTAGATAAGTCTTTTATAAGCGGATCCGCCACGTTATCTCTTGACTTTACATAATCAATTGTGATAACGCTACTAGAGAGGAGTTGTCTAACGGTATTGTGTCTCCGTCGTATGTGACGAGATTTTCCATTATACATTACGCTCTCTGCCCTATCTATTGTTGCTTAACTGTCACAACGTATACATATAAGAGCCAAAGGTTTGGGCCAGAATGGAATATCTTCTAAGAAATTCCGGAGTCATTCAGCTTCTTCACCGGCCTTGTCTAAAGCTATAAATTCCGATTCCATCAGAAATGGCGATGATGTCCTGTTTTGATGATTTCCAAGACACTGCTCCTCCGCCAACGGTGAAAATATATCCACTCGTGGATTTAACTTCAAACGATCCGGTGATTCAATTTGCATCACTATATCCCTCAAGTACTGCGGGATATTTATTATAATGCAAAGCATAGTTTTGGGTGTGTTGTAAATATCCCAAGACTCGTTTCATTGCCATCCAATGAGTTTGATTGGGATTACTCGTGAATCGACTCATCTTTCTTATAGCACATGTTATATCTGGTCGTGTACAATTCATAATATACATCAAACTTCCCAAAACTCGTGCAAAGTCCAATTGTGAGTCACTTTCACCTTCATTCTTTTGAAGTGCAAAACTTACATCAATTGGAGTCTTTGCAACATTGAAATTTAAATACTTGAACTTATCAAGTACTTTTTCAATATAATGTGACTGTGATAATGCTAGACCTTGTGGAGTTTTATGGATCCTAATTCCTAAGATCAAATCAGCAACCCCTAAGTCTTTCATGTCAAATTTGCTAGCGAGCATACGCTTCGTAGCATTTACATCGATAATATCTTTACTCATTATCAACATGTCATCATCATACAAACAAACAATGACTTCATGATTTGGAGTATTTTTAATGTGAACACATTTGTCAGACTCATTAATCTTAAATCCATTTGCCAACATTGTTTGGTCAAATTTCGCATGCCATTGTTTGGTGCTTGTTTAAGTCCATAAAGTGACTTAACAAGTCTGCACACTTTTCTTTCTTTACCAGGAACCACAAAATACTCAGGTTGTTTCATGTAAATTTCTTCCTCCAATTCTCCATTTAAGAAAGCTGTCTTGACATCCATTTGATGGATTTCAAGACCATATACGGCCGTCAGTGTCACTAACACCCGAATATATGTTATTCTTGTTACCGGCGAGTATGTGTCAAAGTAATCAAGGTCTTCTTTTTTTCTATAACCTTTTACCACAAGTCTTGTCTTATATTTGTCAATAGTGTCATCAGCTTTCATTTTCCTTTTAAAAATTCATTTTGATCCTAGAGGTTTATTTCCAGGAGGAAGATCAACTAATTCTCATGTATGGTTGTTTAAAATTGATTCAATTTCACTATTGACTGTTTCTTTCTAAAATGTTGAATCATAAGATGACATTGTTGATTTAAATGTTTGAGGCTCGTTTTCAAGCAAGAATGTTACAAAATCTGGTCCAAAGGAAGTAGATGTCTTTTGACGTTTGCTACGTCTTGGATCCTCTTTGCTTGGTATACTTTCCTTTGGTTCTTCCCGCGGTCGTTTAGATCTTTCACTTGACGACTCACATTCAGTTTTATACGGATAGATGTTTTCAAAGAATTCAGCATTATCTGATTCAATTACCGTATTAACATGAATTTCGGGATTGTCCGATTTGTGAACCAAAAACCGACAAGCTTTGATGTTTGTAGCATAGCCAATAAAAACACAATCCACAGTTTTTGGTTCGATTTTATCCCTTTTGGGCAAAGGAACTTGGACCGTCGCTAAACACCCCCACACTTTGAAATATTTCAAGTTGGATTTTCTTCCTTTCCATAGATCATATGTAATAGATTGTGTTTTGATGTGGGGTACTCTGTTGAGTATTCGATTAGCTGTAAGGATAGCTTCCCCCCACAAGCTCTGCGGTAAACCGGAACTAATTAGTAAGACATTCATCATTTCCTTTAATGTTCGGTTTTTTTTCTTTCCGCAATTCTATTTGATTGTGGTGTGTAAGGGGCAGTAGTTTGATGAATAATTTCATATTTCAAACATGTCTCTGCAAAAGGAGATTCGTACTCTCCACCCATATCACTTCTAATCATTTTGATCTTTTTATTCAATTGATTTTCCACTTCGTTCTTGTATTGCTTAAATGCATTAATTGCTTCATCCTTAATATTAAGCAAATACACATACAGTATCGAGTGCAATTGTCAATGAAAGTTATAAAATATTTTTTCCCACCACGAGCTGGTATTGACTGCATATCACATATATCTGTGTGAATTAAGTCTAAATGATTTGAATTCCTATCAATAGACTTATATGGATGTTTAACAAACTTAGATTCAACACATATTTCATATTTTGATTTATTGCACTCGAATCTAAGCAATACTTCTAGATTAATCAATTTTCGCAAGGTTTTGTAATTGACATGTCCTAAACGAACATGCCATAAGTCATTTGACTCAAATAAGTAAGACGAAGCTGAATTTTTATTAATATTGTCTCTTCACATGTAATGTGAACGTGACTCTTCACATATAGTGTGAACGAAACTCTTCACATGTAATGTGAACGTGACTCTTCACATGTAATGTGAACTAAACTCTTCACATGTAATGTGACGAGACTCTTCACATGTAATGTGAACGAGACTCTTCACATGTAATGTGAACGAGACTCTTTACATGTAGTGACTCTTCACATGTAATGTCTTTGGCATTTTCCAGAATCTCATAATTGAAAATTATGACTCCCAATTCTGTAACTCAACAACCAAGACCATTCGTCCCATGACTATTTGGAATCAACACGGACACTAAATTGAAGCAATTTCGTAATTTTTCTTTATAGAACTTTCGCTTCCAACCTTGTATGTCTATCATCCATCCAGTAAATAATTTTCTTGTCATTAATTGTTTGTCACAGTCAAATCGACCAACTGTTTTAGTTAATAAAACCAAAATAGCAATTAATTCACAGACTTCAACGATGAAGATTTTATTTCTTCAAATCGCAGTTGAATTATAAACTTAAACGATGAAGATTTGATTTCTTCAAATCGCAGTATAATTATGAAACTTTAGTATTCCAACGAAGTTTTTATATCTTCGAGTCGGAATACTAATATTCATATGGAGTAGAAAACTACACAAGTTTTAATCTCCTTAAACAGAACGATGAAGATTTTATGTTCGTCAAATCGTTGTACAAGTATCACGTGAGTAAGTCAAATTCATTCTTACTACCTTGAAAATAATCTTCAGGTATTTCATGCAACAATTATAATACACAACGGTGAAGATTTTATTTCTTCAAATCGAATCAATTATGCTTGAAACGAAGTGCAGTAGATTGTATGTTGTGTACTTGATGAAGTTTTTATATCTTCAAATCAAGTACCTAAATGAGTAGAAAGTTATGAAAACTTTAATCTCAACCGGAGTAGAAACTCCGAAGATTTTAGTCTCCAGACAACATACAAGAAAAACACTTTTTTTTCCTCCCTGGAAAACACCTTTTTTTTTTCTTTTGAAAAAACTTTTTCATGACTTTAATATTCCAACGAAGTTTTTATGTCTTCAAGTTAGAATATGAAATTTCATACGGAGTAGAAAATCACACAGGTTTTAATCTCCAAACCAGGATACAGATTAAAATAAAATAAACATAATTTCCTTAAGATTGTTGGTATAATAATCTATATTTGGCTAAATAATATTTCAACACAATCTGTTAATCACTTAGTGAAACAGATTACACGATATAAACATTACTTAACAGTAAATTGATCATGAAACAATAAACGAAAATGTAACTGCTTTTGGAAAATAATTTCGAATGTAATCGAGCCCACTTAGTTCAAAGTGTGTCCTTAAGGAAATTATTCCTCACAAGACTCGAGGTTAACTAATATCGCCTCCCGTGATAGAACGATTATCTTACCGTAATAGTAGTACTCCAAATTCGTAGCAAAATAACCACTCAACCAGCAGATATCACACAGAAAGAAGACAAAATTTTCGAGTTGAATGTTGAAATTCAGAGAAGAAATTGAATTAATAAATTCTTGGAACAATCAAGAATTTATAGGTTTTGGAGGTACTGATTCTGAATGTTTGCAACCATTCAGAATAGTCACCAAATTTTGGAGGGAAATTCGAAAAAGAAAGGGCTTAAACCGGACGGGTCGGTCGCGGGTCTTGGGTCGATCCGTTTGGATTTATTTTTAATTAAATAATTAAATAATTAATTAATTAAAGAAACGTTTGTCCAAAAAGATTATCAATGAAGCCGAAGCCGAGCCGAGCGACGACGACGGTGCGAGCGGTCCTTGCCCTCTCAACCCTTTTAGCTACTAGAGAAGGTGTAATGTAATATATACACCTCTCTTTCCTTCTCTTTTTTCGATGTGGGACAAAAGAGTCTTTTACCCCCTTTAATTTTCATCCTATCATTTTTCATTCACTAATATCAAAACCCAACAATATATCCTAAGATTGCAACTAAATTTATTTCTTCTCTTTACTTAATCTTCCCTAAAAAATATTGATAAGATTGAGAATGAGAGGGCTTAATTAAATCGAATCGAATACGTATAGTCCACTTTAATATTGTTCCCTTTCATAGTTGAAAATCACCATGCTATATACATAGGATTATGAAATATGACAACAATTTATTACTAAAGTGATCGTTGTGGCTTATGATTACAAATTACGAAGATAATCTAGAATAAGTAACACTCTACTTGTTTATTTTGGCTTCTATAGAATCCAAACAAGGTATTTGAGATTAATTCATTTGATTTTTGGAATTTCTTTTCCCTGCCAACCAAGTTTGAAATGATTTTTAAAACCTATGATACAATAATCCAATTAACTAAGTGGTGAAAGACCCACATTAGGTAATTTGTAAAGGTTGTAACTCGTTAATCCGAGATAGTATTAGAATATTTAGCCTAGCTAGCACTTAAATAAATGAATTTGCAGTCAATCAAACCACATTCCCAATTTTAAGATTTTGATTAAATTGTATCTGGATCCCTCTCAAATTGTCACCAGAAGTTTACTTAAATAAATATCAATTGGCATGATCAGTTAGCCATCCCGATTCAAATGTAATGCAAAAATATTTGAGAATTCGTGTGGTTATACATTGAGGAAATAGACAATTCTTCACAAAATCTATTGTGTTGGTTGTTCTCACGAAAAAATATTATTGTACCAGCTAAGTTTGAAATTGTATCCCCAAACGTATAAAAGCATATATATCCCCTGATTTCTGATCTAGTAACATGTGCATTTGGTATCCTTGCAATTTATGCAGTATTTTTTGCTCAAATTGTTATTTCAAGAGCATCGTTTCAAACTATAAAATTATGTTGATAAAACTGATTTTTATCGACGTTGGTTTAGTAGAAATTGTATGCCTCCAATTATAGCTAAATAATTGATTATGAGAAGAAATATCCCAAAAGAAATATTGGTGTAAGATGTGTTATTTAACATATCCCAAAAGAAATATTGGTATGAAATATTGGTATGAGATGTGAGAATTTCAAGGAAGTTTCACACTATAAATAGAGAAGGAACTTAATTGTATCGGTATCCAGATTACAAAGAAAAGAATAACCAAGGGAGCTCTCGGGAATTCACTCAAGAAACAGAATCAAACACCACTGCCTAAAGTAGTATAACAACATCTAGTCTCTCATTACTATTGCTGCCCAGATTCTAGATTAAGCTCATCCGATAATGGAAAGGAATTTGAGAACCATTTTTTTGCAAATTTTTGCGAAAAGAAAGGTATCTTCCATGAATTCTCGACACCCAAGACTCCTCAACAGAATGGGGTAACTGAGAGTAAGAACAGAACATTGCAAGAAATTGCTAGAGTAATGTTAAGTTCTAAACAATTGTCAAAAAGGTTTTGGGCAGAGCCTTAAACACTGCATGTCTCATCACTAATAGAGTTTATCTAAGGTCAGGTACCAGAATGACACCGTATGAACTTTTGAATGGAAAGAAATCAACTTTGCGTTACTTTCATGTCTTTGGGTGTGTCTGCTACATTTTAAATGGCAAAGATCAATTGGCAAAATTTGACTCAAAAAGTGATAAAGGGATATTCATTGGCTATTCACATAATAGTCACGCTTACCGGATATACAATATGAGGACTAAGACTGTATAGGAGTCGGCCAATGTTATCTTTGATGATCTTACGGATATCTCAAGGAAATCATCAAAGAATAATATTATGGTTACAGTATAAAAGGAGCAACAAATTGAAGAAACAGATGTTGTCTCAAATGTTGTCACAACACCAGAAGCAACATCTGAACCGCAAGAAGAGACCACAGAGGTTGAAGTAAAGGAGTAGTCTGGAACTAAACTGCACGACCAAGTAAGACGAGACCCTCCGTCAAGGATTAGAAGGAACCATCCACCTGACCAGGTGATAGGGGAGTTTTTTAAAGGATGCGTACAAGAGAGAAGGAACCAATCAACTATCGAGAAATTGTAAGGTATGTGTATATCCACCACATACCAACAGGTTAGTCTTTCTTGTCTCATATCTACCTTTGAACTAAAGAATGTTGGGGAATCTTTAAAAGATAATTCTTGGATTTAAGCAATGCAAGAAGAGCTTAAATAGTTCACCCGAAATGAAGTTTGGGACTTGATTCCACGTCCTAACAACACAAATGTTATAGGGACCAAGTGGATTTTCAAGAACAAATCATATGAATTAGGGACAGTTGTTCGAAACAAAGCTCGTCTTGTTGCTCAAGGCTACACACAGGTTGAAGGAATCGACTATGACGAAACCTTTGCACCTGTAGCTATAATTGAGTCAATATGACTATTACTTGCTATTGATTGCTATCTAAAAATTACATTGCATCAAATGGATGTTAAATGAGCATTTCTTAATGGTTATTTGGACAATGAAGTTTATGTTGAATAACCGAAAGGGTTTGAGGACCCCCACCATCCACATTATGTATACAAGCTTAAAAAGGCTTTGTATGGGTTAAAACAAGCCTCGCGCACATGGTATGGTCGTCTAACAAACTTCCTTCTTGACTTTATTTTCATCCGTGGAGAAGCTGATAGAACATTGTTCATCAAAAGATACGACATAGATGTTGTGATTGCTCAAATCTATGTTGACGACATTATTTTTTAATGAACTTCAAATCTTATTTGGAGTCTGATCGGTGTATTTTATATACACCTTTTGAGTCAGTTTTAGTTAGTCTTTTGTCCCGTTTTGCACATATAAGTGTTGTATTAGGATAGTTTTCCTTTCTATTGAGTCAAAGTGGTTAAAATGGCCAAATGGCGGAAAAGGAGCTAAAAGAGGGCAAAAGAGAGACGCCAGAGCGAAATGCAGAAAGTGGCGAACGAGGTGAAATCTGCATCAGCCAGGTGCCTCCTGCAGTCAAAAGCAGGGCCGCGGCGCCCACTATTCAGAGAGGCTGCAGAAGACTCAGCGCCGCGGCGCCCTCAGACAGCAGATGCAGGGCCGCGGCGCCAAAACACCCGACGGATTGCAGAACTTCCGGCGCCGCGGCGCCTGTCTGCAGGGCCGCGGCGCCGACGCGGAAAAATTAGGTCTTTTGACGAAATTCTGGGCCAGCTCAAGGAAAAGAGGGAGGCGGTTTGCAGCCTATAAAAGGAGAACCCTAGGCAGTTTTTGAGGGTTCCCCTTCTTGCACAACACAAGACTTTTGCTTGGAGATTGGATACCAATAGTTTAGTAATTTATTTTCCCTTTCTTTTCTTTATTTCAGTTTTTGCATGATGAACTTTGAATTAGTTCTTGTCATATTTATGGCTAGGAACTAATTCTCTTATAGGGCTTTCCATGTTGAATTGCTAGAAACCTATGTTATAAATTAATGCATGCTTATGGTTATTTTTCTTATTGTGAGATCTATCCAATAATTGAGTTGAATTCTTGGTAATTAATTGACAATTAATTATCACTATATGATTTCTAATCAGATTCCGAAAGGGGGGGATTGTGAATATGTTGTAAGTTGGGTAGACATTTGTTATACCCCGTAGTTCTGACCCTACGTATGAGAGCGTACGAAAGCATGTAAGACTTAAAATTTTCTAAAGATAGGTTGACGGATTGTTCCGGATGGGTTTTAGTCAACTTTGAGGCGGGTTATGACCCGATACATTAAGAATTCCTAAGTGTTTCAAAGGCCCAGGGCGTAGTTCGTTGAGTCTGTATTCCAACGCAACCAACCGTTCGTCGATAGGACGTCGGAGTAGAAAGTTATGGGAGTTACAAGTTCAGTGCGCAGACGGACAGAAATGCATTTCAGGCAAAGGCAACGCGGGCGCCGGATGCGGGCCGCGCGCCGGAAATCGAGGGCCGCTGAAGTTGCAGCGCAAGGTGCCGAGCGCGCGGCGGAAGTTCGCAGGCGAGAGGTTTCAGCGCGCCGGCCCGAGGCGGATTCGGCGAAAAACTTAGGAAAGGTCGATTTTTCTTTTAAAAGACCTTGGGAGGTGACAAGTGTCCCCACATCTGATTTTGCATGCTATATTGACCAAGTCTTCAAGTCGTGGTCATACTTCATCTCTCTTAGACTAAAGCTCTTCCTTCTCTCTTAAAAGTTCAAGCTCCTCCTTCTCTCTAAAATCCCAAGAGAAATTCTAGCCTTAGGAAAAATCTGAAAAGTTAAGAACAAGAAGGAAGCTTGTGGCTAGCTTGTTGGTGGTGTTCTTGGCAAGGAAGCTAGCAAAAATATTTGGAATAAGTTTGACTAAAACTTTAAGGTGACATTTCTTCCTTTAGAATTAGTTTCTAGTGTTGCATGTTAAGAAGAAAGAACTTGTGGTAGTGAATAATGCTCTTAGAGTCATTGCATGTAAGAAATATGGTTTGGATGTGAAAGAATTGGTTAAGAAGATTATGTGAGCATGTTGTAGCCTAAAAACTAACTTAGACTTGTTAAGTTAATTGTTTTACCTTTTGGGGGCAGAATTTTACACACTCAAGTTTAGGTGTGTAATCCCCTTGAGATGTTTGGATTGTTGGGCCTAAGAAGTGGCGTTTGGATGTTGAATTCGGACCTTAAAAAGGTGGCAAAGTATGTAGAAACAAAGGAAATGCTGCCCAATTTTCCATAGAATTTAGGGGCTTTGAACTTAGATTATTCCTACATTGAAATTAGAGGTTAATAAACGTATTATGGTTATTATAGGTTGACATATTACTTGCGGTAGTTTGAGCTTAGCAAGTGGATTGACCGAAGAGGTATGTCGAAACTTTCTTATCTTTTGAGCATGAGTAGTTATAACTATATAGTACGGTAGACGTACGTGTTTTGAATGAAGTAAATCCTTTTGTTATACTTGACTTGTTTTAAGGAAATGTCTAAGTTGGTTGGGTTAAGAAGTTAACCCGCTTGTTCTTAAGGAATGGTTTATCCTAAATAAGGTAGACAAGGATTTCTTGACATAATGAAGTATAGAGTACTTTTGGTGTGAAAGTATTGAATATTGAATTATTCTAAAAGATAAGAGACTTAAATTTTTTGAGGTAAGAAACTTGTTTTCTAAAGGATAAGAGGCTTGAAGTATTTTGAAAATTGTGTGAATTTGTTCGAAGTATAAGTCTCTTGGTTAGTAAAAGAACGAAATGGTTTATAAGGAGTTATAATGGCTTTATGGGAAGTTAGTTATAACGGTATTATGAATGGATAAGGATGTCGTAAATTTCTAAAGCATAAAGTTAGTATAACGGCTTTATGGGAAGTTGGTTATAATAACTTTATGGAAGGTTATGAAAGTTGTCTATTTTGATTAATGAGCATAAGTTGTCTAGATTGTGGAAAAATTGAAGTTACTTGGTTTCAAGCTTTGAAATGAGTTTTCTAAAGGTGTAGTAACTTACTTTGAAAAATAGACACGCCTAGATACTACGGGTGTTAGTATCTTGGATTTTACATAAAAAGGAGGCTTCGAAAAGAATGTACGTACATAGCACTTTGGCTTGTTTAATTGAGAATTTTCCTATGTGTGCCTTGATAAGTACTTTGGCTTGCTTAAATAAGAAATTCTCTTGGTTTATGTGAAAAGAAGGCATGGTAATTGTCTTGGTTTATATAAAGGCATGATATTGCAATTCGAATTAAAAGCATGTAATTATGAGTCTATTTGGGCGCATCGGTGATGGGGATTCCACGTATGCGCCACGATGAGGGTTCGCTTTCGCCGATGATTATTCCATGGATTAGCTCTCCACGAGGCTCATCACGCAGGTGGATCTAGTAGTTAGCCCTCGTACTTGCCGCCGAGACGTGATGCAGGTGGATCCGTAGTTGGCTTCGACCGCCTGGCCGTGTTGGGGGCGGTGTGATGCAGGTGGATCTCGTGGTTAGCTCGCGATTGCCCTGGCGATGCGTGACGCAGGTGGATCTCGTAGAGGCTATCGCACTTGCCCCGCCACCGTGATTTCGATTATAGTATTGCTGCACGTGATCCGTAGCCGCTTTCGTACTGCCCGGCCATTGAGGACGCAGGTGGATCTCGTAGCTATGCCTTCGCATTTGCCTCAGTTCGCGATACAGTGGGATCTAGTATTCATGTACTTAGTGTTGTTATATCATAGATCGCCGGTGAGGAAGGAATTCCACGCACGATTGATATTATGGGTACGAGACCTACGGTTATATTTGAGTGATGACTTAGGCGTGAGTCCCCGACTTGACATGGTCGCGTATATGTCAGGTAATCGTAGTTTGGCTATCATACATGTCTCCTTCTTTAAATATATGCTATTATGATTTCATTACGATTTTCGGGCCACATACTTGTACTTGCAGATCGACCTCCTTCGGGCCGCGTCACGCCGCAGTCGAGATACGTAGCTTGCCGTCCGCACTTAGGATCACTGCTCATTTCGAAAGCTCCATCTCTCCGAGGCTTTGTCTTTTGGTATGATTCTCGAGGTTATAGACTTTTGTACATTCAGTGGTATGGCGGCCCTGTCCCGCCACAGTTGTTATTCCTAGAGGTCTGTAGTCACGTTGATGGTTTGGGCTGTAAGAATAAGTTGTACTTCTGATTAAGTATGTTTTTATGGAAGGCAGCATTATCGGCTGGCCAGCGATGTTTACCTTTTTATAAGTTATGTGTTATGTATGTTCCGCTGCTATTCTCTGATGCTTACCTGACAGGGTACCCCGGTAGGGTACTAGTCGCGGCCACGGGGTCGGGTTGTGACAACATTCTTGGATTGGGGATGAAAATACCTCAATTATTTATGTAGCGTTGATGAGAGGCTTAACAACCCTAATTTTGCGCGTTGTGCGTGACGGTCAACTAGGTTTTTGTTCTTAATCCTCCTATAGAGTTATCCTTATCACCGAAAGGTAGGTAAGGTGCGACATCAGGTTGAGTGTTTATATAACCCTAACGGGAGTATAAAACGATTTCGTAAACCTGTTTTCTCCAAAAGAAGAATACCATAAGTTAATGCATTAGTAAGTAGCATAAGCGGATAGTAAGGATACATGGAAGCCCTATTCTCATCACCACTGAAATAAATCTTTATATTTAAATAGCTTTTATAATCCTTAGTTATAAACAACAAATCTAAATATCAATTTACCAAATAGATACCAAAAAAATAGATAGTTGGTAATTGAACCCTAATCCTTGAGGACGATATTCGGTCTTATTAAGACTATACTACTTGTCACGATAACGTGCACTTGCGTTTAAAGTGTGTGCATCTTACCGCGCATCAGAGTCATTTGTTGAAGTGTTGTCGACAACGTTTGAGATGAGTATGATCAGGGAACTGACTTTTTTCTTAGGCCTGCAGATAAAACAGACTGAATATGGGATCTTTGTATCTCAAAGCAAGCCTGTCAAGAATCTGATTAGAAAATTTGGACTTGAAAATGCAAAACATATGAAGACACCAATGAGCTCTACACAACTGGTATGCATAGACGATGTTGACAAGGATATTGACCCAACATTGTACCGATCAATGATAGGTAGTCTTCTATACCTTACTGTTAGTCGCCCTGACATTATGTTTACCGTGTGTGTTTGTTCTAGGTTTCAAGCATGTCCCAAATTATCCCACCAAAATATTGTAAAACGTATCATTAGATATGTCTCCGGTACAAGTGAGTTGGGTATTTGGTACATCAAGAACACTAATCCTAATCTAATAGGATATAGTGACTCGGATTGGGCAGGTAATGTAGATGATAAAAAATGCACTAGTAGTGGTTGTTTCTACTTAGGCAATAACTTAGTTTCATGAAATAGTCAGAAACAAAATTGTGTCTCTCTTTCGACTTTCGAGTCTGAGTATGTGGCAGCCATAAGTTGTTGTGCACAATTGATTTGACTACGACACATGTTAGATGATTATGGCCTAGCAAGCAACACTATTATTTTGTACTATGATAATCTCAGTGCAATTAATATTTTCAAAAATCCTGTTCAGCATTCACGTACAAAACACATAGATATACGACATCATTTTTTAAGAGATTTAGTTGAAAAACAGCTAGTTCAGATTAAACATGTTGATACACTTCATCAACTAGCTGACATGTTTACCAAAGCTCTAGATCATGAGAGAGATTTTAGTTTGAAGAAATCTCTTGGTCTTGTTTTCTTTAAAAATAAGGCAGTATAGGTAGATGTTGGCTGAAATGTTATCTCAACATTCTGGGTAGCATTTACTGTTTTGTCAATGTACATGATAGATGTTGTAGTATTGTGCATATTTTTTGTCACTCAATTATGATTCCAGAAGGACAAGTTCTGAATGTGATATTGTTCTCTGCGATTGTATATATAAATCAATTATATATAGCATAAAAATGGAGTATCATAAGAAGGCAAAGCTTCTACATAAGATTTGGTTATATTACAAAAAGAGCAGAGCTCTAAAATTGGTATTGTTCCTATTGTATAGGAGTACCATGTGCCTCAAAGAAGGTTGAAAATACCTCAAAATTTATTTTCATTTTAAACATAAAAGAATTATGTATATGCTCAGCCAAGTTGATTAAGGACACAATGGTAAAATGTTACATTGGTCTAGAGGTCAATCTCATATGGAGTATATACAGAATATGTCTAAAGTAAATGCCAAATTCGAAAGTCCTTGAAATGTCATATTACTTGTGTTGTTCAAAATGTTGTCAACATTGCTAACAACATCACCATCCAGTATGTTGCTTATTTTTCATAAATTTGTTTTTTTTTCTATTTTATGTCTTATAAATTAAAGTCAGAATGAATAAACTTCAAAATCCTGTTAAATTTGGATATTGATGGATCTTTAAATTCTAAAATTAGATGATGTTGTGTGCTATGTTACCTCTTTGTTTTAGGAGTGAAGAAATTTAATCCATCTACACTACCTACATTTAAGGAGAAGTCGTTGCAATCTGTATATGTGTTTCCATCTCATTTACTTTTAGTCAAATCACATCAAGCACCGGTTCAATCAATGGAAGCCCAATGATCAAATACACCTTTTTCAAATCCATTTTTAAATAAAACCCCAAACTCTTCTAAACCCTCTCCTATGTCCATTTCTCTGAAATCCTCAACAACTACTTCCAACACAAAAGAAAACACTCTAATGTCGATCAGTCCATCACAAAATCAAAAGGTATACAAACATTATGTACCAATTGATAACCACATTCCTGACCCGGAAGACATTTCACAAGCTATTATCCTTAGGGGTTTTGATGAACCACTAGGAATCAGTTACCCAGGTGACAACGATAACCCCATTGATGTTGATGCAACATCAAATTTTTCGATCCTAGGTACTAGACCTACAACATCGACATTTCCATGTCGAAGGTCGAAAAAGGTTTTTGATAACATTATTCGTGAAAATTAGTCTGCCAAAATGGCAAGATATGAGTCAATTGTTCATGTTGACTCAAGCAGCAATAGCAGCATTGACACAGAGTTCAATGTGGACGATATTCCGGAAACACCACCCTCTGACATTTCTCCAGCTACATCTGAAGGTGAGGAATATGAGGTGTCTGATGACACACCTCTAAGCAGGTTCATTCCAATGCGGGTCAGAAGAACATATAGAAATGTTGCTACAAATGTTGCCACAACACCCAAGGCAAGAAACAAAAATCAATAAGTAGACCCGGACTATGTTGTCCCAACAACTTAGGAAACACCTGCAGACACACCAACAGATGATAACAATCCAGAATCTGAATCAGATTCTGAGTTAATGACTTACTCTCCCATGTTCCAAACTAAAACATGTGCTAATAACTGGAAATGGTTTGAAAATAGAGTTATTAGAGCAGAGAGAGTCATTGACCTTAATTCATTTTCTGACAATGGCCTAGTTGAATTTTTTAGTAGTAGACATTTACTGAGTTTTGTAACTGGTAAAACATCCTACTGTGATAAAGTGATTGGAGTGTTTTATGCTAATCTGTCACCTGTTGTTAAGTACATCAACTCAAAAAAAATTGGGAAGGTGTACTTGTACGATAAGGTATATGATTTTACACCAGATATCATCAACATCACTTTAGGATTAGCCATTGGTGAGAGAACTACTCAACCTAATTCCACAACTGAGGAGCTGAATGTTATGATTAAATACCTTACTGGTGGTTTGATCACAGTCTGGGCACCTCGTAGTCATGTATCCAAACTTACTGTCTTGTTCATAACCCTACAAAAATTTGCCATATTTAACTGGCTACCTTTTCTAAATGAGACGGTAATGACATTAGAGCAAGCAACACTGCTGTTCAAAATAGGAAAAGGTTATAGAGTTGATTTAGGATCTATCATATTTGATCATGTTGCCAATCTGGCAGAAAAGAAAAACAACTATGTCCTTCCATACCCCTCCTTAATCTATTAAATCTTAATCAATCAAGGGTTTATGATCCAAAAGGGGGATAAGTTGGGTCCTGCATTGGAAGTATACTCAGTCCATAGAGCAGTGTTTAATAGTAGGGACATAATCATTGATTTACCCTGGAAGAAAGAGAACTGGAACACAGATGTTGCATCAGATGTTGCTGACATTCAAGGCAACACATGACAAAATCAGTTCTCCATGTCCAAAGAATGACTACAAAAAAACATTGTTGAACTCAACAGACATATTGAATAACTTGTGTGAGCCAGGGATTACTACATGAACATTATTTATTCACATAAAGGGGGAGATGAAGAAGCAGGGCCAAGTATAGACAATGAAGTAGAGAGATATAACTGCTAGTGTCAAGAGATGAAGGTGGAATTGATTGCGAATTGTTTTGTCGAACAGAAAAAGGCTGGAAGCTATTGTGACATAAAACGATCTAGATGAGGGTGACAAGATCCTGCGAGTATGATACTAATTGATACTTTGTTTTATGATTTCCTTATGACTTGTTGGTTTGTAATATTATTTTGGAAACTGAAAGAATGTTTTGGTCTGTAAATATTTTGTGGATGGTATATGAATATCAGTTTTGACTACTTACAGTCGCGTTGTACGCAAGTCGCAACTAATAGACATAAGTTTCAACTAACCCAATCATCGATACAAAAATTACTTGGAATTTGTAACTGCAGGTTGAGGGGGAGCATGACCACAATCTTACTGGTTTTAGATAGTTAGGGCAACATCTAGAATCAATATCCTAGGCATTTTTAGGTTTGGATGGATTTTTATGAAGAAAGGCAAAAAGGGGGAGATTGTTGATGTTGAATGAGTGTTATGACAAAATGATTAATTAGTTAGGACAACATTGCTTATAAATATAAGGATGTTGCCTGCAGTGTTGTGACAACATCTCTATAAACGATTTTGCTTATTCTTCAGGCCAAAACATTGATTGTTACTGTGAGGTAAAAATGACCTAGGCAAGTTAACCAGGAAGATGTGTTTAAAATATGAGAAAAGAATAAGTCAAGCAACGTGAATACCAAGTCAATATAGTTGAAGATTTCATGGAAGCTGAATCGGTCCAACTTGCTTCCTATTTACTCTTAACTTCCGCAACCAACAAGTGAGAATTTCAAAAAAGTTTCACACTATAAATAGAGGAGGAACTTCATTGTATCGGTATCTAGATTCCAAAGAAAATAATAATCAAGGGAGCTCTCGGGAATTCACTCAAAAAACTAGATCAAACACCACTGCCTAAAGTAGTATAACAACATCTAGTCCCTCATTACTATTGTTGCCCAGATTCTAGATTAAGCTCATTGTTGAAGCAATTATAATGAAGATGTTGTATGTTTCTTTATAGATGTTTTGTCTTTAGGCTGAAGTCATCTGCGACTTCATTTTTTGTAATTTCTTTTTATTCTATTTCTATAAATTCTAAAAAGAAATTCATTTGTAACTGTATGTAGTATATATAATTCTTCGGTCATTGACCATCAAGGGCTATATTAATATATACCCTTAAAAATATAAACCTTGTGTCTTTTACTTTTTTCGCTGCATTTACTCTTTAAAATTTATTATTGTTTTATCGGGTGTTGCCTCAAGTATTGACACTACATTGAAGGCAACATAAGAAACGGTTTAGATTTTCAACATTCAAATCTTTAGTTTTCCTACATTTAATTGCTTATCCGTAGTCTCGGGCCTAACAGTACACAAGGACATGCGTTACAACACTAAGTGCTTCCAGTTGTTTTCAACAGGCTACGTATTTGGTTGAAAATTACAAATTCGATTGGTATTGAACAATCACAAATTGTTAAATCCCATTGTACTTCGTTTTCATGCAAGAATGTTCAAGATACCATCATCTTATGTTTGTTTGCTCGCCCTTTAAGTACCTTGAATCACCAGAAGTAGTTTGATTGCTAAATCCTTTCATCTTGGAAGTTTTAAAGTCTGATATGTTAAACCAATAACTGATAATTGCCTGAAGTATCATTTAATTTTAGGAGCAGGCTACAGAGATATAG
The DNA here is from genome assembly GCA_029844215.1 of Przewalskia tangutica. Classification (NCBI taxonomy): domain Eukaryota; kingdom Viridiplantae; phylum Streptophyta; class Magnoliopsida; order Solanales; family Solanaceae; genus Przewalskia; species Przewalskia tangutica. Next base: position 102,322,748 of record CM056734.1, on the reverse strand, counting down.
TTTATTGTGTTAGTAAGTAGATGTTTAGTTCAAATAGTAATTGTTAAGAGTTCCACATTGGATATGAAATGCAAATATGGACTCCTTATATTGACTTGGATAATCCTCACCCTAAGAGCTAGCTTTTGGGTTGAGTTAGGCCCAAGATCCATTCTTTACATGATATCAGAGTCAGACTCATTCAGTTCTCTGTTCACCTTGTTGGGCCCCCAAATTATATTATTCACACTTCAGTTAACAAGGTCTATGTCATGACCCGACCCGACGGGTCGCGACCCGGTGTCCTACCTGGGCACCCTTATACCCACCTGTCACATATAATCACACAGATATCAAGGATAATGTAAACATCGGTAATAAACCTATCTCATGAGGAGTCACAACTAATTCATATAACAAAATAGGCAAGCCGACGAGGCCGTCACTGTACATAGAGATATCCAAAATGGCTCACAACTGTACACATATACAAAAACACATCTACCACCCACAACTGTCTACAGATCTCTAAGAGTACGATAATGAAATATGACGGGACAGGGCCCCGTCGTGCCCCTAAATATGCATAAGTCAAAATAAGGCTCTGTACCAAACGATTAAGTTTCGGATCAATGGAGCTCTCCAAACAGCTGAACAGGAAATCCTAGACTGAAGGATCACCAAACTGAGTACTTATACATGCGGACATAAAACGCAGCCCCCCCTCCCTCGAGGAAAGGGGATCAATACGAAATAATGTACTGAGTATGTAAAACATGAAGTACTGTAAATAAGATCATAACTGGCCAAGAGATGTCAGGAGACAATTATAATAATCAGAATATCAATACAACTGTGTCTTATAAAATGAGAGTCATGTATGTCCATAAAAAATGAGTCATATATACACTGCCCGACCCTTTAGTGAAGGACGCGGTGAAATCATATACTGCCTGGCCCATTCTGGGACTCGGTAAAATCATATATTATTCGGCCCTCTAGTGAAGGACGCGGTGAAATCAAATAAACACATCAGCACGAATAAAATATCATGAGTAACGTTATACATATTAAATCATCATTTGACTCTCAATGGAATAAATAAAAGACACTATCATATCATGTATCATTTTAAATCATCATTTGAAAAATCAAGGCACTTATCACATCATGTATCATTAGGAGTTAGGATTCATTAGAATTATGTACGTCCGCCGTACATTCATTTATGTAAAACATGCCAAAAGAAAGAAAGGATGATTTCACATACCTTTTAGTCGAACTAACCAGCTCAATATAGAATACGTCTCGTCTAGTACTTCAACATATAATAATGGTAATATGTCCGTCAATTCTATGATTACTAGCATACATTTTATTGAATGATGACTCTATTTTCTATAAAAATCCGGGCAGCACTTCCCCTATTTATATGCACATCCACAACTTACAAACAAAGCCAACAATATCAATAACAAGATGCAACTTAAAGATATCACCAAAATAATCTCAAATACTCCATAAACGTCATCATAATACATTTATTTTCTTTTCGTTCATGAAATACAACAACCACAATAATCAAGGTGAGTAATACACCTATTTCTCTTGTTAATTCAGCCCCTTAATCCATATTAAAACAACCTTTAAAAACAGTTCATCAACTCTAGCAATAACAACAAGAGTGCAAGTGGTATAGTTTGCAACATAACACTTTACTATACTTTAATTCTTTTAAGACATGTATTGGTAATTACCACATTGTACATGCATAATTGTAACTAAATTTCTAACATTATAACTCCACCAAAACAGCCCCTAAAATACAACACAACATGTCCAATAATTCCATACAAGTCTCGGCTAACACCCACAATACCAAACTCTTCTCTTAACTCCTTAAAATCCAATTCATGTTTCAACATTTTCATATAACCAATTATAACTTTAAATGTTAAGATTTCCTTCAATTTTAACATGCAATTAGTGACAAGGAATACAACAACAACAAGGAATCCAATGTACACAAAATCAGTCCCCAAAAATCGGGAACAACAACATCACAAAATCACATGCAATCTCTTATTTCCAATTCTTCTTTAACATGAGTCTATCTCTTAACGACAACATCATTTAATCTTTTAAATAATCCATAAAAAGAAGAATTCTTACCTTAATTTCTAGCCCAAAACAGTCCCTGGAAATCGACATTCACTGCTCCATATTTGCTCAATTTCACCACCTATTTAACTTACAATGGCATGCATGTACTCCTTATGAGTTTAACTCTATCTTACTTGCATGTTTTTCCTCCAACATTGTTCATCTTCAATACTAAGGTCGCCAAGCGCTTCGCCAAGCAGCGTTTAGACTCCACCGCTTGGGTGTTAATCTTGGCTTAGAACTTTAGTTGAGGAGCTTAATGTAGGAAGATAGGTAATATGGTCTCTAACTTAGCTATGGAAGAGATGGAAATCTGTTTTTCTTGGAGTTTGGAGGAGAGAGGATGGGGAATGATGGAAGGGGTGTTGCTCGAGCAAAGGGGAAAAAATGGGAGGGACATGGGTTTAAATGGGCAGATTTTTAGCTTATGCGTGTTAGTGATCTTGCCACTTGTCCCATGCCTTATACCACTTGTCTTCCACTAGTCTCCCACTTATCATCCTTACTAAAATTAATCTCACACTTAGCCTAAAAATTTGAAATTTCAAATGGCCTCATGCTTCTCAATGCCAAGATTTTATAATACAACACTAAGTCCACAACCCCATTGAAAAAATTCAACTACTAGTATTAATTTTCGTCGTCACATTTGTAGTATCCAAAATTATTCTGTACTAACGTATGTAAATATACTTTTATTCCAACACTCGAATCTTATATTCTTAATTACATTCTCAAATTATTGTTCTAAAATCTCGGGGTGTAACAGTCTGGGCGTGCGGGGAGTGTTAAGAGTCTCACATCGGATATGGAATGAGAACATGAACTCCTTATATGAATTTGGACAATTCTCACCCTACAAGCTAACTTTTGGATTGAGCTAGCTTTTGGGGTTGAGTTAGCCACAAGATTCATTCATTACCGTAATGTTTCCATAAGTGGATACTAATCTTTATCTTCTATACATAAACTCCCGAACGAGTCCCAAGAAGGGCAGAAAACCGGAAATGGGCTCTTAAGCCTAAATTGATTTTTTTCTCCTTGTATTTATTTTTGCAGTGTGCATTTGTGTATTGTGTCTGAAAGAATTAATTCCTTGATTATTCTTATTGATGAAAGACATATATATACAAGTTACAATAGAAAAATCTTTTTCCTATTCTACATTTAAATCCCTATTCTATATGGAGACTAACTATACAATTATAGTAATATTATACTACTAATTAAGGTACAAGACTAAGTCTAATATATACCAAATATATGATGGAATATAATGGAATAGGGATTCTTGGCTGTGACTGGAATTATGTCAGTGATGGGCTCTTCTTCGGTTTGGCCCATTATTTAACACACCTCCGCAGTCATAGTGGCGATCTTCGTACGCTGAGACTGTCTATAAAATCTTCAAAAAGGACCGAGGGAAGACTATTTGTAAAGATGTCTGCAATTGATATCTGGAAGGTACATGACAGACGCGTACTTGTCCTTTAGCTACCTTTTCTCGAACAAAATGAATATCCATCTCTATATGTTTAGTGCCCCGGTGCTGAACTGGATTACCAGAAAGGTAGATGACACTTATATTATTACAATACACTAAGGTAGCCTTCCGATTTGGATAATGGAAATCTAAAAGAAGATTATGTAACCAACATGACTCAGAGACCACAATGGATACCCCTCGATACTCGGCTTCTGCACTTGAACGTGAAAGCGTGGATTGATGCTTGGCAGACCATGAGACCAAGTTATTACCAAAAAAACATATAATAGCTAGACGTAGACCGTCTGGTGTCAGGACAACCTCCCCAATCAACATCTGTATAGGAGACAAGTGTAGACGTCGACGAAGGATACAAATGCAATCCATAATCAAGTGTTCCCTGAATGTATCTAAGAATGTGTTTGAGCGCATTCATATGTTCAATCCTGTGATCATCCATAAACAAACACACATAATGTACGACATATGTAATATTAGGTCACGTGAACGTAAGATACTGAAGAGCGCCTGCAAGACTACGATAGCGGGTCTGATCCTCATAGGGAGAGCCAGCTGCAGCACCCAACTTGGGTTTAGTATCAACTGGAGTAGAAGTGGACTTACATGATGACATCTCAGCCCTCTCAATGATTTCAGCTGCATACTTTCTCTATGATAAGAACAGTCCACCTGCATGACGAGTGACATCAATCCCCAACAAATAACTCAATGGCCCCAAGTCTTTCATGGAAAACTCAGAACTGACATGATAGACTTTCGCAAAGCATCAGAAGAGACAGTCAAGATAATAGCATCCACATATAATAGTATATAAGCCATGGAAGAACCCCGATGATATATGAATAATGAATTATCAGACCTACTGTGAGAGAACCCAATAGTCGAAACATAGCCAGCAAACCTTTTATACCAAGCTCGTGGAGACTGCTTAAGCTCATACAATGACTTCTTCAACAAACAGACATAATGAGGATATCTAGTATCTCTAAACTCCAAGGGTTGATGCATATAGACTGTCTCCTTAAGATCACCGTGTAGGAATGCATTCTTCAGGTCTAGCTGATGAATGGGCTATGATTTCGACAGAGCCAAGCTGAGCACAATGCGAATGGTAGCCGGCTTGACTACCGAGCTGAATATCTCACCACAATCTACACCAACCTGCTGAGTCTTACCATCACCTACAAGTCGAGCCTTATGTCTTGCAAAAGAACCGTCAGAATTATCCTTATGAGAAAAAATCCACATAGACCGAATAATATTAACACCAGATGGATGGGGTACCAACTCTGTCACGTTCCGAACTCCGGGCCCGCGACTGGTGCCATACTTGGGCACCCCCTCTATTACCCTCACACCCCATGTAACACACATGCCAAAATAAAGTAAGAAAGACAAAACATTATTTCAACTGGCCAAACCAAACATATATGTATATATATATAACTCCCGCAAGTCCAGCCCACATATGAATACAGACCTTCTAAGATTGTTGGACAGTAAACTATGACGGGACAAGGCCCCGCCGTACCCTGAAATACACAACAGTCTAAATCAACCGTACCAATGGTAAGCCCCGGAACAAGAAAGCTACCTCAACAGCTGAACAAGATCCTACACACGCGGATCACCCAACTGCGAACCTAAACTGCGGCATTTAACGCAGCCCAGAAAGGGGGTCAGTACAACAAGTACTAAGTATGTAAACATAAAGTACAGTAAATAAACCATAACTGGCCAAAAGATGACCGGGACAAGTATGAAAAACCTTACCAGCTCCAACCATGCCATATATAATAAAAGTCAAATGTATCTTGTATCCCTGTACCACTGTACTTTAAATAAATAAATGAGAGTCAACTGAGCCTTTATTTAAAAGTAAGATCCACTGTGTCATTTCAAATTATGAAATCAACCGTACCCCTTTCAAATATGAAATCATTACCATTTCCAAATATGAAAGCCATGTTAGGGTCATCCGCCCTCAGAATCATTATCCAATCTTATTCATGAGAATTGAACCCGCATGGGAATTGAACCCGCATAGGTCTTGTGGACCCGCAATGAATATTTGTACACGATACCCGCATAACGGAGAGCTAATCTATGGAATGTGTCCTGAGAATTGAACCCGCATGAGTCCTTCAGACCCGCAGTGAGTGTGTACCATCTCACGTCATGGGAGCTACTCCATGAAATATTTGATGTCTTGGGAATTGAAACCGCATGAATAATATAATGTTGTCGGCCCTTTAACGAGGGACGCGGTGATGTGGGAATATAACACTTGCACGAATAGCTATCATGAGCAACCATATGCAAGTTAAATCATTTTTGACTCTCATTAGAATAAAATGAAAGAACTATCAATTTAGAAAACTCAAGGCATTTATCATGTCATGTAATATCAGGGAATTGAACCCAAAGTGCTATGTACATCCATTCTTATAAAAAGAATTACATCATGCAATATTAGGGAATTGAACCCAAAAGTACTATGTACGTCCGTCGTAGATCCTTTCATTTTAAAACAATCAAGACAATACCATGTCTTCCTTTTAAAATGACCAAGACAATATCATGCCTTCCTTTTAAAAATAACCAAGACAATACCATGTCTTCCTTTTAAAATAACCAAGACAATACCATGTCTTCCTTTTAAAATAACCAACGAGAACCATGTACGCCCGCCGCACATCCTTTTCATTTATAAACCCCAAGACACTAGCACTTGTAGCATCAAGGCACTTTCACTATTAAAAACAAGTTACTTACACTTTTAAACTCAAGTAACTTATTCTTTTCAAATCAAGTAACATATACCTTTAAATCAAGTTACTTCTTCTTTCCCAAAATCAAGTCATTTATACTTCATATAAATCAAGTCTCTTATACTTCATCTAATCAAATTTCATATACTTTCAAGTAAGGTCTCATATACCTTCAAGTAAAGTCTCATATACTTTCAACTAAGTCACATAATTTTCAAATAAATCTAGTTTCAAATAAATCAAGTCTCATTAGTGTTGTAACCTAGCAAAATCAACTCGACTCCAATGCTTACTAAACACTATTACCAACATCTCTCATAAGACTTGGTAAGGACTTAGGAACTATTTAGACATTCCTTAAACATAGAATCAACAACATGACTACCCTTAACTTCTAAGAGTAGAATAACTTCCTTTTTTATAAAACCCGGAGTACTATTAATGAAATAGATAGAACCACTTTCTTTCTAGACAAACCAACTAGAACCATGTACGTCCGCCGCACATCTTTTCCATTATAAATTCCAAGACACTAACACCCGTAGTATCAAGAAACTTTCCACCTTTAAGATCAAGTCAAGTATACTTTTTAAATTCAACTCAAGGCTTTAAAATCAAGTAACTTCTACTTTCAACATTAAGGCACTTATTCTTTTAAATCATCAGAATAATCATGAATGAAACCTGAATTCGTTTAAAATCCTCATTTGGAAATCCAAGACACTTTATCAAGTATCATTTTATAAAGTTCATGCTCAAAGAAGATAGGAAGAGTTCACATACCTTATAGTTCTTCTACCAATCCGCTAAGTGGAATACGCCTCACGTAGCTTCTACCAATATGCTAAGCGGAATACACCTTCCGTAGAACTTCAACCTATAATAATAATAGCATATCTATCAACTACATGCCTATAAGGGTAGGTTAAGGCCTAAGTAAAGTTACTTTTCCTACGAAAAATTAGGCAGCACTTCCCCCGTTTATACGTACTTTTCCACCTTTTCCAAGGCCTGAATCAAAATCAATCAAGCCACTCTTAAGGGCACAACCAACAGTTAACCAAAGGGGATTACACGTCTAACTTGACGTGTAAAATTCTACCCCACGATCTTTACAAAACAGTCCATTAGTCCACTAATACAGTCCATTAGTCCACTAAAATCAATCCATAGTCCAATGTAAAAACAGTTTTTTATTTAGTTGGTGTTCTCGGTCAACTACTACAACCAAAATTGTTTTCATAACTTCTTATAATCCAACTTATATTCCAACACTTTATATAAGTTATATTAACTTGTTAACAACAAGATTCCGCCATGTCAACATGTAATAGGTAATGTTTTATAACAACAATAACCAACGAATCCGTTAATACCAAAACTGTCCACAATCGGCTAACATGCCAAGATTGTGACATGTACTTCTTATTCTTCATTCTTTTTAATCACAAGTTCATTCATTAATTACTACAACATGTAATATCCAATTACTTTAAGAGGACAATGATCCTTACCTCAAATATGCCCAAAATAATCCAAGTTTAAAAGTCGATCCTTAGCATATCCTAGATCATATTCTTCAAGTTCCAATCACACACATGTATCTACCACAAGCTTATAGCCAACTTCTCTTTGTATTTCACTTCCAAAAAGTTGGTAGAACTTAGGGTTTGGTTAGCCTCATTCTCGGCCCAAACAACCCTTTCAAGGTTAGGATGTAAATCTTGGCTTAGCACTCCATTAGGGAGCTTAGTCTTGGATTAGGGAATTTATCTTGGAAGATTGAACAATTTTTGGTCATCAAAGTAGGCCCTTGGCCGAGAGCAACATAAAGAGAAGGGAGTATATTTTGTGTGAAATGTTTCTAAGTGTTGGATGAAGTCTTGCACCCTCTATGTATATATAATGTATCACAAGTAGTGAGATCAATACAAGTGTGGACAAGATTGTGGACAAGTGTGTGTGAGCCCATGTCCACTTGTCCACTTTCAATAAATATCTAAGTCAAATAGTCAAGCCAAGACAAGTGGGGGGTGCCACGTGTCACCCTCCAATTCGTCAAAATTACTTCTTCCTCCAAAATATCTATATTTGGCCAAAATATCTCAAAATATTGTGGGCCCCACAAAACCGTAAAATTTTCCCGTGGGCCCCACATGACTAAATCCGGACTTAAAATCCAAAATTCCAATATATTCTATAAGTCCTAAATACCAAATTTGAGAACCAAATTCCAATTAGTAAACATTTTCCTTCACAAATTTCTGATATTTTTCCTTAAGAAAAAAGTAATATTTCTTTCTTTCCAAAATTCAAATCTTATTTTCATACGTATGTTCTCATATCATTCCCTTGGAATTACGGGGTGTAACATCCTTCCCCCCTCAGAAACATTCGTCTCGAATGTTCATACTAGGTGTCAAGCTGAAATTCCAAGTGTCAACTTAACCGCACTTGCACACAACCATCACATGCTCACGTTTTGTCCATTCTCGGCTCCCACGACCTGGTTCTGGTGGAACACGTCCCCGAACTCGTACAACGATTAACTAGACTTGGGTTTTACATCCTCGTGACCCTATCATATAGTGGGACCATTTCTAACTGGCCCCACTTCATTCCATGCTACGGATTGACCCGGAATTGGCCCACTACCCGACCCATCGTCACACTTAACTCTCATTCTTGGTCTGAAATAATCTTACTACCCGAGAAGGCCTTGTACATCTAAGATCTCAACGGTTATCAATATTCTAAGGTTCACAATTAATTCATGTCCCAAGCTTACATTACCTCATAATCATGTTGTCTTAATCACAACAATCCAATATTATCCGTACATAACACTTAAGCATACAACATAGCTTAACCAACTCCTGATAAACCATAATCATTCTAGGCAACACACATATGGTCCTAATAAACACGTTCGTATAGATGTACATCATCATACCAACTATACAACAATATTACCAACCTGGATACGAAGTCCATACATTCCTGTCGCCATCGTTGCTTTCTGGAACCATACCAGAACCACAATAATCGCAGTGAGGGACCATCCTAACAACACAGCTCTATCGCACGACCTTAGAGTAAGAAGAATAGAAACCAATCCTAAATGTACTGTAGCCTCCTGTTTATAGATGTGGTGCACAACACACTGATAAACAAGACTCTACTATACACGATCTGTAGATATTTCCGAGGACTAACTACTCTGATACCACTCTTGTCACGCCCCAACTGGCTCATGATCGGTGCCCTACACAGGCACCCTCTATTACCCTCACACCCCATGTAACACACAGGCCAAAATAAAGTAAGAAGACAAAACATTATTTCAACTGGCCAAACCATATATATATATATATATATATAACTCCCACAAGTCCAGCCCACATATGAATACAGACCTCTAAGATTTTTGGACAGTAAACTATGACGGGACAAGGCCCCGTCGTACCTTGAAATACACAACAGTCTAAACCAACCGTACCAATGGTAAGCTCCGGAACAAGAAAGTTATCTCAATAGTTGAACAAGATCCCACACACGCGGATCACCCAATCGAACCTAAACTCGGGCATTTAACGCACTCGCGAAAGGGGGTCAGTACAACAAGTACTAAGTATGTAAACATAAAGTACAGTAAATAAACCATAACTGGCCAAAAGATGACCGAGACAAGTATGAAAAACCTTACCAGCTCCAACCATGCCATATATAATAAAAGCCAACTGTACTTTGTATCCATGTACCATTGTACTTTATATAAACAAATGAGAGTCAACTGAGCCTTTTTTTAAAAGTAAGATCCACTGTGTCATTTCAAATTATGAAATCAACCGTACCCCTTTCAAATATGAAATCATTACCATTTCCAAATATGAAAGTCATGTCAGGGTCATCCGCCCTCAGAATCATTATGCAATTCTATTCATGGGAATTGAACCCGCATAGATCTTGTGGACCCGCAATGAATATTTGTACACGATACCCGCATCACAGAGAGCTAATCCATGAAATGTGTCCTGGGAATTGAACCCGCATGAGTCCTTCAGACCCGCAGTGAGTGTGTACCATCTCACGTGGGAGCTACTCCATGAAATATTTGATGTCCCGGAAATTGAACCCGCATGAATAATATAATGTTGTCGGCCCTTTAACGAGGGACGCGGTGATGTGGAAATATAACACTTTCACGAATAGCTATCATGAGCAACCATATGCAAGTTAAATCATCTTTGACTCTCATTAGAATAAAATGAAATAACTATCAATTTAGAAAACTCAAGGAATTTGTCATGTCATGTAATATCAGGGAATTGAACCCAAAGTGCTATGTACATCCATTCTTATAAAAAGAATTACATCATGCAATATTAGGGAATTGAACCCAAAAGTATAGTATTAGGGACTTGAACCCAAAAGTAATATGTACGTCTGCCGTACATCCTTTCATTTTAAAACAACCAAGGCAATACCATGTCTTTCTTTTAAAATGACCAAGACAATATCATGCCTTCCTTTTAAAAATAACCAAGATAATATCGTGTCTTCCTTTTAAAATAACCAAGACAATACCATGTCTTCCTTTTAAAATAACCAACTAGAACCCTGTACGTCCGCCGCACATCTTTTCATTTATAAACCCCAAGACACTAGCACTTGTAGCATCAAGGCACTTTCATTATTAAAAACAAGTTACTTACACTTTTAAACTCAGGTAACTTATTCTTTTCAAATCAAGTAACCTATACCTTTAATTAAATCAAGTAACTTATACCTTTAAATCAAGTTACTTCTTCTTTACCAAAATCAAGTCATTTATACTTTTTAAATTCAACTCAAGGCTTTAAAATCAAGTAACTTCTACTTTCAACATTAAGGCACTTATTCTTTTAAATCATTGTAACACCACAATGAAATCCGAATTCGTTTAAAATCCTCATTTGGAAATCCAAGACACTTTATCAAGTATCATTTTATAAAGTTCATGCTCAAAGAAGATATGAAGAGTTCACATACCTTATAGTTCTTCTACCAATCCGCTAAGTCGAATACGCCTCACGTAGCTTCTACCAATATGCTAAGCGGAATACACCTCCTGTAGCACTTCAACCTATAATAATAATAGCATGTCTATCAACTACATGCCTATAAGGGTAGGTTAAGGCCTAAGTAAAGTTCCCTTTTCTACGAAAAATTGGGCAGCACTTCCGCCGTTTATACGTACTTTTTCACCTTTTCCAAGGCCTGATTTCAACATCAATCAAGCCACTCTTAAGGGCACAACCAACAGTTAACCAAAGGGGATTACATGCCTAACTTGACGTGTAAAATTCTTCCCCACGATCTTTACAAAACAGTCCATTAGTACAGTCCACTAATACAGTCCATTAGTACAGTCCACTAATAAAGTCCATTAGTCCACTAATATAGTCCATTAATCCACTAAAATCAGTACATAGTCCAATGTAAAAACAGACATTTATTTAGTTGGTGTTCTCGGCCAACTACTACAACCAAAATTGTTTCCATAACTTCTTATAATCCAACTTATATTACAATACTTTATATAAGTTATATTAACTTGTTAACAACAAGATTCCGCCATGTCAACATGTAATAGGTAATGTTTTATAACAACAATAACCAACGAATCCGTTAATACCAAAACTGTTCACAATCGGCTAACATGCCAAGATTGTGACATGTACTTCTTATTCTTCATTCTTTTTAATCACAGGTTCATCCATTAATTACTACAACATGTAATATCAAATTAATTTAAGAGGACAATGATCGTTACCTCAAATATGCCCAAAATAATCCAAGTTTAAAAGTCGAGACTTAGCATATCCTAGCTCCTATTCTTCAAGTTCCAATCACACACATGTATCTACCACAAGCTTATAGCCAACTTCTCTTTGTATTTTACTTCCAAAAAGTTGATAGAACTTAGGGTTTGGTTAGCCTCATTCTCGGCCCAAACAACTCTTTCAAGGTTAGGATGTAAATCTTGGCTTAGCACTCCATTAGGGAGCTTAGTCTTGGATTAGGGAATTTATCTTGGAAGATTGAATAATTTTTTGTCTTCAAAGTAGGCCCTTGGCCGAGAGCAACATAAAGAGAAGGGAGTATATTTTGTGTGAAATGTTTCTAAGTGTTGGATGAAGTCTTGCACCCTTTATGTATATATAATGTATCCCAAGTAGTGAGATCAAGACAAGTGTATGGACAAGATTGTGGACAAGTGTGTGTGGGACCCATGTCCACTTGTCCACTTTCAACAAATATCTAAGTCAAATAGTTAAGCCAATACAAGTGGGGGGGTGCCACGTGTCACCCTCCAATTCGTCAAAATTATTTCTTCCTCCAAAATATCTCGAAATATTGTGGGCCCCACAAAACCGTAAAATTTTCCCATGGGCCCCACATGACCAAATCCGGAACTTAAAATCTAAAATTTCAATATATTCTATAAGTCCCAAATACCAAATTTGAGAACCAAATTCCAATTAGTAAACCTTTTCCTTCACAAATTCCCGATATTTTTCCTTAAGAAAAAAGTAATCTTTCTTTCTTTTCAAAATTCAAATCTTATTTTCATACGTACGTTCTCATATCATTCTCTTGGAATTACGGGGTGTAAAAAACTCTCACGTCTTATTATCAATAAGATCATTATATTCGATCATGACAATTTTTCAATTAGGGTCATTTAAGGCAGACATAAGATTACGGGGTAAGAGTGATTTAAGAACATTAAAATTTAAATTAAAATGTCTTTTTGGTTTAAAAATATCTCGTTGACTGCGAGTGACTAGACCATGACTCGGGGCTGGATTGAGTGAATTTTAGGAATTTTCAACAGGCAGTGGGGTGTCTGGACCATCGGAGGCACCGTGGCGCCATGATCCAGGGTCGCGGCGCTGACGACGAGACAAAAATATTTTGGCTACTGGATGGCAGGGGTTGCGGCACCTCCCCTAAAGGTCGCGGCGCTGACGACGAAGGTAAAACACTTTGGCTACTGGATGGAAGGCGCCGCGGCGCATCCCCGAAGGGCCGCGACGCTGACGACGGGTTGCAGGACATATCTGACAAATGATGGACAATATAGGGGGAGATATCATCATCCAAAAAATCATACGAACTAGGCACAGGTTTTTCTACTTTAGAAAATGAGAATTGGGACTCATCAAAAATAACATGACGACTAATAATGATTCGATTAGCTGACAAATCAAAATATTTATACGCACGATGATTTGACGGATAACCCAAAAACAAACAAGGAGTAGACCGAGCTTGAAGTTTGTTAATTGTAGTGGATGTAAAAAGGGGATAACACAAACACACAAAGACCCTAAGATGAAAATACGTCGGAGTCTTATTATATAAAATATGAAGAGGGGACGAATATGTCAAACCTTTAGAAGGAAGGATATTAAGTAGATATGTGGCCATTTGTAGAGCATGATGCCAAAACAACGGAGTGACGGAAGAATGAGCCAATAAGGTGTGGATAATGTTATTAATGGTACGAATTTTACATTCAACTTTCCTTTTTTGTGAAGACGTATGAGGACAAGAAAAACAAAAATTTATCCCATTTGAGCACAAAACTCTCGAAACTCCCCATTGTCGTACTCTTTGCCATTATCACATTGAATATTCTTTATTTTATGTTCGAATTGAGTTCTAATGAAAGCTCTAAATTTTACGAAGATGGAAAAACTTGAGATTTTTTCGCTATTGGAAACGTCCATAAAAATTTAGAATAATCATCCAAGAATAGAACATAATATCGATGACCCATAGAACTGAGAACAGGAGATGTCCATAAATCGCTATGAAATATCAAATGACATTGAAGTATGAGAATTCGAAGCTACAAATGACAACTTAATAATTTTTCCTATAGAACAAGATTGACAATTTGGAGTACTACAAGTACCCTTACAAGAAATAAGCTTATTTCTATCTAAAGTAGATAAAATAGACGACCCCGGATGACCTAGACGAGCATGCCACAAGAAGGAGCAAGAGCTGCAAAAGTGGATGGCATGGATTGACGCGAGAAACTGAGACTTGGTGTGATTGGATAAAGATCTCCCCTACTGTCACACCTCATGAGAGGACTACCCGTCTTGAAATCCTTCACAGAAAACCCAAATGGATCAAAATCAATAGAAACCCAATTATCAGTGGTGAATTAACGGACAGACACCAAATTTTTAATTAGTTTTGGGGAATAAATTGTATTTTTCATGACAAATGGTGGATGGGGAAGAGACAAAGTTTTATGACCATAACCTTTAATTGGAATGAAATTACCATTATCAACAATTATACCACGATTACTACTCAAATTAGAATAAGACGAGAGAGTACCTTGGTCGGATGTCATGTGGGTAGTGGCGCATGTGTCCATGTACCAATTTGGGTCCGGTTGAGTCATTTCAAGCGTATGCATCGCGGCTTCAATGTCGGTTTGTGTGGGTCCCACTGCGTGATGAGCTTAAGGGTGTCGAGGCTCTAGTATTTCGGACTGTTGATCCGACCCATAAACCGGTTCAAACACGAATCGACCGAAATCGGGTCCGCATCGGGCCGAATCACTGGCCGCTACCGGATCGTTCGATATTATCGCGCCGCCGCTCTAGTCTGGGCAGAGACTTCCACTGCATTGGGGCCCACTCTTGGCCCCACATCTGCTGATGTTGCAGACTGCCGCCACTGCCACGGTGGTTGTTGCCGCCACGATTCTTGCCATTATTTTTTCGATTTTGACCCTTTTTACCACCACCTTTGTTGCGATTTTGGATCACGTTGGCAGAATCGGAAGAGGGGAAATTTGACGCAATCATGACGGGACTAGCCCCTATAGCCACCTTTTTAGTCAAATCCGCTTCTTCCAATGTGAGCATAAAGCGGGCTTGATAGAATTCCAGAAGGGGGTTACTTTGAAGAAGGATCGAAGCAACACTGTTATAGGACTCGGGCAAGCGTGCAACCATTTGTAGAACGAGACGACTATTATTAACCAGAGCACCTACGTTGCGAAGTTGATCTGTCAAGTCCTTGAGTCGTTTACAATAAGATGAAACGTTATGAAAATTCTCCATAGCAACTTGAGAAAATTCGTGTTCAAGGTAACAATCCGGGAATGACTGTTATCTTGGAAGATATCACGCAATCGATTTTAAGCCTCCATAGCTGTGGAGTTAGGTTCCATAATCGTCTGTAAAAGGTCCATGGATATTGTGGCATAAATCCATTGAAGAACTGTTACGTCAAGCGTGACCCATAATTTTGAGTTGTCCGCTTTGGTGGGTACATCATCATCTTCGCTGATGTCATCCCCCGTTTTAGGAGTCGGAAGGATGATATGGTGATGAACTTGATGTGTCATAGCATGAATCTTGAATAATTCTGCCCACGTCCCATATTAGACATTTTCGAGATCAAGAACAATAGGAAGAATGCTCTTGATGTTTGAAACGGTGAGGGCAGGATGAAACGTGTTCTTACCAGTCATGTTGAAAAGAACAACAAGATTCGGAGAAGTGATTTGTTGAAGAAATTAAGAAAGAACCGAGAAGTGTCTCGGTTTGGGAAGGGAAAGTCTCGGATTTTTGTAAGAACCGAGGGGGGACACGGTTTTCAAGAGGAATTTGAGAAAAAGTGAGTAGCGGAAGCAAGGAAAATAACCTAGACTCCTGATACCATGAAAGAATTAATCCCTTGATTATTCTTATTGATGAAAGACATATATATACAAGTTACAATGGAAAAATGTCATTTTCCTATTCTACATCTAAATCCATATTCTATATGTAGACTAACTATACAATTATGGTAATATTATACTACTAATTAAGATATAAGATTAAATCTAATATATATCAAATATACAATGGAATATAATGGAAAGGGTTTCTCGGCTGGGACTGGAATTCTGTCCATGATGGGCTCTTCTTCGGTTTGGCCCATTATTTAACAGTGTCTAAGTACTTTGAAACCCTTATGGAATTGGATAAAATCTTAGTGGACAACAGGGTGACTAGTCGTTAGTTAGATATCGCTAAATTTGGCTTCCAAAACTAAATAATGTTTTCTTTTCATAATTAATAGCTTCAAACTGATTTTCTCAAAAAAATAGCTAATAAGCTCGTTTAGTCCGAAACAACTTTATTAGAGGGGATTAAAGAATTGAAAAAAGGACACTACCTAGCCATTAGGGATTTATCTGGCTCATGTTTGGTCTTAATACTGCGATATGGCATTTCGGCCCAAACTACTCTCAGGCGCTAGCCCTTCAGCAACTCATTAACACTACAAAAAAAAATCGATTTTCAATCGCTATAAAAGACCAAAACATTGCCACAAAAGATCAAAAGCCACCATTAAATATTCACTACAAAATAATCAGACTTTTTTGTGGCGATAAATATCAAATAGTCGCCACTAAAGATCGACAAAAAAATTCCTACAAAAAATATGTATAATTAGTAAGTATGTGTTGATTGAGCCTTCAAGAAATATCCCAAAAACATGTATAATATTTGCATAATTAATAAAAAAAATCTCAAAACATGTATAATAAATGTATAATTAAACAGTAAATATACACCAATGATATATTTTCTAAACGCATATTGTAGGGATACATATTTTATACAACAATGATACATCATCTATTTTCTATACAATAATGATACAATTACTATACATATACAGAAATTAGTTGGGAAAAAAATTAAAAATGAAATTATTTTAAAAAGGCTAGCTAATGGATTTTAAGCATCTTGGGTCATCCGATTGTCATTAGTTTGGGCCGGATGACCACTTTTGTCCTTTTCCCTAAGAATTTTTTTTTTTGTGCAAATTATCCTTCCTTTGGGTTGGTCTTTAATTTTTGCCTCTCAAATCAATGGTCTTTAATTTTTGCCCCTAACTCACATTAAATGAAAATTTATGGCCAAAGTACTCTTTATTCGTTGGTCTACGAATCTGAGATTCTGGGTTCGAACTGCAACAGAGATTAAAAAAAAATGCAAGGCAAAATTTTCAGAGATTATGCCTATTCGGCCACAATTGCATAGAGATTATGTCTTAAGGGACATAGTTTCTATGTAATTAGTCGGACAAGGAATAATCTTAATTTTTAATAAAACTTTGTCTTCAGGCATAGTTACATAGAAATTATGTCCACTTTGATCGAATAGGCATAATTTCTAATAAAATCTTGCATTGCGGATCTTTTTTTTGCCTTCCGGCATAGTTACATTGAAATTATTCATCTTAAGACATGTTTCTATACAACTTTGGGCGAATAGGCATAATTTCTAATGAAATCTTGTCTTATAATTTTTTTCCATTTTAACTCTACTGGGATTCGAACACACAGCCTCAGAAATATTTTTGATTATTTTTTAAGGCGAAGGGAAAAAATTAAAGACCACCAATTTGATGGGCAAAAATTAAAGACCACCCTAAAATCGGGGACAATCGTGCGAATTGCCCAAAGAATTTTCAGCATTTCGAAATGGACCTTTACGGTGAAAGAATTGGGTTTTGAATCAACAAAAAGTACTATCTATTTTAAAGGGGATTGTTTGGGCTTAAGCCCAACTTTTCCAAATCAACATGACAATAAAGGGTTGGGCCCAAGTACATTTTCAGAAACAGATTTTTCTTAAAAGGTTTTAAATAAGGCCCAATTCATTTCAAAATATGGAAAATATCTTTTAAATAAGCTAAGGGCCCAAATTTGTTAAAAGGGAAAAGGTGCAAATATACCTCTCTACTTTGCGATTTAGAGCAGATATATTATTCGTTAAGAAAGTGATGTATATATACCTCTTTCATTACACAAATTGTGCAAATCTACCGCTTTCATTACACAAAATGTGCAAATATACCCTTCTACTTTGCGATTTAGAGCAGATATATTATTCATTAAGAAAGTGATGTATATATACCTCTGTCATTATACAAATTGTGCAAATATATCGTTGTCAATACACAAATATATTTTAAAATCGTTTAAAAAATATATTTGTGGCTTTAAAAAAAAGTTTATCCATATTTTTAAATGAACCAAACTCAACCCACCAGCAAAAAAATTACCCATATAGCTTTAAGAACATAAGTCTAAGAAAATAAGTCTACTCAAGAAAAATGGGTATACTTTTTATTAAAGCCACATAATATTTTTTACTTAAAAAATAAGTTAAATAATTTAAAAAAAATATTCTATCAGCAAAAGAGTATATTTCCACCATTTTATATCTCTTCTAAATCACAAAGTTGTGTATATTTGTACCTTTTTCCTTGTTAAAATAACTTGGGAGATTTTTTTTATAACACCAGAAGTTTATTAACCTTGAAGTTGGATTAAACTTATTAATTCAAAGTCTAAGGACATATCAACAGAGTTTGAGGAATAGCCAAATTATAGAATTTGTTCATCAAATGAACGAAGGACATAATTAAGCAGCAACAATAATAATATATCAGTGAAATCTCATAACATAGGATCTACGTAATGATTTTCAACAAAACTCCCTTTGACTCATTTTCAAACGAAATATACTCCTTTTTAAAATTAGTAATGGATGAATATATTCCCTTTGAAAACTTTATACATATCTCTTTAAACACATTTTAAAACAAATAAAACTCTCTGGCCACAATTTGTAAAAATTGTAGATCAACTGCATTGTGCAAATTCATTGTCAGGTGCCTAACGCCTTTCTTGGAAAAATCACCAAGACCCTTACCTAAACTTTGATATTTTAAAGACTAACCTTAAACAAACGGTTTTCTAATTTTTTTATAATTAATTAGATGACGACTCTGTTCACGAAACCAACTAAGTCAAGTCATGAAATATTTTCATACGCCCCTGTAAACTGAACCGACAACATGAACTCATGGCTTCCGATCACCATACCATGAGTGTCAACATAAAAAGTATAATCCTTTAATCAGAAACAAATCATGCAGATAAATTTGGGAAAAAATCTTACCTCTAATGAAGATAACAAAATCACAATCTTCCACTTGAGCTCTAGAAAGAAATCCTTAGGAGTTCTAAAATACGAAGAAGGTCGAGGTTATAACTCACGTATTAAGTGAGGAAATTATCTAATGACTCAAAGAAATGTCTTACCTTGACGTGGGAGGTCTTGCAGGAAAAAGCCTAGAGAAAGAAGCTCTAAAATCATCCAAACATATGTTTTCTTCTCTCTCACGTCGTAGCCCCTAACATAGAAGAAATTGGTAGACTTTTGCCTTGGTACGCTAGCAGCCGCATCGTACCTCCCACCGCGCCAATTTTGGGCGATATGGTGGCTATGTCGCCCTCCCCCATCGCACGCGTTGCGCTCACTATCAGGACCCCTCGCGCCGTCGTCGTCGTTCGCTCGGCTCGACTTCGGCTTCGGATTGATTGATAATCTTTTTGGACAAAATTTCCCTCCAAATATCAGGTGACTATTCTGAATGGTTGCAAACATTCAGAATCAGTACCTCCAACCCTATAAATTCTTGATTATTCCAAGAATAATTCATTTTTAATTGATTCATTTTTCATTCTGAATCAAAGTCTTCAAGTCGAACTCGGCTTCGGATTCGGATTCGGATTCAGATTTGTCAAAAGATTGATTGATAATCTTTTTGGACAAAATTTCCCTCCAAATATCAGGTGACTATTCTGAATGGTTGCAAACATTAAGAATCAGTACCTCCAACCCTATAAATTCTTGATTATTCCAAGAATAATTCATTTTTCATTCTGAATCAAAATCTTCAAGTCGAAAATATTTTTATCTTCATTCTGTGTGATATACTGCCGTTGAGTGGTACTACTATTCTGGTAAGATAATCATCGCTCCCCTTTCCTGTAAAGTAGTTACTACCTGGGCCACAGAAGATGTTTTTTGCCCAATAGCTACATAAACACATATTACATTTTGACCTTGTTGATTGAGAATCGATTCCGTGGCCGCTTGCTTTACCGGTCTGTCTGTCCCCCAATAATTAATTCTCACGACCACGCCTCTATGTGGATCATCGAATCAATAGCAATAAGCTCGGTTTGAAGAGGTTCATATACCTAAGCGAAATAATACCCGGCGCAGATTCAATTAATCGAAATTCGTGAAATTTCACCTCTGCCATCAATAGGTTTAGCCAGGGCATTTACAACACGACCCAAATAAGCCTCACTCACGGGTATCTGAGCAATTCTTCCCGTTGCTTTTACAGAACTTCCTTCTTGTATCCTGGGAGGCGATATTCCGTTAACCTCGAGTACAGTGAGGGGAATAATTTCCTTAAGGACACACTTTGAACTAAGTGGGCTCGATTATATTCTGAAATTATTTTTCAAAAAAGATTTTGTTTTCGTTTATTGTTTCATGAACAATTTACTGTTAAGTAATGTTTATATCATGTAATCTGTTTCACTAAGTGATTAACATATTGTGTTGAAACATTATTTTGCCATATACAGATTATTATACCAACAATCTTAAGGAAATTAGGTTTATTTTATTTTAATTTGTATCCTGGTTTGGAGATTAAAACTTGTGTGGTTTTCTACTTCGTATGAAATTTCATATTCTAACTTGAAGATATAAAAACTTCGTTGGAATATTAAAGTCCGGGAAAAAGTGTTTTTTTCAGAAGGAAAAAAAAGGTGTTTTTTCAGAGAAAGAAAAAAAAGTGTTTTTCTTGTATGTTGTTTGGAGACTAAAATCTTCGGATTTTCTACTCCGGTTGAGATTAAAGTTTTCATAACTTTCTACTCATTTGGATACTTGATTTGAAGATATAAAAACTTAATCAAGTATACAACATACACCCATCTTGACTTCGTTTCTATCAATTTTGATTCGGTTTGAAGAAATAAAATCTTCACCGTTGTGTATTATATTTGTTGCTATCAAAATTGTTTCGGTTTGAAGAAATAAAATCTTCACCGTTGTGTATGATATTTGTTGCAACGATTTGAAGAACATAAAAACTTCATCGCTCATTTAAGAGATTAAAACTTGTGTAGTTTTCTACTCCATATGAATATTAGTATTCTGACTCGAAGATATAAAAACTTCGTTGGAATACTAAAGTTTCATAATTATACTACGATTTGAAGAAATAAAATTTTCATCGTTCAAGTTTATAATTCGACTGCGATTTGAAGAAATAAAATCTTCATCGTTGAAGTCTGTGAATTAATTGCTATTTTTGGTTTTATTAATTAAAACAGTTTGTCGATTTGACAGTGACAAACAATGGCAATTGAAATTGGAACTACCTCTGCAAATACTGCACCAATTACATTACTACAACTCGTGCAGCATCACCTACCGAGAAACCTGCGAAGTTCACCGGTGCCAACTTTAAAGGATGGCAGCAAAGATTGTTCTTTTGGCTTACCACTCTTGGTTTGCAAAAGTTCACCAGTGAGGACCCTCCCGTGTCTGCCGCCGACATGTCTGACAACCAGCAGTTCATGGTTACTGAGGCTTGGAAACAGACTGATTTTTTGTGCAAAGGCTACATTTTAAGTGCCTTAGAAGATGACTTGTACAATGTCTTACAAGACAGAAGATGTTTGCTTGAAGAAGTTTGTGGTTGCCAAATTCCTAGACTACAAAATGGTTGATGGAAAAACCGTTGGAACCCAAGTTCAAGAGCTTCAACTTATCTTTCATGACCTTATTGCTGAAGGTATGGTAGTGAATGAAGCATTCCAAGTGGCTGCAATGATTGAGAAATTGTCGTCTTCGTGGAAAAATTTCAAGAATTATCTTAAGCACAAAAGAAAGGAAATGAAGTTGGAGGATCTTGTGATTCGTCTCAAGATCGAGAAAGATAATAAAACCGCTGAAAAGAGGTATCGTAAGAGTTCACCAATTGAAGGGGCCAACATCGTTGAAGATGCTGCTCCGAAAATGAACAAGAAAAGAAAGAGGCCTTCTGGAAAAGAGAAGGTTTCTAACAAGAAAAAGTTCAAGGGCAACTACTTTAATTGTGGAAAGATGTCCACAAAAGCCCAGATTGTCGTCTCCCGAAAAGGGACAAGGGAAAAAGACAAGCCAATATGGTGGAAATGAATGATGATCTGAATGATCTGTGTGCAATGCTGTCAGAGTGCAATTTGGTTGGAAACTCAAAGGAGTGGTGGTTGGATTCTGGTGCCACTCGACATGTTTGCGCTGCAAAAGAAGCATTTGCAACCTATGCTCCATTGGACCCAAGAGAATCGTTTATGGAAATACCAGAATGCCAAGGTTGAAGGATATGGGAAGATACTACTGAAGATGACTTCCGGCAAGGTCCTGACTCTCAACAATGTTCTGCACGTTCCAACAATTCGGAAGAATTTAGTTTCGCATTGACTACGTGAAAAGCGGGTTTAAGTGCGTGTTGGTTAGTGAGAAAATTGTAATAAGTAAGAATGATATGTTCATAGGAAAGGGCTACCTCACCGAGGGCCTTTTCAAACTCAATGTAATGGTTGTTGTGATTAATAAAAATTCAGCTTGCCTTACTTATTGAGTCAAATGATTTATGGCATGTTCGTTTAGGACACGCCAATTATAAAACTCATAAAATTGATCAATTTAGAAGTATTGCCTAAATTCGAGTGTAACAAATCAAAATGTGAAATTTGTGTTGAATCTAAGTTTGTTAAACATCCATATAAGTCTATTGATAGGAATTCAAATCCTTTAGACTTAATTCACACGGATATATGTGATATGAAGTCAATACCATCTCGGTGGAAAAAATATTTTATAACTTTCATCGATTTATTGACTCGATATTGTTACGTGTATTTGCTTAATAGTAAGGATGAAGCAATTAATGCATTTAAGCAATACAAGAACGAAGTGGAAAATCAATTGAATAAAAAGATCAAAATGATTAGAAGTGATAGGGGTGGAGAGTACGAATCTCCTTTTACAGAGACATGTTTGGAATATGGAATTATTCATCAAACTACTGCCCCTTACACACCACAATCAAATGGAATTGCGGAAAGGAAAAACCGAACATTAAAGGAAATGATGAATGTCTTACTAATTAGTTTCGGTTTACAGCAGAGCTTGTGGGGGGAAGCTATCCTTACAGCTAATCGAATACTCAACAGAGTACCCCACAGCAAAACGCAATCTATTCCATATGATCTATGGAAAGGAATAAAACCCAACTTGAAATATTTTAAAGTGTGGGGGTGTTTAGCGAAGGTCCAAGTGTTATACCCCGTAGTTCTGGCCATACGCGTGAGAGCGTACGAAAGGGAGTAAGACTTAAAATTTTCGAAAGATAGGTTGACAGATTGTTTCGGACGGATTTTCGGTCAACTTTGAGGCGGGTTATGACCCGCTACATTGAGAGTTCCTAAGTGTTTCAAAAGCCTAGTGCGTAGTTAGTTGAGTCTAGATTCCAACGCAACCGACCGTTCGTCGATAGGACATCGGAGTAGAAAGTTATGGGAGTCGCAAGTTCAGTGCGCTGTCGGACAGAAATGTGTTTCGGGCAGAAGCCACAGGTTCGCGGCGCCGGATGCAGGGCCGCGGCTCCGGATATTCAGAGGGGTCGCTGAAGTTGCAGCGCCGCGGCACCGGGAAGCAGGGCCGCAGCGCCGGAAGTTCTGTGAGGTGGCGGAAGTTTCAGCGCCGCGGCGCCGGCTGCAGGGCCGCGGCGCCGAGGCGGGAATTCTGGCGGAAAAACTGAGGAAAATCATATTTCTTCTTTTAAAAAGGCCATGGGAGGGTGACAAGTGGCCCCCCCCCCCCCCCCCATCTAATTTTTGCATGTTCTTTATATTGACCAAGTCTTGAAGACTTGGTCATCTTTCAAAAGTCTTTCTCTCTCACTTAAGCTAGAGCTCTCACTTCTCTCTAGAATTTCAAGAGGAATTCAAAGCTTAAGGAAAATCTGAAAAGTTAGGACAAGAAGGAAGCTTGTGGCTAGCTTGTAAGGGTTGTTGTGGTGGTGTTCTTGGAAAAGAGGCTAGCAAAATTGTTGGAATAATTTTGGCTAAAGCTCTAAGGTAACAATTCTTCTCAGAGCTAGTTATTTGTGTTGCATGTGAAGAAGAAGGAACTTGTAGTAGTAAATAATGCTCTTAGATTCATTGCATGTAAGAAATATGGTTTGGATATGAAAGGATTGGCTAAGAAGATTATGTGAGCATGTTGTAGCCTAAATACTACTTTAAAATTGTTAAGTAAATTGTTGTACCTTATGGGGCAGAATTTTACACACCCAAGTTTAGGTGTGTAATCCCCTTTGAAATGTTTGGATTGTTGGGCCTAAGATGTGGCGTTTGGATATTGAATTCGGCCTTGAAAAAGGTGGAAAAGTATGTAGAAACAAAGGAAATGCTGCCCAATTTTCCATAGAAATTAGTAACTTTGAACTTGGATTATTTCTACATTGAACTAGAGGATAATAAGCGTATTATGGTCATTATAGGTTGACATACTACGTGCGGTATTTTGGAATTAACAAATGGATTGACCGAAGAGGTATGTGGAGCTTTCCTATCTCTTGAGCATGAGTAGTTGTATCTATGTAGTACGGTAGACGTACAAGATTTGGTATTCTTACTTGTTTTAAGTATATAAAGACTTGTTCGTTTTAGAAAGTATAAGTCCCTTGGTTATGGGAAAAGTATAATTTTGCTAAAGTATAGGGTTAATATAACAACTTTATGGGAAGTTGGTTTATTAGCCTTATGAAAGGATAATAAGAAGAGATTTACTTTAAGTAAAATGAGTACGGACAAATGACTTGATTTATGAAAGGCAAATTGATTTTAAGGTATCACTTGCCCAAAGGTTTTATATATGGAAAAGAGCCATTTTTTAAAAGAGTAGAAGTATGTAGTACTTTGAGTTAAATTCCCGGATTTCTTTTATTAAAGATATGATTAAGTGTCTTAAGTAAACTAAAATGAGAGGGTATATGAACAAGACTAATAAGAAGTTATGAGTTTTCTTAACTTATTTATGTTATGTATGATGGCCGGTTGAGCTAGGGTAAGAGTATAAATGAGGGGCAAGCCCCAAGATCGTTATACCACCTTCTCCAGGGTAAGAGTATGAATGAGGGGCAAGCCCCAAGACGTCATACCACCTTCTTCAGGATAAGAGTATAATTGAGGGGTAAACCCCCAAGATCGTTATACCACCTGCTTCAGGATAAGAGTATAAATGAGGGGTAAATCCCCAAGATCGTTATACCCCCTGTTCCGTGGATTTGCTACCCATAATGCGAGGGATACCTCATGCGAGTCCTTCGGGGCTTATGCGGGTGAAATAGTCTCATGCGGGCGGGTACAACCTATGCGAGGAATACCTCATGCGGGTCCACAGGACCCATGCGGGTGAAATAGTCCCAGGAGTAGGATTGATTATTGATACTACGGGCGAGGGACCCTGTTTTGATCATGAGCCTCCTATTTTTATGCAGTATTATATATATATACTTGTTACTCTCATTTTTAGTAAGGCACAACACAAGGTAAATTGAGCTTTCATCCCTGACTCCAGCTTATTTTTAGACTTATAATATTATTGCAGTATTTTTCCAGTTTTACATACTTGGTACATATTGTAATCGACCCTTCCTGGCCGCTCATGCCGCAAGTAAGGGTAAGCAGGTGGTGGATCCTCATTCTTAGGATCATAGGTCTGGTGTCAGAGGCTCCATTTCTCCGGAGGCTTGTTTTGTTGGTACGGATTTTCCCTGATGCTATAGGTATTTTGTACATTCAGGGGTATGGCGGGGCCCTGTCCCGTTACAGTTGTTATTCCTAGAGGTCTGTAGTCACATTTGTGTTTAGACTGTAAGAACAAGTTGTACTTTTGGTTAAGTATATTTTATGGAAGGCAGTCTTATCGGCTTGCCAGTGATGTTTACTTTATACAGGCTTTGTATTGTGTATGTTCCGCTGTTATTCTCTGACATATACCTGACGGGGTGCCCCGGTAGGGCTCCAGTCGCGGCCCCGGGGTCGGGTCGTGACACCAAGTTCCTTTGCCCAAAAGGGTAAAAATCGGACCAAAAATTGTGGATTGTGTTTTTATTGGCTATGCTACAAACAACAAAGCTTGTCGGTTTTTGGTTCACAAATTGGACAATCCCGAAATTCATGTTAACACGGTAATTGAATCAGATAATGCTGAATTCTTTGAAAACATCTATCCGTATAAAACTGAATGTGAGTCGTCAAGTGAAAGATCTAAACGACCGCGGGAAGAACCAAATGAAAGTATACCAAGCAAAGAGGATCTAAGGCGTAGCAAACGTCAAAAGACATCTACTTCCTTTGGACCAGACTTTGTAACATTCTTGCTTGAAAATGAGCCTCAAACATTTAAAGCAAAGAATGCCATCTTACGATTCAACATTTTGGAAAAGCGATCAATAGTGAGATTGAATCAATTTTAAACAACCATACATGAGAATTAGTTGATCTTCCTCCTGGAAATAAACCTTTAGGATCAAAATGGATCTTTAAAAGGAAAATGAAAGTTGATGGCACTATTGACAAATATAAGGCAAGACTTGTAGTCAAAGGTTATAGACAAAAAAGAAGGTCTTGATTACTTTGATACATACTCGCCGGTAACAAGAATAACATCTATTCGGGTGTTAGTGGCACTGGCGGCCGTATATGGTCTTGAAATCCATCAAATGGATGTCAAGACAGCTTTCTTAAATGGAGAATTGGAGGAAGAAATTTACATGGAACAACCTGAGGGTTTTGTGGTTCCTGGTAAAGAAAGGAAAGTGTGCAGACTTGTTAAGTCACTTTATGGACTTAAACAAGCACCCAAACAATGACATGCGAAATTTGATCAAACAATGTTGACAAATGGATTTAAGATTAATGAGTGTGACAAATGTGTTAACATTAAAAATACTCCAAATCATGAAGTCATTGTTTGTTTGTATGTTGATGACATGTTGATAATGAGTAAAGATATTGTCGATATAAATGCTACGAAGCGTATGCTCGCTAGCAAATTTGACATGAAAGACTTAGGTGTTGCAGATTTGATCTTAGGAATTAGGATCCATAAAACTCCACAAGGTCTAGCATTATCACAGTCACATTATATTGAAAAAGTACTTGACAAGTTCAAGTATTTAAATTTCAATATTGCAAAGACTCCAATTGATGTAAGTTTTGCACTTCAAAGGAATGAAGGTGAAAGTGACTCACAATTGGACTTTGCACGAGTTTTGGGAAGTTTGATGTATATTATGAATTGTACACGACCAGATATAGCATGTGCTATAAGCAAACTGAGTCGATTCACGAGTAATCCCAATCAAACTCATTGGATGACAATGAAACGAGTCTTGAGATATTTACAACACACCCAGAACTATGTTTTGCATTATAATAAATATCCCGCAGTACTTGATGGATATAATGATGCAAATTGGATCACCGGATCGTTTGAAGTTAAATCCACGAGTGGATATGTTTTCACCGTTGGCGGAGGAGCAGTGTCTTGAAAATCATCAAAACAGACATGCATCGCTCGCTCTACAATGGAATCAGAATTTATAGCTTTAGACAAGGCCGGTTCGAATGGCTCCGGAATTTCTTAGAAGATATTTCATTCTGGCCCAAACCTTTGGCTCCTATATGTATACATTGTGACAGTCCAGCAGCAATAGGTAGGGCAGAGAGCGTAATGTATAACGGAAAATCTCGTCACATACGACGGAGACACAATACCGTTAGACAACTCCTCTCTAGTGGCGTTATCACAATTGATTATGTAAAGTCAAGAGATAACGTGGCGGATCCGCTTACAAAAGGCTTATCTAGATAGAGAGTTAGTAGGTCATCAATGGGAATGGGGTTAAGGCCAAGGGCAAGTCATCATGGCGGTAACTCTACCTAGCAGACTGGAGATCCCAAGAGCTAGGTTCAAGGAGATCAAACAAAGTTGTGATTGACGGTTCAAAATTGTCAAATAACTCAACTCATTCTCGGATGAAGACAATGTTCAGAAATAAGGATAAAATTTTATGGCTTGTTAATGAGTTAATAAAGCATTAAGGTTTTTTAATGGTTATCTAAATCTGGCAATGTATGACCAGATAATGTGGCTATAGGACCACATGTTTAGAAATCACCTATGTGAGTGTTAAGTGTAAGCCGCTTTAAAGAGGAATGACAGTAAAGGCCCATTCTCTATGCATTCATGAGACCAGGCGGTGTTCATGGCTGAAACGAACACAACCGTGAGAACCATAAACGGTTGAGGGTTGATTGTGTGTCTTATGTTGTCTAGGTATACAACAAAGTTCGACGGTTCAAAGATATCAAATCTACCGATTGATCGAGTATATCCGATATAAGTTCACTACAGAAAGTTCAAAGGGAAACCTACTTATCCAGATGCAGTCAATTCTCGCTTGTATATCACACTCGTCCGTACATTCTTTTATCTTATAACCATTCCCCATTCATGTGGGGGATTGTTGGGTTTTGATATTGGTGAATGGGAAATGATGGGATGAAAATTAAAGGGGGTATAAGGCTCTTTTGTGCCACATCGAAAAAAGAGAAGGAAAGAGAGGTGTATATATTACATTACACATTCTCTAGCTGATAAAAGGGTTGAGAGGGCAAGGACCCCTCGCATCGTCGTCGTCGTCGCTCGCTCGGCTCGGCTTTGGCTTCGGCTATGGCTTTGGCTTTGGATTTGGATTTGGATTTGTCAAAAGATTGATTGATAATCTTTTTGGACAAACGTTTCTTTAATTAAATTAATTATTTAATTAAAAAACAAATCCAAACGGATCGACCCGCGACCGACCCGTCCGACTCTCATTTTTTTTTCGAATTTCCCTCCAAATATCAGGTGACTATTCTGAATGGTTGCAAACATTCAGAATCAGTACCTCCAACCCTATAAATTCTTGATTATTCCAAGAATAATTCATTTTTAATTGATTCATTTTTCATTCTGAATCAAAGTCTTCAAGTCGAAAATATTTTTGTCTTCATTCAGTGTGATATACTGCCGTTGAGTGGTTCGCTGCTACCGGAATTTGGAGTACTACTATTCTGGTAAGATAATCGTTCTATCCTGGGAGGCGATATTCCGTTAACCTCGAGTACTGTGAGGGGAATAATTTCCTTAAGGACACACTTTGAACTAAGTGAGCTCGATTATATTCTGAAATTATTTTTCAAAACAGATTTTGTTTTCGTTTATTGTTTCATGAACAATTTACTGTTAAGTAATGTTTATATCATGTAATCTGTTTCACTAAGTGATTAACAGATTGTGTTGAAACATTATTTTGCCATATACAGATTATTTTACCAACAATATCCGGGGAGATATACTTGCTTGAAGTTGGACCTTGTGTGTGCTCATTCAAAATCTTAATTTGTGGCGTAGCTTTCTTTAAACCTTAAATTACTTCGAATACACCTCCTGTTATACCCCGTATTTCCAGAGTATGTACGTGAGGGCATACGTACAAAAGTTTAGCCTTAAAGGTTAGGCTTTGGACGAAAATACTTGGGCACAACTCACTAAAAGAATCGTTTTCCGACGAAACGTTTTACAAGACTCGCGTAGGGTAAATTCCGGCTATGTCATTTTTAATTTTTGCGGATTTTTCCGAGAGACGTAACACTTTGGACCAACGAGAGGGCGACACTTGTCACCCTCTCATTGATGGATGTGGGACGGCAATAGGGCCGATTGGAGTGACTATTTTGTCATGGAGTTGGTAGGATATTTTGTGTGCAAGTTGGATAAGGTACACTTGCCCTAATCTTGACCTTACACTTGCCTAGCACATGGCTTAATCTTGGCCATTGGTTGGCCACTTCTTGACCTATAAATACCCCCTTAAGATGAAGAGTTCTTCATCCACAAATCTTTCTCCAAGTCTTGAAAATCCTCCCTCTCCTTGTGAGCCATTTCGTCCAAGCCTCCTCCCTCGAGAAAGCCTTGGCCGAATACCCCCTCCCCCAAAGGAAGCCCTAGCCAAACACTACCCCCTCCTGGTAGAAATGTTGTCTTCCAAGTGTAGTTACTATTCCTAAATACCCTAGCCCAAATCCCTTAGTACTTAGTAGAAGTTGTGAAGAACTTCTAAGGGTTCTTGGAGCTATCGGAGCGTACAAATTATGAGCTAAACCTTGCTCAGGATCGACTTATATCTAGGATATTATTGGACTTATCGAGGTAAATAATCTTATCCTTCTTTTGTAATTAGAGAATACATACTGTAGAAGTATAGGTTTATGTATAAAATACTTAGAAGGATATTACATAATAGAATTGAACTGTTATCACAGTGGAAGGGTTTAAAAGAAGAATAATTGAACTATACTTACATAGGAATTTGTTTTCACGATGACTTGAGTAGCTTGTGGGTAGGAAGTCTCGCCCAATTTTCCGTAGAATAGAGAACCTCTGCTTAGAATCATTTCTGAGAATAGTCTAGACGTTGATAGGCGTATTTGACTATTATAGTCGATTCTCTCGCGCGACATATTCGACTTGGCGGTGGATTTCGAGAAGGTATGTGATTCTTCCTAAAGCATGATATTTTAATATATATATATAGTACGGTGACGCATACGTGTTAATCGAATAATAACTACGGCAATGTCTTTTGACTTAAGCTGAATAATAATTACGGCAATGTCTTTTGACTTAAGCCCGAATAATAAGAATCTTGATGCATTTCAAAAGAATCTGAATCATTTTTAACAAGAGAACTAATTGGTTTTAAACAAAAGCTTAAGAGTTATACTAGCTTTATGGGAAGTTAGGTATAACAACTTAAGAATGATAAAAGGAACGATTTACTTATGCGTTTATAATGACTTATATTGATTTATGAAAGAATAATAAAATGGTTTGATAAGTAGACATGATATGACGCTATGTGTGGTAGTGACTTGTAACGTTTGTATAAGAGGTATTCTTGTTGTGCTTATGTTGTTTAACGATAATTGTTATGTTAGTATTATATCACTCACCTCTTGACATATTCTGGGGTTAAGCGCCTCCGATGCGGGGTAGACTCGGCGATGCAGGACCATGATTCGAGAATACCTCATGCGGGTCCAGGACCTATGCGAGCTACGAGTTCGAGTTAGTGTGCGGGGTTATACCTCACGCGGTCTATGTGGCCATGCGGACTACGAGTCGGGCGATGCGAAGAGTAGCTACCACCGATGCGGGGTTATACCCTACGCGGGCCTATGTGAGTGGCCTATGCGGACTACGAGTCGAGATTAGGCTTGCATAATGATACCATGAGCGATTGGTCTGCTTGATCATTCGCAACCTAGAAAAGACACATTACGATTTACCTATTGTTGCTCTTGTTTATGATGTGGCACATGTGCGATTACCTTGGTTGTTTCGTGCGTATTTGTAAAATTGGTTTTAAAATGATATGATTTCATTTAAGTACTTCTGATTTCACATACTTAGTACTGTTATCTTCGACCTCCTTGGGTGCGTTCACGCCGCGGTAAGGCAAGCAGTGCTAGATCCGCATCCTTAGGATCTTTGCTTTGGTGTCGTGAGCTCCATCTTCTCGAGGCTCGACTTTTGGGTATGATCTCCCTGTATTGTAGATAGTTTTGTACATTCAGGGTATGGCGGGGCCCTGTCCCGCCATAGTTGTTTACTTCCTTAGAGGTATGTAGTCCTATTGTACAGTTGGGATGTAACTGCAAAACTTGGGTTATATATATATGCCGAAAGGCATGTTTTTCATCAGATAAACTGTTTCTCTTTTCATAATGTTTCTTGTATTGTCTTATGTTCCACTGATTACTCTGATGTATGACTACTTGGGTGCCCGGGTAAGGCACGATCACGAGCCGGGCAGTCGTGACAAAGTGGTATCGAGCGATTAATCCTCGGAAAGTGTCTGGACCGTATCTAGTAAGTCTTGATTATCGGTGTGTTGTGCACCACACCAATAATCGAGGAGGCTATAGGATATTTAGGATTGGTTTCCATTCTTCTCACTCGAGATCGTGCTTTAGAGGCGTGTTATAAGTTGGACCTCTAACGTATTCCTTTTCTATAACAGATTATGCCTCGCGTAAAGGCAGGCCCGAAGGGCAAGGCGGCGAGGAGGCGCTAGTGGGACACCTAGAGTCACGAGGCTCGTGCCCGATCTATGCAGACGGCGAGTTCTACGACGCCCGACCCCGAGAGGTTTAGGGCGCAGCGATGGGCGTGAGACCACGATACCTACACCTCCAGTCCGCGGCTGGAAGCGAGATGAGATGGTTCTGAGAGAGATGGCGATTCATGGTCGAGATCGTGGCGAACGTGAGGCAGTGGATCTGGCGATTCGGCCCAAGAGCACCGTGGTTCACGAGGCGACGATTTGAGGCTACGGATTTCACGAGTTGTAGCCCGCGAGTTCTACGGTCGAGGCGGAGGATGACCCGAGGAGTTCATCCGTCGATTCTGAAGGATCATGCGGGTGATCAAGGCTTCAGAGACCGAGTCCGTGACATTCGGTTCGCATCGGCTAAGTGATACCGCAGTCGATTGGTTTGATTCGTGGGAGTTATCCCGGGAAAGCACGCGTCCCACTACAGGATGAGTTCTCGGAGGCTTTCCTCACTTCTTGCCTCCACAGATGAGGAGCGCGGTAAGCAGATTTTATTCGAGGCAGAGAGGGCCTTTGATTAGGGAGTACAATGTCGAGTTTGATTCATTGGCTCGATATGTCCCAGCGTTGGTAGCAGATATGGAGGATAGGGTGCACCGCTACGTCACCGGGCTAGATGATTATATGGCCGAGTCTTGTGCGTGTGTGTCTCGTCAGCCAGGCATGGATATTACCCGCATGCAAGCTCATGCACTGCGAGGCGTAGGCGGCGGGTTGTGGCGGCGAGAAGGCAGGGGCGGCAGGTCTTTTGGTGGCTATCGTGGTGGCGGCCTCGGCGATCTAGATTTGCACCACGGCCATCTCGAGCACTCTGCCGTCCTCGGCCGCGGCCAGAGTATTCGAGGCGCACCTGTGGCTTGAGGCGTCGAGCGGCGAGATCTGGCGATCGGGACCACCCCCCCTCAGTGTGGCCGATGCGGTAGATCCCACTTCGGGAGTTGTGGTGCTGCTATGGGAGCTTGTTTGATTGTGGCAGCGAGTCACTTTGCGAGCTGTCAGGCGAGGCGGTCAGAATAGTAAGTCACTACGAGTTCTTTCAAGTCTGCCATCCCGATGATTACTCGCCGGAAGCGGTACTCATGGACGGCCAGTCGCGGCGGTCGTGGCTCGGTCCCATTTCTAGCGGTCCTCGAGAACGCATTTATGCCTGTCGGCCGGCAGGATCAGGAGGCCTCACCTGATGTCGTCACAGGTACCTTATCAGTCTCCGATTATGATGTGTATGCCTTGATAGATCCGGGTTCTACTCTGTCCTATATATCTCCCCTTGTTGCTAGTAGGATAGGGATAAAGCCTGAGTCCATAGACCCTTTCGACGTAGCTACGCCAGTGGGTGATGCGGTGGTAGCTCGGCGGGTATTTAGAGCTTGTCCAGTGACCTTATGCAGTCGTCAGACCCTAGCAGACTTGATAGAGCTGGACATGACGGATTTCGACGTGATCATGGACATAGATTGGCTAGCTTCTTGCTATGCCAATGTAGACTGCAGGGAGAGAGTGGTACGGTTCCAGTTTCCTGGGGAGCCGGTTATTGAGTGGGAGGGGAACACTGTATCGCCGAGGGGTAGGTTTATTTCCTACCTCAAGGCTAGGAAGATGGTGCGAAGGGTACATCTACCATCTCGTTCGGGTGTTTGATCACGAGGTCGCGGTGCGATTTTGATCGATTCCGAGTCGAGAAGTTCCCGGGCGTGTTTCAGACGACCTTCGGTATCCTCCGAGAGGAGATAGAGTTTTGTATTGATGTCTTTGCGGACACCGGCTTATTTCCATTCCGCCATACGAGAATGGCACTGCCGAGAGAGAGAAGGACCGGTGAGAGATTTCTTTGGAGAAGGGCTTCATCGGACCTAGTGTTTCTCCAGAAGCGCGGTATTGTTCGTGAAGAAGAAGAAGGGCGGGGCCGCGCATGTGTTGACTACGTGCGGTGAACAAGGTGACCATTAAGAACGAATACCCCTTCCCGTGATTGATGATTTGTTCGACCGGTGCGAGTGCGAGATGTTTCTCCAAT
Organism: Przewalskia tangutica; assembly: GCA_029844215.1. Taxonomy (NCBI): domain Eukaryota; kingdom Viridiplantae; phylum Streptophyta; class Magnoliopsida; order Solanales; family Solanaceae; genus Przewalskia; species Przewalskia tangutica. The sequence continues at coordinate 102,288,076 of CM056734.1, read as the reverse complement.
TGATCGTGGTGGGTTATCATCAGTGCGAGTCAGAAGTCGGACATCCCTAGATCGCATTCGGACCAGACGCACTACGAGTTTAGGGTTATGTCATTCGGTTTGACCAACGCTCCGGCGGTATTCATGGATTTGATGAACCGAGTGTTCAAACCATTTTTGGACACGTTTGTGATAGTGTTCATCGATGATATCTTGGTTTATTCTCGCTCAGAGCAGGAGCATGCAGAGCATTTGAGGACTGTGCTGAGAGTTCTCCAGGACCAGCAGTTGTACGCCAAGTTTTCCAAATGTGAGTTTTGGTTAAAGTTTTCCAAATGTGAGTTTTGGTTAACTTCGGTGGCTTTTCTTGGGCATATTGTCGGGGCTGATGGTATTCGGGTGGATACGACCAAGATTGAGGCAGTCAGGAGTTGGCCTCGACCTACTACTCCGACAGAGGTTCGCAGTTTTCTGGGCCTTGCAGGTTATTATCTGCGGTTTCGCATGGTTTGCTTCTATCTCGCCCATTGACTAGGTGACTCGGCAGCCAAGTTTGATGGTGATGCTTGTGAGCGGGGTTTCGATTCTTGAAGGAGAGATCGACGGCCCCGTTCTTACTCTTCCAGAGGGTCCAGACGGTTATGTCGTGTATTGTGATGCGTCAGGCATCGGGTTGGGATGTGTGTTGATGCAACAGGGCAAGGTTATAGCGTATGTATCCCGACAGCTGAAGAAACACGAGAGGAACTACCCCACCCATGATTTAGAGTTGGCGGCGGTGATTCACGCCTTGAAGATCTGGAGGCACTATTTGTATGGGGTTCATGTGGATATTTATACAGACCACAAGAGCCTCAGATATCTTCACCAGAGGAGCCGAACTTACGGCAGACGGTGGTTAGAGTTGCTTAAGGATTACGATGTTGATATCCCGTACCACCCGAAAGCCAATGTTGTGGCGAGATGCTCTTAGTCGTAGGTCGATGGGAGCCTATCGGATGCGGCGAGAGAGAGGAGGACATGGTTCGTGATTTGCATCGATTAGCGAGCCTTGGTGTCCGCTTGATTGATTACGATAGCATGGGGTTCGAGTCCGTGAGGTTGCCGAGTCTTCCATCGTCGAGGTGAAGAGGCAATTCGAGGATCCGGATTTTGACACGTTATCGTGATACGGCTCTTCGTGAGGAAGGTCCTTGAGGTAGCACGATGGGGTGCTAAGGTTTGAGGCGAGTGTGTGTTCCGGATGTTTGAGACTTCGGTGAGTTCTTGGGAAGCACACGGCGCGCGTTACTCCATCCGTCGGTCGACCAAGATGTACCACGACCTTAGATCCGTGTATTGGTGGGATGGCTTGAAGAGGGCGTTGCGAGTTCGTAGCTCGATGCGTGTTGTCGGCGGTGAAGGCAGAGCACCGGAGGCCCGGTGGTTTGTTGCGACGATAGAGATCCCGACCGGAAGTGGGAGGTGATCAACATGGACTTCATCACGGGATTACCTCGCACTCGGAGGAGACATGATTCTATATGGGTTATCGCCGACAGTCGATTTAAATCAGCCCACTTTCTTCCCGTCGGGGCGACTTTTGGTGAGGATTATGCGGACTTTATATCCGAGAGATCGTCGATCGCATGGAGTCCCTATTTCGATCATATCGCATGAGGAGCCCGGTTTACGGCTAACTTCTGAGGTCTTTCGGAAGGGTTTAGGGGCCGAGTGAGCTCGTAATCGCATTCCATCCACGCAGCACGGACAGCCGGTGGCGCTATCCGCACTCTTGAGATATCCGCGAGCTGTGTTATCGAATCAAGGGTAGTGGGAGGATCATTTGCCTCAGTTGAGTTTGCGTATAATAATAGCTACCACTCAAAGATTCGGATGGCGCCTTATGAGGCCTTGTATGGGAGGAAGTGCGGTCGCCGATAGGTTGGTTCGGCGTGGGCGAGTGCGATTAGTGGGACCAGATTTGGTGCAGCAGCGATGGATAAGGTGAAGCTTATCCAGAGCGGTTGCTCACGGCTCGTAGTCGGCAAGTCATACGCAGATCATCGCCGTCGGCATCCGGAGTTCGAGGTTGATGATTGGGTTTTCTGAAGGTGTCACCATGAAGGTGTGATGAGATTCGGAAGAAAGGGAAACTCGGCCCAAGGTACATTGGGCCCTATCGATTGTCCGCAGGTAGGCAAGGTTGCCTACGAGTTGAATCGACGTCCGATCTGGAGGCGATGCATCCGGTGTTTTATGTTTCTATCTTTGAGGAGATGTATCGGGGATCCATCTAGGGTACACCGATTGACGATGTCGGTGACCAGGGGTTATCGTATGAGAGATTCCCATAGCGATAATCGATCGTCGAGTTAAGCGTCTGCGGACCAAGGGCGTGGCTTCGTCAAAGTCTTGTGGCGGAACGAGCTCGGGGAGAGATGACGTGGGAAGGCGAGGACATGAGGCAGAAGTATCCTCACCTATTCCCCACACCTCCAGGTAATTCACTTTCCTACTTGTAAATCTTCATTATCATTTATGCCTAAGTGTTGTTTTGTGGTCGTGTGTGGCATTTGCAAACTGTTTAAGTTATGAGGAACCTTATCGTTAACTGTCTTGAGAAGGAACATTCGGGACGAATGTTTCTAAGGAAGGGAGAATGTTATACTCCGTATTTCCAGAGTATGTATGTGAGGGCATACGTACAAAAGTTTAGCCTTAAAGGTTAGGCTTTGGACGAAAATACTTGGGCACAACTCACTAAAAGAATCGTTTTCCGACGAAACGTTTTACAAGACTCGCGTAGGGTAAATTCCGGCTATGTCATTTCTAATTTTTGTGGATTTTTCCGAGAGACGTAACATTTTGGACCAACGAGAGGGCGACACTTGTCACCCTCTCATTGATGGATGTGGGACGGCAATAGGGCCGATTGGAGTGACTATTTTGTCATGGAGTTGGTAGGATATTTTGTGTGCAAGTTGGATAAGGTACACTTGCCCTAAACTTGACCTTACACTTGCCTAGCACATGACTTAATCTTGGCCATTGGTTGGCCACTTCTTGACCTATAAATACCCCCCTTAAGATGAAGTGTTCTTCATCCACAAATCTTTCTCCAAGTCTTGAAAATCCTCCCCTCTCCCTTGTGAGCCATTTCGTCCAATGCTCCTCCCCTTTGAGAAAGCCTTGGCCGAATACCCTCTAAAAGAAGCCCTAGCCGAAACACTACCCCCATCCCTTGGTAGAAATGTTGTCTTCCAAGTGTAGTTAAAATTCCTAAATACCCTAGCCCAAATCCCTTAGTACTTAGTAGAAGTTGTGAAGAACTTCTAAGGGTTCTTGGAGCTATCGGAGCGTACAAATTAGGAGCTAAACCTTGCTCAGGATCGACTTATATCTAGGATATTATTGGGCTTATCGAGGTAAATAATCTTATCCTTCTTTTGTAATTAGAGAATACATCGTAGAAGTATAGGTTTATGTATAAAATACTTAGAAGGATATTCTGAGTATAGAATTGAATCTGTTATCACGGTGGAAGGGTTTAAAGAAGAATAATTGAACTATACTTACATAGAATTTGTTTTCATGATGAGACTTGAGTAGGCAGCGGGTAGGAAGTCTGCCAATTTTCCGTAGAATAGAGAACCCTCTGCTAGAATCTGAGTAATAGTCTAGACATTGATAGGCGTATTTGACTATTATAGTCGATTCTCTGCGCGACATATTCGACTTGGCGGTGGATTTCGAGAAGGTATGTGATTCTTTCTAAAGCATGATATTTTAAAATATATATATAGTGCGGTAGACGTACATGTGTTAATCGAATAATAACTACGGCAATGTCTTTTGACTTAAGCCCGAATAATAATTACGCAATGTCTTTTGACTTAAGCCCGAATAATAAGAATCTTGATGCATTTCAAAAGAATCTCGAATCATTTTTAACAGAAGAGAACTAATTCGGTTTTAAACAGAAAGATAAAGAGTTATACTAGCTTTATGGGAAGTTAGGTATAACAACTTAAGAATGATAAAAGGAACAGGTTACTTATGTGTTTATAATGACTTATATTGATTTATGAAAGAATAATAAAATGGTTTGATAAGTAGACATGATATGACGCTATGTGTGGTAGTGACTTGTAACATTTGTATAAGAGGTATTATTCTTGTTGTGCTTATGTTGTTTAACGATAATTTGTTATGTTAGTATTATATCACTCACCTCTTGACATGTTCACGGGGTTGGCGCCTCCGTCTGGGGGTAGACTCGGTGATGCAGGACCATGATTCGAGAATACCTCATGCGGGTCCAGGGACCTATGCGAGCTACGAGTTCCGTTAGTGTGCGGGGTTATACCTCACGCGGTGCATGTGGCCATGCGGACTACGAGTCCAGGCGATGCCGAGGAGTAGCTACCCTCGATGCGGGGTTATACCCATGCGGGCTATGTGAGTGGCCTATGCGGACTACGGAGTCGAGATTAGGCTTGCATAATGATACCACGGGCGATTGGTCCGCCGATCATTCGCGACCTAGAAAAGACACATTACAGTTTACCTATTGTTGCTCTTGTTTATGATGTGCACTATGTGCGGTTACCTTGGTTGTTTGTGCGTATTTGTAAAATTGGTTTTAAAATGATATGATTTCATTTAAGTACTTTCTGATTTCACATACTTAGTACTGTTATCGACCTCCTTCGAGCCGTGTTCATGCCAGGTGGCGGCAGTGCTAGATCCGCATCCTTAGGATCTTTGCTTTGGTGTCAGGAGCTCCATCTTCTCCGGAGGCTCGACTTTTTTTGGTATGATCCCCCTGTATTGTAGATAGTTTTGTACATTCAGGTATGGCGGCCTGTCCGCCATAGTTACTTCTCCAGAAGTGCTGTAGTCCTATTGTACAGTTGGGATGTAACTGCAAAACTTAGGTTATATATATATGCCGAAAGACATGTTTTTCATCAGATAAACTGTTTCTCTTTTCATAATGTTTCTTGTATTGTCTTATGTTTCGCTGATTACTCTGATGTATGACTACTTGGGTGCCCGGGTAAGGCACCATTCACGGGCCCCGGAACGGGTCGTGACACCTCCTACACTTATTATTATGTCATTTGATGTGGTACTATTTCGTAGCCTCTTTTGACACATAAAAACATTAGTTCTAATCGTCGATGCCATACTTAGAATTCTTAATCATTTCAGGACTTCATCCTTTTGCCCAATGTACTTTCACACTCATCCTAGTCTGTTTAATTACTTTTAATTTGATCTTGAAATTCCCGGGTGATTTTAAGATTTAAATTTACGGGATCTTACATATTCTTGACAGAACCCGTGATATACAAGACAAGACATTGTATATCACGGAAACATTGGATTTATTATTGTAATCAAATTAGTGTACAAACTTACCATAGTTGTAGAATTCTTGTACACGTACAATTATGATATTAGATGTATAGTAGGAATATGATTTTATATATTTGGAGATTGTAAATTGTATATATATCCTATTCATTAATGAAAATAATTACGGAATTATTTCTTTCATGGTATCAGAAGTCTAGGACACATAATTTCCTTCTCCACAATACTTCTGCAGCCCCTCCTCATCGGAAACCACATGCCGCCGGATTTTTTTCCGTCTCAGAATTTTTGTTTCCTCTCTTGTTCTTTAGTTTTCTCCTTCCAAATTTCTTTTCAAATCCCTCATTCATCTTGTTCTTTTTGGATAATTATTCTAATTTTGTGGACCTTTCCTTTATCCAAGAAGTCTAAAAAAAATCCACTTTCTTAAAATTTAGAGCATTCATCAATACTCAATTCAAATAGAAAATTAAAAATATCCAATGTAATAATGGCAAGGAATATGATAATAGGCCGTTTCGAGAGTTTTGTGACACTAATGACATATCATTTCGTTTTTCTAGTCCTCATACGTCTTCACAAAATGAAAAACCCGAAAAAAAAAATTAGTACCATAAAAAATATTGTCTGAACCGTGTTAGTCCATGCTTCCTTACCCCCCCCCCCCCTCTTTTTGGCATCATGCATTACAAATGGATACATATCTCCTTAACATCCTCCCTAACAAAAACCTAGCATATCATTCCCCACTTAAAATCATTTACAATAAAGATCCTTCGTATTCTCATTTTAGGGTATTTGGGTATCTATGCTATCCTCTGTTTCCATCTACTACAATTAACAAACTTCAAGCTCATTCTACCGCTTGTGTATTTTTGGGTTATCCTTCTAATCAGTGTGGTTACAAGTGTTTTGATTTATCCTCTAATAAAATCATAATTAATCGCCATATTATTTTTGATGAAACTCAATTTATGTTTGCTAAAGTGTGTAGTTCCGTGCCTAGTTCGTATAATTTTTGGGATGACGAAGTCTGACCTTATATTATCCATCATTTATCCGACTTACCCAGTGACTAAAATATGTTAGCAGGCAAAATATCGTGTCTGCGGGTCCTAAAAATCTGCCCAGTGGGATAGAATCACGACCCAATATTGATCTCGTTATTGTTCCACAATCCCAACCCACTTCAGCGTATGCCTCGATCCCGGTTTCAGTTGTTGGGCCAGCAGGCAGTCTGTCACCACCCCACATATTGAGTGTAATACACCCAATTCTATCTCGAGTCAAGGGCCCGTTACTCGTAGTCAACGGGGTATTTTTACACCAAAATGAAGTTTTAATCTCAATTTTAATATCCCTAAATCTTCACTAGCACGTAACCATGTGTCTACCCTACATGACCCGAATTGAAAATTGGCTATGAACGATGAATATAATGCTCTTATTGAAAATAAGACGTGAGAGTTAGTACCTCGTCCATCTATTGTTAATATTATTCTGTCTATGTGGATTTTTACTCATAAAGAAAATTTTGACAGTTATTTTGAGAGGCATAAGGCTCGTCTTGTACGTGATGGTAAAACTCAATAGGTTGGAGTAGATTGTGGTGAGACATTTAGTCTGGTGGTCAAACCGGTTACCATTCGCACTGTTCTCAGTTTGTCTCTCTCAAAAGCATGACCTATTCATCAATTAGATGTAAAGAATTCTTTCTTGCATGGTAATCTTAAGGAGACAGTATACATCCATCAACACTTGAGTTTTAGAGACCCCAACTATCCTCAACATGTTTGTTTACTGAAGAAGTCCTGGTATGGGCTTAAACAGGCCTCCAGGCTTGGTATAAAAGGTTTGCAGATTATATATCTACTATTGAGTTTTCTCACAGCAGGTCTGATCATTCTCTGTTCATATATCGTCGTGGTACTTCTCTGGCATACATTTTATTGTATATGAATGATATTATATTGACTGTATCTTCTAATAATCTGCGCAAGTCTATCATGTCACTACTCAGTTCAGAATTTGTTATGAAAGACTTGGGGGCCTTGAGTTATTTCTTAAATATAGACGTCACTCGTCATGCATGTGATTTATTTTTGTCACAGAAGAGGTATGCGGCTGAAATCAGTGAGAGAGCTGGTATGTCATCTTGTAAGTCTACTTCTACTCCTGTTGATACCAAACCGAAGCTGAGTGCTACATCTAGCATATCATACGTAAATCCCACCCATTATCACAGTCTTGAGGGGGCACTTAAGTATCTTACTTTTACAAGGCTCGATGTTACTTATGCAGTTTAGCAAGTGTGTTTATTTATGCATGATCCACGGATTGAGCACATGCATGCGCTCAAACGCATTATACGATACATATAAGGCACATTTGATTATCGATTGCATTTATATTCATCCCCGTCTCTACTCTCGTGTCTTATACAGATGTCGATTGGGGTGACTGTCCTAATACCAGACGCTCGACATCTGGTTATTGTATGTGTCTTGATGATAACTTGGTCTGCAAAACGTCAAGCTACATTATCGCGATCCAATACAGAGGCCGAGTATTGAGCGGTAGCCAATGTGGTGTCTGAATCATGTTGGTTGCGTGATCTTCTATTAGAACTTCACTTTCCTATTCAGAAAGCTACCTTGATCTATTGTGATAATGTTAGTGCAGTCTATCTTTCTGAAAATCCGGTCCAGCATCAACGTACTAAACATATCGAAATGAATATTCATTTTGTTCGCGAAAAGGTAGCTCGTGGACAAGTATGTGTATTGCATGTCCCTTCCAAGTACCAAATTGCTGACATCTTTACTAAGAGTCTTCCCTCGTTTCTATTTGAAGATTTTAGGGCGATCCGCCAGACGACAACCGTCCGCTATGATCATGTGAGCGACAGAAGTGATATACACGGCATTGTATATCACGAAAACAGTGGGTTTATTGTTGTAATCAAATTAGTGTACAAACTTATCATAGTTGTAGAATTTTTATACACGTACAATTAAGATATTAGATGTATAGTAAGAATATGATTTTTTATATTTGGAGATTGTAAATGATATATATACCCTATTTATTAATGAAAATAATCAGGTATTAAGTTTTTTCAATTCTTTAGCCAACAAAACAGGTTGGTTATATTTTTGTACCTATATGGTTAGAGAATATTTATGAGCCATTTTTTTATATGTTAGGGATCTTTCCTTTTATTAACTTAAGCCATTTCGAGAAAAAAACTTCGAATAAGATAATATCGTTTAGTTATAGAAACAAACAAAATGTCCTTGGGAAACTCAAAGGAAAGCCATTTGGCCATTTTATTGCAAAACTATCAAAGCACAGGATGACACGTAGTTTAAGAATGACCGCCTCAACCTCTCAAGTCAAACGTGTCTGCTTAGCACAGCCTCCCTTTTCGGAATGTTCCTTGTACTCGTCTGCCACAACACAACACCATATTATCCAAGAATATAAAATAAAATTCTTTTTTCTCTTAGAAGTTGTGTTTATAATTCATCCTTTTCTCTTGTTTTGGCATATTGGGTCACTGAAATTACAACGTTTGGTTCAGTTTCTTCAAGTTTCTTGAAGTTTAAAAAATCACTTTGATTGGGTCAAAGGAGAGTTTGTTTATTCAATCGCATCTCTCCTTGAGCGTGTGAATCCATTCTATCGATAAATAGATCTATTGAGAAATGGATATTGATCTGGTTTCAAGATCTATTTGACTTGAAAGAATGGTTCAGATTAAGGAATTGTATCCTTTTAGCTATGAAATTCTAGCAATTTTTTTTTTATGGTTGCATGTTTAAAATTATGCATGCTTAGATGATATTAATTTTGAATCTTTGTTTATATGCTGGTAGAGTGGTGGTGCTCATATGTATGCTGATTGATATATGAATATGAGCTTCATTTTAGTTAATTCTTAGGGGTCGTTTGGTTGGTGAATAAGAGATAACGATCCTGGGATTGATTAATCCCACGGTTACGTTTGGTTATGAGTATTAATTAGTCCTGGAGACCATTTTGTGTAGATAATCCCATGACATATCCCATCCCACCAACCAAACGACCCTTTAAAGAATTTCTCTTTTAGTCAGTCGGATGTTGGTACACTTCAATAAGTATTTACAAACTATTTAGGGTGTGTTTGGTATGAAGGAAAATATTTTTCTTGGGAAATTGGTGGGTTTCTTATTTATTTTCTAGTCTTTGGTAGGTAAGCTGTAAGCAAAAAAAAATACTATTATTTTGGCAATTACTACGGGAGATAGTGTGGGGGCTATCACTATGAAGGGTGTAGATGTGGATGGGGGTGAGGGTAGGAGGGTGAAGAGACAACCAAACACACCCTTAATTTTTACATTTACATTTGTGAATCCCACTAGACAAAAAAGGTAGCAACTATGTCCAAAAGCTGTCTTTTAATTTATTGTCCATAAACTCTTTGTTGAATACAATTTGAGATGATGGAGCAATTTTCTTGATTAGCTGTTTTGAGATTGGAATTTTTTTTCATATTTTGGCCCGTTTGGCGAAATTAATTACGGGCGCTAGCCAAAATATACAAAACATATACTCTGATTATGTATATGTGTGTATACAAAATGTGTATTATATGTATCTTTATGCTTAATATACAAAACATATATATTTTTTGGCTATTATTTTTAGGGCGGTCCAAAAATGTAATTATTCCTTTTTAGATTTTCCATTTTGTTGGTGTTTCCTTGACCAATGGATTCTCTGAAGTCGAATTGTGATGCCCTTGTCATTGGAAGAGGTAGGCTTATAACTTGAACAACTTTTAGAATAAACATGTTTATTTTAGTGTTTGATGGATAATTAATTTAGTCTTTGCATTGCAGTATCAGGTAGCTCAGATGTACATGGTCATGAAAATGCAACAGCAAAGCACCACAGGAGATGAAGGGGTGGAAGTTTTACAAAATAAACCATTTAGTGATGATGAATTTGGAGAGGGCCAATACACATCTAAAGTTTACCACTTGCAGAGGTGACTTGAGTTCAAACTTATTTAGCAAGTTCTGTTTGATATTTGCGCTATTTTGTCTTGAATCGATTGAGTGAATAGTAGTGGTACTAATCCTCAACAGTAATTATCTGTGTTGGTAATTTGAATTAGCCACAAACTTATTGAGTTTGTGATTATTTATGTTTTAAGGGAAAAATAATTATGTGCTTTGGACATGGTTGCTCTTGGCATACAGGGGCCGAGCTAGAGTGTCGGCTATGCCCATTAGCTTCTTAAAAATTCATTGAATATGGTGCAGATTATTATTTTAGAACCTATAAACTTTAACTGGCTCCGCCTTTATTGGCATCTATGTTGCTCCGACTCTTCGAAAATGCTGAAGGGGGCGTGTAGGATCCTCCAAAGGTTATATTTTTGGAGGATCCGACACGGGTGCAGCATAATTTTAGCAGTGCCCGAGCAACATAGGTTTGCATAAGCAACCAATTAACTGTTTATTGTGGGGTGATAATTATAAAATTCAAGTTTTATGAGGTAGTAAGTAGCTATAGAAGTTCTTATGGCACCATATATCTGCTAGGGATTTTAAATGTACTCAAATGTATTGTTTGGTTAAACTTTAACTTATAAAGAGAGCCTTTTGAGCAGCTCTTTTTGTATTTAAAAGCTTATAGTTTGAGACTCGATTCGCCTCGTCATTGCAGCAAAGCACCATCTTGGTTGACTACATTTGCGCCAGCTGATGCCCTTGTGATGCAAGAGGAAGCCTGGAATGCATATCCCAAATGTAGATCAGGTTTATGTTCTTACTTGCATTTAATGTTCTTTTCTTGGTTAGTATCCAAGTATTCCTTCTGCTTTCATGCTAACCTATTTACTGGTTTCTGTCGGACATGTATCACCATTCGATGCAGTTGTTAAGGTAATTACTTGTGACTCCCTATGCATTGTGGAAGTCTAATACTATGTCCAGTATTAAAATCTTCGATTGATTTCTTTTTGCAGTCCTCATATTTTTCGAAGTTCTTTATGAGTATTGACACGGTCCATAAAGCTGACAATGGATACTCTGAGAATGTAAGCTCAATATACTTGATCTTTCAGTTACAACAAGGGTTCCAATAGCCTTAAAATTGGAAGTCCTTCTAGTCTTCCATGCTTGAATAAGTTCACTACTTCCAATAGCCTTAAAATTGGTATTGACTTGAGATAACAATGTAATAGGTGCATGGCCTGAGCGAGGACCAACTGCCAGCTAGGCAGGTGGAAGTTATTGATATTGCTTCAGCTGCCACTGATTATTGGAGTTACATAGTGGGAAGAAACAATGTTGATTTCTCTAATTTCCAATCAGCAAGAAGCGGTCGTGGACCACTCTTGGAAGGCTGGCAGGTTTTTGTATCTCCTTTTTACAGCAGAAGTGCATTATATCTTCCTCTTCTCCTTTTAGAAGGTTCTTTTGTTGACTTGGAAAAAGAATTGGAGGTCTTGGAATTCCTAGGCCAACTCTTTTGGCTTTCTTACGTTTGTTTATCTATTTACTATTTCACCAAGTCAGATAGAGCATATAGTTTTTAAGCTATGGAGTCTAAAACTACATAGTTCAGAAAAGATGAATTCCACCTTAAAAACCATAAAAAAAGAAAAAAAAAAGGGGGGGGGGGGGAATGGCAACCCGTGCACTAAGCTCCCGCTATGCGCCTGGTCCGGGGAAGGGCCGGACCACAAGGATCTATTGTACGCAGTCCGTAATTGGTCCCATTTTAAAAAAAGTAGGTATAGAACTCAGCTTTCCCTTCTTTAATTGCTTTAGATTTGGTGTCCCACAAAAGAAAAGGAGAAGTGCTGGAGGAACCAAAAGCCAACAACAAGCAAAATTATTGTTTTCCCTCGTTTTCACAAACCAGTTGATCCCTAAATGTAAGTAGGATTGCATAGATAAGTAATGCCCAGAACGAGCATAACTAGAGTTAACAAAAAAAAAGCATAACTGGAGTACCTCAACTATTATTGTCGCGCGAAGGGGGGAGTTGGGGGAGCAATTAAGAGTGCCATGCTTCATTGTGGTTCATTATATTTGATTCATTTGGATTGAAATTCGGTGATATAGAGCAAACTAGCATGAGTATCATATTTTTTGCTTAACAAAATGCCTACTAATAGGAACAATATTTATTCGGATGTTCTAAAACTTCCGCTATTTCTCTTCCCTTTGAGGCTCTTCAGTCTAGACAAGATTAAGTGCCTTGTCATGAAGCTGCTGCTATTGTATAATCTGTATTGTGCTGTATAATCTGTAATAAACTTTTTATGCCTTTCATATATTGTTGTGGATTAATTTGGACCAACTTTTGCTTCAGTTGCAAAAAAATCACCATAGCAAAATGCGATTTCCACTCTTTGAGGTGTCCATTTAACTCTAGTGTTTCTTGATATTGGCAGGACCATTGTAGTCCCGTTATGACAGCATACAAACTGGTGACTATAGATGCTCCATACTGGGGCTTTGGGAGCAGATTAGAACTGGCTATGATGGCGGTATAAATTTTTTGGATACTTCATTAAATAATTGAATTGAAGAATTGTAACTTTTATATTGTCTACTTGAAAGGAATCCAGAGCATAATACTTTTTGTTTTCACAATTTCTTATGAAGATGTTAAAGCTCCATTTTTAATGATCCCTATCACTATGAACCAACTGCGAATTAAATATGACTGCTCTTTTTTCTCTTTTTAAATTGTATCTTTGTTCTTTAGGGGGAAAGGTCACTTTTCCTGGAAAGTCATCGTAATTGCTTTGCCTGGATTGACGATTGGTTTGGGTTGACAGTGGAGGTGTTATGTGAGTTGGAGCAACAAAGTGATTATTCATTGAATATGGTAAAACAGATCTATACATATATATTCTCTTCTCCACAGTTACATGATCACCTCCCTGCGAAACTTTTGTTTCTGACTTGATAAATAAGATTGATCTGTGAAATGCTCAAGTTTGTTGTGACTTCTTTATAACTTGTGTCTTATGCTTTCTTATCTGCTGCTTTCTCTAGCTGCTGCAGTATCATTATTTCTTTGTTCATTACTCTTCCGTGTTTTCAATCTGTTTTAATTCCCTGTTTTCCAGAAGATTGATCTCCACCTTTTGTAAGTCTTGCCAGACGTGGAATGAGTTTGAGCATATTTTCAGGCATCAAAAATCTTTAAGAAGCTAGGATAAGGGTGAAATTCCCTACTTAGCCTTTTCTGGAAAAATATCCAAAAATTAAAATTAAAACAAATCCGCGTGTAATCCGTATAAACTGGGTTACACGTGTGGGATGGTGTCAGAGAATACACTTATCTTTCCAATGCCCTGGGCCACTCCAGCCGTTCAGTAGCGAACATATGGTTATCTACAAGCGGGTTCAGCCAATTAAGTCATAAGAGGGCCTATAGTAAAGGGTCTTCTTTTGGCTCTTTCGATTTAATTTTTTTAACAAATTATTATAACCAGACTCTTAAAAAAATCATTTTTCATTAAATTTGAATTTTATGCATTTTCAATTCCCATATTCCTTGGTGACACGCTCTTATAGCTATATAAATGTTTTGACATGTTTAAGACCGCAAATTTATGTGTACTTTTGGTATTTCCAGCTTTCTTAAACCTGTGCCCAATCAAACACCGCATATAAAATGAAATTAGCTGAAGCACCAAGGATGTGCAGTGTCGTAAAAGGCTAAAAGCTATCTACAAATAGTCTAAACGCTTTCTTGACCGGCAGTGTGGGAGCTGAAGTTTTTTATGACCTCTTTTTAAATCTTAGCTTTTAAGATGACACTGCACATGTGCATCTACTAGTTCAGATTTTGATCAGAGAAACAAATGGTATAGACAGAATCTTTGTACTGAAGGTGTAGTACACAAATTTAACTTAAACCTCAAAGCAAAAAGTAACCGAAGTTAACGAATTGATAATTGTCTATCTTTTGATGATACAGAACTATAGTATGTACTGTACTGGGAAGTTTCCTTTTACTACACCTCAGTATTACGTGGTAGCCAGTTTATTGCTGTCATATTGATTAGAAAACCTGCACTTTTTCAAGTTAAACATGGATTTTATGTGTTGCATTCGGTTTGATTTTTTGTGACTGACTAGATTTTGTTGGCAGAAACTTGGCCGGAACTTGTTCGGCTGAGAGTTGGAATACACAAGAGGAATCTCCACTTGAAGGCGAAAAGTCTGTTGCATGAATCAGCTGTTGTTGTTGGTATATATAGTTTTCAGATCTGTATACATGGAACGGGTCGGGATAGAAGATTATCGGCGTACTTGAGGCTTTACAATGTTATTTGCAGTGACCGAAGGCCATATGCAGATAATGAAGAACCATACATATTCCCCTCAGCTTGTACTTAAAAAGGCAGGGACAGATGCTAATATTATTCACAAGCAGCAAGGTTTTGTTTTCTGATGCTTTCATTCTTTAGGGGGAAGAATAGGTAATAATGAAGTTTATGTAGAACTGGAGGCATTTTAGTGAATGCAGTTTAACTTATTCATGCAAGTGTAAAGTGTATTTATGGTAGTTCGAAAGGATTAGTTGGATTCTGCTTTTCATTTCTTTTGAGTCACATTTACAAAGACATGCTTCATTTTTAGTTCTTAGAAAGTGAATGCAGAATTTTGAAATATCATAGAAAGTAACTTATGTGGTCCTTTTGGTGCTTTGCACATCTAGATACTCATTTTTGGACTAATGGAAAATTCTCCATTTCTATCATCTCTTTGAATTTGGTTTTTCATTTTGACACTCGCAAGTTCTAAACCGTCGAACTAATTGAGCTTGCAACTCTTTTGTCATTGTTCATGCAGTTTTATCTGGTCGATAACTACATCTTCCTCTTTTCGCTACTCCACATTTCTTTCTAGGTGAAATACATCTACAACCCTTTGAACTTTTCATTGGATTTCATTTAAACACTCGAACTATGATCTACTATTGAACACTTGAATACATGAGAAACTGGTGGTTTGAATTTTAGTAAAGTTTTTGCGCGTGTTTTCAAGTGTTCATTACGTATGTCTCCTCCTTTAATTGTATGCATCAACAATAAGCTGTAAAACTTTAGGCGTGCTCTAATTGAGGATGATGTTTATAATTAAAGGAGGTAATAGATTTTAAGTAATTAACTTATCTATGTAATGATCATTTGAGAATACGTGTAGAGAGTCTAATAGGAACACATGTCATATGTTCAATTAAAACGAAATTTATTAATAAGTTGAGGACTTGATGAAAATTCACGAGAATTTAGTGGTGCACAACTTATTTTTTAGGAGGGGGGCACGTTAAGTTGGAAACTCTCTCGGCACACGATTAGCCGAGGTAAGCTATCTTGTGCCAAGCATGGAAAAACGGTGGCAACGTGGGCCTGCACCAACGAAAACGACGAATATGGTCACACCGGCGAATGGAATTCAGCAGACCTTACATTTAGTAACTTTTGGAAGCTTCCTCCCTGAGCAATTTCAATCAATTGTGGAGGAAGATAGGGATGTTTGTGACAGCATACAGAAGGTGCAATCTAATTGAAAGGATTTGGCAACTGTGACGACGGCAGTGCCTCGCTGACTCTAGTTCTCTGAAGCAGGAGCATCTACTCAGCCAACTCCAACACCAATGAATGAGAGACCACCCACTCCAATTCAATTTGATGAAGCACCTATGGCGAATAATCGCAGTTCTCAAATGGGTAACCCTCTGAATTTTATCCCTCATGTGCAGTGTAATGGTAGACTTGTGGTTTCTATTGATGAAGAAGACTAAAGATCAGGAGGACTACTGGACAAATGTGCTAATTGGATGTGTGTTGGGTGACATACCTTATGTTCTATCAATGGAAAGTTATGTTGATGCTATGTGGAACTTTATATCCAAACCTCAAATTCTATTGAAGACGTTTTGTCGAGTTCGTACACGCAGCGGAATTTGAAAATTTATGTTTCAAACCCGACATGGCGGTCAAACTGTAGTATTATTATACAATGTAAAATAACACTAATACTTCGAACGAAGACTTACATTTGTAGTTAGCAATCTGAAAACTGAAGTTTTGTGTAGTCCGAGGGTGCGCACGCAAATGTCCCTCGATTTGCAAGTCAAGAATTTTGATGTAATTTTCTAACTCTTGGAATGCTAGGAATTCCAGCAGAGCTTTAGAAGAGATTAGTCTCTTTCTTTTGGTGTATAGATATGGGAAGGAGAACCCCTTTATTTATAGCTGAAGTGGACAGCTAGGGTTCCCCAAATGGCTCAGCCCATTAAAACCTCAGCAGATCAAGAATGACCCACTGGACGCCGCGCTAGACGCTGCTCAGCGCCATGCCCCGAGTCCATGGCGCCGTGGCCCTGTCCCATTTTTGCATTGTTTCCATTTCTTTCTAATGTCTCGATCATCAACCGAACATATATATAATCTCTTTTCTAATTACATCCTTCAATCGACGGAACATTTGACTTAGTGCTACCTTTCAGGCCTTTACATATCGACACTAACAACATTAGGGTCTTTACGAAACTCCTAGACTGCGCCTCAATATGTAAAGTTTAGCTACACGAAACATGTGAACTGAACCTCTATGTGGGAAGATAAAATCCTTTCATTCACGACACACTCAATCAAGCTTAGGATTTGTCAAGTGTCTATCCAAATGGTTTGATCATTACATCTCATCTATATTAGTTGACAACAGGACCATATCAAAGACATGTCCATTGCGTTGGCCAACGACTTAGTCAACCTAATACCATATGAGAATCTGAGTGCTCTCTCGAAGATACATTCGAGGAACGAATCCTAATCTTGGCTCAACTACTGTCTTTAATCTACTTCGCAATGTACCCAAAACAAGTCGTGTCTCAACCTATAAGACATTTGAGCTTAGGACAGAATCGAAGTACATTACTCCGTAAACAAGGTGGTATCGACCTCAAGTCTAAGGACTTCTATCTCCCACACGCCGATGACATTATAGACATATAACAAAACAGTACCAATACTTCAACAAGTATTCACTCGTCCATCACGAGTTGCCATAACTCAGGTGAGACATACTACATCCCCATCCCCTAAAGATATGATGCAGACCACATGTCGACGTATCGCATATCATCGATATCCCAATCTCGATGATCATTAGTTGAGGCTATTTAAGAGTTACGTTATAATATTAATTCTCACACCATTAATAGCCACGTAAACTCTAGGGATGCATTTATAAAATATTATAAACAATCAACTAATAATTCAACAAATGCAAATGCCTTAATATTAATCATCATTAATATAAATACGAATGTGTATAAAGTACATTTTGTCCTAATACAGATTGTTTTTAGGACATACATATACTTTCATCTATATCATGATGATGGGTACTACATTTTTCGATTCAATACAGCTGAGGATCGAGATCTGGTAATGCAAGTTGGCCCTTATACTTTCCATAAAACAAGCCTTTCACATTACAGCATTGGACTGTGGACTTTCTATTTGATCCTGACTGTATTTGCAAGATTCTTCTATGGGTAAAGTTCCCTAGACTACCTGTAGGCTACTGGTCGACTGATGCCCTTGGTAAGATTGCCAGTGTGATTGGCGAACCACTTTACACTGATAAATTTACTGTTAAAAAGGATAGGATTACTTATGCACGAGTTTTAGTAGAAACTGATATCTCCAAGCCTCTACGTGATAGCATAGAGTTGAATGTTTTTCTGGAGTCATTCACCAGAGAGTGGCCTATGATGATTGGAGGCCAGAGTTTTGTAATGATTGCCTCAGGTTTGGACGTGATGCTGATAATTGTTGGAAAAATGAGAAGAATCCAGAGGAGGAAGGAAAGTTTCAGCATGTTCCAAAGAGAAAGAGGAGGAGGAAGTACAAACCCCCAATTCAGGCGTGGAAGGCAAAGCCAGGGGATGAAGGCCATGGCCCTAATGCACCTGCTACTGTTGTGAATGATATACCTGATGAGACTAGAGATGCTAATAAGAGCAGTGCCAATGCCAATACTGATAATGCTATAACTGATAAGCCTCAGAGGATGAAGCAGCAGCAACCTGGAGATCAAATTGCCTCGTTCTCTAGCAAAAGTACTGAATCAAAGGAAAATGACACACCAAGCTCCTCATGCATGAGTAGAGCTGATACTGAGCCTCAGTTCAACCCTCCATGATCCTATGCACATGGAATATTAGATGGTTGAATCAGGCCTTCAAACAGGAAAAGAATAAAGTAGGTAAAAGAAAGGGAAGGCTATGAAAATCCTACAAATGTAGCTAAAGATTGGAATCATTGTTGTAATTATTCTCATGCTGAAAATAGGAGAGTACGGTTGATGTGGAAGAGGCATTTAAATGTGTGAATTCTATGTATTTATGAGCAATTCATACACTGCTCTGTAGAGGACACTGCATCCCAATTTTCTGCCCTTGTGACTGGTTTATGCAAAGAATGAACAACATAGAGACCTGATGTGGCATGATCTTAATTTACTAGGTGTTCAAGTTCAGCAAGCTTGGATACTGAGTGGTGACTTTAGTAATGTGTTATCAACTGAAGACATAGTTGGTTAGCCAATCACACAAGCAGAGCTTCAAGGATTCCAGGATCTGGTAGCAAATTTGCAGCTTACTCTTAGAGGCAAAGGGTGTTTCTACACTTGGTGCAATAAACATGCTGGTGGAAATAGAGTAAAAGGGCAGGGCAGTCCGGTGCACTAGCTCCCGATATGCGCGGGGTTCGGGAAAGGGCCGGACCACAAATGTTTATTGTACGCAACCTTACCTAGGCTGTTTCCACAGCTTGAACTCGTGACCTCCAGGTCACATGGCAATAACTTTACCAGTTACTCCAAGGCTCCCTTTCTAGTAGAAATAAAGGATATAGTAAAATAGATTGGGCTTTGGGGAATCTACAATGGTTGCACCAATATAGCAATGTGGAAGCTGATTTTCTCACTCCTGGTGTATCTGATCACTCTCCTGTACTAGTGTAGTGCTGGAAGCAGGTAGCATACATCCTAGACCTTTCAAACTATATTCAACTGTTTTGGAGCATCAAAGGTTTAGAGATGTTGTGAAAAGAGTGTGGCAAAATAATACAGATGAGTCTGCAATGAGTGGAATATGGCAGAAGCTAAAGTTGTTGAAGGTAGAATTGATGGATTTGAATGCTTATATGGCCTCCTACAGTCAGAGGTTGACCCAAGCTAGGCAACACCTTCAGCAGGTTTAGGCTAACATTGCACTGCAACCATTCTGTCAAAACCTTTTTGATCAGGAGAAAATAATTATTGCAGAGATTGAGAAGTGGAGTAATGTAGAAGAGAAGGTTCTAAGACAAAAATTTAGGGCTTGTTGGATTGATAGTGGAGACTCAAACTCCAAATATTTTCATGCTTAACTGAAAACTAGATCCAGTAGGAACAATATTTCTTCTATATACAATTATTCAAGCGTTAAACTTACTGATCCAGTGGATGTGGAAAATGAATTTGTGAGTTTTTTTACTAAGCTCATGGGAGAATGTAATGATATAATGCCATGTCCTAATACAGAGGTAACTCATAGTGGGCCTTGTTTAACTCTGACCCAACAACAAAGTTTGATCCAGGAGATAACTACAGATGAGATAGATGCAGCTATTAAGGACATGCCTTCTGAGAAAGCACCAGGGGTAGATAGCTTTCCTATTGAATTCTTTACTAAGCAGTGGTCAGTTATGAAAGAGGATGTTTATAAATCTGTTAAGCAATTCTTTGTGACTGGTAGAATGCAACAATCCTGGAATTGCACTGTTATTACATTTGTTCCTAAGACTGCAACCCACTTTCAGGTGAAGGATTTTCGACCTATTGAATGCTGCTCTATCCTCTATAAAATAATAGCTAAGATCTTGACTGGGAGGATAAAAGTAACCCTCGAAAAATTTCACGTCGTTCATGTCGTAAGTGACTAATGTGATCTCGGAGATGTTATGAAACTCTTACTAGGGTTAATGAAGGTTGGAAGCAAGTGTCAAGCATGTACTAAAGGGTTTCAGGGTTAAACGAATCAAAGATGTAATAACTCGTACTTTCGGGTAAAACTAGGAGTGATTAATATGTCAAGGAGGCCGTGTTTTAAGGTATTTGAATCATATAATATTCGTATGTTAAGTTTTGAAGTCAAGCAAGTTGTAAAACAAAAGTCTGCAAAAGTTATTGCAAGTTACGTTCATGTTTTTGCTTTTGGATCTAATGTTGCTGAGCTTTTCTCCCAATGTACTTGGAGTTACGGGGTGATCCACTCGCCAAATTAAAGGTCTACGAGTCTAGTTTCCAACTCATTAAACCGTTCATCAATACGACTTTGGAGTAGAGAGATATTCGTATTTTCGCGAGACTGCACCTGCAGCCCTTTTTGGAACTCACTATGGTGGTGGCCGACCTTGTTTTTATAAAACGATTTGGGGATTTATGTATCATCATTTTTCATCCAAATTTCGTCCTCACACTCCTCAGAAACCCTCCTAATAGATTCTTAAGGTTTAAAGGTGGATTCAAGGTGATTTAACTTAGACTCAATATCAAAGTTAGCCAAAGGTGAAGAATAACCCCTCTATGGTGTTGTGATGTGAATAAGGATGATGGTGAGCTAAGTTAAGCTTAGGGTTCGAATTGTATCTACTGCCTAAGTTATATTTAACATTTTTTGGTTGTTTTTAAGGTTAATTACATGTTGGTTGTGGTGTTTGAGTGAAAGATTACAAGATAGATATTTTTGTTGGACTGTTTTAAGGCTATATATATAAGTTATGGCTGGAAATTATGGAAAACAACTTGATTATGATATGGTTGCGGTTGTTGTGCATGTATATATGTTTATCAAGTGATTTGATGAAAGAAACATATGAAATTTGAGATTGAAAGTGAAGATTAAGGTGTTGTGCGTGTGGACTGTTTTGTAAGGGTTTTAGGTTGAGTTTTGGTTGGTTCTTGATGCAGTAACTTGGCTATGTTGTTGTTGATGTTGTGCTTGCTGTTTTTGGTGTTGTTTTGGATTGGAGAAAAGTGACAATTATAGGGTAAGTGTTGTCCAATTTTCTATAAATGGGCTAGTAGTTTAGAAGCTCGTTTTAAGCCCTTTGGTGGCATTAATTATAGATTCAATCATTCTTGTTGTATATCAAAAAGCTTCGGATGATTGATAAGTTAATGACAAAGATATGTTAAGGCTCGTTCTTTCTTTCTTTTGACATGATCTACGAATAAATGTAACCATAACGTCACTTCAGAAGGAGCTTTATTCTTAAGATTAAAGCTTGTGAACCTCATTGTTTGATATTGTTATAGTTCATGATTCTTATTGCTCTTTGTCGGGATCACATCACGCCTTGATAGCGTCTTGAATCTTATGTCTTCTTATGATCCTTGCTGACTCTCGAACAATTGATACAAACATAGTTACATAACGGTGATCTGAGGATAATGACCTTGAGTCTCTCCGATTGAATCCATAAGGCCCTTTAGAGTCATTGCTTACATTGCACTTATATATATGTATCTATTTTCTTACCGAACAACGCTATAGTCAATAGGTTATGACACTTATATGTGCACGCCTTGATAGCGTCTTGAATCTTATGTCTTCTTATGATGACTCTCGAACAATTGATACATACATAGTTACATAACGGTGATCTGAGGATAACGACCTTGAGTCTCTCCGATTGAATCCATAAGGCCCTTTAGAGTCATTGCTTGCACTGCACTTATATATATGTATCTATTTTCTTACCGAACAACGCTATAGCCAATCGGGTACGACACTTATATGCGCATAATATTGCATTTGGTTTTGACACTACCGAGTCCTTTCGAGGCTGGGTACGATATACTATGATACGATTTGCCCCACAGAGTGGCTAGATACTATATTACATGTGTTACACCCCATATTTCCAAGGCAATGAGATGAGAACGGACGTAAGAATTTGATATTTTGGAAAGAAATGAAGAATTACTTTTCTTAAAGAAAAATCTCTGGAATTTGTGAAGAAAAACGTTTATAAATTGGAATATGGTCCTCAAATTTGGTATTTGAGACTTTTGAAATATATTAAAATTTTGGATTTTAAATTCCGGATTTGGTCATGTGGGGCCCACGGAAAAAATTTACGGTTTTGTGAGGCCCACAATATTTTGAGATATTTTGACCAATTATGAATTTTTGGGAGATGAAATATTTTTAGACCAATGAGAGGGTGACACGTGGAACACCCCCCCACCCCACCAGTCTTGGTCTTGGAAGACTTTGACCTTAGATATTTAGAGACAAGTGGACAAGTGGGTCATGTGGGTCCCACTCCACTTGTCTTGCTACACTTAGGCCTTACACTTGTCTTGATCTCACTACAAGGGATACATTATATATACATAGAGGGTGCAAGACTTGTTCTATACTTAGCCAAAATTTCACACAAATATTGTGTCCCTTTGAAGAGGCTCTCAGCCAAGAGGCTTTTGGAAGACCAAAAATCTCCAATCCTTGATGATAAATCCCCTAATTCAAGAATAAGCTCCCTAATGAAGTGCTAAGCCAAGATAAACCCTTAAACCCCAAGGATAATGTGTTGGCCGAGAATAGAGGGTGAAACTCTAGGAGTTCCGTTGACTTTTTGGAAGTGAAATACAAAGTGAAGTTGTGTATAAGCTCATAGGGGCCACATATATGTGATTGGAACTTGAAGAAGTAGAGCGAAACGAAAACTGCGGACCAATATAGTAAGGATTGTTTTGGACGATTTTGGCTCAAAAATGAGGTAATGATTCTTCTTCCTTCGCAGTAATTAGATATTACTCATTGTTATGCTTAGTAGATGAACTTGTATTAAAGAAGATATGGAAAATAAGGTGTGCAAGCCCTACTTGGAAGGGTGAGGCCGAGAGCACTATTTTGTGCCATTAGATTCGTTGATTTTTATTGTCGTTATTTACACGTGTTGCATGTTATATAATGAAGGAAATATTGTTGTTGATAGTTATTATAACTTATATAACATGTTGGAATGGGAATTGGATTAAAAAGAATTAAGGAAAAGGACTTTGGATTGTTGTAATTGTTGTTGGCCGAAAACTGCCTAAAACTGTTAGATGTCATCGTGTCGTTTTTATGGACTGTTTAGGGGTGTTGCTATGCTGGAAAATCAGCCCCTAAACATGCATGATTAATGTAGTAATTGGCTAATGAAAGTCGTAAGGAATAAGGGTGTTAAAGGCTTCACATCGTACCCTTAATGTTGGATAAATTGTGGAATGTTTTGGATAGATTGTGGGGCAGAATTTTACACGTCTAGTTAGACGTGTAATCCCCTTTGGTTAACTGTTGGTTGTGCCTTAAATGTGGCTTGTTGGTTGTTGAATACGGGCCTTGGAAAAAGGTGGAAAAGTACGTAGAAACAAAGGAAGTGCTGCCCAAATTTCTGTAGAATTAGAGGGCCATTATTTGGTATAAGTCTTATACTAGTAAGTATGATATTGATAGAAGTGCTATCGTCATTATAGGTTGAAGAACTACGTGTAGCATATTCCACTTGAAATGTGGAATAGACGCTAAAGTTGAAGTACATTGGAGCGTATTGCTACTCGTCGTGTTGGTTAGTCGTCACGAGGTATGTGAACTATCCTTCCTTCTATTGACATGATTATTTGGAAAGCCTATGTGACTTGATTTTGGTGAGTCTATGTGACTTGATTTATTTGAAGTAAATGAATTGATTTTGAAAGTATATGAGACTTGATTATGAAAGTATGAGTGACTTGGTTTGAAATGTATAAGTTACTTGAATTACTTTAAAGTTAAGAGATCTGATTTAAAGTTATGAGACTTAATTTTTTTAAAGGATTATGAGACTTTATTTTTCAAGTTATGAGACTTGATTTCTAAAGTTAAGAGATTTGATTTAAAGTTATGGGACTTGATTTCTTTAAAAGATTATAAGACTTTATTTTTCAAGTTATGAGACTTGATTTCTAGAGTTAAGAGATTTGATTTATTTTGAAAGTTATAATACTTGATTTGAAAAGTACAAGCTTACTTGATTTTAAAGAAGAGAAGTAACTTGATTTAAAGGTATAAGTTACTTGATTGATTTAAAGAGAATAAATGACTTAATGTTGAAAGAAGAAGTTCTTGGTGTTAAAGGTATAAGTTACTTAAGTTTAAAAATGTAAGTAACTTGATTTTGATAGCAAAAGTATTTTTGGGGTTCAACTCTCTAAAATTTCATGAAATGATTCTTTTTATAAAGAATAGATGTATGTAGTACTTTTGGGTTTAATCCCCTAACATTACATGATTTGAGTCTTCTTGTAAAGAAGTGAATGTACGTAGTACTTTGGGTTCAACTCCCTTACATGACGTGATAATGTCTTGGTTGTATTAAAAGGAAAGATGTGGTAGTGCTTTAGTTTTCTAAAATGAAAGATGTTATAACGGCTTTATGGGAAGTTGGTTATAACAGTTTGTGGAAAGTCAAGAGATAGTATAAAAGGTTATAAGGAAATCATGTGAGAATGTCCATGATTAAGTCCTTAATATAGTACATGAAATGAAAGTGCCTTGAGTTTATAAAGTGAATGTACGGCGAACGTACATTGTTGTAATGGATCTTAATCCTTAATGAACTATGTGATAGTGCTTTGGTGTTATAAAATGAAATACTTGTTAGTGTCTTGGTTTCTCTAAAAATGATAGTTCATTCTATTTGTGCTAATGAGACTTGAAGATGATTTAAATGGTACATAGTTGCTTGTGATAGCTATATGTGTACAGTCCTTTATATTTGCACCAAGTCCCAAAAATGGGTCGGGACATGTCGTACCTCGCAAGATGGTATTGTCTTGGTCATTTTTTAAATGAAGGCATGGTATTGTCTTGGTTATTTAGAAAGGAAGACATGGTATTGTCTTGTTTATTTTAAAAGGAAGACATGATATTTGCCTTGGTTGTTTTAAAATGAAAGATATGATAGTGCCTTGGTAGTCTAAAATGGTTGGTTCATTCACTTGAATCTAATGAGAGTTAAAGATTACTTAACTTGCATATGTTGTTCATGATAGCCAATAGTGCAAGTGTTATATTATTTATTGCGGGGTCAATCCCCGGGACATTACATATCCGTGGATTTGCTCTCCACGATGCGATGTTGTATATGCTCATTGCGGGTCCGTAGGGCCTATGCGGGTGAAATAGTCCTATGCGGGCAATTTGCTCCATTGCGGGTCCACAAAACCTATGCGGGTGAAATAGTCTCTTGAATAGGATTGCATAATGATACTACGGGCGGACGGCCCTAAATTAATCATAAGCTTCCTATTAAAACGATAAAGTTTACTCTTATCACTCTCATTGTTAAAAGGCACAGTGTACTGGTAGTTGGTTATTATACTTATTACATGCCGACAGTGATGTGGGAATTCCACGGGCATGCTTATCTGATGATGGTTGTATATTATACTTGTTACATGCTGACAATGATGTTGTATTTCACGAGCATGCTTCTGTGATATTATATGCTGAGGGCTGGTGTCTCGGATTTTGACATGGCTTTCATATTTTTGAAAGAGGTACGGTGTTACAGTAGTACATTAATACAAGGTACAGTTGGCTCTGATTTTATATGACACGGTAGGATCTGGTATTTGATTTTCATACTTGCCTCTGTCATTCCTTTGTACAGTTATGATCTTATTTGATATACTTTATTTCCGTTCCATACTTAGTACCTGTTGTACTGACCCCCTTCGGGGGGCTGCGTTCATGTCCGCAGGTTTAGGTACTCAGTTGTGGATCCGAGAGCTTAGGATCCTTATTCAGCATTTTGGGATAGCTCTAATGTTCCGGAGCTTGTCATTATGGCTAGGTATATTCAGAGTGCAATGGGGCCTTGTCTGGCCATAGTATTTGTCCAAAATCTTAGAGGTATGTATTCATATGTGGGCTGGACTGGCTAGAGTTGTATTTACATTGTTGAACAATGTAGACCCTTTCGGGTGATTTATATTATGACAGCCTTATCGGCTTTGCCTTTGTTTAAAGAAAAAAAAGTGTTATTTATCTTCCGCGGTTTATTGTGTTGTATGAATAGAAGGGTGCCCAAGTAGGGCACCAGTCGCAGGCCCGGGGTTCGGGTCGTGACAACATGGTCCCATTGAGTGCCATGATTTTTACAGACATGCATATATATTCATTTGTGACATGATATGCCCTCAGAGGCTTGTTATGAGTTTCTGGTTGACTTATGTACCCATATCTCTTATATTGCCTCTTTGTTTATTTATATTACATGTCTTACATATTCAGTACATCTTTCGTACTGATGCCTCTTTTATGGGGCACTGTGTTCATGCCCGCAGGTACATATAGGCAGAACGGCGCTCCTCCTCAGTAGGTTGCCTAATGCAGTTGTTGGTTGTCGCACCACTTCTCCGGAGTCGCATTACATGGGTCAATAGGTATTGTTGTACATATTCCTAGTATTTTGTGTATGGCGGGGTTGATTCCGATCGTTGGTGTATCATAGCACTCTTAGAGACTTGCAGACTAGTGTACGGTGTGTGTGTATGTTTTGTCATGGCCATGTCGGCCCTCTAGATAGTTGGTGATACTCTTCTAGCGGCCTTGTCAGTCTTGGTTATCTGTGTGTTGGGACTCTTCTTCTGTGTGCAGGTTATCTTATATTCTTGTCTTGTTAGAGTTATTGGAGGTCTTGCCAGCCCAAATTTCGTGTTAAGTGCTCCAGGTACTATAGTTGGTTCGCTCGGGCCTTCACCCCTACAACAATATGGATTTTAGCGGCAATAAAAATTGTCACTAAAACTTTTACCGGCAATTACACTTTGGCCGGCGAATCCAGCGTCGGCAAAGGCTTTACCGGCTATTTTATCGAATGCTGGTAAAGACACCCATTATTGCCGCTAAGGCCCATGAGTTTTAGCAGCCATATTTACCGGCAATTAAAATGGCCACTAAAACTCCCCAAAAAATCTCAATTTAAGACATTTTGTGGCTTTTGTTATTGCCGGTGCAGATCCTTTAAATTGCCGGTAAAGAGAACCCTTTTAGCAATAAATGTATGGCCACTAAAGCTATCTAGCTATTGTTATGGCCAGTAAATATCCATCTTATTGCGTATGGAGAGGATGTTTTAACGACTTCTTAATCCCAGTAAACGTAAAAAAAAAAAAGTTATTCTGCATAGTCAAATTCAAAAATAATAATAAGATTCATTCTAAAAAGCTTAATATACTTCATTAAATACACAACAAACAAAAGCTAGTGTCATTTGACATCTAGAACTTACATTATCAAATATCCAAAATACTAACAATAAACAGCGCATTAAAGTTTCTCCAACTCTTGATCATGATGAAGTCTTCCCCATGCCAAATATTTTAACAACTCAGATAAAGTTACTGATATTAATTTCTCTTAGGGAGTCTTTTTCATTAATATTCAAGTATATATAGAGTACAATATCCATCCCTTATGCAATAGGAATTCTAAGCCTATACAAAAGAGGAATCACAGTCTTACCATAATTATATTTATAAAATATATAAAAATATTCTAATTATGAGTATGGATACAATTGTTTCTATAATATACATGTTTATACACCCTCGATCGGGCGGGAGGCGGATTTGGCTGGATCTCAAGTCAAAAATAAGCATGCAGGAAGTCCTTTGGTAAATATGTCTGCATACTGATAGGATGATGGAACATGTAACACTCTGACATGGCCTAGCGCAATTTTCTCACGAACGAAGTGTAGGTCTATCTCAATATGATTGGTTCGCTGATGTTGAACCGGATTATGAGAAAGATAAATGGCAGAGATGTTATCACAATACACAATAGATGCCTGACGCAGGACATCAAGTTCTATGAAGAAATTTCGAGCCAACAAATCTCGGCTATCATATTTGCAACACCTCTGTACTCGGCCTGACCGATCGAGATAGGGTGATGCGTCAGCGGACGCATCAAGAAATCAGATTATTCCCTAAAAAAACACAAAAGTCGGAGGTGGAGCGTCGCGTGTCCGGACACCCTGCCCAATCTGCATTCGTATATGAAAGCAACTTGTTTGGTGCAGATGGGTATAGGTGCAAACCATAATCAAGAGTGTCCTTAATGTATCGAATGATACGCTTAAGAGCAGTGAAATGAGACTCTCTGGGGGCATGCATGAATAAGCACAACTGTTGAACAACATAAGCTATGTCTGGCCTGGTGAATGTGAGATACTGAAGTGCACCTGCAAGGCTCCTATACAGAGTAGGATCAGAGACTGGAGCACCATCCATGACACTGAGCTTAGATTTAGAATCAACTGGAGTAGGCACCTCTTTGCAGTTCGTCATCTTAGCCACATACAATCTCCTGCGTACTTACGGCGCAAGAACATATGATTGGCGGACACGGTCACCGATATCCCCAAAGCTTTCGGCTTCCCAAATCAGTCATTGCAAATTCGGACTTAAGCAAGACAATAATCTTATTTTCCAATCCGTCGGAGGAGGCAGTAAGAACAATGTCATCCACGTAAAGTAATAAGTAAGCAGTGATACTACCTCGATGAAAATGAATAGTGATGTATCACTCTTGCTGCATACAAACCCAATATGCAAAATATACCTGGAAAAATGATCATACCACGCACGGGGGCCAGTTTCAGGCCATATATTGACTTACGGAGACGACACACATAGTGATGAACTGCTGGATGGGTGAACCCTGACTGCTGATGCATGTAGACTGTTTCTCTCAAATATCCATGTAAGAATGCATTCTTCATATCAAGCTGATAGATCTGCCAGTGTTTGCTCATGGCAATGCTCAAAACTGTGCGAATGGTAGCCAGTTTGACAACCGGGCTGAAGGTCTCAACACAATCAATGACCTCATGTTGATTTGTGTCATTAGCCACAAGTCGTGCCTTATACCTCTCAAGATCTCCACTATCTCTGAATTTGTGACGAAAAAGCCACAGACAACGAATCACATTCACCCCCTCAGGTCTAGGTACTAGGTCACATGTGTGTTGTTTAGTTAAAGCATTGAATTCATCAGACATAGTCGCATTCCAATTAAGTTCTTGTTTAGCCAATATAGGTTTTTCGGGAATTGGAGAAATGGTTTGGACAGATAAGTTAAATTGGACTTTGGGTTTGAAGATTTCATGCTTGGCACGAATTTCCATTTGGTGAGTGGGGACAGTGGGAGGCGGTGCTGGCTGAGTAGGGGGTTGAGATTGATGGTAGGGTCGGAAAAGGAGAAGGTGGGGGCGAAGCCGTCGGAGGCGCCACATCGCCTGGATCTAGCGTCGCGGCGCTGTTTGAGTGACAGACCTCTCTGGAAATATGGCGTCGTGGCGCCTCAACACTGGGTCGCGGTGCTATCGACGAGTCAGAAGAGATAAGTTGCTCAAGGATGATGGGAGAGATAGCAGGCTCGTCAAGAAATGAGTAATCCGGTTTTTAAAATTTCTGAAGATTCGAAAACGGGAATGTGGTCTCGTCGAATGTGACATGACGAGAGATATGGATTTGACGAGTGGACAGGTCGTAACATAGATATCCCCTATGATTTGGTGGGAAGCCTAGGAAGACACATGGAGTGGACCTAGGAGCGAGCTTGTGAGGGGCGGTAGAGCTAAGGTTGGGATAACACAGACAACCGAAAATTCGTAGATGATCATATGAGGGGACTCTATGGTAGAGAATTTTGGTATGCGTCATGTTGTGAAGAGTTCTAGTAGGGAGAATATTGAGAATGTATTCGGACGTTTTAGCAACATATACCCAAAAGGATGGAGGGAGGGAGGGAGGCATGAATCAATAGGGTGCGATCATATTGCTAATGGTGCAGATGATTCTTTCAGTTTTACCGTTTTATGGTGAGGTGTGAGGGTAGAAGAAGCGAAAAATTATGTCATTATTGGTACAAAAACGGTGAAACATAATGTTATTGAATTCACGACCATTATCGCACTGAAATGATTTGATACCTTTTTCAAATTGTGTTTGGATGAATTGTCGAAATTCAAGAAATTTGGTAAACACTTCCGATTTATATTTGAGAGGGTACAACCAGATATAGTGAGAAAAATCATCTAGCAAGACAAGATAATATTTATGACCGAGAGAACTAGCAACAGGTGATGTCCATAAATCGGCATGTATTATATCAAATGGTGCAAAAGTAACACTAGTAGATGATTTAAACGGAAGACGAGTATGTTTGCCTAAAGAACAAGAAACACAATTTTGGGCAAGCTTTCCATTATAAGTAATGAAATTATTGCCTCTAAAAAAATTAAATACTGGGAGTCCTGGGTGACCAAGCCTATTATGCCATGTCGAAGAAGAAATAGCCGCAAGAGAGACGGGAGAGCAAGATCTGGCAGCGGAGGTGGATGTGAATGGATAG
Organism: Przewalskia tangutica; assembly: GCA_029844215.1. Taxonomy (NCBI): domain Eukaryota; kingdom Viridiplantae; phylum Streptophyta; class Magnoliopsida; order Solanales; family Solanaceae; genus Przewalskia; species Przewalskia tangutica. The sequence continues at coordinate 102,257,197 of CM056734.1, read as the reverse complement.
AGATCCTCCGTGCTATCAGATTCGTAAAGAGTGTCCGTCTGAAGATCCTTTACAGTGAAACCAAAAGGGTCAAAGTCAACAGAGACAGAATTATTATGAGTAAATTGGCGGATAGAGATTAGGTTCTTAATCATGTGTGGGGCATATAAGATATTTTTAAGGGATAATGGTGGATGGGGAGGTTGTGTGTACCATAACCCTTTACTGGAATGCGTTGTCCACTACCAACTGTAACATATTGAGGATGTTTTAAATTGCACAGTTTGAGAATAATACCTGCAGACTGGGTGATGTGAGATGTGGATCCGGAGTCCATGTATCAATTGTTGTCAGGCTGTTGCATGTTGAGGGTGCTGAAAGTCTGACCCAACTCAGTGGGTGTCATGGCGGAGGAGGGCTGCTGGAACTGTCCCTACATGAAGTGGGCTTGTTGTGGTGCTGGACCTAACAACCCGTAGTGGGAATAAGGGTTGAAGAATTCGCTGCTTGGAATAGGGCAGCGCCGCGACTCAGTCTTGAGGCACCGCGCCAGATCTTTGAGGAGCGCCGGCGCTGCTGATGTCCCTGTTGTTGCTTAGCACGGCGGGTTTCTTCGAGCAGCAACTGTGAGCGAGCTTTGTTAAAACTGGGTAACGGATCCGTCTGTTGAATCATGGTGGCTAATGTATCATATTCGCCTTTAGGGAGACCATCAATCAATTGAAACACCATTTTGGTGTCGATAAAGTAGTCGATGAGCAAGTTGATCCATCGGGAGCTTTAATCGCTTGCGATTGGTCACATTGGAAAAGTTTTCAAGACGTGTATTGTTAAATTGCTCATCTAAATACACAGCACGGGTGTGCTTGTTGTCCTGAAAAATTTCCTCCAAACGATTCCACAAGTCACGGGCTGTAGAGTCAGATTTCATGATAGTAAGAAGTAGATCCTGAGAAATACTACCATATATCAATTGTTTGACGTCGGCGTCTAGACGACGCCAAGTAGAATCATCAACCTCCGAAGGGCGCGGAATGGTGTCATCAATATGATCAAGCACGTTATAGAGACATGCATGATTGCGAAACAGTTCAACCCAAGGATAATACTGATTGTTTTCTTGATCAAGACGGATGAGGATATTGCTCTTGATGTTGGAAACAGTGAGAGCGGGATGAAAAAAGGGTAACGACTTGGTGGTGGAATTTGTGGAGGTAGAAGCGTCAACAAACAGTGGGAGAATCCTAAGTGTCCATTTAGAGAAGAGGGGAAGAAAAGAAAAACCAAGAAATTTCTTGAAGAGAAGAAGGGAGTCGCGGCGCCGTGGGAGGGGTGTGGTGCCAGCGGCTGAGGAAGAAAATTTCTAGGGTTTTTGGAGTTTAGGCTCTTAATACCATGTAAGATGATATTAATCTCCCTTAGGGAATCTTCTCATTAATATCCCAGTATATATAGAGTACAATATTCATCACTTATACAATAGGAATCCTAAGTCTATACAAAAGAGGAATCCTAGTCTTACCATAATTATATTTACACAATATATGAAAATATTTTAATTATGGATAGAGATACAATTATTTCTATAATATACATGTTTACTGTTACTCCAACTCTTAATCATGATGAAGTCCAAATATCTTAACAGCAACTTATTCTTTGGCTAAAAGTTGGAACAACAGTTGTTTGTCTTCCCAGACTACATACTACCTCGCTACTAGTCTCTTGGGCTATATGCCCGCATATCACAGTACCATTACAAGAAACAGATCATACCATCAAATAGTAGCAGGCAACCATAACACTTTTAGCAGTAGTCAACTTGATGTTTAACTGGCTAGTTAGACATGTTTTATGATAGAGAAAATCATCAACGAATTTACATAAATTTCAGTTTCATCTACTACAACAACTTAAATTTGGGGCACTATATATAGGTGACACACCAACTCAACAACAACATGGTAAACCAAATCACCCTCTATGGCAAATCAAATTGATTTAGCCACTTATAACCGATGAAAAATCAACTAATAGCAAAAGATGCTATGCAGGTAGAGGTGTTATGCTCTCACAAGAAAATATGCAATTGGTGAACGATTGAAAAGAGATACAATTAGTAATATACATACACATGAATTCGATGGCTGAGTCAACTGGTCGAGTGAGCATATTAACCGCCCAAATTGACTCATCATAAATCAACAGCTCATGATGATGCTTAAATTTGGCTCATCAAAATGTTCAATCTTAACGATTAGAACTTCACTCTATATTAAGATTTTTATTTATAAATAATTATTTAAAAAATTTATTTATTATTTTGAACAATAAAAATACACCAACGCACCCCAACCAACCACCACACTATTCATCCACCCTACCTCTCCCCTACACCAATCCCCACCCAAGCCACTGAACCACCCTCACATCTCTGCTCCCTACCTTGCCTACTTCACCCCACCCCTATCCACCTCTGCCCCACCTACCCATCTATCCCCACCTCTCGTCCTACCTCCCTCCGCCCTACCCCATTCTCAAATTTCTATTTTTTATTTTTTTTATTTTTATAAATAATTTATAAAAAAAATTGAAATTTTTCTTACCTTCCACGTCCTACCCACACCTATCCCCTCCACCCCACCCCACCCCATTGCCCTGCCTCTATCCTCAAATTTCTAATTCTTTTTTTTTTATAAAAAAATATGAAATTTTTTCTTACCCCCCTACCGCCCAAACCCCCACCTACCCCCCTCCACCCCCACCCATCCTCAAATTTCTATTTCAAATTTTTTGTTACTTTTATAAAAAAAAATATTAATAATATGAACTTTGTCTTATCTCCCCTGCCCCTCCACCCCACCACATGCCCTACCTCATCCTCAAATTTCTATTTCATATTTTTTTTACTTTTATAAAATATATATATATATAAAAAAAAAATATTATAAAATGCAATTAAATGGTTATAATATCCTATTTTCTATATTGTCATATCAAGCTTGCTATCAAGAATTACTTATTCCTATAGTAGGGTCAACTTAAGGGTGTAAATGATTTATATAAAATATAGCAGCTCGAATTGGACAATACTACATGGAAAAAAAATCATGGGATGTTTGAATAAGAAAGTTCGGCCACCAGCGGATGAAAGCATTTACACGGCTCCTTCTATCTCATTTGACATATATACATATTATATACATATTATTATTCAAATGGAATACAAAATTTAAAAACTGCAGCCTAGAATGTCCTCCAAGTGGCAGCAATTTAAGACTTTTGCTTTCCCCTTCAACCAGCCATCTTACTGTCGCCTACAGAGAACAGTACAAGCAGAAACAGTCACGACTTCATGACTTAATATATTTTCCCCCTTGCAGACTTCAGAAAGTTTCTAAGTACAACTTAATAAGTTACTAATATAATCTAAATGTTGCCTGAGTCATGAACCGGTACATATTCAACGCGTTGCCCAAGCATGAACGAACTTGCACTTTCACTCATGGTCTCCTCAGGATATCTCCCAACTGGGAATTTGCTGGAAGCACTGATTCAAATCTCTAACGAAGTATATTCAATGGAAAAGCTTCCATTTGTACAGGTGAAGAACATTTCAACTATGGTAAGAAGGATCAAAATTCTTTCTTCATTGTTTGAAGAAATTCAAGAGACATCATCCACTGCAGTACTTCCACCATCCTCTATACTCTGCTTGGCTGAACTTTCCTCTGTCATACGAAAGGTAAAGCTCTTGATAGAGAGTTGCAATGAGGGTAGTTCCTTGTGGAACCTAATGCAGACAGAATTGTTATCCAACCAATTCAATGCACTCATGAAGGAGATGGAGAAGGCACTTGACATTTTACATCTGAAGTTGCTTAATGTGACTGTTGACACCAAGGAGCAAGTGGATCTACTTCACAAGCAGGCGAAAAGGGCTGATTTGTTCATTGATCCCCGAGAAATTCAGAAAAGGGAAGAGATTCTCCAGTTGATGACTACTAACTGTGACAGGAAAAGCAAGAACAAAGGCCTCATTGACTTTGAGAGAGTGAAAAAGAGTTTCAACAGCATTGGTTTGAGAAGCTCATTGGACTACGAGGAAGAGATCTCAAAATTAAAGACAGAAGCTGAGAAACAGGCAGGCACGGGAGGTCTTATTGCCGTCTCGAATATCAACAGCCTAATATCCTTGATCTCCTTGTCAAAAAATGCAATTTTGGAAGAAGAACACCTTATGATAAACCAAAATTTGAAGCAGCCAGCATCAATGAATGTTCGTCCTGATCAATCCTCCTCGTGCTATTCACTGGTTTCCGACATCCCTGATGAATTCCGCTGCCCAATTTCACTTGACTTGATAAGGGATCCCGTGATAGTAGCATCAGGGCATACTTATGATCGAAATTCAATCGCTCAGTGGATAAATTCAGGGCACCACACTTGTCCAAAAAGTGGGAAGAGGCTCATACATATGGCTCTAATTCCCAACTATGCACTGAAAAGTCTAGTACAACAATGGTGCCAAGAGAACAACATCCCAATAACAGAACATACATTATCTCCTTCAGATTCAGAGAGTAGCAGCAGTAAGATTAAGAAATATGACAAGGTGATTGACTACATTTCTGCTACTAAAGCTGCCACAGATGCTGTCAAAATGACAGCAGAGTTTCTAGTTGGGAAACTGGCAACAGGATCTCCAGATATACAGAGACAGGCAGCATATGAGCTAAGATTGCTCGCGAAATCTGGCATGGACAATCGCAGGATCATTGCTGAGTCTGGAGCTATTCCATTTCTGATGAATCTGCTAGGTTCCCGTGATCCAAGAATCCAGGAGAATGCAGTCACAGCCTTACTCAACCTCTCAATACATGAGAATAACAAGATCCTGATTATGTCTGCTGGTGCTATCAACAGCTTACTTGAAGTTCTCCAATCTGGGAAAACAATGGAAGCGAGAGGAAATGCAGCAGCAGCAATCTTCAGCTTGTCTGTAATCGATGAATACAAGGTCATCATTGGGGCACATACCAAAGCCATTCCAGCTTTGGTTGGACTTCTAGAAGATGGAACTACAGCAGGGAAAAGGGATGCTGCTATAGCACTCTTTAATCTTGCAGTCTATGATGGCAATAGGCAAACTATAGTTCTGGCTGGAGCTGTTCCCCTACTCATTGATCTTCTCATGGACGACAAGGCTGGTATAACTGATGATTCCTTGGCGGTTCTTGCCCTCGTCTTGGGCTGCAACGAAGGGCTACAAGCGTTAAGAAAGAGTAGGATCTTGGTGCCTCTTCTTGTTGATCTATTGAGATTTGGATCTTCAAAAGGGAAGGATCATTCGATAACACTTTTGCTAGGACTCTGCAAAAATAGTGGAGAGGAGATAGCAGGAAAATTATTGATGAATCCAAGAAGTATTCCTTCTCTCCAGAGCTTGGCTGCTGATGGCTCCCTGAGAGCTCGAAGAAAGGCTGATGCTCTCCTAAGATTACTTAATAGATGCTGCTCTCAATCTCAGTAACCCTGACAGATGGGAGAAATGAATAAACTGTTGACAAGAATGTAAATGGATGGAAATACTTTTCACATTAGTTTACTGTTATTCAACCTTTATCCCGTTCACCTTAAACCGGATAACATCCGATCAAGCTGTAAAACCATTCTTCATTGAAGCCACATTGAAATGCAAATTAATATGAGTCGGTATAGTTACATTCAGCTTTTGCTCCATCAAATTCTGTTTTGAGTATGAAATAAGCAGAGTCAGTACCAAAATTTACCAACACTGAAGCAGTAATTAAATTATATCTACAGATATGATTGACTAGTGGATTAAATAAGAAAGAAAAGATTATCTCTATCGTTAACCTATTGAATGCACCCAAGAACAGATCACATTTCCAACTTCTCTATAGTTGGAAATCCCTCACCCAATTGGGAGTCAAAAGGTTTTTGGGAAGTGGACTATGGATATATATCACCAACTTCCAACTTAAGCCTAATATTACGCCCCCCAGAAACTTGCATTCAAGCTGCCTTTCTCGACCGTCAGGCTGTCCTTTATTTACCCCACATGTACCTACCGAAAGCTCTTGTAGAACCCAGGTATATGTATACTGTGAGTCAATTGGAGTAGTAACAAGGAAATAGGAATTTGAACAACAACAACAAAGAGGTTAACAATCTGGAAACAAACAAATAAAGTGGCTTGCTGAGTCGATTGATATTCAATCTTTCCTTAAGATAATATTGCCCCGTATTATCCTTTAACGGTGGAATGACAACTTATCTCCCAAGATAAAACAGCAATCAAACAAGTGAGCAAAGGAGACTCAAGTGTTCGCTAAGAAAGAAAGATCTTTGAGTGTGTGAAGATTGCAAGAGAGGAAGACAATTTTATGAATTGTTAAGTGCGTTCTTGCTTTATAGTGTTGAGAAGATGACCCTCCAATTGGTCAAGTAATGGCCTTTAATGACCATGTAATGGCCTTGATTATGGAGGTTTAATTCAGCCAAATAATGGCTGAATTCATTTGGAAAGTAATGGAGACTTAATGCCTCAAAACCAGTCCAAGAGTCATGTCTTTTCGTCTTCCGTCGCAGCTTCTGGACTTCAAGCGTCGCGGCCCTGCAGGGAGGCGCCGCGGCGCTATATTTCCAGTAGCTACTGGACCCAAAATCCGTAATTAGCGTCGTGGCCCTTGCGGCTCCGCGACGATTTCATGACTCGTTTCATATTTTAACACATTGTACACTTCTTCCATCATTTACTATGGATTTATTTCCTAAATTAGGAATCCTAAATTAGGAAGATTGACCACAGCTGTATATAGGAATCAATTTGGTATTAATACCAAATATTTTGTACATTTATTCTTCCTAAAATTAGGAGATTTTAATATTGTAGTTTCTAGAATTAGCTATTTGTATTTATTGGTTCAGATTCTAGGTTGTATATATATATTTCCTCTCTTTGAGATAATAAAAACACAATAATATTCAAAATATCATATGGTATCAAAGCCAGAATCACGCCTATTTCTCCAATTTTTTCTTCTCTTCTCCGTGTGTCCATTTCTGTCCTTTTCTGACTGCCATGACTGCCGAAAAAGACAACTTTATCTCAGAGGTAACCTCCTCTATTCCAACTCTCTGTCATGGCAATGAAGCTATCTCTCTGGTTACCAGCCACAAATTCAATGGACACAATTATCTTCAATGGTCCCAATCTGTGGTGATGTATATTGGTGGAAAAGGCAAGGAGGAGTATCTCACGGGTGAAATCTCTGTTCCAAAACAAGATGATCCTACATTCAAAATTTGGAAATCTGATAATCATATGATTAAATCATGGCTGATCAGTTCTATGAACAATGATATAGGAGAAAAATTTCTCTTATATGCCACAGCAAAGGAATTATGGGATGCTGTCAAAGATTCTTATTCAAGTTCTGAAAATACCTCAGAATTTTTTGCAATTGAATCTGCCTTGTACGATCTCCGCCAAGATGATGCCTCGGTCACACAATACTTCAACACACTCACACGGTATTGGCAGCAACTGGATTTATTTGAAGAATATGCCTGGAAATGCAGTGATGATACTACTATGTATCGTACTATATCGTACTATTGTGGAGAAAAAGAGAACTTTCAAATTTCTTCATGGCCTCAACAAAAATCTTGATGCAGTGCGGAGTCGAATCATGAGCACCAAGCCCCTTCCTAAGGTCAAAGAAGCATTCTCCGAAGTCCGTCTTGAAGAAAGTAGGAAAAAGGTTATGATGGGTTCTCAAAATTTATCTTCAGATCAGGAAGCATCACCACGCCGAAGACAATCCCACGGTGCTACTCCTGATACTCGTCAAAATAAGGGACGCCCCTGGTGTGATCACTGTCGAAAACCTGGACACTACAAAGAAATGTGCTGGAAAATCCATGGAAAGCCTCCAAATTGTAAGCCAAAATCTTGGGTGATCGTGAGAGTCGTGGAATGTTCGCCACTATCGGTTCCACGGTGAAGGAAAGAGTGATCTGTTGAGTCGACTCAATTCACTAAAGCTCAGCGTGAGGCTCTTCAGAAGATTCTAAGTCGATCCTCGCTCAGTTGACCGCTACTCGAAGTCTTGGAATGTTGGCGAGCAGGTAATAAATCAGTAGCTTATTTTGTCAATAAAATAACTACCAAATCTTGGATTCTTGACTCTGGGGCTTCAGATCACATGACAAGAGACGATCCATTTTCCGAGTTTCACGTAGTCAGAAATCATATTGTCAAAATTGTTGATGGTACACTCTTCAAAGTTAAGGGTTCGGGTTCAGTCATCATAAATAAAGACCTAACTCTCACATTTGTACTCTATGTACCGAAATTCGATTATAATTTACTTTCTATTAGTAAATTTACTCGTGACCACCATTGTGTGACTAATTTTTTCTCAAATCTTTGTGTGGTTCAGGACTTGGATTCGGGGAAGAGGATTGGCAGTGCTGAGATGTGTTCTGGTCTTTATGTTCTAAGGAATGAAACTCAATCTACCAGAACAGCCCAAAAGTCTAGTTTACTTTCTTTGAATAATCAGTCTATTTCTTGATCTAATAAAGATAGTGATATTATGTTATGGCACTATCGTCTTGGTCATCCAAATTTTTTGTATTTGTCAAAAATGTTTCCCTCTTTATTTATTAATAAAAATCCAAACTCTTTTTGCTGTGAAATTTGTCAGTTTGCAAAACACACTCGCAAATCGCAATAGTTACTTTAGATCAACATATAAACCATCCAAACCTTTTTCATTAATTCATAGTGATGTTTGGGGACCTTCGCGTGTCAACACTATAACGGGAAAAAGATGGTTTATATCATTTATAGATGATCACACGAGATTAACTTGGGTATTTCTCATGAAAAATAAATCAGAAGTGAGTGAAATATTTCAGCGCTTTCATTCTATGATTCAAACTAAGATTCAAATTCTCAAAACTGACAATGCCAAAGACTTTTTTAATTATGTTCTTAGCCCTTATCTGATACAACAGGACATCATTCACTTAAGCTCTTGTGTTGATACTCCTCAGCAAAATGAAATTGCTGAACGCAAAAATCGACATCTTCTTGAAGTTGCTCGGTCTCTCATGTTTGGGACTCATGTTCCCAAACTTTTCTGGGGTGATGCCATTTTTACTGCTGCATATCTCATCAATCGGATGCCATCCAAGGTGCTAAAATTTTAAACTCCTTGTCAAACTCTTTTGCAACTATTCCCTCATACACGGTTCATTAGTTTTGTTGACCCTAAGATCTTTGGATGCACTGTTTTTGTACATCTCTATTCACAACATCGTAGTAAGTTAGATCCTAAGTCTATCAAATGTATCTTTATTGGTTATTCCTCTCATCAAAAGGGTTATAAGTGTTATTCTCCTACCACTCGAAAAACTTATAACTCTATGGACGTAACTTTTTTTTGAAAAACATGTCTACTACAAATCTGAGATTCAGGGGGAGAATGTAAATGAATCTCATCTTTGGGAGAGTATTCCAGGTACCCATACTGACATTATTCCGGGTACTCATACTCATACTCCACCTCTTGCTCAATTTTTCAATCCAGTCAAGGACACTCCATCGACTTCTTCAGTCATGGAAAATCAAGGTCCAACTAGTTCTTCTCAAGTCATAGAAAATCAAGATCCACCTATGACTATTGAGTCTCAACAAGAACCTAAAGAGATCCGTGTCTACCAAAGAAGAAAAAATTATAAAAAAGAATTAAAAGATCGAACACATTTCGAGTGCCACCATGAATCAGAACTGGATCAACATCCTCCAGAAACACGTTCAGGTTTGAGTAATCCTAGTCATGATAATGTTATTCATACAAATGATGATCTGTCTATTGCTTTAAGAAAAGGTGTTCGAACTTGTACTCAACATCCTATTGGCAACTTTGTGTCCCACAAAATCTTATCTCCATCCTATCAGACATTTGTTTCTACTCTTGACAGTGTACTGATCGGTGTATATTATATACAACTCTTGAGTCATTTTTAGTTAATATTTTACTCATTTCATTTATGTTTAGTATAGTATTAGGGTTGTTGTCCTTTCTTTTGTGTCACAACGGTCAGAAATGGAGAAATGACGAAAAGGAGATAAAATGAGCATAAATGAGATGGAATTGCACACTAAAAGGGCCAAAAAATGAAGCCTAAGAAGTTCCGGGAAATATAGAAGAAATCAGACGAAGACCGGACGAACAAAGGACGAAGAAACGGAATCCGCCAGAAAAACGTCACCGGCGCCGCGGCGCCTGGCAGCAGTGTGAAGCCCCAAATTTGTGACAATAACAATAAACATTATTGTGTCTATGTGATTATGTTATTATTGTGTCCATGTGATTATGTTACGACCTTATTCACATTCGAGGACGAATGTTGCTTAAGGAGGAGAGAATGTAAAATCCGGAAAAAAATAAATAATAATATATAGTTGTGGTTGGGTTAATAAAAATATATATATATAAGCAAACAAAGAATAAATTGCTTGGGATAGAGTTAGTGTTAAAGTTGGATAAATAGATAGATGAAATGAAAATAAGAAAAACAAAAAAAAACAAAAGAAAAACAAAAAAAAAACAAAAAAAAAAAAGAAGAGAAAGTGCAGCATGCACGTATCACCCTTTACCCCTTCCCCCCCTTTTCATTTCCCCTCCAACTCTTGTCATTCCACCTCCCATAGGTTATAGAAAACTCTCCACTTATACATTGTATTTACACACAAATAAAGTACATAACATAAAGGTTAGAAAATCAGAAAAAAAACAAGTGAAAAGAAGAGGAAAAAATACCAAGAGGGCAAGAAGAACAAGAAGCAAAATACTAGAGAGTAAGGATAATTTTAGCAACCACACAACAATAATCTTCACACTTACAAGGTGAGTTTTCTCACTCAGAAATTCTTGGTAACATCCTTTATTTTTAGTTCAATACATGTTAGAATAAGAATTGAGTGTTGAAAAGAAATATTGAACTTTTGATTGTCTAGATAACTAGTTGCGTCATGAACTTTACGAACTGTTCTCACTGAGTTATAATTGTTAGAATTTGATGAAATTCGGAAGAATGGTACACCTCTCTATTATGATCATATAGAACCAAAAATGAGGTAATATGGACATACGGTTTGAAAGTTATCATAGTTCAAAGTTCCTGCCTTAGATTTGGCCGAAATTCGGAAAGACATAATTATGGACTGTTTTTATTGAGTTTTACTTACTAGAATTATATGAAAATTTACATGGTTGTAAATATCTCTGTTACAGACAGATATAGATAAAGATTTGTTAAAACGGACTTACGAGTTGAGAGTTATTGTAGTTTGAAGTTACTGCCTCGGATTCATCGGAATCCAGAAGGACAGGACGTTGAAACGTAACACTGTACTAATCCGTGGAGAATATGAAAATTGTTGCTAAATGAAAGTTATATATATCTCTGTTGTGGACATTTTGAGACCTTACGGGGGTTTATCCGACTTACGGATTGAGAGTTATCGCTGTTTAAAGTTTCTGCCTCGGATCTATCGATATCCAGAAAGGGCAGCGAATAAAAATGTAAAACTGTAACAAATTGTACAGAATATGAAAGGATGGTTCACATGGAGACGTGTATCTCTCTGTTCTCGTCATTTTGAGATTTTATGGGGCTTGAACGGGTTTACAGATTAGGAGTTATGATTATTCTAAGATTGAGTTCTGTTTAATAAAAATTCTGCCGAAACAAATTTCATGTGACTGTTTTGAGGATAAATTTGTGTTAGTTACCCAAAGTAGTTTTAAATGAAATTTGGTACAGTGAAAGATCCCCGTCTTACCTTAGTTTCCGCTTGAGAAACACCTTAGTTGGAGTTATGGTTAAAAAGTTATAATCGTTACAAGTATGAATGACAGAATGTTGGAAAATAGAATATTATTTATTCGATCTTCTGAAAAATATGAAAAGTGAATACGTGTTCACATAAATATATAAATATAAACATAATGGATCGGGTTGCACGCCGCAACAAAACGTAAAGTGAATACGTGTTCACAAATACGTAAATATAATGGGTCGGGTTGCACGCCGCAACAAAACGTAAAGTGAATACGCGTTCACAAATACGTAAATATAATGGGTCGGGTTGCACGCCGCAACAAAACGTAAAGTGAATACGCGTTCACGAATACGTAAACATAATGGATTGGGTTGCACGCCGCAACAAAACGTAAAGTGAATACGTGTTCACAAATACGTAAATATAATGGACCGGGTTGCACGCCGCAACAAATATGAAAGATGAATACATGTTCACCTATATATAAATATGAAAAGTGAATACGCGTTCACAAATAAATAAATGTAATAAACATGTGGAAATGCAGGGGAATGTCTTAACGTATAATACGAGATAAAATGAAGTGTTAGTTAAACCGAGAATTTCCCATGAGGAGTTGTTGCATATTTAAAAATGTTATAACCTGATATGTTTTTGCAATATGCTTATTACGTTATAATGTGATTGCGCTTGGAATATTGTGGTGTTACTTTGAATTGCAGGGTAAGGTTCTCACTCAGCCCCAGATGGTAGGGCTGACTCTTTATTTAACATGTTTCAGGAAAGCGTGATAGAGGAAAGGCTCCACGCCAAGGCTAGCGATCGTCTCGCAACCTCTTGTCATACCAAGTCCATTGTTTCGGGCTTGGTACTCGTCAGGTTCAGAATGTCAGTTCCAATGTCTCGGGAAATGCCCGTGTGGAATGGTCTCCCTTCCAACTTAGAATAATATTTCTCAGTATGTCTATGTAGAAACAATATTTGCACGAGCATGGACTCACGTTATATTTTCAATAAAGTCATAAACAAATTTCTTTATTGTTATTTTTATTAATAGCTCCGTATTTGAATATAAGTTTAAATTTCTAAATAAAGAGAATTAAATGGTGCTCCTGGTGGAAAATAATTGTCCAGGTGCCATCACGCCCTAAGTAAAGACTTAGGAAAAGTCGGGGTGTGACAAGTTGGTATCAGAGCTAAACCAGGTTAAGAGATTCTAGGAAGTTTCCTTCGAGTTGGGTGTTTGAACGGTTACTTATTGCGACGGTGTGTGCGCCACCTTAGTAATAAGTGAACGGAATAACATCCTAAAGTTTCCCTTCTTTCATACTCCTCTCGTGCCTATCTTGAGTCTTTTTCAAGACTTGATTCTTGTACTACATCTTTCACGCGGGTTAGGAAGAAGATTGTACAACGTTATACTGACCAATAATTGTTGTGTAGATGGTGATTATAAGACGAGTTCCAACAAAGAGGGAAGTACTCGAGGACATGTGCAAAGGAAATGCAAGCTCAGAAGAAATTCATGCGTCGTAAGATGAACTCGGGAGATGATTTTAACGAGTATATGTGCGACACAATCGAACTTTGTGCGTATTTGTTTAGGAGTAGACAGAAGAGACGTTCCTACGACCCAACCTTCTTCAACTTTCCGATTCGAGTCATATTACAGATAATATTCAACTCTGTCCCGGAAAAATTCCGATCCTCATTCAGAGGGGCAAAGATGCTAAGAGGAGATGTTACAGAAGGTTCCTGGATCAAATTTTTATTTCAGGTAATAGTAGTAGGGGAAGAATGAGCAAAATGGAAAGGGAAGCAAGGAAGAAGGTTCACAGGGAGTTGAATGCCAATCAGCAGAATAGGCGAATTATGTGGTTAAATCCTTTAGAACGTGTTGTAGTAGGTGCATGTTCGAGTAAGAGAGCTATAGAGAGTGACATAGAATGACATGCTCTGATGTATTGTAATGTCATGAAATATTTTCAAATATGAGGAATGAAACATTATTAATGCAAGTTATGAGTTGTCATTATTGTTTAGTTAATCTGCGTTTTCTTGTGGTGTCGCATGCTTATGAACTATAAGAAAATTTTAAGAGCTAGAGTAGACATTCCGTCTTCTAAAATATTAGTGTGTTTGTCTTCACAGAAAATGGTGAATTCACAAATCCCGGGGGCTCAAGAGGAGGTTCATCACGAAGCTCATGTACCTCCAGCTGACGTAGTGGTGTCTGAAGGGAGCGGAGAAAATGTCGGAGAAAATGTAGGAGAAAATGTTGGAGAGAACGAGAGTCAAATGGCCCAAGAAACGGTGGGACAAAAACTAGATAGACTCATAGAGTTAATGACAGTGATTCACACATGGTTCCGCCCGCACCTAATGTCTCTCGCATAGCCCCAAACAGGCAACGAGAGGCCAGGTGCGATCGCACCACGGACCGAGAGTGTAGAAGCTCAGCGAGACTGATAGGATATGGGCAAATTTTATGAGAAGAAGAGAACCATCAGTACTCGGGGAAGGACCCCGGCCAGGCGATAGTATTCGATGAAGTTGAAGACTTAATGTTCACATTGGGATGCGTGGAGACGCAGGCGCCAACTTGGTAGCGCGCGACTAGTGGATGATGCAGGGGTGTGGTGGAGGAATTTTAGGAAAAATCGTCCCCGATGTCACCACCAATGACTTGGGGAGGTTGAGCGGCATTCGTTGAAATTTATGCCTAATACGCGCGAGATGCGCTCGGGCGGAGTTTGAACAATTGAAGCAAGGTGACCGCGATGTACAAGAATATGATACACGTTCACGAGGTTATCGGCATCTGACACACATGTCGTCCCCTACGAAATGGATAAGTCAGCGATTTGTAGAGGTTTAAACGAACATAGCGAGAAGAAGGTGGTGGCGTTAGCCAACGATCGAACTTATCTTGATTGTCGATATGGCTTTGAGGTAGAAGGTTTCGCTAAAGCAAAAGAGAATATTCGCGAGAAGAGATTTGGACGTCGGGATCATTTAACGAGTCAAAATCGAAGCGGGGAGTTTAGTAAGGGATCTTGTGACCGAACCAATCGTGGGTCGATCTTATTTCAAGCCTAAGGGCACGGTTGGTCTAATTACCAAGGTAGCAGGACAAGGCCACCAACCCTAACACGGAGGTGACAAACCGATTTGTAAGATTTGTCAAAGAAAACACACGGAGAATGTCGGCTCTAACGAAGACATGTTATAAGCGTGGAGAGTCGGGCCACTATGCCGTGGATTGCGAAGAGGACCCCAACTCAATCTATTCGGGAGATGCGAAGCAACCACGGTACTGTGGAAATCGGAAACCAACCCGCCAGAGTCAGGAGGTCAACAACCCAACAATTTAATCGGCTCACGCTTTGCCCCGGAGGAATGAGGCGAAGCATCTAATGCGGTGGTCGCGGGTATTTTGCTAGTCTCGAGTATTCTGCGTTTGTATTATGCGATCCGGCTCTACATTTTCTTATGTGTCAATGGGCTTTGCTAAGAATTTACACGTAGAACCTTCTTATTTAAGTGAACCTTTTGAGGTTATGACACCAGTAGGGGCCTCAATTTGGGCCTCTCGGGTGGTAAATAATTTTCCATTAGAAGTGAATGGCAGGGGAACAATGGTGAACCTAGTACTACTTGATATGGTAGACTTCGACGTCATTTTGGGTATGGATTGGTTGTCGGCATGTTATGCCATGTTAGATTGTCGGCGAAAGATAGTGAGATTAACTTTTTCCGGAGAACCAGAAGTTGTTATAAGGGGTAGGGTTGGAATATCCTCAGGTCAGTTTATCCCGGAGAACCATCTTGTAAATATTCCACAACACAATCCTTGGATGCTAGAAGGCTTGGAGACTCGTTCTTGAGTATTTTCTTTTCTTTCTTTTTGCTTTGTTATTTCAGTTCATGTATGGAGATTGTATTAGTTCTTAGCGTGACTATGGCTAGGAGCTAATTACTTATTTAGGGATTTCCTTGTGATTCTCTTGAAACTCTTATTCATGAATTAATAAATTAGTTGATTTCTTCTTCACTTGTTTAAGATTTATTCAATAGTTGTTTTGATTGCTTGGAATTAATTGATCACTAATTATCATAACTTATATGATTTCTAATCGAAAGCCGAAAGGGGAGATTGTGAATATGCTATAGTTGAATAAACACGAAAGTACCCCGATACTTGTGTAGCTTAATAGGTTATTGCTCTTAATCTTCCTTTGTAGTCACTCTTGTCACCGAAAGGTAGAAGGGTTCTCCATTGGGGTTGAGTGTTTATATTACCTTAACAGGAGTATAAAACGGTCTAGTTAACATGTTATCTTAACGTAGAAGAAGAAGTTAGTCTAATTGTATTAAGGATTGAATATAGTGGATAGTTGATGATCTTGGAAGCCCTAATTCTCTATCATAACTGATTTAAATCAAAGTATTTTCATAATTAGTTTATTTCCTGCATTATTTGTTTAGAATTCCAATTCAATTGACGTTAATCAAATAGATACCATAGGATAGATAATCGGTACTTGAAAACCAGTCCCTGAGGACGATATTCGGTCTTACCTAGACTATATTACTTGTCACGATACGTGCACTTGCGTAAGTGTGTGCATAAATCGCGTATCATGTACATATCCCCCATACAATCCAAGAGGCACTGACTGATCCTAGTTGGAAAAAGGCTGTACAAGATGAGATCAACGTCTTGGTGAAGAATGGTACTTGGGAAATCACAAAATTGCCAATTGGGAAGAGGCCCGTGGGATGCAAGTGGCTATTCACTGTTAAGCATAAAACAAATGGTAGCATTGAGAGGTTTAAAGCTCGCTTGGTTGCTAAGGGTTTCACTCAGTCTTACAGGATAGATTATCAAGAGACCTTTGCACCCGTTGCTAAACTAAACACCATCCGTGTTCTACTCTCTCTTGCTGTAAACCAGGACTGACCACTGCACCAACTAGATGTTAAGAATGCTTTCTTGAATGGAGATCTTGAAGAAGAAGTCTATATGGATATTCCACCTGGTTTTGAGAATTCATCCAATCAGGATAAAGTATGTAGACTCAAAAAATCTCTATATGGTCTTAAGAAATCTCCACGAGCATGGTTTGGAAAATTCACTAAGTCAATCGTTCAGAATGGCTATACTCAATGTCAGGCAGATCACACCTTGTTCGTCAAACTCAACTCAGATAAAAGGATAGCTATCCTAATTGTTTACGTTGATGATATAATATTAACAGGCGATTACAAGGAGGAACTAGTAAGGTTGAAAAGTTTCTTATCAAAGGAATTTGATATTAAAGATCTAGGGTATCTCAGATATTTTCTTGGCATGGAAATTGCATGATCAAGACATGGCATTTTTGTTTCTCAGCGGAAGTATGTTCTAGACTTACTCAAAGAAACAAGAATGCTTGGGTGTAAACCAGCCTCAACTCCAATGGAATCGAACAAGAAAATTGGCTTGGGGGCAGATCAGACACCTGTGGACAGGGGGAGATATCAAAGGCTAGTTGGACGCCTTATTTATTTATCTCACACTAGACCTGACATTGGTTTTCCTGTTAGTGTGGTGAGTCAATACATGAATAATCCAACAGAGGAACACATGGAAGCTGTTACAAGAATCCTTAGATACCTCAAGATGACTCGGGAAAGCGTCGCTTCGGGAAGAGTGAAAATAAAGAAATCAGAGTGTACTGTGATCACGGTATGCGAGGAGATATAGCAGATGAAGAGTACTTGAGTTCTTGTTCTTATGTTTGGGGTAATCTAGTAACATGGAGGAGTAAGAAACAGTCAGTTGTTTCTAGTAGCTCAGCTGAGACTGAATTTAGAGCTCTAGCTCTCGGCATTTGTGAGGGGATTTGGCTGAAAAAGTTACTTGGTGAACTGGGAGTATTTACAGAAGAGTCTATCCAAATGCTTTGTGACAATCAAGCTGCCATCAGTATTGCAAAAAATCCTGTTCATCATGATAGGACTAAGCACATTGAGATAGGTAGACACTTCATCACTGAGAAGATTGAGAATGCCATTGTTCAAACCATTTATACTCCATCAAGATTTCAAATTGCTGACATTCTCACTAAAGCTCTCCCAAGAACCAGTTTTGAAGAATTAATGTGCAAGCTTGGGGTGTTTGATATCCACAACCCAACTTGAAGGGGGAGTGTGGATTTATTTCCTAAATTAGGAATCCTAAATTAGGAAGATTGACCACAGCTGTATATAGGAATCAATTTGGTATTAATACCAAATATTCTGTACATTTATTCTTCCTAAAATTAGGGGATTTTAATATTGTAGTTTCTAGAATTAGCTATTTGTATTTATTAGTTCAGATTCTAGGTTTTATATATATATTTCATCTCTTTGAGATAATAAAAACACAATAATATTCAAAATTTCATATTTACCAACGTGAAACCATTGTCATTTGACCAATAACCGTCTATTAACTTATGTCTCAAACATTTTGTACTTCTTCTGACAAACTTTAATATTGCTACTAATCATACAATTACTTTAAGTACTACAATAGATAATGAGATTAGAGTGGATTCGAAGTAAATGATGCAATATTTCAACTAAGTATTACAATAGAAAAAGAAATTTTAGAAGTCAATCGATTCAAAAGAAAACAAAACTTCATTTCCTCCACGTCTTCACTATCTATTATCCTTAAAATAAAAGTAGTAAGTGAAGAAGTTTGATTTTATGTCATGGCAATGTCAACAATGATATTTTAAGACAATGCATAAATCCTTTTCATATCGTATAACTTGGTAGAAATTCTTGATGCGGGTGAACGATTAACGATAACATTATGTTGACTATAATTATCTTTCTTTGCTACTCCAACCTTTGTGTGGATTATAAGATAAATTACAATATGATTTAAATAATATATTAGTAAAGTTGTTGACACATGGTATTTCAGATAAATTAAAATAGAATTTAAAATATTTTAAGATAAACTAAAATATGAAAATTTCGGATATCCGAAATTTCGGATCGGATCGAATATCCAAAATGAACAGCCCTAGGTAGTATAACATATATTTTGGATATTGACCACCAAAACTTGTAATTTAGTAATATCAATAGATTATTTTCACACCATATGTATTGGTTTAATTCTCACTATTCTCGACCCCTTCTACTTTCTTCTACTCACTTCGTCTATTTGTAGTAATTCTTAAAAATAGTTGTTTCAAATTATGTTGGTATGCATAAGAAACATGTCTACGAACAGGGTTGTCTCAAATATTTTGGGGGCCCTGTTCTAATTCGTAAAAGTGGACCCTTAATATAAGTAATAGGTTTGATTTGAAATTTGAATTTGGACCTCCACATGCGCGCGCCACTGAAACTGAATCATTTTACTTTGATTGGGCTAAGACATGCGAATTATGGGCCTTTACAGTAAATTCTGGCTAATACTACTTAATAATAAATGAAAAAAAGGGGCACTAAAATTATTCGATTTTCGGGGCCCCTGTGCGGTAGCACAACTCGCACGGGCCCAAAGACGACCATGTCTACGAGCCTCTAAGAGTGCATCTAACTGACATACCGGTCGATACATGGCCCATCCATATACATGATATGCATATATATCCAGCAAAACCAACACCTACCAACACACTGAACAACTCCGGAAGAATGGAGCGTATCAGCCATAACTGCTGAATCAAACCACCTACTGCGAGGATCATCAAATCGCATATCTGTACATGCAGGCATGAAACGCAGCGCCCCAGCAAGGGACGTCAGTACGAAAGAATGTACTGAATATGTAAGGCGTGTAAACATGAGTGAAGATAATAACATGAGCAAATCAGAGTAACGAAACAACATGAACCTCGGAGGCCACAATGAGCATATGCAATGTACAATATCACTAAAATCAATTATATATATAGCCACACTTCGAGGTAATGTCAATGTCATATTGTACCCGACCCTAATATGAGACTCAGTGTTATCGTACCCAACTACAGTGGTGTGCAATGTTTATATGATGCATGAATGACCTTATAAACTCAATAGGAACAGGATGGCGTGACACAAGGTCGTTAACCCTCCGTCAATCGTTATGAAACTCATTTACAACCAGCATTACAATTTATCATGAACTCAAGGTCAATAATATAACAACGACTCTCAAGATATATAAGACACAATCCTGACAAGCGGAAGCCAATCAATGAATTTCAATAAAATTCAAGGAATCATTTCGATAAGAAAAATTGAAAGATCATAGGCTCAATAGTATAACAAAGGTAACGAAGAGCGCTAAATAACTCCGACAAGGAAACAAGCTTGATAATTTTATTAGAACACAACAAGCACAGTTGACAAGGAACATATGATGATCATGGAACAAATTTTAAGAGTTACTAATGAGCAGAACATCAACGGTTGAGAGCAACCATGTTTATATCTTCTACGAATAGAAGTTTCTTTCAGAACGTTTGGTTTGACGATGCTTAAGTTTGAAATCATGCCAACAATGAAGAAGAAGATAAAGCCTTACATACCTTTAAGATGATCCGCTTGCTTGTTACCACAATCCGCTCACTACGCCTCAATCTTGACCTATAATCATAGAACAAAACTATTATCACTTTCGGCTAATCCCGTCCTTTACGTATTTAAGTGTGAGTGGTCATATGTTGATTCAGGCAGCATTTTTCATGTATTTCTTATATTTTCCGGGTCCATGAGGATCATAATAACAATAACTCATCCTACATAAAGTTTAGAAATTTTAATTTCCAACCCGCGGATCGTTATATCAAGTGGCAAACTCGATTTATACTCAATAAAACTATCCATTCTTCTCTTACGAACTATAATCGACCATAATTACCAGATAATAAGATTCACAAGCCCAATTCCTAGTCACCTTCACCATTTTTATCTTTCTCAAGCAAATCCAACAAGCCACAATTTCCAACTCTTAATCCTAACGTCAATTTTCATGAATTCTCACTTGCATATTCATACCCAAAACTAGATATACTTAAATTCATAAAGAAGAGATGAAATCTTACCTCAATTGACTCCACAAGATGCAATCCTAGCTTGATTCACTCCACCACTATTTTCAATGCAAGAACAATGAAAAGGAAGATAATATTGTAGCTTCTACAAATTCCCCGGACTTGAAATCATGTGATGATTATGTGGGTTGGACTATGTTGATGTATAAACCTAGAGAGAGAAACGGGAAGTGTAGAGAGAAGGAGAAACAACTTTGGGATATGTTTTGAATGAATTTCGGGCCTTAATATATATATATACTTATACTAAGTCCACCGACTTATGGCATCGTACATTTTTGTACGGGTCGTATCAGACACAATACTTCTCTGATTTGCGAATTGTCTATTGCATTGGAAAGAAGACTCAAAACTTGAATTTATATAAGTTATGCATCTCATAATTTCTTATATACTAGGAGATATACCTCTTGAAAGTTGAGCCAAAATCCTGTTCAGAATTCTGCCTAATTTTCCCTGAATTTCGACGAACTTAAATTTCTTCGATTTGCTTGATCCCGAAACCTTCTCATACTTACCAATAATGCTTATGAACCTCCTTAACGTTGAGACTAACGTAGTTGTGCTACTTGAACTCTTACGACACTTCCGCCCTTATGCTTCCATGGCCTTAACTCCCGGCGCGAATTAACATACGGAGGGACGGAATGTAATATTTTTTGTTGTTTTAGAAATTCAAGATAATTTTTTTTCCATTTCACCCTTTGTAGTTATTATTCTTGAAGACTACAAACATCTTAATTATAAGGTGATGTTATAATTGTTCAAATACAAATGAAGGGTAAAATAGTTTTAAATTATTTCTAATTATTAATTCTCAAAGCACGTGTAAAAAGAAAATAACAAATAGTTTGAGACAGAGAAAGTATGTAATAGAAAAAAATAACAAATATAACACGGTGTGCTCTTCAAAATTTGGGTGGGGGCCCAAGAAACATAACCCGAGATCCGCCTTTAAAAACTCGTAGAAGATTTAGGGTTTCAGTCACTTGCAGGGCAACTTGATTCTATCACCATGGGGTAAACCTCCATTCCTCTTCTCTTTGTTAACATTTATATAGTAATAGATAACATAAACATGGTTATATTAAGTAATTTTTTTTGTAATAAACTGTGATTCTATTGTTTAGTGAGCTATAATTAGCTGGTCTTGCGTTGTTAACTATATAATTGTGTCATGCTTTATCGTGTCGAAGATGCTAAGAGAAGTCATTCAGTATAAAGAAACGTGTAAAAAAAAGTTGCAGCAAAGCATAGTGTATGTATTGATATATGAGTTTTGGCTATATTGGTACTACAAAAGTTCAATTAGATAACAGAACAAGCATGTGTAAAAATGATTAGTTTGGTGATTGGCCATATTAAGTGATTTAGTTTTAATAAACTGAGAATCGATTGTTTAGTGAGCTAAATTTGTAATTTTAGCTGGTTCTACTTTTTTGAGAAGTTATATGTATAGTTATGTAATACTTAATCGAGTTGAAGATGCTATGAGAAGGCATTCCCTATAAGGAAATGTAGAAAACAAGTTATCGGTGTTGCAACAAAGCGTAGTGTACTGATCAATGTATGACATTGAAGGACTTAGTCCATAATGAGACCAGTTTTGGATATTTTTGTACTAAAAAATTCACTTAGATGACAGAAACAAGCATGAGGAAAAATGACTTGTTTGGTATTGGCCATATTAAGTAATTTTGCTGTGATAAACGGAGATGCTATTGTTTAGTGAGCTAAATTTGTAATTTTAGCTGGTCCTGCTTTGTTAAGAAAAGTTGGATATATGGGAATAGTAAATTATAAACTTGTTACCTTGGTAGTTCTGTGTTAAGAAGGCATTCAGTATAAAGAGATGTAAAAACAAGTTATCGGTTTTGCAACAAAGCATAATGTACTGATTGATATATGACAGTAAACGAGATCAGTTTTGGCTATACTGGTACCAGAAAACTTCACTTAGATAGCAGAAACATGTGAAAAAATAACTGTTTAATGACCATTTTGTTGTTATAATCTGAGAATCGATTGTTTAGTGAGCTAAATTGTAATTTTAGCTGGTCCTGCTTTGTTAACTAGTATATAGTTGTGCCATGCTTCATCTTGTTGAAGATGCTCAGAGAAGGCACTTTGTATAAAGAAATGTATAGACATAAGTTAAAGTGTTGCAACAAAGCATATTGTAATGGTTGATGTGTGACATTAAAGGACTTAGACCATTATTAGATTAGTTTTTGTTATATTGGAGCTAAAAAGTTCACTTAGATAACAGAAACAAGCATGTGGAAAATGACTTGTTTGGTGATTGACCAAAGGTAATGATTTTGTTCTTATAAACTGAAATTGGATTTTTTAGTGAGCTAAATTTGTAATTTTAGCTGGTTCTGCCTTGTTGAGAAAAGTTAGATATATATGTTTATAATTATAAACTTGTTACTTGTCGGTTCTGTGTGGACGAGTACTTCCTCAGTTCATGATGAGATCAGTTTTGGCTATAATGGTTCTAAAAAGTTGACTCAGATAACAGAAACAATCATGTGGAAAATTAACTTGTTTGGTAATTGGCCATATTTAATGATTTTGCTGTAATATGCTGAGAATCGATTGTTCAGTGAGCTAAAATTGTTATTTCAGTTTCAGCTGGTTTGCGTTGTTGAAAACTTAGATATGGGAATAAATTATAAACTTGTTACATTGGTGGTTGTTCTGTTTGGATGCTTAAATTCCCCAGTCCATCTTGGCAAAGCAGTTGAGCCCTCTCGAGGTTAATGAATTGTTTTGAATGCTAATGGACTTATATCAAATGTCTCTCTAAACTGTTCTGGGCTCCTCAAGCTCCGTGGGGTTACGGATCAGTAGAGAAGAAACAACTAATGATAAACCCCCCAAAACAAAAACAAATCTATTTCTTATAGCTATGACAGTGTTTAACATGCTATTAGTAGACATTCAGTGTATAAAAGTTATGAGTAATTGGTTTTGTTCTTAAGTTTTCTTGAGCTTGTGTTGAAATATGAGGTCTTGACACACTTAACAGTTTGGGGAAACTTATTAAATTTGACATCAAAAGGACTTGGTTCATAACAAGATCAACTTGTAAACTTAAATTGAATAAGCATGCCAGTAGAAACAAACACTTGCGGGAATGATTGATTTGGTATTTGGTCTTATTAAAATTGTTTGTATTATTAAACTGGGAATGCGATGTGTAAAAGAGGAACTTTGTGATTCTAGCTAGTGTTGTATCACTGAGAAAAGTTAAATCTATCGGGGATATATTTAAAACTCGCCTGACAGTTCTGTATGGATGCGTTAATTCTCCGGTCCATCTTGGCAAAGCAGTTGAGCCCTCTCGAGGGCAATGAGTTGTTTTGAATGCTAATGGACTCAAATGTCTCTCTAAACTGTTCTGGGCTCCTCAAGCTCCGTGGGGTTACAGATCAGTAGAGAAGAAGCATCTAGCCAATGATACCCCCCAAAACAGAAAAAATCTGTTTCTCATAGCTTTGCCATCATTTAACACGCCAAGAGTAGACATTTGGTGAGTATAAAAGTTACAAGTAATTGGCTTGTTCTTACGTTTTCTTGAGCTTGTGTTGAAATATAAGGTCTTGACACACTTAACAGTTTGGGGGAACTTGTTAAATTTGACATCAAAAAGACTTAGTTCATAACAACGATCAACTTCTGAACTTAATTGAATAAGCATAGGAACAAACACTTGGGGAATGATTGGTTTGGTATTTGGTCTTATTAAATTGTTTGTATTATTAAACTGGGAGTGCAATGTGTAAAAGAGAAACTTTGTGATTCAAGCTAGTGTTCTATCACTGAGAAAAGTTAAACCTATGGGGGATATATTTAAAACTTGTCTGGCTGTTCTGTGTGGATGTGTGATTCCTCAGTCCATCTTGGCAAAGCAGTTGAGCTCTCTCGAGGGCAATGAATTGTTTTGAATGCTAATGGACTTATATCAAATGTCTCTCTAAACTGTTCCGGGCTCCTCAGGCTCCGTGGGGTTACAGATCAGTAGAGAAGAAACATCTAGCTAATGAAACCCCCTCTCCCTCTAACAAAAAAAATTATATTTCTTATAGCTATGAGCAGGGCTGCACAAAACCCTCGGACCGGACCGAACCGGACCGAGGACCGAAAATCCAGAAAGGTCGGACCGAAGACCGGACCGAAAAATTCGGTCCGGTCCGGTCCAATATACACTAAAAACCGAAAAAAACCCTGGACCGGACCGGACCGAGGACCGAATTGAAAAATTCGGTCCGGTTCGGTCCGGGGTTTTTTTTCGGTCCGGTTCATTTTTTGTGCAGCTAGCTATGAGTAGGGATGTCAATTGGGGCAGGGCGGGGCAGGGCAAAATTAATTTTGTTAAAAATTGTAATGAGGCAGGTGGTAGGTTTGTTAAAATTCCAGTAGCAGTTTGATAATAATTTGACATAATGATACTTCTCTGCCTTCCTACTTCCCTTTCTTCTTCTTTTCTAGTTTTGAGGTTTCTCCTGGTTCAGACGGATAGAATCCAAGTTTTTTCATACGTTTTAACTCTGTTTAATAATTTATTAGCAAATAATTCAGTTTCTAGATTGTTAAGTCTTTGCTTAACTTCTTTGACCTTATTTTTTACATGTAGTAATTCAGTCTGAAGACCTTGTAAAGTTGTATTGGACTTCTGTTCTTTAAACTTATTGAAAACATCTTTCATATTAAAAGGCTAAACAGTCCTTTTATCATGTTGCTGATTAAGAACTAAATTTTTTAACTCTATGAAGTATTTTCTTTTAGGATCTTCATCTCCAATATGATCAATCATATCAAAAAAGAATTTTGTCAGAAGATATCAAAAGATAAAATTACATAATGATAAAATTCCAGTAGCAGTTTGGAAATTATCAAAAGATGATCCATGTTGATATAAATGTCCAAACAGGGCGGGGCAGGGCAGGACAAATTTTAAAAAAATGCTAAACGGGGCAGGGCAGGGCTGGGCTGGTTAACATTTAGCAGGTCAATGTTTGCCTGCCCTAACCCGCCCTAACCTACCTAGTTGCCATCCCTAGCTATGAGTCTATGACAGTGTTTAACATGCCATTAGTAGGCATTCAGTGAACATACAAATTATGAGTTATTGGCTTTGTTCTTATGTTTTCTTGTGTTTGTATCGAAATATGAGGTCTTGCCATACTTGACAGTTTGGGGAAACTGATTGCATTTGACACCCAAAGGGCTTAGTTCATAATGAGAACAAATTTTCGAACTCAATTGAATAAGCATTTCCTAACCCGCCCTAACCTACCTAGTTGCCACCCCTAGCTATGAGTCTATGACAGTGTTTAACATGCCATTAGTAGGCATTCAGTGAACATACAAATTATGAGTTATTGGCTTTGTTCTTATGTTTTCTTGCCATATTTGACAGTTTGGGGAAACTGATTGCATTTGACACCCAAAGGGCTTAGTTCATAATGAGAACAAATTTTCGAACTCAATTGAATAAGCATTTCCTAACCCGCCCTAACCTACCTAGTTGCCATCCCTAGCTATGAGTCTATGACAGTGTTTAACATGCCATTAGTAGGCATTCAGTGAACATAAAAATTATGAGTTATTGGCTTTGTTCTTATGTTTTCTTGTGTTTGTATCGAAATATGAGGTCTTGCCATACTTGACAGTTTGGGGAAACTGATTGCATTTGACACCCAAAGGGCTTAGTTCATAATGAGAACAAATTTTCGAACTCAATTGAATAAGCATTTCCTAACCCGCCTTAATTGCCATCCCTAGCTATGAGTCTATGACAGTGTTTAACATGCCATTAGTAGGCATTCAGTGAACATACAAATTATGAGTTATTGGTTTTGTTCTTATGTTTTCTTGTGTTTGTATCGAAATATGAGGTCTTGCCATACTTGACAGTTTGGGGAAACTGATTGCATTTGACACCCAAAGGGCTTAGTTCATAATGAGAACAAACTTTCGAACTCAATTGAATAAGCATTTCGGTAGAAACAAGTACTTGGAAAGATGATTGGTTTGGTATTTGGTCATATTAACTAGTTTTGTTATGAAACTGGGAATGCTATGTGTAAAAGAGGAACTTTGTAATTCTAGCTTGTTTGCATCACTGAGAAAAGTTAGATACATGGGAATAGATTATAAACTTGTTACCTAGTCGTTCTGTGTGGAGGCGTAATTTCTCAGTCCATCTTGGCAAAGCAGTTGAGCTCTTTCGTGGGCAATGAGTTGTTTTGAATGCTAATGGACTCAGATCAAGTGTCTCTCTAAACTGTTCTGGGCTCCTCAAGCTCCGTGGGGTTACAGATCAGTAGAGAAGAAACATCTAGCTAATGAAACCCCCTTCCCCCAAACAAAAGAAATTCTATTTCTTATAGCTATGGCGGTTTTTAACATGCAATTAGTAGGCATTCAGTGAGTAAAACAATTAAGAGTAATTGACATTTTTCTTACGTTTTGTTGTGCTTCTGTTGACATACAACAGTTTGGGGAAACTAATTACTTTTGACATCAAAAGGGCTTAGTTCATAACGAGTTACTTTTGAACTTGATTCAATAAGCATTCCTGTAGAAACAAGCACGTGGAAAAATGACTGGTAGTTTGTATTATTAGACTAGGAATTGAATGTGTAAAAGAGAAAACTTTGTAATTCTAACAAGTTCTGCTTCACTGAAAATTGTTAGATATATGGCAATAAATTATAAACTTGTTACATTGGCGGTTCTGTGTAGATGCATAATTCCCCAGTCCATCTTGGCAAAGCAGTTGAGTCCTCTCGAGGGCAATGAATTGTTTTGAATGCTAATGGACTTAGATCAAATGTCACTCTAAACTGTTCTGCGCTTAAACTCCATGGGGTTACATATCAGTAGAGATGAAACATCTTGCTAATGACCCCTTACCCCTAAGAGAGAGAATAGTAAAATGGTATAGGTGGGACTCAGGTAGTGTTTGGAATTAATAGTTCAGATTGGATTGAGCAACTATATACTTTTCAGCTCGTGTAACAAATTTCTGATTTTACTGCATAGTGATTCATACAATGTTACTTTCACAAGCCTCATGTAAGGTATTTTCCTTTTGTTTGGGTTGATACTTGTAAAATGGTATTTTGATTGATTTGGCCAGACTATATCCGATTAAAGAGGAACACAATTTAGTTTTAATGTTTCCTTTTTACTGGTTTCATGCTTAGTCCATCTTGGCAAAGCAGAAGAGCCCTTAATGTTGTTATCTGCTGTTGATTTTCTCCCTCTGCATCTATTTCTCTTTTTTTTTTTGCAACTTCATAACTTATGTTGTACCAACTCTAATGCAGGAAGACACGTGGAATGGGAGCTGGTCGTAAACTGAAGTCCCACCGTAGGAGGCAGCGGTGGGCTGATAAGTCTTACAAGAAATCTCATCTTGGTAATGAATGGAAAAAGCCATTTGCAGGATCATCTCATGCCAAGGGGATTGTTCTTGAGAAAATGTATGGCCAATTTTGCTTTCCATTTACTTAATTATCCATCTATTTGCGTGCTTACTTTAATTGACCTAATTTTAACTGAATGAACTGCAGCGGTATAGAAGCTAAGCAGCCTAACTCTGCCATTAGAAAGTGTGCTCGAGTTCAGTTGATTAAGAATGGAAAGAAGATAGCTGCTTTTGTACCCAATGATGGTTGTTTGAACTACATTGAAGAGAATGTATGTGTTTCGATCGTATCATGTGTCGTTGCAAATTTGACTTTTATTCTTTAATGTCGAATAAATCTCATCTGATTGTTTGTAGGATGAGGTGTTGATTGCTGGATTTGGTCGTAAAGGACATGCCGTGGGAGATATTCCTGGTGTTAGGTTCAAGGTTGTGAAGGTGTCTGGTGTGTCACTTTTGGCCCTCTTCAAAGAGAAGAAGGAGAAGCCCAGATCTTAAGTACTTCCAGGTCAGGTGCAAGTGTCTTCTGAATGAATTTTTGTTAGGATCAAAATGCTCTTTTTTCCTTTTCCTTCCCTAATCTTCAACTAGTATAGTTCGTCATGCTGTTCCATGAAAATACCAGACGATTTATTTCACCTTCTGAAAATGAATGATATTGAGTGGAATTTTAGATCAAGCTGTTGGAAATTGAAAGCGTGCAATTAGTTTTTCCTCCTAATATGAGAATTCCCTTTTGCAAATGCCCGTCTCTAATTGCTTGTTGGTTCAGCCATATGTATTTTACTGGCACTATATGCAGACCCAAATTTAATTTTAACCCTTGAACTTTGAAGCTAAGGTATTGGAAAACTGCAGTTGGATCTGGTAAAAAATACAGCCAGCTAACATTTAGGTTCTCTTTGGTTTGTGGAGTTTGCTAACTAAATAACTGTATATCACTTGTTTAAAAATCTATTTGATAATGTGGTTATTTTCTTGGTTGTCTAAAAGGGATATGTTTAAATTTTATTTGGAATACCGATGTTTCTTCTAGGATAAGTGGGGATCAATGTTTAGTAAATAGCAATATTGTTTAATTGTCTTGTTATGGAACATTAGTTCTGGATTACTGTAAATACCATTTCACTTCCAAACGCATAATGTCATCACAACAATCCTCCACTCATATGTATATGATTATGATTTCTTCTTTACCTTTTTAAAGCAAAAATTATATAAAAAGAGATGAGAATGAAGAAGATATTTTTGTTGGAGGGCATTTTGTCTCAATGTCGAAAAGGTTTGCTTGTTCATTATTTGTTATAATTGGAGATATTTCAGTTGGTGGAAACCACGAGATATTATTATATAGTAAATTTTAAAACAATACTGTCTCACTATCTAATAACCACCTTCGTGTTGGCTATAACATTTTGTTTAACACAACAAATAATATTACAGTTGTATAAACAGAATATTTAATGGATTTGCTTAATAGGCTGCCTCACGTATGATAGCCATTGGGAAACCATACGTCCTATATAATTGTATCTGCATGCTACGATCACAAACTAATACATATTAGAATCTTAAATAAAACAATCTCACAAAAGCATTTAAGCATCACATATAGGGGAGTAAATACGAGCCAATATTGTTGTAGTTACCTTATTTTTAAATTATAAATATTGTTGTGATGACTAAAGAGCAAGAAATCATCGTTGCTTTATCCCTTTTTGGCTCAACTGTATGCTACTGCAGCTTTATAATGGAATCTGTGTATGATGTAGCAAAGCTAATAGTTAAGAAGAAGATAATCAGCAAGGAAAACTCTTTATGAATCAGACATTGAATAGCAACGAAATTAGTAGGAAATTGCAGTATCTGGAATTTGAACTTAGAACCTTAAGGTGAATTTTGAACTCCCTAAACCAACCAACCTTTTCTCTTGTTGTTCAGAGTATTCAAAATCTATATATATACAGAAAAGATAAAAAAAACATCTTACATATATAGTGTAATTTTTTATCGGTAATGTTCGGATGAACACCCTCGACGCGCCCTAGATCCGCCCCCTGTCTGTATGACCGCATCACTGCATGTATACTTGTTTTAAGGAACCAATCAACAAAGCAAGTTGAGGTATCAAAGTTCTATCAAATAACCGAACAAACGGATAATATTTTGTTCAATACGAGTACAATTACGAGTTTCCATAAATCCTGCACTCATTTACAAAGAAGATACTTATACTCTATCAGATCCTATATAAGTGATTATAAGGATTTAGTACATCCGTTAAGAAAAGTTAAAATATTCTTTTATCTCTCCTTTTTATCTAAGCATAGGAAAATGTAAAGAACCCGCAAGGGTAGTCAAGTTGGTGTAGCAGTAGAGCGTGGGATCGCAAAGTCACGAGTTCGATCCCCTGCATAAACTTTCTTGGTTGAACCTGTCACATATGGCTTGCCAAGTGTGGTTAATCGGCTGACGTGGTTTGCGTGCTATTATCAAATGGGTTTACCCTGTGTGCACTCGAAAGAGTAGCGGCTGCGGGTTCCTTCGTCAACAAAAAGGAAAATGTAAAGAAGTGTTGAAAGACTTCTTAAAAATTTGTTATCCTTCATTAGAATAGAATACATTTTTAAAAAGTAATTAATACTCCCTCCGTCTTAAAATACTTGTCATGTTTTTCTTTTCAAAAGTCAAATTAACTAAATTTCAAAGTTAAATTAGATTATATTAATTCAATATTTTAAAATTAAAATTTAGGTATTCGGAAACTATACAAAAAGTACTATAAGTTGCAATTCTTCTCATATTAATATGATGAAAAAATATAGTTCAAAATGTTGGTCAAAGTTTATGAAAGACCAATATACACGGTCTTAATACAATGTATATCATGGTCCGAATTTGTCTCCATAAATTGTAGAATTATTGTACAAGTGTAATTATGGTATTAGTCTTATATTAGGAAAAACTATTAGAATTACAATAGGAAAAAGTAGAGTTATTTTCCATATTTAGGAATTGAGTATTTGTATATATACCTCTCTTTATTAATGAAAATAATGAATGCATTATTTCTTTCACGGTATCAGCAGTCTAGGACAAACTTTTCCTTCTCCAAATATTGCTCCTTCCGCTGCCCGGCGTGAATAGTGGCCGACGATCATATTTGTCACGCCCCGAACCCCGGGCCCGTGACTGGTGCCCTACCTAAGCACCCTTCTATTCATACAACTTAAGTAAAATGCGGAAGATAAGTAACACTCATTTTTTTTCTTAAACAAAGGAAAAGCCGATAAGGCTGCCACCATATTATATATCACACCCGAATGTGTCTACACTGTACAACAACGTAAATACAACTCTAGCCAGTCCAACCCACATATAAATACATACCTCTAAGATTTTTGGACAAATACTATGACGGGACAAGGCCCCGTCGTACCCCTGAATATACCTAGCCATAATGATATGCTCCGGAACATTGGAGCTATCCCAAAATGCTGAACAAGGATCCTAAGCTCGCGGATCCATAACCGAGTACCTAGACCTGCGGACATGAATGCAATCCCCCGAAAGGGGTCAGTACAACAGGTACCAAGTATGGAACAGAAATAAAGTACATTATTACAATCATAGCTGTACACAAGAATGACAAGGGCAAGTATGAAAATCAAATACCAGATCCTACCGTGTCATAAAATCGAGCCAATCAGACTGTATCATCAGACATCAGATCATCAGATAATATATCGCTCGACTTTTAGCGAAGGACGCAATAAAGTCATGTAAAACTGTAAGTACTGTAAGTATTGTAAAGGAGATCGTTCAATCCAAATATAAAGCAGGAGGCAAACCAAATTAACAGTACACCGTGCCTTATTAATAATGAGAGTAATAAGAGTAAACTTTACATGCTTTAAAATAGGAAGCTTATGATCAATCTAGGGCCACCCGCCCGTAGTATCAATATGCAATCCTACACATGAGACTATTTCACCCGCATAGGTCGTGTGGACCCGCATGAGGCAATTTACCTCGCATAAGACTACCCGCATAGGACTATTTCACCCGCATAGCCCTACGGACCCGTAATGAGCATATACGCAATACTCGCATCGTGGAGAGCAAATCCACGGAATATGTATAATGTCTTGGGGGTTTACCCCGCAATTATACTTATAACACTAGCACTAATGACTATCATGAACAACATATGCAAGTTATGTAATTTTTAACTCTCATTAGACAAAATGAATGCACCATCTTTTTTAAACAACCAAGGCAATACCATGCCTTCCTTTTAAAACAAACAAGACAATAACATGCCTTCCTTTATAAAATAACCAAGACGATACCATGCCTTCCTTTCTAAAATAACCAAGACAATACCATGTGAGGTACAACATGTCCCGGTCCATTCTGGGACTCGGGGTAAACATAAAGGATTGTACACATAAAGCTATCACAAGCAACTATGTACACTTTAAATTACCTTTTGACTCTCATTAGCCCAAATAGAATGACCTATCATTTTCTTTGAAAATCCAAGACACTAACAAGTCGTTCATTTTATACACCAAGTCACTATCACATAGTTCGTTAAGGATTAAGATCCATTACAACAATTGTACGTCCGCCGTACATTCACTTTATAAAATCAAGGCATTTTCATTTCATGTACTATATTAAGGATTCAATCATGGACATTCTCACATGATTTCCATATAACCGTTTTTAAACCATCTCTGGACTTCCCACAACACTGTTATAACAAACTTCTCATAAAGCCGTTATAACAACCTCATTTTTAGAAAACCAAAGCACTACCACCTCTTTCCTCTTAGACAAATCAAGACATTATCATGTCATGTAATATTAGGAAAAATGAACCCAAAGTACTATGTACATTCACTTCTTTATAAGAAGACTCAAATCATGTAATGTTAGGGAAATAAACCCAAAAGTACTATGTACATCTATTCTTTATACAAAGAATCTTTTCATGAAGTGTTAGGGAAAATGAATCCCAAAATACTTTTGCTATCAAAATCAAGTTACTTACACTTTTAAACTCAAGTAACTTATACTTTTAAAACCAAGAACCTCTTCTTTCAACCTCAAGTCATTTATTCTCCTTAAATAGAGTAATCCATACTTTTCAAATTGAGTTACTTATTCTTTCCGAATCAAGTAATCCATACATTTTCAAATCAAGTAATCTATACTTTTTAAATCAAGTAATCTATACTTCCAAATCAAGTTACTACACATTTAGAAATTCAATTCAAGGTTTTGAAATCAAGTAACTTTTCTTTAAATCAAGTCACTTGCTCTTTCCAAACCAAATCATTTATTCTCTTTAAATCAATCAAGTAACTTATACCTTTAAATCAAGTTACTTCTCTTCTTTAAAATCAAGTAAGCTTGTACTTTTCAATTCAAGTATTATAACTTTCAAAAATCAAGTGACTTTGTACTTTCAAAACCAAGTATCATGTACTTCAAAATCAATTCACTTATACTTTATATAATCAAATCACACGACTTTCAAAATCAAGTCCCATAACTTGAAAATAAAGTCTCACAATCTTTTAATTAAAACAAGTCTCTTAACCTTGAAAATCAAGTCTCATTACTTTAAATCAAATCTCATAACTTTAAAGTAATTCAAGTAACTTATTCATTTCAAACCAAGTCACTCATACATTTAAAATTAACACTCATTTGAACTCGAATAGTTATACCTGCTTTCTAATACTTCCTAACGTCTCTTACCAACATCCCCATAAGACATGGTAAGAACTTAGGAATATTTTAGACATACCTTTAGCATAAAAATCAATAACATGAATACTTCCTAATGACAAGACAAATACTTTAAGAAAACAAGTCACGTATACTCCAAATAACAAGGCAAGTATACTTCAAGAATAAGTCATGTATACTCCAAAACAAGGCAAGTATACTTCAAGGATAATCATGTCGATAGAAGGAAGAAGTTCACATACCTCGTTGACGACTAACTCATACGACAAGTAGCAATACGCTTCAATGTACTTCAACTTCATTAGCTATTCCACCCTCCAAGTAGAATATGCTACACGTAGTACTTCAACCTATAATGATGATAGCGCTTCTATCAATATCATATTTTCTAGTATAAGACTTATACCAAATAATGACCCTCTAATTCTACAGAAATTTGGGCATCACTTCCTTTGTTTCTACGTACTTTTCCACCTTTTCCAAGTCCCGTATTCATCAACCAACAAGTCACATTTAAGGCGCAACCAACAATTAGCCAAAGGAGATTACACGCCTAACTGAAAGTGTAAAATTATGCCCCACAATCTATATTAAAATAGTCCATTATTTACCAATATTAAGGGCCATTCTCGGCCAACATACTTTAAATCCAAATCTATTTTCCTTAATTCCTTTTTAATCCAAATCAAGTTCCAACATGTTATATAAGTTATATTAACTATCAACAACAATATTTCCTTCATTATATAACATGCGACAAGTGTTATTAACAACAAAATGGTCAACAATTTCCAATGGCCAATATCAACCAACTCTCGGCCTCAACATCCAAATGTGGTCCAAACCATTTCTAATATCCATTCTTTCTAGCACAAGGTCATCTACATATATCCACAACATGTAATATCTAATTACATTAAGAGAAAGATGATCCTTACCTTAATATAGCCAAAAATAATCCAAGTCTAACGTCGATCCTTAGCATATTTGGATGTTGAGGCCGAGAGGGGATTTATCAAAAAGTATTGAAGAATTTTTGTCTTCCAAAAGACCCCTTGGCCGAGAGCTATCATGGAGAGGGCAATATTTTTGCCTTGTGAAATATGGCTAAGTGTAGATGAAGTCTTGCACCTTCTATGTGGATATATATAGAGCAACTAAGGGTTGAGATCAATCCAAGTGTAGGGTCAAGATGGTGGACAAGTGTGGGTGGGACCCACAAGTCCACTTGTCTTCAAAATATCTCAAGACAAGCCAAAGTCAAAGTCAAAGGGGAGAGGTGACACGTGTCACCCTTCTATTGGTCCGAAAATATTTCATCCCCCAAAAACGTTCATATTGGTCAAAATATCGAAAAATATTGTGGGCCCCACAAAATCGTAAATTTTCCCGTGGGCCCCACGTGATCAAATCCGAACTTAAAAATCCATAATTCTTATATATTCAAAAAGTCTCAAATACCAAATTTGAGAACCAAATTTCAATTAATAAACCTTTTTCCTTCACGAGGTTCGGAAGATTTTCCTTAGGAAAAACAATTCTTTCTTTCGTTCCAACTTTAAAGTCTTGTTTTCTCACGTATGCTCTCATATACATGTCCTAGAACTACGGGGTGTAACAATACTCCCACCTCCTTTCAAATATTTTTTCTTCCAAAACCCTAATTCTTCACTTGTTCTTTCATTATGTCTACCTCAAAGACCACGTTTCACCCAGCCCTTATAGTCTCAAACATCAAGAACTACATCCTTATTTCTTGTAATGGAAAACGTCCAATACACGATGTGGTCGGAATTATTTAAGGTTCACGTACGCTCACATCAAGTCCTTCATCACATCATCCCCTCGGTAACATGAAAAGAGAAGGTGCCTACCCCCGAGGATGACCCTGTGTTATGGACAATCCTTGATACTACCGTTCTCGAGTGGATTTATTTCACTATCTTTACAAATCTCTTGCAGACGATTATTGAACCCGACGCCACGACGATGGAAACTTGAAATAGGGTGCATGATATATTTTAAGATAACAAAAATTCTCATGTTGTTGCTCCTGAGTAGAAATTTTCCCATTCTAACATGGAGAATTTTCTGAATGTCTCAACCTATTATAAAAGGCCAACGAATTGGCGGATCAACTCAAAACGTTGTTGCACCCGTCACCAATGATCGTTTTGTTCTTCAGATGGTTGCAGGCCTATCCGAGGCCTATAATGGTGTTGGGATGCTTCTTCGTCAAAGTAATCCTCTCACACCGTTCTACCAGGCCCGTTCCATAATCACATTAGAAGAGGGCGGCCTGGCTAAAAAGACGGCTAACGGAGCAAATTATGTCATGATGATGGTCACATCAGACGACCCTCACTAGTTCTCGGATGATTCTAGCCAAAATCGTAACAACAGTGGCGATAAAAGGGTTAAAATCATAAAAAAAGTAGCAAGAACCGCGACGGCGGCCGCGGTAGTGGCGGTGGTCGGAACAGTGGTAGTGACAGTAGCGGTGGTCGGAACAGTGGGTGGCCAAACCACTAGCCGCAACTTGGGCCAACTGGCCGTGGGGCTGGGCTAGTGGCCCAATATGCCCATCCCACCTTATCCAGCCAATTGGGCCAACTTTCAGAATTTTCAGAGGCCCAGTTTTCCGAATTCTTAGGCCAAACAACAGCATGGCCTGCTTGGGCCTCGACGAAGGCAGTTCGGACGCCCAAAAAAATCGAGGCCACGATGTATACACTTTGATTAAATCCCTCGGACTCAAATTGGTATATGGATAGCATATCACTCCCCACTTAAATTCATTACAATAAAGATCCCTCGTATTTTCATCTTAGGATATTTGGGTGTTTATGCTATCCGCTTTTCCCGTTTACTACAATTAACAAACTTCAAGCCCGTTCTACCATTTATGTGTTTTTGGGTTATCCATCTAGTCATCGGGTTACAAATGTTTTGATTTATCCTCTAACAAAATCATAATTAGTCGCCATGTTATTTTTTATGAAACTCAAGTTTCGTTTGCTAAATTATGTAGTTCTGTGTCTAGTTCGTATAATTATTTAGATGATGGGATCTCACCGTATATTATCCACCATGTATCCAAGATATCCCGTGACCCAAATCCGCCAGCAGACCCACATATGATCAATCCAGCGTCGTCTCGGCCACCAGGCCCACTTCCTGCTGGCCCAAGTGGTCATGGCATTGTTCCCGTGTCTCGGCCCAGTCCCAGTATCTGTACTGTTCCTGAGTTACGACCCAATGCAAGTTTCGATCCAGCTTCTATTTCTCGACACGTTGTTAGGACAATAGGCTCACTACCTGCTGGCCAGTCCACTGCCAAGTCGACAAGTACCCAAAACTTATCCAATTCTATCTCGAGTCAAGGGCCCATTACTCGTAACCAACGAGGTATTTTTAAATCAAAATGACATTTCAATCTTAATTCTAATGGCACTAAATCTCCCCTACCACGTAACCCAATGTCTGCCTTTCATGACCCCAATTGGAAAATGACTATGAATGACGAATATAATACTCTTATTGAAAATAAGACGTGGGAGTTGGTGCCCCGTCCGCTTGGTGTTAATATTATTCATTCTATGTGGATTTCTACTCATAAAAAAATTCGGACGGTTCTTTTGAGAGGCATAAGGTCCATCTTGTAGGTGATGTTAAAACACAACAGGTTGACGTGGATTGTGGAGAGATATTTAGTCCGGTGGTTAAACCAGAAACTATTCACACTGTGCTTAGTCTAGATCTCTCGAAAACATGTCCCATTCATCAACTAGATGTGAAAACTACTTTCTTACACGGTGATCTTAAGGAGACAATTTACATGCATCAACCCTTGAATTTTAAGGACCCCAAGTATTCTCACCATGTTTGTTTGCTGAGGAAGTCCTTGTATGGACTTAAGAAGGCCCCACGGGCGTGGTATAAGAGGTTTGCGGATTATGTGTCTACTATTGGGTTTTCTCACAGCGTGATCATCTATCGTTGTGGTACTTCTCTAGCATACATTATGTTATATTTGGATGATATAATTTTGACTGCCTCCTCTGATAATTTGCGCAAGTCTGTCATGTCCCTTTTCATTTCAGAATTTGTTATGAAAGACTGGAGACCCTTGAGTTATTTTTTGGGTATAGTTGTCACTCGTCATGCAGGTGGTCTATTTTTATTCACAAAAGAAGTATGCAACTGAGATTATTGAGAGAACTGTCATGTCATCTTGTAAGTCATCTTCTACTCCGGTAGATACCAAACCGAAGTTGAGTGCTACTTCTAGCACACCATATGAGGATCACACCCAGTATCATAGTCTTGCCGGGGCTCTTTAGTGTCTTACTTTTACGAGACCAGATATTACTTATGCAATACAACAAGTGTGTTTATTTATGCATGATCCGCAGATTGATCACATGAATACACTCAAACGCATTGTACGATACATACATGACAGACTTGATTATGGATTGTATTTATATCCATCCTCTATCTACTCTCGTGTCATATTCAGATGTTGATTGATGTGGATGTACATATACCAGACGTTCGATATCTGGTTATTGTATGTTTCTTAAGGATAACTTGGTCTCTTGGTCGGCAAAAACGCCAGACTGCTTTATCGCGATCCAGTGGGGATGCCGAGTATCGAGGGGTATCCAATGTGGTGTCTTGGTCATGTTGGCTGCATAATCTTCTATTAGAACTACACTTTCCTATTCAGAAAGCTACCTTGGTCTATTGTGATAATGTTAGTGCAGTCTATCTCTCTGGAAATCTGGTGCAACATCAGCGCACGAAACATATCGAGATGGATATACACTTTGTTTGAGAAAAGGTAACTCGTGGACAAGTACACGTCCTCCATGTCCCTTCGCGATATCAAATTGCATCATCTTTACTAAGGGTCTTCCTTGGTTATATTTGAAGATTTTAGGGACAATCTCAGCGTACGACAATCTTCTGCTATGACTGCGGGGGTGTGAAAGACCGATATATACGGTCTTAATATCGTGCATATCATGGTACAAATTTGTCTCCATAAATTGTAGAATTATTGTACAAGTGTAATTATGGTATTAGTCTTGTGTCGCACCCGTTTTTGACCTCGGGGTCTGAACGGTATCCACAACATTGCTTTTTGGCGCGGTTCCCTGGATGGAGCAATAATGCTGATTTTGAGGAGTCACCACCTAATTATTTAAGTGAATTAGGACACTTGATTTATTGCAATAAAAATACTGCAATTAATCTCCATTTAATGGTCTGCGAAATTAATGAGATTCTGGATCAGAGTTCTTTATTATCCTAAAGGGAAGGGGTTAAACATCCTTTAAGATCCGCTAACTTGTGGTTATCCGTTCAAACATAGGTTAATTATTTATTGCCCTTTTTATTCTACATATTCTAAGCAGTTTTCATAATTTACAATTACAATGGAATGCAATACAAAATAATAAAGCTAAAATCGAATAAAACTCCGGACATCTTTTAACCCTTTTTAGATCTTCTGCACAAGATGATCTCCGGGTGCCTGCATAAACACTTAGTAAAAATGTTAGTAATAGAATAAATAATTTTAAAGCGATGACAAGAATTAATAAGTAAAACTAAAAATAAATCCGTCTTTTATACAGGGGAGGCCTTGGAAATCAGACGGAGATTCCTTCATCGGCCAATATTATTAGAAATAATAAAATAAATAAAACCTTTAGATCCGCGTCAAAACAGTAATAGTTTTAAACACAGAGGGCTCAGATATATAAAAAATAAAGTGGGACATCCTAAACAAGTCCTTTGCGAAAATTGGATCACTTGAGCGCATGTTGGTTATCCTGTGTAAGTGGAAGAAATCATCATTGCCCAGAAAGCTTCATTTTATTTTATTTTCCGTCTTTGAAACTGTGGAGGCCTCAAAAATCGACGGATAACTTTTTCATTGGCCAGCAAGTGTAGTATCTTATTCAAATCAGTGGGTTTTATCAAGTGCAGTGATTTGTTCAGAATAAGTAAATAACGAAAAGCAGCACAGTAACAGATACATAAATATCAAAATGGATCAAACAGTCCATAATAACACCCGACCCAACTTTTGAAAATCTAACCCGAGAACAGCGAACAATGCAGTTCACTAGAGAATGCGAAGGATGCAAAAATCAGTTAAATAGCAAAACACCGAAAGTCAGTCCATCGAAAAATGAAGAAACATCAGGAGCAGTGACCGAGAACCCATAAATAACCAGAACAATACAAGCAAAAGGAACAGCGAATCGGACAAAACCCAACCGAACAGTAAGCAGACCCGAGCAAGGTCACCGGAAAAACTCTGAACGTCGTCGGTAAACATGTTTACGAGATTAAATCAGTCCAGCGAACCAAACATGCCACAGATACCCGAAAATAACATGTTTAAGAGATTAAATCAGTCCAGCGAACCAAGGTCGTCGGAGTTTTCAAAACTCCGGCGAGATAAAGCAAATCAGCAAACCAGTAACCAATTCGCAATAAATCGAAAATAAAGATGAACCCAGTCCAGAAAAATCCGTCCAACAAATATGACAACAAAGTTAATAGGAACACAATGGAGAATACCGACAGCGTAACAACAATATAAAAGGAGAACGGGCGGTGGCGTCACTTCCACGGTGAGGTCGCCGGAGCGACACCACCATGGTGGATTCGACGTTGAGCAGCGGAACAGTGGTTCAGCAACGGGAAGTGGGGAGATCGACAGGGGTATGGTCAACGAGTAGTGGTCGACGGAGGTGTGGTCGACGGGAATGGCAGCGGGGGAAGGGGTGTTGCTGATGTTGTATGTGTTGTGCTGTGTGTGTGCGTGCGCGCAGTGGTGGTCGGCGATGGTAAGGTGAAGAGGAGAGGGAGATAGGGATGAAGTGAGTGCCTTGAAAATAAAGAGGGAAGGGTGATGTGCGGCCCTTTTTTTGTCTATGCTATTGCTGCGGCTGCTGAATCTTATTGTTGTGGGAGGTAAGGTTTTTTATTTATAGGGGTATTTAGGTTTAGGGTTTTGGGTATTGGTGGGAAAAAGATGAAAGGTGTACTGTGCCTCATTTTTGGGTCTCCGTTTGGGCTTCGGTTTTCGGCGGATTGGACTGATCCAGATTGTGCCTCGGACTGGACTGATTTGACAAAAATACAAAACGGGTATATTATTTAAAAGAAAAATTATTTAAAAAGATGCAAAATTATTAAAATGCAAATGCCGATGCAATAATAATAAAATACAATATTTAACAAATATTTAATGCCTAATTAAAAGTAAAGATGCAAAATTATTAAATTAAAATGATCGCGCAATAATAATAACATAATATTTGAAAATGTTTAATACCTAATTAAAAGTAAAAACGTGATGCCAATTTACAAAAAATAAAATAACATAAAATGTTAGGTAAACAATATACAAAAATGCCAAAAAATGGTTATTAAAATGCGGTGTCCTAAAACAATTAAAATTGCAAGAAATGTCCAAGAGATGGGTCAAAATTGGGTGTCAACAGCTTGTCCCTCTTTGACTGAAGACGATGAAAGAGTTTTCGGACAAAGACGTTGACTTGTAGTCAATTTTGTTCCCATCGTCAGAATTAAAACAAAGATCAAGAAAATGAATGGGCAAAAAGCTGACGCAAATTCAAAAATTTGTCCCAGTGTCGAATTATGATGACACTGGTCGTTGTGATGCCAAAATAAAAGACAAAGCTAATGCAGATTTAAAATTTGTCCCAGTGTCGAATTATGAGGACACTGGGTTGCTGCGATGCTAGAAAATTAAAGCAGACAGACGCCGATTCAAAATCGTCCCAGTGTCGAATCATGATGACACTGAGCTGATGTGATGCTGCAAAATTAAGGACAATGTCGACGCAGATTCAAAATTTGTCCCAGTGTCGAATTATGATTGACACTGGGTTACAGGTGATGTGGTGCTGTAACAGACAGGGTGTTTGTAGATGTTGATGGCGTCATTGCATGAACGCGATGCAGATGTTCGTCGTTGCATAGACGAAGCATAGATGAAGCCGTTGCATAGGCTTACATGAAATGACGTCGTTGCATAGACGCGATGCAGATGATCGTCGTTGTATAGACGAAACATGATTAAACCGTTGCATAGGCTTAGA
The DNA here is from genome assembly GCA_029844215.1 of Przewalskia tangutica. NCBI lineage: Eukaryota > Viridiplantae > Streptophyta > Magnoliopsida > Solanales > Solanaceae > Przewalskia > Przewalskia tangutica. Next base: position 102,214,882 of record CM056734.1, on the reverse strand, counting down.
AGATATGGCGTCGCTGCATAGACGCGATGCAGATGTTCGTCGTTGCATAAACGAAGCATAGATGAAGACGTTGCATAGGCTTACATGAAATGACGTCGTTGCATAGACGCGATGCAGATGCTCGTCGTTGTATAGACGAAACATGATGAAGCCGTTGCATAGGTGATGTGCGAAAAGATGCACACACTTTAACGCAAGTGCACGTTATCGTGACAAGTAATATAGTTTAAGTAAGACCGAATATCGTCCACAAGGATTAAGGTTCAAGTACCAATTATCTATCTTTTGATATCTATTTGGTAACCGATATTTGATTTTGTGGTTTATAACTAACAATTATAAAAGCTAATTAACTATAAGTTTACTTCAGTTGTGACGGGAATAGGGCTTCCATGTCTCCTCAACTATCCGCTTATGTTATTTATTAATGCAATGAATTATGATTTTCTTCTCTCGGAGCTAGCAGGTTTACGAAATCGTTTTATATTCCCGTTAAGGATATATAAACACTCAACCCCAGTATTGCTCCTTTCTACCTTTCGGTGATAAGGATAACTCTATAGGAGGATTAAGAACAAAAATCTAGTTAACCGTCACGCACCATGCGTAAAATTAGGGTTGTTAAGCCTCTCATTAACGCTACATAAATAATTGAGGTATTTTCATCCCCAATCCAAAATATGTCTACCCAACTTACATCATATTCACAACCTCCTCCTTTCGAAGTTTGATTAGAAATCATATAAATAATGATAATAGTGATCAATTAATTATCAAGCATTCAAAACAATTATTGGATAAATCTCAACAAGAAGAAGAATAACCATAACATGCATCAATTTATAACATAAGTTTCTAGTGAATTAACATAGAAAGCCCTATAAAAGAATTAGTTCCTAGCCATTGACATGACAAGAACTAATTCAAGGTTCATCATACAAAACTGAAATAAAAGAAAAGAAAATTACTAAGTTTAAGGTCTCCAATCTTCAATCCAAGAATGCCTTGTGTTGTGCAAGAAAGAGAACCCTTAAAAACTGTCTAGGGTTCTGCTTTTATAGGCTCCAAACCGCCTTAACCTTTTTCCCGTGCTGGCCCGAGTGCGTCATTAAACTCGATTTTTCGCGTCGGCGCGCGACCACTGCCGGGCGCGGTGCGGAACCTGCGATGCCGGGTGATTTGGCGGCTGCGGCCCGATCTCTGCGTCGTGGCGCGGCGCTGGAACCTCTGCAACCTCTCTGATGATTAGGCGCCGCGGCCCTGCTTCGTTCGCCACTTTCTCGTCTTTTAAGCTCTGGAACCTCCACTTTTGCCCTCTTTTAGCTCCTTTTCCGCCATTTGACCATTTTAACCACTTTGACTCAAAAGAAAGAAAAACTATCCTAATACGACACTTATTTGTACAAAAAGGGACAAGATTAACTAAAAATGACTCGAAAAGTGTATATAAAATACACCGATCAAATACCCCCAAACTTAACCTTTGCTCGCCCTCGAGCAAAGATAGAAAGAAAGAAATAAAAGACTCAAAGCAACGAAAATAAAGGACTCACTGACATTGATCACTTTTGCTGCATTGGTGTTATCTAGAAAAACATGAAGGTTAGCAGAATAATATGCAGGAACATATAGCATGAAATTTTTAGCACACTAAACACATTAAGCTAGATATTTCGCAAACTCATTTTTATCATGCTTAATGGAAGTCAACATACTGAATCATGCTTGTAAAATAGAAAAATCCTATGGCATGTTTACTTGCTATTCTCCACTAATCCTGAATATGCATAAAAAAGATCTTCAGGACTTTAAGGGTTGTAATGTAGGCTTAGGTATGGGTAGGTAAAAATAGGCATTTAGGCTCATTTTTGTGTACCATAAGCTCTTTAGCTTTTCAGTATTTCCCTTTTCTTTTGATTCTTTTCTTCACTTCAATTCTATCTTTTCCCTCTTTTGTTTTGGGAGAGTGAAATGTATTATAATAACAAGCACCCCCAAATTTAGGCTTTTGCCTATTTCTCATTACTTTTTTTATTGGGGTGCATCACTTTTGTTCACTCTTTTTGTCTCTTTTTTAACATTCTTTATTCCAACTATTCCACATGTTTACTTATGGCACAAATTGTGGGAATATAGGGTGTCAAAGAAGAAGTTTCCATGTTTAGGCTCAATGAGGCTGACTAGGGATACTTTTAAAGTCCGGGATAGAAAAGAGTGGTCAGAATTGGCTATCAAAGAAACGCCTGAGTCATCTCCCTAACATGCATATCCTAACTATTTCGCCTCAAATAACAAGCAATCATAACACATAGGTTTTCATCATTTAGCATGCATAATTTAAGCAAGAAACTCCAAATAGACAGATTTTGTGAGATTTTGGCATATCTAACCTAGGTGTTTAAATAGTTGCTTCAATTCCATTACATTATTCCACATTACTTCACTAGTTTTTTCTAGTAACTACAGCATACATGATCTTTGACAGACAATTATGACTCAATTTTTTTTTTGTATGACTCAAAATATACACAAAACAATAAAAAGGACTTAAATAAAATAGCAATAAAGCACAAATAAAACACCCCCCCAAACTTAAATCACACATTGTCCCCAATGTGTGTAGACTCAAAGACAATAAAAGAAATAAAACACTTACAGACTTGGTTTAAAATGGTGGCAATGGCGGTGGATAGCACTTTGAATTCCGTGAGGGGAGGAGAGCTCTGGGTTTTTGATTTGGCGACAGGGCCTTCGGATCAGGGCGTCTTTCGAGTTGATTTTTCCCGTTGTGGCGCGGCCACGTAAATGGCGCGGCTGAAACTCTGTCTTGGTTACGAACTTCTGCGCGGATTACCTCATCGAGCCGCGAGCTCGGACTCTGGCTTACGATCTTTTGGCGTCGCGGCCCTGCTTCTGGGCGTCGCGGCTCTCTGGCGGTTTTCTGGAAATCCTTGGCTTCTCTTCAGTTTTCGCCTTCCAAGTTCCTTGGCTTTCACCTGTCAACACAACACAGACACTACCTCCGTGAGACTGTTCTAAATAAAGACTAATTGCATTTAAACTAAATAAACTGAAATACCTTGGGTTGCCTCCCAAGTAGTGCTGTCTTTAACGTCTTTTAACCGGACGCAAGTTTATTATTCTACGGTGTGAGAGGTTACTAAGTTCATGTATTCCATTTCATTGATCAGATAGGGTTTTAACCTCTGTCCGTTTACCTTAAAGGAAGCTCCCTCTCTCCCTTTTATTTCAATCGCACCATATGGGAATACTCTTACCACCGTGTATGGTCCTGTCCAACGTGATTTTAACTTGCCTGGAAATAATTTCAACCTTGAGTTGAATAAAAACACTTGTTGTCCTTCTTGAAAGTCTTTCGGTATCAACCTCTTGTCATGCCATGCTTTCGTTCGTTCCTTGTAGATCTTTGCATTCTCATAGGCATTGTGCCTGAATTCATCTAACTCGCTCAGCTGTAGTAGCCTCCTCTGTCCTGCTGCCTTGGCGTCCATGTTTAACTTCTTCATTGCCCAATATGCTCTGTGTTCCAACTCTACTGACAAATGACATGCTTTACCAAAGACTAATTTATAAGGTGACATACCAATTGGTGTTTTGAATCTTGTCAGTATGCCAGCGTCGTCATCCAGTTTGATAGACCAGTCTTTCCTTGAGCCGTTCACCGCCTTTTCCAATATGCTCTTTACTTCTATTTGACACTTACGCGCCCATTAGCTTGAGGTGGTAGGCGGTTGTGGTGCGATGGTAGACTCATATCGGAAAAACAATGAATTTTGCTTGTTGCAAAAGTGACTTCGCCGTCGCGATGATGGCTCTGAGTCCGAACGCGTGAAAATATTCTTTTGAAGGAATTTTTGAATAGTCTTCATCGTTTTCTTTTGTGGCCTTCTTTACCCATTTGGACACATAGTCCATGCGGAAGGATATATTGATTTCCAAAGGATGGCGGGAATGGTCCCATGAAATCGATTCCCCACACATCAAATAGTTCCACTTCCAATATCCCTTGCGAAGGCATTTCGTTTCGTCTTGAAATGTTCCCTGTTCTTTGACAACTATCACATCTCTTCACAAAGGCATGGGCATCCTTAAAAAGTGTTGGCCAATAGAATCCGCATTGCAATACCTTTGCCGCTGTTCTTGATGCCCCAAAGTGTCCACCATATGATAGGGTGTGGCAGTGGGTGAGAACCTGGTGCATCTCCTCCTCTGGTATACATCGCCTGATGACTTGGTCGGCACAGTGCTTGTATAATATAGGTTCTTCCCAATAGTAATGCCTTACTTCGGAGTAAAACCTCTTCACTTGCTGTCTTGTCAATTCTGGGGGTAGTACCTTAGCTGCAAGAAAGTTAACAAAATCGTACGAGGTAAATTAGAATTCATACTTACTTGAAACAGTTGTTCTTCTGGAAAGTGATCATTTATTTGCACATCCTTGGTGTTCTGGGTCTCTGTGTTCTCTAGTCTTGACAAGTGGTCTGCAACTGAATTCTCTGTCCCTTTCTTATCACGATTCTCCACGTCAAATTCTTGAAGTAGCAGGACCCATCGAATGAGGCGAGGTTTTGCATCCTTCTTTGTCATCAAGTACTTTATGGCAGAGTGGTCAGTGTATACTATCACCTTATTCCCAATCAAGTATGGCCTGAATTTCTCAAATGCATATACTATTGTTAGTAGTTCCTTTTCGGTGGTTGCGTAATTTAATTGTGCGTCATTTAGAGTTTTACTAGCATAGTAAATGGATCTAAATACCTTGTCGATTCTCTGTCAAGCAACCGCTCTCTGCATAATCGCTTGCATCGCACATTAGTTCAAATGGGAGCTCCCAGTTTGGTGCAATGACTATGGGTGCTAAAATAAGCTTCTCCTTGAGCGTCTGAAATGCGGATAAGCATTCTTTATTGAAGTCGAAGGCAACCCCCGTCATTAGCAATGTGGAAAGAGGCTTTGAGACCTTTGAAAAATCCTTGATGAATCTTCTATAGAAACGCGTGTCGAGGAAACTGACTCCTTTTGTTGATCTGGAGGTGGTAAATTTTCGATCATTGAAATCTTTGCTTTGTCGCTCAATACCTTGGTTTGATATTTTGTGTCCCAAGACAATTCCTTACATTACCATGGTGACACTTCTCCCGGTTGCCTGAGTTAGACTCTTCACAGCTTAACAACGCTTCTAGATGCCTTAAACACTCATCGAACGATGCTCCAAAGACCGAAAAGTCATCCATAAAGATCTCTATAGTCCTCTCCACCATGTCTGAGAAAATTGCCATCATACACCTCTGAAAAGTTGCAGGTGCATTGCAGAGTCCGAATGGCATCCTTTTGAATGCAAATGTACCAAAAGGACAAGTAAATGTTGTCTTTTCCTGATCTTCTGGTGCTATTGCAATCTGGTGATACCCTGAGTATCCATCAAAAAGCAGTAGTAGTTATGCCCTGCAAGTCTGTCCAACATTTGATTTAGAAATGGCAACGGGAAGTGGTCTTTTCTGGTTGCCTTGTTCAACTTGCGATAGTCAATGCAGATTCTCCATCCAGTGACTGTTCTAGAAGGAATGAGTTCGTTCCTTTCGTTGGTCACCACTGTTATTCCACCCTTTTTAGGCACCACTTGTACTGGACTCACCCATGTGCTGTCAGATATAGGGTAAATTACTCCTGCATCGAGCCATTTTAGGATTTTCTTTCTGACTACCTCTTTCATGTTTGGATTTAGTCGCCTTTGGGCTTCAATGGATGGTCTGCTCTCCTCATCTAGACGGATCTTATGCATTACCGTTGACAGACTTATCCCTTTTATGTCTGCTAATGTCCATCCAATGGCCCACTTGTGATCCTTCAGTACTCTTAGCAATTTATCAATCTCTTCGGTGGATAGGTGGCATGAAATGATCACTGATAAGGTTTTCTCTTCACCTAGGTATTGGTATTGTAGATGATTGGGTAGGGTTTTTAACTCTAACTCTGGAACCTTCTCTGTGGGTGGTAATGATCTTTCTGGCATCTGTCCAAGCTCTTCATACTTCCTCGTATCCCATTTTTCATAAACATTCATCCAATTTGCATACTCCATCAGATCTGGATCGTTTCTACTATCCTCATCCCATTTGGTAAATCTTAACTGGCGTATCATCATGTCCGAACTCCTTGGTGACACGGCCGTCGATAAGATCAATGGTGGCGGTTATCCTGGCATCCGGAAAAGTTCTTTGCTCGAAAAACATTGAAAATCACCTCTTCTTCATCTACTCAAGCTTCAACTCCCTTTGTGAACATCAATGAGAGCACGTCCCGTGGCTAAGAAGTGCGCGAGTATGATGGGGATTCCATCGTTATCTTGTATGTCTAAGATAACGAAGTCGGCGGGAAAGATGAACTTGTCCACCTTCACTAATAGATCTTCGATGACTCCTCTAGGATGAACTATTGAGCGGTCAGCTAACTGCAAAGTGATGTTTGTAGGTTTGACTTCTCCCATTCCTAGTTTGCAGAAAACTAGATAAGGCATCAGATTTATGCCAGCTCCCAAGTCGCACAATGTTTTCTGACATTCAAACTTTCCAATGGTGCATGAGATGGTGAAGCTCCCTGGATCTTGTAACTTCTGAGGTAGTTGTCTCTGTAGGATGACACTACATTCCTCAGTCAACATCACTGTTTCGTAGTCCTCTATCCTCCTCTTTTTGCTAAGCACATCTTTCATGAACTTGACGTAGCTCGGCATTTGCTCTAATGCTTCAGCAAACGGGATATTGAGTTGCAATTGTTTGAGGATCTCCACAAATCTAGAGAATTGCTTGTCAAGAGTACATGTTTTTAACTTCTGGGGATATGGTACTATCACCGGAGTGCGATTGCTACAACTTCGCGAATTTTTGAATTACGGGTTGCAGCGCGCCACGCTCTTTCTTTGCCGCGGCACTCACTCTCTCGCCTTGTCTCAGAATCGCCATGCATGGCCACTGCTTCTTCTGCACTTTCTAGCTCCTCTGATTCGGCATCCTTCAGGTTAATTGCCTGACATTGTGTTTTCATATTGCACGCGAGTGCAGTTGCTCTTCTTGCGTTTATTGCTCAACATGATCGCGAGTTCTCCTATTTGCGTTTCCAACTTCTTCATGGCCATTCTCGTTTCGTCCATGAACTGATTTTGGTACCTCGTGAAACTGAGTATAGCTTCTCGTAATTCCTCCCTCTCTTCCTCTATGGTTGAATCTCTATCATATTGACAGTAGAAATCCATATCTAAAGGCTCCCTGAGATGAATCAAAACCAACAACGAATCACGGCACACTTGTTTGTACAAAAGAAAATAAAATAAAATAAACAATGTAAAGAAATAAAAAAATAAAAACCAAATTAGAAATTAAAAATAGATAAAATTGATATTGAACTATGCCTAATCCCCGACAACGACGCCAAAAACTTGATGCGCGAAAAGATGCACACACTTTAACGCAAGTGCACGTTATCGTGACAAGTAATATAGTCTAGGTAAGACCGAATATCGTCCACAAGGATTAGAGTTCAAGTACCAATTATCTATCTTTTGGTATCTATTTGGTAACCGATATTTGATTTTGTGGTTTATAACTAACAATTATAAAAGCTAATTAACTATAAGTTTACTTCAGTTGTGATGGGAATAGGGCTTCCATGTCTCCTCAACTATCCGCTTATGTTATTTATTAATGCAATGAATTATGGTTTTCTTCTCTCGGAGCTAGCAGGTTTACGAAATCGTTTTATATCCCCGTTAAGGATATATAAACACTCAACCCCAGTATTGCTCCTTTCTACCTTTCGGTGATAAGGATAACTCTATAGGAGGATTAAGAACAAAAACCTAGTTAGCATCACGCACTACGCGTAAAATTAGGGTTGTTAAGCCTCTCATTAACGCTACATAAATAATTGAGGTATTTTCATCCCCAATTCAAAATATGTCTACCCAACTTACAACATATTCACAACCTCCTCCTTTCGAAGTTTGATTAGAAATCATATAAATAATGATAATTAGTGATCAATTAATTACCAAGCATTCAAAGCAATTATTGGATAAATCTCAACAAGAAGAAGAATAACCATAACATGCATCAATTTATAACATAAGTTTCTAGTGAATTAACATGGAAAACCCTATAAAAGAATTAGTTCCTAGCCATTGACATGACAAGAACTAATTCAAGGTTCATCATACAAAACTGAAATAAAAGAAAAGAAAAGAAAAGAAAATTACTAAGTTTAAGGTCTACAATCTTCAATCCAAGAATGCCTTGTGTTGTGCAAGAAAGGGAATCCTTAAAAACTGCCTAGGGTTTTCCTTTTATAGGCTCCAAACCGCCTTAACCTTTTTCCATTCGGGCTGGCGAGTGCGTCATTAAACTCGATTTTCCAGCGTCGGCGCGGCCGAACTCTGCGATGCCGGGTGATTTGGCGCGCGGCCGATCTCTGTATGCGTAGGCGCGGCGCTGGAACCTACTGACCTCTCACGATGATTAGCGCGCGGCCTCGCCGTTCACCACTTTCTCGTCTTTTAAGCTCTGGAACCTCCACTTTTGCCCTCTTTTAGCTCCTTTTCCGTCATTTGGCCATTTTAACCACTTTGACTCAAAAGAAAGAAAAACTATCCTAATACGACACTTATTTGTACAAAAAGGGACAAAAGATTAACTAAAAATGACTCGAAAAGTGTATATAAAATACACCGATCAATAGGCTTATCAGAGATGACGTCGTTGCATAGACGCGATGCAGATGCTCGTCGTTGCATAGACGAAACATAGATGAAGTCGTTGCATAGGCTTACATGAGATGACGTCGTTGCATAGACGCGATGCAGATGCTCGTCGTTACATAGACGAAACATAGATAAAGCAGTTGCATAAGCTTACATGAAATGACGCCGTTGCATAGACGCGATGCAGATGCTCGTCGTTGCATAGACGAAACATAGATGAAGCCGTTGCATAGGCTCACATGAAATGACGTCGTTGCACAGACGCGATGCAGATGCTCGTCGTTGCATATACGAAACATAGATGAAACCGTTGCATAGGATGTTCAATGCATGCAATTGTGATACCATAGACTTGACCATCATGTAAGTATCCATTAATGTGAGAACCCTTATTAAAAGATCATGTAGGGTTTGTCACGGGCTTGTAATGTAGGTTTGGGGGAAGAGATGAATATCATTTGGGTAAAAAGTGATTAATCCTTCCTCGAGCGTTGGACTACGTCCGTGCTTGATATTTGTGTGCTTTAATGCTGATCTGCTTTCTTTTTTTTTCTCCCAATTTTTCTGTACAGACTTCTTTTTGAATCTTTCGTTTGGAGCCCGCTTTTTTCAAAGTTATTCTCTCATTTTTATTCATTTTTTTTAATGTCGGGGCTTTTGATTTCTTCTTTTTGTGAAGTCGCCCTTTGTGTTTTTCTTTTCTCTTTTGGGACTTTGACAATTTTGTCTTTGCAAATTTCGACGCAGAATTTTGTCAGCCACTTGCACATTTCTAAAGCGCTCAAGGAGGTCGGGTCAAGAGAGGGATAGTGCGTACGCACTCAGAAAGGGTATAGGTGTAATATGCGGTTGTCAAAAGAATAGGCTTTAGGCTCAAAAGGGGTGTACTACGGATAATGTTATTTGGTAGGCTGAAAAGGCTCAAACGGGTCAAAGAAAGCATACGATCATTTCCTACACCGAGTGTTACTTAGAATTTCACCTCAACAAACATTCAGGTCAAGTTCTAGATCACAATATAATGCAATTGAACTTATTGTAAAACTCACCACACAATACACATGAAACGATGAGGTTGTTTTCGTTCTTATCTTAGAAGCATGCAAGAATGTCATTATAGGTGTGCGTGAGAGGTACCAAAAGAATCTATGGTTTACCACGAAGTCAATCCATACTGATTATTACTCGTTCTTTCCTATGCACACTCATAACTGTGTTGGTATCAACCAAGTCAAACAATGATACTTAAAAAAATATTTTTTTTGCATTTTTGGATAACATTTTTTTTTTGTATTTATGAACAAAATATTCTTTTTGTATTTTTTGAATAAAGGGTACCGAAACCGAGTAGGGCTGCCTACGTATCTCATCTTTGACGAGAATCAGGTGTGCGTAGTTCGTTCAGATATGTTATAAAATGTATGTTTTAAAAAGAATTCATGCATGAAAGAAATGCAAAAGTAAAAGCTGTGCAAAACAAATGATTGTTCAATATAAGACTAATGCAAACTAAAAGGATTGTAATGAAAAAATGAATGGTTGTGATAGAATGAATGAAATGCATGAATGAATGTATGTGATATAATGATTGAAATGCAATAATGAATGTCCGTGATTGGATAAATGCAATGAATGAGTGAACCAAATATGTCCCCCTCTTTTTTTATTTTTTTATGTGGTGTCGAACCCTAGATGAGTTGCCTATGTATCACACCGTATGGTGAGAATCAGACACGCGTAGTTCGGAATGATTATGTTGTAAAATGCATGATAAAGAATTATGTAATCGACACTAGACATATAAATTGAATTTGCAAATATGTATAAAGATACAAAATATAGGACCCAGAGCGATGCTTCGTTGAATCTGGTATAAGCTGACTTCTTTCCGTCAACATAACTCCAGCTCATTCTTGTGATGATTTTTTTTCTTTTTCTTCCCTTTTTTTATTTTCTTCCAGCCGCCCTCGACTATTTGCGATGACGGTCTTCCTACAAAAAATATGACAAATGGGTGAGAGTAGGCAAGTCACAAAAATAATAAAATGTAAAGGCGTGACAATATAGTCAAAGACTCCCCTACTTGGTTCAATTGGACTGGTGGTTGATGCTTCACAAAGTCCAAATCGCGCTATTCAAGAGCGATTTACGTAGTAGAAGTCCTGATTGCAATGTGACAGCAAAAAGTGCAAAAATGTCAATGCTCGAGCCCAGAGTTACAAAATGGTAATTATTGCATTAAATAATATGTACAGAATTGCTAGCGACAACAATAGTAAATAAAAACATGCAAATCAAGCACGCGCCCTAATATGCATGAGACATCTCTTATGCCAGAGGTCAGCCGAAACGCCAGATATGCGAGATTGGGATAGATTGACCAAAATTGCTAAACATTAATGCTTTTGTTGGAAATGACGACCAAATGACGGTGCATTTTTTCCAATTTCGGCGTGTCATTATCAGGCTTGGATCCGTCTATCATCATCACGCTACACATAGTATGCTAATGAGTCGTTGGGTTGTGAAACCCGTCGACAAGTTTGGTGGATTTCTAATTTTGGCGTTAATACCAAGGATTAACCCACCTAAGGTTTATGCATGCATGACTTAATATAAAAGGGTAGTATAACTCTATCTTAAGCTTTCTAAGATTTGGCTTACTAGACACAAGGTTCCCGAACGGACAACTCGAGTGAGAAGGCTATGTGCTGATCAGACAAACCGATCTAACTCCACGCAAGCGCCAACTCTCCTAAATTTTGGGTGTCTTGAAAGAAATTTGCGGGTGCGCGAAGCACAATAGCGCGTGCAGTGTGTGACAATGTGAATTTTCCAGAGTGGAGGAAATATGAGCGGAATGTCAGTTTAAGGAAAGCAGTAAAAACAAATAACAATTAAAACAGTTAAGCATAGAAAATTAAAGCAAGCAATTTTAAGGCATTTTAAAACAAATAACAAATAAAGCCAAGCAATAATAAACTTAGGTTTGCTATGATCAAGAACCTGATTATCCCCAGCAGAGTCGCCGTCTTTATCGCGCTTTTTGACCTCGAGTGCGAGCGGTATCTCGCAACATTGCTCTTTGGCGCGGTTCCTGGATGGATCAATAATCGCGATTTTGAGAGTCACCACTAATTATTTAAGTGAATCAGACAACGATTTATTGCAATAAAAATACTGCAATTAATCTCCATTTAATGGTCTGCGAAATTAATGAGATTCTGGATCAGAGTTCTTTATTATCATAAAGGGAAGGGGTTAGTCATCCTTTAAGATCTGCTAACTTGCGGTTATCCGTTCAAACCTATGTTAATTATTTATTGCCCTTTTTATTCTACATATTCTAAGCAGTTTTCATAATTTACAATTACAATGGAATGCAATACAAAATAATAAAGCTAAAATCGAATAAAACTCCGGGACATCTTTTAACCCTTTTTAGGTCTTCTGCACAAGATGATCTCCGGGTGCCTGCATAAACACTTAGTAAAAGTGTTAGTAATAGAATAAATAATTTTAAAGCGATGACAAGAATAAGAATTAGTAAGTAAAGCCAAAAATAAATCCGTCTTTTATACAGGGGAGGCCTTGGAAATCAGACGGAGATTCCTTCATCGGCCAATATTGTTAGAAACAATAAAATAAATAAAACCTTCAGATCCGCGTCAAAACAATAATAGTTTTAAACACAGAGGGCTCAGATATATAAAAAATAAAGTGGGACATCCTAAACAAGTCATTTGCGAAAATTAAATCCGCTTGCGTATGTTGGTTATCCTGTGTAAGTGGAAGAAATCATCATTGCCCAGAAAGCTTCATTTTATTTTATTTTCCGTCTTTGCAACTGTGGAGGCCTCAAAAATCGACGGATAACTTTTTCATTGGCCAGCAAGTGTAGTATCTTATTCAAATCAGTGGGTTTTATCAAGTGCAGTGATTTGTTCGAATCGATAAATAGCAGCGATGCGATATGAATACATAAATATCAAAATGGATCAAACAATCCACAATAACATCCGACCCAACTTCTGAAAATCTAACCCGAGAACAGCGAACAATGCAGTTCCCTAGAGAATGCGAAGAATGCAAAAATCAGTTAAATAGCGAAACACCGAAAGCCAGTCCATCGAAAAATGGAGAAACAAGAGGAGCAATGACTGAGAACCCATAAATAACCAGAACAATACAAGCAAAAGGAACAGCGAATCGGACAAAACCCAACCGAGCAGTAAGCAGACCTGAGCAAGGTCACCGGAAAAATTCCGAACGTCGTCGGTAAACATGTTTACGAGATTAAATCAGTCCAGCGAACCAAGCATGCCACATATACCCGAAAATAACATGTTTAAGAGATTAAATCAGTCCAGCGAACCAAGGTGAAAACTCCGGCGAGATAAAGCAAATCAGCAAACCAGTAACCAATTCGCAATAAATCGAAAATAAAGATGAACCCAGTCCAGAAAAATCCGTCCAACAAATATGACAACAAAATTAATAGGAACACAATGGAGAATACCGACAGTGTAACAACAACATAAAAGGAGAACGGGCGGTGGCGTCACTTCCACTGCGAGGTCGCCGGAGCGACGCCACCATGGTGGATTCGACGGTGAGCAGCGGAACAGTGGTTCAGCGACGGGAAGTGGGGAGATCGACAGGGGTATGGTCGACGAGTAGTGGTCGACGAAGGTGTGGTCGACGGGAATGGCAGCGGGGGACGGGGTGTTGCTGATGTTGTATGTGTTGTGCTGTGTGTGTGCGTGCGCAGTGGTGGTCGGCGATGGTAAGGTGAAGAGGAGAGGGAGATAGGGATGAAGTGAGTGCCTTGAAAATAAAGAGGGAGGGGTGATGTGCGACCCTTTTTTGTCTATGCTATTGCTGCGGCTGCAGAATCTTATTGTTGTGGGGGCAAGGTTTTTTATTTATAAGGGTATTTAGGTTTAGGGTTTTGGGTATTGGGGGAAAAGATGAAAGGTGTACTGGGCCTTATTTTTGGGTCTCAGTTTGGGCTTCGGTTTTCGGCGGATTGGACTGATTTGACAAAAATGCAAAACGAGTTTATTATTTTAAAAAACAATTATTTAAAAAGATGCAAAATTATTAAAATGCAAATGCCGAGTGCAATAATAATAAAATACGTGACAGCCGGAAGTTGTTGTGCTCAACTGATTTGGTTACGACATATTCTAGATGACTATGACTTTTCTAACAACTCCATAATTTTGTACTGTGATAATCTGAGTGCTATTAATATTTCCAAAAATCATGTTCTGCATTCACGTACAAAGCACGTAGACATAAGACATCATTTTTAAGAGACTTAGTGGAAAAACAACTAGTTCAAATCGAACATGTTGATACTCTTCTTCAACTAACTGGCATTTTTACCAAACCCTTAGATCATGAGATATTTTCTAGCTTGAAGAAATCTCTTGGTCTTTGATTTCTTTGAAGATAAGACAAGCTAGGTAGATGTTGTCTGAAATATTGTCCTAACATTCTGGGTAACATTTACTGTTGAGTCAATATACATGATAAGTGTTGTGATGATGTTGCACCGTTTTTGTTTAAAATCAAGCATGACTTCACAAGGACAAGGTTTGAATGTGATACCGTTCTCTGTGATGATATATATAAAACCATTATGTATATCATAAAAAGGGAGTATCATGAGAAGGTGAAGCCTCTACTAAAGATTTGGATGTATACAAAAAGAGCAAAACTCTAAGATTGGTATCGTTCCTATTCTATATGAGTACCACGTACAAGAATGTTGAAAATTCCTAAATATTATTCTTTTATCTGTATATGTTCAACTAAGTTGATTAAGGATAATGGAAAATGTAACATTAGTCCAGTGATCAGTCTCATAGGGAACATATCCAGAAAATTATCTGTCAAATCAGTAAGTCCTTGGAATCACACAGCGCTTGTTTTAAATTGAAATGTTGCCAACATCATTAACAACATCATCTTCCAGTATATTGATCATTGATGCTTATCTTATTTTCTTTATTTTGGTGTGTTTCACGTCTCAAACGACCAATTCAAACAAATTTAAAGAGCTGTTATTTTTAATTTAAAAAAAATGATGTTGTGTGCTATGAAAATCCTTTGTTTTAGGTGTGTAAAGAGTTTCAATCTCTCTATACAATCTAAATTTGAGGAAAAATGAGTTGAAGTGTGCTTATATTTAGTCATAATGAAACCTTCCATTTTTTTCTTGAAATTGTCACATCACAGTCGAATTTCGGTCAATCAAATAGATGGAAGCCTAAACACCACCATCATTGCTTCTAAACCAAAACTTCTCCAACACTCCAAATTCTCCAAAACCCTCTCCCATGTCCATTTCCCCAAAGTCATCCAACACCAAAGATTACTCTCTAATGTCGATCAACCCATCAAACAACAACAAGGTTTACAAACATTATGTATCCATCACTGACCTAAAATCAGTCGAGGAAAACTACACACATGCAATGATCCTGCTTGGTTCGGAGGAGCCATTACATGTGAGCTATCCAGGTGACTTAGAAAACCCTATCAATGTTGATACAACATCAGATTTTCGAACCTTGCTTCAAGACAATCAATATAGACAATGCTGACGAGGAGGTCAAAAAGGGTTTTCAAGAATCAATTCGGTGACAATCAGACTGCGAAAAGGTCAAGGGTATAATTGACTTCTCATGTTGAAGAGTCGATTTTCCATGTTGAAACAACCACTAGTAGTAGCACTGACACCGACTTCAGTGTGCACAGTTTTTCCGGTACTCCCTCAACATCCACTCCACAAGCAGAACCTGAGAAGGAAGAAGAAGAGATGTCAGACGACATACCTCTGAGGAACTTCATTCCAAAAAGGATCCACAAAACCTTCTGGGATTTTTCTCACAATGTCGCCTCAACATCAAAGGCAATAGAGGATAAAGTGGATTCTGACTATGTTGCCCCAACATCCAAGACAACATATGCACCTACTCTCCCATGATTCAAACGAAATCATGCTCTAGTAACTGGAATTGGTCTAAGAATAGAGTAGTTAGAGGGGAGAAGGTTATTGATCTAACTTCATTCTCCAACAATGGTTTAATTAATTTCTTAAGCAGTCGGAAGATCTTAAGCTTTGTATCTGGTAAAAATCCTTACTCTGAGAAAGTGATTAGAGTGTTTTATGCAAATCTGAAACTTGTTGTTAAGGACACTACCTCAAAGAGATTTGGGAAAGTGTACCTATACAACAATGTATACAATTTTACACCTGATATCATTAACTCTACTCTTGGGATAACTGTTAGTGAAAGACAACCTCAATCCAACCCCACTGTTGAGGAACTTAATGTTATGATCAAGTACCTTATAAGAAATTTGATCACTGTATGGGCTCATCGCAGTCCTGTGTCAAACTCACTGCCTTGTTTGCTACATTGCACAAATTTGCTATCTATAACTGGCTACCTTATCTCAATGAGACAGTAGTGACTCTTGATCAAGCATCACTGCTTTTTAAGTTGGAAGGAATCAGAGAGTTGACTTAGGAACCTTGATATTTAACCATGTTGCCAACTTGGCTGAAAGAAAGCAACTCTGCTCTTCCATATCCCTCATTGATTTACCAAATTCTACTCAACCAAGGGTTTAAGATCCCAAAAAGAGAAAAGCTTAGTCTTGCCCTAGAGGTATACTCAGTACAATGAGCAGTAATTAACAGTAGGGATATGATTATCGACCTACCCTGGAAGAAAGAAGAATGAGACACAGAAACATCAACAGATGTTGCCAACATTTCAGACAACATTGATCAAGGTAAGGTCCCAATGTCCAAAGAATGGCTCCAGAGGCACATTGCTGAACATGACAGACAGATTCAAGAACTTGTGCGAGCTAAAAACTATTATGTAGGCATACTTTCTTCACAAAAAAAAGGAGATGAAACTGCTAAGCAAAGAGACAGGGGGAGCAAATCAAGCTATGACGCAGAAGGAGAGGAGTTGAGATGATGATTATTGACTGCTACTGCTATGGAGATGAAGCTGGTGCTGCACAGATTGATTAGTCACAGAAAGCGAATGTAAGCTACTGTGACTTGATTAATCTAGCCAAGGATGCCAGACTGATGGAGTAGAATGCTGATTCAATGAATAAAAAATATTGATTTATTGTTGACAATTTGTTGTTGATATTCTGATACTTTGGACTACTAATTTTTTGTTTGTAATATATCTTTTGAGATATTTTGTAAAATCCGGAAAAAAATGAATAATAATATATAGTTGTGGTTGAGTTAATAAAAATATATATATATATAAGAAAACAAAGAATAAATTGCATGAGATAAAGTTAGTGTTAAAGTTGGATAAATAGATAGATGAAATGAAAATAAGAAAAAGAAAAAGAAAACAAAAGATAAAAAAAAAAGAAAAAAAAAAGGGAAACAAACATGCAGCACATTTGCACGTACTCCACCCCTTTCCCTTCTCCTCCCCTTTTCATTTCCCCTCCAACTCTTGTCATTTCACCTCCCATAGGTTATAGAAAACCCTCCACTTATACATTGTATTTACACACAAACAAAGTACATAACATAAATGTTAGAAAATCAGAAAAAAACAAGTGAAAAGAAGAGGAAAAAATACCAAGAGGGCAAGAAGAACAAGAAGCAAAATACTAAAGAGTAAGGATAATTTTAGCAACCACACAACAATAATCTTCACACTTACAAGGTGAGTTTTCTCACTCAGAAATTCTTGGTAGCATCCTTTATTTTTAGTTCAATACATGTTAGAATAAGAATTGAGTGTTGAAAAGAAATATTGAACTTTTGATTGTTTAGACAACTAGTTGCGTCATGAACTTTACGAACTGTTCTCACTGAGTTATAATTATTAGAATTTGATGAAATTCGGAGGAGTGGTACACCTCTCTAATATGATCATATAGAACCAAAAATGAGGTAAAATGGACATACGGTTTGAAAGTTATCATAGTTCAAAGTTCCTGCTTTAGATTTGGGCGAAATTCGGAAAGACATAATTACGGACTATTTTTATTGAGTTTTACTTATTAGAATTATATGAAAATTTACATGGTTGTAAATCTCTCTGTTATGGACAGATATAGATAAAGAGTTATTAAAACTGACTTACGAGTTGAGAGTTATTGTATTTTGAAGTTGCTGCCTCAGATTCATCGGAATCCAGAAGGCAGGAGGTTTAAACGTAAAACTGTACTAATCTGTGGGGAATATGAAAATTGTTTCTAAATGAAAGTTCTATATATCTCTGTTGTGGACATTTTGAGACCTTACGGGGGTCTATACGACTTACAGATTGAGAGTTATCGCTGTTTAAAGTTTCTGCCTCGGATATATCGAGATCCAGAAAGGGCAGCGAATAAAAGTGTAAAACTGTACCAAACGGTACAGAATATGAAAGGATGGTTCACTTGGAGACGTGTAGCTCTCTGTTCTCGTCGTTTTGAGAATTTATGGGGCTTGAACGGGTTTACAGATTAGGAGTTATGACTATTATAAGATTGGGTGCTGTTTAATAAAAAAATTCTGCCGAAACAAATTTTATGTGGCTGTTTTGAGAATAAATTTGTGTTAGTTACCCAAAGTAGTTTTAAATGAAATTTGGTACAGTGAAAGATCCCCGTCTTACCTTAGTTTCCGCTTGAGAAACACCTTAGTTGGAGTTATGGTTAAAAAATTATAATCGTTACACGTATGAATGACAGAATGTTAGAAAAGAGAATAGTATTTATTCGATCTTCTGAAAAATATGAAAAGTGAATACGTGTTCACATAAATATATAAATATATAATGGATCGGGTTGCACGCCGCAACAAAACGTAAAGTGAATACGCGTTCACAAATACGTAAACATAATGGATCGGGTTGCACGCCGCAACAAAACGTAAAGTGAATATGTGTTCACAAATACGTAAATATAATGGATCGGGTTGCACGCCGCAACAAAACGTAAAGTGAATACGCGTTCACAAATACGTAAACATAATGGATCGGGTTGCACGCCGCAAAAAAACGTAAAGTGAATATGCGTTCACAAATACGTAAATATAATGGATCGGGTTGCACGCCGCAACAAAACGTAAAGTGTGTCACGCCCTTTTTCGGCCGCGACTTTATTTCTAAAAGCGAACCCTGCTTAATAAAAATGTTAGAAGATAAATAATAAAGGCTAAAAATGTTTAAAATGTTAAAGAAGTGTTTTAAATATTTAAAAAAAGTGCTAAATGGGGTTCGGGGAGTCGCCACCTAATTATTTTGGGTGAATTAGGACACCTAAATGTTTAACTAGTTTAAGTAAAACATTAACTCCATTTTAATGGTCTGCTAAACTTAATGAGATTCCGGGTAAGGGTTCTTTATTATCCTAAAGGGAAGGGGCTAGACACCCTAAAGGATCCGCTAACTTGCGGTTGTCCGTTCAAACCTAGGGTAATTATTATGCTAAGATGCAATACATCTCTTTGAAAAGTATTTAAGTAAAAATATAAGAAGTCCTCTTGTTAATATAAGATTTAAAATATATAAAGCTAGTTCTAATTAAAACATGTATTATTATATGTGCAAAGATGACCTATACTTTTATTAGCATATCATAGTATGCCAAATGTTTAGGAGGTTTTTAATAAAAGAAATAGGGCTTTTATGTAAGTGTTAATGAGAGTCTGTAACAAAATGGGTTGAAAATCTAGTAATAAAATGCTAGCGGCGAACAGTTATGAGGATAAATAAAATTTAATGGTTTAGTATGACTTAAGCAATATGTAGTGAGTTTAAAGTAATTAACCTAAAGAGAATGGTTTTCTAATCTAGAGGTTCAGGGTTTAGATATTCTAATTATTCTATTAATTAATGTAGCGTTAGACAAATAATTTACAATAAATAAATGAATGGGGGGCGGGGTAGAAAATAATTAAAAGGACTCGAGGAATGGCGGTGTCTTTCGCCTGCGGCTTGGAATTTCTGAGGCAGAGATAAATGCACATAGATGTGGGTATTAATTTGCCACGATGAGTCTCGCCATGAGACTCTTTGTTGCTCCGGTGCGTTTCATGTAAATAAAGAAAAGATAAGGATTAGTACATGTCCATAATTAAAAAATAGCAGATAGGTGTTTGGCATAATGAAAAAAAATATATGAATAGACCAAAGGACTTAAAGATTCGGTTGACATACTAGACATGCGATGACAACAAGTAGCAAAATGGATGAAAACTAATCAAAGGGATTGGGCCCAGATATACATGCATACGGGAGAAACAAGTTACAAGACATCAAGTAACTATTCTAATGTAAAATGCAAGATTCAGAGTATATTTAGCATAATGTAAGGTATACGGAGATGTACATCCAGCGTATATAGATGTCAGTGTACCCTGTATACTTCTTATTATTCTGTCACAAATTTAGACACTGTTTTTTAGACTTTGATTGACACCATGCTTAAACTTATACCAACTACCTAGATCACAAGTCCTTTCCAAATAAGTATGTAAGACAATAACACCCATCTTGTAATGCTAACATAGCATATTCAAGTATTAATGGCTAGTAAAAAACGGATAGGCAAGTCATCAAGCCACACTAAACAACATCGAGAGGATTTCACTGTTTCAATATCCATTCCATTATGCGAGTAATTACAGTAAGCGTGAATCCATTTCGTGATTGTTAATAAGCGACAACAAACTTCGGATAACTGAAATTGATTAACATGACACAACATTTCAGCATTAGCAGGAAAAAGAACAATAACACGACCAGACTAGGTTAAATATTATTATCCAACACAGAAAACAACAAACATATAAACATAAAATTGAAACAGAGTCGAGAGGATTTCACTGTTTCAATATCCATTCCATTATGCGAGTAATTACAGTAAGCATGAATCCATTTCGTGATTATTAATAAGCGACAACAAACTTGACGCGAAATTGATTAACATGACACAACATTTGGCATTAGCGGGAAAAAAGAACAATAACACGACCAGACTAGGTTAAATATTATTATCCAACACAGAAAACAACAAACATATAACATAAAATTGCAACAGAGTCGAGAGGATTTCACTGTTTCAATATCCATTCCATTATGCGAGTAATTACAGTAAGCATGAATCCATTTCGTGATTATTAATAAGCGACAACAAACTTCGGCTAACTGAAATTGATTAACATGACACAACATTTCAGCATTAGCAAAAAAAAAGAACAATAACACGACCAGACTAGGTTAAATATTATTATCCAACACAGAAAACAACAAACATATAAACATAAAATTGAAACAGAGTCGAGAGGAATTTGAGTTTACCTTCTCCGGCGGCGAACCGAGGCAGCGTATCAAGCGTCGATCCACTCGGAGTGTACGCTATGCGATTGAAAAGGATGAAGTTTTGATTTGATTCTGCTTTTTATCGAATTCGGTTTCTAGGCTCTAAAGAATAATGATATGCAGAAAATGGGAATTTGAGAGTGTGTTTTTGCTCTTGCTTGATTCTATTGATGAGTTTCGACTGATGTTCGGAGGACCTTCCAAGATCAAGCCTACCTCTTGCATGTCTAAAAATGCTCAATTTATAGCCTCCAAATGGGTTTCGATTTTGGACAACCCTTATGGTCAATCTTTGAATTGATTTTGGACTGATTCCGCTTGATTTGCTACTGATTTTGCGTGATTCGAACGGGTTCTGATTTGAAGGGATTTGGTTAGTTATGGTAAGAAATCGTTGGTTGGGTGTGTGTGGGTAAGGAAAGGGTTCGATTTGCCGGATTCTCGGGCGAGAATCACGGCAGGGGAGGTGCGGCGATGGGGCGAGGTGGCTGCTGGTTTCTAGTTCTAGGTTTAGGTTTGTTGTGAAGGAGAGACCATGGGTGTCTGTGGGTATAAGGGCTGAAGGTAAAGAAAAGAAGAAATTTGAGGGCTTTGGGGTGATCGTCTTTGGGCTTGGGTAGTAAAGGGGCGTGGTGCTTTGGTGACAAAGGGCTGCGGGGGTTGGGCCTGGGGCGAAATAAAGGTTTGGGTTTGTTAGTTTAATTAGGTTTTTAATAAGTTAATTAGTGGTAAAAATTAATTGATTAAATTATTTAGGTGCTTCATTAATCTATGTTTGAGATAAAAATAAAGACGGACGCGCTACTTAATTAATGTTTAATACTTTAGAATGCGGCGCTATTATTTAAAATCTTATTATTGTGCATTATTGCGAAGTTAAAATAAGTTATGAAATTGTTTTGTGTATTAATAAATGCGACTATGCTACTTGACACGACGTCATTGCTAAATTATTTATTTTATGTATTTATTAATAATTATTATTTATGAACTATGACATGGCCTAAAATTAGTAAATGCGGACGCGAGGTTTTAATACTCTACGTAAAATGCGGTGTTATTATTAAATTGATTATTTATGCCTGTATTATTGTTGTATTTTATTATTATAAAATTGTTTTAAAATTAGTGTAATTTTATAGTTAATGACTGGACGGGAGGGTCAAAATTGGGTGTCAACAAAGTGAATACGCGTTCACAAATACGTAAACATAATGGATCGGGTTGCACGCCGTAACAAAACGTAAAGTGAATACGTGTTCACAAATACGTAAATACAATGGATCGGGTTGCACGCCGCAACAAATATGAAAAATGAATACAGGTTCACCTATATATAAATATGAAAAGTGAATACGAGTTCACAAATATATAAATGTAACAAACATATGAAAATGCAGGGGAATGTCTTAACGTATAATACGAGATAAAAATGAAGTGTTAGTTAAATTGAGAATTTCCTATGAGGAGTTGCTACATATTTAAAAATGTTGTAACCTGATATGTTTTTGCAATATGTTTATTACGTTATAATGTGATTGCACTTGGAATATTGTGGTGTTACTTTGAATTGCAGGGTAAGGTTCTCACTCAGCCCCAGATGGTAGGGCTGACTCTTTATTTAACATGTTTCAGGAAAACGTGATAGAGGAAAGGCTCCACGCCAAGGCTAGCGATCGTCCGCGACCTCTTGTCATACCAAGTCCATTGCTTGGGCTTGGTATTAAATCGAGTTCGGATGTCGATTCGGTGTCTCGGGAAATGCCCGTATGGAATAGTCTCCCTTCCAACTTAGAATAATATTTGTCAGTATGTCTATGTAGAAACAATATTTGCACGAGCATGGGCTCGCGTTATATTTTTAATAAAGTCATAAACAAATTTCTTTATTGTTATTTTTATTAATAGCTCCGTATTTGAATATAAGTTCAAATTTTTAAATAAAGAGAATTAAATGGTGCTCCTGGTGGGAAATAATTGTCCAGGTGCCATCACGCCCTAAGTAAAGACTTAGGAAAAGTCGGGGCGTGACATATTTGGTATGTTCTTGCAGACATTATGACTGCTTAATGAGCTGGTTATATGTTTGCTTGATGTGGATTGTTATGAATGCTTACTGTTGACTGATTGCGCATTTGCTGTAAGTAAGTCACGACGAATAGGACATAACTTCTATCTAATCAAATCATCGATATAACTCTACTTGGAATCTACAACTGCAGGTTAAGGGGGAGCAGGGAACTGATACTACTATTTCTTACACTATTAGGACTACATCGAGAATCAGTAGCCTAGTCATTTTTGTTTTGTATGGAGTTTTGTGAAGAAAGACAAAAAAAGGGAGATTGTTGATGTTGGATTGATGTTGTAACAACATATGTAGTTGCTCAGGACAACATCACTTATGAATATAAAGATGTTGCCTGCCATGTTGTGACAACATTTCTGATAACATCTCTGTAACGATTTTGCCTATTCTTCCGGCCAAAATAAGTTGTGTTACTGTGAGTAAAAAATGACCTAGTCAAACTTACAATGATGTTGTGTTTAAAACATGGTAAAATAAACAGTCAAAGCTTGGAGAAGAAGCAACGTGAAGACCAAGTCCAGAACGTTGAGCTTTTCATAGAGGAAGAACCGGTCCAAGCTGCAACCTTCTTTTACTCAACCTCCGTAACCAATCAGTGAGGATTTCAAGAGAAGTTTCACACTATAAATAGAGGGGAACTTCAGAGTATCGATATCCAGAATTAAACGAGAAGAATCATCAAGAGAGCTCTCGGATATTCATCTTCGAAACTGGATCAACACACTTAACCTAAAGTAGTATAACAATATCTAGTCCCACATTACTATTGCTGCCCAGATTCTAGATCAAGCTTATAGTTCAAGCAATTGTAATGAAGATGTTGTATTTGTCTTTTTAGATCTTTTAACTTTAGGATGAAGTCATCTACGACTTCACTTTTGTTTGTACTTGTCTATAAGTCCATATGCTTTTAACTTTCATTTGAGTATCCATTTAGAACCCAATGGTTTGTTTCCCGGAGGAAGATCAACCAACTTCTAAGTATGGTTGTGCAGAATGAAGTCTATCTCACTCCCTATAGCTTCTTTCCAGAGCGGTGCTTCTGGATTAACAATGCTTCAGCAATTGTCTGTGGTTCATCATAAACCATATAAGCTACAAAGTCTGGACCGAATGACTTATCTTTCCTGGCCCTTTTACTTCATCTTGGTTCCATCTCTGGAGCCTCCAAGTCCTGAGAATCTGTAACACTTGATTCCGGATAATTAGCCACTTCGAAGTTCAGTGGATTTTTTAACCGACTAGATCCGGGCAGTCAATGACTCCTGGATCCTGAGAGTTTTGTTCATAACTTCATTTGCGAGAAGTTTATGTTTCTTTCCTTTATCGGAAATGAGTTTTCAAAGAAACTGACATTCCATGATCGTACCCACATGGATGTCTGGTACATCTGAGTTATGCACTAAGAAGCGATAAACACTACTGTTGTTTGCATTCCGATGAATATGCAATCTACAGTCTTAGGCCCAATATTGACCTGTTTTGACCTATGTACTTCAACATTTGTCAGGCAATCCCACACCTTCAAGTATTTGTAGGTGGGTTTCTTTCCTTTCCATAGCTCGTATGGAGTCTTGTCCTTACCCTTATATGGGACTCTATTAAGAATCATCTTAGCGGTAAGGACAACTTCTCCCCATATGTTTTGGGGAAGGTCGGAATTGATGAGCAAGACATTCATCATTTCCTCAATGTACTGTTCTTGCGTTCAGCGACACCGTTTGATTGAGATGAGTAAGGAGTCATCGTTTGATGAAAAATGCCCGTCTAGGCACAATAATTTTCAAAAGGAGCTACGTATTCTCCCCCTCTATCGCTACAGATTGATTTAATCTATCCTCTTAGTTGGTTCTCAACTTCTGCTTTGTAGCATTTGAATGCTTCAAAAGCTTCATCCTTACTTTTTAATAAGTAAAGAAAACAATACCTTGTGCTATCATCTATGAAAGTCACAAAGTACTTGTTCCCCCTAGTTTGTGCTAACTTCAAGTCACATATATCGGTGTGAATGGGTTCTAGAGGAGTGATTTCCCTTTCGACGGATCTAAATGGACTCTTTGAGGGTTTTGCCTCTACACACAACTCACACTTACGTTGAGGGTTTACGTCCATAGATGGCAACAACTCCAACTTTACCATTGTTTGGATAGATTCATAGTTTACATTGTCCTAATCTATGATGCCATAAATAAAATGACTAAAGCAAATAAAAAAAATACTCAATATTATTAATAGAAGGAATTACAGATAAGGCATTAACTTTGAAGAGACCTTCATAGAAGAAGCTTCTTCCTACAAAAGTTTCATTCTTAGTGATTACAAATTTATTGGACTCAAACACTAGCCTAAAACCAGCATTCACCAATAAAGGTCCTGAAATTAAATTTCTTCGAATCTCAGGTACATGTATCACTTCCTTCGGAGTAAGTTACTTCTGGAAGTCATCTTCAAGACCACATTTCCTACCCCCATCACATCCGAGGAATCATTGTTGCCCATGAACACTTTCTTATCTATGACTGATGTATATGTGGAAAAGGCTTCTCTGTTGGAACAGATGTGATGGGTAAAACCTGTGTCCATCCACGACTGCATATGATTCTCAATGAGGTTTTCTTCAAGTACCACCGTCGAGAACTCCTCAATCATATCATCAAAAATCGTGTTCGATGATGTTAGCCTTGCCTTTGGCTTCTCTCTATTCTCATTCTTGAGTTTGCGACAATCCTTGATTATGTGACTAGATTTACCACAGTGATGTCAGTTCCCCTTAAACTTCTCTGTTGTTGGGGCCTTACAATCCTTCTGGAACTTTCGCTTTTTTGTTCGTGTTCCCCTTGTCCTCCGCCAGATTTGCCTTAGTCTCAGCGGGTTTCTTCCCTTTTGGCATGACCTTCTTATTATCCTCCTGAATCTAGAGTTTGATAATAAGTTCCTCAAGGGTCATCTACTTGGTCTTGAGTTTTAAGTAACTCATAAACTCATTCCACGAGGGAGGTAACTTTTCAATTAGCGATGCAATAAAAAATTGCTCATTTGGTTTCATTCCTTCCAAATTCAGGTGATGTAAAATCATTTGGAATTCCTGGACTTGGGACATCATAGTTTTTCCATCTACCATTTGAAATTTTAGAAATTTTTCAAATTCATTAGTACCAACATCTTGTGCGTTGTACTTTTTCTGTAGTTTATCCCACAACTCTTTAGCGGTGTCAATGGTGCAATACACCGTGTAAGAGGGTCAGACAAACAGTTCAGAATATAATTCCGACAGACGAAATCACTATGACTCCATGCATCAAGAGTCATCTCCATGCCATAAATGACATGGATATCTTGGCCCCCTCTAGCCGTTTAATTTGGCTGAGGGTCCGTTTCATCTCCAGCTTGTGGAGGATCTTCTGTTAGGAAACGAGTCATTTCCATAACAGTCAAGTAAAACAACATCTTCTGCTGCCATCTCTTAAAATTAGCACCCATGAACTTTTCTGGGCATTCATAGTGGAATCCAGCGGGTGGAGGAACAATAGCGTTTCCTTGAGCAGTGGGAAAAGCGTTGTTTGAGCCTTGTGCAGCAGTGAGGAAGACACTAGGTGTTCCTTGAGCAGCGGTGAGAAAGGCATTGGGATTTCCTTGAGCAGCAAATTGTTCTCCTCCAGTCATCTTTGTTGTCACTTACATCGTATATTATCTTAAGATTGTGAGTACAATGAAGGTTACCAGGAAATGAGAAGTAAGTAACGAATACAAAGATTACAATCTGGACTACAAAGAATTTGCTGAGTCGGGTGTTAGCACCCTGTTCTTAAGATATTATTGCCCAGTATGTATCTTTTTACGGTGATTAACAACTTGTCTCCCAAGATAAAACAATAACTAACAAATGAGCAAATGAAACTCAAATGTTTACTACAAGAAGAATCTTTTGAGTGGGTGAAAGAAAGCTAGAGAAGAAGAAGATTAGAAATCTGATTTTGATGTGTTCTTCAATTGAGTCAAAGGCCTCAAGTTATAGTGTATGAAATATGACCTCTCATCTAGCCAACTAATGGCAATCAATAGCCATATAATGACACTTATTGAGAGGTTTTATTCAGCCAAATAATGACTGAATTCATGTGCCAAGTAATGGAGAATCAATGCCCCAAACCAGCCCAAAAGTCAGAAACTTTTCAGCTTCTTGTAGACCGTTCTGCCTCCGAAGTGTCGCGACTGTGCCTGGGAGGCATCACGACGCCTAAATTCCAGTAGCCAAACAACACTTCAGCGTCGCGGCTCTTGGTGGAGGCACCACGACACTCCGGCGCCGTTACTCCTACGGTGCTGCGCCACGACCCTTCACGGCTCCGCGACGATTTCCGACTCGTTTCATCTTTTACACGTCGTACACTTTTTCCTTCATTTACCAACGTGAAACACTCGTCATTTGACCAACAACCATCTATCATTTCATGTATCAAACATTTTGTTTACATACCAGTATCTCTTTCACTAAGAAAATTTACTATCATTGATACAATGTGTGCACGTGTGTGGAAACGACGTTTCCGATATGCGCTCCCAATTGTTCGAGTCATTAATAATAGGTTAACTTTATTTCACGTTAATAAATTTCCAACAAGAGTGTCACATAATTGGGACAGGAAAGTATTTTTCTCTTCTTATCATTCCACTTATATATCGATCATGTCTCTGTAGGGTTTTGTTGGGTTCGTGTACGCAGCGGAATTTGAAAATTTTATGTTTCAAACCCAAAATGCGACGAACTGCAGGATGGTTATGTAATGATATAAACATACAAACATGTCGTTAATCGTAATACTTCGAACGAAAACTTACAGTTTGTATAATCTGGAATCTTCGAGTGTAATCAGAGGGGGGAGCACACAACTATTTCTTCGATTGCAAGTTCCAAGAACTGTGATGTAATTACTCTTTCGGAAAGCTAGGAAATCTGACAGAATTCTTGTGAATTGGGTGCTTTAAAATAATGATTGAACCTTGTATTTATAGCTGCAAAAATCAGCTAGGGTTCCCACGTAGGTAGGCCCAGAAACTGAGGCAGAGTGGGTCATTCGGACCCACTGGAGGCGCCACAACGCTGAATGGGTGACTTCACGACGCTGTGGCGCCGCGACCCTGGGTCCCACACGCCGCGACCCTGATCCAAATTTGCCTCATTTCTATTTTAATTAAATCTGAAATCCTATCTCGATTTAATTAAATAATCATTATTTATTTGAATGTCTCGATCATAAACTGAACATTTATATTCTCTCTTATTACATCCTTGAATCAGAAGACAAACTCAATATGTGAAGTATAGTTACACGAATCCTGTAAACTGAACCTCTATGTGGAAAAATAAAATCCTTTTATTCACGACACACTCGATCAAGCTTAGGATCTGCCAAGTGTCTATCCAAATGGCTTGATCATTATATCTCATCTATATTAGCTGACAACAAGACCATATCATATATATGTCTACTGCATTGGCCAATGACTTAGTCACCCTAATACCATATGAGAATCTGAGTGTTCTCTCGAAGATACACTCGAGGAATGAATCCTAATCTTGGCTCAACTACCACCTTTAATCTACGTCGCAATGTACCCAATACAAACCGTGTCTCAACCTATAAGGAATTTGAGCTTAGGACAAGATCAAAGTACATTACTCTGTAAACAAAGCGCGTTTCGACCTCAAATCTAAGGACTTCTATCTCTCACACGCTGATAATACTTTAGACATATATAACAAACAGTATATTAGCAGGGTATACCAAACACTTCCAAAGTATCCATGTGTCCATCTAAATCGTAGCAGGTGAGACACACTACATCCTCTAAGGATATGATGCAGACCACATGTTGACTTATCACATATCATCAATATTCATTTTCGATGATCATTAGTCGATGCTGTTTTAAGAGTTACGCTATAATATTAATATCTCACAATATCAATAACCACGTAACCTCTAGGGATGCATTATAGAATATTATAAACAATCAACTAATAATTCAATAAATGCAAATGCCATAATATTAATCTCCATTAATAAAATACGAATGTGTATAAAGTACATTTGTCCTAATATAGATTGTCTCTATGAAATAAATATACTTTCAGTCTCCCACTTGGAATAGATCCAATCACCAATATATCTAATACCCATATTCTCAATATGACCATTATGCTTAACTAAGCTTAATGATTTAATGAAAGGGTCAGCTAGATTATCATCTGTGGGAACATAGTCTAATCTAATTTCTTCAGTCTCCACCATCTCTCTGAGTATGTGGTACTTCCTTGGTACATGCTTGTTTATGTTTATTGATTTTGGTTCCTTAGTTTGTGCAATCTCACCAGTGTTGTCACAATAAATAGTTATTGGACAACTAGCGCTCGGAACTACCCCTAGTTCCTTCAGGAACTCAGAAATCCTGACAACCTCTTTACCAACTTCTGATCCAGCAATGTACTCAGCTTCAGTTGTCGAATCAGTAGTTGTAGCTTGTTTGGAACTTTTCCAGCTCACTGCTCCATCATTGAAAATGAACGTGTAACCTGACTGAGATGTGAAGTCATCAATATCTTTTTAGAAGCTAGAAAGTGTACCCAGTACAAGTTAGCTTATCATCTCCACCATAGACCAAGAAGTAATCTTTAGTACGTCTAGAATACTTAAGAATACTCTTGACTGCCTTCCAGTGTTCATCCCTAGGATTCTGCTGAAATTTGCAAGTCATGCTAAGTGCAAAGGCCACATCTGGCCTAGTACAGGTCATGGCACACATGATTGATCCTATAGCCATAACATCTGGGATCCTCTTCATACGCTCAAGTTCTATAACACTAGAAGGGTTATCCTTGTTAGATAAGTTGATGCCTTGACTCATATGAAGACCGCCCTTCTTGGAATTTTCCATAAAAAACGTCTAAGAACTTTGTCTATGTAGACCGACTGTGACAATCCCAACAATCTATTAGGTCTATCTCTATAGATCCTAATTCCCAGAATGTAACAGGCTTTACCTAAATCCTTCATCATGAAGGTGTTGGACAACCACTCCTTGACTGACTACATGAGAGTCTTATTGTCTCTCATTATCAATATGTCATCTACATATATAACAATGAAGACAATACCCTCATCATTGAATTTGCTATAAACACAAGGACCCTCTTTACTTCTAACGAAATCAAATGATTTGATCGCATTGTCAAAGAAAATATTTCAACTCCTTAGGGCTTGCTTAAGCCCATAAATGGACTTATGTAGCTTGCATACAAAATTTGGTTTGCTCATATGAAAAACTCTCGGGTTATTTCATATACACTTCCTCAATTAGATTACCATTGAAGAATACAGTTTTGACGTCCATCTGCCAAATGTCATAATCATAATATGCAGCTATTGCAAGCAAAATCCGAATGAACTTAATTTTAGCAACATGTGAAAATGTTTCATCATAATCGACCCCAGGCCGTTGATTATAACCTTTAGCCACCAATCTAGTTTTATAAGTATGTACCTTGCCAAATGTATCAATCTTCTTCTTGAAGACCCATTTGCATCCTATTAGTTTAACCCCATTTGTCAAATCAACCACACTTGATTGACGTACATATATTCTATTTCGGATTTCATGACTTCTTTCTATCTCTTCGAATCAATATCCACTATTGCTTCATTGTAGGTTCATCATCATCTGAAATATCTATCTCGATGTGTGTTTCCACAAGTAGATTTAGTCTTTCTAGAGGACGATGAGTTCTAGTAGACCTAAGGAGTTGATTGTTTTGCAGTTCAGTGTCAGGTATGTTCTGATTGTGAGAAGGTTCTTGTGTGTTGGTTGATCCGCCAATTTGAGAGCTTTCAGGAATATCATTTTCATGTCTTTTCTGAATGAGAGGAGGTGCAACCATTGCACTTGGTCACAAGGGTTGTGTATGAGGACCTTGCATTTATGCATTTCTACATTCCTCGCAACACTCCCACTGGCCGAAGGGCGTACTCGTAGTACCCAATCTTCGCCAAATGTTCCCACTGAATTCTTGCCTTGGTCATTCGGTAAGGATTCAACCTCTATGTCATCTCGTGGTTCTTGAATTTCTTCAAGTTCTATCTCTGTGCAACTCTGTTCCTTGTAGACATATTTTTCTTCAAAAAAAGTTGCGTTCTTAGAAACAATGACCTTATGTTCGCTAAAACGATAGAAGTAGTATCCCTTAGTTCCTTTAGATACCCCCATGAAGTAACATTTCTCACTCTTGGTTTCCAACTTATCAGTTAGCATCTTCTTAACATATGCAGGGCACCACCAGGGTCTCACATGTCTAAGAGCTGACTTCTTGCCACACCATATCTCATATGGTGTCTTTTTAACTGATTTATAAAAAACCCTGTTTAGAACATAAATTGAGGTTTGTATAGCATATCCTCAAAGGTATGTTGGTAGAGCTGAGAAGCTCATCATAGATCGAACCATATCTAGTAGGGTTCAATTTCTCATATTGGCAACACCATTCATTTGTGGTGTTCCAGGAGGTGTCCATTCTGAATGAACTCCATGTAGCTTCAAGTAATCTAGAAATTGTTTGCTTAAGTATTCACCTCCTCGATCAGATCGAAGAGTCTTGATATTTTTGTGAGTTGTTTCTCAATTTCAGACTTGTACTCCTTAAACTTTTCGAAAGCATCAGATTTGTGTTTCATAAGATACACATATCCATACCTTGTCAAGTCGTCAGTAAAAGTGATGAAGTAAGGGAAGCCTCCTCTAGATTGAATTGAAAATGGTCCACATACGTCAGTATGTACCAGCTCAAGCACCTCCTTGGCTTGCACACCTTTCCCAGAAAGGGGCTTGTTCGTCATCTTACCTTTCAAACAGGATTCACAGCTACCATAAGACTCCAAGTCAAATGGTTCGAGGCAGTCAATTTTCCTTAACCTTGCTACCCTTGTTTGATTGATATGACCAAGTCTACAATGCCAAAGGTAGGTAGAATTTCTAGTACTTATTTCAGTCCTCCTCTTGGAGCAGTGCAATTTTTATTCCAATGTTTTTTCCTATTACAGTTGAGGCATACATCATTGGTCGGAATCACCTTTTTCGTTTCACACCTTCCTTAGGCTTCATAGCTGAGGGCGCAACGACTGTTTTGCCCTTCTTCTTCTGTCATTCCTTACATTTCGGTTTGGGCCGGCTAGTAGAGCTCACCATGAGCACAACTTTTCCTTTGGTAGTTGAAGATTGACATGTCTTTAGCATGTTATGCAGTTCCAGCAGACTCGCCTTTGTTCCGTTCATATTGTAGTTTACAATACAATTTTCGAACAAACGAGGGAGAAAGTTCAGGATAAGGGTTGAAGCGACGTTATTCTGCAACCTTATACCAAGCGAGGTCATCCTTTCTATCAGCCCTATCATCTTCAACACATGCTGAGACATTTGGCTCCCTTACTTAGCTTACACTTGAAGAGTTCTATTAACACCTCATATTCCATAGTTTGAGACTAAGAGTTATAGAGATTCTTCAAATGTTCGAGCATCTCGTTAGGGCCCATGTTCTTATGTTGTCTCTAAAGTTCCACAGACATGGAAGACAACATTACGCATTGTGCTAAAGTGACGTCATCTAGGTTCTTATGGTAGACTACCTTATCAAATGTGGCATATTCTGCAGAATCCTCGACATGGACTGTGGGGAATACATTGTCCAACACGTATTCAATCTTTTCTTGCTTTAGGACAATTCTTAGATTCCTAAGCTAGTCTATATAGTTTGGTCCGGTGAGTTTGTTCATTTTCAATGATAGGCTTGACATCTTGATAATCCGAAGAGTTTAGATAGACAGAAAATTATACTCAAATTTATTTCCTATTATACACATTCGTTTATAGACTAATCAACATGGTCTTTTATTTAATTAGCTCCCACTATTTAAGCATACTTCTACGACCCCATGGTAGAATACATACCTAAATTTATTTTAAGGTCATAATGGGCCAAGATCCAAAACTATGCTATATCTGTGTTTGATTTGGCTGATAACTTCAATAGCATATTTTGGTAGGTTCTAAACCAATTGCAACACTTATTTGCAACTCTTGGTTGATTAAATATATTTCATTTTAATCTTGCGTCTTTAGATTAGTCCGACACTTTGGTGCAAAGATTTGTCTAAGTAAGTCAACCCCATTACACGACTGCTTTTATGTATCTAAGTAAACTTGGCCTTTGTGAGCAAACACTTTGGTGTAAATACCCACAAAAGTTTATCATCTACTTTTACATTTAACACATCTATGAAAGAGCCTGAGTCCTCGTAGACTTAGAGCAAATGCTTTGGCATAAATACACGTATCGCCGAAAAGGATTTTGCACTAACAATTATAATGAACGACACATTTTAATTTAGACTTGTATTTAAGTTTGGGGAACATTTTCAGTTTTCGGGATTTCAATCAAGATCAACATTCATGTCATATCTAATACGACATCCTATCATGCAATTTCTAAAACACGTTTAGATGAGAAACCATCAACCCAATAAACATGATAAAAGATGATTTTAATCAACTACTAGGTGCCGCCTACTCAGACAGTTATAGCGGACACTACCAATTACTGGGCGCCGCCTACCCAGACATTTACAGTGGATATTATGCTAATAATTAAATGCACGCATTTAAAACACTTAGCATATATTCATATATTATATAATAATATACAATTAATGATAATCATGGGTAATTTGTCTAAACTCTAAAATCTATGTCTATGCCAAACAGTCCCTAAATATTTTCTGATTTTAAAATTGATTTTCAGGATATTTCTGCAAACTTTCAAAATTTATAATCTAGTCCCTGAAAAATTTAAAAATTTAATTTGAACTCATTTAAATTTACAAAATCCAATTTTAAACTTTCAGAAAATATTTTCAAGTTTCAGGGACCTGTCTGCAATTTTTAGAATTCAAAAAAAATCTGATTTTCAGAAATTTTATTTAATTACTGAATTACCCGAAAGGACAAAATCTGTCTATTTAAAAAGTTTTAATTTCAGATTCTGAAACCATTTAAACTTCAGAATCTGAATATGAAATATTTAAAACTTCAAATTTTTATTATGATTTTTTTTTAGAAAATCATCGTCGGCGCCTCGGAGGCAGTGACCAAAAAATATTAATTTTAAGCTTCGGGATGAACAGCACTGCGACGCTTCTGACAAACCCAACGTCGCGGCGCCGCCGTCAAACTGTAGCAATGGAGCGTCGCAGCGCCTCTACCCCAGAACCGCAAAATTCTGAGGTTTTTTTTTATATATTCACTATCACTGGACAATGATCTATGGTTCCAGTTTGCTAAACTTAGCTTCACAAACTGTACCTTGAAATTTTGAAAGGGTCTAAGACATTAAAGTGTGCTAACAGATATTTAAAAAGATCGTTTTGCATGCAGGAGGTGGTTACTGACTTGTACAATATCATTTGAACGTAATAATAAGAATAAGAAGATATTGAAAGTGATTTAGGGTCTAGGGAGAGTCCTAGGACCAAGCAAGGTTGGAAACTGCATGATAAGCTAAAATTTTAAACGAATGCTCACAAGGCCCAACTTCAAACGATCACTGCTCTAGGCATATAACGAATTAGGCTTCTGGGTAATATACAAAATTAAAAGTCTTCGAGTCTAGTTTCCAAGGTCGCTAACCATTTGTCATTTGAACATTCCTATAAAGAGTTATAATCACTTTACAAAAAAGGTGTCCAGAAGAGAATAACTTGGAATTACAATCTTATAATTTTTAGAATCATGAACAACAAACTGACAATACAATGATTTGTCATAGTTGAGTTTTACATGGCACTAGTGCCAAGTCTTACTCCAAACAATTTCAGGATTACTCTGTTGTTGTGGGCATTTTCAGTATTAGTATATTTTAGTACCTCCATTGCAGATTTTCTATCTTTCTATAAATTACATTAGATAGAACTAAAGTTTCAAAGATTGGCATAACTTCGAAACAACCTTTAATATCTAAAGCGTACATTAATAAAGGAGAATGACCATTTTATAGACCTTCAAGTGGCTGGCAGTAGGGATGTCAATGGGGCGGGGCGGGGGCGGGGGAAGGGTATCCCATACCCGTACTCACCACCTAAAACACATCCCCACCCCGCCCCACCACCCATCACGGGTAGTAATTCTTCCACCCGCCCCCGCCCCACTTACTTCACGCGGATACCCACTTACCCGGCGGGTACCCATTAATAAAATGCTCAAATAATGTCTAGCAATTGTTTGTCACCAAAATGAAAGTTATATAAGAAAAAGGAAAAAAAAAAGAACTTTTTCACTATTGTGTATCGAATATCAATTCTAAAACCTTGTCAAAATATTATGAATATTAAAAAACAGTAAAGATGAAAATATTTAACAAAAAAAAGGAGAACAAAGAGAATAAGAAAAAGAAACGTGGTGCATTATGGTGCGGGTTAGCTCAAGTCACATTTTAAATCAAGAAAGAGCAAAATAAATTCGTAAATAAACTAATAGATGATACGGATATGGGTACAGTCGGTGTGGGTATGGTGCAGGTAGCGGGGCGGGGTGGGTGCGGGGCGGGTCTTATATGAAATCCACCCCCGCCCCACTATCCATGGCGGGTAGCACTTTTGATACCCATACCCGCCCCACCACCCACCAAACCATCCCCATACCCGCCCCAATTGGAGCGGGTGCGGGGCGGTACCCGCATTTACCCGCCCCACTGACATCCCTAGCTGGCAGCACTAGCCACTGCACAAATAGTTGTATTATAGACCTTCATGCACAAATAGTTTAACGCAGAAATACACTCATTTTCAAAATGACAATAGATTTTTGATAGATTTTCTACATGCTACTGAGTTACATATCAATACAATCAATCCACTGTACATAATACAACATGATACACTGGACAAAAAATACAGACTACAATAAGCCGAAAACAGAACACAAGATACAAGTCATAAGAATGAGTGGAAGATATAAATGTTCGTGCTGGTGGGAGATAGCATATCTCCAATGGAATAGTCGAGATGCACACAAGATAGCTTGGACACCACCATAATTGAGAAAAAAATAAATAAAAAAGATATATAGATGGCTGCCTTGCATTAAAGTTGCAAAGGACTACCCTGTGAACAAAAACTTTGAGAGGGGCTGGTCCAAGCAAGAAAATCCACACTAGGTAAGCAAGATGTTTAAGCATATTCTGGATTCAGTGCCAAGGCTTCCTGATATATCATGTCTTTAATCTGCTCTTCTCCTATCCCTTGTTGCTCAAAGTCGAAGGAGAATGGGACGGGGCAGACCGGTTCATCAGCTGCATCGTGGAGCTTTGCAAGGTAGGGATGAGCTAATGCTTGCTGAACTGCAACAGAAGACAAATACATTAGAGGGGGAAAAAGGGCAGCCCAGTGCACTAAGCTCCCGCTATGCGCGGGGTCCGGA
Organism: Przewalskia tangutica; assembly: GCA_029844215.1. Lineage (NCBI taxonomy): Eukaryota > Viridiplantae > Streptophyta > Magnoliopsida > Solanales > Solanaceae > Przewalskia > Przewalskia tangutica. Next base: position 102,178,125 of record CM056734.1, on the reverse strand, counting down.
GAAGGGCCGGACCACACGGCTACAAATACATTAGAGGATGAGCTTAAAAAAGAGAATGAATGGAAGATGTTGCAGCAAGAATTTTCCTTTAGTGTGGCCTAGGGGCGTCAAATGGGCTTGTGGGGTTGAATTTGGGCGAGTTAGAATTTGGGCTGAGTTAATAATGACCCGCCTAAAAGTTACTTGGTCTGAAATAGGTTGGGTTAAAATGGGCTAAAAAGTGGGTCATAATCCAACCCACTCAATTCTTGCTAAGTTTTAATTTCTTTATTTGATCTTCTATAAACCTTTTAAGTACCTGATAAAACTTTCTTTTTCTTTGTTATGTCTATATATAACATAGCAAACCAAAATATTTTGACAAGATTTAACATGGGTCAATTTGGGATACATATTAGCCCAAATTTTAAATGGGCTGAATTGGGCGGGTAAAATGGGCTTAGCCAATAAATGGACAAGTCATGTTTTCATGAGCTAATTTTACAACTCATATTGTGGTTTATGCAAAAATGGACTCTCTGTACTAAGGAAGAAAGAATAATAAGCTTTCCTAAAGGTAAGTGATGATGAACATAAGAGAGTGACTGTAACTGCTATAGTTTACAGTCTATTGAACTTAACCAACCCCTTCTTTTTTTAAACCATTAATTGATTAATTTGATATTAAATCAAATCTTTCTTCCTGAAGGGGCTTGCAGTCACATTAGCGCCCCTTATTATACTAATGCAAGAAGGGAGAAAGTTGACTTTGATAACGAAGGGCTTGATTTGACTAGTTTCAGTAAAAAGATAAGGCAAATTGGACTCTATAGAGTTAAAGTGTGAATACATTCAAGAAAAAAGGTATTTTTATAGGTAAGAAAAAAAAGGTATATTATGATTTTATGATTACAAAAACCGATCCTTTTGAGTCAAAATAATTGATATTTCAAGCTTTCGAGTCTATGTTAAATAGCAGTACAGATAGGGAAATCACCTGTAATTCTTCTAGTAGGGTCGAGTGTCAACATTTTATCTACAAGATCAATGGCTAATGGATTCACATGAGGGAACATTTTTGCTAACTGCTGGCGTGGATGTTGAGGGAGTTGCCTGATGTATCTCTTTGCATCTTCATTTCGGAGGAAGCCAAGATCAGATTCTGTTGGAGTGCCAAGAAGCTGAGAAAAATAAAAGCAGAAATAAGCATTTATTTCTCAGAAGGGTATACTAAGTTGTTATTTGCTGTCCAAAATAAGCTTATGTTAACGGTTGTTTGGAGGGAAGGAAAATTTTCCTGTTTGGACAGCTCGAATTAGAAAACATTCCACAGCAATATAAACAAAGTACTCCGTCAGTTTGACTCGCCCCGGAGTTTAAAAATAACGAAGACTTTTGAATGTTGTAGTCTTAAACTAAAGATGTGTGTAATGTACCAAACATTTGAATCTCATAGTCTTAAATATGTCACGATGTAGGGTGTAAAGAGTTACTAAATATCGAAAATGACAATTCTTTTTTTAAAGAGACTAAAAAGGGAAGTAAGAAACAAACAAATTAAAACAGAGGGAATATTTGACAACATCGATCATTGGTGATTTTCAGGAAGAACTATAAAATCAAGTCAAGAATCAACACGATAAAATGTCGGTCCATGTAAAAACATGAAAAAAGTGCATCCTATTATGTTATTTCAGACCTCTCTATAACAGACATTTGAGGTTTAACTGTACGTCTTTCATGAATCAGTGTTTACCTCAGTTAGCAAGCGTAGTTGATGTACATGATCTTTTCCAGCGAACAAAGGTTTTCTATTCATAAGCTCCATGAAGATGCAACCCACAGACCAAACATCTATGGCAGCAGTGTAATCTGAAGAGTTCAACAAAAGCTCAGGTGCCCTGTACCATCTGGTTACTACATATTCTGTCATATTCTCGTTCTCTAGGTTTGGCCTAGCAAGACCGAAATCACATATCTTAAGATCACAATTTGCATTTAGCAAGAGGTTGCTTGGTTTCAGATCTCTATGAATAACATGCGCGGAATGTATGTACTTTAGCCCACGGAGGAGCTGATACATGAAGTACTGTAAAAGAAAAACATTTTTAAAAGTTATTTAGAGAAACAATATTAAGATACATATCAGATAGGTTTATCAATTTAAGTTGTTTTACAACTTAGAAAAGCATTTGGGTGAGCAGGGGATGGATTTACCTGGCAATGATCCTCCGATAAACCTTGGTTGGATCTAATTATTTGGTGAAGATCGGTATCCATGAGTTCAGTAGCAATGTAAACATCAGAAAACTCCCTTCGTAAAGGCGGAGGAATCACATCTCTTAAACCAATGACCTGCATAGCATTTTTTGTTTTCCTTGATAAGCAAAAAGTATGACGTACTTGTACTAAATGAGGCATCCAAATTGCATTGCATTAAGCCTCATTCTGTTTGGAATATAGTTCATAATTATTAAGTCATGTTTTCCAGAATTCTGCAGAAACATTGATATACAGCAGGAAATATCCCGCAATATATGTGAGGGAATATGAAGTATTTAACTATTAAACTCTGAAGCATCCACTACCACGAGGTAATTTTGCATATTAAGGCAACTGGAAAATCATGATAATTTACAGCTGAAAACCAGAGGAATAGTTTATTATCGGCTTTTGGAAATTCCACTGCAACGAGGGAGATGAGTTAGGGTTGATTATATGAATCCTCTATATCTGTTCGCGCTATTCTGGTTCATCTCAGTCCAATACTAATCATAATTTGCCTCACTTTTCCTGTACAGATAACTAGTTAATCCCAAATATTTACATATCTTGACACTAAGGGAAAACAGGGAAAAATTACTCGCCCGTATAGCAATAATATGAGGAATTCACACCTAAACAGAAAAAAATCTATTTCAATAATAATATACAAAAAGAATAGCAAAAGTGAAAAAGTTACACAAGAAGACTCACATTTTCATGGTCTAAATGGCGAAGAAGCTTAATCTCGCGGAGTGTCCTCTTAGCATCCATGTAATTATCAAACGCGTTTGCGATTTTCTTAACTGCAACCATCTCATTCAGCTCAGCGTTAAACACCGAGCTTCACACACAGACACACAAAGCACCATATTTAGTCACTCTAAAAGTCATAAGGCATCCAGAATTTAAAGTCAGCATATACATTACTTAATAACAACAACAACAACAACAAACCCTGTGTAATCCCACAAGTAGGGTCTTTAGTGTGTACTCAGGACTTTACCCTATATTTGTGGAGATAGAAAGGTTGTTTACATATTTATAATATTTCTATATGCTTATATATGTCAATGTCATTTGCATCTACTGCTTATATGGACTATATTGCCAATACAAAGCAAAAATAGGTGAAAAGCAATTTCATGGAACTCAAAGGTGTGGCACATAGATAATACTATAACATTTCTCTCCATTTGCCTAAGCCCTTGATGGACAGAGCTTCGAGTAGTTTTGCTGGTGGGAGATAACAAACGGTGGCAGACATAGCCTTAGTGAAATTCAACCAAACCCACTACTACCTCCGTCTTAATTCATGTGACATTCTTTCTTTTTTAATCAATTCCAAAAAATGACATTTTTCATATTTAGTAACAATTTAACTCCAAACATTCAATTTTACCCTTAATGAAGCGATTAGTAACCACAAAAATTTCCATGGCTTATTTTTTAGACACAAATTTCAAAAGTTTCATTTTCCTCTTAAACTACGTGCAACTCTACATATAAATTGGGATGGAGAGAGAATTTTTTTAATGCCAAACATAGATTATACATGTGAAAACAATAATTTTTTAATAAATATTAGATATATCTGTGGGAAATATGTGTAGAGACAAGGAAATGAGAATGCAACAACAACAACAAGTGTGTAAGAAATCTGAAAATAAACAAATAATATTGCCCCGTATATTCTTTCAACGGTTGTAATGACAACTTATCTCCCAAGAAAAAACAACAATCAAACAAATGAGCAAAGGGAACTCAAGTGTTCGCTTGAGAAGAAAGATCTTTGAGTGTTTTGTGATTGCAAGAGAGGAAGACAATTTCAGAGAATTGTTATGTAAAAAATGTCAAGTGTGTAATGCAAATGAGCCAAAGACCTCATTTTATAGTGTTGAGAAGAAGATCCTCCAACTAGCCAATTTATGGCTTTGAATGACCAAGTAATGACCATTAGTATGGAGTTACAATTCAGCCAAGTAATGGCTGAATTCAAGAGCAAAATAATGAAGAGTTAATCCTCCAAAGTCAGCTCAAACGTCAGTTTTTATTCTTCTCTAACGGACTAAAGCAGTCACAGCCGCTCGCCTGCGAGGCGCCATGAGCGTAACTCAGCGCGGCGCGCGCTAAAACCGAGGACTTGGCGCGGCCCTCATGAAAGCGCTGGCGCTCGGCCTCCACGGTCCTTGCCGCCGGCCGCGGCGATTCATAACTCGTTTCATCTTTTAACACATTGTACACTTCTTCCTTCATTTACCAACGTGAAACCTACGTCATTTGGCCAATAACCGTCTATTATCTTACGTCTCAAAACAATTCGTATACGTATCAATATCTCTTCCATTAAGGAAATTACGATCCTTGGCACTACGTGTGCACGTGTGTGGAAACAAGGTTTCCTACGTGCGTGGCCCCAATTGTTCGAGTCATAATTAATAGGATTAACTTTATTTCACGTTTAATAAATATTTTCAATAATATCTACCCATAATTCTGAAACTAGAGTAAGTTCAATGCTAAAAAATTTAAATGTCGAACCAATAGATTTGCCCAAACACTTGTACAACAACTGACATACCAAGTGAAATGTTACAAAGTGGGTCTGTGAGGTTAGAACTAAGTCAATCTTACACTAAGATAGCCTACTTACTATAGACTCTCGGCTCAAGATGAAACAAAATTACAGCATGTCAAAAAGGAAAATGTAACTACAACAAAACAGTGCGCTAAGCTATTTGCCCAAAGACTAGTGTTGTGAAAAATTAAAATTGATGGAAAATGAAGAAAAAGAAAGTTACCAGACAATTCCATAAGCACCACGGCCAATAGGCATAATAGGAGGGCGATATTTGGTGGTGATCTCAAATAAATTACCAAAAATGTCATATTGAACATATTGTCCACCGTGTGTCAAAACTTTAGGAAATTCAGGGAATTGACCACCAGCTGCACCCATATTTGCATCAACCATTATGTATTGATTGAAGGTAAAAAAAAATATAAATGTGCCTAATTAACACAAGATCATGAAAGTGTAAATATGACTATATATATAAATATAAATATGTATAACTGGAGATGCTGGGGGGAGGGGGGGTCAATGGAGGATTTTTTACGGGAGAAGGAAGGAGGAAGGAAATTTATGAGAAAGAAGTTAGGTGTAACTGGATGCCCATTGACTGGAAATATTTTAATATAAAGTACACAAATATGCAATAATAATCCGAAGCCCTAGACCAGGTTGTGCTTGAAAGCGCAGTATGATTCTCATCGCCAAAGTAAGAGCCACAAGCTCAAACCTGCAGAACGCCTGGTCTGCGCTGCATCACACTGGCCAAGTGTGTTTAAGCGGCGTGATTTGCGACTATTACGCTGGGCCGTTTCTTCTGCGCGTTCGAAGAAAGAGCAACGACTGCGGTTCATTTGTCAACAAAAACAAATATGCAATAATAAGATTAGATTAGATTTCTGGTTGTTATCCGCGTTATATTTAGGCATTTAGCCGCCGAGTCAACGGTCTCCTATCCCACCCCCTCCCTCCGGCTTCTTGCCAAGTCTTTCTTTCTCAATATAATTTATATAAATGATAAAAAAATGCATCTTAATTAATAGTATTATTTTTTAGTGATTTTTATACTTTAACTATCAATTATTTTTTCCTATGTGAATGATAGTTTAGATAAGAAAAAGTAATAACTATTCATTGATATGTCTTTATTTTATACATTAAGAAACCGTTCGATATGATTTGAAATCGTCAGATGAAATCATGATGATTTGAAGTTGAAATTTTGTTTGGAGACAAATTGAATTTCTTAAGTTATATTTTTTCTTATAGATATAAAAAAAATACACGAGTTGTGAAAACCATTAAAAAAAATACACAAGTTGTAAAAACCATTAAAAAAATTCAATTCTTATACAATCTTACCAAATGAGCAAGTCATAGTTCATAACAAAATTAATACGCTACTAGAATACCTATCTAAAAAATACAACATCAATTGATCGAACTTTAATTCAATAAATAAAAATAAACATGAGTTGCATTATAATTACTCTTTAATATAATCACCTCACATGGTAGTTAAAAGTAATTTGTTATAAATATACTACAAACTTATAGATCTTTTAATATTTGATATAAATGATTGGTAAACATGATTTTTAAATATATTTACGAACTTATGGATCAATTTTTACTAAATATAATATTCTCTTGATCATGATATTATTGTCTATGTAACTTAAATTCTTTTTTTTTAATTTATAATCAAAGAATTGTAGTGGAATGAATAAAATTCATTTATATTTAATTAAATATCTCGTGTTCGAGTCATGGATATGGAAAATATCATATTAAGAAATGTTCTCCCTTAAATGAATTTTTATTCTGAAAGCAGAACAGCGTAGCAACTCGTAAGCGAATTCGAATTAGTATGAAATCCAATGCAAACACAAAATACTGAATACCTAGTGAGGAAAAAAAAAGGCTTTGAATTCTTTTGTTTTTATTCAAGAAAGCGTGCTTATTGTTGGACTACATATGTGTCGACCAAGGCGGCTTATGCTCACCAGCACAACGCATAGAAGATAATTCTAGTAGTAATGCTTTTTATTCATCAACGTTTACATCGTACAATTGAATACTCATTATGAATTGACATACTATCATAACTATTAATGTTGAAAATTAGTAATAGTAAAAGTTTTTATGAATTGTCTCCTCTAGAGATAAAATAATCCACTAAACTAAACTAATTTTTTTTACTAGTATTTAGAATTTGGGACTTTAGATTAAAAAATAGCATTATAACAAGTTTTGACTAAAGATGGCTAACGAATCGATTCGGACCGAACCGGTAGTTCGTTACCGGGTTCGGACCGGTTACCGGGTTCGGACCGGTTCACTATCTTACCGGGCCAATTGGACCGGTTCACTACCGGATTCCGATAGGCCTGTGCCGTCCCGGGTTGAAACGGGCCTACCGACCGATTTTTTTTTTTTAATTTCAAAAATTTAACTTAATTCAAATTAAATATATAATATAATAATATAATATAGTTTTCTGTTTTATATTTTATATTTTAAAATGTAAAGTTAACTTTCTATTTTATAGTTTACGGATTTATATTTTATAATTTATATTGTAGTTATACTTTTAATCTTTTATTAATTTATTAAATTAGTAGTTAACAAGTAACAACTAGCGATTAAAGATATAATAAAATAAAAACTAATGATATGATGTAAACTTTCGAACTTTCATTATTCATAATGTTAATAAGAGTACATAATGAAGTAATAATAATTTTATTTACATATTATGCATCATTTTACATAGTTCTTCGTAATTTATAGGTTGATTGAATTGGTGATGCTCCATAGTCCATAGCTTCTAAATTTAGAGTATTAATTTTAGTCCCGCTTCCGTTGTTTCGCCGCAACTTGTGTTGTTGTAAAAGTGCTCCATATATCTAGAATCTAGATTCATGATCATCGTCTTCATTGAATCCTGCAGATGTAGACACAGAACAGAAGCAGAACTAGAATGAAGATTAGTAGCAGAGTTGTTCAATTATCAAAAAACCAAATAATATAACTGCATCTTTATATTTTATACTTAATTTGTTATTGACCAGTGTGTCGGCTGAACTCTCTGTACATGCCTAACTAAAGTGCCCGTCCCCCCGTCATTACCATGTTTATAAGTTTGCCCACAAATATTACATCTAAATCTATCAGTATCCCCAATTCTATCATAAAAGTTCCACACTTTACTCTTTATTCTCTGAGGTCTACGACTACGACTAGTAGTACTAACATTGACAGAAGTCACACTAATAGGTGTATGAGTTTCAATTTCAACAATATTATCTATATGAGCATTATCATAATAATTATCTTCTTTTTCAAAATCTTCTTGCATTTGATCATAATCTATATTTTGATTAGATGATGGAGAACCTTTAGATTTTGTACCACTTGAAATAATTTTACCTTTATCCATTATAAAATATTTAATTTTAATTTAAATAATCAACAAATAAATATGACAATTTAATAAAATAATTAGAGAATGAAACGAGTGTACCAAACTTCGGGACTCAGAACTCAATTGAAAGTTTGAAGCTCGAAGTCTTGCGTCTTGCTACTTTGAAAATTAATAATGATAATAATAATAACTTGAGAATTGATAATAGAGAGAATTAAGAGAGTATGATAATTGAGAATTGTAGAAATAATTGTGTGATAAAAATGAGAAGAATATAGAGTATTTATAGATTTTTAAAAGGATAAAAATGTAACTAATAAAGAATAATAAACAAAAAAAGGCCAAACGGCCAAAAGACCGTTGGCAACAACCCCCCAGCCCCAACGATAATATTATCGTTGGACAACAACCCATTTTTTTTATTTTTTTTAATATTTTAACCTTCAGTCGGACGGATCGGACTAAGGTCAGCAGAAGTCACCGGTTTCATTCGGCTCAACTGTTCGGTCCTTACTGATTATCTACAACCCGTGCGGGTTGGGGTTGGGGCCAAACCAATCCCCCAACCCGATAAGGTTTATCGATTCGGACCGGACCGAATGTTGTATTGGGTCGACCTGTTCCGGGTCAACCCGGACCCTTAGCCATATATAGTTTAGACTATAGGGTGTAGCTAGGTGATTTTTAAGTCAGAGAAGTAATCTGAGTCAAATGAATTATGAAAATTTGTTCGTATGAATAACTTTAGAGAAGGAAGAATGAGTCAGAAAAATAATATTTTAATAAGCAACTTTATTGAATCATATAATACACAGGTCAAACCTAGGATGATAATTAGAACCATTTGACAAGTCAGACTCTATAATCAACTTATTCAAGGGGTAATTATTGATAAAGTTATTATTTTTATGATATGATGCTCAGAAAATCAAAATTATTTCTTTGATAAATAAACAAAATATGTTCATCCCTAAGCACCTTTACTACGAGAAGCAAACTTTCATACCCCTAACCTCGAGAAATCTATAGTCAAGATAATAGCGCAATAATCCAAGATGCAAAATGATTGGTTATAAGGATAATATTACTTCTTCGGTTAGTGTCATCGGTTAGTGTCATCGCTGTAGGGTTTTGTTGGGTCTAAAACACACACAAGTAAGGCGCAGCGAAAGTTTAAAATTTTATTTACTTACTTGCTCCCAACAATTCCGTTCCTGATGTGATTACGTTACAATTGAAATCTGTAAAGACATGAGAAACAAACTTACAGATATGTTTTGCAGTCTCTACTAAAAGGCGCGCACGCGATTGTCTCCTCGGGTGCAAGCCTTCGCTATGGTATACTCCTATGTCAGGAAAGTCAGGAAATTTTGGCAGAGGTTTGAGAGTATTTTAATTTCTGAACTCTGAGTTCAGAAAGTAAGAATTGAGTAACAATTTTGTGCAACTGGTGTAACCTAAATTATGAGGTTAAGTGCTGAATATATAAGGGAGATTATAATACAAATCAGACTCTGATTAGGCTTAAAAACATGTCCCAAAACCGAACTGCAGTGGGCCAGTCGAACTGGGCCCACTGTCGTACCAGCGCCGCGACTCAGCCTCCTAGGCGCCGCGGCGCCTCCCCTGTTTTTCCAATATTTCTGCACGTTTTAATTTAGATTAAATCCAAAATCTAATTTTGATTTAATTAAATAATTTCCATAAATGGAATTTATCCCTTAATTTATTATTGATTAAAATATCTCGATTCTAAATCGAATATTTTATACTCTCTCAATATATCCTTAGACCGAAAAGACAATCGACTTAGTGTGACCCTTTAGACCTTCATACATCGACACTTAATCAAATTAAGGTTCACACGGAACTCCTAGACTGCGCCAGTGACGAACTCAATGTGTGAAGTACGTTTACAAGACTCTAGTAAACACAACCTCTATGTGGGATGATAAATTTCTTTCATTCACAACATACTCGATCAAGCTTAGGATTTGCCAAGTGTCTATCCAAATGGCTTGATCACTTTATCCCATCTATATTAGTCGATAACTAGATCATATCTTAAATATGTCTCTTGCATTGGCCAATGACTTGGTCGACCTAATATCACTGAGAAGCTGAGTGTTTTCTTGAACATCTAATCGAGGAATGACTCATATTCTTGGCTCAACTACCACCTTAGTCTGTATCGCAATGTACCCAATTCAAGTCATGTCTTATCCTATAAGGAATTTAAGCTTAGGACAGGATCAAAGTACATTACTTTACAAACCAGGTGCGTATTGATCTCAAGTCAAAGGACCTCTATCTCCCACATGCTGATAAAACACTCTAGACATGCATAACAAATAGTTTATCAGCAGGGCATGCCAATACCCTCTAAGACTATTCATGTGTCTATCACTAGTAACTATTACTAGTATTAAGTGAGACATACTACATTCTCTAAGAATGTGATGCATACCACACGTCGACTTATAATATATCATTGATATCTCATTCTCAATGATCATCAGTCGAGGATACTTTAATAATCACGCTCTATCATTAATATCTCACACTATCAATAACAACGTTAGCTCAAGGGATGCACATTAATGAATAATACAAACAATCAAATAATAGTTCAGTAATTACAAAAGTCATCAATATATTAATCTCATTAATAATAATACGAATGTGTTCAAGTACATTTGTCCCTAAAATGATGGTCTCTAGGACATATATACTTTCAATCTCCCACTTGGCCTAGAGCCAATCTCCAACGTATCTAATGCCCATATTTTCGAAATGATCATTATGCTTGACTAAGCTTAATGGTTTAGTAAATGAGTCTGCTAGATTTTCATCTGTGGGAAAGTAGTCTAACTTTATTTCTTTAGTTTCCACCATCTCTCTAAGTATGTGGTATTTCCTTGGTACATGCTTATTTCTGTTCGTTGATCTTGGTTCCTTAGCTTGCGCAATCGCACTAGTGTTGTTATAATAAATCGTTATTGGACAAGTGGCACTTGGAACAACCCTTATCTCCTTTAAGAACTCAGATATCGTGACAGCTTCCTTACCAGCTTCCGATCCAGCAATGTACTGGACTTCTGTTGTCGAATCCCCAGTTGTAGCTTGCTTGAAACTTTTCCAACTCACTATTCCACCATTTAAAATGAAGGCATATCCAGATTGAGATTTGAAGTCATCAAGATCTGTCTGGAAGCTAGCATCAGTGTACCCAGTAGCTACTAGCTTTTCTTGTCCACCTAAGAAATATTCTTTAGTTCATCTAAGATACTTAAGAATACTCTTGACTGCTTTTCAGTGTTCCTCCCCAAGATTCTGCTGGAATTTGCAAGTTATACTAAGTGCATAGGCCACATATGGCCTTATACAAGTCATGTCATACATGATTGATCCTATAGCTGAATCATATGGGATCCTCTTCATGCGTTCAAGTTCTGCAACAGTAGAAGGACTATCCTTCTTTGATAACTTGATGTCTTGACCTATAGGAAGATTTTCTTTCTTAGAGTTCTACATAGAGAAACGTTTTAGCACTTTGTCTATGTCACGACCCGACCCCGGGGCCGCGACTGGTACCCTACCGGGGTACCCTATCAGGTAAGCATCAGAGAATAGCAGCGGAACATACATGAAACAAAAATCTGTATAAGGTGAACATCACTAGCAAGCTGATAAGGCCGCCTTTCATAAAATAACTTAAACGAAAGTGAACAAAGACATCTTATCATTACCCAAACCACAAACGTGACTACGCACCTCAGGAATAACGATGGCGGACAGGCCCCGCCATACCCCGATTATGCAGTAAATAACCTCGAGAATCATACCAAAAGACAAAGCCTCGGAGGATGGAGCTTTCGGAAAATGAACAGTGATCCTAAGAGTGCGGACCAAGTTACGATATCTCGACTGCGGCATGAACGCAGCTCGGCCGAGGTCGATAACAGTACCAAGTATGTGAAAATCTTGTAATGAAAACATAAGTGCGAAAACAAGTGGGATCGTGGATGAAATCAAATTACCTTTTCGTGCCTTACCATCAATAAGAACATCAATCATATGCTCTGCGACATGAAGAATAGGAAGCTCATAAATCAAATACAATGGAAGCGTGCGGTGGAATCCTTCATCAAGCGGTACATCCAAGTAAACTCATAATCGAACAATGGAAGCATACGTGGAATCCTTCATCATCAAGCGATGCGTCCAAGTAACTCATAATCAACAATGGAAGCATACCGTGGAATCGCTTCATCGGCGTGCGTCCAAGTAACTCATAATCGAACAATGGGAGCATACGGTGGAATCGCTTCATCATCGCGATGCGTCCAAGTAACTCATAATCGAACAATAGAAGCATACGGTGGAATCGCCCATCATCGGCGATGCGTCCAAGTAACTCATAATCGAACAATGAGCATACGTGGAATCGCCATCATCGGCGATGCGTCAAGTAACTCATAATCGAACAATGGAAGCATACGTGGAATCCTTCATCATGGCGATGCGTCCAAGTAACTCATAATCGAACAATGGAAGCATACGTGGAATCCTTCATCTGGCGATGACGTCCAAGTAACTCATAATCAACAATGGAAGCATACGGTGGAATCCTTCATCATCGGCAGATGCGTCAAGTAACTCATAATCGAATGGAAGCATACGTGGAATCCTTCATCATCAAGCGCCCAAGTAACTCATAACTTCTTTAGGCTTTCATTAACATACAAAATGAATCTCATTTTCATGACCTTATTCAAGAAAAACCAACTCTTTAACCTTTCATAAAGTTATTATAAACAACTCCCCATAAAGCCGTTATACTAACTTTATGCCTTAAAGCTTTAGACGTTCATACTCTTTCATAGGGCCGTTATAACTAACCTCCCATAAGGCCGCTATAACTCCTTATGTTTCAAAAGATTTCGTTCTTTTTATTAACCAAGAGACTTATACTTCAAATCAAACTTACACAATTTCTGTAATACTTCTTCATGTCACGAAATCCTTATCTGCCTTATTTAGGTTAAACCATTACTTAGGAATAAGTGGGTTAACTCTCTAACCCAACCAACTTAGACATTTTCCTAAAACAAGTCAAGTACAACAAATGGATTTACTTCATTTAAAACCCGTACGTCTACCGTACTATATAGTTCAAACTACTCATGCTCAAGAGATAAGAAAGCTCCACATACCTCTTTTGTCAATTCGCTTGCCAAGCTCAACTACCGCAAGTAATATTTCAACCTATAATAATCATGATACGTTTATTAACCTATAATTTCAATGTAGAATAATCTAAACTCAAAGCCACTAAATCCTACGGAAATTTGGGCAGCATTTCCTTTGTTTCTACTCACTTTGCCACCTTTTCAAAGGCCGATTTTTAACACTCAACGCCACATTTAAGGCTCAATCAATCCAACAATTCAAAGGGGATTACACACCTAAATTTGGGTGTGTAAAATTCTGCCCCAAGTTACAATAATTCACTTAACAATCCTAAGGTAGTTTTTAGGCTTCAACATGCTCATAAACTCTTCTTAACCCATTTTTCATATCCAAAACACATTTCTAGCATGCAATGACTCTAAGAGCATTATTTACTACCACAAGTTCTTTCTTCTTAACATGCAAAACTAAATCTAAAGGAAGAATCATTACCTTAAAGTTTTAGCCCAAACTTATTCCAAATATTGCTAGCTTCCTTGCCAAGAACACCACCACAACAATGCCAACAAGCTAGCTACAAGCTTCCTTTTTGGTTCTAAACTATTCAGATTTTTCTTGGGTTTTTTAGAGAGAAGGGGGAGCTGATTTTTAGAGAGAGGAAGATGTTTGAGAGATGACCAAGTCTACAAGACTTGGTCAATATAAGCCATGCAAGCAAAATCAGATGAGGGGGGACACTTGTCACCCCCCCCCCCCCATGCCCTTTTTAAGAAATCGGACTTTTCTAAGTTTTTTCGCCAAAATTCCGCCTTGGCGACCTCTCAGACTTTGGCGCGCGCGCCATCCGGCGGCGACGTAACTACATCGACCCTTCAGAACTTTAGCGCGCGACCCTGCATCCGGCGCCGCTGCCTCGCCGCTTGCGAAACACATTTCGTCCGATTGCGACCGAACTTGTAACCTCATAACTTTCTACTCGAGGTCCTATCGACGAGCGGGTGGTTGCGTTGGAATCTAGACTCAACGAACTATGCCTAGGCCTTTGAAACACTTAGGAACTCTCAATTTACCGGGTCATAACCCGCCTCAAAGTTGACTAAGACCCACCCTAATAATCCACAACCTATCCTTTGAAAATTTTAAGTCTTACCCCTTTCGACGTACTCAAACGCATGACCTGAACTACGGTGTAACATTCTCCCTTAGAAACATTCGTCCCGAATGTTCTTTTGAGCCAATCTAATATCCTCGGTACTCCTCGTACTTTACACTAATGGAACTTTATTATGCCACACATGGTCCTAAGATATCGCATACACATATCCACTCATCACTATCACACAAGACAACAGACTCCCGGTGCACTAACGCTTATCTTAATTCTTTTCAAGGCCTAAAAGGATTCTCTTATCGTACTTCCAACCTACTGCTAGCATACATACATAACCTTAATATCCTCCACTCATGGCATTCCATCATACAACAATCCTATCATGCGTACTAATCTCTAAAGCGGTCAAAGGTATACTCGACGTCATATAGGCGTCAAAGGACCGCTAAAATCGGGAACCGCTACCACGACCTCTCGCCCCCGCCGGTGTATGAACATCCCGCCTAGCCATTGAAAGTGAAGAACCAAAGAATCGATCCAATAGATTGTGCCATCCCACCAGGGCTACCTCTGGTCGAACAGTCTCTCGCCAAATGTCCTTGTTGGCCGCAAGTGTAACAAGCTGTCGATTTAGTCCGACACTCCCCAAAATGAGATCTACCACAATGACCACATCGAGGCAAAGGTGGCCCCCCTGCATACTATCTTCGGATACTGAACTCGCCGCCCGAGCTCGACCGCCTCGAATATCCTCGACGGTCAAATCACCCGCCGGAAGACCGGGAAGGGGCACTCTGGAATGTAGACCCACCGCCGCCGAGGCCGCCCACCCAAAGCTATCCCGAAACCCGCTGCCCCGCCTCTTGGCCGGGCCGAACTGGCCGCCCTCACTCTCGCCTCAATCCCCTGCAAACGCTGCGCATCTCCGGCAATATCCATACCGGGTCAAGAGCCACTCCCGCATACGCAAGAATCATGTAACGATCTAACCCCATCACATAGCGGTGAACTCGGTCCGCCATGTTTGCCACAATAGCGCGATATCCGCCAATGAATCAAACTCAGGTTGTATTCACGATGGTCTTCCCATTCTGTCTCAATGCCAAAAACTATCCAAGCCGGGCTCTCTCGTCTGGGGAGGCTAAAAGTGACCGAGGAAGGCTTCCGTGAACTCATCCCAAGCAGCTGGAGGAGCACCCACACCTTTTGACAACAACCACGACTCAAACCAATTCAACGCAATATCGTGTAACCGGTAAGAAGCTAACACAACGGACTCCGTATCCGAGGCCCTAAGCACCTGCGTAGTCCGCCGCACTTGTCGGATAAACTCCTGAGGATCCTCCTCAGACCTCGAACCATAGAACTCGGGTGGATCACAACTTAGAAAGTCCCGAATCCTTAAACTGTCGGCCAGGGTTAGCCACCGGCCTCGGCGATCTTGCCGCCACAATGCTAGTCAACAACCTGATCTGCTCCCCATAATCCCTATACGCTGCCACCGGCTGTGGAACGGGAGGCTCTGGTACCGCGGTCTCAGTAGCCATTGCTGCTGCCTTGAACTCCGCTGAGGCTGGCGACGTCGTGGAACTCGCCGCCCGAAACATCATCTACGGCAAAGATCGGGCTCAGGCCTCGTAGCCTCTCAAGGCCCCGCCAGTTCTCAACCGCTTTGCCCTTCGGGCTCGTTGCTTTACGTGAGGCATCACGCTATAAAAGAATACGTCGGAGGAGTCCAACTTATAACACAACTCTAAGGCACGATCTCGAGTGAGAAGAATGGAAACCCATCCTAAATATCTGCAGCTTCACGATTATAGATGTGGTGCACAACACACCGATAATCAAGACTTACTAGATACGGTCAGTAGACACTTTCCGAGGACTAATCGCTCGATACCACTTTTGTCACGACCACCGGGCTGATCGTACCACCGGTACCCTATCGTAAGCATCGAGAATAGCAATGAACATACATGAAACAAAAATCAGAAGGTGAACATCACTAGCAAGTCGATAAGGCCGCTTTCATAAAATAACTTAAACGAAAGTGAAACAAAGACATCTTATCATTACACCAAACCACAAACGTGACTACGCACTCAGGAATAACGATCGTATGACAGGCCCCGCCATACCCCGATTGCATGTAAGTAAATAACCTCGTGGAATCATACCAAAAGACAAAGCCTCCGAGATGGAGCTTTCGGAAAATGAACAGTGATCCTAAGAGTGCGGACCAGTTACGATCTCGACTGCGGCATGAACGCACTCAAGGCGAGGTCGATAACAGTACCAAGTATGTGAAATCAAAATATCGTAATGAAAACATAAGTCCGAAACAAGCCGGATCGTGGATGAAATCAAATTACCTTTTCGTGCCTTACCATCAATAAGAACATCAATCATATGCTACACGACATGAAGAATAGGAAGCTCATAAATCAAATACAATGGAGCGTGCAGTGGAATCCTTCATCATCTGGCAGACATCCAAGTAAACTCATAATCGAACAATGGAAGCATACGGTGGAATCCTTCATCATCGGCGACGCGTCAAGTAACTCATAATCGAACAATGGAAGCATACGGTGGAATCTCTTCATCATCTGGCGACGCGTCAAGTAACTCATAATCGAACAATGGGAGCATACGGTGGAATCGCCATCATCGGCAGACGCGTCAAGTAACTCATAATCGAACAATGGAAGCATGCCGTGGAATCCTTCATCATCGGCGATGCGTCAAGTAACTCATAATCGAACAATGGGAGCATACGTGGAATCCTTCATCATCGGCGATGCGTCCAGTAACTTCATAATCGAACAATGAAGCATACCGTGGAATCCTTCATCGATGCGTCCAAGTAACTCATAATCGAACAATGGAAGCATACGTGGAATCCTTCATCTGGCGATGCGTCCAAGTAACTCATAATCGAACAATGGAAGCATACGTGGAATCCTTCATCATCTGGCGATGCGTCAAGTAACTCATAATCGAACAATGGAAGCATACGTGGAATCCTTCATCTGGCGATGCGTCCAAGTAACTCATAACTTTAGGCTTTCATTAACATACAAAATGAATCTCATTTTCATGACCTTATTCAAGAAAACCCAACTCTTTAACCTTTCATAAAGTTATTATAAACAACTCCCCATAAAGCCGTTATACTAACTTTATGCCTTAAAGCTTTAGACGTTCATACTCTTTCATAGGGCCGTTATAACTAACCTCCCATAAGGCCGCTATAACTCCTTATGTTTCAAAAGATTTCGTTCTTTTTATTAACCAAGAGACTTATACTTCAAATCAAACTTACACAATTTCCGTAATACTTCTTCATGTCACGAAATCCTTATCTGCCTTATTTAGGTTAAACCATTACTTAGGAATAAGTGGGTTAACTCTCTAACCCAACCAACTTAGACATTTTCCTAAAACAAGTCAAGTACAACAAATGGATTTACTTCATTTAAAACCCGTACGTCTACCGTACTATATAGTTCAAACTACTCATGCTCAAGAGATAAGAAAGCTCCACATACTTCTTTTGTCAATTCGCTTGCCAAGCTCAACTACCGCAAGTAATATTTCAACCTATAATAATCATGATACGTTTATTAACCTCTAATTTCAATGTAGAATAATCTAAACTCAAAGCCACTAAATCCTACGGAAATTTGGGCAGCATTTCCTTTGTTTCTACTCACTTTGCCACCTTTTCAAAGGCCGATTTTTAACACTCAACGCCACATTTAAGGCTCAATCAATCCAACAATTCAAAGGGGATTACACACCTAAACTTGGGTGTGTAAAATTCTGCCCCAAGTTACAATAATTCACTTAACAATCCTAAGGTAGTTTTTAGGCTTCAACATGCTCATAAATTCTTCTTAACCCATTTTTCATATCCAAAACACATTTCTAGCATGCAATGACTCTAAGAGCATTATTTACTACCACAAGTTCTTTCTTCTTAACATGCAAAACTAAATCTAAAGGAATAATCATTATCTTAAAGTTTTAGCCCAAACTTATTCCAAATATTGCTAGCTTCCTTGCCAAGAACACCACCACAACAATGCCAACAAGCTAGCTACAAGCTTCCTTTTTGGTTCTAAACTATTCAGATTTTTCTTGGATTTTTAGAGAGAAGGGGGAGCTGATTTTTAGAGAGAGGAAGATGTTTGAGAGATGACCAAGTCTACAAGACTTGGTCAATATAAGCCATGCAAGCAAAATCAGATGAGGGGGGACACTTGTCACCCCCCATGCCCTTTTTAAAGAGAAATCGACTTTTCTAAGTTTTTCCGCCAAAATTCGCTTCGGCGCTGTGAAACCTCCGCGACCTCTCAGACTTTCGCGCGCGGCCCGCCATCCCAGGCGCGCGCTGTAACTACATCGACCCTTCAGAACTTTAGGCGCCGCGGCCCTGCATCCGGCGCCGCGCCTCGCTGCGGCTCGAAACACATTTTGTCCGATCACAGACCGAACTTGTAACCCTCATAACTTTCTACTCCGAGGTCCTATCGACGAACGGGTGGTTGCGTTGGAATCTAGACTCAACGAACTATTCCCTAGGCCTTTGAAACACTTAGGAACTCTCAATTTACTGGGTCATAACCCGCCTCAAAGTTGACTAAGACCCACCCGGAATAATCCGTCAACCTATCCTTTGAAAATTTTAAGTCTTACCCCCCTTTCGTACGTACTCAAACGCATGACCTGAACTACGGGGTGTAACAGTCTATGTATACGGATCGTGACAGCCTCAACAATCTATTAGGTCTATCTCTGTAGATCCTAATTCCAAGAATGTAGCAGGCTTCACCCAAGTCCTTCATCATGAAGGTACTGGATAACCATTCCTTGACTGTTTGCATGAGAGTCTTATTATCTCATATTATCAATATGTCATCCACATATATGACAATGAAGATAATACTCTCATATGTGTGTTTACTATAAACGCATGAGTTTTCTTTGCTTCTAACAAAGTCAAACGATTTGACTGCTTTGTCAAATCAAATATTCCAACTCATTGAGGCTTGCTTAAGTCTAAATGAACTTCTGTAGTTTGCATACTGCTTTGGATTGAGTCTTGGATGTAAAACATTCTGGTTGTATCATATACACCTCCTCAATTAGGTTACCATTGAGGAAGACAGTTTTAACATCCATTTGCCAAATATCATAATCATAGTATGCAGCTATTGCAAGCAAAATCTGAATAGACTTGATCTTTGCAACAGGTGAGAAGGTTTCATCATAGTCGACCTCAGACCGTTGATTGTAACATTTAGCCACCAATCTTGTTTATAAGTATGTACCTTGCCATATGCATCAATCTTCTTCTTGAAGACCCACTTGCATCCTATGGGTCTAACTCTTGTTGGCAAATCAACCAAGTTCCACACTTGATTTATGTACATGGATTCCATTTCGGATTTCATGGCTTCTTGTCATCTCTGTGAATAAATGTCTAACATTGCTTCAGCTGTAGGTAGTAGGCTCATCATCATCAGGAATATCTATTTCATTATGTGTTTCAACAAAGAGGTTAAGTCTTTCAGGTGCACGATGAGTCCTAGTGGTCCTACGGAGTTGAATATTCTGCGTTTCAGTGTTTGTTGTATTTTGATTGTGAGAAGGTGTGTGTGTGTTGGACAATCCTCCACCTTGATAACTTTCAGGAATATTATTTTCTTGAATAGGATGATGCATAACTATTGTGTCATCTTCCATTGGTTGTATATAAGAGTCTTGCATTTCTGCGTTATCCCTCACATCACTCCCACTGGCTGAAGGGCGTACTCTAAGTACCCAATCACTATCAAATACTCCCACTGAATCATTGCCTATGTCATTTGACAAAGGTTCATTCTCTTCATTATTTTACACTTCTTGAATTTCTTCAAGTTCTATTTTATTGTAACTCTGTTCCTTGTAGACATAGTATTCTTCAAGGAAAGTTGCATTTCTAGAAACAATAACCTTATGT
Organism: Przewalskia tangutica; assembly: GCA_029844215.1. Taxonomy (NCBI): domain Eukaryota; kingdom Viridiplantae; phylum Streptophyta; class Magnoliopsida; order Solanales; family Solanaceae; genus Przewalskia; species Przewalskia tangutica. Next base: position 102,157,574 of record CM056734.1, on the reverse strand, counting down.
TCGCCGGAAAGATAGAAGTAGTAACCTCTTGTTTCCTTAGGATACCCCAAAAATAAATAATTCTCACTTTTAGATTCCAATTTGTCAGTAAGCAACTTCTTTACATATGCAGGGCACCCCCAGAGTCGCATGTGTCCAAGTGCTGGCTTTTTGCCATTTCATATCTCATATAAAGATTTCTCTACTGACTTTGAAGTAATTCTGTTCAAAATATTGATTAAGCTTTGTAATGCATATCCCCATAGGTATGTTGGTAGAGCTGAGAAGCTCATCATGGATCTAACCATATCTAATAAGGTCCGATTTCTCCTCTCAACAATACCATTCATTTGTGGCATTTCGGGAGGTGTCCATTGTGATTGAACTCCATGAAGCTTCAAGTAATCTAGAAATTCTTTACTTAAGTATTCCCCTCCTCGATCTGATCGAAGAGTCTTAATACTTGTTTCAAGTTGTTTCTCTACTTCTGATTTGTACTCCATGAATTTCTCAAAAGCTTCAGACTTATGTTTCATAAGATACACATGCCCAAACGTTGAGAAATTGTCTATAAAAGTGATGAAATAAATAAAGTCTCCCTTAGCTTGAGTTGAAAACGGCCCACATACATCGGTATGGACTAACTCAAGCACCTCTTTGGCACGCACCCCTTTCCCAGAAAGTGATTTGGTTATCATATTTACTTTTAAGCAAGGTTCACAATTACCATATGACTCTAAGTTAAATGGTTCTAGGTAATCTAATTTCCTTAATCTTGCTATCCTTGATTCATTGATGTGACCAAGTCTGCAGTGCCATAAGTAGGTGAGATTTCTTGGATTACTTATTTTAGTTCATTTATTTTGAATATTGAAAATTTCATAACTACAGTTTAGAACATACAATCCACCCACAAGCGGTGCATTTCCACAAATAAAACCATTATAAGATAAAACATAACTTCCATTGGTAATAAATGATGAAAACCCCTCAATGTCTAACATAGGGACAAAAATAATATTCCTCGTTAACGAGGGAACAAAATAACAATTATTGAGTTCTAAACTAAAGCCTGAAGGTAAATCTAGTCTATAAGTCCCCACGCGTTCAACATCAACTCTTGCTCCATTTCCAACACGTAAATCTACTTCCCAAGGTCCAACATTTTTGCTGTCAATTAGCCCCTGCACATTGTTACAAATGTGTGAGCCACAAGCGTTATCTAATACCCAACAGTGAGAATTAGTTATAGACATATTTATTTCAATATAAAACATACCTTGTCCAGCAGGGCCTGAAGCACCTTGTGCTTTGTCTCCCCTTGGGGCTATACAATCCTTCTCCTTATTTTTGCAGTTCATGCACATATCCTTAGCTGACATTACCTTTTCTTTCTTCACACCTCCCTTGAGCTTCATTGCTATGGGCGCAGCGACAGCTTTACCCTTCCTCTTCTGAGATTCCTTACCTTTCGGGTTGGAATGACTAGCGGAGCTAACCATAAGCGCTACTTTGCTCTTAGAGATTGAAGATTCAAAAGTTTCAAGCATGTTGTGTAATGTCGGCAGTCTCGCTTTAGTTTCATCCATGTTGTTATTAATGATAAAACTCTCAAACGAACCAGGAAATGGATTTAGGGTAAGTGTGGAAGCAATTATATCATGAAACCTAGTATCAACAGAAGCCAACCTTTCAACTATCCCAATCATCTTCAGCGCATATGGACACACTTGGGCCCCATCCTTCAGCCAACACTTAAAGAGATCTACAAGCAGATCATTCTTCATTGCTTGAGACAGAGAGTCATAGAGGTTCTTTAGGTGTTCTAGCATCTCTTTGGGACCCATGTGCTCATACTGCCTCTGTCAATCTATTGACATGGAAGATAGCATGACACGCTGTGCAGATGTAGCATCATCGAGATGTTTCTGATAGGTCGCCTTGTCAAACAGGGCATATGCTTCAGAATCTTCAGCAGAGACTGTAGGGAGTGCTGTATCGAATACATACTCATTTTTTTCTAATCGCAACACCAAACGCAAATTTTTTAACCAGTCAGGAAAATTGGTTTCATTCAGCTTGTCTAAGTGAAAGATTCGACATTGTAACTGAAGAAAAGATAGATTTGAAATTAACATTCTAACATAATTTCTATTGAACACATTCGTTAACTAATTAACATGGTCTTTAGTTTAATTATATCCCACTATTTTAACATATTTTTTTACCCCATGAAAGAATACAGACTCATATCAAATACGGTTATAATGGGCCAAGATCCAGACTCATGTTGTCTTCGCGTTTGTTGAGGATAATAACTTCAACAACATGATTCGGTAGGTCTCTAAACCAATTACAAACAATTTGCAACTCTTGGTTGATCGCATGTTCTAAACCATATGATCTGTGTCCCTCGGCTGTCCAACACTGGGGCTTCAAGACAGCCTAGCAAGTCAACCCCGTTACGCGACTACAATTATGTATCTAAGTGGGCTTAGCCTTCATTGAGCAAACACTGGGGTGTAAATACTCACAAAATTTTATCACCTACTACAACATTTATATGCATCTATAAAAGGGTCAGAGTCCTCGTACACTTAGAGCAAATGCTGGAGCATAAATACTCATCTCGCCGAAAAGAATTTTGCACCAGAATCAATTATAACGGACGACGCGTTCATTTAAAATGAGACTTGTATTAAATTTTGGGGAACATTTTAATTCGGGTATTGACCAAGATCAACTATTACATGTCTCAGACGTTACTCAAAGCATTTAAACATGTATTTGGGCTCCGCCTACCGAAGCATGATAGCAGACTCTAAATTAGTTTCGAGCACCGCCTACCCAAACATGAATTTGCGGACTCTACACTAGTTTTGGGCGCCGCCTACCCAAGCATGATAGCGGACTCTAAAACTTAGTAAAGTAAATGACAATCATTTAGCACGTAAACAGTATACCAACATACTATAATAATAATCATGGATTAAATTTCGAAAACTGAGATTTTAACATTCTGGACGTCAGGCGCCGCGACGCTCGACATGCAGTAACTTTATGTTTCTGTTTTGTGAATTAGGGTCGCGGCGCTCCACCATGGGGCCGCGGCGCTTCAGTTCCAGAGAGTTCCGAATTTCAAAATGAAGTTTTTAATCATGATCCCTGAAATTACCGTGACCGGCGCCGTGACGCTCCGACATGGAGCCGCGACTTTTTATCAACGATTACTTTCATTCTTTAAACAATTAAATAAAGTAAAAAAGTATGTTATATATACTAACTACACTATATACGATATTCAGAAAAAAAAGGATATAGCTAGAACTCGGTAGAGTAAGAATCATTGATTCCCTCTGCTGTCAATTTCTTCGCTCCTCGAACAATTGAATCAGAAGTGTTCGATAATCAATATTCCCCCCTTCATCATATGCCTAATCTATGCAGAGTGGGTGCTCTATTCAGCAATACCTACAATAGGGTCGCGACGCCGACGTCCTTTTCAGAGTGATTTCCGTTCTGATTTTCTAAAAATCGTGCAAACCCCTAAATCTAATTTAGGGTTAGATTACGGGTCCTTTATTACCACCCACCATTATCAATAACGCACATGTCGACCATCATCTATTCCTACACGTTCTTCATCGTGCACCATTTTCGCAATGAATCGATTTCTGCACAAGACTCAGTTTGTTCTAGAGCGGATGAATTCCTCGATTTAGCGTAGTTGATAATTTAGGGTGATTACAAAGGTTAATCGCTCAGTCAAGTATGTCAGATTTCAATTAGCCTTGTTTTAATTCAGATTTAAAATAATTTTCGTTCAACCCATATTATTATATCTTTCAATTTTTACGTAACCATTGAACAAGACTGGGCTCTGATACCACTGTAGTGTTTTGTTGGGTCTAAAACACACACAAGTAAGGCACAGCGGAATTTTAAAATTTTGTTTACTTACTTGCCCTCAACAATTTCATTCTTGGTGTGATTACATTACAATTGAAATCTGTAAAGACAAGTGATACAAACTTACAGTTTATGTTTTGCAGTCTCTACTAAAAGGTGCACACGCGATTATTCCTCGGGTGCAAGCCTTCGCTATGGTATACTCCTCTGTCAGGAAAGCCATGAAATCTTGGCAGAGGTTTGAGAGTATTTTAATTCCTGAACTCTGAGTTCAGAAAGTAAGAATTGAGTAACAATTTTGTGCAACTGGTGTAACCTAAATTATGAGGTTAAGTGCTGAATATATAAGGGAGATTAGAATACAAATCAGACTGGGATTAGACTTAAAAATAAGTGCCAAAACCGAGCTGCACTAGGACAGGATCAAAGTACATTACTTTACAAATAAGGTGCGTATTGACCTCAAGTCAAATGACCTCTATCTCCCACATGCTGGTAATACTCTAGACATGAATACCAAATAGTTTATCAGCAGGGCATGTCAATACCCTCTAAGAGTATTCATGTGTCTATCACTAGTAACTATTACTAGTAGTAAGTGAGACATACTACATTATCTAAGAATGTGATGCAGACCACACATAGACTTATAATATATCATTGATATCTCATTCTCAATGATCATCAGTCGAGGCTACTTTAAGAACCACACTCTATCATTAATATCTCACACTATCAATGACAACGTTAGCTCAAGGGATGCACATTAATGAATAATACAAACAATCAAATAATAGTTCAGTAATTGCAAAAGTCATCAATATATTAATCTCATTAATAATAATACTAATGTGTTCAAGTACATTTGTCCCTAAAATGATTGTCTCTAGGACATATATACTTTCAATCAGACCCATTTTTAATCAAAATTGTTGTTCTTTTTGTATAGTCAACTGATATTCCAAATTTATTTGCTTGATTAGTGTTAGGACCGGGGCTACGAATAAGCAAGTAGAAGTAAGAAAAATAAGAATTCAAAAAACTTGAACAACTAAATAATTTATGTATGTTGCCTTCAGTGTTGTGTCAATACTCGATAAAACAATAATAAACCTTAAAAAGTAAATGCAGCGGAAAAAGTAAAAGACACAAGGCTTATATTTTTAAGGGTATATGTTAATATATACCTTGATGGTCAATGACCGAAGTAATATATACTTTATATACAATTACAATTGAATTTCTTTTTTATAATTTGTAGAAACAAAAATAAAAAGAAATTACAAAAACGAAGTCGCAGATGACTTCAGCCTAAAGTTAAAACATCTAAAAAAGAAACATACAACATTTTCATTACAATTGTTTCAAAACTAATCTTAATCTAGAATCTGGGCAACAATAGTAATGTTGGACTAGATGTTGTTATATTACTTTAGGCAATGGTGTTTGATCCAGTTTCTGAAGTGAATTTCCGAGAGCTCTCTTGGTGATTATTTTCGTTGTAATCTGGATCTCGATACTCTGAAGTTCCTCCTCTATTTATAGTGTGAAATTTTATTGAAATTCTCACTGGTTGGTTGCGGGAGTTGAGAGAAAGGAGGCAACAACTTGGACCGATTTTTCCTCCATGAAAACCTCAACAATCTTGACTTGGTTTTCACGTCACTTTCCTTCCAAGCTTGACTTTTTATTTTCTCACATTTTAAACATAGCTTCATGGTTATCTTGCCTGAGTCATTTTTACATCACAGTAACAATAACTATTTTAGCCGGAAGAATAGGCAAAATCGTTTATAGAGATGTTGTATGTGATGTTGTCACAACACTGCAAGCAACATCCTTATGTTCATAAGCGATATTGTCCTGAACAATACTGGTGTTGTCACAACACTCATCCAACATCAACAATCTCCCCCTTTTTTCCTTTCTTCCCAAAACTCCATACAAACCTAAAAATGCCTAGGATATTGATGCTCGATGTTGTCCTTAACAATCTAAAGATCAGTAGGATTGGGGCCATACTCCCCCTCAACCTGCAGTTGCAAAATTCAAGAACTTGTATCGATGGTTAGGTTTAAAAAAAAGTATGTCCATTGTTGAGTGTATTTTATACACTCTTTTGAGTCATTTTTAGTTAAGTATTTTCCTCTTTTCGTTTGTGTTTAGTATAGTATTAGGTCGTTTTTCTTTCTTTTGAGTCACAGCGGTCCTAAAGGAGGAAATACATAATTGAGTATGAAATTGCACAAGCACAGCCCAAGAAATGAAGCCAAAGAGGTCCCGAAAAGAATAGAAGAAATCAGGCGAATTCTGGACGAAACAGAGAAGAGCACTGCGGTGCAAGGCCAAGAAGGCCCGCGACGCTGATGAACCGCGACCGAAAAGTGTTGAGCCGAGGCGTAAAAATTCCAGTAGCCGAGGACGAAAAACTACTGTCGAAGGCACCGCAGCGCGTGTCACCAGCACCGCGGCGCAATATTTCCAGTGAGGTGCAGCGATTTCGTGAGCCATTTAGGGCTGCATCACCGCGGTGTCGACGTGAATATTTTAGGTTTCTGGGCCGAATTTCAGTAAGAGTAAAACTTTACGAAGTAAGCTTCTTCTCAGATATAAATACCCTAAACCCTTTCTTATTTCATATCATACTTGAGAGAAGAAAAAGAGGCTACAAGCTACACAATTGGAGATTCTTGTTCAAGTTCTTTCTCTTTCCTTTATTTTAATTTCAGTTTATGTTGGATTGTAAATTAGTTCTTAGCATGACAATGTCTAAGAGCTAATCTCTTTAGTAGGGTTTTCCGTCGAATCTTCTTGAAACTCTTTCATATAGTTAATGCATACTTATTGATTTCTTCTTCAGTTATATTAAGATCTATTCAATATTGTTATGATTGCTTGATAATTAACTGTCCATTAATTGTCATAACTTATATGATTTCGAATCGAGATCTGAGAGGGGAGATTTGAATATGTTGTAGTTGTCTAGACATAGGTTAAAATCGTGGACGAAAGTACTCCGATACTTGTGTAGTATTTAAGGTTATTGTTCTTAATCCTCTCGTGTGGTAAAATCTATCATAGAAATATAGAAGGTTTCTGCATAAGGTTGAGTTTTTATATGTCCTAACCGGAATATAAGACAGATTAGTTAACATGTTATCTTAATACGAAGAATAATCATTAACATTGCATTAACAAGTGAAAGAGTGGATAGTTGAGGAGATTGGAAACCCTAATTCCATTCATAACTGTTTTAAACCCGAAGTATTATCATTCTTAGTTTATTTTTTACACTTTACTTAGTTTTAATTCTTAGTCTAAAATCTCAAACAAATTACGTTTACCAAATAGATACCATAGATTAGATATTCGATACTTGACAAACCAGTCACTGAGGACGATAACTCGGTCGTACAGATCTTTTTACTTGAACAATATGTACACTTACGTAAGCATTTAGAAATATCGCATATCCATTAGTCGTGACTTCCATTAGAAAATCAACAATCAATAGTCATACCATTTCCATAGAATATAAAAATATTTACAGACCGGTACATATTTCCAGTTTCTACCAAAATATATAACCCATAAATTAAAAAAAACATAAATTATCTTATCAACCAACTTGCACAGTACCATAACCATCACATTCGCACTCCTATAAAGCCTGGCATCTTCAGATAGATTGGTTTGAGTCACAGTATCTTCCAACCGCTTTCTGTTTACAAACCAATTTGTACACAACACCACCTCTTTCTTCATCTCCACTTAGCAGCAGTCATCTCCCCCTTGACATCAAGAGGAAGTCATTTCCCCCTTGGCAGCAACAATCAGTCATCTCAATCTCAATCTTCTCATGCATCCTTACTTGGCCCTGCTCCTTGCTTCAGCTTCAGAATCTTCTCCCCATTTTTGTGAAGAAAGGATGTCCACATAGTAATTTCTGGCTTGCACTAGCTCTTCAATCTGTCTATTTAGCTCGACAATGTGCATTTGTAGCCATTCTTTGAATATGGGGAATTGGTTCTCTCCTGTGTTGCCTACACCTGTTGTAGTTTATGTGTCCCGGTTTTCCTTCTTCCAGGGCAGGTCAATGATTATGTCCCTACTGTTAAGCAATACTTTGTGTACTGAGTATACCTCTAATGCAGGACTCTGCTTCTCTCCCTTTGGGATGTAAACCATTGATTGAGTAGGATTTGATAGATTAAGGAGGGATATGGAAGGACATAGTTGTTTTTTCTTTCTGCCATATTGGAAATATGTTCAAATATAAGGGTTCCTAAATCAACTCTGTCATTTCTTCCTATTTTATAAAGCAGTGTTGCTTGATCTAAGGTCACTACAGTCTCATTTAGAGAAGGTAGCCAGTTGAATATAGCAAGTTTGTGAAGGGTTGTGAATAAGACAGTCAGTTTGAAGACAGAACTCCGAGGTGCCCAGACTGTGATCAAATTCCCAGTAAGGTATTTAATCATAGAATTTAGCTCATCATTAGTGGGGTTGTGCTGATAGGTTCTTTCATGTGTTGTTATCCCTAGAGTGGTGTTGATTATTTCAGGTGTAAAAGTATACACCTTGTTGTATAAGTACACTTTCCCAAATTTCTTTTGAGTTAATGTCTTTAACAAAAGGTGTCAGATTAGCATAAAACACCTTAATCACTTTATCACAATAGGGATTTTTCCCAGTTATAGAGCTCAATAAATTTATGCTACTCAATAAATCAACTAGGTCATTGTCAGAGAATGAATCCAGGTCAATGACTCTTTCTATCCTAATCATTCTATTTTAAAACCATTTCTAGTTATCAGAAAATGATTTTGTTTGAAACATGAAAGAATAGGTCATTACCTCAGAATCTGATTCAGATTCTGGATTGTTGTCATCTGTTGAGGTTTGTGCAGGTGTTGCCTGGGTTGTTGGGGCAACATAGTCTAGGTCCACTGATGTGTCTGTTTCCTTCGATGTTGAGGCAACATTCGAAGCAACATTTCTGAATTGGACCTTCTTTGGTATAAACCTTTCGCAGGTGCATTGTCGACACCTCATTTTCATCCCCTTCGGTTTGTGGTCGCATTTGTTGGAGGTGTTTCAGAATGTTGTGCATCCGAAATCAGTCGATCGCTATTGTTGCTTGAGTCAATAGGTAAAGTCGACTCGACCTTGGATTTCTTCGTACACTGATCATTACAAAACATGCTTTCAAAAACCCTTTTCAACCTTCTTGAGGGAAAGGTCAATGTTGAATGTCGGGCACTTAGGTTCGAAAAATCGGATGTTGTATTAACATCAATGGGGTTGTCGTTGTCACTTGGGTAGCTCACATTCAAAGGTTCATCCGAGCCTATAAAGATCATTGCTCGTGTGAAATCTTCAGACTCAGGTTTTTGGAATTGATTGGTACATAATGTTTATATACCATTTTCTTTTGTGGCGGGCTGGTTGACATTGGAGTATATTCTCTTATGTTTGAGGATTTTGGAGAAATGGACATAGGAGAGGGTTTAGGAGAGTTTGGTGTTTTAGGGAAGGTTTGATTTGAAAAAGGTGTTTGTGGTTCTTGGGCTTCCATCGATTTGAAATACCCAGTGACGGCTTGATGTGACTTAAGCAAAGACAAGTGGGATAATCCGTCATTATGGTAAACTTTATACACAATACAACTTTCCCCCCCTTAAATTTTGCTAGTGTAGAAGAATTAAAACTCTTTACACCTAAAACAAAGGGAAAACATAGCACACAACATCATTCAATTTTGAAAATAGAAAGAGTTATCACAATCCAGATTTAACGAGATTTAAAGTTAAAACAGAGACGGGAAAAAAAATAGAATTATCAATATACTGGAAGATGATGTTGCTAGCGATGTTGGCAACATTTTGAATCAACACAAGTAGTGAGAAAGTCTAAGGACTTATGGATTTGATAGTCATATTCAGTATATGTTCCCTATGAAATTGACCCCTGGACCCAATGTTACATTTTCCATTGTCCTTAATCAACTTAGTTGAACACATACAAAATTCTTTTGAAAAATATTTTTTAAGGTATTATCAACCTTCTTTGAAGCACATGGTACTCCTTTATAATAGGAACGATACCCGTCTTAGAGCTTTGCTCTTTTTGTATACATCCATATTTTATGTAGAGGCTTTGCCTTCTTATGATACTCCCTTTTATGATATATATATATATATATATATATATATATATATATATATATATATATATAATTGAGTGATATATACCATCGCAGAGAACAATATCGCATTCTGAACTTGTCCTTGTACAAGTATACTTGAGTGATAAAAAACTATTCAACATCGCCACAACATTTCCCATGTACATTGACCCAACAGTAAATGTTACCCAGAATGTTGAGACAACATTTAGGACAACATCTACCTAAAATGTCTTATTTTTAGAGAAAACAAAGACCAAGAGATTTCTTCAAACTAGAAAATCTCTCATGATGTAAAGCTTTGGTAAAAATGTCAGCTAGTTGACAAAGTGTATCGACATGTTCAATCTTAACTAGTTGTTTTTCAACTAAGTCTCTTAAAAAATAATGGCATATGTCTATGTGTTTTGTACGTGAATGTTGTACTGGATTCTTAGAAATACTAATTGCACTCAGATTATCACAATACGAAATCATAGAGTTGTTTGATATACCATAGTCATCTAGCATGTGTCGTAGCCAAATCAATTGAGCACAACAACTTTCAGCTGCAACATATTCAGATTCGACAGTCGAAAGTGAGACACAATTCTGTTTTCGACTATACCATGAGACTAAATTATTGCCTAGATAGAAACAACCACCACTAGTACTATTTCTATCATCTATATCATCGGCCCAATCCGAGTCACTATATCCTATTAGGTTAGGATAAGTGTCCTTGGTATATCAAATACCCAACTCACTTGTGCCGGAGACATATCTAATGATATGTTTTACTGCATTTAGGTGAGATAATTTGAGACTGGCTTGGAATCTAGCACAAACACACACGCTAAACATAATGTCAGGACGACTAGCAGTAAGATACAAAAGACTACCTATCATTGATCGGTACAATATTGGGTCAACATCCTGGCCAACATCATCTTTACATATATGTTGTGTAGAGCCCATATGTGTCTTCATATGTTTAGCATTTTCAAGTCCAAATTTTCTAACCAGATTCTTGGCATACTTGCTTTGTGATACAAAGATCTCATCTTCATTATGTTTTATCTGCAAGTCTAAGAAGAAGGTTAGTTCCTCAATCATGCTCATCTCAAATGTTGTCGACATTGCTTCAACGAATGACTCTAGACAAGTTCTCGAAGTTGAGCAAAAAACAATGTCATCAACATAGATTTGAGCAATCATTATATCTACACCGTGTTTTTTGATGAACAATGTTCTATCGGCTTCTCCACGGATGAATCCAAAGTCTATAAGGAAATTTGTTAGACGACCATATCATGCACGATGAGCTTGTTTTAACCCATACAAGACCTTTTTCAGCTTGTACACATAGTGTGGATGGTTATGATCCTCAAATCCTTTTGGTTGTTTAACGTAGACTTCTTTGTCCAAATAAGCATTATGCTCCTTTAATATCCATTTGAAGCAAGATAATTTTTAGGTAACAAGAAATAGCAAGTAGTAATCATATTGATTCAATTCTAGCCACGGGTGCGAAGGTTTTGTCATAGTCGATTCCTTCAACCTGTGTATAGCCTTGAGCGACAAGATGAGCCAAGTCCCAGACTTCATTTCGGGTGAATTGTTCAAGCTCGTCTTGCATAGCTTGAATCCAAAAAATATCTTTTAAAGCTTCCTCAATGTTCTTTGGTTAAAAAGTAGATATGAGACAAGAAATACTAACCGGTTGGTATATAGTGGACACACACACATATCTTACCATTTCATGATAATTGATTGGTTCTTTCTCTCTTGTACGCATCCTCTCAAAAACTGTCCCTATCACCTAGTCGAGTGGATGGTTCCTTCTAATCCTTGACGGAGGGTCTCGTCTTACTTGGTCATGCAATTCAGTTTCAGACTCCTCTGCCACTTCAACCTCTGTGGTCTTTTCTTGAGGTTCAGATGTTTCCTCTGATGTTGTGACAACATCTGTTTCTTCAGTTTTTGCTCTTTTTCAATTGTAACCACAATGTTATTTTCTGATGACACTACAAAAAAAGAACCTACCGTGACAGTTTGGGTGCACGTTATGACGGTTTTAGCATTGACTTTCTGGTCAATGGGCCTTTGTGACAGGTATGTGATGGTTTTTTAACTGTCACACCTTTGTGACAGCGATGTGACGGTTATTTCAACCGTCACATGTTTTTGTGACGGTTTTTAAAATATGATTTTTTTAACAAAAACAATACTCTATACCCAACCCGACTCATTTTATTTATAAACCCATTATCCCTAAATCCTTCCACAAAATCAATTCTACACAAAAACGTAAACCCTAGCTACATTTTTCCACAAAAACGATTCGAAATCCTTCCACAAAATCAGTTTGCCGCACCATCCTTCCAGAAATCTTTAACACAAAAAAGAGTTTCTAATCCTTTGCCTTAAAGCGTGAAGCTTGCTGTCCCAAAATGTGAAGATTTTTTAACAAATTTTGTTTTGACCTATTTCAAAATCTGAAGCAAAATCCCGTCCAAAGGGAACCCTAGCATTGATTCAAAGTCTGTTTTTTTATTCAAAGGACCTTACCTCAGTTCTCCGCACCATAGAAAGGTCGGTAATCTTCCCCTTATTGTTGGCTCTGTTATTTTTCTTGTGTTTAAAATTCTCTGTTATTTCATATTTATGTGTTAGCTGTGTTTTATCTACTGAAAAGAACTTGTTTTTAGCATAAATTATGTCTATGAGATTTTAGTACTAATTATCATCTGTTAATATAAGTCGCACCTGATGTATGAATCTGTTTTGGTGCAAGTTGTCTCATGTTAGATGCGTTGTGGTATATTAAATCCGATTAAGTACTTGTCAAGCTATTGTGATTTTTTTTGTTGGTTAATTTTATACTTTTAAGGTGGTTGAAAATTCGAGCACTAAGTTTCAAAGTTGGTTCTCTAAATTTTGTTATTGTTGGTCGAGTCGCCGAGGAAAGTTCGTCGACGTAACGAAGGGTCTCTGCTCGTCGCCTCAAGTTCGCTACCCGCAAAAGGGTTAGTAATCCTATTTCCTTTTCGTCGCTTCGTTAATTTCAGTAGATTTTAGTTTAAATATGTAATATTATAATTTGTTTTATATCAATTGACGTGTTAAGAAGCTTGAATGTTTGTTCGAGACTTATGCACAGACTGTTTGGTTAATAAAATCCTCTGTCATTTCTCAAGATTCCTCCTCCCCCTGCATTTCATGGATTTCCTTTGCTACAACCATCAGTATTGAGCTTAAAACTCTCAAGATGTGGTAAATTCCACTTTAGGAGTTTAATATCAATTCTGTGTTTAGTTTTTCTGTTTGATCCCAAGAACTATGCCATTGCTTATCCAATTCAATATTAGGAAACTGAGTAGTAGATAACCTGATTTATCACTCCTCTAGTTGTACATCTGATGCCTTCAAATCTGTTGCTGCATCTTGCTTTCCAAACTTCCCAGCAAATAATAGATGGTAGGCATTGTAAAATTAAAGATTGGACTTTATTTTTAGCCTTACACATCCACCGTTTCATCAAAATGGGTCTAAGGTTGCTTTGTTCAATTTTGATACCACTAGCTCCTGAAAAGCAGCACCAAACTTCATTTGAGATTTCTCATTTTCTGAATAAATGATCGTTGTTTTTTCTGTGTCTATTTGAGCAGCAGTTACATCTTGAAGGACCTTGAATTCTGAATCTTTGGATAGCCTCATCTGTTGGTATTTTATTTGCCAACATCCTTGACATAAAGAAAGAAATTTTGAAAGGTATTTTAGGATGCCAGATCATACTGGCAGTCAAGGTGCAACTTTTCTTTTTCCTCAGCAATATCCATGCAGATTTACTAGAAAAAAGACCATTATGACTAGGATTCTAAATTGGAAAATCATCCTTATCATCATAGATCTCTATTCTTGAAATATCTGCCACAATATTAAGAGGAAGTTCTTCCTACAATTTAGCAATATTCCATTGATTGCCAAGCATGCTCAGAAACTTTAACAAAAGGATAGATTCTTCTCTTGTTTCAAGCATTCTCTTCCAAGTGTGTGTGTTCAGCATTCAATTTTTTTCCAACTGGATGTGCTTTTGGACAATATTTAGCTTCAAAGAATTGTCACCACAAAGATTCCTTAATTCTAAAATTCTACTAAGTTTTAGCACCATACGCTTTCCCAACATCTTCAATAGATCTAAAATCTATTCCACCCTCCTCAGTGGGATAACAAAGATGCTTCCCGTACACGCTACCAGTGATAGCTGTCACTGTCGAAGCTATTAACCATCTATAGATTCTATATAAACCAGAATTAATCGTCTGATTATTTGTGGCAGATATGTTGAGTTTTTGTATGTGCTAATACACTTTTAAAACATGAACTCTTTCTTAATATGTTGTTGTGTCGATTGGAAATGGAGACAAGCTTTGGGATTTGGTTTAGCCTCCTTCGATAGCCTGCCATGCCTAAGGTTCTAGAAACCTTTTGAATCTTGTTGCGGTATCGAAAATGAATGGTGGTAGCCCCCCTTTGTCTTCTTACCTTTCAAAGATTTTGGATACATGTCATCATTGATTAGTTCTTATTGCAGGTTTGTCTCCCTTTTGGCTGCTGATTCTGAGACTTCCAGTTGCTGCAATACTTGGGCTGACTGCTGTACTTTTAAGTCATTATTCTACTGCTGCATTTTAAGCCAAACAGCTACTGATTTCTTGGCCATTTGCTACTATATTTTTGGTCATTTCGCTGCTGTTTCTTGGCAATTTTGCTATTGATTTTAGGTGCTACTGATTTTGGCCATTTCACTGTTGTATTTCGCTAACTATTGTTGTGATTTTGAGACAAATTTCGGGTTGCTTGGAGGTCAAATAATGGATGCATTTCGAGGGAAAAACAGATGTTACATGTGAAGTAAATGTTATGCGCTTTGAGCTGTTGTTTTGTTGCTATATTCTGAGTCATTGCTGTGGTATTTCGGGCAACTCCTGGCCTTATATCGACGGAGATAGTTGTTGCCTTCTCAAAGTTTTAATGCTATCCTAAAATGATTATTTGAAGCTGCTGGTTGTGACTGCCTTTTGAGGTTTACTTTGATGCCCATTCTTGAGACGACGAAACTGTTGTGTTTTGCAGCAGTTCACTCACGCTATATTGATGATTGAGCTATGGTCACATTTAAAATGCTTGTCTCTTTGAGTTGCTGCTGGGTTTTTGAGCCCATCTTTGCTGCATTATGAGCAAATTTGTGGTTTCGTCTATACAAACAACTGCTGCATATTTGAGATGCTGCTGCATTTTGAATATGCTTAAGTCGTCGCTTTGGTTTAAAAGAGTTGAACACGATTCTATACTTAGGCCAATGAAATTGAAATTGATGCCTCGTCCCTTCGATTTTGGTTATTTAATGATTTGAACAAGATACTACACTTAGACCAATAAAATTGAAATTGAGGTCATGTCCTTTCGATTTTGGTTATTTACTGATTTGAACAAGATACTACACTTGGGCCGATGAGAATAATTAATTTGAGGCCATGACCCTTCCGGTAAGGTTGTCCCTCGGTTTGCTTTCCTTCGAAAAAAGGGTGATGATGACACTTATGGGTCTTTCACACATATATATATCCGATACCAACATACTTGGCAGTGCTACTAAATTGACGGACGAGTCACTAGTTCGCAGTCATGACTTGCTTGGGATGTCCTTTTACAAAAAATATAGATCTGAGCCCTCCGTAATTAAAACTCCTATTGTTTTTATACGAATCCGAAGGTTTTACTCACATTTATTTATTTTACTAACTCTTTTACTAAGTGTTTTTGCAGGTACCCGGAGACGCATCCCGAAGCTAAAGCCTGCACAGAAAAGGAAAATAAAAGTGAAATACCGCTAAGTTCTATTCACTCCATCTTTATATGATTTTTGCTTTCGTTACAACCTTGTTAAATATATATCTTATTTAAATATCTGCATGCCTAGTTTAAATATCCTTTAGTTAGTTTAATAAATCTGAGCCTTCCGTAATTAAAACTCCTATTGTTTTATACGGATCTGAAGGTTTTACTCGCATTTATTTATTTTTCTATCTTTCTTTCTTTTAAACTTTGCGAGGAACATTCGAACAATACGACATATCAAAGTGGGATTCTACAGAGATGAAGATTTGCTGGAATCGCACAAGTTTCCAATGGCTGGGATTCTCATATTAATTTTTTTTTTGTATTTGATGATAACATTAGATGTTTTGTAAAACAATTTGTAATGTTTCGATTTAATGTATTAGAACAATTTCATTATGTGGGTGACATTTTAGTTATAATATATTTACAATTCTAATTTATTTAATAAATTAAAATTAAAATATAAAAAATGTCAAAAACTAATTTTCCTGCCAATTTAAATAAAATTTAATAAAAAAAAATCCGCCAATTTAAATTAATTTTATTTAAAATTTTCCGCCAAAAAATATTATTTAATTAATAATTTCGCGGAAAAATTTAAAAAAAAAAGAGGGAAAAGTCAAAGTCAAACATCACATTTTGTGACGGTTTTTATAACCGTCACGAATTTGTGACAGTACCTACCGTGACACTTAGAAAAACCGTTTCAAAAGGCCTTTCGTGACGGTTTTTAACCGTGACGGTAAGCCTTTTTTTTGTAGTGTGACTTTCCTGAGATATCCATAAGATCATCAAATATAACATTCACGGACTCCTGTATGGTTTTAGTCCTCATATTGTATATCCGATAAGCATGACTATTCTGTGAGTAGCCAACAAATGTTCCTTTATCACTTTTTGAGTCAAATTTCGCCAATTGATCCCTGTCATTTAAAATATAGCACACAGACCCAAAAACATGAAAGTAACGCAGAGTTGGTTTCTTTCCATTTAAGAGTTCATAGGGAGTCATTCTAGTGCATGACTTTAAAAAGACTCTATTAGTGATGTGACATGCAGTGTTTAAAGCTTCTGCCCAAAACCTTTTTAACGATTGTTTGGAACTTAACATTACTCTAGTCATTTCTTGAAAAGTTCAGTTCTTCCTCTCTGCTACCCCATTCTGTTGAGGGGTTTTTGGTGCTGAAAATTCATGGAATATACCTTTCTTGTCGCAAAATTTAGCAAATGATTGATTATCGAATTCCTTTCCATGATCGGATCTGATCCTAAAAATGGAAGAACAAAACAGGTTCCTAATCCTAGAGTATAGTATTTTAAACATGTCAAAGGTTTGTGATTTTTCTTTTAAAAAATAAATCCATGTATATCTAGAAAAATCATTTACTATTACAAAGGAATATCTCATACCCCCTAGGATGTCTACTTCAATAGGACCCATCAGATACATATGTACTAATTGAAAGCAATGAGACGTACCTGAGTGTTGTCCGTCGTGTTGGACAACATTATGGGGAACACGAGTTTGCTTACCTTTTAAACAGTCTTCGCATACTGTCTTATCTTTTGTGTTCATCTTAGGAATGCCTCTAACAACTTCAAAAGATTAACTTCTCCAAGCTGCGATAGTTGACATGTCCCAACTTCTGATGTCACAGTGTTGTGTCGCTTACCTTTGCAGAATTGCAATATTCTTGTCCACCGATGAGATAGAAATTGTCTCCAGTTCAGGTACCAGACATAACACATTTATTGGCAGAATCTGTAATTTTACATTCATGCTTGTTGAATCTTACCTCGAGGCTGGTACGTCAGGAACATTAAGAGTCCATTTACCAATTATCTTACTCTTGCTTCCCTCACCAAAGGTCACGTATCCTCCGTTGAATGCATCTCCTTCAGTAAGTTTTTGGTACTTGTCATGTGTCATGAACAACCACTATCGAAATACCAAAAACCTGTAATGTTAGTACGTAAAGCAGTTATGCACACATTACACCTCAGATTTAGTTTAGGTACCCAATCCTTTTTAAAACTTTTCTTCTTTATGTTCTCAATTGCTTCTAATGTTGTCAGCAATGTTAGACAACATTGGTGGCGAAATCATAGGCAATGATCTGAGTACAGTGTTTTGATGTTTGTAGCAGTATGACATTAGATGGCCTAACTTCTTACAATAGCTGCATCCAAACTTCAATCTATCCTTAGTGTTATGAGAGTTATTCTTAGCATTTTCTTTAACAAATTTTATCTTCTCACAATTACTATGGATCTTAGAAGTCTTAGTTTTACTAGGTGATTGATACCCAAGCCCAGCCTGTGTAGGTTTGCTGAAGTTTAAGATTTCATCCAACTTGAAGGTCCCCGTGTTGAGCCTTTGGAAGGTGGTCTCATCTAATTCAATCTTGCACGGATCTTACCAAGTTCTAGGTCATTCTTGGTAAGTGCTATCTCTAATCGATTAACAGTGTCTTTCAGATTGTTGTTTTCAAGGGCCAAAGATTTTGCTTTTGAGTCTAGTTGCTCAGATTTTGTGATCAAAGCTTTACAAAGATCTTGTAATTCCATTATCACTTCATTTTTAGGGTCAACTAGATCCAAATTTATAGCTTTACATGAAGAAATTAAACCACTAAAACAATTAACATCAGAATAGCCAAAATACACATACCTTTCCGATGTTGCTGAAATTTCGGATGTTGTATCTAATGTTGTCACAGATGTTGTACCAATATTGTCAGTAACATATTCATTGTCGGACAGTGACTACTCGAACATTGCTGTCAGCATTGCCTGTGATTCTTCTTCTCGATCTTCTTCTTCTTCTTTATTTTCTTCATTTTCATCATCACTGAGAGACACCCACATAGTTTTACCAACTTTTTTAAAGGTGTTTGCACACTCATTAGAATAATATCCCCAACCCGAGCATGCATGATATTGCACTCCCTCGAGTTGTTTGGGATTAATATTGGTATTGTCAGAGTTTGTTTTTCTCAGTAAATTATCACTTATTTGCCCTGAATGTGATCTTATTTGCTATTTATTGAAGAGTGGGTTTTGGTGCTGCTTATATTTAGCTTACTACGATTATTGTTGATCTTCCTCATCATCGAATTAAATTGTTGAATGAGCAAGGCAACAATTGCACCATCACCTAGTTCCTCAAGGTTTTCATCCTCTTTTTCATGTTAGTTTCTGAGGTTTGTCCTTGGAGTGTCATTGTCTTGTCCTTAAACAAATCTCTTTGACTCTTGATGTTCATCTCATAAGTTTGAATGATACTCATCAAGACATGTAGATCCATAGTGGCAGGATTATGGGCATCTTCAATAGCACAAATCTTTGTGTTAAATCATTCATGAAGAGATCTGAGGGTTTTGTCCACAAGTTGTGTGTTGGTCAAAGGAGAACCAAGCATTTGAAACTGATTTGCAATGTCAATTAACTTTTCAAAATAGGATTTTATATCCTCAGATTCCTCCATCCTTAAGCGCTCATATTGGCTCAAAATCATGCATAGCTTTGTTCGTCGCATTCTTCAATAGCTCATTTTGCAAGGTATCCCATGCGTCCTTAGCCGTTGTACAATTCTGAATGAGTTTGAACATGTACAAATCTACCCATCCGAATATAGCATTGAAGGATTTTTCATTAAAGCTAGCATTGTTGGCTTCTTCCGCGGTCCATTCGGATTAAGGTTTGGTAAGTATATCACCATTCTCATCCGCTGGATACTTAGGAACAACATATTCTTCGGTGACAGATCTTCATGCTTGAACATCAATGATGTGTGAACGTAGGCGGATCTTCTAATAGGCATAATTTGTTCCATCAAGAATTGGAAGTCTACCAACATTTTGAATAGCTGAGTCCATAGCCATTTAGATAAAGGACCAAACACTTATTGTGTTAAGTGTTGACTCTGATACCACTTGTTAGGACTGGGGCTACGGATAAGCAAGTAGAAGTAAGAAAAATAAGAATTCAAAAAACTTGAACAACTAAACAGTTTATGTATGTTGCCTTCAGTGTTGTGTCAACACTTGTGGCAACACTCAATAAAACAATAATAAACCTTAAAGAGTAAATGGTGCGAAAAAAGTAAAAGACACAAGGTTTATATTTTCAAGAGTATATGTTAATATATCCTTTGATGGTCAATGACCGAAGTAATGTATATTTTATATACAATTACAATTGAATTTCATTTTTACAATTTGTAGAAACAAAAATAAAAATAAATTACAAAAACGAAGTCACAGATGACTTCAGCCTAAAGTTAAAATCTAAAAAGGAACATACAACATCTTTATTACAATTATTTCAACACTAAGCTTAATTTAGAATCTGGGCAACAATAGTAATGTTGGACTAGATGTCTTTATACTACTTTAGGCAATGGTGTTTGATCCAGTTTCTGAAGTGAATTTTCGAGAGCTCTCTTGGTGATTCTTTTCGTTGTAATCTGGATCTCGATACTCTGAAGTTCCTCTTCTATTTATAGTGTGAAACTTCATTGAAATTCTCACTAGTTGGTTGCGGGAGTTGAGAGAAAGAAGGCAACAGCTTGGACCGATTCTTCCTCCATGAAAACCTCAACAATCTTGACTTGGTCTTCACGTCACTTTCATTCCAAGCTTGACTTCTTCTTTTCTCACGTTTTAAACATAGCTTCCTGGTTAACTTGCCTAGGTCATTTTTACCTCACAGTAACAATCACTGTTTTGGCCGGAAGAATAGGCAAAATCGTTTATAGAGATATTGTCTGTGATGTTATCAAAACATTGCAGGTAACAACTTTATGTTCATAAGCGATGTTGTCCTGAACAATACTGGTGTTGTCACAACACTCATCCAACATCAACAATTAGTTTTGATTTGTGTCGTGTAAGACTCATTTAAAGAGGAAACACTCTCTACCAAGAGTTTGTTCATTCCTAGGATCCAAACATGAGATTTCTGATTAAGAGTGGAAGGATTTCATTCATCCCACTACACCTTAGTGCAGTTACAATTGTTATTGGCACAAGCACAAGAGCTTTAATTATTCATCATGGTATGTAAATAATGGATCTTGGGCCTAACTCAACTCCAAAAGCTAGCTTGTAGTGTGAGAATTATTCAAGTCCATAAGGAGTACATGTTCTCATTCCATATCTGATGTGAGACTCTTAACAGTCTCTCGCACGTCCAGATCTTGGTAACTGGAGCGTGGATAATATAATTTGGGGGCCCAACATCGGTGAACAAATAATTGGAATGAATCTGACTCTGATGTCATGTAAAGAATAGATCTTGAGTCTAATATTTAGGGGGGAAATTCAAATTTCGGAATAACCTAATTTCAAATCTAAATAGTGAGTTATTTATGATCAAACGGTACTACTACCGGGAGAGATCTAAGCTCTATGTATATTCTTGACTAGTTTGTAAAATATTTTCGTCCCTATTTCATTTATTAAGAAATAATTTAAATAATTGCCCACCCAACAACTTCAATTTAAAATAGTTGGCGGATATATATATATATATTTAAATGATATAAGGGTGAAGGGAGTTCTAAAGGGTTTGGTTTGTTAGATTATAAAACTCTTAAATTTGTGAAGGGAAGGTTAATTCCAAATTGGTCTTTCTATTTTGAGGAAGAGTATCTCATTTGCTGAAAGAAATGGTCTTGTGCATGTATCATGTATGACCAGTTCAATATTTCTAGTAGTAATAACTAATAAGTAATGTGTGGACTCCAAAATAGAGGCATCACTTCCTGACCTACGTAACGTATTTAAAGCCAACAGTTAAGGCACATCTCTCAACCGTTTCCTAAGGATTGTCGTCGGAAGAATATGTTCTTTCCTGAGTGTGGGCGCGGCTAAACAATCGGACTAGATAGGCGCATCTAATTTAATCATTTTATCCTTCATTGAAATACAAGTTGGAGACGACCTTCAAATATATGTGCCTTTTCCTTTCTTGTTTTGGCTCGCTTCGTGCTTGGATGGCTCCAAGTAATTGCATGATTCCCGATGAATATCTCTCCATTTTTTATCAGAAGTCTCGACTTTAAATATAAGAATTAAAATATGAGAAATTTACTCTTAGAATAAATCTTAAAATTCTAGTTACAACCGTTAGGCATATTTGCACTTAATTATCTAACACGATAACAACAACAAAATACTCAATATAATCCCACAAGTGAGGTCTGGGAAGGATAATATATACACAGATTTTATTCCTATTTTAGGAGGTAAAGAGGTTGTTTCCTATAAACCCCGGCTCAAGTAAAAACATTTCAATGCAATTTGAAAAAAAAACAGAAAAGGAGAAAAAAAGTTATGAGAATGAAGAAGTCACGACAAAAAGAGATATTAAAGAAGACATACAAAGCATTATTGAAAAGGAACAGTAACTACATAAATAATACAATAGTCGAAGTGTAGGATATATTATGTAACATGACAACATTTTACTAATTAAACTTCATTCTATCTATAATGTTTCTAATCCCTTAGAGTGCCAAGGTGATATAGGGAGTGACTCCATTCTTTGTGGTGTGTCCAAGCTAAAAATTGGTGGCAAAAAGAGCAGCCACGTGATATTTTTCATTCATCCCCAGCAATACGAGTCGTCTCATCAACGTCAATCGGTCATGCATCATGAACACTTGAGGTTAAGACGAAGAGGTGGTAAAGATAGTCTAATAAGTGGACAGAAATAAAGAAGAAAGAGAGGGATATATATAGCAAGATAACAACGTCCACCATCTACAAGCTAAGTCATTTTTGCTTCTTTTTGATATACTTTTTCCCTTTTCTTTTGATTATTTTAGTTATTTATCATGAACATTACTGCATTAACCATCGAATTGGACTTGAACGAGCTAATATCATGTTTATATTGCAATAAACGTGCATAAGATCTTGAGCGGGACCACTAGTGCACGCTGGTGCTGGATGAGGTCAGATGCTAATGCACCTTTTCGATATCGAATTTATCTGAATTCAATATTTTTGACGTGACGTATAATTTTTTGTGTAAAAATCAACTAATATCGCAACAAATAATATATTTAAACTCATCATTAAAAATATAATAATAAATTAAATACTAAAATTCTTAAATATTGAACTCATAATAATTAAATCTTATATCAACATCTCTCTTGGGACTGCTCAATCTATTAGAGTCACCCATTCGAACACCATTTGTTGGTGATCTAGGACAACTTCTGACACCAACACACGTTATGTAATTGAAAGTATATCGTGATATACACGGTATACATGACATATACAACGCCTTTGTATATCACAGAAATTCAAGTCAAATTGGAGATCGTGATATACACGATATACACAGCTGTGTATATCCCGGGTTTAGAGTATAATTGGTAATATGTTATTTGTATTTAATTAGCATTGTACACTTATCATAATTGTAGAATTCTTGTACTAATAGAATAGGGTTTTGGGAGTATAATATGAATAGAATTTTCCATATTATGGATATTGTAAATTGTATATATACTCATTCATTACTGAAAATAATCAAGGGATTATTTCTTTCATGGTATCAGAAGTCTAGGTCTAACTTGCTTGCCTCGATTTCCTCTCTTCTGTTGCCTCGATTTCCGTGTCCATTCTCGGAATCCGTGCAACATTACCTCCTCTATTCTCAAATTTTCTTCCAAATCCCTAATTCACCTATTGTTTTTTCGTTATGTCTACGTCAAAGAACATGGTTCATCCTGCCCTTATTGTTTCCAACATCAAGAACCACATCCCTATTGTTCTTGAGATGAAAAACGTTCAATATGCGACGTGTGTAGAATTGTTCAAAATTCACGCACTCTCACATCAAGTCCTCCATCACATAATTCCTCCGGCACCTGGCACAACAGATGTCCCTACACCCGCGGAGGATCCTAAGTTATGGATAACTCTTGATGCTACCGTCCTTTAGTGGATTTACTCCACTATTTCTATCGACCTTTTATAATCATTGAATCAAACACTACGGCTATGGCTACCTAGAATAGATTGCGTGATATATTTTAGGATAACCAACATTTCCAAGTTGTCACTCTTGAGCAAAAAAAATTACAAGTCAACATGGAAGATTTCCCGAATGTTTCACCTTATTGTAAATGGCTCAAGGAATTGGCAGATCAACTCCGTAACGTTGGAGCGTCTGTTATCAATAATCATCTTGTTCTACAAATAGTTACAGACCTATTTAAGGACTATAATGGCTTTGGGACTTTACTCCGTCAAACTAATCCACTTCCACCTTTTCATCAAGCCCGTTCATGCTCACGTTAGAAGAAGTCGATTTGGAAAAAAAGGCAGCTACCGGCGCAAGTTTCGTGGCAATGATGACTACATCCGATAACTCTCATGATTTTGTTGCCAATTCGGGCCAAAATCGCAACAAAGGTGGCGGCAAAAAGGGTCATAACGATAAAAATAATGGCAGAACTCGTGGAGGCAACAACAATGATGGGCCAGCGATAACACGGCCCGGTGGACACCGAAGTCTTGGGCGTAGCGCGTGGTCTCACCGAGGCCTTGGCGATGGGCTGTACATGCCGATCGATGGCGATCCACTTTCTGCACTCCTAGTTATTTCTACGAAAAATGGGCTCCGGTCCAGCCCAATCATAGGCCCAGTTTCTCGAGTTCTTACGGCGCCAACCAGAAACATTCTCTTCGGCCCTTGCAGGACTTCACTGATATTGACACCCACTGATATTGAGGCTGTCATGCATACATTTGGATTAAATCCTCTGGACCCGAAAGTACATGGACACCGACGCCACTTCTCACATGACGTCCGACCAAGGTACTCTCCCGTCTTATTTCAATTTGAGCAACAATTGTGGCATTATTATTGGTAATGACAACTTAATTCCAATTCGTGGTTGTCATACAACTTTGTCTCCCCCGCATCCACCTCTTATCTTGAAATATACCCTTCATGCCCCTAACTTAATTAAAAATTTGGTGTATGTCCGAAAATTCACCATTGATAATTGAACTTCTGTTAATTTTGATCTGTTTGGATTTTCTGTGAATGATTTCAAAACGGGGATACCTCTCATGAGATGCAATAGTAGGGGTTATATTTATCCAATCACGACCGCCACCACTTTTTCGCGTCAATCCATATTGTCGACATTTGCTGCTCTAGCTCATTTCTTGCGGCATGCACGTTTGGGTCATCCTGGGTCGTCAATTATTTCTTCCTTGCATAAAAACAATTTTATTTCTTGTAAGGGTACGCGTAGTACTCCAATTTTTCATTCATGTCCATTAAGGAAACATGTTAGATTACCATTTGTAGCCTCTACTTCTCGTATTTTGATGTTTTTTGACATTATTCATAGTGATTTATGAACATCTCTCGTTTTAAGTTCTTTAGGTCATCGTTATTATGTTGTATTTTTTTTATGATTATTCTAATTTTTATGGATCTTTATGTTCGCGAAAAAATCTCAATTCTTTTCCACATTCTTAAAATTTAGAGCATTGATATGTACCCAATTCGAATGGAAAATCAAAAATATTCAATGTGATAATGGCAAAGAATATGATAATGAGTTGTTTTGGAAATTTTGTGATGCTAATGACATAGTTCTTTATTTCTCTTGTGCTCATACGTCCTCACAAAATGGGAAAGCCGAACGTAAAAATCGTACCATTAATAATATTGTCCGGACTTTATTGGTCCATGCTTCTGTACCCCTTCCTTTTGGCATCATACTCTACAAATGACTACTTACCTCCTTAACATACTTCTTACCAAAGGGTTTACATATTAATCTCCCCTTAAAATTTTCTATAATAATAATCATTCATATTCACATCTTAGGGTCTTTGGATGTTTATGTTATCCACTATTTCCATCAACTACAATCAACAAACTTCAAGCCCGTTCTACCGCTTGTGTGTTTTTGGTTTATCCATCTAATCATCGTAGTTACAAATATTTTGATTTATCGTCTAATAAAATCATAATTAGTCGTCATGTTATTTTTTATGAAATCCGGTTTCTGTTTGCTAAAGTGGGTAGTCTCATGCCTAGTTCGTATAATTTTTTAGATGACGAGATCTCACCATATATTATCCATCATTTATCAGACTTATCCCGTGCCAGCAGGCACACTGCCTGCTGGCCCACAAAATACCTATGTTTCATCGCCTCTACCCAGTGGGCTAGAAACATGACCCAATACCGATCTCGGTACTGTTCCAGTATTCTAACCCACTAGTTCCGCCCCTATTTCAGTTGTTGGGCCAGCAAGCCCAATGTCTACTGGTCGGTCCGTCACCAGCCCACCCACTGCCCAAAATTTATCCAATTCTACCTCGAGTCATGGGGTCGTTATTCGTAGTGAAAGGGATATTTTAAAGATATTTTAATCTCAATTCTAATGTCTTTAAATCCTCACTACCACGTAATCATGTGTCTGCACTACATGACCTGAATTGGAAATTGGCTATGACTGACGAATATAATGTTTTTTATTGAAAATAAGACGTGAGAGTTAGTACCTCATCCATCTAGTATTAATATTATTCGGTCTATGTGGATTTTTACTTATAAAGAAAATTCTAACAGTTCTTTTGATAAACATAAGACTCATCTTGTAGTTGATGGTAAAACTCAACAGATTGACGTGGATTGTGGTGAGACGTTTAGTCCTGTGGTCAAACCGGCTACCATTCGCATTGTTCTTAGTTTGGCTCTCTCCAAAGCATGACATATTCATCAGTTGGATGTAAAAAATGTTTTCTTATATGGTGATCTTAAAGAGATAGTCTATATGCATCAACTCTTGGGTTTTCGAGATCCTAATCGTCCTCATCATTTCTGTTTGCTGAAGAAGTCCTTGTATGGACTTAAGCAGGCCCCACGAATTTGGTATAAGAGGTTTGCAAATTATGTATCCACTATTGGGTTTTCTCACAGCCGTTCTAATCATTCTCTATTTATACATCGTCGTGGTACTTCTCTAGCATATATTTTATTGTACGTAGATGATATTATATTGATTGTTTCATCTGACAATCTGCGCAAGTCTATCATGTCACTTCTAAGTTCTGAATTTGCAATGAGACTTGGGACCCTTGAGTTATTTCTTGGGAAATGCTGTCACACGTCATTCAGATGGTCTATTTTTATCTCAAATGAAGTGTGCTGTAGAGATTATTGAGAGAGCTGGTATGTCATCTTGTAAATCTACTTTTACTATGGTTGTAAATCCACATATTTTCGCAGTCTTGCAGGGCACTTCAATATCTTACTTTCACAAGACCTGACATTACTTATGTCGTTCAACAAGTGTGTTTGTTTATGCATGATCTTTGAATTGAGCACATGCGCCCAAACTTATTATACGATACATCCAGGGAACACTTGACTATGGCTTGCTTCTATATCAATCGTCGATCTCTACACTTGTCTCATATACATATGATGATTGGGGTGACTGTCCGGATACCAGAAGCTCCACGTCTGGTTACTGTATGTTTCTTGTTGATAACTTGGGCTCATGGTCTACAAAATGACAATCTAAATTATGAAGCTCCAGTGCAGAGGTCGAGTATCGAGGGGTAGCCAATGTGGTATCTGTATCATGTTGGTTACGTAATCTTCTCTTAGAACTTCACTGTCCTATTCAGAAAGCTACCTTGATACATTGTGATAATATTAGTGTCGTCTAACTTTCTGGTAATCCAGTTCAACATCAGCGCACTAAACATATCAAGATAGATATCCACTTCGTTCGCGAAAAGGTAGCTCGTGGACAAGTACGCATCTTACATGTCTCTTCTAGGTACCAAATTGCAGACATCTTTACTAAGGGTCTTTCATCGGTTCTATTTGAAGATTTTAGAGACAGTCTCAACATATGACGATCGTCTGCTATGACTGCGGGGGTGTGAAAGTATACCGTGATATACACGGTATACACAATATATACAACGTCTTGTGTATACTGTGTATATCACGGAAATCCAAGTCAAATTAGAGACCATGATATACACAGTATACACAACTGTGTATATCACGGGTTTAGAGTATAATTGGTAATATGTTATTTGTATTTAATTAGCATTGTACACTTACCATAATTATATAATTTTTGTACAAATATAATAGAATTTTAAGAGTAGAATAGGAATAGAATTTTTCATATTATGAATATTATAAATTGTATATATATATTCATTCATTACTGAAAATATTCAAGCGATTATCAATCAACTACCTAAGTATATCAAAGGCTGAAGTCATTGACACTTTCTAACTTGTCTGTATATTTCACTTAGATCGTCCAATTAAGACTCCTACCATCCAAACCCTCAAAGAAAACGTTTACTGTGCCACTTGGACACCAAGTTAATTTGCGGCCAAATAATAAAAGTATATGTAATAAACACGCCAAAATGACAAATAAAATGATGACCCGTGAATATTAACTTAAACAAATAAAATGAAATTACAATAATTTCAAAACCACCACGAATAAGAGCTCCAGCTTCGGTGAACCGGAGCAGTCGCGACACCACCACAACCCCCTCGCGTCTCTTTCTTTTTTCATCACCACTACCCCACGCTACCGGCGAACCGCCATTAATGGCGAACAAGAAATCAAAGACCCATTGCTATAATGGATATTACATTGGGGAGGGTGGGCTTTTTTCTTTTTTTTTGTTAGAATTTTTTTATATAAATATTTTTTTAATGATTAACAGAATTTAAAAAAGAAAAAATGGGCATCTCACGCCCTTTGAAGTTGTGTAATACACACATTGTGCCACCTTAATAAGTTATGTGCATGTGGCTCAGTAAAAGATCTTCCTTGAGGGTTCGGATGGTAGGGATCTTAGTCAGAGTATTTAAGTGGAATACACGAATAAGTTGAAAAGTCTGTCAATAACTTCAGCCTATACCAAATTCCTAGAAGTCGATTAATGGGTCATATGTGTCTAACTATCTATCATGATACACTCAGGTTCCTTACATTTTATTTTAATCTCAAATCACATGATTCATCGAGACTAATAGCTTATTTAGTGTGTGATTGGTTGAGCTTATTTTAAGCTCATAAGTGTTTATTTTTTAAAATAAGCACTTATTAAAATATTGAAAGATATTTGGTTGAGCTTATTTTAAAATAGGAGTAGAGCTTTAAAATTTGGGTTTTTTGGAGTAGAGCTTATTTTGGCTTTAAAATTTTTGGTTTTTTGTACAAAAGTGTTTTTTTGATTGACAACCAAACACCTAACAATTTTTTGATAAAAACGCTACTTGAAAAAATTCTATTTAAAAAAAGTTCTACTCATATAAGCTCTTTTTAATAAATTGTACCAAACGGAGCCTTAGCCAAGCCTGGGAAGATAAAATTGCTTATTTCTTTTTTAAAAATATTTATTGTAGAAAATTAAGGTGTTTGATTAAAATTTTAAGAAATTCGTAAGTTCTTTTGAGTAGTAACAGAGTTGCCCTGAATTTTCTACCTTATTTGAATTCTATCATAATTGTGTTTTACTTCAAAGAGGAATTATTTGTGGAAAAGGTTTTCTTTGTAAAAAGGCAGTCTAACATATTTATCTTTTTTTTGGAGGAGAAATTTCGGACTTCTATAAGTAGAAGATCATTTATTTTCATACACAACAGAAAAAACACATCCACAATATAGTCATTAAAGAATCTTGTTTAGGAGGATATTTTCTCTCAATATGTTTTATGCTTTTTTATATTAGTGTTTTTCAATATCATATTAATGTTATATCTTTTTAGTATATTTTATTTGTTGTCTGATTTATCATCGTTTAAGGTTTGCAATTATTAGCTCCTGCGTGACGCCTTGATTATTTCAATCCCGACAGCATAAAGAGGTGGAGCCAGAATCTTTAATTTATGAGCTCTTGACCAACATTTTATTTCCTTGTTGGGTCCTGAATAGATTATTTATATATATCAAATAAATTTTTTAACACAAATACAGGGTCTGAACCCAAATTATTTAGTCTAACTGGACACGTAGCACTGTGGCTTCGCTACTGGTAATAGAAGCTGAAAAAGTAGGTTTTCTTCAAAAGCATTTTTGGAATATACACGCAAAATTAGTGCTCTAATATTAACAAAAGATTTTTTAAATTAATTAGCTAAACATAAACTACTACCCTTTAAACTTTAAAAGTACTTTTGTTAAAAGAACTTCAGACAAAACAAAACTTTTTAAATAAGCAAAATTTACAAATTTGACCGAACAAATAGCATTTTTATCTTAGTCCAAATTGAAGTATATTTTTGTATGTTAGAATTATAATTATATTAATGATGACAATCACAAATCAAGAATCTTCAATAATTCTAATATTGTGATTTATAAAAACACATAGAAGACAGAAGTCAAGGAAGAAATAATGGTATACAGTAAATTTGAGTGTAAGACGTGGCATGTATACGTGTACAACTTGAGTTAATACGGGATATTCATAAGCTCGGGCATAGAATAAGCTCTGTGTGAGCGTCTTAAGAAGTAAAATTGGGCAAGATATTGTTGTTGTATACGGGGAAGAGTACGAGCATTAATGACAATTGATCTGGTTCGTATGCAGCGTCGGGCGATATAATTTTAATTAAAAGCTTTTAATATCTTATTATTGCACTTTAATTCAGAGGAATTTGTGGGAATTAAAGCCTCGATTTCATCCCTATAAAAGGAACCCAACCTACATATTGTGAGGTCATCCAAGTTTTTCTTGACAATCACATTTACTTACATTAAGCAATTTTTACTATATTTTTAATTCCATTCTTGTTTCGATTTATCTTTGGTTTGTTCAAGTTCGGAGTTATCTCGGAGATCTACCCACGTGATATTCTTCAGGACCTAGACTCAACACGCTACTTCTGTCTAGTAATTTATTTGCTCATTTATTTACATTTACTTTTATCACTTTATTGATCTAATTTTTTACGCTTTGCTTAAGACAAATCGGCTTATCCTTTAAACCACACAACAAATGCAACTGTACCTTTTTGGGGTAAACGGTTTGGCGCCCACCATGGGGCTAAGGATAATTATGATACTGTTTAAGTTCGATTATTTTCCTTTTTACTGGTAACTCTTGAGATTTCAAGTCGCAAAATGTCTGAAAACCCCACGCGGCGGCATCACCAATAACAACACGGTGGCTGGAACCGAGGAAGACATCAGCCTAAGGAAATAACAGCACATCTGATGTGCTAAAATGTTAAGTCTTAACAACTCAGTTGGAGCAGGCCAAAAAGAAGTTCAACGCTAGGATAGATAATATTTCGGGAGCTCCTCCGGTATTGAAAGGGCCAGTTTCCTTTCCCGTCGAGCGCATCACCAAAAATGATACTCAAGAGGTTCAAGATGATAGACATCCCTAAGTATAATGGAAAGACTGACCCGCAAGAGCATATAACGACATATATATGTGGGGTAAAAGGCAACGACATGGAGCCAGACGGGATAGAATTTGTCCTATTAAAAAAGTTTGGCGAAACTTTGTCCAAGAGAGCTATGTAAGGGTGGCCAAAGGAACCGGGTCAGCCCGGTCCCGCCCTGACACCTCCCCGGTCCCGCCAATACCCGACATGTCCCGGTCCCGCCCCTGTCCAATCCATCCCGTCCCCTTTGCACAAAATAATCATTGCACCAATTACCATTTTATATTTTGGTCGTTGGGCAACGATCATTTTTGGCTTCCCCCTCCCCCAACCCCCCTACTGTTAGGCGTATTTTGTATACGCTTTTTGAGTCATTTTTAGTTAGTATTTATCCCATTTTCGTTTAAATTAGTGTCTTGTTAGGGTTGTTTTCTTTATTTTGAGTCACAGCGGTTCTAAATGGAAAAATGACAAAAAAAAGCTAAAAGTGGGCATAAAAGGAGGGTCCCGAGGCAAAAGGTTGAAAATTAGATTCGATTTAAGGCAAAGCAGACCATGTCGGATCGCAGAATCGCGATGCCATATTTAATAAAAGCGCAGATTTTTTGATCATGCGCGCCGACGAAAATCAATCCGAAGTAAATTTGGTCAATGGCAGAAGGGTCCAGAGGGCACGAAATTTGCAACATACTTAAGACCTAGGGATTATTCTATTGAGGGGAGTTGGACATTCTATCACACAAGACAAATTGGAGGCTACAATTGGAGACCTAGTTCTAAGTATTTTTTCTTTCTTTAGTTTTCAATTCAGTTTATGTTGGTATTTGTATTAGTTCTTAGTGTGACTATGGCTAGGAGTTAAACACTTTATTAGGGCTTTCCTGTTGAATCACTTGAAACTCTATTTCATGAATTAATGCATTAGTTTGATTTCTTCTTCACTTGATTATGATTTATTCAATATTTGGTATGAATGTTTGATAGTTAACTGGCCATTAATTATCATAATCTATATGATTTCGAATCAAGAACCGAGAGGAGAGATTTGGATATTCTGTAATTGAATGGACATAGGTTAAAATTGCGGACGAAAGTACCCCGATACTTGTGTAGCATTATAGGTTATTGTTATTAATTCTCCAATGTGGTAAATCCTATCATAGAAATATAGAAAGGTTCTGCACTGGGGTTGAGCGATTATATATCCTAACTGGAATATAAGACAGTCTAGTTAGTCACTATCTTAACGTAGAAGAAGAAGTCATTCTAGTTGTATTAAGGTTTGAAAAGAGTGGATAGTCGAGGATATTGGAAGCACTAATTTCTTCAAAACTGATTAAACCTCAACAATTTAGTTTACTTCTTGCAATTATTCTAGTAGTTAGATAAAAACTCAAATCAATTATCGTTTGCCAAATAGATAACCTAGAATAGATGTTCGGTAATTAGAAACCAGTATATGTGGACGATAAACTCGATCTTACAAGACTATATTGCTTGTAACGATACGTACACTTGCGTGAGCATATGGAAATATCTGTCTAACAAGTTTTTGGCGCCGTTGTCGGGGACTGACGTACTTCTAATATCGAACCATTTATTCTTATTTCTACTTTGGTTTTTTTTA
Organism: Przewalskia tangutica; assembly: GCA_029844215.1. NCBI lineage: Eukaryota > Viridiplantae > Streptophyta > Magnoliopsida > Solanales > Solanaceae > Przewalskia > Przewalskia tangutica. The sequence continues at coordinate 102,124,548 of CM056734.1, read as the reverse complement.
TATTTTTTAATTTATTTATAGAACCCTGTTGCCTTGATTTGTTTGTTGATTTTGATCGATTTCAAGGACTTAGTTTATGCAAAGAAGAAGAGGAGCAGACACACTTGTTCCTTTTAACCCTGAGATTGAGAAAGCTTGGTAATGCATTTAAACAAAGGATATCGATTCGTGACCATGGAAAACCAACCGAATCGAATGGGCGAACAATGAGGTCACGAAAATGCAGGGAGCTACCAAGTTCCAGTGGAAAGAAGCTTGGGAGACTATGTTTTGTTTACGCTATCGCCGCACGCATACGCATCGCTCCCAAAGAATAGGGCAAACAACTTTGATATCAAGCGGCCATCCCGAGCATGGTCCGAACACGATGCTGGGGATTGTCGTCTGAAGACCCCCACATGCACATTGCCAATTTTCTGGAGCTGTGTGCCACCTTCAAGTACAATGGCGTTACTGATGACACCATTAGATTGAGACTCTTCCCGTTCTCACTTAGGGACAGAGCCAAGAGCTGGTTGAACTCACTGCCTGTCAACTCCGTCATCACCTGGCAGGATTTAGCCCAAAGGTTTCTCGCAAAGTTCTTCCCTCCTTCAAAGGCAGCAAAGTTAAGGGGGGAGTTGAACAATTTCTATCAGGTAGATAGAGAGTCGATGTATGATGCATGGGAGCGATTTAAGGATTTACAGAGAAAATGCCCCCATCATGGCATAGAGAAGTGGATGTTGGTCCACATTTTTTATAATGGGTGAGTGGTACTACTCGTACCATAATTGTTGTTGAATCAGGGGGAGCGTTCATGAGGAAGAGTGTCAATAAGGCACATGAGTTACTAGAGGATCTGGCTGCCAATAATCATCAAGGGGCAGATGACATGTCTGCGAGTAGCAGGAAGACTATGAGCATACATGAGATAGATGCTATCACGACATTAAATGCGCAGGTGGCCCTCTTGACAAAACAACTGCAGTAGAACACTATGTCTGTCAATGCAGTCCAGATGCCTGTGAATTGTGAGATTTGCAGGGGCCCACACTCTTTTGACAGATGCACAGCGGTGGATCGTAATAATGTGCCCATGGAGCAGGTTCAAGCAGTGGGGAACTATCAGCGCCCTTATAACTCCAACACATACAATTCAGGGTGGAGAAATCACCCTAACTTTTCGTGGAGGAACGATCAAGGGCAGCAACCACCATATCAAGGAAACTACTAGAACCAGCAAACACATAACCAGGCTACATTATCGCATCAGTTTAGACCACTCACCCAACAGGAAAAGTCTGATGAACTGAGAGTTGCTTTGCTTACACTCACCAACTCGCAGAATCAGTTCATGTCTGAAACAAGGTCCTCTCTCAGGAACTTGGAAACACGGGTTGGGCAACTGGCGAAGATGGTAACCAATAGGCCGCAGGGTACTCTTCCAAGAAATACAGAGGTCAATCCAAGAGAGCGATGTCGCATGTGTTATTAAGGAGTGAAAGGTTGATCAGTTGCTCCCAACCCGATGGTTCATGAGAAAAAGGGTGAGAAATTAGTTGAGGAAGGAAATGAGGGGGTCACTGAGGACCACCCTACAGTTGAGAAAGCTCCACCAGCACCTTTGAGGGAATACACTGATAGAATCTCTTACCCTCAGAGGCTACAAAAGAAGGCCATAGACAGACAGTTCTCCAAGTTCTTGGAAGTATTTAAGAAGTTTCACATCAATATCCCCTTCATTGAGGCGTTAGAACAAATACCCGCATACTTCAAATTCATGAAGGAGATACGTGGGAAAAAGAGAAGGTTGGCGGATTATGAGACAGTAGAGCTTACAGAGGAGTGCAACGCCATCTTACAAAAGAAACTGCCTCCTAAGTTGAAGGATCCATGAAGCTTCACCCTGCCCTGCACTATTGGCAAAGTAACATGCAACAGGGAACTTTGTGACTTAGGGGCTAGTATCAATCTTATGCCTCTGTCTGTGTTCAAGAGATTGGGTTTGGGGGAAGCCAAACCAGCCACAATTAATCTGCAACTGGCTGATCGAACCGTGGTGCACCCCGGAGGCATAGTGGAAGATGTGCTTGTCAAGGTGGGAAAGTTCTTCTTCCCGACCGATTTCCTCATTCTTGACATGGAGGAAGATGATAAAATATCCATCATTTTGAGGAGATCATTCCTTGCAACGGGTAAAGCCCTAATCGATGTGGAGAAGGGAGAATTGAGACTACGGGTTCAGGAACAAGAGATGGTATTCAAGGTGTTCAAATCCACCATTGAGTCTCAGGCCAGCAACAAGTGCTTCGTAGTAAGAACAACTGAGACAGCAGTTCAGCAAGCACAGACCAAAACTAGGAAGATCATTCCTACAATTGTGAACCCACAGGCTAGTTTGAAAGCTGCAACAAAAGTTCATGACATGAAAGCTGACAAATAGGTAAATCTTACTGAACCCAATGATGTGAAAAAGAAAAATAGAGTGAGGAAGAGGAAAATGATTTTTAAGTGGATAGGTTGTGCGGTTGATTTACCCTAATAATTTGATAAGGAACTTACGTCCATCTACAAGATGTTAAAGACAGCGCTACTTGGTAGGTAACCCAATGTTTAAATTATGCAATTAGTTTAAATAGAACAGTCTCACTTTTGGTATTTTTGTTGTGTTGTGATGACAGGTGAAGGAATCGGAGACTAAGCACGAAGAAAAGGGTGGAAAACACGGAATTGGGTCGGCACCGCGGTTCCATTCTGCAGGACCGCGGTGTCGAAGCGCGATTTCCAAAAATAAAAAGCCCTAAATCCCCAAATCTCTTTCCACATCAACTCAAACCATTCCCTCTCTCTACAACAACGAAAACACCTTCTCCACCACCTAAAACTTCCCACAAATTCACCAAATCCTTCCAATCCCCACAAATCATCCCCACTTAAAACTCCTAACATCGCTCCACAACATCATCCTTTTACTTGGGTCAAGAAAACGGTGAAAAACAACCACTCTAAAAGGTAACCTTCATTACTGTTCTTGAGATTTAAAGGTTAGTGGAGAGAATAGCTTGTAGACTTGGGTGTGGTACGGGCTGCGTGTTGTTGGTGCTGTGAGGGTGATTGTTGCTTGGGTGTGTGCTGTTTGTGCTATGTTGTGGGAGTTTATGATTTTGGGGTAAAGTGTTGTTGTGTAGTGTTGATTCGTGGTGTATTGCTGTTGTGGTATGATTTTGCTTGGTTATTATTGCTGTGTGGAGTGATAGTTGTTGGAAACCCTCAAAGATACAAAGGAAACGCTGCTGAAATTTTTTCAATAACTCGCAAAATGACCTCTAGAAAACGAACCGCTAGAGCTTCCTCATCTTCATCAGCTCCAGAATATGATGTTACTCGATTTACCAGAGAGAGGCATGGACTACCAGACCATGCCATTTGATGATGATGATGATGAATACGAGCCCATTAGGGCCATGATCAAGGCGAATGGTTGGAAAAGGTTCACCAATCCAGAAAGGATTCCACTTCAGAACACTAGCATTGTGAGGGAATTCTATGCTAATTATCCCGAGTAAGAGGATGGGAGATGCTTTGTTAGAGGGAGATATGTGCCCGTAAGTTCAAACGATGAACGCGCCATCGAGGACGAGTTATAACCCGCACCATTTCAGAAGTTGGTCGAGAGACGTCAACCACATTATGTGGGACACATTTGCAGCAGTTTTATGCTACCCAGGCGCCGAATTCAACATTTCCCGTAATGGGTCCAAGAGACTTGTCCGGTGCCAATTTAACAGAACAGCCAGAGGATGGCTATATTTCGTAAGTGCTCGCTTGATTCCGTCAACTTATTTTACCAATGTGCCTACAGACAGAATCAAGCCCATCTATGGCATCATGTCGGGCAAGACAATTGATGTTGGGAGAGAAATAGTGCAAAGCATAGGGGAGATTAGCAGGATGGCTACTACTGACGGACTGGGACATGGGTCACTCATTTCTGCCTTATGTGCTAAGCATAGAGTCCCAACATTTGCCACTGATATTCTCGAGAAGAGTCAGCCTCCTATGACCTACAGTTTAGTGTACTCTTTCCTTGACCCCACTCCAAGACCAGCATCAGGGAGAAGGGGCCCAGTAGCAACAGACGCAACAACCATGGATGAAGAAGAGCCTGAGACAACTGCACACGATGAAGCAGACGAAAGTATCCACCAGCATCCCTTAGCTTTGGAGCCTCCAGTGCCAATCATGGAGAAGTTGCTCCTAAATCAACAACAAATGCTGCGAAACCACGAACAGATGATGCGAAATTAGCAACAGATGATGCAAGGGCATCAGGACCTGAGCCAGCGCGTCAATAATTTGAGCACCATGTTCAACAAATGGTCAATGCAGTATCCGCCGCCACCACCTCCATTTTGAACCGCTATTGTCTGTAAGTCGTCCATTTTTAATTTTTTGAGTCTTTATACATTTGGGACAATGTGTCGTTTAAGTTTGGGGGGTACTTATTTTATTTGTGTGTTTCTGTTTTTGAGTCATTTTGATTGAGTTTTTGTGTATTTTATTGTATTTATATGAGCCAATTTTTTTAATGATCATGCATGTTGTAGCTGCTTGAAACGCGTAGTGAATTAAGTGGGATAATGTAATGAAATTAGAAGCTAAAATCTGTGTGCTTAAGTTAGATATGCCAAAAATTAATAAAAATCTAATTATTTGGAATATTTGCGCTTAGTTTATGTGTTGTCAATTGTGAAAAATGTCTATGAGTCTGCTTGCTTGTTATTTGAGGCGAAATAGTTACAATATACATGTTAAGGAGATGATTCAGGCATTTCTTTGTTAGCCCTTCTTACCATTCATTACCTACCTTGCAATAAATTGTATCCCTAGTCAGCCCTTTTGAGCCTAAAATAAGTTATTTCTTTGACACTCCATGATTCCCTTGTGTGTCATAAGCAATAAGTGAAAACGGGGATGAAAAATAGTGGAAAAGAAATAAATACCAAAAGAGAGTGAAAAAAAATGGATGCACCCCAATAAAAAAATATAAAAGCTTAAGTTTGGGGGTGCATATGTGAATTTGTTTCATGCTCTCAAAAAGAGAAGAAGAAAATGATAGGTATGAACTGAAAAGAATACCAAAAAGAAGGACAAAATGGTTGAATGAGAAAAATGTTTATGGTACGTAATTTGAGCCTAAATGTCAACTTTTAACTACCCATGTCTAAGCTTACATTACAACCCTGAAAAGTCCTGAAGATCTCTAATATGTATGTCTATGATTAGTGGAGAAAAACAAGTAAACAGACCCATAGAACTAAATGAGGTTGACATGCATAGGTTAATGTTCATATTCCCATTGAGTGTGATTGAAATGAATTTGTGAAATATTTGGCTTGAAATTCTAGATTGATATATTCATGCTATATATGTTTCAGTATATTATCTCAACTGACATTCATGCTTTTCTAAGTAATATTGTGCAGCTGCTTGATTAGAGTTTTTTGAGTCAGTTTTCTTTCTGTTTCTTTGCTTTTGTTTTGATCTTTGCTCGAGGGCGAGCAACGGTTAAATTTGGGGGTATTTGTTAGGCGTATTTTGTATACGCTTTTTGAGTCATTTTTAGTTAGTATTTTCCCATTTTCGTTTAAATAAGTGTCTTGTTAGGGTTGTTTTTCTTTCTTTTGAGTCACATCGGTTCTAAATGGAAAAATGACAAAAGAAGCTAAAAGTGGGCATAAAAGGAGGGTCCCGAGGCAAAAGGTTGAAAATTGGAGATTCGGACGAAGGCAAAGCAGGACGCGGTCTTGGATGTAGGGCCGCGATGCCATAATTCTTGGCCGCGAGAATTTGTGCGCAGCCGATACGTTCGCAAAATCGCGGTCTTGCGTGGAAATTCAGAATCTGAAGTAAATTTGGCCAATGACAGAAGGGTCCAGAGGACACGAAATTTGCAACATACTTAAGCCTTAGGAATTATTCTATTGAGGGGAGTTGGACATTCTATCACACAAGACAAATTGAAGGCTACAATTGGAGACCTAGTTCTAAGTACTTTTTCTTTCTTTAGTTTTCAATTCAGTTTATGTTGGTATTTGTATTAGTTCTTAGCGTGACTATGGCTAGGAGCTAAACACTTTATTAGGGTTTTCCTATTGAATCGCTTGAAACTCTATTTCATGAATTAATGCATTGGTTTGATTTCTTCTTCACTTGATTAAGATTTATTCAATATTTGGTATGAATGTTTGATAGTTAACTGGCCATTAATTATCATAATCTATATGATTTCGAATCAAGAACCGAGAGGAGAGATTTGGATATTCTGTAATTGAATGGACATAGGTTAAAATCGCGGACGAAAGTACCCCTATACTTGTGTAGCATTATAGGTTATTGTTCTTAATCCTCCTATGTGACAAATCATATCATAGAAATATAGAAGAGTTCTGCACTGGGGTTGAGCGATTATATATCCTAACCGGAATATAAGACAGTCTAGTTAACCGCTATCTTAACGTAGATGAAGAAGTCATTCTAGTTGCATTAAGTATTGAAAAGAGTGGATAGTCGAGGATATTGGAAGCCCTAATTCCTTCATAACTGATTAAACCTCAACAATTTAGTTTACTTCTTGCAATTATTCTAGTAGTTAGATAAAAACTCAAATCAATTATCGTTTGCCAAATATATAACCTAGAATAGATGTTCGGTAATTAGAAACCAGTATCTGTGGACGATAAACTCGGTCTTACAAGACTATATTACTTGTAACGATACGTACACTTGCATGAGCACGTGGAAATATCCGCCTAACACCTACCCCTTAATATTTATTTTTAACCCCTAAGTTATTATATTTACATTTTAACTCAAATTATCAATTATAAATACTTCATCTTTCTCACAAATCTTCCTACAATCTCTCAATCTATCTTCTACAAATCTACATTGTCTATTAAATATTCAATTTTATTTATTTATTTGGGAGTGAAGTTCGGAACTAGCTTGAGGATCTTCCATCGAGCAAAGTTTCAATTTTCAACCTCTCCATTACATTCGTTCTTTCATTAAATTATTATTGTGTCTTTATTTTATTTAGCACACTTAATTTCATTATCTTTAAGTCTTTAACTATTTATTAGCATAATTAAAATGAAAGGATTTAGAGATATATTTAAGGGTAAGGGACGGGCTTCTGCTAGTAGGGGTAACAAGGGCAGGGGTACTTCTTCAAGTATTCCTAGTCCTACTCCTAAACATGATGATTTTATTGATACTGAACATTTTCCTGAAATACCATATGATTTAGACGATCAGATATTTTCTGAAGGTGCGGTCAATCGGAGATCAACGAAGAAGAAGACGAAAACTACAACGACATATTATCTGAAGGTATGAGTAGCGACATGGATCAATTTGACCAACAAATATCAATTCCAACCGAAGAACCACACGACATTGTGAAGAAACTAGAAAAAGTGTTTTTAAATTGGTAATTTATTTAATTGCAATCTTACTATGTCATTTGCAACTTTTGAACAACACCACAAAGTTGTATTTTTGACAATTCTATATGTATTACCAAAAAATCATATTTCTATGAAATAATATAAGAGGCACAAATAGTCTTAGGATATTTTTATTACACTATATTGTTCGATTATTGAGTTGTTCATATATTTAATATATGTTATTTTTTTAAATAAACGCAAAAAGAAAAAAAACGACCCCCACACGATCCTGGCCCGCCCCACCCCGGCTCGCGAAGCCCTGTATCTTTTCCCGACGGGACATCGGCCAAGCCCGATAGTCCCATCCCATCAGTCCCGACCCACCCCGATCCCGCCCAAACCCGGCCCGGCCCGTTGGCCACCCCTAGTCAGCTATGACATGGTATTCACTCCTACCAGAGCATTGAATTACTTCGTTCAAAATGCTTGCATACTCTTTTGTTAAAGCGCATGCCATAGTAATGAAGGTGCAACACAGGAAGGCGAATCTCTTCAAAATTATCCAAAGCGGTATGGAGGTTTTGCGCAAGTTCGTTATACGATTCTAAAAGGAAATGATGTTACTACCAGTAGTACTGGAGGAATGAATGGCAGATGCCTTCACAAATGATACGAGTCCAAAATCAGAGTTGAAAATGACCAGTTAGGGCCTCTGGAGTCTTCAGGGTCGATCAGTCGAAACTGTCACCAAGATAGGTCGAAGTGTGGTGCTGAATATGAGTTGAGGTCACTGAGGATAGGTATTTGTAAACGTGTATGGTAAAATCCCTACCCATAATTAGAATATATTCCATATATTGTGTAAATATATTTATGGTAAGATTATAATTCCTCTTGTAATTGTTTACACTATTATATAAGGGATGAATATTGTACACTATATATATTGATATTAATGAGAAAGACTCTTCAAGGGAGATTAATATCATCTTACATTGTATCAAGAGCCAAAGCCCTACAAACCTATATTTTTTTCTCTTTCTCTCTCCTATCTAAATAGATCCTCTTGCCTCTCCCACACTTTCTGATGCTTCCACTTCCATACCTCCCACCACTAACTCATCACCATTTTTCCATCCCGCTCTCATTATTACAAACATCAAGAATTTCATCCATCTCATTCTTGATCAGGAAGATGGTCAATATTGGTCATGGGTCGAACTCTTTAAAATTCATGCATGTGTTTACCACGTACTTGATCACATCGACGATTCTGTTCCTCGCCCCCCATAGATCGATGACACGACATGGCATCGTCTCGATGTCGTGGTTAAACAGTGGATATATGCCACTAAATCCAAAGATCTCTTTCTCACTATCATGAAATTTGGCGCCTCAGCCCGCGACTTGTGGATTCGTTTGGAGGAATATTTCAAGACAACAAACACACACGAGCTGTATATTTAGAGGAATAATTTAACAACACACATCTTGATAATTTCTCAAACATGACTGAGTACTGCAAAAAGTTAAAACTTGTGGCGGATCAACTCTCCAACGTCGGCACGCCTGTCTCGCTAATTAAAATGGTGTTACAATTGATTGCAGGCCTTCCGAAAGGCGAGTATGATACTTTAGCCATCATGATTCAACAGGCAGATCCGTTACCCAGTTTTAACAAAGCTTGCTCGCAGATATTGCTCGAAGAAACCCGTCGTGCTAAGCGGGATGCGCACAATCATAAGGCGCTAGCTGTCAAAACGCAACCCCAAAATTAGACTCCTAACGGCCAACCTCCGCCGGAAAACTCCCAACTGCGGCAGGGCCGCGGTGGAAGAGATGGCAAGGGTCATGGAAGCAGAGGAGGAAGGGGTCGTGAAAAGGATCGCGGTCAATAAAACCAACAACATCAGCCACATCACGACTCCCAGTACAGTTGGACCGCGGCGCCTCAACAGTATCAGCACGGCGTCGCGGAGCCCCCGCACTTCCAGTACCAACAACAACCTGTCAACCCGTTTGCTAAACTAGGGTTATTGGGCCCCACTCCAGCCCCTCGGTCATCCCAGTACCAGCAACAAGCCCACTTCATGCAAGGCCAGTTCCAACAGCCCGCGTCCGGCATGGCCCCCACTAATTTGTGTCAGGCTTTCAGCAGCCTCAATCTGCAACAACCGGACAATAATTGGTACATGGACTCCGGCGCCACATCTCACCTCACCCGGTCTGCAGGTATATTCCCAAACTGTTCAGTTTAAAACATCCTCAATATATTACAGTTGGCAATGGCCACTACATTCCAATAAAGGGTTATGGTACATCCTATACACAACCTCCTCATCCACTATTCTCCCTTAAGAATGTCCTATATGCCTCAAACATCATTAAGAACTTAATTTATGTCCGCAAATTTACTCGTAATAATTATGTCTCTGTTGACTTTGACCCTTATGGTTTCACTGTGAAGGACTTTCATATGTAGATAACTCTTAAGAGATGCAATAGCACGAGGGATCTCTATCAATTCCCATCCACCTCCACTGCCAGATCTTGCTCTCCCGTCTCTCTAGCGGCTATTTCTCCATCCACATGGCATAATAGGCTTGGTCATCCATGAGCCCCAGTCTTTAATCTTCTTAGAGGCAATAATCTTATTTCATGTAATAATGGAAAACTAGACCAACACTGTGTTTCTTGTTCTTTAGGCAAACATACTCGTCTTCCGTTTAAATCATCTACTAGTGTTACTCTTGTACCTTTTGATATTATACATGCCGACTTATGGACATCTCTTATCCCTAGTTCTCTCGGTCATAAATATTATCTTGTGTTGCTAGATGATTTTTCTCACTATATTTGGGTATATCCTCTTAAATTCAAATCAGAAGTGTTTGCCAAATTTTTTGAGTTTCGCACTTTTATCCAAACACAGTTTGAAAAAAGTATAAAATCTTTTCAGTGCGATAATGGTCGTGAATTCAGTAACTCTATATTTCACCACTTTTGTACAAACAATGGCATGTTTTTCATTTCTCCTACCCTCACACTTCCCCACAAAACGGTAAAGCTGAACGAATCATTCGCACCATTAACAATATGATTCGCACTCTATTGATTCATGCATCTCTCCCTTCGTCCTTCTGGGTATACGATGCTAAGATGTCAGAATACATTCTAAATATTCTCCCAACTAGTACCATTCACAATATGACCCCTATCGAAATCCTCTATCGCAGAGTCCTTTCTTACAATCATTTACGGATATTCGATTGTTTATGTTATCTTAACATTGCCTCTACCGCCCCTCATCAAATCCACATTTCACGTCACGTAACATTCGATGAGACCACATTTCCATTTTCGAATTCTCAGAAATTCCAAAAATCGGATTACTCTTTTCTTGATGAGCTTGTCATTTCTCTCATCATTCTCAGTCAACTCACTCGTGGCACCACCGAAACATCCCCTTATCGCTTTTCATCACTGATGTCAGCGCCGCGTCCCTTTGAGGAGGCGCCGCGGCACCAAACTTCCAGTGAGCAAACTGATTTTTTATAGGTGTCAGCGCCGCGGCCCCCCGGGGATGCTCCGCGGCGCCAAATTTCCAGTGAGCAAAATAATTTTTTACCTTCGTCAGCGCCGCGGCCCCTTGGGGATGCGCCACGGTACCAAACTTCCAGTGACCACTGTACCTCAGGCGCCGCGGTGCCTTCGACGGCAAATCCTTCACCCTCCTCATATCCGACCATACCATCTATCTCGGATCCCACCACTCAGCCTCCGCAGCCACCCACTGTCCCTACTCACCAAATGGAAACTCGTGCCAAACACGGGATTTCCAAACCCAAAGTCCAATTTAACTTGTCTGCCCAAACCATCTCTCTAATTCCCAAGAAACCTTAATTGGCCAAACAAGACCCTAATTGGAATGCGGCTATGTCTGTGGAATTCAATGCTTTGACTAAACAACACACGTGGCATTTAGTATCTAGATCGGATGAGGTGAATGTGATCCGTTGTATGTGGCTATTTCATCACAAATTTCTGAGACAGTGGAGATCTTGAGAGGTATAAGGAACGACTTGTTGCTAATGATACAAATCAGTAGGAAGGCATTAATTATGGTGAGACTTTCAGCCTGATTGTCAAACCAGCTACCATTCGTGCAGTTCTGAACATAGTCATGGGCAAATGCTGGCCGATCCATCAACTTGATGTGAATAATGTATTTTTACATGGGGACCTGAAAGAAACAGTCTACATGCATCAGCCGCCTGGGTTCGTCCATCATGTTGGCCATCATTATGTGTGTCATCTCCATAAGTTATTGTATGGCCTGAAATAGGCCCCCGTGCGTGGTATGATTGTTTTTCCAGGTATATTATGCAGATTGGGTTTATATGCAGCAGAAGTGATAATTCCCTTTTCATTTTTCATCGAGGTAGTAGCATTGCTTACTTACTACTGTATGTGGATGACATTGTTCTTACTGTCTCATCCGATGGGTTGAAAATGCGATTATTGCTTTACTTAAGACCAAATTTGCAATGATTGATTTGAGCAAGCTGAGTTACTTCTTGAGAATATCAGTGACTAGGTCTGTCAACCACATGTTCTTGAGTCAGCGTAAGTATGCAGAGGAGATTGTGTACAGGGCTAAGATAGCGAATTGCAAAATCATGCCTACTCCAGTTGATTCAAAATCCAAGCTCGGTGCTATGGATGGTGCTCCAGTCTCTGATCATACTCTTTATAGGAGCCTTGCAGGTGCACTTCAGTATCTCACATTTACAAGTCCAGATATTGCTTATTCTATTCAGCGGGTATGTCTATTTATGCATGCCCCCAGGGAGTCTCACTTTACTGCCCTTAAGTGTATCATCCGATATATTAAGGGCACACTTGATCATGGTTTGCACCTATACCCCTCTGCGCCAAACAGGTTGCTCTCTTATACGGATGCAGATTAGGCAGGGTGTTCGGACACACGACGCTCCACCTCCGGCTTTTATGTTTTTTAAGGGGATTTCATGGTCTGCCAAGCGACATGCTACCCTATCTCGTTCCAGTGTCGAGGCTGAGTACAGAGGCGTTGCAAATGTGGTAGCTGAGATTTGTTGGATCTGAAATTTACTGTAAGAGCTTCAGTGTCCTTTGTGTCAGACATCTATTGTATACTATGATAACATCTCTGCAATCTATCTTTCTCACAATTCGGTTCAACATCAGCGAACCAAGCACATTGAGATGGACATATATTTCATTCGTGAGAAGGTTGCGCTAGGACATGTCAGAATGTTACATGTTCCCTCATTATATCAGTACGCAGATATATTCACCAAATGACTTCTTCGACAGTTATTTCTTGACTTCAGATTCAGTCTCAGCGTCTGGCCTCCTCCCGCTTTGACTGAGGGGGTGTGTAAACGTGTATAGTAAAATCCCTACCCATAATTACAAGAGGAATACTAATCTTACCATAATTATATTTACACAATATATGAAATATATTCTATTTATGGGTAGAGAATTTACTATACACGTTTACAGTATCAACCCTACAATCTGATGGAGAGGTCACGATTAGAGCGGGGTCGAGAAAATCAATATTCTTCATTGCTTGAAAGGTCAGGGTTTGATAAGCATAACAACAAGGGACTACAGAGTAAAAGATGAGTGGGTCTGTCATCTGCTAATGAGACCGAGGCCCCAAGACAATCTGAGTATAATTTTAGCGTGGATATATGATGGTACTTATGGCCACCAAACTCGGGATCGTCGGCATCTCCAGGAAGAAGTAGCTAGACTTTTGAAGAATGGTCACTTGAGGGAGTTCCTAAAAGATCGAGAACGAGATAACTACGAAAAAGACATGGAATGAGATGAACCGTTCACACATGTTACGCCGCGACATGTAATCAATATGATCATTTGAGAATTTGCGGTGGCCGGGACAACTTTCTCAATGGCCAAGAAAACTTAGGTGTCCATAACTCAAAAGAAGCAGACATGGGAAATACCACTCAATGATACAATAATCTTCACCAATGATGATGCAGAAGGCATCTTGTTTCCATACAACAACGCATTGGTAATTTCTGTAAACGTCAATTTATTTTAGAACGATCATATTCTGATTGATCCGGGTAGTTCGGCAAACATCATTCGATGAAAGGTCGTAGAAAAAATAGATATTCTTAATGAAATCATCCTATCGACTAGGGTTCTATCAGGGTTCAACATGGCAAGCAAAACAACCAAGGGAGAAATCATATTGCCAATCATTGTTGGGGGAATGACAAAAGAAATAAAATTTTACGTAATAGATGAGGATATAAGGTATAATGCAATCTTTGGGAGACCATGGATTCATGACATGAAGGATGACCCCTTTACGCTGCATTTATCTATGAAATTTACAGCTCCGGACAGGATTAAACTGATTCATGGAGAACAATCGGCGGTAAGGGAGATGTTCACCATCGACGAGCCGGTAAATGACCAAAGAATAAGGACAAAGAAAAATAGCAATTACATGTGTCAGATTCATCTCCCAGACCCTTTGACAAAGCAACAAAAGATGGTGATCAATAGAACACAACTCCAGTTTGTAAGGAAGAACAACCGGAGGAGAAAGTAGAAGAAGAATTTGGAGTTTTGAGGTATTTTGTGGTAACGCAGGACTCAGATGCCACAGGGTAAACCTGAAGAATTGGAGAAAGTAATCTTGTTCGTACAATGGCCAGAAAGGAAGGTATACATGGGAACTAAATTAGCTCCGGAGCTCAATCTTAAATTAATTGATTTCGTTAAAGCTAACGTAGACTATTTTACATGGTCCTGTGTTGACATGACAGGAATTCTGCTGGAGGTAACAACTCACTAGTTGAACCTGGATCCATAATTTACGAAGCATAAGAGAAGGCCTATCGCGGAATACATGAATAAATTCTTCAAGGAAGATGTAAGTAAAGTGCTTAACATAGGATCCATTCAGGAAGTGAATTGCCCTGAATGGTTAGCAAACATAGTTATAGTACCCAAAAGGGGAATAAATTAAGGATGTGTGTGGATTATAAAGATCTGAATTAGGCTTGTCTAAAAGACCCATTCCCACTACTGCACCTTGATTTAATGATCGATATGATGGCCAGACACGAGATACTAAGTTTTCTTAATGCTTACTTCGGATATAATCAGATTAGAATAAACCCGGATGAGCTAGAGAAACCTCTTTTGTAACTAAATGTGGAACTTATTGTTATAACGTAATATCGTTTGGTTTGAAAAACGTCAGTGCAACCTACCAATGGTTTCTTAATCGTATGTTTGAAAATCAACTGGGTAAAACTATGGAAATATATATAGATGACATGTTGGTCAAGTCTATGGTTTCGGAGGACCATATAAAGCATTTTGCAAAAAATCTTTGATGTACAAATGAAGTTCAACATGAAGCTGAATCCAGAGAAATCTGCCTTCGGCGTCGGGTGCGGTAAGTTCCTGGGTTTTCTCGCGTCAAACAGGGGAATCGAGGTCAACCTGGACAAAATCAAAGAAAATAAAGATATTTCGGAGGTCCGTGAGGATATTAAGGTAGTGCAAAGACTCACAAGAAGATTGGCGGCCCTTAGCCATTTCACTCTCATTCATCCGAAAAGACCCATCTGTTCTTTTCATTATTGAAGAAGAATAATGATTTCGAATAGATCCCAGAGTACCATCAGGCTTTAAGAGATTTGAAAAAATACCTTTCGAGCCCGCCATTGTTGGCAAAATCGAAGGAGAATGAACAGTTACTCCTTTATTTGGTTGTGTTCGAAGTTGCGATGAGTGTTGTTGTAGTTTGTGAAAAAAAATGTATGAAATTTCCAATTTATTATGTTAACAGAACATTTGCAACTGCGGAAATTAGGTATCATCACCTAGAGAAATTAGCTCTGGCTTTGATAACAACTTCAAGAAAATTGCAACCTTATTTTCAATGCCACCTTATATGTGTAGTCACTACCAA
The DNA here is from genome assembly GCA_029844215.1 of Przewalskia tangutica. NCBI lineage: Eukaryota > Viridiplantae > Streptophyta > Magnoliopsida > Solanales > Solanaceae > Przewalskia > Przewalskia tangutica. The sequence goes on along the minus strand of CM056734.1, from coordinate 102,109,098 downwards.
CCCCTTGAGAAACATAATGCATAAACCTAAACTCTCCGGGAGGTTGGCTAAGTGGGCAGTTGAAACTAGTGGTTATGATATTGAATTTAAGCTTCGCACAACTATTAAGTCATAAGTTCTGGATTGCTTTGTGGCAGCATTTAGCTCGGGGTTGCTCCTGGAGGTTGAATTTTTTTTGCCTCTCGGGCCATTTCCGGAGTCCGGACCTTATTTACTTGTGGATCTTCCAACGTGAAATGGTCCAGTTTGGGCATAGTTCTAAAAAGCCCATCTGGGGAAACAATTAGGAAGTCAATCAAAATTGTTCCTTTAACTAACAATGAAGTCGAGTACGAGTCTTTGATTGCAGGCTTAGAGTTGGCTCGGAGTTTGGAGGCTGGGAAATCATCGAGTCAAAGTGTGATTCTCTCCTAGTAGTCAACCAAGTTAATGGTGCGTTCAAATTGAAGGATCACAAAATTCAAAAGTATCTCGACTAAGTGCTCACAATAATCTATAGGTTCAAGGAGTGGATAGTGGAACATGTTTCACGCGAGCAAAATATGAAAGTTGACGCATTGGCCAATTTGGGGTCTTTGACGGACGCTAGTGGGTTGAAATCATGAATAGTTATGCAGTTGCTGAACTCAGCTCTGGATGTTATTCATGACGAAGTAAATTACACCGGATTAACATGCAATTGGAGGAACGAGTACGTAGAGTACTTGAAAAAAGATAAATTACCAAAAGATCCTAAAGAGTATCAGGCACTTCGAACGAAAGATGCCCGATATTATTTGCACAACGGGCAATTATATAGAAAATTCTTTTACGGGCCATTAGCTCGGTTTCTTGGTCCTGAAGAGATAGACTATGTCATGAGAAAATTTCATGAGGGTGTATGTGGCAACCATTCGCAGAGCTTTTGGTTAGAAAGTTGATAAGAGCCGGATATTTTTATCAAAAATGGAGGAACGGGAAAATGCATTTGTTCGAAAATGTTACAAATGTCAGCGATACGCTCCTGTGATTCACCAACCGACAGATCTTCTTCATTCGGTGGTGTCCCTGAGGTCGTTCATGAAATGAGGGATGGATATTGTTGGTTTCCTTTTGGCAGCTACAGGTCAAGTCAAATTACTTTTAATTTTAACTGATTATTTTTCTAAATGGATTGAAGTAGGGAAGTTCAAAAAGGTCTGTGAAAAGTAAGTCATAGACTTCATTTGCGACCATATACTCTGCTGACTTGGGGTTCCAAAAGAGATAACATGTGTCAACGGGCGTCAGTTTGGAAATGAAAGTTACGAAGTTCTTTGAGGGATTAAAGATTAAAATGATCGCGTCGACTCCATATCATCCTAGCGGTAACGGACAAGCTAGGTCAACAAATAAAACAGTTATCCAAAACTTAAAGAAATGGCTGGAAAGAGCCAAGGGGAGATGGAGAGAGTTATTGCCGGAAATATGTGGCATATAGGACAATGGAAAAGTCAAGCACCGGAGAGACTACGTTCTCATTAGTATACAGGGGAAGAAACATTAATACTAGTGGAAGTAGGTGAACCAAGTTTTCGGTTTAGAAATCCAAACGAAGAGGATAACAATGAGTCCATGAAAATTAAGTTAGATTTAACCGGATAGCGTCGAGAGAGAGCCCTGGTTTGGATGATGGCTCAGAAGTAGCGAATGAAAAGATATTACAACCAGAGGAAAAAGCTTTAGACATTTGAAGTGGGAGACTTAGTCCTCCGAAAAGTAACCATAAATACTAAGGATCTGAATGATGGAAAGCTAGGTCCAAATTAGGAAGGACCGTATCGAGCGGCATGTATCACCGGTAATGGGTCATATCAGTTAGCCAAAGAAGACGGAACATCGTTGCCAAACAATTGGAACGTCGGCCATCTGAAGTGGTATTACTGTTGAGGTATGGTTTGGTGCTTAATTTTAATTTAATTAATTCACTTCTGTGTGCACTAATGGTGTATGCAGGAAAATTGACCGAAGTTATGCAGTTCATCCTCACCAGGAACCATCCGTAAATTAAAATGAAAACACGTGTTACACTCTTTTTTCCATAATCCAGTTTTTATCCCAAATGGATTTTCTGGCGAGTTTTTAATAAGACAGCAATGAAAAGCATGTTGTGATGACGAATAGGGACTGCCCCGGGTTAATAAGGTGGAAATCAATGTTTGAGTCTTCACACTCAAACACTTGGGGGAATATACCCGCTGGAAGCAATTGAGTCTGAATCCCCGCCGGAAGAAATTGAGTCTGAATCCCAAGCTAAGGACCAAAGAAATTGAGTCTGAAGTATAAGACTTGAAATACTTCAGACTGTCACAGTTACAAGGTTGGAGATAAAGATTAGATGATAACTTAATGAAATGTGACCGACAATACAAAGGTGATACGGTCTTTACTTATTTCGGATGAAAATGTAAACTGAACAAGTCACAAAATAAGAAATCATCTTCTTTATATGATTCGTGTCAAATCTTTTTAATGGTTGTTTATTTCACGTAGTACAAACGCACCAAGAAATAGAAATTTGAGAATAAACAAAATTACAACGACTGTGCAAAAAATGAGGCCGATTAATGTCATTACAATCAAACATGGGAAAAAATCCCTCTAAACAAACATCAACAGAAGGAGCAAAAAACACTAAGGGCTTAATCTTCAGCTTCGGAGTCAGGATCCAATTCTTCTATGAGCTCATCATTAGAGTTGTTGGCATCGGTCCAGGGAGAAGAAGGTAGATTTTCAAAGGCCCGGAGCTCCAGCTTACGAGCCTTGGTGATTTGAGCATTAAGTCATTAATGTCCTCATTCGCCTGCTCCAAAGTGTATCTCCTGACATTCCAGGTGGTATACTCGACCTTGATAACTATCCCAGCATCATGGGCCTCGAGCTCATGGAGATCTTTGTTCATTTGGGCAGAAATCTCATTATTCTTCCCGACCAGAGCGGCTAGCTAGTTCAGCCTTTAGTCCTTCATTAGTCAAGATTTGTTTACGAATCTAATCGTTGGCAATTGCAAGCTCTTGCTCTAACTTGAGTTCCATGGCTGCTCTTTCTACGTCAACGACATTAAATTCAGTGTTGAGTCGATCAAATTCAAAACAAAGAGAAGCTTTATTTTGGACGTTGAAGTGCAGGGTTTCTTCCTGCGAGCGGAACTCGAACTTGAGGTTGGTAAGTTCGATGCCGAGTTTCTTCGTTTGCTAGCGAAAAAGCTCCCTCTCAAGGTCGCACATGGACCGATTGTAGTCTCTCCTCGTTTTATCAAGCTCAGCTTTTACAATGGGGAGGTATCCAACTAGCTGGGATTCCCTCCGTGCAATATCATTCCGGAGAAATTGTATGTCTCTTTTTTGAACGTCAAGTTGGGCTTTCAGGACTTTATTGTACGGTTTTGTCGGGTTCGTACACGCATCGAAATTTGAAAATTTATGTTTCAAACTCGACAAGCGGTCAAACTGATGGATGATTATATAATAAAAACACATAGAAACTGTAATGCGTCGATAGAACACTTACAGTTTGCAAATCTGAAATTTTCTTCTTCAAGTGTATATCGAGGGTGAGCACGCAACCGTTCCTCGATTTGCAAGTCAAGACTCCAATGTAATTACTCTTTCAGAAAGCTAGGAAATCCGACAGAGTTTCAGCAGAGAATAATTCAAGTGAATTGGGTGTATTAAAATAATGATTGAACCCTTTATTTATAGCTACAAAAATTAGCTAGGGTTCCCAAGTAGGTAGGCCCAGAAACCGAGGCTGAGTGGGTCACTCGGACCCACTGGACATGTGTCGCTGCGACGCTCAATGGGTGGCGTCGCGGCCTTAGTCCAATTTTGCCTCATTTTTATTTTAATTAAATCTGAAATACCATCTCGATTTAATTAAATTATTATTATTTATTCTAATGTCTCGATTATAAATCGAACATTTATATTCTTTCTGATTACATCCTTGAATCGACGGAACAATTGACTTAGTGTTACCCTACATGCTTTCACATATCGACACTAATAACATTAGAGTCTACACGGAACTCCTAGACGGCGCCGGAAGAAGAACTCAATATGTGAAGTATAGTTACAAGAAACCTGTGAATTAAACCTCTATGTTGGAAGATAAAATCATTTCATTCACGACACACTCGATCAAGCTTAGGATCTGTCAAGTGTCTATCCAAATGACTTGATCATTATATCTCATCTATATTAGCTGACAACAAGACCATATCATAGATATGTCTACTGCGTTGGCCAACGACTTAGTCAATCTAATACCATATGAGAATCTGAGTGTTCTCTCGAAGATACATTCGAGGAATAAATCCTAATCTTGGCTCAACTACCATAATTAATCTACGTCGTGATATACTCAATATAAGTCGCGTCTCAACCTATAAGGCATTTGAGCTTAGGACAGGATCAAAGTACATTACTCTGTAAACAATGCGCGTATCGACCTCAAGTCTAAGGACTTCTATCTCCCAGACGTTGATGATACTTTAGACATCTATAACAAACAGTACATCAGCAGGGTATACCAATACTTCCAAAAGTATTCATGTGTCCATCACGAGTTGTCATAACTCGTAGCAGGTGAGACATACTACATCCCCAAAGTATATGATGCAAATCACATATCGACGTATCACATATCATCAATATCTCATTCTCAATGATCATTAGTCGAGGCAGTTTAAGAGTTATGTTATAATATTAATCTCTCACATTATTACCAACCACGTAACCTCTAGGGATGCATTTATAGAATATTATAGACAATCAACCAATAATTCAATAACTGCAAATTTCATATTATTAATCTCCATTAATATAAATATGAATGTGTATAAAGTATATTTGTTCTAATACAGTTTGTCTCTAGGACATATATATACTTCCATTCATATTCCTCTGTGCAGAGATGAATACCTTCTCCGGTCAGAATCATAGACTGAACGAATAAAAAACAACAAAAGTCAGTAAAATGAAGCTAAATCAGGAACGACAAAAATGAAAGAAAGATGATAAAGGATGGAAAAATAAAGCATAACTGGGCAGCAGCATGCATGCCTTCGTTAAATAGGCGTTTTCAGGAAACGCCTTTTCTTTTTCTTTATCTAATTCCAAAATTAACAATTTCAGATAATTGCCAATTTTAATTGGCCGCGAAAGGAAGTTGGTATCGACGGGAGATGATAGTGTAGTCGTCTTGACCTGAGTTAGATCCATATTAGGGGCCAGGAAAATATTAACAAGCTTGGTTCGGGAGGAAGCGTGATTCCTTGGGGCCTAGGAGAATAGGATGATGATGAAAGTCTTGTTGGAATTTGAGGGTGAGCAGTACCGGAAGGCTCCCAATAGACATGGGGCCACCGACGCCATCCAGTCCCTTGAAGATTTGTTTTAATTCATCAGGAACAGAGTCTTGAGGTTGTCCGACTTGATGACCGGAGCCGACTTGTGTCCTTGGTCTTTTAAAAGGCACATCATCGTCCGTTTCTTCGTTGTCAATAATGACGGCTTCGTAATCGACAAAGAGATTCTTATTGGAGGGAGGGGAGAGTTGCTTATGTGAAGTTGTTCCAATGGCTTCAGAGATGATTTATATTCATGTAACACTTCATAAATTCGGATTAGGTGTGAATGTGTTAAATGAGTATTAATGTGACATTTTAGCATATGAAGTCCTATCGGGGTGAGTTTAAGTGGAAATAGTTTATTTAAGATCAAGACGAATAATGAGGTGTATAAGATTAGATAGAATCGACTAAGTTATGATAGGTCTGACTTCCATCCATTATACGTGAAAAATATTGGGAATTGAGAAAACTTAAGATATGAAAGTTGTAGCTCTTTGGAATAACTCTCCAACCATATCTAGGCCAATTCAATTAGAATTCTCAGCAAGGAGTTATAACCATTTTACCACCAGGTGTATGTGCAGAAAGTTCTGTACGATGGTTGGGTGTCGCCCAATCATAGCATGACAGATCCGTCAATTCCAAAAAGTTTTGTGCGACAGTGGGGCGATGCACAAAGTCCCTAATAACGCAAAACTCAACTTTGAATCATGAATTTCTGCAATTTAAGTCTATTTTCACTTCTACAAAACTCTAAGTTGACTTTTCTCTCCTCTACATATCCTCCCACATCAAGGTAAGGTTACTCCACATATTTCTAAGTAATTCTAACACTCCTATATGGATTATTAACAAAGACTAAGTTTATCCATCAAATTCTTAGATTCTTGAAAATTGAAGAAAGGGGAATCGATTGAGACTTTGGAATTCCTTCAAAAAGGTATGATTCTACACTTTTCTGATGATATTGCAAGGGTTTAGACTAGTGTAGAGTACCCTATGGGATTAAAATCCATGAAAGGTTCACGAAATGTTCAAGAATGTGTTTTTTGGCACGAAAAAAGTCCTAAATTTCTATAAGAGTGGGAACACTTAGAAATTGGTTAAAGTTCTAAACTTTATCATTAATAATCATTATAGAACGATTGTTGAACTTGGAGAACACGTTTTCTAGCTTTTAGAGGAAACTAAGATATGTCTCGTTTCGAATATACTTATCAATCTTCATAAAATGGTTGTCTTTGACAATTAGAATAGTATATGGATTTCTACAAGGACTTCACTAAAGAAGGGAATAGTATATGGATTTCTACAAGGACTTCACTAAAGAAGGGACTAACAACATATCAAGAAGTTATGTCCCTAAGCAATATCGAGATTCTTGTCAAAGTATTAGAATGGAGAATTGGCATGACGACCACTAGTAGTAAACCCAAATTAGACATGGACTAGAAAACTAAAGTAATAGAGAGTTGGGTGATACTACTTAAACCCCGAAATCGTATAATTGGGAATTGAAAATGAACAAGCATCAATAGGCCAAAGTAATGAGAGGCTAAGTTACAATACACATCTTGTAACTTGTCTAACAAGCACTTAGAATAGTGCTAAGTACCACTAAGAGTACACCTTTATATGGGAAAGAAAAGACATATCAAAGAAGATTTTTCTCAATATCATAAATGAATAAAAGTAATCCTGACATGATGAGCCATAACCATGGACAAGTGATACATGCTAGTTACTGTTAAAGTGTATATGGGCCAGCCCATATACAGCCCAGCCGAGAGGTCCAGCCGTGTGGGATCATTTCCACACTTTACCTTTCCTTTGTATATTTGGTGATTATTAGACTTAGGTTTGTACCTTAATTAGTAGTGTAATATTACCATAATTGTAAAGTTAGTATTCTTATAGAATAGGGATTTCTAGATAGAATAGGAAGAGGATCTTCATTGTAACTTGTATATATATGTCTTTCATTAATAAAAATAATCAAGGGGTTATTTCTTTCATGGTATCAAGAGTCTAGGTTCTCTTTACCTTGCTTCCGCTCCTCAAAATTCTTCTCTTCTTTTCAGATTTTAGACCCAAAATTCACGATTTTTGTTCTTCTCTTTTTGAACAAAAACCGTTTCTTTTCTCTTCCAAAATCTCTCCTCACAAATTCCCTTCTCCGAATCTTCTTGTTTTATTCCCTATGGCAGATTAGAACAATTTTCATCCTGCCCTCACAGTTTCTAACATCAAGAGCGTCATCTCTATCGTTCTTGACCTAGAAAACGTCCAATATGGGACGTGAGCGGAATTATTTAATATTCATGCTTTGACACATAAAGTCCTCCTCCACATCATTCCTTCTCCTCCAAAGGAGGGTACTTCTACGATGGTTGTGCCGACTAAAGAGGCAGATACAGAATTATGGGTCATGCTTGATGTCAAGGTTCTTCAGTAGATTTATGCCACTATCTCCTTGGATCTTTTACAGACGATTATGGAACCCAATTCCACGGCTATGGCGGCGTGGGATCGATTGCGCGACATATTCCAAGATAACAGTCATTCTCGAATTAATTCTCCCAGGTGGCTATGGCGAGTTTTCCCAACGTTTCTTCTTATTGCAAACGCCTCAAGGACTTGGCAGATCAACTCAGCAACGTGGGTTCTCCTGTTTCTCAAAGTCGTCTAGTTCTTCGATGTTGCGGCAGCCCGTCGAGGCTTTTAGCGGTGCAGACGGTTATTCGTCAGAGTAACCCCCTGCCAGGATTTTATCAAGCTCGTTCTATGCTTACTTTGGAGGAAGCTGGATTGGCTAAGAAAGTGAAGATTGGGGCCAACCCTGTCGTCATGATGACTACTTCCAATTTTTCTCATTCCAATCCAGCCAACGTGACTCAAAATCACAACAACGGGGGTGGTAAGAAGGGCCAGAATCGGAAGAATAATGGCAAGAATTGTGTGGGCAACAACGGAGGCAACTGACAACAGCAATATCAGTTCTTGAGCCCACAGGGGCCCTCTAGATAGTGGCAGTGGGTACCTGTAAGGCTGCGCCGTGGCGCCGCTGGCGCAAGCACCGCAACCCAACTTCTACCCAGGTTAGAATTCAGGTTTCAGACCAGCGTATGAGCAGCAACAGTAGTCATGTATACTTGGGCCGCGCAACCATCAGGACCACCATGCAGTGGGCCCCACTCAGAACGACATCGAAGCAGCGATGCACACATTTGGCTTGACTCAACCAGACCTTAATTGGTACATGAACACCAGCGCCACTACCCACATGACATCCGACCAAGGTACTCTCTCGTCTTATTCCAATTTGAGCACTAATCGTGGTATAACTGTTGGTAATGGAAATTATGTTCCAATTAAGGGTTATAGTCATAAAACTTTGTCCCCTCTTCATCCACCACTTGTCCTGAAACATAACCTTCATGCCCCAAAATTGATTAAAAATTTGGTGCATGTTCGTAAGTTCACCACTGATAATTGGGTTTCTATTAATATTGATCCGTTTGGGTTTTCTGTGAAGGATTTCAAGACGGGGAGGCATCTCATGAGGTGCAACAGTATGGGTGATCTTTATCCAATCACTCCAAGTCTCAGTGTCTCGCATCAAGCTATGTCATCCACTTTTGCAGCTCTTGCTCCTTCCTTGTGGCATGCTCGTCTAGGTCATCCGGGGTCATCTATTTTATCTTCTTTAGATAGATATAAGTTTATTTCTTAGAAGGGTACGCGTAGTACTCCACTTTGTCAATCCTGTGCTTTGAGAAATATTATTAAGTTACCATTTGTAGCGTCGAATTCTAATATTTCAATGCATTTTGATATTATTCATTGTGATTTATTGACATCTCCGATTCTCAGTTCTATGGGTCATCGTTATTATATTTTATTCTTAGATGACTATTCTAAATATTTATGGACGTTTTCAATTGCGAAAAATCTCAAGTTTTTTTTATTTTCATAAAATTTAGAGCTTTCATAAGAACGCAATTCGAACAGGAAATCAAAAACATTCAATATGATAATGGCAAAGAGTATGACAATGGAAAATTTAGGAAGTTTTGTGCTCAAAATGGGATAAATTTTCGTTTTTCTTGTCCTCATATATCTTCACAAAATGGGAAAGCTGAGCGAAAAATTCGTACCATTAATAATATTGTCCGCACTTTATTGGTTCATTCTTTTGTTCCTCCATTCTTTTGGCATCATGCGCTACAAATGGCTACCGATCTACTAAATATTCTTCCCTCTAAAGGTTTGACATATTCATCCCCTCTCAAAGTGTTTTACAATAAGACTCCGTCATAATCTCATCTTAGGATATTTGGATGCTTATGTTATCCACTATTTCCATCCACTATAATCAATAAACTTCAGGCACGTTCTACTCCTTGTGTATTTTTAGGTTTTCCGTCAAATCACCGTGGTTATAAATGCTTTGATTTATCCTCTAAACGAATCATCATTAGTCGTCATGTTCTCTTTGATGAATCTCAATTTTTCTTTTCTAAAGTAGAAAAACCCGTGTCTAGTTCTTATGATTTTTTGGATGAGGATGTCTCCCCCTATGTTCTACATCATTTTTCAGATTTGTCCGAAAACGCGTCACGCCGCCTCGAACAGAGGCGTCGCGCGCCAAAACCTCATGAGACACGCAGCACTGCACTCTAGCGCCGCGACACCTTCGATGGTAATTCCAGAAATTCCTGAAAATTCCCAAAATTCACTCAATCTAGCCCAGAGTCTTGGTCCATTCACTCGCAGTCAACGGGGTATTTTTAAACTATAAAGAAATTTCAATTTGAATTCTAATGTTCTGAAATCCTCCTTACCCCGTAATCATGTGTCTGCCTTAAATGACCCTAATTGGAAAATTGTCATGACCGAGGAATATAATGCTCTTATTGATAATAAGACGTGGGAGTTGGTACCCCGTCCATCTGGTGTTAATATTATTCGGTCTATGTGGATTTTTGTTCATAAGGAAACTTCTGATGGTTCATTTGCAAGGCATAAGGCTAGACTTGTATGTGATGGTAAGACTCGGCAGGTTGGTGTGAATTGTGGTGAGACATTTAGCCCGGTGGTCAAGCCTACACCGTGACCGTGCTCACAGCTCTTTCAAAATCATGACTCATTCATCAGCTAGATGTGAAGAATGCTTTTCTACATGATGATCTTCAGGAGACAGTGTATATGCATCAGTCGTTGGGGTTCAGGGATACTAGATATCCTAATCATGTTTCTCTATTGAAGAAGTCCTTGTATGAACTTAAGTAGTCTCCACGGGCTTGGTATAAGTGGTTTGTTGATTTTGTTTCGACTATGTGTTTTTCTCACAACAGGTCTGATAATTTATTGTTCATATATCGTCGGGGTTCTTCCATGGCTTATATATTGTTATGTGGATTATATTATCTTGACTGCTTCTTCTGATACTTTGAGAAAGTCTATTATGACAATGCTCTGTTCTGAGTTTGCCATGAAAGACTTGGTCCCCTTGAGCTATTTTTTGGGAATTGCGATCCACTAAATGCGGTGAATTGTTCTTAACAGAGAAGTATGCGGCGAGAGATTATTGAGAGGGCGGGATGTCATCTTTTAAGTCCACTTACTCCGATTGATACTAAACTTCGGTTAGGTCTTTGCGGTGCTCTCCGTATGAGGATCCGACCCGCTATCGTAGTCTGGAAGGCATCCTTCAGTATCTTACGTTCACGCGACCAGACATTATATATGCAGTCCATCAGGTGTGTTTGTTTATGCATGATCCCATAGTTGAACATATGGATGCGCTCAAACGCATCCTTAGGTACATTCAGGGAACACTTGATTTTGGTTTGCATTTGTACCCTTCGTCGACGTCTACACTTGTCTCATATACAGATGTTGATTGGGATTGTTGTCCTGACACCAGATGGTCTACGTCTGGCTATTGTATGTTTTTGGGTAATAACTTGGTCTCATGGTCTGCCAAGCGTCAATCTACGCTTTTATGTTCAAGTGCAGAGGTCGAGTATCGAGGGGTAGCCAATGTGGTTTCCGAGTCATGTTGGTTACGAAATCTACTTTTAGAGCTTCATTTTCCTATTGAGAAAGCTACTTTGGTGTATTGTGATAATATAAGTGTCATCTACCTTTCTGGTAATCCAGTTCAGCACCAGCGCACTAAACACATAGAGATGGATATTCACTTTGTTCAAGAGAAGGTAGCTAAAGGACAAGTACGCGTCTGCCATGTCCCTTCCAGATATCAGATTGCAGACATCTTTACAAAGGATCTTCCCTCGGTCCTTTTTGAAGATTTTAGGGACCGCTATGATTGCGGGGGTGAGTTAAAGTGTATATGGACCAGTCCATATACAGCCCAACCGAGAGGTCCAGCCGTGTGGGACCATTTCCATACTTTACCTTTCCTTTGTATATTTGGTGAATATTAGACTTAGGTTTGTACCTTAATTAGTAGTGTAATATTATTATAATTGTAAAGTTAGTATTCTTATAGAATAAGGATTTCTAGGTAGAATAGGAAGGGGATCTTCCTTGTAACTTGTATATATATGTCTTTCATTAATAAGAATAATCAAGAGATTATTTCTTTCAGTTACGACATGTATGGAATAGAAAGAGTCGTATGACCCATGAGAGACGAGTCATTGATGCCTAAAGCATGCCGTAAATGGTTAATATGTTAAAGTGATAGATAACTCTAAAATCATCAAAAATTGACTAAGTGGACTCATGAACGATTATTGTGTAAGAATATATTTGGATATAACGCATATAATCCAAGCTTGAGTTTCCAAGACACGAAATGCATGAAAGACATAACTGTAAAGAATGAATCTTGGGCCTAACTCAACACCAAAAGCTAGCTTGTAGGGTGAGTATTGTCCAAGTCCATGTTCCTATTCCATATCCGATGTGGGACTCTTAACACTCCCCATACGCCCAGACTTTGAAAACTGAAGCGTGGAAAATATAATTTGTGGACCCAACATCGGTGGACAAAGAATTGGAATGGGCCTGACTCTGATACCATGTAAAGAATGGATCTTCGGCCTAACTCAACCCTAAAAGTTAGCTTGTAGGCTGAGGATTGTCCAAGTCCATATAAAGAGTCCATGTTCCTATTCCATATTCGATGTGAGACTATTAACAATAACCTTAAGAGTATTAGGGTAATGAAATACCTTCCAACGCGAGTGGTTAAGAAACTATGTACGCCTTGATTGGCAATTAAAAATCCGAGAGAAGCAAGAATCACCAGGTGGTGCACTAAGATGCTTCTTAGAGTGCCTAGTGAAGTCAACTGAACTGTTAAAGTATATGGGTTGCATAGCCCATAAGGCAGTCCACGGACAGCAGTGGGACCACGTGGGCCTTCCCTTTCCCTGGTGTATTTGGTGTATTATACTTAGGTTTGTACCTTAATTAGTAGTGTAATATTACCATAATTGTAAAGTTAGTCTGCAAATAGAATAGGGATTTCTAGGTAGAATAGGAAGAGGATCTTCCTTGTAACTTGTATATATATGTCTTTCATTAATAAGAATAATCAAGGGATTATTTCTTTCATGGTATCATGTTAAAGTATATGGGTTGCATAGCCCATCAGGCAGTCCACGGACAGCAGTGGGACCACGTGGGCCTTCTCTTTCCCTTGTATATTTGGTGAATATTAGACTTAGGTTTGTACCTTAATTCGTAGTGTAATATTACTATAATTGTAAAGTTAGTCTTCAAATAGAATAGGGATTTCTATGTAGAATATGAAGAGGATCTTCCTTGTAACTTATATATATATGTCTTTCATTAATAAGAATAATCAATGGATTATTTCTTTCATGGTATCAAGAGACTAGGTTCTCTTTACCCTGCTTCCACTCCTCAAATTTCTTCTCCCTTCTTCTCGGATTTATCCGACGTCGCGGCTCTTCTCTCCCGAAAATCTTTTCTCACAAATTCCCTTCTCTCAATCTTGTTATTCTATTCATCATGACTAATTTTCATCATGCCCTCACAGTTTCTAACATCAAGAGTGTCATCCCTGTCGTTCTTGACCTAGAAAACGTCCAATATGGGACGTGGGCGGAATTATTTAAGATTCATGCCTTGGCACATAAAGTCCTCCACCACATCATTCCTCCAACTCCTCCAAAGGAGTGTGATAAGGCGTCTACTTCTACGACGGTTGTGCCCACTAAAGAAGTATATCCGTAATTATGGGTCATGCTTGATGTCAAGGTTCTTCAGTATATTTATGGCACTATCTCCTTGGATCTTTTACAGACGATTATAAAACACAACTCCACAGCTATGGCGGTGTGGGATCTATTGCGAGACATATTCCAAGATAACAATCATTCTCGAATTTGTTATCCTTAAGCAGGAATTCTCACAGGTGGCTATGGCGAGTTTTCAAAATGTTTCTTCTCATTGAAAACGTCTCAAGGACTTGGAAGACCAACTCAGCAACATGGGTTCTCTTGTTTCTAATCGTCGTCTAGTTCTTCAGATGGTTGCAGGCATGTCAGAGGCCTATAGCGGTGTTGTTTCGGTTATTCGTCAGAGTAACCCCCTGCCAGGATTTTATCAAGTCTGTTCTATGTTTACTTTGAAAGAAGCCGGATTGGCTAAGAAATTAGCAATTGGGGCCATTCCTGTCGTAATGATGACTACTTCTAATTTTCTCCTTCCAATCCAGCCGATGTGACCCAAAATCACAACAACTGGGGTGGTAAGAAGGGCCAAAATCGAAAGAATAAAGGCAAGAATCGTGGTGGCAACAAGGGGGGCAACCGTCAGCAGTTCTGGACCCCACAGGGCCCCCCTGGACAGTGGTAGTGGGTCGGTGCCTCGCGCTTGTGAGCCTCGATGTCGGCCGACACGCGCGCCCCAACTTCTTCCTGAGTCGGACTCGAGGTTCAGCCAGTATGGGCAAAAGAATAGTCCAGTATACTTAGGTCGCACCCCTATCAGGCCCACCACGCAGTGGGCCCCACTCATACCGACATTGAAGCAGCGAAGCACGCGTTTGGTTTGACTCAACCAGACCCTAATTGGTACATGGACACCGGCGCCACTACCCAAATGACATCCGACCAAGGCACTCTCTCGTCTTATTCCAATTTGAGCACTAATTGTGGTATAACTATTGGTAATGACAATTCTATTCCAATTAAGGGTTATGGTCATAAAACTTTGTCCCCTCCTCATCCACCACTTGTCTTGAAACATACCCTTCATGCCCCAAATTTGATTAAAAATTTGGTGTTTGTCCGTAAATTCATCACTGATAATTGGGTTTTTATTAATTTTGATCCGTTTGGGTTTTCTGTGAAGGATTTCAAGACGGGGACAAATCTCATGAGGTGACAGTAGGGGGGATCTTTATCCAATCACACCGAGTCTCAGCATCACGCGTCAAGCTGTGACATCCACTTTTGCAGCTCTTGCTCCTTCCTTGTGGCATGCTCGTCTAGGTCATCCGAGGTCATCTATTTTATCTTCTTTAGATAGACATAAATTTATTTCTTGTAAGGGTACGCGTAGTACTCCACTTTGTCAATCATGTGCTTTGGGAAAAATTATTAAGTTACCATTTGTAGCTTCGAATTCTAATACTTCAATGTCATTTGATATTATTCATAATGATTTACGGACATCTCCCATTCTCAGTCATATGGGTCATCGTTATTATATTTTATTCTTAGATGACTATTCTAAATATTTATGGATGTTTCCAATTGCAAAAAAATCTCAAGTTTTTTCCATTTTCATAAAATTTAGAGTTTTCATAAGAACGCAATTCAAACAGGAAATCAAAAACATTTAATATGATAATGGCAAAGAGTATGACAATGGGAAATTTAGGGAGTTTTGTGCTCAAAATGGGATAAATTTTCATTTTTCTTGTCCTCATACATCTTCATAAAATGGGAAAGCTGAGCGAAAAATTCGTACCATTAATAATATTGTCCGCACTTTATTGGTTCATTCTTTTGTTCCTCCATTCTTTTGGCATCATGCGCTACAAATGGCTACCGATCTACTAAATATTCTTCCCTCTAAAGGTTTGACATATTCATCCCCTCTCAGTGTTATACAATAAGACTCTGTCATAATATCATATTAGGCTCTTCGTATGCTTATGTTATCCACTGTTTCCATCCACTACGATCAACAAACTTCAGACACGTTCTATTTCTTGTGTGTTTTGGGTTTTCCGTTAAATCGTCGTGGTTATAAATGCTTTGATTTGTCCTCTAAACGAACCATCATTAGTCGTCATGTTCTCTTTGATGAATCCCAATTTCCCTTTTCTAAAGTAGAAAAACTCGTGCCTAGTTCTTATGATTTTTTGGATGAGGATGTCTCCCCCTATGTTCTCCCTCATTTTTCAGATTCTTCAAAAAAAAATGACATCAGCGTCGCGACCCTTACGGGAGGCGTCGCGGCGCCTGCCAGCCAATGACCAAATAGTTTCAATCCCGTCATTAGCGCCGCAGCCCTCTGGAAAGCGCCGCGGTGTCAAAACTTCAGAGAGCTCTTTAGTTTTTCCAGCGTCGCGGCCCCTGCACCCAGCGTCGCTGCTCTTCCGACGGTAATTTTCAACACTTCAGAAAATTCCCAAAATTCCCCCAATCCAACCCAAAGTCAAGGTTCAATCAGTCGCAGTCAACGGGGTATTTTTAAACCAAAAAGTCATTTTAATTTTAATTTTAATATTCTTAAATTCCCCTTACCCTGTAATCCTGTATCTGCCTTAAATGACCCTAATTGGAAAATTGCTATGACTGATGAATATAATGCTCTTATTGATAATAAGACGTGGGAGTTGGTGCTTCGTCCATCTGGTGTTAATATTATTCGGTCTATGTGGATTTTTGCTCATAAAGAGAATTCTGATGGTTCGTTTGCAAGGCATAAGGCTCGTCTTGTAGGTGATGGTAAGACTCAGCATGTTGGTATGGATTGTGGTGAGACTTTTAGCCCAGTGGTCAAGCCAGCGACTATTCGTACTGTGCTCAGCTTGACTCTTTCGAAATCATGGTCCATTCATCAACTAGATGTGAAGAATGATTTCCTACATGGTGATCTTCATAAGATTGTATATGCATTAGACCTTGGGGTTTAGGGATACTAGATATCCTAATCATGTATGTCTATTGAGGAAGTCCTTGCATGGGCTTAAACAGTCTCTACGGGCTTGGTATAAGAAGTTTGCTGATTATGTTTCGACTATGGTTTTCTCTCACAGCAGGTCTGATAATTCATTATTCATATATCATAGAAGTTCTTCCATGGCTTTTATACTATTATATGTTGATGATATTATCTTAACTGCCTCTTCTGAGGCTTTGCGCAAGTCTATTATGACAATGCTCGGTTCTGAGTTTGTCATGAAGGACTTGGGCCCATTGAGTTACTTTTTGGGGATTGTTGTAACTCGTCATGCAGGTGAATTATTTTATCACAGAGGAAGTATGCAGCAGAGATCAATGAGAGGGTTGGAATGTCATCCAGTAAGTCCACTTCTACTCCAGTTGATATTAAACCCAAGTTGGGTGTTGCAGCTGGCTCTCTGTTAGGCATATTTTATATACATTTTTTGAGTCATTTTTAGTTAGTATTTTTCTTATTTTCTTTGAAATTAGTGTTGTGTTAGGGTCGTTTTTCTTTTTTTTTTGAGTCACAACGGTGTCGTTTTTCTTTTTTTTGAGTCACAACGGTCCTAAGTGGAGAAATGACAAAAGAAAGATAAAATGAGCTTAATTGAGGTGTAATTGCACAAGAAAAGGCCAAGAAATGAAGTCTAAGAAGTCCCGGGAAGTATAAAAGAAATCAGACGAAGTCCGGACGACAAAATGACATAGAATCGCAAATTTTGACTGAGAACATCACAGGCGCCGCGACGCTAATTTTCCTGCGGAGTCTGATTTTACTTCAGTATTTTCGGCACCGTGACGCTAGCCTGCAGGGCCGCGGAGCCGAGGCTGGTCTGCGCGAGAAAAGTTTGATTTTTCTGATTTTTCGAAGGGCAAAAAGGTCTGAAACGTGATTTTTCTCAGATATAAAACTTTAAACCCTAACCTTGGAGGGGCAGCTTGGAATCCGTGTACATATTCCACAACACAACTCTTGGAGGCTACAAGATTGGAGACCTAGTTCTAAGTATTTTCTTTTCTTTTCTTTATTTTCAATTCAATTAATGTTGGATTTTGTATTAGTTCTTAGCATGTCTATGGCAAGGAGCTAAACATCTTATCTGCCGATAAGCTCCAATTGCATCATAGGAATTCGAAAAAAAGGGTTCTTTCGTATACTTATAGTAACTATTGTCACTTCTTTTTTTATTAGGGTTTTCCTATTGAATCGCTTGAAACTCTTATTCATGAATTAATGCATTATTTTGGTTTCTTCTTCACTTGATTAAGATTTATTCAATATTGGTATGAATGTTTGATAGTTAACTGATCACTAATTATCATAATCTATATGATTTCGAATCAAGAACCGAGAGGAGAGATTTGGATATGCTGTAATTGAATAGACATAGGTTAAAATCGCGGACGAAAGTACCCCGATACTTGTATAGCATTATAGGTTATTGTTCTTAATCCTCCTATGTGGTAAAACCTATCATAGAAATATAGAAGGTTTCTGCACTGGGGTTGAGTGA
The DNA here is from genome assembly GCA_029844215.1 of Przewalskia tangutica. Taxonomy (NCBI): domain Eukaryota; kingdom Viridiplantae; phylum Streptophyta; class Magnoliopsida; order Solanales; family Solanaceae; genus Przewalskia; species Przewalskia tangutica. The sequence continues at coordinate 102,091,030 of CM056734.1, read as the reverse complement.
TTATATATCCTAACCGGAATATAAGACAATCTAGTTAACCTGCTATCTTAACGTAGAAGAAGAAGTCATTCTTGTTGCATTAAGGATTGAAAAGAGTGGATAGTAGAGGATATTAGAAGCCCTATTTCCATCATAACTGATTAAACCAAAGTAATTTAGTTTAATTCTTGCAATTACTCTAGTAGTGTTAGATAAAAACCCAAATCAACCATCGTTTGCCAAATAGATAACCTAGAGTAGATGTTCGGTAATTGGAACCAGTCTATGAGGACGATATTCGGTCTTACCAGACTATTACTTGTAACGATACGTACACTTGCGTGAGCAATTGGAAATCGGCTAACAAGTTTTTGGCGTCGTTGCCGGGGACTGACGTACTTTTAATATCGAATTATCTAATCTTATTTCTAATTTGGTTTGTATATATTTAGTTATGTTATTTAATGTCTAATTTGGTTGCTCCATGAACAAGTTCCTAACTTGTTCTGCGAGCATCCTTCTATCAGGTTTTGTTATTTTTCTTATTTTGTAGGTAAAGTTAGTATAAAAAAAAAAAAAAAAGGGACACATGGACTACTACTATCAGGGGCAGTGGAATCAACAACAGCAGCCTAACCCACAAGTTTCAGAGGAAGATCTAGATGAGTTGCAAGCAGCCATACTCAGGGTCACCAAGTGCCAGACTCAGTTTATGACTGAGACAAGGGTGTCCTAAAAATTTTGGAAACACAAATAGGGCAGCTGATGGATATGGTGATCAATGTACCGTAAGAAAATCTGTCTAGCGACACAGTTGTGGGGAGTGATAAGCAGAGTGAGGAACCTGAACCACAACAAGTTGTTGAGAAAAATAAGGCATTGAGAGAGATAGTTGGTGTAGATAAAGAAGAGGTTACTGAGATCCAATTTTTCACTTTTTTGGATTCCTTGGAATTTCTTTTTCCTAGACCCGTTGCAGAAAATATACCACCAACTATCATTGCGGAGCCCCAACCAGAAAGTCCATACCCTCAAGGGCACCCCCTAAAGTTGAGAGATGTAGGAGTTTCACTGATCCCTACATTATAGAGAGCCTAGAAGACAAGTATGTCTTGTGTAATTGGGGGATAATCTTAGATATGAGGCCCTTGTTTGAAAAAAATGTTGTAGGAGAAAAAAAATGTTGTAGAAGAAGTGAGACCTGCAACAATAACTGTGCGGATTGCAAGCAGTTCGCAGAAGGATCCACTGGGCACTAGTAAAGATTAATTGCGTCCGGCTAAAAGACATTAAAGACAGCGCTTGTTGGGAGGCAACCCAATGTTTTAATTATGTTATTTTAATTTTTATTTTAGTTTGTTTTATTTTTTCTTGAACAGTCTCACGATCTTGGTTTCTTGTCTTGTGTTTTTGGATGGCAGGTGGACTAGGGACTGACCCAAAGTGGAAAAAGGATAAAAAAAAATGCTGGAAAAGAGAAATATTGGCAGCAGGGCCACGGCGCTGAAACTTCAATAGGATGATCTTAGAAAGCACCTAAGTGTTGGACATTTGCATGATACAGCGAGGTGGGAAATGCCCCGCACGAACTATCTGATCAAGTTTTCTTTTTCCTATCACAGGCAGCTGGCAGATAGATGCCCCTCTTCGAGCTGCTCCGCCCGGCTACCTATTATATAGCTAGCTGTCTCTCTGTCGCCTGTTAGCCACACCAGACCAAGAAAAGGCAAACTAATCAACCAAGACTCAGTCACGACCTCGGTCATAAAATCAAAAAAGAAAAAGCAGACAGGAACAGTTTGATTCTTTAAACAAGAGCCCAAAAGATGTGCAATTTCCAGAATCTCATCCCAGATCTCTGTTATGATCGTTGTGTTGTGTCAGTAAGTTGTCCCTTATTTTTAGTTTGCATACATTAGGGACACTGTCGTTTAAGTTTGGGGGATCTTAGTTTGTTTTGTGTGTCTGTTTTTGAGTCTTTTTTATTTGTCTTTGTGTTGTTCCATGTGTTTTTGAGTCATAATTTTTTTTTATGGATCATGTATATTGTAGTTGCTAAAGATATTGAGTGGATAAAGTGGGATAATGTAATAGAATTAAAAGCGATAATTTGTGTGCTTAAGTTAGATATGCCAAAAATTCATGACATCTAATTTTTTGGGATATTTGTGCTTAATCTATGTGTTTTCAGTTATGGAAAGAAAGGTTGAAAATGTCTAAAAAAATTGTTTGTTTGTTATTTGAGGCGAAATAGTTAAGATGTACATGTTTAGGGAGATGATTCAGGCATTTCTTTGATAGCCCTTCTGACCATTCATTACATGCCCTGACATAAATTGTATCCTTAGTCAGCCCCGTTGAGCCTAAAATAATATTTTTGTTTGACACCCTATGATTCCATGTATGTGTCATAAGTGATAATTGAAGATTCTTTGAATAAAAAGTGTTGAAAAAGAGATTAAAAAAATGAAAATTTGATGCACCCTAATGAAAAATATGCAGAAGTCTAAGTTTGGGGGTCTTTGTTATAATGTGTCTCATTCTCTCAAAAGAAATGAGGGGAGAAGATAGGTATGAGACTAAAAAGAAAGTCAAAAAGAAAGAAGAAGGAGTTGAATGAAAATAGCTTATGATACGTAAGTTGAGCCTAAATGCCAACTTTTATCTACCCTTGTCTAAGCCTACATTACAACCCTTAAAATTCCTGATGATCTTTAATGTGTATGTCTATGATTAGTGGAGAATAGCAAGTAAACAGGTCTATAGCATTTTGAAAAAGATGGGATGAAATTGATATGCATAGGTTAGGTGTTTGTATTTTCAGTGATTATGATCCAAGTGAATTTGCGAAATATCTAGCTTGAAATTCTAGATTGCTAATTATTCATGATATATATGTTCTAACATATTATCTCATCTTTCGTCCATGATTTTGAAAGAGCATTGTTATAACTATTTGATTCATTTTATTGAGTCTTTTATTTGATTTTGTTTTCGTTTTTATTTTTTTGTTTAGTGCTTTACTCGAGGGCGAGTAAAGGTTAAGTTTGGGGGTTTGTTAGGCATATTTTATATACACTTTTTGAGTCATTTTTAGTTAGTATTTTTCATATTTTCTTTGAAATTAGTGTTGTGTTAGGGTCGTTTTCTTTCTTTTGAGTCGTAGCGGTCCTAAATGAAAAAATGGCAAAACGAAGATGAAATGAGCTTAATTGAGGTGTAATTGCACAAGAAAATGCCAAGAAATGAAGTCTAAGAAGTCCCGGAAAGTATAAAAGAAATCAGACGAAGTCCGGACGAGAAAATGACACAGAATCGCAAAATCTGACCGAGAACGTCACAGGGGCCGTGGCGCTAATTGTCCTGCGGAGTCTGATTTTGCTTCAGCATTTTTGATGCCGTGACGCCACCCTGCAGGGCCGCAGCGCCGAGGCGGGTCTGCGCGAGAAAAGTTTGATTTTTCTGATTTTTCGAAGGGCAAAAGGGTCCGAAACGTGATTTTTCTCAGATATAAAACTCTAAACCCTAACCTTGGAAGGGCAACTTGGACTCCTTGTACATATTCCACAACACAACTCTTGGAGGCTACAAGATTGGAGACCTAGTTCTAAGTATTTTCTTTTCTTTTCTTTATTTTCAATTCAGTTCATGTTGGATTTTGTATTAGTTTTTAGCATGTCTATGGCTAGGAGCTAAACACTTTATTAGGGCTTTCCTATTGAATCGCTTGAAACTCTTATTCATGAATTAATACATTAGTTTGGTTTCTTCTTCACTTGATTAAGATTTATTCAATATTGGTATGAATGTTTGATAGTTAACTGATCACTAATTAACATAATCTATATGATTTAGAATCAAGAACAGAGATGAGAGATTTGAATATGTTGTAATTGAATAGACATAGGTTAAAATCGCGGACGAAAGTACCCCGATACTTGTGTAGCATTATAGGTTATTGTTCTTAATCCTCCTATGTGGTAAAATCTATCATAGAAATATAGAAGATTTCTGCACTGGGGTTGAGTGATTATATATCCTAACCGGAATATAAGACAGTCTAGTTAATCTGCTATCTTAACGTAGAAGAAGAAGTCATTCTTGTTGCAATAAGGATTGAAAAGAGTGGATAGTAGAGGATATTTGAAGCCCTATTTCCATCATAACAGATTAAACCAAAGTAATTTAGTTTAATTCTTGCAATTGCTCTCGTAGTGTTAGATAAAAACTCAAATCAAACATCGTTTGCCAAATAGATAACCTAGAGTAGATGTTCGGTAATTGGAAACCAGTCTCTGAGGACGATATTCGATATTACCAGACTATATTACTTGTAACGATATGTACACTTGCGTGAGCAATTGGAAATCGGCTAACACTCTCCCTATGAGGATCTGACCCTCTATCGTAGTCTTGCATGCGCTCTTCAGTATTTGATATTCACGCGACCTGATATTACATATGTCGTACAACAGGTGTGTTTGTTTATGCATGATCCTAGGGTTGAACATATGAATGCGCTCAAACGCATTCTTAGGTACATTCAGGGAACACTTGAGTATGGTTTGCATTTATATCCTTCGTCGACGTATACACTAGTCTCTTATACAGATGTTGATTTAAGTGGTTGTCCTGACACCAGACGGTCTACGTCTGGCTATTGCATGTTTTTAGGTAATAACTTGGTCTCATGGTCTGCCAAACGTCAATCTACGCTTTCACGTTCAAGTCACGGTAGAGTATAGAGGGTAGCCAATGTGGTTTATGAAATGTATTTGGTTCTGAAATCTCTTATTGAAACTTCATTATCCTATTGAGAAGGCTACCTTGGTTTATTGTGATAATATAAGTGTCATCTACCTTTTTGGGAATCCAGTTCAGCACCAACGTACGAAACACATAGAGATGGATATTCACTTTGTTCGAGAGAAGGTAGCTAAAGGACGAGTACGCGTCTGTCATGTCCCTTCCAGATATCAGATTGCATACATCTTTACAAAGGGGCTTCCCTCATTCCTTTTTGAAGATTTTAGAGACAGTCTCAGCGTACGAAGACCGTCCGCTATGATTGCGGGTGTGTGTTAAAGTATATGGGCTGCATAGCCCATCAGGCAGTCCACGGACATCAGTGGAACCACGTGGGGCCTTCCCTTTCCCTTGTATATTTGGTGAATATTAGACTTAGGTTTGTACCTTAATTAGTTGTGTAATATTATCCATAATTGTAAAGTTAGTCTTCAAATATAATAGGGATTTCTAGGTAGAATAGGAAGAGGATCTTCCTTGTAACTTGTATATATATGTCTTTCATTAATAAGAATAATCAAGGGATTATTTCTTTGATGAACTTTATCGAGATGAGTAAATTTTTACATTACATGTGTGGTAAATATTTCAGATGATATATGAAGTTAAGTTACACATTTAAAATTTTAAAACACTGTATATTTAGGGCTAAGGCCCATAAGTTGAAAAAGTTTTAAGTATGGCGTGACAACTTAGATGAATACTAAGCTCGAAAATCAGATTAACACACCTTCGGTATTGTTTACATTTATTAATTTCTTTAAATGAACACGAAGCTCCCAAATCAGACCCCCGATACTATAAAGGAAAAGAGCCAAAAATACTCCTGAACTATGTTTTTGGCTCAAAGATACCCTCGTCCAGGGTCGTCTTTGGACCCATGCGAGGTGTGCTACCGCACAGGGTCCCTGAAAACTGAAAAAATTTAGGGCCATTTTTTTCATTTTTATTAAGTAGTATTAGCCAGAATTTACTTAATTTACTGTAAAGGCTCATAATTCGCAGGTCTTAACTCAATTAAGGCCCCACTTTTACGAATTAGAACAGGGCCCCCAAAATGCTTGAGACGGCCCTGCCCTCGTCGTTACATTTTTTGCTAAAAAATATATCCTCCAACTAGCCAAATAGCTCAAAAATGTCCTTCCTACTAACAGTTGCTCCAAAATAAGAGAAAATTGACAATTTTGCTCTTGAACTATTCGAATAGGGCAGTTTTACCCTCCATTTAAAGTTCGGGATAAGTTCTCTTAATTAATTGTAAAGACATGAGCAAAATTTATATTACAGATTATGAGATTACTTTGACTATTTTAAATGAAAAGTTTATACAGAGCATTTTATGTAATATAAAGTTTAATTATCAACATCATTTCAACTAAATATTTATTCTACCATTTCCTTTCAAAACTATTATATCGGAGGACGGCTGGAACTTGAAATGACTTAAAGTTACAAGTGATATTAACGTATTAAGGTATAATTGTATTTGATTTCTATCATATCATTCTTAAACTTAGTAAAATAAATTTATTATTATTAATGTTGGAAAAAAATAGTTATGTAAGAAAAGGTACATGATATCATGTTCGAAGAAAATAAATCATACCTAATGCCTAAGATACTAGAAAAAAAAGATATATGTCATCGTTTTTTATTTGTTTAAATAGAAAGTGTTTATACTACTTATTTTCTTATGTTGTTACTATATTTATCAAACATTCAATAGCCAATCCACCCCAAAAAAATAATAAAGAATAAGGGCAAAGTTGATCCATTTCAAATAGTTCAGAGGTAAAATTGACTCATTTTACCTAATTTTAGAATAACCGTTAGTAGGAGGGTATTTTGAGCTATTTGGATAGTTAGAGAGCAATTATGAGCCAAAAACGTAATGACATGAGTTAGAAGAGGTTACAAAGTAAATAGAAGAAGTTAGAAGTTATTGTAGTTGTAATTCAATCAATTAACTTCCTTTAAACTCTTGTATCCATGTATCATACTTATATATATATATATTACCTAATGTACTAATTGAATCATCATCAATAATACAACTTACTAATATGTTTCTTCTTCATCTGTTTCTGCATCTACTTTTCTTCTCTTCTTCAATCGCACCCTTCTTCTTCTATCTCGAGTGTATCGACAACTTCATATCAGCCATGTATGGACTGATGTTCACTGGCGGATCCATTAGCAAATTTTTAAAAAAAATTTGCCTTCTAGGCATAAAAAAAAAAAAAAAATCTTCTAGGCATAAAAAATTAAAAAAAAAAAAATTGCACCACCAAATTTTGTCTCCTGGATCCGCCACTGCTGATATTGAAGATATTCAACACATCTTACCTATTTCAAATAGTTCTAATAGTATTTTTATCCTTTCTCCTTTTATTACTGAATGTTTTGTCAATTATATTCTTCCCTTTCTTATTTGTTCTTTTAGATGTTAAGACTCAGAAGGTTGTGAAGATAGGTTTCTAAGTTGTATTTTGGAAAAAGGGAAAATATTAGCATTTGCTAAATTTCATCTAAGACCATGGACCTTTTCAAAATGTCTAGTACTAAAAACTATACAGAATCCAAAATGGAGACGTCACTTTCTTAATGCCAAGAGTTAAACGGGGTTGAGTTAGGCTCAATATCCATTATTTACATGGTATCAGAGTCAAGGCCCATTCTAATTCTTTGTCCACTGATGTTGGGCTCCCAAATTATATTATACACGCTCCAGTTAACAAGGTTTGGGCGTGCGGGGTGTTAAGAGTCTTACATCGGATATGGAACATGGACTCCTTATATGAACTTGAACGATCATCACCCTACAAGCTAACTTTTGGGGTTGAGTTAGACCCAAGATCCATTCTTTACCACCTGGTTGAACTGTTTACTAAAAATACAAGTGAAAACACCTAGATTCTAAGGTCTTTAGTATTCACCAAACTCAAATTTGACTATTAAATGGAATGGACACAACTTTCATGCTATCATAAAGGCACTGCTTTTACTAGTAAAAACATATGATAAAACATGCCATTAGAGATTGGATATTCAGCATTCCAAACTGAATAAATAAAATTAGAAACCACTTGATACATTATGTGTCGAATGCTTTAGTAACTTATAGTCAATCTTAGTTTAGTTATTACCGGAGTCTAAAAACTAGTAGTGAGTAGAGACGTACAATAGCAAAACGCTTAATCCGTAGTAATTAACTAATTAGTAGTAGTTACACTCAAATTTCTTTATAATTGTCATTCACTATAACTGCCTGAGTTTTTCGAGAACCAAATTTTCATATTTTATTTTACTTCTCTATAACAGCGGCACGCAGCGGAGGAAAAGATCTGATAGCATCCTCAGCCCTAATCTGCCTTCTAAAGTGATTTTGACGTGCCTAGGGGAAGCAGTGAGTGGAGATTCCGCTGCAGAGAGCCGGATGAGGGGAGACCCTCAAGTCCGGTTCGGAGGGCGGGGATATCCCGACCCTACTATCATTATGCCTTTGCAATGTTACTTGGTCCAACTCTATTTGTGACCTTTTCTCGTATGTGGACTTTCTATCTTCTTGGATAGATAATCGATCGTCTTTCACAGTCAAAGTCAAAGGTTTGTTGGCGGCAAGATCGGCATGCCTTCTAGTTGTAGTTGAAGATAAGGCAGAAGGCAGGCAAGTACATACTTATAAAAGGAGAACTGTATCGAATTCGGAGGACCTCACCTCAAGTGCCTTCACCCAGACTTAGCTGAGTTGGTTATGGCAAAAATACACAAAGGGGAATGCGGGAATCACTCGGGAGGAAGGCGCTTGGGAATGTTAAAAAAATATTACTACGTGATTTTTTGAATATGCCTATATCTATCGCCTTTCCTTCATTGATTTGATTCTTTCAATAGATACCGAGATTCAGATTGGAGTTTTCGACTTCTATCCCAAATTTGTTATTTCTTACGCATTTTTTTCCATTAGCTCTCCAAGCTTCCTATCATTCTATTCCTTCATAAGCTTCAGTTGGTGTAATAGTCCCACCCCCAGTAAGGGGAATCTTTCCTAAGAAAGCATCGCAGTTGCTACGCCCTTACTTCTTGCCTTATCTTTTACTAAGAAAATAATCTAAATAGAAGCTACTGGCTTTCAATCTTTATCTGCCAACAATCAATCGAAAAGAGGCCCCCCTTTTTTAATACCCCCCTCACTCCCCCGGAGTGAGTTCTTTTCTGCGGGTTTAGGGATTCCTGTCTTTTACTCATATTGTCTCCTATGGAGATGGATTGGATATATATCGGTTAGAGAGCATTGATTTATCCTTTCGTTTTTCTGAAGGCGAAGCAAGAAGGAAAAATACATTCATTTCAAAACTATGAGGTGAGAAGAAAACAGAAAAGAAAGAGTTTTGAAGAAAGCTACGGGAAAGTCAAATCATTTCTTTTTTATCGACTATATATGCAAAAGGAATAACTCTAGCTAAAGAGATGAGATCCCTGCGCCTGACTAATGGACATAGTACCAGTGACATCTCTAACTTTGAAAAAATCGGGGTCTTTTCCACATACATAATAGCGTCAACCAAAGACCGGAGCATCTTAGCAGACACTGGAGAGAACTTACCAACCAAGCAAGGGAGAACAATCTTCATCCGGTTGGCGAGAATCTTTGCTATACACTTTTGTATAGTGTTACAGCGCCTGAAGTCCTTCAAAAGAGAGGGATTGGGAACTTTGGGAATAAGAGCAATGGCAGTGGAGTTTACCTCCTTCGGAAGTCTACCAGATTTGAAAAAACAAAGATTGAACTGCCGAAAATCTTTTACCTATAACAGCAATGACATTCATTATAGCGGTACACTCTTTATAAAATTACCTCTCTATAACAACCATAGTCAAATATTGTGTAATAATATTTGTAAGAAGTATATTATGTATAAAAAATATCAAAATATTTATGACAATCATCATAGGAAAGATTGAATTCTTTTTTATTGAAAGTTTGGACAAAAATTCTCGTCAATTCAAGCGTTATATTATCGCTATTATCGCTAAGAGACTGAAATTTATAAAATAACCTACAATTGTATAATTTTTACGTCAAACTTGAAATTATATTTAAATTCTCAATTAATTTTAAATGCATATGTTCCTTAGATTTCAATTATTTATCGGTATAATACAACTAGTCATGAATTTATTTGTTTAGTCTTTTTAATTAATGTGATATGAAAACCAATTGAAATTTTAAAATTAGCAAGTATATTATTTTCATTTATAGCATAAAGTACAGAAAAATAATTAATACGTACTTTCGTTTATAACGGCTAAATGAGATTCAAATATGAAATGACAGTATACATATATAATAGCACTTCACTGTAGCGGTCATGAAATTTTCGGACAAACGGGGCCACTATAAAGAGGTTTAACCGTATAAAGTTTCCATTGTCCTATATAATTCACAGTGGATGCCCATTATTTACAGTTGGTTGGCATATAAGCTTTGAATACATCCTTCATCTAATTAATAGTTTAATACTAACAAACGGTAAATATAACAGGAAAACATCATGTCTGATCTCTAGACCAATTTATCAAATTAATATTATGTTCTCAATCACAGTATCGTCTCGCAGAATGCAAGGAAGTGCGTCTGACATACCCTGCATTACTTTCCCAAACCCCGCACATGCAGTGAACTTAGGACTCTGATCGCCTCTTTAATCACGGTAGTCTTTCTAGACAGCTGAGTGTAAGAGCCATTTGGATTAGCTAAATTTAAGTAGCATTTTAAGCACCTAATGTTGAAAACACTTTTTAAGTACTTCAACTTATTTTTCGTATATAAGAAGTTAAGGTAAATAAGCGCTGGTCAGCACCTAAAATGACAGCAATGACCTTAAAACTGAGAACAACAAAGATGAGCTTATTATCGCAAGACTTTTAGTTCTAGAATGATTAAAATGTAAATTAATTTATGTAATTTATTTTAAGTTTTAAATCGTTTAAATAACATTGTTTTTAATAAAATTAAATTTTGTTATGTCTTGGGGTGAATCTGTTGCCTTTTATACCCTTTGTCCATCTCTCAGGCAACTCCAAAGAATGGTGGTTGTCCATTTGTTGCATTAGTGAATCTACCATGTACTATGAAGGAGCTTAGTTTTGTATTGGTGGTAAGGATGTTGATTAGAGTGAGGTTAGGGATTATACCGAGAAAATGGTATCTGAGAGGTAATAGATGAACTTATGACTTTTGGCTTCTAGTTAGTTTATATCCTTGTCAATGTCTGTCTGATCTAGGCAAGTTGAATTACCGATTTTGATCCAGCACTGGCTATCTTTCAGAAGGAAGATCTCTTCAGCAAAATTATATCAAGGTACCAAAGTGGAAAATTATTAAAAACGATGAAACTACAAAAAGGAAACAGAAACTTATTAAAAGCTGCAAGAGTGTGACAATAGCATCGTCTAATATAGACGCCAAATTTGAATCATGCTATATAAGAGCAGCAAAAGAAGACAAAAACCAACACACGAGCGAACTATTCATAAGTGAAACATGAACAAAAACATGCCACCACTCTCAAACTCTTCCGATCACCATCTTAAGCTTCAGCAAATCTGCCGTTAAAAAACAAATTGATAGGTGAGACACTATCATAAACCAATTTTGGGTGAGTTTTCAATAAGCAGATACACAAGTTTTCAAATAATTATATGCTTTACCCCAATTCAGAAAGCTTCAAGTGAGCCTCAGCATAGTCAGCAAAGAAGGCATCTTCATCCTGACATAAGCAAAGAGTTGCTCCTATCAGTCATACAGCCAAGCATTTACAACTTAGATGAATAGAATTTTACAGTTTATATGTACTGACCGCAGCATATTTCTCAACAAGGGGGCGGAAAGCAGGATCAGAGAGGAGAGCCTTGTCTGATGGCAACTGTAAAAGCCCTTCCTTTTCTCCACTCAAAAGCTCCCTGACAACAATATGTTTAAATGGACTGGTAACAGTTTGTATCCCAAAAAAAGGAGAACGGAAAAAAGACATGTCTGTTTAATATTCTTACGTGAAGTAAGAGTTGTCAAAGATGAGGGGATTAGCAGTCCAAGGTCCCTCGAAACCAGAACGCTCCTTGTGGCACCTTCCCTGGAGAAAATATCACAAATAAAATATGTAGGAGTAGATCCTCACAACAAATAGGTTTAAACAGTAAAAGCAGGCAACAAACCAAGGTATGGGCACCAGAGAGTGCAACAATATCCTTGTCAGAAAGACCCATTTGTTTCACGAAAACGTCCCTCAAGTGGTCAGAGCCTGAATTAGGTTTACATATGATTATAAAGTCAGGCAAATTGCAAGAACTCTTATGTTCCTCTCCACAATGTTTTGCAATCAATAACTGCTCTATAAAGACAATTTGCAGAGAAGAACTTACCTTTTGTGGCATCAGGCAAGCGACCTTCAACAGGTGGTTCTGGCTTGTCCTGGCAAAGCAATGTTAACATAGATTCAGACTTCACCAAATGAGTAATTTTAACCAATGACATGATAAATTACTTATGGACCAGTATGAACACTTTAATGAAGGAGAAATTGCAAAAAGAGAACAATCGCCTTCCAAATATGCAAACATGAACTTCTCAAACACCGCACATTTTGAAGATATAAACCTTTCCAGTAGTGAAGCATATGCATATCATAATGTCTTAGTTGACCAATACCACCTGGGCTATATTTTACTAATAGTATTGGAAAAGACTTTTGCCCAACGCATAAAATTTGGGTTGAAGTTCCCAGTATCACATGGCATCTCAGTATTTCCTTACATATCAGGCCTCGTATATGAAAATAAGAACTATTTATTACACGTCAAGTAAAATTGTTATGAAGCAGCAGAGACAGACTGACTAACCTCTCTACCAGGGTGAAAGGGAACATCAGGTCCTCCAGTAACTTCAACAGCAACAACACCAGCCAACTGCATCAAAGAGAAAATAACAAGTCAGTTCTGCACTATGTTTAAGCAAATACCAAAACTAACAATGAATACAAGAGTGCATACTTGATAGAAATCAGCATGGGAGAGGATGGGAAACTGCTCCCTGATGGGCTCCAAGAGTCTGACAGCAATGTCAATACCGTTGTTTGCTCCATGTCCTTGTTCAGCTTTGAACCTCATGGTACCGAAAGGACCTCCAGTTTTTGAACACACATCATAGGTACCAGCAGAGTGCCATCTGAGACAACACAAAATATCTTCAAGGCCATGGAACAACAAGAAAAAAAAGTTACAGCTACCATCTCAATTCACATGACACTACCTAATTTCAAATATTCCTAAATGCGGATACCATTGTCAAAAACGATTGTGTTAATCAGAAAGACTAAAATTCATTATACCAATTGATCTAATGTATTGTATTCACTTTCAAACTAATCACTCAACCATTATTTAAAACATAGCTCCACTATCATTAACATTAAAAATGCCTGAGTTAACATACTAAAAGCCGTGCCAAAGGGAGGGGAAATTACTTCTATTTTGTAAATTAAGAGTTTTGATAGCATTTTGTGGCTTGTTTTAAAGTTTTGCTAAAAGAAAAAGGACAAATTAAATCTACAAAAGAGAAATAGACCAGTTGAAGAGAACATACGCAAGACGGAGCATAAGAGGAGCACAATTCTTCTCAGCAATGAGTCCTCTGAGTTTCCTTTTACATTTGTCAACAGCCTTGAGGTACTCCTCGCTCACAGTGGGATAGCACTTACCCATAGTAACGGTTCTAGACAATATTTAAGCACAATAAGATCCAAGTTTCACATCAAGATATTAACCGATCTCTTGTTAAATAAGCAATACATAACTATAATAGATGGTAAAAAATCATCATAGCTAATATAAACAAAATCAATGTTAAACGATCATATACTCTTAACAAATTGTTTATTTCTTTGCAGAGAGAAGTCAAAAGATAGTCGATCTATCACTTTTTAAAAAAAATTAACAGCAATATATAAATTCACACATTTCACAAGAAAAAATGCCATAAAAGATCACATATTAAAAAATGAAGTTGAAAACATCTATACGCATTATCGCTAAGAAAATCTATACACATATTTCACAAGATCAAGGCCATAAAAGAGCTTGAAACTTTAATCAACCATAAAATAAAATACATAATTTAGAGATCGATAAACCTGATAAAGCAGATATCGAGGAGAAATGTAAAACGTTAAACCCTAGAAAGAGCAGGCCACAAGCACTGAAATGAATTGGGGGAGATATAAGGAAGAGAAGTTTCTAGTAGGTGCATGTAGACCGTAGGATTAGGATCAATTAAACGGCTGTGATTGGTTTCATATATAGAATTGATTTTCCTTTTTCATCTTTAATGAATGGAGGAAAGTCTGAGGAATTTTGGATTTTTGTGATCACAATCATTTTTGTAATCAAGTTTTAGTACATAAAGACCTATTACATCAAAAAATATCAAATTTGTCATCAACTATTATTAAAATACTCCAATTATGACTTATTTCAATCGAGCACCTGAATATACAATAATATATTCATATAAAATATATAAATTAATCACTTAAAATATGTTATTTTCTCTAATTAAGCACCTGAATATACAATAATATATTCATATAAAATATATAAATTAATCACTTAAAATATGTTATTTTCTCTATTTATACAAATTAGTTTCAATAAGTCCTTGATTGTTATGCCTATTTCACTAGATGATGGTTTTTATACTTAGAGGAGATAATATATTTTATGTGGTTAATTTATGCACATAATTGATATTTGAGACACACAAAAGTATCTCCAAAATTTGTAAAGGTGCTCAATAGGAGCAAGTTAGAGTTTAAGTGACTAAATAAAATTTGATGACAAGTTTAAGACGTTGTCAACGTATTTTACGCCAATAAAAACGACATCAATACAAGCACATAGATGCAGTGGCGGATCTAGATAACAAAATCTGGTGCTGCAAATATACGAAGTAATAATGTTCTGCGTAGCAAAAAATAAATTGCGAGGCAATGTACGAAGCAAAAAAAATGAAATTACGAATGTTATCAAGAGACTAATGTAGCAAACAAGCAGACTAGTTATATTAAAATAATATATAAAGAAAGTCATGCAAATAATAAATATTCTTACATTTCTGAAAATCGCAGAAATCATTCATTTGTTGAAAATGTTCCATAATAACATCATCACTAATAGTCTTTAGTATAAACGGTGTCGTTTTGTATAAACAAAATTGCACCACCGTGTTTTTAGTGAATCCGCCGGTGCATAGAGGTTAGATTAGTCATTTCACAAGGAAACATCTTTAAACCTAAATGTGAACGCATGAATTCTATAAAAGATTCCTCTTAAATTAATGAAATTTTCTTATCTCCACCTAGCTTGTGTCCTCAATTCTCTCACTGCCCAATTGCTTTTCACATGATGGCGTGGAAATGGGCACATAATCAAAGGGGCTGCAGGCACCTGACCAATAAAGTTGCTGCCTTTTGTTGACATTGACAGCAAAATGTTGATTAGAACAAAAGCACGTAGTTGTTGGAGGAATGGTATTGTCCGAGAATAGTGGCAACTTTGTCGTCTAATTGATGGATCTTACCATGTGGCATCCACACGTACGGAGTATAGACTAATTATCGGCAAGGGTTAGATTTGCTCATAAAATTAGAGAAAATAAGATAGAATAAAATGGTATTTTCAGATCTTTTATGATAGGGTTGGCCAGTGGGCCGGGTCGGGACCAGATCGGGTCGGTCCTGCTCGATCCTGGCCTGCACGTTTAAATTTAAAAAAATAGCGGTCCGCCTCGAACCGATTTTAACAAGGTATGGTCACTTGACCGGTCCCGATGCCCCGCCACTTGCCAAAAATAGTCGTTGCAATAACGGTCATTTTACATTTTGGCCGTTATTGCAACGACCATTTTTGGCTTCCCCCAACCCCTCCTACCCCCTTTATATTTATTTTTAACCCCTAAGTTATTATATTTAAATTTTAACCCAATTTTCCAACTATAAATACCTCATTTTCTCTTCTTATTTCTCACAAATCTTCCTACAATCTCTAATCTCTCTAATCTCAATCAATCTATTTCTATACAACATTGTCTACTACATATTCACTCTATTTATTAATTTGAGAATTGGGAGTGAAGTTGGCAACTAGCTTGAGGATTAATCTATCTAGCAAAGTTTCAATTTTCAACTTTTCTCGATTACACATCGACTCTACGTCGGCGTTTGGTACATTCGTTCTCTCATTAAATTATTATTTTGTTTTTATTTCATTTAGCACATTTAATTTCATTATCTTTAACTTTTTAAGTCTTTAACTATTTATTACCATAATTAAAATGAAAAGAACAAAAAATGGTTTGGGCAAGGCCTTGGGTATCAAGGGCAAGAGTATTTCTTCTGATATTCCTAGACAAGATGATTTTATAGATCCTGAACTGTTTCCTGAAATATCATATGATCTTGACACAAATGTTTATCCTCGAAATGAAGAAGATTTTTAATTTAGATGACACTCTAGATGATGATACACCTACTAATGTAGATGATGATACACCCACTAGTGAAATGTCTTCTATCCCCCCAAGTATGAGACGAGGTCCGGCAAAACGACCATTAACATCAGTTGTATGGAAATATTTTCATATCAAGCTGATGAATGGGACACCATATCAATACACATAATGGTGCGAGTGGTAGTCGGTTTAACAACCGGACTGAATGTCTCACCATAGTCAATATCCTCCTGTTGATTAGTACCATTAGTCATAAGTCTCGTCTTATATCTCTCTAGGTTACCATTGTCTCTTAATTTGTAAAGAAAAATTCATATGCATCAGATCATATTCACCCCTCCGGTCTAGAAATCAAATCTCAAGTATGTTGTTTTGTCAAGAATTAAATTCCTCACATATGGATGTATTCCAATTAGGGTATTATTTGGCTAATTTTGGATTTTTAGGAATTATGAATATGATTTGGGTAGATATGTTAAATTGGACTTTGGGTTATAAAATCTCATGTTGGGCACGGATTTCCATACGGTGTGAGGGTGCTGGCTGGGTAAGGGTGTTGGGTGGCGGATCTGGTGCACTTTTTCCAGGTTGGTCTTGGTTGTGTGTCGGATCTGGTGCACTGGTGGTGGTCGAACTCGTGGTTGTTTCAGATCAAAAGTTTGTAATATTGTGTCGGGTGGGGAGGCGGTCTAGGTAATCGATACAATGACGATTAGAGGTGTGGTTATCGATCTCGATGGGTCGAGGTCAAGTGTAGTTTTTGGGTTGGGTTGGGTCGCCGATCTCGGTATATCGAGGTTGGCTATGGACGATGAAGTGAGGTACGGTGTCGGAGGTGGGAGGGGTCTGGTAATAGGGTTAGATGGGTGGTTACTAGTGGTTGGAATGACAACCGTGTGGTGGGGATACTACAGATACGACATAGATATGTGAATGATACGAACCGGTGTATTTTACGGCGGGGGCATTGGCGATAGTGGTGGCGATTGGAGGTAGCGATGAGGTGGAAGCGGTGGCGTATACGCGAGAATGCTTGCTAGGTTGGTATCGATTGGCCAGCGGCAGACGGGTGGAGGTGGCAGAGGACGGACCACCGGTAGCGACATTGATGGGATATGGTGGTGACATATTGATGACTGTCGCCGGAACGGTGGTAGCACGTCAGAGATCTTGGTGGACAAGCAGTGATGTGTCCGAATCATCAAGAAATTTGTAATCACTATAACAAAGGGAATCTTTCTCATAGGTTATCCTCTTGTCAGTTAGGAAAACACTTTAGACACATGAAAAAAAAGGGTACAAATCATATTATTAATGGTTCGAAGAATCCTTTCGGCTTTTCCATTTTGAGGACAGGTACGGGGGCACGAGAAACAGAAGATCATGCAATTAGTCGCACAAATTTATGAAATAGGGAATTATTAAACTCACGACCATTATCACATTGAAATGATTTTATGTCTTTTTCAAATTGCGTTTTAACGAGTGTACGAAACTCAACAAATTTGGAAAACACTTGAGATTTGAGTTTGAGTGGGTAGACCCAAAGAAAGTGAGAGAAATCATCCAAAAATACCAGATAGTATTTGTGGCCTAAGTTGCTAATTATGGGAGATGTTCATAAATCAACGTGAATAATATTAAAAGGGAGAGAAAGTAGTACTCATAGAAGTCGTAAATGGTAGTCTACCGTGTTTTCCTAACTGACAAGAGGAGCAACTATGAAAAAGATTTCCTTTGTAACATTGGATTAAATTTCGGTTGCTAAGAGAATAAAAATGTGTGAACCCGGATGATCAAGTCTACTATACCACGTAGAGGGAGATATGGTAATTAAAATGGTGGGAGAAGTGACACTAGCAACAGATGTGGGTAGGAAATGATATAGTTTCCCCCTCACTATTGCATCTCGTAAGGAGTTTCCCGGTACGGAGATCCGTTACAAAAAATCCAAATTGGTCAAAATTAATTGAGACATAATTATCGGTGGCAAACTTTCTAACATAAATTAGATTTTGATGATGTTTGGGGCGTAAAAGATGTTTTTAAGAGATAAATGGGGATGCGGGGTGGGGTAAGGGTGTAGCCAAATCCTTAAATTGGAATGCGATGTCCATTGCCGACCATAATAGACTGCGAAGTATTTGATTTCGCAGTTGAGTAAGATTACCAGAATTATTGGTGAAATGAGATGTGGCGACTATATCCATATACTACGCATTATCGGACTTCCGATGAGTCAATGTGCTGAAAATATGGCTCATATTGAATTAGAAAAAGCCCGGAGCGCACTGTTGGGCCCCAAGCAGCTAGGCTTGCTCATTGTGGCCTGTATACAATTGGGGCGGACTTGTACTAGAGGCCCAAAAACCCCACTGATGAGGCTGAACAGTGGCCTGATGGAAGTGTTGTTGGTGGGCCGCAAAATCGGGATCTTGGTGGAAGGCAGGCGTGCTTAGGGCGATGTCGATTGTTGCGAGCATTGGACTTGTGCAGGGGACCCAACGCCCTCTACCACCACTGCGCCACCGCCGTATCGTGGTTGCTTTCGCCGTTACGGCGAGCGTAACGCGGGAGAGATAATAACGTATATGTGCGATATCTGAGGCAAAAACGATCATTATACGAGGTGTATAACGACTCAGAGAGGTTGTATACGGATAATATATAGTGGCAAGAAGGGTATAACAGTCGTATACGGAGTGTATATCAGCGTGTATAGGCTATATACGAAGGGTATACGACTACTGGAGATATAGAGAAGGAAAGAAGGTTGTATATCAGTAGTATACCAGGGGTATACAAGGTTGTTTTGTAGAACTGGAGGGTTGTTCGTTGTATATCAACGTATATAGGATGTATAACAGCGTTATACGATCGGTTCTGCGCCGGAAAAATAGTGGGATGGGCGGCCGGAATTAGGACTTAGGTCAGGAAGGATTGTTGACTCTTGATACCATGTAGAAATGTATTAATCTCTCTTGGGGATAATTTTCTCAGTAATATAATATATAGTGCGTACAATGTGGAATTCTTATACAAAAGGAATCCTATATTTACTATAATTATACAATACTAATAATTACAAAATATATGTTAGAATGTTCTTCTAATATTCATTAATAAAAAACATTTCAAAAAAAAAAAAGATAATGGACTAAAATCACACTACGAATAGAAGCAGACGTCATAAATATCTATTTTGTTAGCTGGGAAGTGAAGTTTTCTTAGTGCTTTCAATTGAAGTTTTAATTGAATGGATGTGGCATTAAATTTGAATTTGCGTCCGAAACTCTCATATTAGTAGTGAAGTGGTTCTAATAAATTACCACTCCATCCCTATTCTTGTTGGTACTAAAGTTTCAACTGAGTGGACGGGCAGTGGACCAAAGCAACTTTCATTTCCTCTGTTTTTCTTTTCCAAATTACCAGTCATCATAACAATTGAAGCCACTGATTTCACTAATTTCTTGAAAATTCTAACTTTAATCTGACCTCTTTTAGGTGGGATTCTTGATTTTGCTTTGTTCTTGTGGCTCAGCCTCTGTATTTCCATTTCTGACAAGCTGGTGGGTAATAAGTTGTTGAGAAGAAAAAATTACAGAATTTCACAGAGCTTGGATTAGTATATTTGGACGAGTAATGGAGAAAGAGTGGTGAAGTGAGACAGAGAACTGTGATTTTATGTTGGGAGTTTTTGTTTTCAAGGGGGGTGGGGTGTTAGTGGGATAAGCAATTACTTGGGAGCAGGCAAAATTCCTCGCCCACCGGTCCCATCTCTTCGATCCGACAGAGATTGATGAAAAAGATAAATCATGATACTCAGCGGTCTACTAGGTGGGAGACACAGTGATGCCCACAAGGAGTCACCCCTTATAAAGGAGAAATGAAACTCACACACTGCGGCTGTCAGAGCTTAAACCTGTCTTCTTGAGAACAATCTGTCACTCTGGAATCAACTGGGCTACGCTGATGCGAATTTTAAAAAAAAAAGGGATAAGCAATTACTTTGCTAGCAAGGTTTTGCTTTCTTTCTACTTGTGTGGATAGCCACTTGCTACAAGGCATGTGGGATCCAATTTTTTGGGGCAGACAAGTTCTAGTTTTACAAAAGGAAATACTCTTTCTCCCGTTTCAAAATATTTGTTTTTTTTAATTCATTAAAAAAAATAGCAATTTTTAATTTTAATTTTTCACATAATATGTTTACGATCACAAAATTAAGAAGTATTTTTGTATATTCTACACATCTTTAATTTAAAATTACTAGATTCAAAAATCTTCAAATATTTTAAAACGGAGGAAATAGTATTTTTCAATTTAAAAAAAGGGAGGAAAGTAAAATAAATATTTTATAACGGAGAAATTAATAAGAAACTTTTTGAATTTGACTTTTTTATGTTATCATGAAAAGTATGTAGACATTAGAATTTTACTCAATTTCAGATTAAGAGACGAGCTCAATCCATATTCCTTCAATTTTTTAAGTTAATTTCACCCTATGCCCGCTCAAAGTGCATATTTCATTGAATAAACATCTCAAATATACAATTAATTTTTTATATTCACAAAAGATTCAGTGAGGCATCTCAAATATCACATAAGCTCATGAAATATCAAGAAATTAAGATATCAAATAATATTTTTCTCAAAGACAAAAGTAATCAAGATGCGTTCTTCCTTAAGATCAACTCAAAATATCAAGTGCCACTTAATATTCTTGACGATCAAATACTTCAGAAGGAGATCTACATCATCCTACCTCAGTGGCGGATGCCTCAAACCTGAGAGGAGATGTCTTGCTCTGCTCATCTTTCTTACGGCTCGTTACCTAGACAATAAAATTTGGTGATGCAAACATACGAAATAATAATTTTTTGCGTAGTAAAAAAAAATATTTTTTATGCCTTAGGAAGCAAAAAAATTTAAAAATTCTGGTGGCGCAACTGCACCATCATGCTTAACACTCCCTCTGCCACTATCCTACCTTCGAGAAATGCGCTACTAATGACCCTCGAATTAATAGAAAAATTAGAAGAGTTATCAAGTGAATACACAGAATTATACTCACAATCTTAATAAATAAAAGGAGAAAGGTGCAAATATACCCTCAACTTTGCGATTTAGAGAAGATATATCTCTCGTTAAAGTGGTGGATATATACCTCTGCCATTACAAAATGGTGCAAATATACCATTTTTGCTTACGGAATTTGTTTAAAAAATTATTTAGCTTATTTTTTAATTAAGGGCTTTAGAAAAAATATGTCTACAAAAAAATGGGTAGATTTTTTTTTTAAAAGCGATAAGACACTTTTTCTAATTAAAAAATAAGCTAAACGGGTTTTTAGAAAAAATCGGATAGAGATCCTCTGTAGTGCACTTTACGTAAAGTGCACATTGATCTTCTTTTTTCAAATGATCTAATGGTTTCTAACAACGCCAACACATTAAAATTGTGCACTTTATGTAAAGTGCACTATAGAGGAACCGGATCCGAAAAAATCTATCAGCGAAAAAGGGTATATTTGCACCATTTGTGTAACGACAGATGTATATTTGGACCATTTTGTGACAACAGTGGTATATTTCAATCAATTTTTTTTATTAAAGGGTATATCTACTCTAAATAGCAAAGTTGAGGGATATATTTGCACATTTGCTCTTAAATAAATCACTTTTTTTATTTATTTTGTGATTGGGGTTTATTTTTTAAACTTGAGAAAAATTTGATTGCTAATAAATTTTAGCATATCCAATGGGACCAGATTAACAAAATCTAGAATCAATTGATTATCAGCATTGCATGCAACAATGTCTATGTTAATGACATAATAAAATCAAATCTCAATTTCGAGGATTTCTCTGCATTAATTAAGTCAAAGGAAAGAAGAAAGCCTTCATTTATCCTTTTAAGGAGAATAATCATACCACTAAAAACAATAATAATGCTAATCTGGAGGTCGTATGAACAGAATCTTGAGCTCAAAAAATTGATTTGTACTGCAACATTTTTTTTATTAGCAAAAATAAAAACAAATTAATGGACCATGACCACATCAAACGTATCTCATCAATGACGACACCACCCTTTTTGAAATTTTATTCTGAGTATAAGTAGTAAAGTTTAATGGTTCAATTGCTTAATGGATCCTTTTAAGGTTGCATGCACGCTAGACTTTACAATTAACTCATGGTAAATTCTCAACTTCATGGATAATGGGTAATTCTACTGTTTTGTATGTTCTACTGTTTATCGGCAAAAAGCAAAGTTAAATTTGTATAACGTGGTTTATGGACACGCAGACAGTGGCGGACGCATCAAGCGCAGATCGGTTGATGCGGTATCACGCTAATGGCGGATGACGGGGTTTCTGTTATTACGTCGATCGTGGTTTACGCAGCCGGATAGCGGCTGCGGGTTTCACGTTAAACAAAGACAGTGGCGGACGCAAAAAAAATTCAAACTGGGTGCACACATTTAATAAAGTTTACAAATTATCTGGGTGCCCAAATTTAATAAAGTTTACAAATCAATAGCACTTCTCCAACACTATTTTTACTCTACATTCCAGTCAATCTAACACTATAGGTGAGTCACGTTGAAAATGATAGGTGTGTCACTTTGTAAAACGGACGTCATTTTACAAAAAAAAAAAGTGGGTGCACTTGCACCTAATTTGGTAAGTGTGTCCGCCAGTGCACGCAGATCAAAATGATCAAATTGACAAGATAATACATAGTAGTTAGCAAAAAAAAGCTAAGAAATAAGATCTAATATTATTGGAAACAAGGTAGCTTGGATTCGGGTGACGTCGTAAGTTCAAGTCGCCAGAGAAGTCTCCTGACTGAGCTTGAAAACACTATAGAACAAGAAATCTCACATAAATTGTTAAGGATTTTTGCTATACTTGTTTTCTTGAGTAATTCAGAATGTGTTATAATAAAAGCAAAGTTATCTATTTATAGCTTAACAATGAAGAACACGTCTACAAATCACGCCCACTTAATGACGAATGAATGCATATCATAATGATCAAATAATGCCTAGAGGGAATCCCGTGATCTTCTGTAACGGCTTGACAAATTACTAAACGACGTCGTTTTGTTGACGACAAAACGACATCGTTTTGTTAAATTGTGTCCTCCTTATTCATTATAGCAAGTAACAACAGGGCAATCAATCTTATTTTTATCCAAAACCTAAGAGTTCCAAACTTAGCTTGTGTTCCAAACTTCAGCAGCCGCCACAAGTAAATATTCTTTTAGTTATGGGTGATTGAAACTTTGTTTAACTTCTATTACCATCTCTTCCTGAAGAGCGAAATTCTTAGATCCTTTTGAAGAAGTTGTTAGATTAAGCAGTGAAAGATTCAATGTTATTTCCTCTCTTCTCTGGAAAGTCAAAAGAAAATTAAACATTGGAACTGAAAAGAAATTTAGGGTTGCTGTGGATGAAGTGCAAAATCATCTTCTTAAATCGTCGTCTTGCTATACATGTGTTTTGACTATTAAATGACATCGTCTTGCTTAAACAGTCTCCTTCTTTTTATTCATTGCAGCAACAGGGCTTATATCCAATAATTTCTAAGTCAACTGTTGAAAAAGCTTTACTCATGCGATCACAGCCTGAAGATTGATAATAAACTTATTTTGATTTCTGGGTCAGTGTTAAATTTATTTGTTTTACATTTATTTCCTGTTTCTAAATGAACTGTTAATTTTATTTGTTAGGAAATTAGGATGCAACGTTATTATGAAAAGCGTCTTAAATATTTATTATTTGCATGACTTTCTTTATGTATTGTTTTAATACAAATAGTATGTTTGTTGTAGGGTTTTGTCGGGTTCGTACACGCAGCGGAATTTGATTTTTTTTTAATGATTCAAACCCGACGATGGTCAAACTGTAGGATGATTATACAATGTAAATAACACAAAGCAGGAATGTAATACTTCGAACGAAGACTTACATTGGTTAGCAATCTGGATTGTTGAAGCTTTGTGTAGTTCCGAGGGTGTGCACGCAAATGTCCCTTGATTTGCAAGTTCTTAAAACTTTGATGTAATCTCTCTTTTGGAAAGCTAGGAATTCCAGCAGAGTTTCAGTAGAGTTTAATCTTATGAAAGATGGTGTGTAAAATATGAGGCTAAACCATGTATATATAGTTGAATATATCGCTGAGTTTCCCGATGGGTCGCATAAGCAAAGCAGTGGGTCATTTCGGACCCATTTGGGCGCGTCTTGTGGCGATCTTTGAGTAAGTGGCACCATGCCACGACTCACTTGTGTCGTGACCTTGCTCTATTTTTACTTCGTTTCTATTTTATTCTAATGTCTTGATTATCAACCGAACATTTATATACTCTCTGATTACATCCTTGAATCGACGGAACAATTGACTTAGTGTTACCCTTCAGGCATTTACATATTGACACTAATAACATTAGGGTCTACACTAACTCTGAAGCTGGCGAAGGCGAACTCAATATGTAAAGTTTAGCTACGAAACATATGTGAATCATGTGAGAAGAGAAGATAAAATTATTTCATTCATGACACACTCAATCAAGCTTAGGATTTGTCAAGTGTCTATCCAAATGGCTTGATCATTATAACTCATCTATATTAGTTGACAACAGGACCATATCAAAGACATGTCTATTGCATTGGTCAATGACTTAGTCAACCTAGTACCATATGAGTACCTGAGCGTTCAGTCGAATATACATTCAAGGAATGAATCCTAATCTTGGCTCACATACCACTTTTAATCTACTTCGTAATGCACTCAAACCAAGACGCGGCTCAACCTATAAGGCATTTGAGCTTAGGACAAGATCAAAGTATATTACTCCGTAAACAATGTGATATTGACCTCAAGTCTAAGGACTTCTATCTTCCACATGCCGATGACATTATAGACATATAACAAAATAGTACATCAGCAGGGTATACCAATACTTCAACAAGTATACATGTGTCCATCACGAGTTGCCATAACTCGTAACAAGTGAAACATACTACATCCCCTAAGGAAATTATGCAGACCACATATCGACGTATCATATATCATCGATATCCCAATCTCGATGATCATTAGTCGAGGTAATTTAAGAGTTATCATAATATTAATTCTCACATCATTAATAACCACGTAAGCTCTAGGGATGGATTTATAAAATATTATAAATAATCAACTAATAATTCAACAAATGTAAGTGTCATAATATTAATCATCATTAATATATGAATGTGTATAAAATACATTTTTTCCTAATACAGATTGTCTCTAGGACATACATATACTTTCAATCTCACACTTGGCCTAGAGTCAATCACAAACATATCTAATACCCATGTTCTCAAAATGACCATTATGCTTCACCAAACTTAATGGTTTAGTAAACGGGTCTGCTAGATTATTGTCTGTGGGAACATAATCTATCCTAGTATCTTTAGCCTCCACCATCTCTCGGAGAATATAGTACTTCCTCGGTACATGCTTGTTTCTGTTAGTTGATCTTGGTTCCTTTGCTTGTGCAATAGCACAAGTGTTGTCACAATAAATGGTTATTGGACAACTAGCACTCGGAACAACCCCTAGTTCCTTTAGGAACTCAGAAATCACGACAACTTCCTTAGCAGCTTCCGATCCAGCGATGTACTCCGCTTCAGTAGTCGAGTCAGCAGTAGTAGCTTATTTGAAACACTTCCAGCTCACTGATCCTCCATTGAAAATGAACATGTAACCAGACTGAGATTTGAAATCATCAATATTTGTCTGAAAACTAGCATCGGTATACCCAGTGGCAACCATATTATCTCCTCCACCATAAACTAAGAAGTAATCTTTAGTACGTCTGAGATACTTAAGAATACTCTTGACTGCCTTCTAGTGTTCCTCACCAGGATTCTGTTAGAACTTGCAAGTCATACTAAGTGCAAAGGCCACATCTGGCCTAGTACAAGTCATGACATACATGATCGATCCTATAGCCGAAGCATATGTGATCATCTTCATGCGCTCAAGTTCTACAACACTAGCAGGACAACCCTTCTTAGATAACTTGATGCCTTGACCCATTGGAAGACCGTCTTTCTTGGAATTCTTCATTGAAAAATGTCTAAGCACTTTGACTATGTAGATTGACTGTGACAGCCCCAACAATTTATTAGGTCTATCTCTATAGATCCTAATTCCCAGAATGTAGCAGACTTCACCTAAATCCTTCATCATGAAGGTCTTGGACAACCAATCTTTAACTGAATGCATTAGAGTCTTATTGTCTCCCATTATCAATATGTCATCAACATATATAATAATCAAGACAATACCCTCATCCTTGTGTTTGATATAAACTCAAGGATCCTTTTTGCTTCTGGCGAAATTAAAAGATTTGATAGTCTTGTCAAAGTAAATGTTCCAACTCCTAGAGGCTTGCTTAAGCCCATAAATTGACTTATGTAGCCTGCACACAACTTTTGGTCTGGACTCGGATGAAAAACCCTCGGATTATTTCATATACACTTCCTCAATTAGATTACCATTGAGGAATGCAGTTTTGACGTCCATCTGTCAAATGTCATAATCGTAATGTGCAGCTATAACAAGCAAAATCCGAATAGACTTTATCTTAGCCACCGGTGAAAAGGTTTCATCATAATCCACGTCAGGACTCTGAGTAAAACCTTTAGTCACTAGTCTAGCTTTATAAGTCTAAACCTTGCCAGATACATCAATCTTCTTCTTGAAGACCCATTTGCATCCTATGGGTTTAACCTCATTTGGTAAATCAACCAAGTTCCACACTTGATTGATATACATAGATTCCATTTCGAATTTCATGGCATCTTGCCATCTCTTCGAATCAATGTCTAGCATTGCTTCGTTGTAGGTTCTAGGCTCATCATCATCGGGATTATCTATCTCATTTTGTGTTTTCACAAGTAGATTTAGTCTTTCTAGAGGACGATGAGTTCTAGTAGACCTACGGAGTTGTATTGTCTTGCAGTTCAGTTACAAGTATGTTCTTAATGTGAGTAGGTTCTTGTGCACTGGTTGATTCACCAACATTAGAGCTTTCAGGAATATCATTTTTATGTCTTTCCTGAATGGGAGAAGGTGCAAATGGTGCACTTGATCCCAAGGTCTGTGCAGGAGGATCTTGCATTTCTGCATCTCTCCTCGTAGCACTCCCACTGGCCGAAGGGAGTACCCTGAGTACCCAATCTTCGCCATAAGCTCCCACTGAATCCTTGCCTTGTTTACTCGGCAAGGGTTCAACCTCTATGTTACTTTGTTCTTGAATTTCTTCAAGTTCTATCTCTGTGCAACTCTCTTTCTTGTAGACATACTCATCTTCAAGAAAAGTTGCGTTCCTAGAAACAAATATCTGATGTTCTCCAGGAAGATAGAAATGATATCCCTTAGTTTTCTTTGGATACCCAACGAAGTAACATTTTTCAGTTTTAGACTCCAACTTATCAGTGATCAACTTCTTGACATATGCAGGACATCCCCAGGGCCTCATGTGTCTAAGTGATGGCTTCTTGCCACACCATACCTCATATGACATCTTTTCAACTGATTTAGAAGGAACTCTGTTCAGAATATATATCGAGGTTAGAATAGCGTATCCCCAAAGGTATGTTGGAAGAGCTGAAAAACTCATCATGGAACGAACCATGTCAAGCAAGGTTCAGTTTCTCCTCTCGGCAACACCATTCATCTGAGGTGTCCATTCGGAATGAACTCCATGTAGCTTTAAGTATTCAAGAAATTCTTTACTTAAGTATTCACCCCCATGATCAGATCGGGGAGTCTTGATACTCTTCGAGAGATGTTTCTCAGTTTCACACTTAAACTCCTTAAACTTCTCGAAGGCCTCAAAATTTGTGTCTCATAAGATACACATATCCATACCTCGATAAGTCGTCTGTAAAAGTAATGAAGTAAGAGAAACCTCTAGCTTGAGTCGAAAATGGTTCACATACGTCAGTATGTACCAACTCAAGCACCTCCTTGGCACGGATCCCCTTTCCAGAAAAAGGTTTAATGGTCATCTTATCTTTCAAACAGGATTCACAGTTACCATAAGATTGTAAGTCAAATGGTTCAAGGTAATTTAACTTCCTCAACCGTTCTATCCTCATTTGATTGATATGACCAAGTCTGCAATGCCACAAGTAGGTAGAATTTCTTTCATTTAACTTAGTTCTTTTATTTTGTACATTGAAAATTTCCCTGCAGCAGTTTAATGTATACAATCCATTCACAAGAGGCGCAATTCCATACACAACATTATCAAAAGCCAAAACCATATTGCTATTATTAATGCTTGAGGAAAAGCCCTCAGTGTCAATAATTTGAATGGAAATAATGTTTCTTGTCAAAGAAGGAACATAATAACAATTGCTTAACATTAAAATATTGCCGGAAGATAAATCTAATCTATAATCTCCCACACGTTCAGCATCAACACGTGCTCCGTTTCCGACGCGCATGCCTCTCGAGGTCCGACCTTCATGCTATTAGTTAGCCCCTGCACATTTGTACAAATGTGTGAGTCACAAGCGGTATCTAGTACCCAGGAATGAGAATCATTTATGGATAGATTAATTTCAATTACAAACATACCTTGTCCACTAGAGGATGGTGCACCTGGTGCCAACCCTCCTCTTGGAGCTGTACAATCCTTCATCCAATGCCCCTTCCTGTTGTAGTTCATGCACACATCCAATGCTGGAAGTTTCTTCTTCTTCTTCGCCCTTCCTTTGGGCTTCATTGCTGCTGCCGGAGCAACAACTTTGCCCTTCCTCTTATGTTGTCCCTTACCTTTCGGTTTTGGATTACTAGAGGACCCAACCATCAGAATATGTTTACTTTTTGAGACCGAAGATTCAAAAGTTTTCAGCATATTGTGCAATTCTGGAAACTTCGCCTTAGTTCCATTCATATTGTAATTTATAATGAAACTCTCGAATGAACGTGGAAGTGAATGGAGGATGAGTGTGGTAGCAACTATGTCGTGAAACTTTATTTCAATGGATGCTAACCTTTCTATCAACTCAATCATTTTCAGCACATGTGGTGACACTTGGCCCATTCAATGAGTTTACACTTAAAGAGTTCTATTAACAGCTCATACTCCATTGTCTGAGACTGAGAGTCATAGAGACTCTTCAAATATACAAGTATTTCATTGGGCCCCATATTTTCATGTTGTCTTTGTAATGTAGGTGACATAGAAAACATCATCAAACACTAAGCTGAAATGGCATCATCATAATGTTTTTAATAAGCCAATTTATCAAAGGTTGCATATTCGACAGAGTCATCCGCAGGCACTGTAGGGAATACCTGGTCCAATGTATATTCAATTTTCTCTTGTCTCAGGACTATTATCACATTCCTGAGCCAATCTATAAAGTTGGGTCCAGTCAATCTATTGGATTCCATTAGCATTTTCATTGAGAAGTTTGACATTCTGAAGATCTGAAGATATAGGTAAACAAGAAAAATGCAATAAAAATTTCATTCTCCTAATTATACACATTCATTATATGCTAATTTAATATGACCTTTTGTTACGACCCCAAGGTAGAATACGGACCTAAAACATTTTAAAGGTCATAAAGGGCCAAGATCCAAACATATGCTATATCCGCGTTTGCTTTGGCTGATAACTTCAGTAGCACACTTTGGTATGTTCTCAACCAATTGTAAAGCTTGTTCACAACTCTTGGTTTGATTAAATATCTTTTTTTAATCTTGCGTCTTTAGATTAGTCCGACACTTTGGAGCCAAGATTCATCTAAACAAGTCAACCCCATTATGCGACTCGTTTAAGTACCTAAGTAAATTTAGCATTTGCAACCAAACACTTTGGTGTAAATATCTACAAAAGTTTTTCACCTACTTTCACTTTAACGCATCTATGAAGGAGCCTGAGTCCTCGTAGACTTAGAGCAGACATAAATATTCGTATCGCCGAAAAGGATTTTGCACCCTAACAATTATAATGGACGACACGTTTTAATTAGACTTGTATTTTAATATTTGGGGAACATTTTCAGTTTTGGGGATTTCAATCAAGATCAGCAATTATGTCATACATCATATGACATCTTATCATGCAATTTCTAAACACATTTAGATGGGTCACCATCAAACCCATTATGCATGATATAAGATGGTTTTAATCACATACTGGGCACCGTCTACCCAGACAATTATAGTGGTCATTGAAAGTAAACAATTATTGGGCGTCGCCTACCCAGACAATAATTGTGAACGCTATGCTAATAATTTAAATGCATCACATTCAAACACTTAACACATTTGTATATTCTAGAATAATATACCATTAATGATAATCATGAGTCTATTTGTCTATAATCTAAATATATGTCTATGCCAAACAATCCCTAAACATTTTCTGATTTTAAAATTCTAATTTTCAGGAATTCTGCAAACTCTTAAAATTTACAATTTAGTCCCTCAAGAATTTAAATGTTCAATTTGAACCCCATTAAATTCAGAAAATATAATTTTGATTCTCATGAAATATTTTTCAGGTTTCAGGGACCTGTTTGCAATTTTCAGAACTTAAAATCAAATTTTCAGAAAGTTTATTTAATCACAGATTTGTCCGAAAGGACCAAATCTGTCCAATTTAAAATTTTATTTTCAGATTTTGAAACTCTTAAAACTTCAGTTTCTGATTTCAATTTTTTTTTAAAAATTTCCGTCGACAGCGTCGTGGCCCTGCAGGGAGGCGTCGCGGCACCGAAAGATCTGAGAACAGAAACCTGCAGACTGTCTCGTCAGCGTCGCGGCGCCTCAGAAGCAGTAAGTCCGAAATTTTATTTGAAACTTCTGGATGAACAACGCCGCGACCCTATTGAACAGATACGTGACGCCGCCGTAAAACCCTAGCATGCACCGCAGTGCTCCATGGTGGAGCCGCGACGCCACGATTCCAGAAACACAATTTCTGCGATTCCGAAACCCTAAAACTGGTTTAGGCTCAGATTTGCAGATCCATTTCGTACCCCTTTCACTATTTAACAACACGTTCATCGACCATCATCAAATCATTTCCCGTTCTTCGTCTCAATGCACCATGTTCGAATTGAACGATTACACATATCAACTTAAATGAGTTAGATCTGAATGACTCCCTCGATTACATCACTGTTTAACAGATCTGGAGACAAACTATGTGTTCTTGGGATTTAAAGGTTTTAAAAACTTTTAAACGACATAAATTAAATTTAAACAAATCCTAACTCATATTATCATTAATATTCATTGTATAATCACACAAAACAGTCCAGACTCTGATACCACTGAAGGGTTTTGTCGGGTTCGTACACGCAGAGGAATTTGAATTTTTTATTATGATTCAAACTCAACGACAGTCAAACTGTAGGATGATTATACAATATAAATAACATAAAGCAAGAATGTAATACTTCGAACGAAGACTTACAGTGGTTAGCAATCTGGATTGTTGAAGCTTTGTGTAGTCCGAGGGTGTGCACACAAATGTCCCTCGATTTGCAAGTTCTTAAAACTTTGATGTAATCTTTCTTTTGGAAAGCTAGGAATTCCAGCAGAGTTTCAGTAGAGTTTAATCTTATGAAAGATGGTGTGTAAAATATGAGGTTAAACCCTGTATATATAGCTGAATATATCAGCTAGGGTTTCCTGATGGGCTGTGCCCAAATCAAACAGAGTGGTCATTTCGGACCCACCGACGCGCTGCATGGCTGCGTAAGTGGCACTGCGGCCCTGACTCACTCGTGTCGTGGCCCTGCTCTATTTTTGCTTCGTTTCTATTTTATTCTAATGTCTCGATTATCAACCGAACATTTATATACTCTCTGATTACATCCTTGAATCGACGAAACAATTGACTTAGTGTTACCCTTCAGGCATTTACATATTGACACTAATAACATTAGGTCTACGAAACTCCTAAGCTGGAAGATTTAACTCAATATGTAAAGTTTAGCTACACGAAATATGTGAACTGAATCTCTATGTGAGAAGATAAAATCATTTCATTCATGACACACTCAATCAAGCTTAGAATTTGTCAAGTGTCTATCCAAATGGCTTGATCATTATAATTCATCTATTAGTTGACAACATGACCATATCAAAGTCCATTGCATTGGTCAATGACTTAGTCAACCTAATACCATATGAGTACCTAAGCGTTCAATCGAATATACATTCAAGAAATAAATTATAATCTTGGCTCACATACCATCTTTAATCTACTTCGTAATGCACCAAAAACAAGCCGCGTCTCAACCTATAAGGCATTTGAGCTTAAGATAAGATCAAAGTATATTACTCCGTAAACAAGGTGATATTGACCTCAAGTCTAAGGACTTCTATCTCCCACATGCCGATCACATTATAAACATATAACAAAACAATACATTAGCAGGGTATATCAATACTTCAACAAGTATCCATGTGTCCATCACGAGTTGTCATAACTCGTAGCAAGTGAGACGTACTACATCCCCTAAGGATATGATGCAGACCACATGTCGATGTATCGCATATCATCGATATCGCAATCTCGATGATCATTAGTCGAGGTAATTTAAGAGTTACGTTATAATATTAATTCTCAAATCATTAATAACCACGTAAGCTCTAGGGATGCATTTATAGAATATTATAAATAATCAACTAATTATTCAACAAATGCAAGTACCATAATATTAATCATCACTAATATAAATACGAATGTGTATAAAGTATATTTTGTCCTAATACAGATTGTTTCTAGGACACACATATACTTTCATTTGTTTGCTACATTGGTCTGTTGATAACATTCGTAATTTCATTTTTTTTTTGCTACACAATTTTTTTTTACTTCAGATGTTTATACCATCAGATTTTGTTGCCTGAATCCGCCACTGACTCAAACTCGATCATGCTTACCAAGGTCCATTTCTTCGCCTCCAGAAGCTGTGAACCAAGCAAGACCCGTGACCGGCCACATCAACTTGCCCCGTGTCACCTAATTGTTGTTTCTGTTGAAGAAAATAAAACATGAAGACTGGAGGGTAGTTCTGTAAATATACATTGTCCATTTATTAGTTCGAAGTTAGTTAAGAGTGTGTTAGTATTAACTACTAATCCAATTGGGAATTAGAGAGACAGTTAGTCTAATCATTAGTGATCTATATGTGTATAAATATCCACATATTTCACTACATATGTAATCTTGAAGATTATATTGAATAAGAATCTTAATTTCTACTCTTTCCTCTTCTAATTTCTTCTTCTTCTTTCTTCTTGGCCTTGCTAAATCCTGATTATTCAAAGAACTCATTCATGGTGTTCTAATGATTTATGTTAGGATTTGTTATGAATTTTCTACCTTATTTGGAGTCTAATATAATTGTGTTTTACTTCAAAAAAGAATTTTTGGTGGAAAAGGTTTTCTTTGTAGAAAAGAACTATATCATATTTATCCGTTTTCTTGTAGGAGAAGTTTTAGACTACTATAAATAGAAGATCTTTTATTCTCAGACATAACCCAATATCATCCATAATGTAGTCGTTTAAAGAGTCTTGTTTAGCGGAAGATTATTCTCCCAATATGATTTTATATTAGTTTTTTCATATATAGATTAATTGATCAAACATTATTAAAATATTATGCTTTTTTAGTATATTTTCTTTGTCATCTAATTTATCATAATTTAAGGTTTGCAATTATAAGCTTTCGCACGAAGCACTGATTATCTCAATCCCAACAAGTGATATCAGAACCAATGGTTCTACAAACTTGTTGGTGTCAAAATAATCATGACGTCATGCGGAAGGGCTCAGTTTTAACCCTGCAAATGTCTCATTTTTAACCCTGCAAAAGGTCAAGTTTTAACGCTACAAAGGGCTCATTTTTAACCCGCAAAGGGCTCCAACACTTTTAACTCCAAAGGACTCCAATACTTTTAACCGCAAGAGCTTCACTTTTAAACATATCAAGCAGCAGTGATGAAGATTATACGAAGATGGAGAATCAAATTTATTTTGACAGAAAATTTAGGCCAAGGAGAGATTTGTTAGTATTTGTCCTAAATTTCCTACCTTATTTCAATTCTACTATAATTGTATTTTACTTCTAAAAAAATTTTTGGTGGAAAAGATTTTCTTTCTAGAAAAGAGCTCTACCATATTTATCATTTTCTTGTATGAAAAGTTTTAGACTTTTATAAATAGAAAATCTTTTATTTGGTATTGTTCTGAACCAAGCTGTCTCGGTAAGGACATATGGGCTCAAAGCGGTGAATGAGACTGATTCAATTGGAATTATTGGACTGAGTAAAATGTTGGAGAGTTTTATATGAGATCCAAGCCCAACTATCAAGTGGTTAAAAGGGGCGAGGGTTGAAAGAGAAAAATGTATGTTTCTTTCATCACCTTTCTCTGAGTCTATGTTTCTCACCTCCCTTCTAGTTATCTTCTTCTTTCATAGTTCTCTTCTTCGTTTTACCAATCGATTGTTGTTATTAGTTCCATTCCCTTATTGTAATTCTGAATTTTGTGATTATAATATCAGTGTTATTATCGTGAAATTGGAGTTGTTAAAACTGTTGAGATAGAACTAGATCCAGTGTGAGTAACTAATGCAATATCACCATTTGGTAGGTATACTGGTTTAGGCACAGCATTTTCAGTAATAGTTGACTTATTTTGACACCATATGGTGTGTAGCACTAGTGTCTACAATTCACTAATCTTTATTTTCAGCTAGTAGACACACACTATTTGTATTTAAACTTGTGCCCTTATCATTTGGTTTACCAGATATGTCATCTGATCTCGCTGCATTTGCACTAGCTGAGAAAGCATTGCTCTTGTTCAACATTTGCAGGATCTGATTATATTGTTCTTGAGTGAAAACACAAGCTCTTGATTCATGTTGGACATCTCAGACATTTTACCTTTTCACTCCTTTGATACAATCTAATTTCATTTGTAGTGATGAAATTCTCACCTCCTTGACTTGTAGTATGAGTTTGCATATTTGGATTTTCAATTTGAGAAGCATTGTAGGCTGCAAACCCTCCATGTCCTGAACTTCCATTTCTTGATCCATAACTTTGACCAAACTTCCTTTTTCTTAAAGTTAGGAGGGTACCCAACTAATTTGTAACATGATTTCTTAGTATGCCCTTTCATTTTGCAAAACTCACACTATAGACTATAGTTTTTCTTAAACTTTTGATTACATGCCGTGTTCATACCATTCCTAGCATATAGTGCAGTAGGATCATATTGACTAGATGGCATAGCGCTAACCTGTGCATGGGTTGAATTTGACACCATACTGAATAATTTTTTCAGACCAATCAATTTAAAGGAAATCAAAGAAATCCCACTTACATCAGAGGAATTCAAGAAGAGAGGATGATTTGGACCAATTGTCTGCGATCCTGTGCATGGGTTGAATTTGTTGAATTTGATAATGTGCCAATTACTCCATCACATCCCCATATGCATTTCCATTGTTTGCCATTGAGATTCTTGTTTCAATTTCGATTGTTCTTGACTTAAATGTTACCAATTTGTGACTGCTATCTTTAGCGAACTTAGATAACTTCAAGATCTTTAAGATTTCTCAAAAAAATTGCTTCCAACTTTAATCAATCGTTCTAAAGTCTGATACCATAAAATTATTGGGGTCGAGATAATCAGGACGTCATGCGGAATCTTATAATTGCAAACCTTGAATAACGAATGATAAAGAAAATATACTAAAAAGACATAATATTCTAATATTGTTTGAAAAAACTAATATAATAGCATAAAAATATTGGGAGAATAATCTCCCTATGAACAAGACTCTTTAAAATATTACATTGTGGATGCTATTGTGTTATGTCTGTCCCGCCATAAAAAAGAACCTTGTCCTTTTTGTGAAGTCACACTGACATTACAATGGTAATCCTGAAAGGCATGAATGTGTATCGAGATCAGTAGTAGCTACTGCTTTAGTGTGAGGATGAAACCAAGAGTTTCCAGCCTTAAGTAGTGATAAATCACCTTCAACCCCTTTTGTAGATTATAAATTACTAAGATAAATAACAGAAGCTACAACTCCGGAAATTACGTCCGGCTCCTTCTCGCTAAATCCAAAAATTTCCACTATCTTCTTTATAAAGATCAAAATTGATATAAAATTGTTAAGCACTTTTGATATCAAATGATAAAGATCAAAGTTGTCGACAGAGAGAGGTGCAATGCATATAAACGAATTAGTTATTGTAGGATTTTGGTGGGTTAAAAATATATAAGTATGGTAGAATGGAAGTTTAAAATTTTATTTACATACCCAACAATTCCTTCTGGTATGGTTATATGACAATCGAAATCTGTAAAGACTTAAACAAGAATACTTACAGGTTGTTTAATTTAAAATCTCTACTAAGGGCGAACACGCGGTTGTCCCCTTCGATTGCAAGCACTTTACTGAAGTGTATTCATCTGTCAAGAAAGCCAGGAAATCTTGACATGTTTGAAAAAGCTTTATTCTAAATCTAGAATTATTCAATAGAATGAATTAGTGTATAATATCAATGAGGTTAGTGTTGTATATATAATCATTTTTAGATCAAAAACCGGATTAGAGTTGGACTCTAAGATCGCCTAAAATCGAGGTGCGATGGGCCGCTTGATGAGCCCATCACGAGTCGCCGCGACTCAGCTTAGTAGGCACCGCGGTGCCTCATTTTTCCCCCCAGCAAATTTAATTAAATTCATAATCCAATTTTGACTTAATTAAATAATTTTCATCAAATAAAAATTATCCCATAGTTATTATCAATTTAAATATTTCGATTTCAAATCAAATATTTAATACTTTCTCAATACATCCTTAGATCGAAGAGACAATCGATATAGTGTGACCCTATAGGCCTTCACATATTGACACTAATCTAATTAAGGTCCATATGAAACTTGTAGACTGCGCCGTACGACGAACTCAATATGTGAAGTACGTTTACATGAATTCGGCAAACATAACATTTATGTGAGATGATAAATTTCTTTCAATCGCGACACTCTCGATCAAGCTTCAGATTTTCATGTGTCTATCCAAATGGCTTGATCACTTTATCTCATCTATAGTAGTCACAACTAGACTATATTCTAAATGTCTCTTGCATTGGCCAACGACTTGGTCGACCTAATATCACTAAGAAGTTGAGTGCTCTCTCGAACATCTAATTGAGGAATGAATCCTATTTTTGACCTAATCACCACCTTAGTTTACATCATAATGTACCCAACACAAGTCATATCTTATCCTATAAGAAGTTTAAGCTTAAAACAGGGTCAAAGTATATTACTCTGTAAACTAGGTGCGTATTGACCTTAAGTCAAATAACATTTATCTCCCACACACTGATAACACTTTACACATGTATAACAAATAGTATATCAGCAGGGTATACCAATACTTTCCAAAAGTATCCATGTGTTTATCACTAGTAACTATTACTAGTAGCATGTGATACATACTACATTCTCCAAGAATGTGATGCATACCACATGTCGACTTATTACATATCATCGATGTCACGACCCGACCCGACGGGCCGCGACTAAACGTCCTAATTGGACGTCATTACTGACCTGTCACTCTTAATCCATTTAATACCGAGACCTATAGAAATTTCGGCAGCACAACGCTGCTTTTACAACATCTCCCCAAAATTGGCGAGCCGACAAGGCTGCCATATCAATAACAGAACAACAAACAAAACAGGTTAGCCGACTAGGCTGCCACCAACCAACATTATATACACAAAGGAATAGTCAAAATAAGCAAGCCGGCAAGGCTGCCACCAGATACCAACAGAAATAACCGAAAACGCCCCAACACAGAGTACAACCCAAAATAAGGTACAAATGTCCAACCCACAACTGTTTACAGACCTCTAAGAATACGATACTGACATATGACGGGACAGGGCCCCGTTGTGCCCAAAATATGCATAAGTCTGAAAGATGAAGATTCTGACTAAAATAGCGCTCGAATAAAGGAGCTCTCCAACTGCATATAAGTCCTAAACCGGAGGTCACCTATTCAACACCAACTGCGGCATTTAACGCAATTCAAGAAAGTGGGTGCATGCGAAATAATGTCGAGTATATAAAACATGAAATCTCGAAAATTAAATCACAATCGTGTGGTAAAGATAGAGTCATCAAGCTTAACAAAATGAGAGTCATATCGTAAATCATGAATGCTTACTCATATTGTCACTATGTCATGTTTGTATATCAATCAGATAACATGTCTCGATACTTTAGTGATGGACTCGATGAAAGTTTGTATACGCAGATATCATGTCTCGCCCCTCTGGAGGACTCGATAAAATATGTATATATGTATATAACGTGTCTCGGCCCTCAGTGAGGGACTCGATGGTCTGTAAAGTCGCAAGACGAACATGATCCGGCTCGGGACTCGGTGGAGTGAAACAATAATACTTAGCACGATTAGATATCATGAGCAACCATATGCAATTAAAAATCATCTTTGACTCTCGATAATATCATCATAATAAACTCTTTTACTGAAAATTATAGACACTAATCAACAATTATCCTTTAAAACTGAACTTATAGGAATTACGTACGTCCGCCGTACTTTCATTAAAATTATGCCAAAAAGGAGGAAGGAAGAGTTTTACGTACCTCTTAGTCGCTCAACCAATGTAAAACTAGGACGTGCCTCGTCTAATATGTCAGTCTATAAGTATAATAACAATGATACGATCATTAATTCTAGGACTTCTAATGTAAGTTATATTGAATATCGCCTTCCTATTTCTATAAAAAATTGGGCAGCACCCCCCCGTTTATGTGCGTATCCACAATTTATCAACAAGCCAACAACACCAATAACCAAACATCATTCCAAGATATAATCAAATTAATCTCAAATACTCCTTTTACGTCATAGTGTACATTCCTTCTCTTTTACACTTATACAATTCAACAACTTCAATAACCAAGGCGATTAAGTCTTATAGTTAGCATAGAACACCTTTTTCCATTTTAATCTTTTTAAGACATGCATTAGTGATTACCATAATGTGTATGTATATGCATAACTCATATTTCCGTCACCATAATTTCACCAAAACAGCCCCTTAAATTGCAATACAACATGTCCACTAATTTCCATACAAATTCGGTCAACAACATTACCAATTCCATATTTTCTTTCTTAACTTCTTAAAATACAATTCACGTTCCAATAATTACTTATGAACACTATTTCTTCTTCAATTCCCACATGCAATTTGTGATAATGATAACAACACAATCATTGAACACAACAACTCCAAAATTGATAGAACTAGCTTCAAAATCGGTCCAACACATTTCAACAATCACATGCATGTTTTAATTCTATATTTCTTTCTAACACAAGTCCATTACTTCAACTACAACAATATGCAACTTCAATTATAGCATAGAAAGAAGAATTTTCATACCTTAATTTAATCCCCAAAACAGTCTCGATTTTTAGCCACTTCTTTGTCAGCTGAACTTGTAACATCCATAACTCTCTACTCCGGTGTCCTATCGATGAGCGGTTTATTGAGTTGGAAACTAGACTCGACGAAATTCAGTTTAGTCTTTTGAAACACCCAAAAACTCTTGATATACTAGGAGATATACCCCTTCCAAGTTGACTAAAAATCTGCCAGCAACCAGCGATTTTCTGCCCATTTTCTTGCCCCTCTTCTTGCCCAATTGTTCAACCACTTGTCCTATAGCCAATCTCTGATGTATCTAATACCCATGTTTTCAAAATGACCATTATTCTTAACTAAGCTTAATGGTTTAGTAAATGGGTCAACTAGATTATCATTTGTAGAAATATAGTCTAATTTTATTTCTTCAGTTTCCACCTATAGGTGTCTGCAGGTGAGCCGGTAGCCACTGCAGGGTTTAACGATTCGGACGATTCAAGTCGGTTCACGGGACTCAGGCCAACCGGTCCGGTTCATCGATTCCGTGTCGGCCGTGCGGTTCGGTCGAGCATACTCTGGTCCGGTTTCTTTTTTTATTTTTTATTTCTAGTATTTATTTTCTATAATATAAACTAAATTCAATTTAAATATGTAATATAATAATATAATATATAATTTAGTTGTATATATTAAAATTGAAACTTTAAAGTTAACTTTTTATTTTATAGTTTATAACTTTATACTTTATAGTTTATAACTTTATATTGTAAATTTGTAATTATACTTTTATTAATTTATTAGATTAGTAGATATAATTATAAGTTAACAAATAAGTAATAACAGATTAACAACTAAATAGATAGTAAAATTAAAATTAATGATAAGATGTAAACTTTTGAACTTTCATAACGTTAATAAGAGTACATAATGAAGTAATAATAATTTTATTTACATATTATGCATCCTTCTTGCAAGTTCTTCGTAATCTATAGGTTGATTGAATTGGTTATGCTCCATAGCCTCTAACTCGGAGTATTAATTCGATCCGCCTCCGCTCGCCTTCCAAAATATTGCCTATTTCTTCATCTTGAGAATTAACGTCTCCACATCCTTGATTTCTTCTCTCGATCGATCCAATCCGCTGCGGACTAACACTTCTAATGTGCTTCCACCCAATGAGTGACGTGTGTCTCCTATTTGATCTCGTGCTTGGCTAAATGCACTTTCAGAAGCCACAGTTGAGATCGACACATTAAGAACATCCCGGGCCATCGCTGCAAGTACCGGGAATTGCCTTTTGTTATCCTGCCACCATTGTAAAGGGTCAAAAAATTTCTTCGTCTCCGCTAGCTTTTGCAAATAAAATTGCATCTCATCGCAAGATTGGCTTGTGGTTGGTTGTGTTGTAAAAGTGCTCCATATGTCTAAAGATTCTTATTCATCGTCATCAGCATTGAATCCTGCAGGTGTAGACACAGAACCAGAACTAGAAGGAATATTAGTAGCAGAGTTAGTGTTATCATGTAATGTAGCATAATATTCATATAATGTAGTTAAATTAGTATCAAGTTTACTTATGCAATCAAATGAAGATGGAGTTTCTGTTCCACCTATTTTCATATAAGTATATAAACTAAATATTAGATTATGACAATCTACTTTTTTAATAGAAGGATTTAAGACTGCACCAATACAATAAACATCAGGAATAGGAAAAAAAAATTTAACTTTTCAAACATAACTGTAACTGCATCTTTATATTTCACATTTGATTTTAAACCATAAAGTAAATATGAAATTTCAGCTATATGAGTTAAAGCATTACAAACTATTGGGTAATAAGATCCTGAAAATTCAACAGTTGCAGTGTAAAATTTACGTAAAATTTTTAAAAGTTCATCAATTGATTTCCAATGTTCGTCGGTTAACATATACATCACGTTCTTACAATGCGCATTTGCAACATGTGTTATGGGGTCTTTATACTTATAACATTCTTTTAAAAATAAATAAGTATAATTCCACCGTGTAATAATCTCTTCTGGCATGAATTTAGATCTCAAATTAAATAGTTTACATTTTTCTTTAAATTCTATAATTCTATTTTTCCTATTATTACCCTGAATAACTCCAACAGCTCTTTTGACAAGTTTTATTTCAGGTGAAAATAAATCAAGACCACTTTTAACAATTAAATTATAAATATGACAAGCACAACGAACATGAAATATATCAGTAAGTGGTGGTTGTACTTCCGTTTTTAAAAGATCTACAAGTGATTATTAGATGCATTATCGAATGATACACAAAGTATTTTATTATAAAGATTATATTTTTGGGCATAAAAACAAATAGTTTCGCTTATATATTTTCCATATGACTTTGATCCTAAATACGCAAAAGCAATAATACGTTTTCCATTCTAAAATTTTCATCAATCCATGACAAGTAATTGTTAAATAATCATAAGCTTCAACGCGTGTCCAATGTCCAAGTAAAACTAACATGACATGGAAGGTTAGCAAACAAATATTGCAAGAAAATAACATAATCATTATGAAGTCTAAAAATATCGGCTCTAGTAGTACTACGAGGAACACCATTAAAAAAGGATTATATACTCTTTGAATATATGTAATTAAATATGAAGAAGAAGCAAAGAAAAAGGTAAACAACCTCCGACAATCATTTTGCTAATTCATGCGGTCTTTTTTGGATCGTACTTAGCCAACCCCGGTTAATGGATTAAGTTGTTGTTGACCGGGTTCTAAATCGAGACATCCGTTGTGCGTATGATCGTGTTTTATATGTCTACCTATAGTGCGTCCCCGTCACGCGCCTTATGTTTATAAGTTCTCCCACAAATATTACATTTAACTCTATCGCACCACAACTTTATCATAAAAGAGCCACACTTTACTCCTTTTTTTCTTGCTCACGGTCACGGTAAAGGAGGTCTACGACTACGACTACGACTAGCAGTACCAACATTGACAGAAGGAACACTAGTAGGTGTATGAGGTTCTTGTTCTTGTTCTTCAAGTTCATCAATATCATCTAATTGAACGTTATCATATTCATTATCTTCTACTCCAAAATCTTTTTGCATTTGATCATAATCTATATTTTGATTAGATGATGAAAAACCTCTGATTTTTACCCTTGAACTAGATTTACTGTAGTGATCCGCAATTCCTTAGTAAAGACATTATAAAATATTTAAATAATCAACAAATAAATATGATAATTTAATAAAATAATTAGAGAATGAAACGAGTGTACCAAACTTCGGAATTCAGAATTCAATTGAAACTCGAAACTCGAAGTCTTGCGTCTTGCTACTTTGAATTTGAAAACTAATAATAATAATAACTTAAAAATTGATAATAAAGATGATTAAGAGAGTATGAGAAATTGAGAATAAGAGAATTGAGACAAATGTTGTGTGATAAAAATGAAGAAAATGTAGAGAATTTATAGATTTTTAAAGGGTAAAAATGTAATTAAAACAAATAAATAAACAAAACAAAAATAAAAACAAAAAAATAGGCCAACGGTCGAAATGACCGTTGGCAAGCCCCCTGCCCCCTCCCCTCCCAAGTCCAAGTGTCCAACGGTAACAATACCGTTTGGGCGAAATTTTTAATTTTTTTTTTGTTACCGGTCCGGTCCGGACCGGTTAACCGGTAATGGAACCGGTTTTCCGTTACCGGACCTTATCGGGGTTTTTCATAACCCGTGCGGGTTGGGGTTGGGGGCCAATCCAACCCCAACGGTATGCCTCATCGTCCGGTCCGGTTTGCAACGGTCGGCCGTCGGTTCGGTCAACCGGACCGTGACAGGTATATTTCCACCATCTCCCTGAGTATGTGGTATTTCCTTGGTACATGCTTGTTTCTATTTGTTGATCTTGGTTCCTTAGCGCGCGCAATCGCACTATTGTTGTCACAATAAATCGTTATTGGACAAGTGGCACTTGGAACAACCCATAGTTCCTTCAGGAACTCAGATATCGCGACAACTGTTTTACTAGCTTCCGATCTAGGATTGTACTCGGCTTCAGTTGTCGAATGAGCGATTGTTGCTTTCTTGGAATTTTTCCAACTTACTGTTCCACCATTGAAAATGAAGGTATATCCAGAGTCCAGACTAAGACTTGAAGTCATCAAGATATGTCTGGAAGCTAACATTAGTATACCGAGTAGCCACTAGCTTATCTTGTCCACCATAGATTAAGAAATATTCTTTAGTTCGTCTAAGATACTTAAAAATACTCTTGACTACTTTTCAGTGTTCTTCCCCAGGAATCTGTTAGAATTTGCAAGTCATACTAAGTGCATAGGCCACATCTGGCCTCGTACAGGTCATGTCATACATGATTGATCCTATAGCTGAAGCATATGAGATTCTTTCCATGCGTTCAAGTTCTGCAACAGTATAAGAACTATCCTTCTTTGATAACTTGACACCTTGACCCATAGGAAGACCTTCATTCTTGGATTTTTCCATAGAGAATCATCTTAGTACTTTGTCTATGTATATGGACTGTGACAACCCCAATAATCTATTAGGTCTATCTCTATAGATCCTAATTTCAAGAATGTAGCAGGTTTCACTCAAGTCTTTCATCATGAAGGTGATGGATAATCATTCCTTGACTGATTGCATGAGAGTCTTATTGTCTCTTATTATTAATATGGCATCTACATATATAACAATGAATACAATACTCCCTTCCTTGCGCTTACTATAAACGCATGGATCTTCTTTGCTTCTAACAAAGTCAAACGATTTGACTTCTTTGTCAAAGCAAATATTCCAACTCCTTGAGACTTGCTTAAGTCCATAAATGGACTCTGTAGCTTGCATACTGCTTTGGAATTAGTCTTGGATGTAAAACCCTCAGGTCGTATCATAAACACCTCTTCAAT
Organism: Przewalskia tangutica; assembly: GCA_029844215.1. Taxonomy (NCBI): domain Eukaryota; kingdom Viridiplantae; phylum Streptophyta; class Magnoliopsida; order Solanales; family Solanaceae; genus Przewalskia; species Przewalskia tangutica. The sequence goes on along the minus strand of CM056734.1, from coordinate 102,046,210 downwards.
TAGGTTACCATTGTGGAAAGCGGTTTTAACATCCATTTGCCAAATGTCATAATCATAGTATACGACTATTGCAAGCAAATCCGAATGAAGTTAATTTTCGCAGCAGGTGAAAAGGTTTCATCATAATCGACTCCATGCCGTTGATTATAACCGTTAGCCACCAATCGTGCCTTATATGTTTGTACCTTTCCATATGTATCAATCTTCTTCTTTAAGACTCATTTGCATCACATGGGTCTAACCTGTGTTGGCAAATCAACGAAGTTTCAAACTTGATTGATGTACATCGAGTCCATCTCAGATTTTATGGCTTCTTGCCATCTCTGCGAATCAATGTATAACATATCTTCATTGTAGGTTGTAGGTTCATCGTCATCGGGAATATCTATCTCATTGTGTCAACAAAGAGATTAAGTCTTTCCGGTGGTAGCGTGACCAAGGTCCTTCTATCTTCACTGTCAGGTACTTGCTCAATCAGTCGGCGATGTCAGGTCAGGAAGGAAGGCCCGGTGGGAGCGGTAGGAATATTGGCCGCAGAGCGGTACCACCCACCCTACTTACCACCTATAGGCGGCCGTCCTACAACCTTCATGAATTCTCTATCTCTTTCCTTAGCTGAGAGAGAGGGAGTCTGGACGGGTGTGCTTCGACCGTGTCTCCGGGTGTTGAGGGGCCAGAGTAGAGTTGTTGAAGCAGGGGCCCAGCAGCCGTTTTCTTGCAGAGTTGATTATCCTTCGTTTCAGTGTTTGTTGCATTTTGATTGTGAGAAGGTCTTTGTGTACTGGACAATCCACCATCTTGAGAGCTTTCAGAAATGTCATTTTTATGTATTTCCTGAATGGAATGATGTACAATCATTGTATCATCTTCCATTGGTTGTGTATAAGAGCCCTGCATTTCTGCACTGTCTTTCACAACACTCCCACTGGCAGAAGGGCGTACTCTAAGTACCCATTCTTCACCAAATACTCCCACTGAATCATTTTCTAGGTCATTTGACAAGGGTTAAACTTCTGTGTTATCTTGTGGTTCTTGAATTATTCAAGTTCTATCTCATTGCAGTTAAGTTCCTTGTAGACATAGTCTTCTTCAAGGAAAGTTTCATTTCTGGAAATAATGACCTTATGTTTTTCAGGAAGATAGAAATAGTATCCCTTAGTTTCTTTTGGATACCCCACGAAATAATATTTCTCACTTTTAGATTCCAACTTGTCAGTAAGCATCTTCTTTACATATGCAGGGCACCCCAGGGTCGCATGTGTAGTGATTTCTTCTTGTCATTTCATATCTCATATGGAGTTTTCTCTACTAACTTTAAAGGAACCCTGTTCAGAATATAAATTGAGCTTTGCAATGCATAGTCCCAAAGGTATGTTGGTAGAGCTGAGAAACTCATCATGGATCTAACCATATCTAATAGGGTTTGATTTCTCCTTTCAGCAACACCATTCATTTGTGGCGTTCCAGGAGTGTCCATTGTGATTGGACTCCATGAAGCTTCAAGTAATCCAGAAATTCTTTACTTAATTATTCACCTCCTCGATCTAATCGAATGGTCTTGATACTTGTTTCAAGTTGCTTCTCTACTTCTGACTTGTATTCTTTGAATTTTTCAAAGGCTTTGGACTTGTGTTTCATAAGATACACATGCCCAAACCTTATGAAATCGTCTGTAAAAGTGATGAAGTAAGGGAAGTCTCCCTTAGCTTGAGTTAAAAATGACCCACATGCATCAGTATGGACCAACTCAAGCACCTCTTTGGATCGCACACCCTTCCCAAAAAGTGGCTTGTTGGTCATCTTTCCTCTTACAAATTTAATATAACACGTGAATAATTAAAATGTGAAGTAGTTAATAATTCTGAGAAAAATGTTAATATTTATAAGCAATAGATCAAAAGTGAACTAAGGCCTAAAAGTACTATTAACCCAATAATTTAATAAAAAGAAGATACCTAGAACAATGTGCACTTACTAGTTGTAGACTTTTATAAGCTTCAATCTTCATCATAACCTAACTTTTTCCCCTTCTGATGTGCACAGGTCATGAATCTTAATGCTGGAAATCTATTTAAAAAACTCAGTGCATGTTATTATGAGGAGCAAGCATCTAATCTGGAGAAACAACTACAAATATTTGGTGCTAAAATTAAGAGAAACTACTTATGTCTCAATCCCAAATAAGTTTAACTTCATTATAAGAATTCTCTTTGACCATATCTAGAGTTTCTACTGATATGTGAATAAGGGCAGCTCGGTGCACTAAGCTTCCGCTATGCACGGGGTTCGGAGAAGGGTCGGACCACAAGGGTCTGTTGTACGCAACCTTACCTTGCATTTTTGTCAGAGACTGTTTTCACTACTTGAACTCATGATATGTGAATCTCAATAAAAATACTTCTAGAAAGCATAGTAAAATAAATGTATTAACTAAGGATTTGTTTGAAAAGTAACCTTGTAATTAGATTTGGGTGCAATCGAATGAAATTATACAATTTGACATGTTTGTCTGGTCAAGTAATTCATGAAATAAAGTGTAATTAAAGAGGGTGTAATTATGCTCTCCAATTCAGAGGAAAAATGATGTTAATTACATGGTATAATTGCCGGTGACTTTCAAATTTTTTCCTTTTTCATTTTTAATACTTCTTATACACATAATTGTCACATATTAAATCTTATTCACATGTTCATCCGAAAAAGTTTATTTAATTTTTATAATTAGCTTTTATTTATAAAAAAAAAAAGATCAAACTATATACATGTGTAACCAAACATGACATAGGAAATTATACTATAACTATGTTGTGACAAACAAATAAGTCATTATAATTACTATGTTGGATGAATACTTGATTGTGTAATTACTAGGATAGTAATTACACAACCTAATCATTATACAATAATTTCCAAACAGACCCTAAAGAAAAACATATTCACCACTAATTGGCATACGCTATATAGGTCCTTTATTTGCATGCCGTCTTTAAGAGTAAGAAAAAATAAGTGGGAAATTTGAGCTGATAATAGCTCAGCACAAAGCCAATTTTTAGATATCCAAAACTCAACAGTCCCTGCAAACCGGGAACCCAGTTGCATTATAAATTCGTCTTGTGCACTGAAAAGCAAAAAAGCACAGTTATAGAGCCTATAATGGCTATCAGTATCTAACGACCCTGCTACATATTCGTTTTAAAGTGAGTAAACAAAATTACATACTCAATCTCATGAATTCATTTAAAATTGTACATAAAGTCGTATTCGATGAAAAACATATGTACTGCTTGGAGGGAGATCATATCTTTTGAATGCAACAAAAGAAAGGAAAATTTATGGACCAACCCCATCATTTGCACCTCGTAGGAACTACAAGATTGCCCCAAGAACGCCTTCAGTATCTAGGGGTCACGGACCTCTCAGTAACATATGAGGCAGAAATTATTTAATTTAATTTTTTCTAGTAAAAAAAGAAGACAAGGTTGCTGATTATTCAAACCTTAATCAAATCATATGTACTAGTAAACACAATCTCGTATATTCACCTATTTTCCACGAGAGTTCTGATTTATTGTCAAAATGACGAAGAATATATTCATCACTCCATTACACTCAACTCAAATACTCAAGAGTAAACTAATCCTATTCAAGTATCTCATTTGAGATCCATAAAAATAATGTCCGCTACAATACCTATGCAGCAAACTTTGTTTTTAGAAACTTATTAGTTTTGTGGTCTTTTTGCAAAAGATTTTTATTTTTATACATAAGAGATCTTCATTTTTTCATATAAGATCTGAAAATGCCATTTTCTTTCTATTCAATTTGTAAGCAGACAAGAGATCTCATTTTCTCAGAATTGAATCACATGGCATATAATACTACAAGCACATGCAACAGGAGCCACTAGCGAATACATTTTGAGCTTCTAACTAATTACAAAATTTGGTTTCAATTTTAAGGATGCAACACATCCTTCTGCAACTTTCATTTCCTTAAAAACCAGTATATACTTGGTCCACATTATTTACATGTGCTGAAAATTACTTCTCTGTCCGTAATGTTTCATCCTATCTGCCTAAACCAGCCAACGCTATCTTTACAGAATGAGAGAATAAGGGAGGGGGCACTACAACTAACACAAAAAGCTAGCTGGAAAATGTTAGCTTGCAAAGCTAGAGCGGCAATTGCTTTCACTGATAGAGGTTTGAACCTCGAAGCTCAGTGCAGGAAATGGAAGAACTACCAAGGCTGTGTTCGGTAAACACAATTTATTTGGAATTTCCTCATTTTTAAGGAATTCGTTTTCCTAAAGAAAATGTATTCCAAAAGTTTTGACCAACGGAAGAGAAAATTGAAAAACAGCATATCGAACACACCCCAAGTACAGGGAACAGCATACAAGAGACAGAAAGTACCTAAAGTGACCACCACATGAACAAGGATTTTTTTCCCTTTTCTTCCTTTTTTGGTGGAATAAAGGGGAGTGGTCCGCTGGGGGATGTGCACGGTTTGTTGTTTGCGATGTAATGCAAGAATTGTTATAAGATAGAAACCCGAAGTGAAGTTTATTCAAGAAATAATGAATTTACAGCACGCGCTTGTTCGCACACGAACCTCATAAGAAAATGATGATACTTTGAGGTGGCAACATGCACAAATCACTGATAATTTCCATATATTTTGAGTGCATATGTTGTACCGAATAAGATGCACAATATACAGATTGGACCTATTCATACAACAGTTTGGAATCATGAGCCAGAAAGTATCCAGGAGGGCATTATGCATGAAATCAACGGCAGAAAGAATTGAATGTATAATTGAGTCTTTAATGATCTTACACTTTTCAATTGACATAAATAAACAATCAGACAAACCTCACAAAATCGTAAACTGATTCAACCTCTGAAAGTGGAAGACCTATGCTTCAACAAGCGTTTGAAAGGAAACAAAGAAGGGCGGTAAGATTTCCTACGTTTCATATTCCCTGCAAAACATGGATGGAAGCGTTAAACATATGCTTTTCACCTGAGGCATAAGCTAAAAGGAAAATTCATCACAAGAACAGAACAAGATATTGATCTGAAGGAAAAGACACTATGCGGAGCTATTGATCTTGAAAGTTTCCAACCATCCCTATCAAAAGGCCATCCAATCATAAGGAGGTAATAATAAATTTGGAGAACCAACGTTGGACTATGGCATGGCATCAAATGCTAATGGTAACCAATAAACACTACCAGGCGACCCAAAGACCAGGATTCAAAGTTTATGGATTCTGAACTTGCCACTGAACCGATAGCTCATTTTAGTAATTGGTTTCGCAATTAAATATTTGTACATATGTAACGAATTTCCTAATATAAATACAGGGTCTAGTCAAAAGCTACTGGACTCAACATATGATATGATGATACTAGCAAGAAAAAAAAATTGCAACTGAGACCGTGAAGAGGGAAAAGGAGAAATGAATGGTTATCTGAATGTTATATCAGTGAACAAATCTTCCACGAAGATGACGACTATTCTGGCCACTTCAAATCTTATGTTCCATTTCATTGACCTGGTTGGTGTTTTTCAGGACATACATAAAACAATTTAATTTAACATCATTTAAAATATGTTTGAGAATAGTTATTGGTGTTCAAAACCAAATGAAAAATAAGTGAATTTACCCTCAGGAAGCAAAGTTGGAAAATCACTCACAAAAGTAATAGACTTATACCTGACAAAGATCCACCTCGGATCTGATAACTTAGTCCAGCATTATCGCCAGTGTGTTTCAGCTCTCCCTCTGTAACATCTTTGCTTGGCACCTTCTCAACAACTAAATACTCATTTTCCACTTCCATTGGATTGCTATGCTCACTGTTGGATGATTTTAAGGTAGTAGAATCATTTCTCATCTCCATCAATTGTTCTTTCTCCGTTGGGTTGTTATTAACTCGTTCCTCAATCAAAACTACACCATCTGCCACATTTTGATCATGGAAATTTGGCACATCTTTTGAAAGTGTAAAAACATCCGCCAAGGAAGAATTAGCAGAGAGAGTGACTTCAGAATCTGTTCTGCAAGTGTAGTCTGCTGCACTCTCTGGCAAGACGGCATATCCATCACCACTAGCTGAACAAGTTCCAGGTTGAAAATCATGTATTTTGTTCTCAAAAGAAGTATCTTGCACGTCTGACTTGTTTGCAATTTCCATTTCATCGTTGTCAATCATATTGTTTTCTGTTTGCAAATCATGCATTTCGGTCGCAGATGTATCTTTTATATCCAACTCCATTGTAAATTGTGAATCCTCAATATCAATATTATCATTTCCTTTTTCTTTTTCCAAATTAGCACCATCATTTAGAGGAGCAATGGACAAACATGGCACCCTAGCTTCTTCAGAACCAGAACCCTGTTGGCTTTTATGCGGATCATCTTCTACAGTTGAACGTTCTTCAGGTAGAAAACTGGCACCACCTGGTTGTCGTGATATCCCAGACCTTGGAAGAGCAATAGTATCCACAGGCACCTGCCCCAATGCTGTTGAAGATATCAAATCTTTAATCTGGAGTCCATGTGCAGGCAGGTTATTCACAATGGAACCAAACTCTATGCGTTTCACAGGTTTTGATACATTTTTGGAGATGGAAAAAGATTTCTTGATGTCGTCTAACAGCAAATCACCCTCGCCACTAGAGATAGGATCCCATTTGAGCCAATCATCAAATTCAGGTTCTTTGATGCCTGATGTTATTGGTTCAACCTTAATTGCGTCCTTGTGGTAACACTTTTTCCTTAACGCATTAGTTATAACAGTTCTGCCAAAGGGATACAATACTTCAAAATCCATCACGCAAGAGTGTAAGTACCCCCAAAATGAAGTAATTTCTGTAAGTTACCTACAATTTTTGGAAAGCGCTGCTTTAGCACATTCCAGTTGGAGACCGAGCAAAGATGCCAAATTCGCTATATCGTATGGCCCTCTAAGTTCAGTTACAGAAGGAGCAGCACTGGAGAAAAGAAGATTCTTTCCTCGAGTCCAATCCACCAGCAACTGGATATTTAGCAATTAGATCAGATTAGATTTGACACATTCTAGCCACCAAAGATAGTAAGTAACATCTATCATAACTCTTAAATTAGGTGGAATATGTTATATTTTGAATTGAGAAAATCCCTGCCAGAAGGTCAAAGCTAGTGTCACCTTATCCTAGAAAATAGTATGCCGCGAGGAGTCATGGTTCTTGTTAAGAACATAACATGCAAGTACGAACTTTTATCTCATAAATGTATGATGCCATTTCATTTAACAGTATATTCCTATATTGTGATTTATGATGGTTGATGTCGTTGCTCTATGCTTAACTTGTAGAATATGCAATGTGCTTCCTACATTTCGCTATTTGGGTCCTAGCCAGGTTAGCAGAATTCTATTGCCCTGGTATTATGTTCAAATCCACGAACGACATAGAATAAAGTCACAATGTGTGTATCGTATTTAGAATCTAAATCTAAGAAAAAAGAAAGCCTCATAAACATCTAAGAATCCATCTGCCTTTAGATCCAACCAAATGCAAACCAAGATTTCCAGAAAAGGCACGGCCAAACAAAAAAGGAAGTCGCTTATACACCAACGCACAAGACTTCCATTTTTTATTAAGTGAATTGTCTAGCTAATAAAGGTATAATTGCTTATGTGATAAGGTACATAGAAGGTGAGAAAGAGAATATAAATTCGGGTAAGGCGAAATAGAAGCTATGATGGGAACTACCAAAACTCGGGCAATGTTCAAAAGCCATTGTTTTAATTTGGTATAGGCACTTCACATAAAAGAAAGGACCTGTGGATACTAATTTATTTTCATTGTTGAGAAAAGAAAGGCGAGTCTAAATGGAGCAAAACGGATAGGATTCACATGGCCAACCACAAGTAGCTTCGAACTGAGGCATACTTGTTGTAGGCGTAGATGAAAAAAGAAAGGGAAATACGTAGACAAATTAGGCTTGATAACTCTGATGCATATTAGAGAACGTGCAATACTTCCACAGTTAGGTTGCTATTTTAGAAGACTGTTTTACTTATTGTTGAGAGGATTTCATGTCTTTACTTAAATCCATACTTATACCAACTACTAAAAACCAAATAGGAAAAGACAAACCCAGAATTTCCCGGACTCACCTTAGCATTAGATATAATTTGCCTCCTCATTTGGGCATCTGAAATAAGACTTGAGTAAGTGATCTCAAAATACACTCCACGCTGCAGTAAAAGAAAATCAAAGTTGTCAATCATCCAAAAAACTGGAAACAGATAAACTTAAACGTGGTTCAGCTAACTTCAAGCATGCATCATCTTTGGATGCCACTCATTTCTTCCTCCACATTAAGAAGTTTCCTCAACGTACTAGTTTCAGTTAGAAAGTTATGATTTACCCATCTTAGCGGTTAAGATTTATGCATACAAAAGCCCTCGACAGAAATGACACCCTTCTATCTTTAAGAAATCAAATTGCACAGCCAATGAACATGGAGATCTCTTTCCAGGAAGTGTTACTTGCAATAATGACAATTCATCAGCATATAGCTCCTTCCCTGTCCCTTTGACAAAGTAAATATATGAACATGATTTACATTCAGATGTTAAGTACGGAGATCCAATTGCTTGCATGGCGTTTATTCCTAACCTTGTTGCAAGACTTAATAATCAAATATTGCATGGTAAATTAAGAAATCCTCTACAATTGGTTTACCTCAGTAAAATTAACCACCTCATGCATATGTACTTTTTTCTTGATAAGGAACCACCTCATGCATATGTACTTTTTTCTTGATAAGGAACCACCTCATGCAATGTACTAACAAAAAGAGGAAATAACATGAAAACAAATCTCACAAAGGGGCATGTAGACAATTATTAGTATTAAGGGGCACCCTTTTGATGATATGTGCATGAGAAGTTTTCAATGTGGTGATTGATAACTATCTTCGGATTATACTACAAGATTAAGGAGCTTAAATCATCTGTTCTACATCCCTTGCGTATATTATCCATACATACATAAACATTTATGTATTCTCTTTTAGGAGAACACACAAATATTCTTTATAACCGAAATTTAGCAGAAATCAAAAATATACTGAAAACCCCAATTTTTACTCCCACGTGCCCAATCCTCTTCTACCATTAAAAAAGGACAGTCCGGTGCACTAAGCTCCCGCTATGCGCGGGATCCGGGGAAGGGCCGGACCACAAGGGTGTACGCAACCTTACCTCACATTTCTGCGAGAGGTTGTTTCCACGGCTTGAACTCATGACCTCCAGGTCACATGACAACAACTTTACCAGTTACTCCAGGGCTCCCCTTCAATCCTCTTACCATTCTATCCAAAAAAAAAAAGTAGTTCAGCAATACCTTTGTCCATTATATGTTTATATTAAAGATGACTGCTTCATTCTAATCGGAGCTCCAAAGATTCAAACATATGTTATTTGAACAATCTTTCTTAAAAAGCCTCACGTCCTTGAAAGTGACCCACCATAACTCAACAGTCTTTAGACTCATTCAACAACAACAACATACCCAGTGAAATCCCACAACGTGGGTCTTGGGAGGGTAGAGTGTACAAAGACCTTACCTCCTTGATAGGTAGAACGGCTGATTTTGGGAGGCCCTCGGCTCAAGACAAAGCATAATCACAGGCAAAGCAGACAAAGCAAAGCAAAGTAAAGCAAGATAAACAATCAGACTCAGACAAGAAATTAAAGCATTATGAACATACAAATAATAAAATTGAATACGTCATGGTAGTGCATTCTAACAACAGATGCTAGTAGTTAACACAGCTAAATAAGATAAACAAATTACACTAAAAAACACATAATAGCATGAATCAAACTACCGGAGACTATATAACACTAATGCGCCTATAAGTGTGATAGGCTAATCGAGCCTACAGTAATAACACTATCATTGTCTTAAGACTCATTCAGACTTCTATTTTATCAATAATTTCTAATCTGAATACTTCATGAAGTGCACATGCACTTCGATTTGCGTCATGAATATAGGTATTACATTCATAAAGGACTCACCTGAATTGCAGCTTTAACCATAGATTGCTTCAACCTAAATGGTAACTTATTCGAGAAATCGATAGCAATTATGTCCACCTAAAAGTTGAAACGAATAAGGTAAGCACACACACAAAAAAATAGTGAATGAGACATGCATTACAGGCATAAACACAACATCTAAAGTCTCCCAAGGATATATAGACAGATAATAGAGACAAAAATGATATGTTAACAATAAATAATTCAATAAAATCAACATTGCACTCATCTCCAACCCAAAACATTTAAATGTTGTAATAAAAAGGAGTGATCCATTATTACAGACAATCTACAGCTTCTAGTTCATGGTGTATAATGCAATTATGCCGGTTTAACCCATCATGAAAAGAATTCACCAGCATTGTCCTTTTCTCGCATAGCTGGTCATACCTCTGCAAGATTAACCATGTTCTGTACAATGTTTCTGACTCAAACTAAATATGAATAGTTGAAATTTTTTTCAAAACTATCTAGTTATGCTATTCCCTACCTATTATCACAAACTAGTAGTGAAATCAGTGGTACCACCGATTAAAAATCATGGTTCCATCTCTAACTCAACACTTTATTGAACCACCATATACTCCATACATATTCAATCTCAGGGGAAAAAAGTAGTGTCCCCATTATTCATGGCAAGCTGCTCGAATGTGCAGTGTGCAATGCACTTATGCAGATCCAACCCATCATGATAGAAAAAAAAATCACCATTATTGCCCCTTTTCTCCCATCTACCATGTGGGCAATGGATGCATATCACTCATTTTATTTTTATTCGTATAATTTGATTGGTCCATAGATCATAAAGCAAGTTTTTTGTCTTATTAGTCATTAGTAATATGAATTTTATTTTAAGCATTATATTTTGAATATAGTATGAATATAGTAGAGGTAAGATCTGCGTACATCCTACCCTATCCTCCCCAGACCCCACTTGTGGGATTACACTGGCTATGTTGTTGTTGTTGTTATGTTTAAAAATGGTAACATGCATTCATCAGCATAAAGACTATGCTGGCAGCAATCTTTACAAAAATGACCGCCTGTGTGCTTTACAAAGCTTCCAAAAATTGCAAAAATGGATTCAGCATCCTCTACAAAAGACTCTTTACACCAAAAATATAAATTGTAAATACATTTCATATTAACTACTTAAAAAAAGGGAGCTTTAAGTACCTCGGGTCTATTATCCAAGGGAATTGAGACATTGATGAGGATTGTCACAAATCGTATTGGGGCAGGGTGGATGAAATGAAAGCTCGCATCTGGAGTCTTATGCGATAAAAAGGTGCCACCAAAACTTAAAGGCAAGTTTTATAGGGTGGTGGTTAGACCGACTATATTGTATGGGGCGGAGTGTTGGCCGATCAAGACTTCACACGCCCAAAAGATGAAAGTTGTGGAGATGAGGATGCTAAGATGGATGTGTGGGTATACAAGGAGGGATAGAATTAGAAATAATGTTATCCGGGACAGAGTGGAGCGGCCTCGATGGAGGATAAGATGCGTGAAGTTAGATTGAGATGATTCGGCCACGTGCAGAGGAGAGACGCAAATGACTCAGTGCGGAAGTGTGAGAGGTTGGCTATGAATGGGTACAGGGGGATAGAGGTAGGCCGGAGAAGTATTGGGGAGAAGTGATTAAACGGGATATGGCGCAGGGGCCGAGGACATGACCTTAGATGGGGGGTTATGGAGGACACGTATTAGGGTAGAAGAGTACTAGGTAGTTCAGTGTAGTCCTACTTACGGTTACAAACTGGTAGTTATAGTATTATTATTGTAGGCTCACTTAGTGTGCCATACTAGTAGGCACAGTATTGTCGTATAGTCTCTTGTTGTTCGATTTATGCTGATATGTGTATTTCGTTGTCTTTTTTATTTGCATTAGTTATTGCTTCTTTTTGCTTTCAGAATTAGCTATCATGACTTGCGCACTTTGTTTGTAGTACTTTGCTTGGGCTTATGCTTTGTCTTGAGCCGATGGTCTCTCGGAAACAGCCGATTTATCTACCAAGATATGTGTACACTCTACCCTCCCCAGACCCCACATTGTGGATTTCACTGGGTATGTTGTTGTATTAACTACTTATATCTACCAAGATAGATGTAAGACATGTGTACACTCTACCCTCCTTAGACCCCCACATTGTGGAATTTCACTGGGCATGTTGTTGTTGTTGTATTAACTACTTACTGAAACTAATCCTATCTTCAGAGCATCTGTTGTTTGGGCGTAGCTAGTTTTTTTTGTGTCTCATTAGTGTGTCTAATTAGTCATTAGTAATATTAATTTCATTTTATGCATTATATTTAAGATGATTTGGCTTAAGGCTACTAATTTCATTAAATTAAATTAACATTGTGAATACTCAATGGTTCATCTCAGCATAAATAGGGGAAATTTCTTAAAATTCAACAAACCTCGGAAACCTGGCAAGCCTGTTCAAACGCGTTCTGATTGAGTGGTCTCACCGCAACAATATCATAGCTTTTCAGTATCGGATTTCCAGAATTAAGAGCAGAGGCCTGAGACGAACTATCAACCACAACAGTCAAGCGCGTATACTGACGAAAAGGTGACGAAACGGGGACGTTTAATAGTCTCCTATGGAACTCTATGGTTGAGGAAAGTGAAGGAGAAAGTTTGACAACAGAGGAAACAGGGAATAAAGCGATACAACAACGGTCTGATTCGGACATTACGCCTTTGAATGTACGGTTGTATGCAATTCCTGTGTAACCTAATCCCATTGCTTTGATTATGAGCTTCAGACGTGTAGCTTTTAGGGTTTTTTTGTCTGTGATAATGTTTCTGTCGGATTCGTAGTATGGTATGTTAAGGTCGAAAAAACCCATGATCAATTTGTGTCTCAAACTGGACAAGAAAGGGGAGAAGCTGGTAATGTTGGTTAGAACAAGGGGTTTTGGGCTTAATTAGACGAGCCTCAACAACTCGACTCCGTTTGCAGCCCACACGGAATAAGGTGGAATATCCGCGATTAACCTAGTTTTGAATATCCTAACTAATTTCATCAACCTTTGTTATTATTTTATTCTACGTCTCATGTGTGGGATAATTAGTTCAGCAATTATAATCTTAGGACTATAATTTTAAAATACCTAATTTTGTGTACCAAACAATCCCTTACTGTAGGGTTAACATCGGTGCGGTGGGTGCCAGTCTATCTAGACCCGCAAAATTACAATGTACCACTCCGCCCTGCCTAAATAGTAAATAGGCAAAAAAACGCCTCGTATTGTACCTACATGAACCTGCTTTGCCTCGTGTTCTATTTTTTTTTAAATAATCGCAAAAAAAAATCTTTCATACTCGTTATCTTTTATTTATTATGTTTGTTTTTATGTTTAAATTTGATTGGTCAAGTAAAAAAAATACGACAATATAATATTTTAAATTTTTAGGAGTTTTATTTATATAAAAAAATACCATTTTAAATTATCTGTTTTTCTTGCAACAGAGAATGCTTACGATTGACAAACTGATTAAATGGGGGCTTGATGCCATCAAAACATGTGTGTTATGCCAGCATGCTCCTGAGTATCATGAGCACTTAGTATTCCATTTCCCTGTGGGCAAGAGCAGGGTCGACCTGAGATTTGGGATGCCCTCAGTCATCACAATTTTTTCAAGTACCTTGGTGTCCTTTTGTCAACTAAAAAGTTGTCTATCCTACAGAAGTATCCTCTTATAGAAAGAATTATTGTAAAAATAACCTCTTGGACAACTAAAAAGTTATCTTATGTTGGAAGAGTGCAATTGGTCCAGTCTGTACTCTTTGGATCCAAGCCTACTGGGCTCAATTATTTCTAATCCCCTCTAAGATACTGAAGCTGATAGATTAGCATTGCATAAGCTATATCTGATCTGGGAAAGGTACAATCACTAAAAAGCACTAGTTTCTTGGGAGAGAGTAGTCCTAAATCTGATGGAGGTTAAATTTGATTAATCTTCAAAAGTGGAATTAGGCTGTTGTGGCTAGATTGTGTTGGGATCTAGCTCACAAAATAGACTAGTTATGGATAAAATGGGTTCATACTTATTATATAAAAGGTCAACATTTGGGAATGTGTCATTCCTCAACAAGCAAGTTGGATGACATGGAAAATCTTAGCCTCTAGGAACCCATCACGATGTAGCTAGTAGTGCCTCCTACCCAATGGCAGAATGTGATCAGAAAGCTTTATATCCAGATACTAGGTGACTTGCCAAGGATACCATGGAAATGTGTAATGTTTGGCAATCATACCAGATAAAAAATTTGCTTTATCGTGTGGTTTTGCTTGCAAATGCAGAGAATGCCACGATCGACAAACCGATTAAATGGGGGCTTGATACCATCAAAACACGTGTAAGATGACAAAGATGCTCACGAGGATCATGAGCACTTAGTATTCCACTTCCTCGCGGCAAGAGCATGGTCCTACCGAGATTTGGGATGCCCTCAGCCATCACAATTTTTTTCAAGTACCTTGGTGTCCTTTTGTCAACTAAAAAGTTGTCTATCCTATAGTAGTATCCTCTTATAGAAAGAATTATTGTAAAAATAACCTCTTGGACAACTAAAAAGTGATCCTATGTTGGAAGAGTGCAATTGGTCCAGTTTGTACTCTTTGGATCCAAGCCTACTGGGCTCAATTATTTCTAATCCCCTCTAAGATATTGAAGCTAATAGATTAGCATTGCATAAGCTATATCTGATCAGGGAAAGGTACAATCACTAAAAAGCACTAGTTTCTTGGAAGAGAGTAGTCCTAAATCTGATGGAGGTTTAAATTTGATTAATCTTCAAAAGTGGAATTAGGTTGTTGTGGCTAGATTGTGTTGGGATCTAGCTCACAAAATAGACTAGTTATGGATAAAATGGGTTCATACTTATTATATAAAAGGTCAATACTGGGAATGAGTCACTCCTCAACAAGTTGTCGATGACATGGAAAATCTTATCCTCTAGGAATCTACTGATGTAGCTAGTGGTGCCTCCTACCCAATGGCAGAATGTGATCAGAAAGCTTTAAATCCAGGTACTAGGTGACTTGCCAAGGATACCATGGAAATGTGTAATGTTTGGCAATCATACCGATAAAAATTTGCTTTATCGTGTGGTTTTGCTTGTAAGCAGAATGCTTACGACTGACAAACTGATTAAATGGGGGCTTGATACCATCAAAACACGTGTGTTATGCCAGCATGCTCCTGAGGATCATGAGCACTTAGTATTCCACTTCCCTGTGGGTCAGAGCATGGTCTACCGAGATTTGGGATGCCCTCAGCCATCACAATTTTTTTCAAGTACCTTGGTGTCCTTTTGTCAACTAAAAATTTGTCTATCCTACAGTAGTATCCTCTTATAGAAAGAATTATTGTAAAAATAACCTCTTGGACAACTAAAAATTTATCCTATGTTGGAACAGTGCAATTGGTCCAGTTTGTACTCTTTGGATCCAAGCTTATTGGGCTCAATTATTTCTAATCCCCTCTAAGATATTGAAGCTGATAGATTAGTGTTACATCTCGTAAGTTTAAGGCAATAATTAAGAACGTCATTACGAAAATTAAAATACTTAAGGATGTGATTCCATAAAAGTTTTTGTTACAACGAGCGTGACAAGGGAATTGGAAATGATAGTTATATATATCCCGTTATGGATTAGTAATGTATATAAGTTACGACAACAAGGACACGAGGCTTTATGAAACTTTCGGAAAATTAAAAGAAGAGAGATTAAGATTTATTACTTGGGGGATTGATTTAATTTAAGTAGACAATGAGGGACCAAAGTGTAATATAAAAGAGACCAAAGTGTTAACACTTGATTTTCAGATTTTATAATTAAAACCTTACTTAACCTATTTTCTAATTCATTCATCTTCTCCAATTCAAGCATAGGAAAAACCCATCTCCTTTCCTTCCCAATCCAACCAAAAGTACATCCTCCCTATAGCCAAGAAAATTAAGGTTTCAAAATCCCCTCCTAGGTTAAGAATGGTCACCTAAATTAGAAGCAAAAAATTAGAGAAAATTTGGGCAGAAAATCGGGATTTTGGGCAGATTTTTAGTCAACTTTGGAGGGGTATATCTCCTCATATATTATGAGTTTTTAGGTGTTTTAAAAGCCTAAAATGAAGTTCGTAGAGTATAGTTCCCAACTCAATAAACCTCTCGTCGATAGTACATCATAGTAGAAAGTTATGGACGTTACAATTTCAGCTGACAGAACAGTGAATTCCGCCACTGGCCGATTTTGAGCAGAGAAATTCAAGTTTTTGAGACACGTTTTTGGAAGAGAAAATGTGTATAAATGATGGGTTAACATCATAGATTGTATGCATGTTGAATTGGAGTTGAAAAAGTGAGTAATTAGGCAAGAAAAGTTGATAAAATTGTGGGTTGTTCGGCGAAACAGTAGGTTCGAATTAGGGGCTGTTTTGGCTTTGTTTGAGGTATAAAATTCTTCCTTCTATGATATAATTTGAGTTGTATGTTGTTATAATTGAAGTAATGAATGTATGTTGAGAGAAAATTTGAAGTTTAGGCAATGCATGTGACAAATTTAGTGTTGTAGCCGATTTTAGGACTATGTTGTATACATTGGATTAAAGTGTTATTGTTGTTGTCGCGCCCGTTTTTTACCTCGGGGGTCTGAACGGTATCTGCAACGTTGCTCTTTGGCGCGGTTCCCTGGATGGAGCAATTAATGCTGTTTTGAGGAGTCGCCACCTAATTATTAAGTGAATTAGGACACTTGATTTATTGCAGTAAAAATACTGCAATTGATCTCCATTTAGTGTGCAAAATTAATGAGATTCTCAGTCAGAGTTCTTTATTATCCTAAAGGGAATGACAGGCATCCTTTAAGATCCGCTAACTTGCGGTTGTTCGCTCAAACCTAGGTTAATTATTTATTGCCCTTTTATTCTATTTATTCTAAGCATTTTTCATAATTTATAATTAAAATAAAATGCAATACAAAATAATAAAACCAAGATTAAATGCGACATAAAAATAAAAACTCGGACATCTTTTAGCCCTTTTTAGGCATTCTGCACAAGATGATCTCCGGGTACCTGCATAAACACTTAGTAAAAGTATTAATAATAGAATAAATAATTTTAAAAGCAATGACAAGAATTAATAAGTTAAGCCAAAAAATAAATAAATCCGTCTTTTGATGTATGAGGCCTTGAAATCAGACGAGGATTCCTTCATCGGCCAATATTATTAAAAGCAATAAAATAAATAAAACCTTCATATCCGCGCCAAAACAATAATAGTTTTAAACACGGAGGGCTCAGATATGAAAAATATATAAAGTGGGACGGCTAAACAAACACATGAGAATTCGCCCGCCACGCATGTTGGTTATCCGGTGTAAGTGGAAGAAATCATCCTTGCCCAGAAAGCTTCATTTATTTTATTTTCCGTCTTTGCAACTGTGGAGGCCTCAAAAATCGACGGATAACTTTTTCATCGGCCAAACAAGTGTAGCATCTTGTTCAAATCAGTAAAATACCAACAGTGTAGTATTTGTTCTAAATCAGTAAACCAGCAAATAATGTCCAAAATCAATAGCAATATGGCCAAAACATCAACAAAAATAGCCGAAAATCAATCCAACAAAATGCCCCAAACAGTAGCAATAAATGGCCGAAACTCAGTGAAACATAAACAGCCAATCAAATCAGTAGAAAAGCGGGCGAAATCAGTAGAAACAGTAGAAGCAGTTGCCATTTTCGCCAGAACCACAACAATAGTAAACATCACAACAATATAATTATGACTTATATACACTTACGGGAATCATGTGAGAACGTCCATGATTATGATATAACTCTTATTGTGAAAACGGTATTGTCTTGGGTTATTTAAAAAGGAAGGCATGGTGTTGTATTGGGTTTTCTAAAAAGAGAGTACATTCTATTTGTTCTAATGAGAGTCAAAGATTGTTTTAACTTGCATATGTTTACTCATATAGCTATTCGTGCATGTGAATTGTCCGTGAACTTGTATTCACGATGCGGGATAGATTCCCATGAGATGTATATAGAGTATAGGATTACATGACTAGACATGCATTGTCTTTAAAAGTAACTCTCTTTGAAAAGGTACAATTGGCTTATTTTATATGATACGGTAGGATCTGGTATTTTGGTTTTCATACTTGTCCATGTCATTCCTTTGTACATTTATGATCTGATTTATCAGATTTCTTGTTTACATACTGTACTGTTAGATCGACTTCTCTGGGCCGCGTTCATGCCCGCATGTATAGATATTCAGTTTGGGGATCCTCCGGTCTAAGTTCCTGCTCAGCTATTTGGAAGAGCTCCTTTGATTCCGAGCTCGTCATTTTGGTACATAGCCCTATTATTTTGTCTTATGTATATTTATGGACTGACGGTCTGCCCCGCTATATGTCATCGCCGAATTCTTAGAGTGCAGACTTGTGGTCAGACGTATGTAGAGATGTGAATCTTTTTTTTATATATATGTGCGGTTGTACTCTGATTTGGGGAGATTCCCATATATATTGGCAGCCTTGTCGGCTTGCCTATTTTGATTGTTTCTGTATTTATGTGATGTTATTTGGTGACAGCTGTTGACACCCAATTTTGTCCATCCCTGTAAATAAATAACCAATAAATTAAATAATTTTCTTTTTTTAGAACCGCAATTTTACATCGCAAAATACACATAATAATAAGTTTTAATAACGGTCTAGCATTATAAAATATTAAGCATTAATTAATTAGCATGCCCACATTTATTATTATAATAATAGCTTAGACTAATAAAACACCTAAATAATTTAATCACAATTTATATTTCATTTATCCACCATTATTTAAATAACTCACCACTAACTAAATACGTAATACCTAAAACTAATACACTTAAACTCTACCCCTAATTAACTAAAACCTAATCAGCCCACCTTTTAATAATCCACTTTTCCCTTACCTCTCCAGCCCACGACCCGCAGGCCCAACGCTTTCCCCAGCCCCTTTAACTCCCCTTTACCTTTCAGCCCAACTTCCCTTCATACCATCGACTTCACCCTCAGAACGAAAAGATACCTAAAGTCTAACCTAACCCTAAAGCCATCCGCCTCCATCACCACTTACACTCCAAACCTTTCCAAATTCAGCACTGACATCACGCCCAAATCCATTCCAAAATCTTTTCAAAACGCCCGAATATTACGTCAAAAGATTGTCCCCAACTTACCATATCTCGAAATCTTACCAAACAACACAAAACGAATCTCACCCCATAACAAACTTACCATAGAAATCGTGGTGAGAACATGCGTCTCAAAATCTTCTCCTCAAATCGCTGCATCAAAATCAGCCCCAAATCAAAGCTACCCTTCTTAGGACCAAATAATCCTCCGAATCGCCCACAAAAGCCACTCGCCTTACCATAACAGAGCAAGATTTAAAATCGCACCAAAGGTAATCCTCGAACCCGCCCTAGACTTACCATAAAAAGCGAAGCCTAATTAGAGCTATAAATACCAATGTTTCGACACGCACAGGGGAATCACCACCGCCACGGATTACCCATAGCATCGCATCGTAACCCCGTCTATCTATTCATTTACTACTATCTTTCCAAAACAGCTTCGCGAACTTCCCTTTGACGATTCGAAAACCTTTGTCGCCGCTTGATTCGCTACCCACAAAAGGTCCGGAAACTTACTCTTTGCCTATTGTCTAGTTATTTAATTGATAGTATGTGTTTTCTGCATGATGGGATTATATGTTATTTGACTTAACTCAGTTTAGCCGCTGTTTTTTTTTTTTTTAAATCACGATTGTGGCTTTCGATTTTCGTGGTGTCGATTCGTTTCGAGCATGTATGTGTGTTCGATTGTATTTTGTGGGCATGACTGAGTGTATAACGTTTGCATAAGGGTCGCAGATTCGTTTCGTTGGTTATATGCTGATGTTCAGTTGAATGTTGACTCGGATATTTTGTTTCTGTATATTTTAGGACACAGGATTGCGCATGTTCTTGTCGACGAGTTTCTCAACCCAACGACCAACCAGCATATTATGTGTAGCGTGACAATAATGGACAAATCTAAACCTAATCTTGTCATGTTGAAATTGGAAAAAGTGCACCGCCATTTGGTCGCCATTTCCAACAAAAACATTACAGTTGGACGGCTTGGACAAATCCATCATGACCTCGCATATGTGACGTTTAGGCCTACCTCTGGCATAAAGGGATCCCCATGCATGTTAGGACCCGCTTGCAATGTGACAAACATGTACTTGCTAAATGTTTTTACACTTTTGCAAAATCACGTGCTTTACACTAACGCAGTTTGCTACATGTTGTCTAAAGGATTTATTATCTCCCTCAAAGGTCGATTTGTATTTGACTAAGCAAATGGCAGAGCATCGATATCTCACAAGATCAAAGGCACGGTCCAGCAAAATGACTGATTCAAGGGCATTTGAGCAGAACAAGTCGGAACCCGTCTTGGTCCCTATAGGCAAAACAATTTGGAACTACGTGTGACCTGATTCCCTTGGCGGATACGTAGGCGGCCACATCGGCTTCGGTCCCACCTTTAGAAAATCCCAATTTCTCTTTTGCTTGTAATTGGAACTACGTTCGACCTGATTACCTTGGCGGATACGTAGGCGGCTACATCGGCTTCGGTCCCACCTTTTAGAAAATCCCAATTTCTCTTTGCCAGAATCGTAACTACGTGTGACCCGATTCCTCGGCGATACGCAGCGCCACATCGCCTCGGCCCCATCTTTAAATTTTTAAAATCTGTTCAGTAACGAACCACGCTCGACCGATTCCCTTTAACGGATACGCAGGCGCCTACATCGCCCTGGCCACACCATTAGAAATCTTCGCTTGTCGATCGACGGTTTTGTGAATTGTACTCACCCGCCATACACACGCAGACAAATGAACGACATATATCCGACCTGGCCATACCAAAATCGGGACAATTTTTTTAAGGATTTCGCCACTAAAAAGACACCGACAAATATGATTCCATACGCTCGAAAGATCGACATAAATCGGGACAATTTTAAGGGTTTTACTACAAATGACTTCAATGGGCATGATTAATTTATTTAGTGGTTCCATGTCCCAAAATCGAACAAATTTTAAAAGAGAGTTCGACGGCAATGAACACCGAGTATGGGAGAACATACCGCCGATTTCGGATAAGGAAGTTCGCTTTGTTTCACAACATGTCACTATCAAATATCGACATAATTTCCTACTAACATATATAAGTATATTTTCTCAAGATAGAATATTTTTTTCAACACATGTTTTGACCAAGACTCAAAATCGCATGTGGGTTACACGTCTGCATACAAGACAACGCTGCATAAAGTATCAAGAGCCAACACAAATCGGCCGACCACTCTCCCGAACTCACAATTTTTCTTTGAGTGAATTTTGCAGACAACAGAACATGAGGACAACAACGCTCCAATACAATGACTCGCCACGAAGACCATCCAGAATAAGTCTACATCAAATACCTCTCGCAAAAAGCCACATCTTCTTTACTCAAAGCTACATCATTTACACTTTAATTATTTCATCTAGCTCCATACGTAGAACAATTTTTATCTACGCCTACGCAAGGCGCCATCCGCATCTCGCCTATACAACGATTTAACATCCGCATTTCTCCCATACAACGATGAACACCGTGATTTCGCCTATACAACGACTGACATTTGCATTTCGGCCCATACAACGATTTAACATCCGCATTTCGCCCATACAACGATTTAACATCTTCATTTCGCCCATACAACGCATTTAACATCTTCATTTCGCTCCATACAACGCATTTAACATCTCGATTTCGCTCCATACAACGCATTTAACATCCGCATTTCGGCCCATACAACGATTTAACATCCGTGATATCGCCCATACAACGCATTTAACATCTCGCATATCGCCCATACAACGATTTAACATCCGCCTCGCCCATACAACGATTTAACATCCGCGCTTAACATCTCGTGATTTCGGCCCATACAACGATTTAACGCTCGTGATTTCGCCCATACAACGCATTTAACGCTCGCATTTCGCATTTCGCCCATACAACGCATTTAACGCTCGCATTTCGCCCATACAACGATTTAACGCTCGTGATTTCGCCCATACAACGACGTAACGCTCGCATTTCGCCCATACAACGATTTAACGCTCGTGATTTCGCCCATACAACGCATTTAACGCTCGCATTTCGCCCATACAACGATTTAACGCTCGCATTTCGCCCATACAACGCATTTAACGCTCGTGATTTCGCCCATACAACGCATTTAACGCTCGCATTTCGCCCATACAACGCATTTAACGCTCGCATTTCGCCCATACAACGACATTTAACGCTCGCATTTCGCCCATACAACGCATTTAACGCTCGTGATTTCGCCCATACAACGATTTAACGCTCGCATTTCGCCCATACAACGCATTTAACGCTCGCATTTCGCCCATACAACGCATTTAACGCTCGCATTTCGCCCATACAACGCATTTAACGCCTCGCATTTCGCCCATACAACGCATTTAACGCTCGCATTTCTTCCATACAACGCATTTAACGCTCGCATTTCGCCCATACAACGCATTTAACGCTCGTGATTTCGCCCATACAACGCATTTAACGCTCGTGATCTCGCCCATACAACGCATTTAACATCTCGCATCTCGCCCATACAACGCATTTAACATCTCGCATTCGCCCATACAACGCATTTAACATTCGTATCTCGCCCATACAACGATTTAACATTCGCATTCGCCCATACAACGCATTTAACATCTCGCATCTCGCCCATACAACGACATTTAACATTCGTATCTCGCCCATACAACGATTTAACATCTCGCATTCGCCCATACAACGCATTTAACATCTCGCATTCGCCCATACAACGCATTTAACATTCGTGATTCGCCCATACAACGCATTTAACATCTCGCATTTCGCCCATACAACGCATTTAACATCTCGCATTTCGCCCATACAACGCATTTAACATCCGTATTTCGCCCATACAACGATTTAACATCTCGCATCTCGCCCATACAACGACGAACATCCGTGATTCGCCCATACAACGCATTTAACATCTCGCATCTCGCCCATACAACGACGGACATCTCGCATCTCGCCCATACAACGATTTTACATCCGCATCTCGCCCATATAACGACGACATCTCGCATTCGCCCATACAACGCATTTGACATCTCGCATTCGCCCATATAACGACTTGACATTCGCATTCGCCCATACAACGCAGACATCCGTGATCTCGCCCATACAACGATTTTACATCGTGCATCTCGCCCATACAACGACGACATCCGCATTCGCCCATACAACGACGACATCTCGTGATTTCGCCCATACAACGACGACATCTGCATTTCGCCCATACAACGCATTTGACATCCGCATTTCGCCCATACAACGCATTTAACATCTGCATTTCGGCCCATACAACGACGACATTCGTGATCTCGCTCATACAACGACGACATCCGTGATCTCGCCCATACAACGATTTTATTATCCGCATATCGCCCATACAACGACGACATTTGCATCTCGCCTATACAAGACGGCAGATCATCACATAGTATACATAATCTGACTACAACCACAACAAATTTACATCCTTACATTGTTTTGACAGTTATGCACTAATGCCTCTATCTTAGCTTCAATCTACAGGAACGTTAACAAGCTGCAAAAGATGGAGCACAACGTGGACCTACCTCTTACGGCGAACTGAGGTAATTTGTTGGGAGCAAGGCTTTCCAACAAAAGGCAAAAGTGGACCAGAACGTCGACCTACTCTCTCCCAACATTCTAGCACCACAATAACTCATTGTCACCATAGCTCGACACTGTGACAGATTTTAAATTCGCGTCGGCCCCACCTTTAGTTTCAGACACCAACAACACTTTGCTCCAATTCCGATGACCCAGACAAAATTGGCTATAAGTCAACGTCTTTGTCTGGAGATTCTTTCATCTTCTCCATACAAAGAGGGACAACTGTTGACACCCAATTTTGTCCATCCCTGTAAATAAATAACCAATAAATTAAATAATTTTCTTTTTTTAGAACCGCAATTTTACATCGCAAAATACACATAATAATAAGTTTTAATAACGGTCTAGCATTATAAAATATTAAGCATTAATTAATTAGCATGCCCACATTTATTATTATAATAATAGCTTAGACTAATAAAACACCTAAATAATTTAATCACAATTTATATTTCATTTATCCACCATTAATTAAATAAAACACCTAAGACTAACCCACAAATCAATAATTAACAGCCCATGCACCCTTTGAATGAATTGTCTGCCCAAATCCACTTTTCCTTACCTCTCCAAATTTACCGAACCGCAGCCCAACGCTTTCCTCAAATTTCCTTTAACTCCCCTTTACCTTTCAGCCCAACTTCCCTTCATACCATCGACTTCACCCTCAGAACGAAAAGATACCTAAAGTCTAACCTAACCCTAAAGCCATCCGCCTCCATCACCACTTACACTCCAAACCTTTCCAAATTCAGCACTGACATCACGCCCAAATCCATTCCAAAATCTTTTCAAAACGCCCGAATATTACGTCAAAAGATTGTCTCCAACTTACCATATCTCGAAATCTTACCAAACAACACAAAACGAATCTCACCCCATAACAAACTTACCATAAAAATCGTGGTGAGAACATGCGTCTCAAAATCTTCTCCTCAAATCGCGTACCAAAATCAGCCCCAAATCAAAGCTACCCTTCTTAGACCAAATAATCCTCCGAATCGCCCACAAAGCTACCGCCCTTACCATAACAGAGCAGTACGAAAATCGCACCAAAGGTAATCCCTGAAACCCGTCCTAGACTTACCATAAAAAGCGAAGCCTAATTAGGAGCTATAAATACCAATGTTTCGACATGCAATAGGGAATCGATGCGATCGGGATTACCCATAGCATCGCACTCGTAACCCTGTCTATCTATTGATTTACTACTATCTTTCAGCGATTCTTGCGAACTTCCCTTTGACGATTCGGGAAAAACCTTTGTCGTCGCCTCAGTTCGCTACCCACAAAAGGTCCGGAAACTTACTTTTTGCCTACTGTCTAGTTATTTAATTGATAGTATGTGTTTTCTGCATGATGGGATTATATGTTATTTGACTTAACTCGCTTTAGCCATTTTTTTTTTAAATCACGATTGTGGCTTTCGATTTTCGTGGTGTCGATTCGTTCTTGAGCATGTATGTGTTCGATTGTATTTTGTGGGCATGACTGAGTGTATAACGTTTGCATAAGGGTCGCAGATTCGTTTCGTTGGTTATATGCTGATGTTCAGTTGAATGTTGACTCGGATATTTTGTTTCTGTATATTTGACAGGATTGCGCATGTTCTTGTGAACATTTAGATACATGTCTAGTATTGTGTTGTGTGGGATTTTATGCGCTATTCAGAATACTTGTAGTCTGTTAGATGAATAATACAATGTTGATGCATCTTCATGATCATAATCTGTGACGTTAAAAATATGTTTGTTAACTCATTCAATTGAATGGATAGTCTGTCCTGTCTCTATAGCTTTTTAAAAGTTTTCACTGAATTATATACACGCAACCTTGTTAAAATATTTGGAGTCATTTTGTACTCGTCCCGCCTAAGTCCGCTCTATTCGCACTGCCGGTGTTGTTATTCAAATCATTTCGCCTTGTTTAGAATATATGAATGTATCTTTAGTTTGCTCGAGTCAGATCCTTTCTTGAGATGTCATATTGATGGATACGCAGCATGGGGGACCATACTTGCTTAATCGGACCATAAATGAGGTGTATGATATAATAGATTTTTTTAAGAGTCTTACAGCTATTTATGTATATGGCTTATGTCTAATAAGCCATTATGCCTCACATGTCCTACTAATGAATTCCAATCCAAAGAAGTTCTAAGTTTGTCCTATATTTACTTAAACTAATGGTCGAGGAAAGTGTCTGCCCTGTATTTTCCTTTCAAATCCTGCCAATCCAGTGTGTCAATGACCACGCATTACGATAAAATATAGCCGACTTACCTCGTATTCGCCCCACCGCTTGATGCCCGATTTCTTATCATTATGCGTGTTTACATCGCATTAGTATATATTCGGTGTATATGGGTTGTATACCCCATGGTTTATGCAGATGTCTTATGGATATCAACCTCTACATGGCTAAATATATTAGAGGTATTTGCGTATAAATGGGCCTGTTTGGGGAATAACATTCAAAAAAAAAAACATCTGAGGTTATTGGGCCTGAATCACGTCTGCATGCTGGGCCATCACTTAATTAATATCTCAAGTTGTTTACTTCGGTGGATGCACATTATATGTCTTTGCGATGTCGATCTTGGCAGCATATGTACATGTGGGTTTAGTTCAATATTTCATTTATTTTTACATGACGGAAGTTTAGAATATCTACTAATCCTTTTCTTTCTTATTTTTTACATGACATGTATCGGGAGAATGATCAAGAGTCTCGGTATGAGACTCATCATGACTTCCATATCGCCAACTACACTTCCGCTGCAGGGCTTCCAAACAATCATAAGATAGATGGCGCCGCCGTCCTAGACGCTACAACAACTCAGACTCAGTCATTCCCTTTGTTTATTTACGCATTTATTTATTTGTTTATTTATTATTGCCATATTTATTAACCTTGTAATTAATAGGTAATTAATCCTACTAGTCTCTGAATACTTTGGAAGGGTAGTTTAAAGATAAATTCACCTCCTATTTATTCTAGGTTCATCATGTAGGTTTAAATCTAAAATAATTAATCCTAGCTATGCTTTAGTCATGTAGTTAATATATTTTCTCCATATCCTTAAGAAATAAACTTTATCATAAACATCGTAGGAAGTAATTTCGCGCACACGTATAAAAACAATTTCATAACTAACTCCTATATAAGAATCTTAACCTTACATATACTGTTAGGAGCCATTTATCACTTTCTTACTTTTTTTTTGTCAAAAAATAAAAATAAAAATAAAATAATCTCATGTCTTATAATTTCATAATCAACTTTATATATATCTTTATGAATCTTATAAAACCTTTTATTTATCAATATATATATTCTTTAGATATTTGCCACATCTTTTCTTTACTTGAATAATTTTTTTCTAAAACGTACATCCCTTAGCAGAACAAAATTAACCTAGGTTTGAACGGACAACCGCAAGTTAGCGGATCCTTTAGGGTGCCTAACCCCTTCCCTTTAGGATAATAAAGAACCCTTACCCAGAATCTCATTAAGTTTAGCAGACCATTAAATGGAGTTAATGTTTACTTTAAACTAGTTAACATTTAGGTGTCCTAATTCACCCAAAATAATTAGGTGGCGACTCCGAGCAACCCTTTTTACACTTTAACATCCCTTTTAACATTAGCATTTTTTTATTATTTATTTCCTAACATTTTTATTTAAGCAAGATTCGCTAGAATAAAAAGTCGCGGTCGAAAACGGGCGCGACAACAGCCTAGTCGGCTAGCCTGTTGTGACATGTTGGTTAGTTGTGTAAGGCATCCTTGTCAGCTCGCCTACTTTAGGCTTATGTTATAGATGCAGTGTTATGCTGCCGAATTTTCTATTACCCTTAAGTGTCAGTTGATTATGTGACAGGTTAGTGTAATATCGTCCAATTAGGGCGTCGGGTCGCGGTCCGTCGGATCGGGTCGTGACAATTAGCATTGCATAAGCTATATCTGATCTGGGAAAGGTACAATCACTAAAAAGCACTAGTTTCTTGGGAGAGAGTAGTCCTAAATCTGATGGAGGTTAAATTTGATTAATCTTCAAAAGTGGAATTAGGCTGTTGTGGCTAGATTGTGTTGGGATCTAGCTCACAAAATAGACTAGTTATGGATAAAATGGGTTCATACTTATTATATAAAAGGTCAACATTTGGGAATGTGTCATTCCTCAACAAGCAAGTTGGATGACATGGAAAATCTTAGCCTCTAGGAACCTACTGATGTAGCTAGTAGTGCCTCCTACCCAATGGCAGAATGTGATCAGAAAGCTTTATATCCAGATACTAGGTGACTTGCCAAGGATACCATGGAAATGTGTAATGTTTGGCAATCATACCAGATAAAAAATTTGCTTTATCGTGTGGTTTTGCTTGCAACAGAGAATGCTTACGACTGACAAACTGATTAAATGGGGGCTTGATACCATCAAAACATGTGTGTTATGACAGCATGCTCCTGAGGATCATGAGCACTTAGTATTCCACTTCCCTGTGGGCAAGAGCATGGTCGGCCCTGAGATTTGGGATGCCCTCAGCCATCACAATTTTTTTCAAGTACCTTGGTGTCCTTTTGTCAACTAAAAAGTTGTCTATCCTATAGTAGTATCCTCTTATAGAAAGAATTATTGTAAAAATAACCTCTTGGACAACTAAAAAGTGATCCTATGTTGGAAGAGTGCAATTGGTCCAGTTTGTACTCTTTGGATCCAAGCCTACTGGGCTCAATTATTTCTAATCCCCTCTAAGATATTGAAGCTAATAGATTAGCATTGCATAAGCTATATCTGATCAGGGAAAGGTACAATCACTAAAAAGCACTAGTTTCTTGGAAGAGAGTAGTCCTAAATCTGATGGAGGTTTAAATTTGATTAATCTTCAAAAGTGGAATTAGGTTGTTGTGGCTAGATTGTGTTGGGATCTAGCTCACAAAATAGACTAGTTATGGATAAAATGGGTTCATACTTATTATATAAAAGGTCAACAGTTGGGAATGAGTCATTCCTCAACAAGCAAGTTGGATGACATGGAAAATCTTATCCTCTAGGAATCTACTGATGTAGCTAGTGGTGCCTCCTACCCAATGGCAGAATGTGATCAGAAAGCTTTAAATCCAGGTACTAGGTGACTTGCCAAGGATACCATGGAAATGTGTAATGTTTGGCAATCATACCAGATAAAAAATTTGCTTTATCGTGTGGTTTTGCTTGTAACAGAGAATGCTTACGACTGACAAACTGATTAAATGGGGGCTTGATACCATCAAAACACGTGTGTTATGCCAGCATGCTCCTGAGGATCATGAGCACTTAGTATTCCACTTCCCTGTGGGTCAGAGCATGGTCGGCCCTGAGATTTGGGATGCCCTCAGCCATCACAATTTTTTTCAAGTACCTTGGTGTCCTTTTGTCAACTAAAAATTTGTCTATCCTACAGTAGTATCCTCTTATAGAAAGAATTATTGTAAAAATAACCTCTTGGACAACTAAAAATTTATCCTATGTTGGAACAGTGCAATTGGTCCAGTTTGTACTCTTTGGATCCAAGCTTATTGGGCTCAATTATTTCTAATCCCCTCTAAGATATTGAAGCTGATAGATTAGTGTTACATCTCGTAAGTTTAAGGCAATAATTAAGAACGTCATTACGAAAATTAAAATACTTAAGGATGTGATTCCATAAAAGTTTTATTCTGTGGCGTGACAAGGGAATTGGAAATGATAGTTATATATATCCCGTTATGGATTAGTAATGTATATAAGTTACGACAACAAGGACACGAGGCTTTATGAAACTTTCGGAAAATTAAAAGAAGAGAGATTAAGATTTATTACTTGGGGGATTGATTTAATTTAAGTAGACAATGAGGGACCAAAGTGTAATATAAAAGAGACCAAAGTGTTAACACTTGATTTTCAGATTTTATAATTAAAACCTTACTTAACCTATTTTCTAATTCATTCATCTTCTCCAATTCAAGCATAGGAAAAACCCATCTCCTTTCCTTCCCAATCCAACCAAAAGTACATCCTCCCTATAGCCAAGAAAATTAAGGTTTCAAAATCCCCTCCTAGGTTAAGAATGGTCACCTAAATTAGAAGCAAAAAATTAGAGAAAATTTGGGCAGAAAATCGGGATTTTGGGCAGATTTTTAGTCAACTTTGGAGGGGTATATCTCCTCATATATTATGAGTTTTTAGGTGTTTTAAAAGCCTAAAATGAAGTTCGTAGAGTATAGTTCCCAACTCAATAAACCTCTCGTCGATAGTACATCATAGTAGAAAGTTATGGACGTTACAATTTCAATTGTGAGCAGTGAATTCCATTGGCGATTTTGAGCAGAGAAATTCAAGTTTTTGAGACACGTTTTTGGAAGAGAAAATGTGTATAAATGATGGGTTAACATCATAGATTGTATGCATGTTGAATTGGAGTTGAAAAAGTGAGTAATTAGGCAAGAAAAGTTGATAAAATTGTGGGTTGTTCGTAAACAATGAGTTCGAATTAGGAAATTTTATTTTGGCTTTGTTTGAGGTATAAAATTCTTCCTTCTATGATATAATTTGAGTTGTATGTTGTTATAATTGAAGTAATGAATGTATGTTGAGAGAAAATTTGAAGTTTAGGCAATGCATGTGACAAATTTAGTGTTGTAGCCGATTTTAGGACTATGTTGTATACATTGGATTAAAGTGTTATTGTTGTTGTCGCGCCCGTTTTTTACCTCGGGGGTCTGAACGGTATCTGCAACGTTGCTCTTTGGCGCGGTTCCCTGGATGGAGCAATTAATGCTGTTTTGAGGAGTCGCCACCTAATTATTAAGTGAATTAGGACACTTGATTTATTGCAGTAAAAATACTGCAATTGATCTCCATTTAGTGTGCAAAATTAATGAGATTCTCAGTCAGAGTTCTTTATTATCCTAAAGGGAATGTATTAGGCATCCTTTAAGATCCGCTAACTTGCGGTTGTTCGTTCAAACCTAGGTTAATTATTTATTGCCCTTTTTATTCTACGTATTCTAAGCATTTTTCATAATTTATAATTAAAATAAAATGCAATACAAAATAATAAAACCAAGATTAAATGCGACATAAAAATAAAAACTCCGGGACATCTTTTAGCCCTTTTTAGGCATTCTGCACAAGATGATCTCCGGGTACCTGCATAAACACTTA
Source organism: Przewalskia tangutica (assembly GCA_029844215.1). Classification (NCBI taxonomy): domain Eukaryota; kingdom Viridiplantae; phylum Streptophyta; class Magnoliopsida; order Solanales; family Solanaceae; genus Przewalskia; species Przewalskia tangutica. The sequence goes on along the minus strand of CM056734.1, from coordinate 102,015,029 downwards.
GTAAAAGTATTAATAATAGAATAAATAATTTTAAAAGCAATGACAAGAATTAATAAGTTAAGCCAAAAAATAAATAAATCCGTCTTTTGCACAGAGGAGGCCTTGGAAATCAGACGGAGATTCCTTCATCGGCCAATATTATTAAAAGCAATAAAATAAATAAAACCTTCATATCCGCGCCAAAACAATAATAGTTTTAAACACGGAGGGCTCAGATATGAAAAATATATAAAGTGGGACAGCCTAAACAAGTGCGGCTGCGAGAATTCGCCCTGCCAGCGCATGTTGGTTATCCGGTGTAAGTGGAAGAAATCATCCTTGCCCAGAAAGCTTCATTTATTTTATTTTCCGTCTTTGCAACTGTGGAGGCCTCAAAAATCGACGGATAACTTTTTCATCGGCCAAACAAGTGTAGCATCTTGTTCAAATCAGTAAAATACCAACAGTGTAGTATTTGTTCTAAATCAGTAAACCAGCAAATAATGTCCAAAATCAATAGCAATATGGCCAAAACATCAACAAAAATAGCCGAAAATCAATCCAACAAAATGCCCCAAACAGTAGCAATAAATTGCCGAAACTCAGTGAAACATAAACAGCCAATCAAATCAGTAGAAAAGCGGTAATCGGTAGAAAGCGATAGCGGTTGCCATTTTCGCCAGAACCACAACAATAGTAAGCAATCAGTCCAGCAACAACAGTACACAACATAGGTCGCCGGAGTTAGATTCAAAATAATAAATCAGTCCAAATAAGCAATAATATAATAGCAACGAAGAGACACAAACAATGATTTCAACAACATAAGAGGCAGCGACGGTACAGTGGGGTTCACGGTGTTGTTGTTCTTTGATGGTATGGTTCACCCGCAAGGCTTTGCGGTGATGGCGACGAGGCGACGGTTCGACGGATGGTGGTGAGGTTCTCCGAGCTCAACTCGGCGATGATGGGCGGGCGATGGCGAAGTTGGCGCGGAAAGAAAGCGACGGGATGGTGGTGGCGGAATGAGGGTGTGGGTGCGACAGTGGTGGTGGTGCGGTGATGAGTTTCAGGCGCGGCGATGGGGTGGCGGCGACGGGAAGGTGGCGGTGACGGAAACAGTGGTGTGGAGAGGTGAGGTGATGTGAGGTCTTTGGAGGTTTAAAGAGTGAGAGTTATGTGGGTGATTTTTGTGTTGGAAAAGTGGGAGTATAATGTTTTATTTATAGGGTAGTTTTTAGGGTTTGGTTTTAGTTTTTGGGGAAATGAAAAGTGGATTTTAATTTAGGGAAATAAAAGATGAAAGTTTGGGTGAAATTAAAAGAAATTGTGTTGGATTGGTTCAAATTGTGTCTCGACTGGATTGGTTTGACAAAATGCAAGGTCAAGTTAATTATTTAAAACAAAATTATTTAAAAAGATGCAAGATTATTAAAATGCAAATCTTGTATGATAATACTAAAATGCAATATTTAAGACATGTTTAATGCCTGATTAAAAGTAAAAACGGGATGTCAATTAATTATTTAAAAAGATGCAAATATTATTAAAATAAAACGACGGTGTAACAATAAAAACATAATATTAACAAAGGCATAATGCTTAATTTAAAATAAAAAGATAAAAAATTGCAAAAATGCTGATTAAAATGTGATGTGCTAAAATACTTAGAATTGCAACAAATATACAAAAAACGGGTCAAAATTGACTGTCAACAGTTGTTATTATGGTTGCTAATTGCATGTTGAGAATTGAAAGGAAACATTGATGTTTAAAGATGTATTTGTTATATGGAATTGTTGGAAGGTGGGTTGGATTAAGAATTAAGAAAATAGTCATAGAGTGGTGACGTTGTGGCCGAAATTGGTATGGAAATTATTGAACCTTGTTAAATGCATTTTATAAATTATTTACATATGATTGTGGGGCAGAATTTTACACGTCTAGTAGGCGTGTAATCTCCTTTGGATTAACTGTTGATTGTACCCTTAGTCGGGGTTTGGTTATTGTTGAAATTAGGTCTTTTTAAAGGTGGAAAAGTACGTAGAAACAAAGGAAGTGATGCCCAATTTTTCATAGAAATAGGAACGTTACTTAAGTCTCTAACCTCCCCTTAAAGACATGTAGTTAATAGACATGTTATTGTCGTGATAGGTGGAAGTGCTACGTGAGTGTATTCCACTTAGCGGGTTGTTAGAAGAACGCTAAGGTATGTGAACTAACTTCCTTCTATTGACATGATTATTCTTGAAGTATACTAGCCTTACTTATTGAAGTATACTTGTCTTGGTTTTGAAAGTCATGAGACTTGATTTATTTTGAAAGAATATATGATTTGATTTTGAAAGTAAGCGACTTGAGTTATATGAAGTATAAATGACTTGGTTTCAGAAGATGTAAGTGACTTGATTTAAAAGAGTAGAAATTACTTGATTTTAAAGCCTCGAGTTAAATTTAAAAAGTATATGTTACTTGGTTTTAAGAGTATATGTTACTTGGTTTTGAAAGTATAAGTTGATTTATTTTATAAGTGGAAATGACTTTAAAGGTATAGGTTATTTGATTTTAAAAGTAGAAGTGTCTTGATACTACGGGTGCTAGTATCTTGGGGTTTATTACATGAGAGGATTCTTTAAAAAAAAAAAAGGATGGACGTACTTAGTACTGTTGGAGTCCAACTCCCTAATGTTACATCACATGATAGTGTCTTGGTTTTATTAAAAGGAAAGAGGTGATAGTGCCTCGATTCTTAGCCTCTAGGAATCTACTGATGTAGCTAGTGGTGCCTCCTACCCAATGGCAGAATGTGATCAGAAAGCTTTAAATCCAGGTACTAGGTGACTTGCCAAGGATACCATGGAAATGTGTAATGTTTGGCAATCATACCAGACAAAAAACTTGCTTTATCGTGTGGTTTACTTGCAACAGAGAATGCTTACGACTGACAAACAGATTAAATGAGGGCTTGATGTCATCAAAACATGTGTGTTATGCCAGCATGCTCCTGAGGATCATGAGCACTTAGTATTCCACTTCCATGTGGGCAAGAGCAGGGCCGACCCTGAGATTTGGGATGCCCTCAGCCATCACAATTTTTTTCAAGTACCTTGGTGTCCTTTTGTCAACTAAAAAGTTGTCTATCCTACAGTAGTATCCTCTTATAGAAAGAATTATTGTAAAAATAACCTCTTGGACAACTAAAAAGTTATCCTATGTTGGAAGAGTGCAATTGGTCCAGTCTGTACTCTTTGGATCCAAGCCTACTAGGCTTAATTATTTCTAATCCCCTCTAAGATACTGAAGCTGATAGATTAGCATTGCATAAGCTATATCTGATCTGGGAAAGGTACAATCACTAAAAATCACTAGTTTCTTGGGAGAGAATAGTCCTAAATCAGATGGAGGTTTAAATTTGATTAATCTTCAAAAGTAGAATTAAGATGTTGTGGCTAGATTGTGATGGGATCTAGCTCACAAAATAGACTAGTTATAGATAAAATGGGTTCATACTTATTATATAGAAGGTCAACAGTTGGGAATGTGTCATTCCTCAACAAGCAAGTTGGATGACATGGAAAATCTTAGCCTATAGGAACCTACTGATGTAGTTGGTGGTGCCTCCTACCCATGGGCAGAATGTGATCAGAAAGCTTTATCTCCAGGTACTAGGTGACTTGCCAAGGATACCATGGAAATGTGTAATGTTTGGCAATCATACCAGATAAAAAACTTGCTTTATCGTGTGGTTTTGCTTGCAACAGAGAATGCTTACGACTGACAAACTGATTAAATGGGGGCTTGATGCCATCAAAACATGTGTGTTATGCCAGCATGCTCCTGAGGATCAAGAGCACTTACTATTCCACTTCCCTATGGGCAAGAGCAGGGCCGGCCCTAAGATTTGGGATGCCCTCAGCCATCACAATTTTTTTCAAGTACCTTGGTGTCCTTTTTGTCAACTAAAAAGTTGTCTATCCTACAGTAGTATCCTCTTATAGAAAGAATTATTGTAAAAATAACCTATTGTACAACTAAAAAGTTATCCTACGTTGGAAGAGTGCAATTGGTCCAGTATGTACTCTTTGGATCCAAGCCTAATGGGCTCAATTATTTCTAATCCCCTCTAAGATACTGAAGCTGATAGATTAGCATTGCATAAGCTATATCTGATCTGGGAAAGGAACAATCACTAAAAAGCACTAATTTCTTGGGAGAGAGTAGTCCTAAATCTGATGAAGGTTTAAATTTGATTAATCTTCAAAAGTGAAATTAGGCTGTTATGGCTACATTGTGTTGGGATCTAGCTCACAAAATAGACTAGTTATGGATAAAATGAGTTCATACTTATTATATAAAAGGTCAACAATTGGGAATGTGTCATTCCTCAACAAGCAAGTTGGATGACATGGAAAATCTTAGCCTATAGGAACCTACTGATGTAGCTGGTTGTGCCTCCTACCCAAGGGAAAAATATGATCAGAAAGCTTTATCTCCAAGTACTAGGTGACTTGCCAAGGATACCATGGAAATGTGTAATGTTTGGCAATCATACCAGACAAAAAACTTGCTTTATCATGTGGTTTTGCTTGCAACAGAGAATGCTTACGGCTGACAAACAGATTAAATGGGGGCTTGATGCCATCAAAACATGTGTGTTATGCCAGCATGCTCCTGAGGATCATGAGCACTTAGTATTCCACTTCCCTGTGGGCAAGAGCAGGGCCGGCCCTAAGATTTGGGATGCCCTCAGCCATCACAATTTTTTTCAAGTACCTTGGTGTCCTTTTGTCAAATAAAAAGTTTTCTATCCTACAATAGTATCCTCTTATAGAAAGAATTATTGTAAAAATAACCTATTGGACAACTAAAAAGTTATCCTATGTTGGAAGAGTGCAATTGGTCAAGTCTGTACTCTTTGGATTAAAGCCTACTTGGCTCAATTATTTCTAATCCCCTCTAAGATACTGAAGATGATAGATTGGCATTGCATAAGCTATATCTGATCTGGGAAAGGAACAATCACTAAAACCAATAATTTCTTGGGAGAGAGTAGTCCTAAATCTGATGGAGGTTTAAATTTGATTAATCTTCAAAAGTGGAATTAGGTTGTTGTGGCTAGATTGTGTTGGGATCTAGCTCACAAAATAGACTAGTTATGGATAAAATGGGTTCATACTTATTATATAAAAGGTCAACATTTGGGATTGTGTCATTCCTCAACAAGCAAGTTGGATGACATGGAAAATCTTAGCCTCTATGAACCTACTGATGTAGCTGGTGGTGCCTCGTACCCAATGACAGAATGTGACCAGAAAGCTTTATCTCCAGGTACTAGGTGACTTGCCAAGGATACCATGGAAATGTGTAATGTTTGGCAATCATACCAGACAAAAAACTTGCTTTATCGTGTGGTTTTGCTTGCAACAGAGAATGCTTGCGACTGACAAACTGATTAAATGGGGGCTTGATGTCATCAAAACATGTGTGTTATGCCAGCTTGCTCCTGAGGATCATGAGCACTTAGTATTCCACTTCCCTGTGGGCAAGAGTAGGCCGGCCCTGAGATTTGGGATGCCCTCAGCCATCACAATTTTTTTCAAGTACCTTGGTGTCCTTTTGTCAACTAAAAAGTTGTCTATCCTATAGTAGTATTAGTTTGTCTAGGCACAAAGTTTAAGAAATAAATAGAGATTTTTAAATTTTATGATATTAAATTAAAGATGTGTGTCGTCATTTAATCTTGTGATATTAAACTTGTTATGTAGTATTCTGAAATTTTAAAACTTATAAATATAGAAAGAGACACTCCTTTTTGGACATATAAAAAAAGAAAGCGAGATACTTAAATGCAGCACTACTTAATTTAGTTAGTAGTTCCTAGTTAGGAAGTGCCACATCATAATTAGTTAGAGTATTATGGTACTTCCAGTTTCTATAAAACAAAACAAATAAAAAGGACGAAATACATACGGTGTCCTCCTTAATTTGGTAATGTCTAATTTAATTTCATTAAGATTAAGATGTTAATGTTAAAATATATCTTTGAACATTAAGATGTGCATTAAGATTTAGATGTCTGAATATAAATATACATCTGAATATTAAGACATTGTATTAAGATTCGAATACTAAATGAACCTGTTTATTTTCTCAACATCTGAATATATAAAATTTATCTTTATTTAAATGTTAATAAATATAAAATCTAATAAAAATACAAAATTAATTTATAATATATCAACAAAATTAATTTGTTTGGTTACAATTTTTGCAAAGCTAGAGAAGAAAACATTTTATTTATAATCATAAAAATGGATTTGAAAAATAGGTCCAAATTTGAAATTCAATTTCAAGTTGAATTTAATTTTTATGGTCAAATATTATTTTTTAAAATAAAATAAAAAGTTATTTCAGAAAAAGGTAAATAATTTTTATGGCCAAACGGTCCCGTCCAACCTACTTTTTTATTTTCCCCCCTGTCTTGTTCGTAGGAGTGACTTAGCTTTAAATAGCAGGGTTAAAAATGGTATTTGCGCGCTTCACCCGATCCAGACCCGCTACTTACGCCGGAGCATCTACTTCCGGCCAGCTTAACGACACAATTCACGAAAATTCATTGGCGACATCTTTTCCGGTGAAATCTAATTATAAGTTCCCATACTTGTCTTTAAATATATAATTTTTTTGTTGATTGCGCTTTGACAAAAAATATTTTCCTTTTCATTGCATTGATGTTACACCTTTCACAGTATTTAAGAATTGTAGCACAAATTATTTATAAGAGTAATCTATTGAATGATCGTTGAACTGGAAAAATCTCAAATTGACTTGATCAGCTGAATTAACATATGAACTTACATTTTTCAGCAATTAAAAAATGTTAGTAATTCCAAAGATAAACATGCTTATGACTATAATTTCTTCAATGATATTTTAAATATTCACAATTATAAAGATTACTATGCATAATACTTTATGTAGTTTTAAATACGCAAAAAAAAAAGGTCAAAATCAATGAATCGATGTCCCAACTCACACATCAAGTTAGATTATTGGTGTCATGCTCCGGACAAAGCCATTATTTTTGGGACGCGAGTATATTATTGTTTCTAGGAGTATTTGGTTGCAGTGGTCTTCTGAATGATACTATTATTCTTTTTTTTTTTTGTTGTGAAGGCGATGCACCGCTACTCTTTCGAAATACAAGACAGAAACCCCGGATCGACGCAAAGCAAACCACGCCGCCATGTAAACCACACTGTGTGTGCGCGCCAAAGAAGGTTTATGCGACGCAGGATCGAGCTCGTGGCGCGGTCCATTTCTCTTCTTACACCAACTTAGAATGATACTATTATTCTAAGCATACTTGCACCTTTTGACATAAAGGAATACTAGGCCACGTTTGATACACTGTATTAGAATAAAATAATTAATACGGTGTTTGATTGCCAAAAAATCGAAAAATTAAAATAAGTGGTCTCACTTGTATTAAAATAAGCGGGTGACACCTTTGTGAGACCCCGTATTTACTTGTACTGTATTATTTTTTCCCCTTTTCCCCTTCTTCTCCACCAGACCTTCTCCATTACTCCTCCGTTGCTCGTTAAACATTTCAGAACTCCGGCCAATATCTCCGTCACAGGTCCGCTGATTTTGGGTCATTTTGCAACTGATTTCTTGGCCATTTTGCTACTGATTTCTTGACCCACACATTCCATTCAGGTAATTCTTGTTTTTTCGCTGATAAAGCTTTAATCTTTTTGCTTATATGAGTTTAATTTACATGTTGGTGGCTCTTTTGGGGACACCCACAAGTGGAGTTTCTATATTTGGAACTTTACCCTTTTGCTTATCTGAGCTCAATTTACATTTTGGTGACTTCTTTTGAGTCACCCACAAGTGGGGTTCTTGCAAAAGTTTGAATTTTATGGATTTCCCATTTCCGTTTTTGAGTTATTTTTTGGGGCTGTACTTTGATTTCTTGGCCATTTTATTAGTTTTATAAAATTCATCTATTTAATATATTTTTAAAAAATAGTCCAGTACAATGTATACACCCAACACAAGACAAGACAGTTGATAAATAATACAGTCCATTGTATCACCAAACATTGTACTGGACATAGTATGTATAGTACCAAACTAGCCCTAAAGTATGATTGGACAAGTAAGAGACTGCAGTTATACTTAATAAACCATACTCTAACATGTAAATTCTACTTTTTGCAATACTCATGTGCCTATTTCTCTCTCCACTTAGTTTCAAATTGCAAAACAAGGTCTTCTACATGTTCAATGAAGTTGTTGATTTATCATCTTCATATTCATTTTTATAGCTAAAGTTTTGCGTTTTGATAAGTTTTCATAACCGAAGACTGGGAATGCTTTGGCCTGACTCAACTTTTATTTGTTTTTTTTATGTCATCTCAGTTTTAGAATGGAGAGAAGACATCACGTTTTCTCTGTTGATCTTCTTGAAAGATATGCCACAAAAGGCCGTGGTGCCATTACATGCATGGCAACTGGCAATGATGTCATTGTTCTTGGAACCAGCAAAGGCTGGGTTATCAGACATGACTTTGGAGTGGGTGATTCTTATGGTACGTCTACATAAAAGATTCTAATAGAAATTTGTAACAAAGTCACAATGCTCTTACCTTGTATCTTTATGATTTGTGAGGTGCATATCTGTAATTAGTCTTTTAAATTCCTTTTTGAGCTTTATAGTCTCATATCCCTGACTCATGTATGTCTTTAGCATAGTGTTTCTTTCCTTTTCTGGATAAATGTTTAGCATAAAGTTTCTTCTTCTAGACTTGATTGGCTGGAACGTGGTATACTGGTAAGATCCAGCAGCATTGCAGTCTTATTAAGGAGTTCAAGTAGAAGTCATAGTAAAACCCAATGAACTAGTAAAATGTGATGAACATGCATGGAGTTGTGTGGGTGGGGGCATTTATTTGTTCCTTTCCTGATAAAGAACATGTATGAAATTGGTTTTGAGACAATGCTTATGTAGTTGAGTGAATCTCATGAAAATAATGCCTCGTCAGTAGATCACATTCAAACCTCGGTGCTCACATTTGGATGCTGATGGCTTCAAATCTCATTTTCTACCACATTCAGAATTTGATGTGATGGTCTTTTTATCTTTTCTCATTTAATTTCTTTCCCCTCCTTTTTATGTCTTTTTGCTCCACTACTTTTTTCTTCTTTTTTACATTATGAAGTGTTGAAGCCTTTCTCGGAAACAAAAAAGTGTTGAAGCTTTCAAGTCGAGCTTTATGAGGCAGATGTTTTTCACAGAGTTTGATGTTGGTTGGGTTGATGGTTGATGTCTTCTGATGGTGTTCATTTCGAACTATAATTTTTTATAGCGGGGGGAGGGAGAGAGAGATGGTCTCTTCCTATAATTTTATATAGGCACGAGAGAGACCTTCTGACTTTCCCTTTTAACTCCTATGCTTTTAAAAAAATAATAGTTACTCAGTTCCAAAAAAAATAGTTACTAGATAGATTCTGTGACAAAAAGAATTGTCTGTGTATGAATTATTATTTTATATAGGCGAGACGCGAGAGAGAGCATTCAGTTTTATATGGTTCTTAGAATGCTTAACGATAATGACTTGCGTCAAATAAAGAGTCTACTAAGTACTTCTTCTGTGCAGATGTGATGCTTATTTGTTTTACGTTGCTCTTGGTAACAAAGGATTTTTGCTATTTTCGGATGCAACTTCATTCTCCTTTCTTTTGTGGAACATGTGCTGTGTGTTAGGTTGTTGGGATTAAGGACGACTTCGCTATTTTAATGAGGAAGAGTTCACTATTTTAGTTCTTTGCATTTGGTAAGGTTGAATGCAAGAAAGTTCAACAAGTAGCTTTGATGCATTTTTGTATTGAATGGAGAGTTATTAGAATAAATCGCGGCCTAAGGCAGTAGGAACATTTGACACCTATTGATGTGGCCTAATGGTAAAAAAAGTGGGACGGAAATCATGAGAGACAAGGGTTTAAATCCCAGTAGAGGCTGGGTTGCTGGTGGACGGTAGCCAGTACCTAGTGAAATAGTCAAGGTGCGCACAATCTGACAGATAACTACCTTTGTGCCCAAAAAGAAAAAGAGAAAATAGGCAATAGCTCTTTGAAGTGTATAATCAAGGTTTTGGATGGTATGTTTTAATGTTTTCCTATCATGATTCCTTGTAATTTAAACATCCTGTGAGTTATTGCGTCTTAATCTTTTCTTCTTTGGCAAATATGATCTTTCTTTCTTTTGAACTTCTTGAACTAAGAAAGATCATTGAAATGCATTGCATACTGTGAACTTGGTTCTACTTCTCTGTTTTGCGGAGAGAAACGAAACCTTCCATTAGCTTGATGTTATTTGCTTATGAAGTAACTTATTTGTTTGATCAAATAAAGTATTTCATTAATAATAATAAGGCCGAGATGGCCATATACAAGAAATATACCCAAAAAGGAGAAACCTACAAAATAGGGTTCTCTCCAAAAGACGCTCAATCCTCTATACAACTAGGAACTACAGGGTATACCAAAAGAAAATAAGGGAATGAAGGCTATTCCTCAGTTGAGCAAAGCTCATCTCGGTCCCTTCAAAAGCCCTCCTATTCCCCCCTCTCCAAATGACCCACATTAAAGCAAGAGGAGTAACATTCCAAGCCTTTTGCCTTTTTCTTCTAGATCCTGTCTTCAACATCAACTCCTTCACGGATCTTGGCATCACCCATGAAACGCTGACCATCTAAAGATATCCCACCATAACCTTCTTGCTAGATTGGAATGCAACAGAATGTGATCTACGTCCTCACCTGCCTCCTTACAAAGGAAACACCAACTAATACAGACAACCTTCCATTTCCTAAGATTCTCCGCCGTCAAATTTATAATTGAAATTTATAAATCTTGTGCTATGTGATCTCTCCAATGCCAATTGTGATTAAGTTTTGGACCTCTACATATCGAAGCATATCTTGGTGGCACTTATTTTACACTACTTGTATCAGATCTATAAAGGGAAAGAGGTTAATATGTTAGATTATTTTTGCAGATATAGATCTTTCTGTTGGCAGGCCTGGGGAACAATCAATTCATAAGGTTTTTGTTGACCCTGGAGGGAGCCACTGTATTGCCACTGTTATTGGCAGTAGTGGTGCCGATACATACTATACTCATGCTAAATGGACAAAGCCTCGTATTTTGAGCAAACTAAAAGGTGTTGTTGTCAATGCTGTCGCCTGGAACAGACAACATATAACAGAAGGTAGGTCAGTGCTTTTTAGTTTCTTGTGTTCTGGTACAAGATTTTGACAATTTACGGACATTCAGAATAGTTATGATTTCTTTTTCTTCTTTTTATTTGGGGATGATGTTTCAGCTTCAACTAGAGAGATCATTTTGGGTACGGACAATGGTCAACTTTACGAGATGGCTGTAGATGTAAAGGATAAAATGGAGAAGTACATAAAGTTACTATTTGAACTTAAAGAACTATCTGAGGCATTCACTGGTTTGCAGGTTCTGTGCTTTCTAGTTTCTTTCTTATTTTCCTTCTTCTAACTTCTTTCCCCAAAAAAGAGAAAGCATCCTCCAAGTGACTTACTTGTTTCCTTTTCACTCCCTTCTCAATTTGATCAAGTAGTTCCTGTAAATTTCATACCGAGATGATGTTAATGAAACCCTTCCTTCCCTTCATTTTCTTGTAGATGGAAACAGCAAGTGTGCACAATGGTACCAAATTTTATGTGATGGCTGTTACACCTACTCGACTTTATTCTTTCACAGGGATTGGATCGCTTGATGTAAGTTTGTATTTAGTAGTAATCATTTCCGCAGCTTGACTGACTCCTTCCCCTCAACATCTTCAATTATTTTTCTTATGGATTATTAAAGGTTTTCCGATTTCGCTATCACCTTCAATTTACTAGCACGTGGTGCTGCCAAATACCAAAAATAGCATCTTTTTTATTAGGTTCTGGGTTTGTCTATGTTTTCCTTTGTGCAAATTCATTGTTATTATGTTGGATATCTTATATGTGTGATTGGAATTTTGACTTGTATGGAAGTTCATCTTTGAAATCTATATCAAGAATTTTAGCTTTCATACTGATGAAGTATGCTTCTTTAGTTTGGAGATTTGAAATTGTTGGGCGCTTTGTCTTGGTGCTACTCTTGCTGCCTTCCTGACTTCATTTGACTTTGTTGAACATTTCAACTTGGTACTCGTACTTTCTTGTGGAAGTAAGTAGGTATAGTTGGAGAGGTTTTGAACAGAGTGCAGGACTTAATTTTTATTTGTTCCCAACAACTCTGCTTCATCAATTTGTACAAAAGCTGTTGATCTATTCCTTTGGCATCTCTTCCTGTAGATTTTATCTGTTTTAATATCTTTGCCTGGCATATTTCATTCCTTACTTAATTATCTCCATCAGTGCCTATATAGACCAGCCCATGAATAAAAAATTGTTAATATTCTGCACACTCTGTGTGCCTTAACTCTCCATTGATACTGTTTGTTCGACATTAATTCCTGTTATTATTGTAAGTTTTGCTAGTTCATCGGCATATCGTGATCTTAAAATGATCAATACATTTCAATTGAATTGATGTATTTTGGTATGCGTAGGCGATTTTTGCAAGCTATGTGGACCGCACAGTTCATTTCATGGAGCTTCCTGGTGAAATACCTAACAGGCAAGTTTTTTATTTATGAGATTGTCAAAAAATGGGAAGGAAGTCTTTTACTTAAGTTTCTAGATGACCTAGAACCACATAATTCCACATCGCCGTAGAGAATATGTTAGAAGAAAGAAAACAAATGCTTCCACAGGCTGGGTTAAGTGACGAATCTGGTCACCACCAGAGGGGCCTGCCGACATAATATAAATGAATAAATTTAGGGAGCACAAATTATCAGGCATAATTTTCATTAACTACATGAAAAATGGATAACAATTTCAGACTCCCATGAGTCAGCAAAGCTCCACCATCTCCTTACTACAGGATGTGTTACTGTGGCAGAAACATCTGTGTGTGTGTTTGATCCACAATCCTGAAAGTCTAGCTAATGTAATTCATTTGTGTAATGTCCCGCTCTGACAAATCCAAAATCTCTCTAACAATGATTTTGAAACTACAGCTAATGTAACTCTTATCGAGATAATGTCCTGATAACCTCCACATCTGAACAAATTAATGAAGAGAAACTAGCCTTTGGAAGAGAAAGAAAGACTTCCTTTTCTCTAGGTTATCTTCAATTGAATAATCTCCAGCAAAATTTAGAGAAAGCTTGATAATGAACATGATCGAGATTAACTGAGAAGCTGACTTCCTGCTAGACCTCCCACACGCCCATACTCGCCTCCTCTCAGAAGGGAGATTCTCGGGGGACTCCAGCTTGAGTGTACTTCCGACAACATCTCAAGGAGGAACGAACTATTCTAGGAGTTAAATTCTTCCGAATTTCCCCACCCATGTTTCTTCTCATTCTGGTCAACCGAACCATTCCAAACTATTCATTTGAAATGTTCGTTCACTTGTGTCCTTGGTGAGCTTTTCTGAATACCTTTTGTTAGTTTGAGCAGCGTTTTCAAAAGCAAGTAGTGAACAAAAGCGACAAGGTCCATGGGGCTTGAAGCAAAAGGTGAGATATGAAGCACACTTCTTTATAGTGAAGCGCACAATTTATAGAATATTAAGATATTGTATATATAAATGAATTTAGTACTATTTTTCTTTGATCAAGTAAATGTATTTTCATTCATAAATATGGTCACAACGGCCCTATACAAGAGATATACCAAAAAGTAGAAAATTTACAAAACGATATGATTCTCTACAAACTCTACCCATTCATCTATACAACAAGGAACTTTCTGTGCACCAAAAGAAAATAAGAGAACAGAGGCTACTCCTCAACTGAGAGAAACTCGACTCTACACCTTCAAAAGCTCTCCTGTTTCTCTCTCCAAATAACCCACATTACGCAAGTGATACCATCTTCCATGCCCTTCGTCTTCTCCTTCTTCTCACGCTCTTCCAACTAAACATCAACTCTCTCACCGTGTTTGGCATTGCCCATGAAGTGTCAAACCACCTAAGCATATCCCACCATAACCTCATAATCAGCCTGCAATGTAGAAGAAGATGATCCACGTCCTCGCCCGTCTCCTTACACATGTAGCACCAACAGACAACCTTCCGCTTTCAAAATCACCCCTCTAGTGGCTAGCCAAGCGAAAAAGCACGCCTTCCTCGACACCTTTGGAATCCAATTTAGTACTATAATAATCAAATATCAGTTAAAGTTACTAATTATAAATATACAATAATGTCGGTATTCATCTAACATCTCAAAGTTACATTAATAGAGCTTGCAACTCCAAACTATTTTGTCGAAAGAGAAGGTCTGCCTTATCTTTGGCCCTCCCAACTTTGCCCCAGTAACACTCTTTCATCTTAACATCCTTCCTCGTCCCCACCAAATAATGTCACTCCTCCTCTCTTTTACTTGTTACCCTTTCACCTCTTCCCTTTGCGATCTTTTCTGGATCATTCTTGATATCCTAGAAACTGCAAATATGTTGAGGAAGCTACTTTTCATCGTAGGCCACAAATCTTTCGAAATCAGAAAAATATAAACTGAATATAACTTTTGGTTTGAATGAATTGAAAGAAAACAACGATTTGTTAGTAGGATACACATGAGTGCAAAGAAAATGAAAATGCTCAAAGGCTAACTCAACTATTGGAATATCTACAGTTTTGGGCACAATATTTTGGATCAGTTAGATAACTTTTGCATCTCTACTGTCAGATTTTTCTATCTCGGTGAACGGTTCTCCGAAATGGGTTCTTCCTTCCAAGCGGGGATTTGGACAAGGGATTCCTGTCACGACCCAAGTCCCCTTAGTCGTGATGACACCCGACTATCCCAAGCCGGGCGAACCAAGGCATTCATCGATTCAAATTATATAAGCGGAAGTAAGTCACTTAGATCTAATAGTCGATAATGACTCTTTTCTAGTTCTCTTTCCTCCAGCCATCAATCCCTGTGCGACAGTTGCTGCACATAAGTCCAATCAGCGCTGCAATATGTTATTTAGATGGAGTTGCAATGGCTAGAAACTCGAAAGAGTCCTCCAATTATTCCATCAGCTTATAAACTCCTATGCAACAAAATTAATGATTGGAAGTTCACTGTAAAATCATGCTACTCCCTGATAACTTCTCCTCTTAATGTGCCACTGCCATTGACTACAAAAATATAAATACAACTATTATCTTGTAAACAACGCTCAAGTGTCTTTTTTATCCTTATGTAAGTAGTAAGGTGCATGACTAATGAAAATTTCATTAAAAAGGACAATTGTATATATAGATGCAAGTTTGCTTTACATCTCTTGCGAACTCTATGTGTGTTCTGTAATTTGCATGTATATGCATCTAAAGACACATCTTTGGAGGTAATAGTACTTATAGCTGTATTTTTGTTTGATAAGGTTAGTAATTTGTTGAAATGATTGAGAGAACTCCGCATACAAGACATATACCCTTGTAGAGAATCTTACAG
The DNA here is from genome assembly GCA_029844215.1 of Przewalskia tangutica. NCBI lineage: Eukaryota > Viridiplantae > Streptophyta > Magnoliopsida > Solanales > Solanaceae > Przewalskia > Przewalskia tangutica. Next base: position 101,999,461 of record CM056734.1, on the reverse strand, counting down.
AAAGACTTGGTTCTCTGCAAACAACACTAAGTCATCGGTATTAACCAAAATGTCAAAGATGCTTAAAAATGTGCAGAAAGAGAAAAATCAAGCAGAAATATTTCTCCAATTTGCTCAAATGAATTTCTGTTCCTTGAAAGCCCTCCTATTCGTGTCTCTATATTTTCCACATGATCGCTAGAGGAAAGATTTGTCAAAAGTATTTGTCACGCACTCACGCTTTCCATTGTCCGATTTTCCTTCTAAAATTTGCATTATATCACTTACAACTTATTAACTCGAGCTTTAAAAGAAAATATCATTTTTGATGCGTGAAATTTGAGGTTTATTCTTAGTGCTAATTTTCTTGTTATTCTAATTGGAAATAGCTAATTGCTAGAAGTGATTTCCTGCATTGCGAAGTATCTAGAAGTTCTTTGGCAAAGCACACAGTTTAGGAAGATATATTGGTGGCTTCTCAATTTGTGCAAAGTGCAACATTTTTCCAACCAGTTGAGGAAATTGTCACGAAGTTTAGGAGGAAAATGAAAAAGAGGCACCTTTCAGTCGGGGAATCGTAAAGCCTTCCAACAAACTTCAGTTACTGTTCATACTAGGACTGACTTCATATATTTATCAAAACTACTGTGATGAACAATCATGTTTTATGAATACTTTTGCTTTGCATTCAAATATTTACCACTTCAAGAGAATGATAGAACCCCTTGCAAGTGATTAATGGAGTTTGGATTTGGTTGGTCAGACACATGTCCAGAGCTTGATTCTTTGTTGTGGCATGTGCACTGACAAATACACCCTCCTGTGTTCCACCTGCCCTACTCCAGTTCACAGCAAGTGGTGTTCCATCTTCATTATTGGATATATCTTTCACAACTTTCATCGTCTGTGGAGACACTTTTGAGCATGTACCATAATAGACTAACTATCCTTTTATGTAACTGTTAATTTGCAAGTACTTACAAAACATAATATGTTTTGTTCATTTACACCTGATGTTAGAGTTATTTAATTCTCTTCTTTCAGTGAACTGCACTTCTTTATCCAGCAAAGGAGGGCTGTACACTTCGCATGGCTTTCTGGAGCAGGTATCTACCATGGTGACCTAAAATTTGGAGCACAACATAGGTAGATTTACCACCTGTTGCTTATTCCTTTACTTCTTTGGTTGGTTTCAATCCCGAGTTTTTTCATCTCATGGCCAGTGTTCACATTTTATTTTAAGGTTTAGAGTTCCATGCATAATTGTTTTTGATATTTTTCTACAATTGTTGAAAACCTCATGTGTAGTTCGCCAAACGGGGATGAAAACTTTGTGGAAAACAAAGCTCTTCTGGACTACTCTAAATTCTCTGAAGGAGTTGAAGGTGTCAAACCTAGCTCTCTGGCTATATCCGAGTTTCATTTCCTACTTCTCATTGGTAACAAGGTTAAGGTGTGTTAGTGGTACTTCCATGAATTTGTTTCTGTGTCTATTTTTTTAACCTTTTAATATATCAAATTCGTGGTATCAGTTTTTAAAGTTGAAATTATTGTACATGTATGCCTATGTCTATCTGCAATATATGGCTTGGGGTTTTGCTGTGCTCAAATAAAAGACTGGATTTGTATGAAGATTTTTCTTTGGTTGTAACTTAAATGATTTGGAAGCGATAATTATGAGGTGCATATATTCTTCCATTTTCGACGTTTTATCACTATGGAAGTTCTTTACTGTGTTTGCTAATCATATATGCATTAGCTATAATGTTCTAATGTAAGTTTTAGCTGCCTGCTTTTTCACTAAGCTTCAACGATATGAAACAAATATTGGTTTGTTGGACATGAAGAGAGGATGAAATTTCCCTTTTTCTTTCAACAGAAAAGGTCAACTGACACAAATTCTTAGCCTTAGACAAGATTTTGTGGAATTCTTAGACCTAATAAGGCTAGCGATGATATCCTTAAATTTCTCGTCTGCACACCTCTATTTTGTCACTGCTGATATTGATGACTAAGTTTGTTACGTTCGTCCTACCTGAACAATGATTTTCTTTAGCCGAGGTCTACCGGAAACAACCTCTCTACCCCACAAAGGTAGGGGTAAGGCACCCACCCTCCCCAGACCCCACTTGTGGGAATATACTGGGTATGTTGTTGACTCTACGTTAGTCCCAAGTTGACATGAAAGACTCCATTTGTTTTTCTTGATAGTATCTGCTTTCGTCTGCCATTATCTACTAAAATTTTATACAATTCAGGAAAAATACATTTCATGGTTAATTTGTTCTGTAAGACCACCAGAGTATGTTTTGTTCCTATGACTAGAAATTCACCTATAACAATGAGGGAGATGTGATTGCTTTGAATCCTTAATCTAATCTTTTGCAATATTAGTATTGTTCGACATTGTTAAATATATGGATGCTAGAGGTCCTCCCTTTACCACATGAGAGAAGACAGTTAGAAGAACAATGATTTAGGACAAGGGGCAAACCTGAACGTCCAATTGTTGAGCAAAACAGTTGATTGTGAAGGATGTACATTTCACCTATAAATACCTTGTATAGTTACGCTATCGTTTACGTCTTGTAGGTGGCGAACAGGATAAGTGAACAAATAGTAGAAGAACTTTATTTTGATCAGACACCTGATGCAGTTTCAAGAGGTATTATTGGCTTATGTAGTGATGCCTCAGCTGGGTTGTTTTATGCATATGACCAAAATTCTATCTTCCAGGTGCGGTAATAGTCATTGTCTTAAATCTTGTGTGATGTGGTACTACCATTATATTTCTGCTTTAGTTTCTAAAATCGAAAATCTGAATATAGGTGTCCGTAAGTGATGAAGGCCACGACATGTGGAAAGTGTACTTGGACTTAAAAGAATATGCTGCAGCTTTGTCTAGTTGTCGTGATGCCATGCAGAGAGACCAAGTTTATCTGGTTCAGGTCTTGGCTGATTTGAACTTATTCTTTTCCCCTGGGATATATGATGCTTTTTTGCCTCATTTTAACTGTCCCCTAAATGTCATAAACAGAAGAAACTCTATTGCTTGTGAGGCTGAATACTTTCTTTTGGATTTTTCATCATAGACCTCATGTTATGCAGGCTGAAGCTGCTTTTGTCGCCAAGGAGTTCCTCAGAGCCGCATCATTCTATGCAAAAGTAATTATTCTACTTATTTATTTATTTACTTTTCATTTTGCGGTTTCCATTTATACTCTGTTAGTTGTTGTTTCTTTGTACCTTCTAAACTTGACCCTTCTCAACCCGCCACATGGCTTATAAAAAAATTGATCCTTGTTTTCCAGTTTCAAAATTCGTCGACCAGCAAAAGGGAAATTTCCACGAACTTCTGTAGCAATCAATGTTGATGTCTACCCTGTTTTACAAAGACCACTTGATTTTTTGTTTTCCTGATAAATGAAAATACTTTCATCAATCATACCTCAAGGCAAACCCCCGATAAACCCTCCATAGAAGGTCAGCTACAGATAATCCCTAACATTTTCATTAGTATCAATTTGATTATCTTCTTGAATATTTCCCCGTAAAAATAATGTTCTCTGCATTAAAATTCCGTCCCTAACATTTTCGATAGTATCAATTTGATTATCGTCTAGAATATTTCCTCGTAAAAACTATGTCTGCATTAAAATTCTCTTCCTTGGGTCTAGATATTGCTTGAAGATGAATTGACATACAAGGTGTTAATGCAACTCTCCTGTCCTTTTCTTTTCTTTTCTTTTCTTTTATGCTTGACATAGTAGGCTTGCTAAGTAATTCATATTTATTCCTGGAACTGGAGACCTTTCTAATGCAAGGATTGAATGTTGCAGATAAATTATGTATTATCTTTTGAAGAGATCTCGTTGAAGTTCATTAGCATAGGCGAACAGGTATGACTTTTCTATTCTAGAACACTGATTTATGGTAATGCAAGAAAATATTTTCTTTTTTACTTATTGAAAAAAAGAAAAGGTCAAATTCATCTGAGTTAAATCCATCTTGCTGTTAAAAAAATTCCATCTTGCTCATTTGAAGCAATGATCTGTAGTAGTAACTACACTCGTCTCTAAAAAGCAATATTACTTTTCGCGTTGTTTCGTTTTCAAGACGCAAGGTTTATTAGTCTGTAAGAACTAAGAAGCTTCTTAGAACTTTCATATTTCACATTTGGATCCGTTGCAGGCGACTCACTATAGGTTATTGCATTTAGTCTTGACTTACTCTTTGAAATTATTGCTTATGAAACCTAGACATATCATACTGAAGTTTTATCGTTATCAATCGTTAAAATACTAAACATCATTGATATACATGTTTATTTGATAGATCCTGACTGCAAAATATTAATAATTTAGTATCTGTTTACATTTGCAAAACAAATGTTCCTAGATTCTAATTCTTTTAATATAAGTCTGTTTTCATTTTTTGTACAGTCTTCGGCGGGTCTTGAGGGATGTTGTTGCTTTTATCTGCTGATATAGTATAGATATTCCAGTATTGTTTTTTGAACTTCATTGTACTTATGTGCAGAGCCATCTCAGTCTGGTTATTAATGAAGCTTATTATTGTTTACTGATTTAAAAAAATCCTAATAGTTGAGAACCATTGGGAAGTTTTAATTTCTCGTAATTCTTTTCTTGCTTAGCAGTTTCATCCATGTCATGAAGCAATTATTCTTCAGGAAGATAATGAACCTGTCTTTGCATAGATATCCCATCCTGTTTTTACAACACATCTCTAGTGTTATCTTAGTTCTGATCCTTATTTCTGCCTTCGTATCCAGCCATAATAAAATTTTACTCATCTTATAATGAGAGGTATTCCTTGGTCTACGGTTGAAAGTTAATTTTGTTAGCTGTCTGTCTTGTGAAATCTGGAAACGTTGAATAGAAAAACAGCCGCAAATAATAGAATTAGTTGAAATTTCTTCGGGATATAACACCCTTTGCTTGCAGGATGCTTTGAGAACATTTCTCCTGCGGAAGCTTGATAATCTTTCAAAGGATGAGAAGTGTCAAATAACAATGATCTCAACATGGGCAACTGAATTATATCTTGATAAGGTTGATCTCTTTTTGAACTGAGCTTGTTTGATTAAAAGTTTGGCTACTTTTCTTTTCCCTGGTTTCATAAACTGTAAATATGTTCTGAGTGCTAGCGTTGGAATATCTCTGTTTCCAGTTCCTATTGTGTATAGGTCGAACTTGGATCATCCAACATACAACATGTCTTTGTCATCTGTACTGGTGTCTGGCACGGAGCTTGGAGAATGTACTAAGCAATATTCTATAGGATAGGGGAAGGTGAAAATGTACCATCTTATTAGTTGGGAAACAATGGCATTCCTAATAAGGGAGTTGTAGTGGTTAGGAACTTGAGGGCATTTAGTAGAGCCATACTGAGAACATGAATTTGGAAGTTCTTTGTGAAGGATCAAGCGTCGTGGTCAGTGTTTAAAAGATGGAATGCTAATTGGGGATGGAGAACCAATCAAATTATGCAACCATATGGAGAACTCTATGAAGGAGTATGATGAAAGGAAAAGTAGGAACTGGTGTTAGAATCCGCTTCTGGAAGCAGAAATGGTCTGTGAGGATATGAGAAAGATTGGAAGAATGCATGAGACAACTGTCATGCTTGGAATCTGTATTCATACACACTTTACCATGTATGTTGGATATCTAATCAGATGTAGGACACTACTCTTTACGTTACTCTCTTTTTACATATTTAACTAAGACTAGTGTCTCCCGGAAACAGCCGCTCTACCTACCAAGGTAGAGGTAAGGTCTGCGTACACTCTACCCTTCCTAGACCCCACGTTGTGGGATTTCACTGGGTATGTTGTTGTTGTTGTAGCATGTACACAATGAAATAGAGATTATTATAAAGGATGCTATTGTTACCTTGCTGCTGCCTCAGAAGTGTGTACTTTGTTCGACAAAGTGTGTACCTCTTGCGAGCTCTCTCATCATTCATAGGTTCCCTATCTGATTTAGTAAGGAGAGGGATATTAACATTCCCTTGCACTTCTCTTGGTTACAGCCATAGATAGGCCCTTGTGCAATTGGCATCAGATTGGAAAGCTTATATTGCATGCCCAGGGGAGTGTTTCATGATTGAATTAGCAGTAACAGATCCAGCTCAGTAGGCCTGGGTTTGGCCAAACCCTGTGGGTTCTGGTTTGGACCGTGAAAATGTAAACAAACGTCGCCTAAGTCGTTTAAAGTCAGATTGTGGCCGGTGACAATTTAGAATACTCACTAGAATAGTTGGTAAGCTGATAATGTATTGTTAAAAAACGTTCTGAATGAAGTACTAGTGATCTGGGTTTAAGAAATAAAACATATACTATAAAAACACTATTTTTAGGAGACAAAAAACTAAAGCTTTTCATATAACTGAAAATATTAATATGGTTTTTAAACTTGATTGACAAATTTTACTTGGGAAAAGGCATAAGTACCCCTCAAACATGTCCAGATTTTCAGTTATACACCTAAACTTTGTGAACAATTTAGTTCCCCACTTCTTGTTCAAAGTGGAAATATTACCACTTGATACACCACGTGGTAGAGAAAATGTCCTTTCTTGAGGCATGTGAAAAGCTAAAGAAAGGATAAAAACTTGGTCTTCGTCGGAGAATTCCATCCCTCCCTGCTCATTTCTCTTAGCCTCTCTTGTCGCTTGCAAACTCCATGATTGGTGGAGCCATCTTCTTCTCTTGATTTCTCTACCGCTAATCACTCTTTATCAGACTTGGTCGAAATACTAACACCCCTGATCTGAAAAGTAAAAAACCAAAACTTTAAATCTGAAAAGGGGAAAAACCAAAAGTCTGCTCTGTCAAGCTCCATATTCGATGGACTCATCTCCTTCTCTCCTTTTTGCTTGGGAGCAAAAGGCGAAATCCCTCGCCCACAGGGCCCCCACCCCTCCGACCCGACAGAGATTGATGGAGGAGGTAAATCATGGTACTCAGCGGCCCACTAGGTGGGAGGCACAGTGCCTGGTGCCCACAAGGAGTCATCCCTCACAAAGAAGAAATGAACTCCCACACTGCGGCTGCCAGAGCTCGAACCTGCCTTCTTGGGAGCAATCTGCCACCCTGGAACCAACTGAGCTACACCCATGCGGGTCTCTCCTTTTTGCTAATTAGATCACTCTCTCACAAATCCACCTTTCAGTCAAAGATTTGAACTCTAGATTTGAAAAGGGGAAACCAAAACTCCAATCCGGAAAGGAAATACCAGAAGTGCTAGCAAACTCCATTGTCGGTGGACCGATCTCCTTCCCCCCTCCTCTTTCTCTCTTTACTCAAATCACCTCTCTTACTCCCTCACATCTCCTTTTCTTCCACCAAACTACTCCATATCTGAAAGGAAAAGCTTGGCTGGAGAACCAAAACTCCGGCACACATACATTTTTCGAGGAAGGAATAAAGATGAAACAAGGTCCTTAATTGGATATACACGCGACGCCACTTACATAACACCACCTGCCACAAGTCTGCTTGTCCACCCCTTAGGGTCATAATATTTTTACTTCAGACAAGTATAGGGGACATAGGTTGCCCGCAAAATTTAAATTCAAAGGGTTAATGCTTTTTCTGTTTTTACTTCATATATTTTGCATACATATAGTTATTTGAATTCTTTTGTCCAAATAGTCATTGTTTGTCTTTGTAGTTATTTTTACTTGCCTTAAATATTAGTTTTTTCTTCATTAGGGCCTTTGTTTGTTAAGGACTATGCGTTAGCTCAACTTTGTGCTTAAAGCCCCAATTGAGTTTGGCGCTCTTTTCGCTTTTTGTTTTAACTACTTTGGTTCATTGGTGAAAGCCTTGACAATGGAGGCTGACCACATGCTAGATTCGAGTTTGACAAATTGCATTCTTTTTTATTTTTTTTGTTAGCTTCAGCTTTAGTAGAACCAAGATACAGGTTCAAGTCATGGAGACATGTTGCAGAAATGTTAGATAAGGTTGTAAACAATATATCCTATGTGGTTTTGCTCTTCCCCAAACCTCGTGTATAATGGACGGAACCCAGAGTTTCTCTCTCCAAATAGTCCACCATATTACTGCTGGGACAATTTTCCATATGTCTCTGTTAGTGCTACCAACACCCTCAGTTTTCAGCTTGTTAATGCCTCTCCTGCTCTTCCTGGCATAGTCCATCTAATTCCTCTGAAGCTGGTGACAACTTTCAAAGTTGGTTAACCACTTTGGCCGTAATGCTTTTATCAATGCCATTTTGGAACATCGTGCCTATTTTTAGTGGCCATTCTAGCTGCATTTCCTGATTCAACGCCTTTTTTCGTGACCGTTGCGGGAGAAGGATGCCTTGAGCTTTTAGCGATGAGATCGTTTGATAAAGCCAAGTCAATTTTGGGCAGCAAACCGTATAATTGATGAGAAGGTCCTTTAGAATAAAGGGAGGGGTGTATGCTGTTACATTGCTTGCCTTCAAGAGGTGCCTAGAGAAATGGCCAGATGCAGCAGTGCGACAATTAAGGAGGGGATTGTCACGACCCGACCCGACGTCGCGTCTGCCGCCCCACTGACGCCCCATCGACCCGGCCTTAATTTATCTAATACAGAGATTTATAGAAATTTCGGCAGCACAACACTGCTTTTACAACATATCCCCGAAATGGGCGAGCCGACCAGGCTTCCAAAACAACAACAAAACAACATTCATAATAGGCTAGCCGACTAGGCTGCCACCAACCAACATCACGTGCACGAAGGCATAATCAAAATAAGCAAGCCGACAAGGCTGCCACTAGATAACAACATCAAAACCCAAAACAAGGTACAAACGTCCCACCACAATCGCTTCTGCACCTCTAAGAGTGCAATATCGACATATGACGACATGACCGTCGTGCCCAAAATATGCATAAGTCCGAAAGATAAAGGTCTGCTCAAAATAGTGTCTCCGAACAAAGGAGCTTCCAATCATTGCTGTAAATCCTAGACGGAGGATCACCTATTCAACACACGAACTCGCGGCATTTAACGCACTTCGAGGAAAGGGGTCGACGAAATAATGATCGAGTATGAAACATAAAATATCAAACCGATTAACAATCGTACAAGTAAAACAGAGTCATCAAATTTCATAAAATCGAGAATCATGCTCAAAAATCATATCATGTATCTTGAATCATAAATCATCATGCTCATGTATCAGATATAAAATCAGATAACATGTCTCGACCCTCTACAGGGACTCGATGGAATCAGATTCTGCTTGTAACGTGTCTCGGCCTCTAAGGAGGAACTCGATGTAATCAGATATATATATATATATATATATATATATATATATATATATATATATATAACGTGTCTCTGCCCTTTAGTGAGGGACTCCATGAATGATGCATGGCTGCGCACGAACATGACTTGGCCCGGGACTCAGTGGAGTGAAATAGTAACACTTAGCACGAGTAGATATCATGAGCAACTGTATGCAATTAAAATCATTATGTGACTCTCAATAAAATTATTACCATAAACTCTGTTACTGAAATCATAATCACTAGTAAATAATCATTTTTAAAACTGAACTAGTAGGAGTTAAGTACGTCCGCCGTACTTTCATAAAAAATCATGCGAAAAGAAAGAAGGAAAGGTCTCACATACCTCTTAGGCGAACTAATCAACTCGATATTAAGGTATTCCTTGTCTAGTACTTCAATTGTAACTTAAGGGAAGAATTTTTACCTCAATTAAACTACCAAAACAATCCCTAGCCGAGCTCACTGCCCAGCCCGCGATACCCGCGGTTTCGTCGGCTTTTCTTCGCTAAATGGTCGTCGTTTCAACTTCAAACCAACATGCAAACATTCTACAATGTTAGACCAACATCCTTACGTGTTTTTCTTCTCAAAAACTTATCCAAAAATCCGAAAAATCTTACCTTGACCTGTGGCCAGCACCCAGCGATTTCCCCACTGTTTTTGGCTCTTTTCTTGCCCAACTTCACCCCTTTTTAATTCCAAATCAACATGCAACAATCTATGATGTTACTCCATCATTCCTACACGATTTTCATTCACAAATTTGTTCAAAAACCTAGCCAAAACCGAGACTAAGGGCTGTTGGCAGTGGCCCGATTTGGCCACTGTTTTTGTCCCCTTTTTTTTTTTTTAAAATTTGCTATTGATTGTAGAAGAATAAATCTTGTAATGGAGTTGATACAATTCTTGAGTTTGGTTATGAGGAGTGGGGTGAGTTTTCTTTCTTTCTTTGGTTTGAAGAGGAGAAGGGGTTGAGTTAAAATGGGTTTTGAAATGAAATAGAAGATGAAGTGTTGATTAATAAAAAATCTGAAATTTCAACTTTCCCTTATTACATTTTGGTCCAAAACTTCTTATTAGTCTTCTTAGTTAACCCTCAAGTAATAATTAAACTTATGCTCCACCTCTTCTAATCTTACTCCTGTTTTCTTTAATTCCCGGGAATTTCATAAGGTCTCGTATTCTCATTGTCGTAACTTACATACATTGCTAATTCATAACGGGGTATATATATAAACAACTATCCTTAAAGAATTTTCCGGCGTCACATTCGTTATTACCAAAATTATTCCGTATTAGCATGAACGAATATACTTAATTTCCAAAAATTCGAACCTTTATTCTTAATGACGTTCTTAATTATCGTCTTAAAAACACGAGGTGTAACATGGATTCTCTACTGAAAGGAGGTCATGGGTTCAAGCCGTGGAAACAACCTCTTGCAGAAATGTGAGGTTAGGCTCTGCGTACAATAGACCCTTGTGGTCCGGCCCTTCCCCGAACCCCGTGCATAGCGGGAGCTTAGTGCACCGGGCTGCCCTTTTATTCTCTACTGAAAGGGGTACAGGAGAAGAAGACTTTGGTGACCATTCCTCACATTTCTTTTCCGTTATTACTCAAGTCATTTGTGCGGTTAATTTCAAGCAGTTTTTCCTGTGGCTTGAATTTTCAACAAGATTTTGAAGACCTGAACATTTTTTTTGTAGAATGTTCAATTTTAATAGAATATCAAAATCTGTAATGCTTTAAAATAATTTGTCAAGTTAGATATTGTAATTTTTACAATTATCATACATGTATTGTGTTTGACACCTATATATTGGTCTGTCATGCGTACCAAATGAATAAATCATCAATATATCTCTTTTCTTCTCTTATGCTCTCATAATGCGGTATGAGGAAGCTGAATATTAATGGAATGATTCCACTTATCCATCTTCAGACCAAAGTGTATTCTTTAAGTGGTTACACGGTGATTGTTATTTGAACAAAGATGATTGGATTTTTTAGGTTTTTGATTTCATACATCTTGCTTGCAGATCAATCGGCTGCTTCTGGAAGCTGACGGTGCGTCGGACAGTAATAATACCGAGCACCAATCACTCATTAAGGAGTTTCGTGCTTTCCTAAGTGACTGCAAGGATGTATTGGATGAGGCAACCACCATGAAACTACTAGAAAGGTAGCTTATCTGGCAACTGATCTCTCGCTTGGTTTTAAATCCGATTCTTGTAAATTTCTGTTTTCTTTTCAGTCCAATTAATCATATTTTTCTATCTCCACCTCCTCCAAGAAATATAGTACGCATTTTTCATGTCATGCTAATTGCTGACTGTACATATGAGTGTGTCACAGATTCACCTGGCAAAACATGTTTGACATTTGAAGTGCTGTGACCTGCAACCTTTTTCAAGCCGAAATCTCATGAAAAAAGAAAAGAAATCTATGGTTATCTCGGGAAAAGAAAGAACTCTTTCTTTGTAAAAGTTCAATCTTCTTCCCTCCATATATTTGTCATTTGGTCCTTCTCTAATATGTTTTAATAGTATTTGTCTGATTTTATTGTCCTCTATGTTGTTATTTTTTCTGTTGCAGCTATGGTAGAGTTGATGAGTTAGTGTTCTTTGCTAGTCTAAAGGAGCAATACGAAATTGTGCTACACCACTACATTCAGGTTTGTTTTTCTTATGCATCTTTTGAGATGCTGGTTTACTTCATTAGCTTATCTTTTTTCTTTTGTTAAATAATGTCTTAATTCCACTTTCATGTTGTTCTTTATTTTTGTTATGGGTTACCAGAGGCATGTTTATGATTTTGGATACTTTGTCTTATTTTTCCTTTGTTTGGAAAAAACTGTTTCCCTCCACAATCAAAGGTGGAATGTTGACTTTCATGCTAGAGTTTTTTCTTAGATCGTGAGATCTGGTGTATAATACAATTCTCTCATGCATTCCTGTTGGATGTCATTAGATTGCCAAATGACAATCTTATTACTGGGTTTTTTGTATGGGACTTTCAACTATTTTATGCAATGAGAGATATGAGGTATTCCCCTTGACCTGTGTCATTCATGAGGTCAAGTCAAGTGATAGACTACGATCACTATGATGTGGTTTAGAGTGCTCTCTCCTCTAATCCATAAATTATGTGTGAGGATGACTTTCTTCACAGCTTGAATAAATTCCTTAGAGGTAGCCGAACATTACATTGAGAAGACTCTAGATGAAATATTTGAATGCATGAAACATTTCACTAGCACAATTTGGTTGAGGATATAATTTTCTGGTGGTGCTTCCACTTAATTGTAGCTTGATCAGAAGGTAAAGTTAAGACTTGCAGAAAATGGAGCAGTTTGGAGCAAGTTTTATTGATACCACATGTTGTTAGAGTTTCTACTGCTCGGTGGATTTACTTGTGTAGGGTCATTTTACCAAGGAAAAGAAAGGTCAGTGTTATCCTTGTGGTTCAAATTTACCTAGGTTAGGTGGACATGGATCCAAAGCGTGAGGATTTGTCAGGTAGGTGATTGTCCGGCAACTGGTGATGAACCAGTTGTCTGCCTCCATGAGTCATGTACAGGCAGAAATGAGGAAAGCTTGGCCAGTGGATCACCTCTATCTTCAACTCTTCAGAGAACTAAGGTTATGATGTTGAAGTAAGGGATAAGTAGCAAAGATTAGACTGGAATTCTTGAACCGGACCTGGTGGTAGGTTTGAAGATGTGGATTTGAAATTCTGACCAGTCACCATTCACGAAGTTCTGAAATGGTGGTTCCTGCTATGAGGAGAGCTGCAAAAGGAGTATCAGTTTGCGGCATTAACTGGATGCATTTCACATTCTGATGAGAGTTCTAGCTAGCTTGCATAAACAGGATGGCTGTAGTTGCAATTGGGTGTCCTGGGGAATGCTTGTGATGTGAGACAACACAGGTTTCAATTGTTAAGACAATGATTGCTAACACTCCACTTCCTGATTTTGGGAATTTATTTACTACAACTTAAGGAGAATATGCCCACTCGGAACTGTTGGAGATTTGATATGAGAAGAATTAATGGGTGTTAGATATCTTTAAGATCTACCACGGTGCATTCATTGATCAACATGGAGCGTTATCGTAGAAAAATTAACAACCACAGCACTCTAAACCAATCTGGGGAATTTTTGCACTTCATCAAGGATTTGGAATTGCTCGATTTGCCGCTGCAAGATGACAGCTTATGAAACCTTACTCCAGAATAGATACAATTCATTTTTATGCCAGTTGTTGAGGTTGAGATTAATGTCATGCATCATTGATAAACGGGAGGACAGATTTTGTTTTTGTAAATAAGTTAAAGCTACTATAAGAAAACATCAAAAGTATAAAACATAAGTGGTTTCAGCTAGTGGCATTGAGGAAAAGAGATACTTTGGACGAGTTGCACATCTTTGACTTTATTGAGCAACATAGTTCATCTGATCGAGAGAATTTGGAGAGACAATGAAAATATTGCTTAACCAAGTGATGCGGATAGAGATACCACAAATGCAGAGGTCCGGTCTCTTTGGCTAATTGAAGGAGATTTTAGCACCTGGTTTATCCACAGGATTACGAGTTCACTCTGTCAGTTATAGCATCTCATAGCTCTTTATATAAAGGGCCGATTATGGAAGATGCAAAGGTAATAATTAAGATATCTTACATATTCACCAAAAGCTAATCGAGGAAATCTTGCTTAAGGGAGTCAAGTCCATCGATACATATTCACCTTTCTTTTTATTATTGTCATGGAATGCTTGAGCAGATGCTGAATAAGGTCGTGGAAGTTGGTGGTTGAAAGGCATAAGAGTTGGTGCAGATTTAGAATAGTCATGGCAATTATACATGTTCTATTTGATGATATGGCGGCGTACTGAGAGTTAGGAAGAACATTGAGATTTGCGAGTTGTAGTACCCATCTTTGAGGTGTAGTACTGGAGCTTCAGAGCTACTGTTCTTCTAGTAGCGTCTTTACTTCCGGAGAGTGAACCTTGTTATACCGTTAGTAGTGCACTCTGCCATGCAATTCCTTCTTAACTGCACCAACTGCTCCACCTTTCGTTTCCTCTCTTGCTTCAACAACACCGTTGATTTCAATGTATGTTGTAAGGGAAGCAAGATTCTGTGTGGTGAATTAATGGTGCTCTCTTCTTTGGTTTCATTTATACTCTTAAATGTGCAGATGAAATGAATGATGTTTGCATTCTTCTTGCTCTTCCAGTCTACACACATCTTCAATTCACACTTTGCTTGGACTTCCCAGTCTACACTCATCTTCAATGGACTCCTCTGGAGAGTGCTTTCATGCATATATCACATGTTTGCTTTACTGATTCCACTACCCTTTCCTTGCATTATCTTTGGAGATCTCGGTCCAACCAAACTGCACCCGTCTTACAGTTCTTTCTTTGAGATTGCAATAGGCATATAGCATGAACTTCTGTCAACTTGCATTCTTCTGCTTTATGCACAATTGTGAATAAGACCAAGGGAAGAAAAGTAATTCTTGCACCTTTTTTGCATATGTTCTGCATTTTATGCTTACAGTAACGCTAACTTGGTGCATTGTTGGCATGAACAGTAATTTGTCCTTCTTTTTCCATGTAAATACACAGCAAGGAGAAGCAAAGAAGGCATTACAAGTTCTTCAGAAGCCTAATGTTCCAACAGAACTTCAGGTATGGATAAAAACTATTAAGTAGTGATTTTGTTTTGAATCTAATGCAAACGCTCAATGCCCTACTTGGCTAGGAACTTCTAGGATGGAACCTGTGAAATTTATATTGCTTGAAGTGATGATTTCTTTTGTTCTATTGCAGTACAAGTTTGCGCCAGATCTCATCATGCTTGATGCATATGAAACTGTTGAGTCATGGATGACCACTAAAAGTTTGAACCCGAGAAAGCTCATTCCTGCAATGATGCGGTATTCAAGTGAACCACATGCAAAGTAATGTGCATCTCTACCTTACATCGAATTTTGTTATCTTCTTACTGACTTGTTCGTCATGACCTTTCCCATTTAAGTGATAAGATTTTTTCATTTAGTTGTATGTTTGTTTTGTGGAGAGGGGAAAGTTGAATTGGATTCTTTTCCGTGCGTGACCTATTTTAGTCCTTAAAGAGTTGTCATGTGAGCAACATGCATAATGATGTGCATCGAAGCCTATCTTAGTTTACTGATGCTTCACCTAAGATAATCTTTTCTTTTAGGAGACATCTGATTTCTGGTGATGTTCTTTTTCTTTTTTGATAAGGTAAATTTTATTAAAAGTACCAAGATGGTACAGAATTACAACAGAGAAACAGCCCGTCATAAAGGGCAGGCAGCTACAAACCGCCTATATCCTCTAGGAAATTCATATATTGCTCCATATTTTCCATACTTTGTCTTTTACACTAAAAATACAAATTTAATAAGCATCTATTTTTAATCCTGGATACATGCTGCCTTTTAACTTCAAAGCAAATCCTGTTTCATTCCAGCCATATTGTCCAGAACAGACACAGAGGAATTGTTCTCCACACTAGTCTGGTGATGTTCCTATTTCACTTCCTTTTCTCCATGAGTGTGCATAGGTTTACAAATGGAAATGAAGGAAGAAGTTTCCCTTTAACTGACAGGTCAATAGTGAGCTATTGTTTGTGGAGGTTTCTCTACTTCTTTGAGCAAATGAGATGACAGGGAGGGCAATTTTGACATTTAACTAAATCTTGGCTACAGGGCACGAGTGAGGAGTATATACCTTTTCCTAGTATTGAGACTGTCAATGATTTTTTTTGTTAATTACGCTGTAGGGGCGCCTAACTTTTATATCATACCAAAAAATTACATGTAACAGAGGAGGACATTCCGCCTGACCTCTGTAGCAGTAAAAGGTGCTTAAATAACATGAGGACAAAAATACTATATACTATACTAGTTTTCCTTACCAGATCTTTAAGGAAAACTAGAACTCAAGCTCCAAAATTTACACTAGAACAAAACCTTCAAATAAACCTTTTCTTCTTTAATCTATGCCTTATCGAAGCCATTTGGATTCATTATTAACTAATTGACAGCAAAACATTTCTTTAAAAAGATACCATTCACTGTTTGCAATATTTAGGTATGAGAATTATATTTGTATCTGAAAATATGTATTTTAGAATACCTAGTGATAATGAAGATTTAATATTTCTTGGATTCACTTATATTTGTCAGCCAGTAAAGCTAATTTACTTCTTCATATGCAAAAATTCTAATAAATTTATTAAAAATTAATAATCACTTTTTAAATTAAAAAAAATACTCCCTCTGTCCCACTTCATGTGACATAGTTACAATTTGGAGAGTCAAAAGGAATTTTCCTTTGACCGCGTTTTTCATATGCGTTCTAAATATCTTGAATTGTTAATTTTGTGACTTATAGTATTTTTTACGTAGTTTCTAAATATGGAAATTTTATTAAAAAAACTTGAAGATTCTATGTCCGTATTCACTCAGAAAATTGGAAAGTTTGACCCTCGTACTCCGAATCTTGTCACATAAAGCGTGACAGAGAGAGTATCTAACTATGCAATTACCACTGTATCAACAAGCAGGATGGTATGTAATTATGTTATTGCAAACAAACTAGTCTTTGAATTTACTAAGTTGTGTAATTGTTACACTCTGGAATTACAGCCAAGTAGTTACAAGTGTTTATACACACCCCAAGTAATGTTTTCAAGAGACCTACTGAGTCATTGTAAATGTTCTGATCGTTGGGATCTCATAGTAAAAGTTGCTGCACTAATGGCCGGAGAGAAGTGGTGGTGCTGGAATAGCCACCAGAAAAGATGCGCTTACTGTATGAACAATTTTTTAAAAAGAGGCACAATGTTGCTGGACAATCACCGTTAATAGGCAACACGTGGCCGAAAAGGTCACTAGAAATAGGGAAGAACTATAAAATGAAATAAATGAATATTTAGGCTGGACAATATGTGGCCTGAACGTCCACAAGAAAGAAGTAAACATAGTAAATTATGAAAAGAAAGAAAATAATCCGACAAGCATAAGGCTACCTATGGGGTAGGTGAAAGCTACGTAAGCAACAACAACAACAACATACCCAGTGTAATCCCACAAGTGGGTTTTGGGGAGGGTAGTTTGTACGCAGACCTTACCCCTACTTTGGAAGGTAGAGAGGTTGTTTCCGATAGAACCTCGGCTCAAGGAGGTAAAGCTACATAAGCCTCAGCAAAAATTGTAAATGCTTTGGTACCCTGTCAGAAAATAAGAGAAGAGGAGAGACATTTGATGACTTAATCATGCAAGACACACTTATTCATAGGTGTCTAACAAGATACACATATGACATTTGTTCAATGTGGGAAAATGTCTTACTTAAACACAAATGCTAATACTGAACATTCTAATAGAAATTGTAGAATGGCTGATGGTACCCTCGTTAATATCTGGGAGAAAGCCACAAAAATTTTGTGGTTTGCTTTTGGCCCCTGCTTCTTCTGAATATAAAGGTGGACTTGAGAAGAACTGTCAGTTTGGTTGACTTTTGTGTGCTCTAGCACTATACGTGGAATAGTAGTATGTCCTAATGTGTAGCATGAGTTTCTTCCACATTGAAGGCTCTCCTGTTTCTTTGTTTTCTGCATTCCAGATATCCTTTATCTGAATAGTCTTTCTATTTCTTGGTTAGTATCATTTCTACCATTTTTTATGTGATCATTTCTACCATATGTCACCTGCAGGAATGAAACTCATGAAGTAATCAAGTATCTGGAGTATTGCGTTCATCGTTTACAGAATGAGGATCCTGGCGTTCACAATCTGTTACTTTCCTTGTATACCAAAAAGGTTCAAGTTATTTAGCTTTTGGAATGCTTATCTGGTCTCGTATGTGCACTCTGGATTTCTCCATGTTTCTAATTTCTTCGAGATTTCTTAAATATGCGAATAGTTACCCATCCACAATGTCTTCGAGTACTCTGTCTGCATCTAATTTTACTCATCTATAGAAAATAATCTTGCACGTACATCTGTTTCTTGCACTTTTTCTGTTGCAACTGTGCGGAAACAAGGAAAAAAATCTAAGCATTATGTTAATTCCCTATCGGAAGCTACTCATCTTGATAAGTTTAGTTTTGATTTCAGTTTGGTCATTTATAGTTTATTCAAATTCATCGAAGGTAGATTACATTTCACCGTAACAAGTACTTGCATGAACTGGGAGAAATCAGGACTACTTGTGTATATGCTCTGCTTTGTACTGTGATACTGCTTATTTTTTTCTGTTCAACACATTCTACAAATTATACTTGCAAATATTGGGCGAAATACTGCTTTATGTGCTCTGTTTTTTTTTTTGCACTGTGGCCTAGTGGTCAATGAAATGGGAGGTGGTCAATGAAGTGGGAGGAGAACCATTTGGTCTCAGGTTCAAATCCCAGCGGAAGCAAAAACACTTGGTGATTTTTTCCCTTCTGCCAAAGCCTCGTTGGGCAGAGTACCTGGTACCCGTACTTATTGGGGGTAGCAGGTACCCAGTGGAATAGTCGAGGTGCGTGGAAGGTGGTGTAATTATTTTATAACTTGGTTGTTTTTTCGTCAGAGGAGTGTTGGATTATATTCGCCCAAGCAAATTAATTTCAAGCCAAAGGAAGTTGTCCAATGGAGAATTGACACTGGGAAAATTCTAGTTAGAATCAGGACCTGCCCCCATTTCTAGGAAAGGGGCACAAGTTCTATTTCCTTTGGGGAAATTTTTGAACTTTTGTCATGTAAATGTGAAGATAAGTCATTGATCATAGGCTGCAGGGAGATCTTGGAATGCCTTTTTGCACTCAACAGTTTGCTAGATGTTATTTGCATGCTTGTCAAGTAGAAATATGCCTAGTTGTGCCTGATTTTTCTTTCACTCTCACTTTTGTTTTTCCATGTAGGAAGATGAGAGTGCTCTTCTGCGTTTCCTAGAATGCAAGTTTGGTAAAGGGCAGCCAGGTGGTCCTGAATTCTTTTATGACCCCAAATATGCGCTACGCCTTTGCCTCAAGGAAAAAAGAATGCGAGCTTGTGTTCATATATACAGCATGATGTCTATGCATGAAGAAGCAGTTGCCCTAGCACTACAGGTTCTGTTTTAGTAATGACTGCCCTCTTTATGTTCCGGTTCTTTTAACCTTACTGCTTGTTTTCTGCAATCTATGACTACATTTCTTGCTTTTTCACTACCAATGAGTAGGCTGCTTTGGATGCTTATGGAGATATGGCTTTGGTTTGTCGTGTTAAAATTCTCATGCATCATTTATTGTTTGGTCTAAGCTGAAAGCGCAAGTGGAAGGCATGGGGTTGGTCTATTAACTGTTGCTTGTCACATGCGTAGGAAAACAAGACTAAGAACCAGTTGTCAAGCACAAGCTTTACTTGTTACTTACACTAAATAAGGAGAAAAAAAGAAAGTGTATAGTCCAACAAAACTTATCTGAACTACTTCTTCCTTATTTATATTCTAGTGTTTGCTCCAAAAATCAAGGTCATGGTGGTGTTTTCAAGTATATATATGATAACAAATGTTATATTTTCATTTTAGACAATCAGCGCAGAGCTAATCATATAGTCTACCTAGGTTTATCTTGCCTTATTTGCTTACTAAAATATAGAATTATTATCAGGAAGTTGTATTTTATTTTTCAAAGTAAGAACGTGCTTTCAAAAGTGTTTAAGCGGATCATGCTCGATCTTATTGGGTTTGGCTTTTAACAAGCCATTGAAAGAAAGAAAGGTAGATACAACAACAACAACTTTGATGCCGTATTTCCTTTTTCATAACTACTTGATTTGCTGCACTTGAGCCAAGGGTCTTTGGAGAACATCCTCTCTACCTCCTTGAGGTAGGGGTAAGGTCTGCGTACACTCTACTCTCCCCATACCCCTCTTGTGGGATTCCACGAGGTATGTTGTTGTAGTGCCTATCAAAATAAAAAAAAGGAAGGGGGGGGGGGGGGGAAGTTTTAAGTATAATTAACTCACACAAAGTATTCTCATACTTATAATACACCTTTAAGACCATATTTTCAGAGGACATGATTTTAAACCATATAGAATACCTTTGCCTTTATCCGTCTCCCTGAATTCTAAAATTCAGGTAATGAAAAATTCAACCTTTAAATCCGTACATACAATACCCTCAACCGAGTTCATGTACTTTAGTGTGCCTACGGATCTCTTGTAAGGATTGAAGTTTTGCACCTTTTGGAACTGATATACCTCCACCCTTTTCCTCCTGTTCTGACCTAGCTGCTTTCTTCCTTCCGATGCTTTTCTCATGAGTTAGCAGCACCATCTGTGGTGTTTCCATCAACTCATAAACATGTCTATGTTCAATGATTTCATACCGTGATTAACTGTGCCTTGATGATCAATTATTTCCAAAGTTATTCATCCGTCCAGCAAGCCAGTCGTTCTCTTCACGGGGACATCTTTGGTGCTAGTGTTAGATGATACACATTCCTTTCATTTATCTCCTAGTTTACCGAATACTAAAAACTAGTGCTGCTTTCCTTCCTCTCCTTTTGCTTTCTTTTCTTCTGTGCAATCTCCTTTATTTTTCTGTCCGTTCTTTTCAATCCAAAATATCGAAGTATCAGTAAATGCAGAAAATAAAAGGATTAAGTTGGCTGATCGACCTTGTATTTGGTCCAAGCTTTTCAATTCTTTGCTTCAGCTCTCTTTTCTCTTTCTCCCTTTGCCTCTTTCTGCTTTCGTTCTTTTCTTCATCTTCTGCTGTCTTCTTCAGCTCTTCTGTCCTATTTCAACTTCTGATGGGTGCTCCTTTTTTTTCTCTCCATTGGACATCTTTATTTTTTTTGATTCCTGCTTCTCTTATTGTTCTTAGTCTACTTCTTTGATATAGTCCGCTCCTGCTTTCTCTATCTTTAATTTTTCGTGTAATATTGGCACTATGATTAAATGGTGTAATTAATTTTGCGACTGGAGTTGTGCTAAATCTGATTCTTGAAACTTATCTGATAATATATGCTCAATTTAGTCTCATACTACTTTCTGTTGCTAAAATTAATCTAGAACTAACATTACAGCTGGAGTTAATCCGCAACTGAAGTTATTTGCTTCCTTTTCTTTTTTGATGGATAATATTATTTGTGATTATTTTGTTAAGCCTATCGAATCAGTTTTGTTACAGACTGATGAATTTGGATATTTTAATGATTTAGGCGTGTTCTTGAAATTTGTGCTTCACCTATTGATCCTGTCGGGTTTTGGCACTTATCACTTTCAAGTTCATTTACATAAGTTTCTTAAGGAGAAAACACCATTCACTATTTCCCTTGATTCAGTAGGTTGATGTAGAGCTTGCGATGGCTGAAGCAGACAAGGTAGAAGATGATGACGACTTGAGGAAGAAGCTGTGGCTTATGATTGCTAAGCATGTCATTGAGCAGGAAAAAGGAACCAAAAGGGAGAATATACGAAAGGCAATTGCTTTTCTAAAGGAAACTGATGGTCTACTAAAGATTGAGGACATCTTACCCTTCTTCCCAGACTTTGCTTTAATTGATGACTTCAAGGTAAGTTCCACTGGCATGATGCTTCACTGCTTCAAATATTTATTGGTGTAATCCTTTAAATTTATTCGTAAGAAAGCTGTAATATAGCTTACCAAATTAATTACAGCCTCACCTTGAATATATCTTTTCCCCTGTCAAAGTAAAAAGAACATAGAAAGCTGCTTCTGATCAACCAGTTGAAGTTTATAAGGGTAAAGTCGAAGAAAATGATAAGGAAGAAAAGAGATGTGGAATTTAAGATCAACTTCTAGGTCTCAATGAGAAGTTCGATGGTCCTGCATGTGCCGGTTGACAACACATAATGTATAAAAAGCAGAATACTAGGCTGAGTTTGAGATTTTTATGCTACCTTGCCTACCATTCTTTGATCTCTTTTTTTATCAATCTGATCACGACTGTGTTACTAAATTTATGATTGGTTAAGAAGGAATCTAGAAAATACATTATTCTTCCATTCTCTTCAGAGTATAATTCGTTTGGGTCACACAAATCCTTCTATTATGACAAGCAATTTCAGTTTCATGAAAATAACAAAGAACAGTAAGGTGTCTGATTTTCAACTCCTAGCTAAGAGTTGTTTGAGCTTTAAACTTTTCTGGTCTCATTGCCTGTCACGGTAAGGTAATAATAGAGGATTTATTTTCTTATGGCACTAAGAAAAATTAAGTGATTTTAGCATTAGTTGGTTAACAAACAGTGTACATTGGGTTACCTTAAATGATTGAACACTACTTTTGGTGCTTACCTAAACTAAGCTTTTAGTATATTGTAGAGTATTCGAGGATCCTATAAATATAGTATAGCTCGATTTACTCCTGTAATATGTTTTTTGATTCTTTTTTTTTTTCATTTCTTCGAATATGTACACTTAGCTATTTAAACCCCAATGGCTTGAGGGAATAATCAAGCCGAGTTATCTCTCAAACTTTCTTCTTTCTTACACTTATGTTGTCTTTTCATTCTATAAATGGTCATTTCTATGTTCAACTGCTTCTACATTGATCTCTTTCAATAATTTTTATAGGAAGCAATTTGCTCATCCTTAGAGGATTACAATGAGCAAATTGAAAAACTAAAGCAGGAGATGAATGATGCAACCCGTGGTGCCGATAACATTAGAAATGACATCAGCGCTCTTGCTCAGAGATATACTGTCATTGATCGGGATGAGGAATGCGGGGTATGGTCTCCTGATGTTTTGTTCTTTTGCGTTACCTCCATTATGTATATGCATTGCTTATTTCTTCCTCTCTTAGGCATATAATCGGCTTCAGTTGCAGACTTGAGGATAATATGTGTAGCCTGCAAGTATTTTATTTTTCATCATATCTGCAATATGTTTTATTTGCAGACTGTTGTACATGCATTCCTTTGGTTTTCTTTCCTCTTTTTTCTTCTTACTAAGCTTCACTCCTATATTTTCATTTGTAGGTTTGTCGGCGGAAAATATTAAATGTGGGTGGTGACTATCGAATGACTACAGGTTATATGGCTGTTGGACCAATGGCTCCTTTCTATGTCTTTCCATGTGGGCATGCGTTTCATGCACAATGCCTGATTGCTCACGTGACTAGGTGTACTAATCAAGCTCAAGTAAGTAACAGAAGAGTGTATCTTTTCCTGTCCAGCTTCTGCTTATCATTTGGATACTGGTTGTGTACTGCTTTTGTCTTCTCATCTCTTGATATATGTAAGAGCACATGTTTATTAATTGGCTTAGCTGTATTTTGCATTATTGACATTGACAAAGTATGTTGAAAATGATCTTGTTACTTTTGCTTAGTGCAATTATGACAACCGGAAGTGTTAGGTTCTTTGCTTTGATATTTGTTTTCACTCTTTGGGGAATTGTTATATTTGGTGCAAGGGGTGGGGGTGAAGTTGATAAGTGGTATCACGACCTCCTGGCTATGGCCCAAGCCTTAGTGTTTCTGATGATGGCTTTTTCTTCTTGGTGTTATGCTGGTCTTCTCAATTTTTAGCTGTCTAGGAATTTTGAAGAGATTTCTTGGTTTAACAAGTTTTCATGAATAGTAGTGGGAGATTTTAGGCTTGACTATGAGATCTGTAATTCGGTTAGTTGGAAAATGTTCTCCGAACCTGGGTGGGTGAACAATGATCCGATTACATTTATAAATTGCATTTGTTAGGAGGATGATGAGAGAATTATGGGTAATTTTCTGTGGAGTGCAGTGGACTGGGCTTATAGTTTTATGGTGGAAGTTTCTCTTTCATTTTTGGTCTTTCAGTTTTATGGTGGAAGTTTCTCTTTCATTTTTGGTCTTTCAGGATAGTGTAGGAAAAGGTTGGTGTTGCATTTAGGTAATGCAAGTTTATAGTTTCAAGGTGGAAGTTTCTCTTTTTTATTTTGGTTTTTCTGGGTGGGGTAGAAAGGTTTCGTCTTGCCTTTAGGTAACTTGTCACTAGAAAAGGGGAAGTAGCATAAATTAAGTGGTATTTTTAGAAGATCAACTTTCATGACACAACTGATGAATAACCTAATAGACTTAAATAGAGTGGATTGCAAGAGTTGACTTCAAGTCTGAAATCTTTATGTCACAGTATATACTCACTGCATTTATCAGACAATTTTATGTTGGGACGGAAATCATCTTCTTGGTGTTGCTAGTGTTCAAGGATTGCCCTTATCTGACCTGTAAACAATGTTTTAAAAGTCATAACTTCGTTGTTTAAAGCTTTGAAGCCATGCAAAGCGAGGGGTTATCGCTTGGTGAAGTCGTGTGCGCTTTAAACAATGACAGACAAAGTGAATACGTTACCTTCTTACAAAAGAAAAAGACAAAAAATGACGCACAAAGTGATTTTAACAAGAATCGGTTGCTTTCTCATTTTTTCACTTCAAGGCCAATGGACCTAATGGATTTTTCGCGCTCTTCGCTTTTCAAAGAACTGCTTGTAAAGATAATGTCAGGTTTCATTTGTTGAGTTGTTAGTCGTCCTCCTTCTGTTCTCCAGATTTGTTGCAGTTCTCATTTCCAGAATGAGCCAATTTTCTTCTTTAATTGATGGAAAAATATCATATATATGCATAAATCATAGCATTGATCTGTTGTCCGTGAAGGTGCTAAATTTTGTGCTCAGATATTATCCGTTTCTTCTTTTGTTTAGTATCTTTGCTTCTAATAATTGTTGATGAAAAGGAGATCTATTGCAGTTCTGCTTTTCGGCAATGGCCAATTAATTCTTCTTTTATTAACAGGACTAATATGTATGCATAATCTTGCAGTTGATACTTCCAATTATAAATATTCCTGACAGGGACACATAATATCCTCTGATACCATTTGTTACGTCTTTGCTTCTGATAATTACTTGAGTTGACAGTCTTCACATTTTCCTGAAAATGATATTGCAGGCCGAGTACATTCTGGATCTGCAGAAGCAACTTACTTTACTTGGTTCTGAACCTAAGAATGTGTCAAACGGTGGCTTGTCTGAAGAACCACTAGCTAGCGTGACGCCCATGCATAAGGTTTGTC
Organism: Przewalskia tangutica; assembly: GCA_029844215.1. Classification (NCBI taxonomy): domain Eukaryota; kingdom Viridiplantae; phylum Streptophyta; class Magnoliopsida; order Solanales; family Solanaceae; genus Przewalskia; species Przewalskia tangutica. The sequence goes on along the minus strand of CM056734.1, from coordinate 101,974,074 downwards.
CCTTTAAGTGGCTTCCAGTCATTTTCCATGCCTTAGTTTTTGATTCGGCTAATTCATTTCAAGCTGAAAGGATCTTGCTCCATGTTGATTCATCTAGAAAACCTAGCCCTAGTTTCCGGCTTTCCATATTTGATTGTTTGTCAATCTTAATGCTGCAGATCCGGTCACAGCTGGATGATGCTGTAGCCAGTGATTGCCCGTTTTGTGGTGACCTTATGATCCGAGAAATTTCTTTGCCTTTCATCCTTCCAGAAGAAGCAGAAGAATCTGAATCGTGGGAGATAAAGCCACATAATCATCCTAGTCAGAGAAGCCTTTCTTTGGCTGTGTGATTTTATCATCTGTTAGTGCAGGTTTCTCCCTGCAATTGCTTGTTTGAGATTCTCCCCGGAAAAGGGAAAAATGCCTTTTGAGGTGCCAAATTGCTTTGTTTGGAGTGCTAATTTATCAGGTTTGACAGTAGTTATTGCAACATGAAGTTAACGCAAGCAACATGGGCAATGTTGATTGTAGGGGCAAGAAATTGCCCAAGGATATTTCACGAATCATTGTGTGCGCCAAGTATCATCTGGGAAAAAGCTTTTTCGTTTTTCTTTTTTTCTTTTTTTCTTGTTCTTCCTATGTCCATTGTATCATTTTGTGATTAGATCTGTTCTTCCTATTGTTGTATTATGGGTGAAATATAAACTTGTTTTGAAAAAAATATGATCACTGCGCTTAGAAGTGTACCAGAAACTAGTAAACAGTGTCAAGTTTTCAGTGTAGTTTTTTTATAGTGTTGCTGTTAAATTGATGCAAAGAAAAGGTTTTCATTTTGTTTTCTAATTTCTTGGTATTCCTGCTGCTGCTTTATTCTAAAATTCACATGATATGGATATGCACATTTTATTGCTGCTTCTTTTTAGAGTAAGGATTTTCCTTATTTCTGTCTTTTTTCTCTCTCGACGATGGACACCATAAGCAGAGTCTAAACTATGAGTGTAACAAAAATGAGCAAATTGCTCTTTGGTCCATTATATTTACAAAAAATGAGTTCCATCCGACTTTCTTCATCCCTGTTGCACAATTTCAATCGTCGCAGCTGCCCTATTTTCCTAATGGTGTGATATCTAAGGAAAATTGGAAATTGAGAAACAACCTGCCAGACCCACTATTTTGCCAATGAAATTTTCTACTGAAAAATGTTCAGTGGCCATTCACATAGATATTTTGATTGAATCAGTAAGAAAAGATAAATAGTAGTGTTCTTACACGAAAAAATAGGAAGTTTTCTAGCGTTTCAATGAAAATCTATTTTCCACCATGTATTTTCCCAGTGTAGTTCATGAGGTGGGAAAATCATATTTCACCATAAATTTTCCATTGATTTATTGGTGGGAAAACTTTGTTTCTGACAGTGGTTATATGTTGCAAGTCCATCTTCTTTATAGCCTTTACTCTTTTCAATTTTGGCTTCCCCTCCATTACAAGGGGGGGTAGAAGCAAATTTTCGTTTGTATGTATGTTTTTTTGTCCTTTCTTTCTGTAAGACTTCTGTATTGACAAAATGGTGGTTGAACATCCAAGGCTAAAGTGTTGATTAAGAAGCTGAATCTTGGATCCTTCACATAAAAATGATACAATTGCAGGAAAAGAATCACCAGTCATATCTAGAAAATTGGACTATGGCCTGAAATGGATCCAAGTTGATTTACACGAAAAAATAGGAAGTTTTCCAGCGTTTCAATGAAAATCATATTTTCACCATGAATTTTCCATTGATTTATTGGTGGGAAAACTTTGTCTCAGTGGTTATATGTTGCAAGTCCATCTTCTTTACTGCTTTTACTCTTTTCAATTTTGGCTTCCCCTCCATTACAAGGGGGGGTAGAAGCAAATTTTCGTTTGTATGTATGTTTTCTTTTTCTTTCTTTCTGTAAGACTTCGAAGTTTTTGTATTGACAAAATGGTGGTTGAACATCCAAGGCTAAAGTGTTGATTAAGAAGCTGAATCTTGGATCCTTCACATAAAAATGATACAATTGCGAAAAGAATCACCATCATATCTAGAAAATTGGACTATGGCACAAATGGATCCAAGTTGATTTACACGAAAAAATAGGAAGTTTTCCAATGCTTTCAATGAAAATCATATTTTCACCATGAATTTTCCATTGATTTATTGGTGGGAAAACTTTGTCTCAGTGGTTATATGTTGCAAGTCCATCTTCTTTACTGCTTTTACTCTTTTCAATTTTGACTTCCCCTCCATTACAAGGGGGGGTAGAAGCAAATTTTCGTTTGTATGTATGTTTTCTTTTTCTTTCTTTCTGTAAGACTTCGAAGTTTTTGTATTGACAAAATGGTGGTTGAACATCCAAGGCTAAAGTGTTGATTAAGAAGCTGAATCTTGGATCCTTCACATAAAAATGATACAATTGCAGGAAAAGAATCACCAGTCATATCTAGAAAATTGGACTATGGCCTGAAATGGATCCAAGTTGATTTACACGAAAAAATAGGAAGTTTTCCAGCGTTTCAATGAAAATCATATTTTCACCATGAATTTTCCATTGATTTATTGGTGGGAAAACTTTGTCTCAGTGGTTATATGTTGCAAGTCCATCTTCTTTACTGCTTTTACTCTTTTCAATTTTGGCTTCCCCTCCATTACAAGGGGGAGAAGAAGCAAATTTTCGTTTGTATGTATGTTTTCTTTTTCTTTCTTTCTGTAAGACTTCGAAGTTTCTGTATTGACAAAATGGTGATTGAACATCCAAGGCTGAAGTGTTGATTAAGAAGCTGAATCTTGGATCCTTCAAATAAAAATGATACAATTGCAGGAAAAGAAGTCATATCTAGAAAATTGGACTATGGCCTGAAATGGATCCAAGTTGATTCCTCAATTTTATTTGCATACGAATTCATCATCTCAAACTGATAGGACAAGCATGACAATCTGTTGTGAAGAAGTTGATATCTGTAGAAATATTAGATCATCAAGAAGATACATAATGTAGTTTCATTTTGTCCAAATCAAGGGATCGAATTCTACTTCCGGAGAGGAGCTAGGACAATATGTCAAAGTATCAGGATCTCTCTCGAATTCAGCCATATCATTCTCCGTCAAACTAACCCATGCTTCTATTCCATCGCCATCTTGTGTGTCAATCAGAAAAATTATTTCAACACCATGGCTAACACCGCTCACCCAAAATGGCTTTCCCCAACCAAAGTCAGCTTCATACCAAGGGAATCTACACCAACTAGTGCACAAATAAATGTCCATCTCGTCTCCTTTACAAAGTTTGTCTACAACTTTTGTATAAGTGTTAACATACATAGAGGAAATATTATTAACGCTTGCCTTACCAATGCCTACAGATGTGTCCCATATTGTATTTCCTACCAAGTTTATAAAGTCATTCAACTCCTCTCTTCGCTGGTTAGCCTCGAGATCCGCGATTCCAAACATCACAAAATTCCCTAAAGCATGTTCTGAAGATGGTATATTTGATTTCCCCCTCAAACCAAATGTAACACATAAAGAAGAGTCCCTTGAATGTCCATGTTTGGCTGAGGAAATGCCCACAAGAACCTTCCATATTACAGACAGGACTACCACCACTCGAGTAGGTTTCCTCAATGTGGCACTTGAATTGCTTTTGAGCTTTGCTATTGTCAAAGCATCAAACACTAACCTAGCACCTCCAATATCGGAAGTTGGTGAAAACTGAGGTCCTGATGGCACTCTTGTGGGAAAGAGTGATGGCAAATGACTGAAATTTGGGAGGTAATTAGCTTTTGTTGTCCCTGTTTGGCTAATATGTGCCCATTCATTGACAAATGTTGCTAACGTGAAAGCATCTTTTAGGACATGTGAAATTTGTATCCCCATGACTAGTCCTCCGCAATTGAATATGTTCACTTGGACTCCAAGTAATGGGCTTGATGGCAGATGCGCGCCTGGAGGAACACACCATAGGAGAAGATCATTTAAGAGCTCAATATTCTTGGTTCCTTGGTGGAGAAATTCAGCAAGGTCCGTGTTCACTTTGGTTTCGATATACTCAACACCTTCATCGTTGCAGAGAATTGAGAGGTCATCTTTTCTAAATCTTCCTGCTAGAGGATAAAACTTGGTTAAAGTCTCAGCCAAAGATTTTTGGAGCTTATCACATTTTTCAATAATTCCTTCACTGCTTGGCAAGTAGTGGAACAGTATTGGTACATATAAAGGAGGAGCCGTTTGATCAAACAACGAAAGCTTGAGGCTCCGAAGATGATTCGAAGTAGGAGTTGAGGGCTTTAACATTTTCCTTGTCTGGATTTGAATCTCTAACTTGGCCATCAGGATTAGCTTGAACACCAATAAAACAACAACAATAACATATCCAGAGTAATTTCACAAGTGGGGTCTGGGGAGGTGGGGTGTACACAGACCTTACCCCTACCTTGAGAAATAGAGATGTTGTATCTCATAGACCCTCCCCTCTAAGATAAGCAAACAAAAACAATACGGAAAAAGAAATAACATATTATAACAGAAATAGAAAAGGAACAATAACATAATTGCCACAAAAATCATATGCTAATCGAAGTACAAGAAACACCAAATAATAACAGAACTCAAAGGACAAGAAACTACCAGAGACTACAGGTATAGACTGAACACAACAAAAGAGATAAAAATAGAACTCTCAATATTTCTTAATAGAGAAAGATCTGGTAATGAAAAGGAGCAAAATTTCTTGGACTAAACTTCCTTTACATAGTGTTGATTTCTGATTCCAAGTTTGTTTGTAAATATTCCTCAGTTAACAGGTAGTGCATTTTGTCGAACTGGCCGGCAGGCATTAGTTTATTGCCCTGCATTGTCATGAACATGACATACATATCATAAAGAAATAAGCTGCATTATATTATTTGGGACCAATAATACGGCCTTCAACGGTCAGCCCATTTAGACATTTCGCCAACTTTGCAAGCATTAGTTTATTGCCCTGAATATGTCGTTTTTGGTCGGTTTTCATTGAAAAACCGATGCAATCTGTCGGTTTTGGCCCTTGATTTTTTGCAATATTTTAGTAGTGACATGATTTATGAGTAATCCAATAGAACAACTAGGTTGAATATAGCTTAAAGTCATATTTGTTTGTCATAACTTGCATGCCACACTTCATCCGTTCCGCAGGCAAGCATCTCTTTTGCGCAACTTAAGGGTATTTTAATCCAGATAATTTTCATTAAATTTAAAACGCTAATTTCACAAATATGCCAAAATCGGGGATAAAATGTAAATACTGGCCCCCATATCCCTTTTCTGCAAATCACCCAAAATAAACTACTAACATTCCATTACTTGTAACTTCAGAAAAACACCCCCATCTTAACCTTCATAGATAAAAAAAATAAAGAAAGAGGAACAGAACAAATATCAATCCCTGGCATCAAATACAAAATGGTTGCTTCAACCTTATGCCATTTTCTTCAATAATTTCAACCTCTTTTTTGGTACATTCAATAGTATCAACTGGTGACAACTATAAATTTAAACACTAAATTTCTACTAGCTTAAGAAATATTAGTTCATCCCATTTCTTGATCGATCTGCTTGTCGATCACCTTAAGAAAATGCCTGTGTGGCCGTAGTATACCGCATGTGCATCATGCATACATTCATTAACCATTAAAGGATATGACGCCCCAGAGGCTCTTATGAAAAAAAAGATGCATGTGTGGCCAATATTATACCGCATTTGCATTGCGTAACATGTGTTTACTGTTGGTCAGTTGTTCTTGTTTTAGTTGTTGTTATATTCCAGTTATGCTATTTCTTATACCTGACATACTCAGTATATCAGTCGTACTGACGTCCCTTTTGTCGGGGGACGCTGCATTTCATGCCCGCAGGTTCAGTTAAAGAGAGTGATGGTTCACGTTGGTAGGTTGCTGGTTCAGCTGATGTTGGAGCACTATTTGTTCCAGAGTTGCAGTCTAGTGTTGGTATGATATTTTGATGTCGTATACTCTTTAGAGGCTTGTAGACAGGTGTCTTGTGGATGGTGGTCTTGTATGACCTTATCGGCGTTTGGCGTGGGCATGTATATATGTATAAGTCGATTTTCTGGTCAAGAGTTTTCATAAATCTTTTTCGGCTTAGTCCGTGTTTACTTGTGATTATATATTGATAGTGTGATTTGGGGTACCCGGCGGGTGGGATTCGGGCGCCCGTCGCGGCCCTCCGATTTAGATCGTGACAAGTATGCTCTTCCAAGGGTTTGTATGTGTATAATGACGCACATATAAGATAGTATACAAAATTTAGTACATGTACTCCAGCCATAAGCCATTAAAAGTTTTCCAATCTTCTTCTGTTGAGATTCCTATCTGGTAACCAGTTCCTTTCTTTTCCAGTATTACTGTGAACTAGAATTACAATAAAAGTACCTATGTAATTTCCAAAAGACGAGGCTAACGAGTTAAGCGCGGCTCCAGTGCTTCTCATGCTTTCTGGAAATTGCTCAATGAGAAATTCAAGGTGTCTGACGTTCATGAACACTTCAGCTACTCCGTGAAGGCAATACTATAGGACCAACGCTAATCGGAATAACATCCGTTGGATGGTCCAGTAAGTTATGATCTACAACCACTTTTTTACGCTTAATCTCAGCAAGTGCTGAAGTTGCAGTAGCAAGAATATTGATTGAGAATCCTATGCCCATTCTCTGCAAGCATGTAATGCCTGATTTGTGTCATGTGAGTGACAAAATTAGCCCATGAAAGTATAACTCGTTCAAGCCGCCCAAGTTTGGGCTGATCATTGACCCGCATAATTATTAGCTCAGCTCATTTCAGCCCAACTCAGATCAACCCATAAAAAATGGGTTGATGATGAACAATCTAAATTGACCCAATTGTCAAAATATTTTCAAAAAACATTTCTTATGACAAATTGACATAAATAGTCGCCTTCCAAAATAATAGCCAGGAAATGCACATTTTTTGTATATTAATGAATAATATACATAAAGTATACATTTGTTATACATAATAGTGTGTATATTTTTATATATTTGGCTAAAAAGTCAGCCCGGTGCACTAAGCTGGCTATGCGCAGGGTCCGGGGAAAGGCTAAGCAAATGTAATTATTTTTGGCCGATCAGCCAAATGTGTAACTTATCCTTTTTATATTTGATATGTTATATATAACTATAATAAAGGAAAAAAATAGTGTTATTAGGTACTAAAAGTTTATTAAAGCACACAAAAAAAACTAAAACTTAGTAATAATCGTACTTTTCAGCCATGTAGAAGTCACCTCCTCTACTGCCACAACCAACATCAAGGACCTTTTGGCCAGGCTGAAGATCCAACATGGCTACAAATTCTTTTGTAATATCAAGTCCTCTTGTGCTCACAAAATCTTGTCCAAAGACATGTTCATAGCGCAGTATGTCACTACACTTGTACTGAATAGTATCCAAGAAACGCTGAAATCTCATGTCATCCTCAGAACCAACCTTCTGCCACATCCAGCAAATCTGATTTTGATTCTTTTTATTCTTAACATAAGCTCCAATGCACTTGCAACCAACGAGAGAAAGTTCAAATGATTTTCCATTAACGTCATTTACATGATATTCTCTGAAAACCTTTGTATAAAAGCTAGGCTCTCGATAGTGGGTTGGTTTGTTCTTGTGCTTGTGGTCACCTGATTGATGGAAACATGACTCTCTGAAAAATATGTAACCACCGACTTTCAACCATTTAACCATTCTCTTAGCAAGATCTGAATCTCTTCATCAGAAAGATACATCAGTAACCAATTAGAAAATATCAAGTCCACCGCTTCAGGTGAAAAGTTCAAATCTGGAAAAGTCACATCAATATACAGTAAAACCTCTATAAATTAATACTCTATAAATTAATAAACTCTCTAAAATAATAAAATCTTCTGGTCCCGACTTGGGCCTTTGTGAAAAATCATCAAATTCGATAAGATAATAATTTTTCGGAAAATCCCTTTATAAATATTAGGTCCCATTAAAACTCTAAATTAATAATTCATAAATATTACAATTATAAATATTATGGTAATTTGCTAAAATATGAATCTAATGTTACTTGATTTTTCTTAAAATTTAAATCTAATTGGATTTCATCCCTAACTTTTTTAATTGCAGCCAAGAGTTCCGGTGTCGAGTTCTCTAGCTGCAACAAAAATTTTTGAAGAGTTGTTGTCGCGCTCAAAGCCTCCTTTCTCGTGACTGGTTCCAACGGTATTGAATCATCGCCAGCTTCATCAGTAGTAGAATCTTCAATAATATCAGCAACAATTTCCTCTAAATTTTGAACCATTGAACATTCATCATTTTCATCCGGATAGTCCACCAATTTGTTGACGTCCATTTCATTGTGATAACCAACATCCTTGACCATATTCTCAAGCTCATGTAGGCTTTCTTCAAAGTTTGTCTCACTTGAGATTTCTTCATTTGAACGGATTTTGCAGTACCGAAAGCAATTTGCTATTGACACTTGAGAAACGTTGGTTGTCCAAGCGGAGACTGCAAAATTGATAGCATCTAAAACATTAATCTTTTCAGGATTAGGTAGCCCCAACTCATGACCTTCCAGTAGATTTTTGTAGAATCTCCTACGATAGTGCATCTTGAAAGCTCTAATTATTCCTGCATCACATGGTTGAATCTTTGATGTCATGTTAGGTGGCAAAAAAACAACTCAACATTCCGTAACCCTTCAATATTTTTTGGATGGGCTGGGCAATTGTCAACCATCAACAAGATTCTTCTGCCATTCATTTTGTGATCAAACCAGCGAACATATTCATCAAAAACCACACTAGTCATCCATGCCCTCTTGTTGACACGATAATGACAATTGATGTTGCTCTTGTTGACACGATAATGACAATTGATGTTGCTCTTGTTGACACGATAATGACAATTGATGTTGCTCTTGTTGATATTTTTGAAGCAACGTGGCTTTGCATATTTTCCAATAATCCATAAAGGAATTTTTTCCGAACCATCATCGTTGCAACAAATAACAATTGTAAGCCTTTATTTGTCTTGCTTTCTTCCCTCAAGTTGCTTGGTTGCAAGAGAGTGATCAACTTGTAACCTGTAAAACAAACATGTTTCATCCAAATTAAAAACATCATTCATGAAAAATTGGTTTATTTTCTCCCTTATAGCATCCAGTTTCATTTCCATGTCCTGCATGTCAACCGAACCACTTTCTCCAAAACGACGAAATGATTTAATACCATGTCTTACCTTGATTTTTTCAAGCCAACCTTGAGAAAATTGATGTTCAGGAGGGTGTTGAGGATGCAAAAGCTTCATTATATCCTTTGCTTTCTCCAAAATAAGCTCTCCGGTCATGTTGACTCGATCTTGGTACTGAAGAAACCATTCATAAAGAACCTTCTCCATATCTGAATATTTCGCCGATTTGTGTCGCTTAATATCCCAACACTTCTCAAAGTTGGCTGAAAGGTACTCCGATGATATCTTGAGAGTGTTTGATATTGTACCTTGACTAACTTTCAAATGATATTTTTCATCAACCCACTCTTGTAAATCTTTTTGAGTGCATGTGTGATGGTCTCTCTTATACTCACATAATGCTTTACGCATTTGACCATTCATGGATGTTTTGCGATGCCTTTTAGATGAGAAGACATGGTTGAGTGTTATGAATTATTTTATTTTCATATTGAGATTTATATAGTATATGTTTCATTCATCATGCATGAATATATTTAATTGGCTATAATAGTTATTTAAGTGCAACGAATTAATGTAAACGTGTATACATTATTTAAGTAATTCCAATGAATTGATACATGCGTCCATGAATATAATAGTTAATTGTATACAATGAATTGATATTATACATGAATATATTTAATTAGTTACAAAGAATTGATTGATGCATGAATATAATCAATGAAACATATATGAATTCATTTATTTTCAATACATATGTACTAAATTTGCTGAATTTAAAAAGTCTCTCTTTTAATTAATAAAATATTAATTTATCGATATATTAATATCTCTCTAAATTAATAAAATTTTATGGTCGCAATGTTATTAATTTATAGAGGTTTTACTGTACATGAACTTGACATTCTTATGGTGCCCATTTATGCTTTCACTCTTCTTAATTGCGCCTTCAAAAAGTCCAATGCTATAAGTTGCCCAACTTTCTTGGCTAATTCGCCAGTGAAACGACAAATACCAACACTCAGTTCCAACACAGTTTTCTCTTCATATGGTGGAAGTAGAGAGAGCACCTCATGCCTCTCTTCTTTGTCGAGGTCAGCAGCTTTAGAGTCGAGCATCAAGGCCTCCACAATGAGTTTCGCAGTGTGTTTTATCCAATAACTCTTTTGAAACTGACGCTCTTGTCCAACCTTTGCACTTTCGATCTCCATTTCTCTTTCTTTGAGTTTGATCATTGCTACGAGCGGTTGGCTTGGTTTATCTAATTCGTCGACGTTGGCATAACCAATGCCATCTGAAGCATGTCTTTCATTCAGAACTTCTCCTTCCTCTTTGAAAACTTTTATCAAACACTTGGTCTTCCCTTAATTTTTCTTCATCCACATCTACATTTTTAACTTCCTTTAGCTCCTCCTCACCCTTAACAACTGATTTTGAGTTCATTTGGTCTTGACTAGTCAATTCAGGAATACGTTGAGTGAAAAATTGCATCACATGACCTACACTGCAGGTTGTGATTTGATTGGGATAAATTTCTCGTCTCATTTCTCTGAGAACTTTTATCAAACACCTTGTCTACAATCGCAATGTTTTCAATTTTCGTGACTACATTTTCATTACAAGCATCTGAATGCTCAAAATATACCTTGCTAAATGAAGCATATCCAAGTTCCCGCTGATTTTGCCCTGATCCATTGAAGTGTAAGATCGAGGAGAGTTGATGCGTCCTGTTTTATTGAGAGACCCATCTGATCGATGATGATTTGTTCTTGCTCTCCGGGTTCTCAAATATTGTCGTCGTCATTGTATGATTTTCTTTGTATGCATGAATAGTTGCAATAATGCCCAATCCTTGTGCTTCATATGCACTATGTAATACGACGAAATGAGTATTAGGCTGCTGAACTTCCATCGGATTGAGAAATTGTTCCATTCTTGAGTATCGACTTTCTTCATTCGGGTGGACTGTTGTGGTGTTCCTTCCGGTGTCGTCCTTAGGTTAGCCATTGCTCCTAAGATCGCCGGAGAAGCTAATTTCCAACTCCCCGGAGGAGTTGAGCTCGTCGGAGGTTGCACTAAAATCAAGTCCAATTTCTTGTTGGTCTCCTTCGATTCTTCCATATGCGATTGTAACTGTAACTTGTTGATTTTTAGGGTCTCCAATCTTTTGTCGGTTTTGTCGATGAAGGATGACAGAGCTCTCAGAGCACGTATTTCTTCGTATATATCAAGTGGTTCCGGTGGTGACGTCGTTGGCCCAGTTGGCTCTGATGCCATTTGTAACAAGAGCGCTGCTCTTATTACTGGTAAGAAAAGTATGATTGAAAGAAATGAAGGAAGAAAAGAGAAGATAAATTCTGATATGTATTTTTTTTTCTATCAATGGAATAATTAGGCTATAAATAACCTAATCAGGAGACTACAATGTAATTAACATAACTTAAGGGAGAACTTGTAATTACAAAACTAGAGTAAACTTAAATACTTGGAGGACTAAAATGAATTACTCAAAAACTTGGTCACAATATCATATTGTGACAACTTTCTCCTGGTTCTACTTTTCTGTAAAGTGGTGATCCAATAACTAAAGCGACAACTGAAAGGGCCATGGCGATAGTTAGAAGTCCAAGACCCTATCCCCAGTTTACGTTATCTTGGATATAAACGGCAACATTTAATGTAGTTAGTGTCGCCATTGTCACACAGAAAAAGAACAAATTGTAGAAATTCCACCTTCGCGATTCTACTTTAGATTTCCTCATGTCCAACTGGTCGACATTAAAGGTAACTACACAATGTCTAAGGCCTCTTGTACCAATAGATGTCAGGAGGAGACAAATGTATAGCACCCAAAGTTGCGATTCGAAGTTTCTTTGTAATTCTCCAAAGTCGGACATGGTGGAGGACTGAGTTGTGGCATGATTGCTGAAACAGTGATGCTCACCAGTCGCTGTGACATATGCATATAAATATCTCAGACACAAATATTGTCAGGTCGGCTTTGTTGGCAATATTGATGATTTTTCCAGTTTTGAGGTCGTCTTCTATTGCCTCTCTCATCTTGACTAATTCGGAGAATGGCCTCCCGATCATAGACAACATACGATAGTAACCGTCCAATTTTTGTGATCAGATAAAGATCGAAATCAGTTCCTCCTGGCTCATCGGAGGTTGTACTCGTGCATCTTCGACCGTCCATCTACTCGCATACTCGCGGTAGGTTTACGTAGACTTTTGTCTAATATTTTTCAAATAGTAGCGATCAGGCACAGTTTCCACATTGAAGTGAAACCTATCCATGAATGCCTCTGTCAGTTCTCCCCATGAGTCCCAGCAGCTGTGAACCACTCTAACGCTTCGCTTGTAAGGCATCGGCTAAACAACCTTATTATCACCGCTTTATTTCTCTTAATTCCGACCAAATGATCAAAGTATGCCCTGAGGGGAGCTTTGGGATTCCCTGTCCCGTTGAAAAGCTCAAATTTGGGCACTTTGAGAAAAACCAAATCTGGATGCATGCATAAGTCATCATATCTCAGTCTCGTTGCTTTGCGAGAGCCCTTGTTAGATTTTGCGAACAGATCCATCATATTATGTTCCATTTTTTGTCCCTTCAGTCATGTTCGGACTTTCACGCCTTTTCCATCTCTTCGTAGTGATCAAGTTATTGTTACACCCCGTAATTACAGGTCATGTATTTAAGAACATACGAAAGGAAATAAGATTTGAATTTGGAATAATAAGTTGACAGAATGGTTGTGGACAAATTTTTAGTCAACTTTGGAGTGCTATATGTCCCAGTATGTTAAGAGTTTTTAGGTGTTTTAAAAGCCTAATATGAAGTTCGTTGAGCCTAGTTTCCAACACAACAAACCGCTCGTCGATTGAACATCGGAGTAGGAAGTTATGGACGTTGCAAGATCACCGCGTAAGAGAGAGAAAATATTCCGCCGCCACACACGCCACTACGCGTAAGACTGAACCTTCAAGTTGCAGTACAAGCGCCGAGGCGGGATTTTTAGCGAAAATTGGGGAAAATCAGAAGATATTTTGGTAAAGGGCCTATGGGAGGGCGACAAATGTCCCTCCCAACTTGTAAAGCAAGCTAGACCTTATATTATGGCCAAAGTCTTGCAATACTTGATCATTTGCAAGAATTCATCCCAATAGAAATTTCTCCTCTTCTCTCTCTATATTTTAAAACCCTAAGCCTAGATGAAATTGTTGGAAAGGCAACAAGAAGAAAATATGTTGGCGAGCTTGTAGGGGGTCCGTAGAGGTGATTTTAGCGGGAAGAAGAGTTTCGGAAAAAGGGCTAAAGTGGGGCGAGATTGTTGGACTATTTTGGGCTTATCAAGGTAACAACTTTGTCCTCTTAAGTGATTAAAGGTTACTTATTGTTGTATTCATATATATATTATGCATGCATGAGATATATATATATATATATATATATATATATATATATGAAGATTGAATGTTATGGAATATTTGGATGGAATCCGAAAGTTGCATGTTTAACCTTAAGAGTGTAATTCGATTTGGTTATTAGTTTTAGTCGTCGCATGTTATATAAAGAAGAGATGGTAGTTGTTATTATCGATTGCGGCTATATAACATGTTAGACTAAACAACGTGGATTAAAAAGGAATTGGAAAAGACTTTACATTGTTGTTGCATTGTAGCCTTTTGGCATTGAAGTGTTGAACTATTTTGATATATATTGTGGGGCAGGATTTTACACGTCCTGTTAAGGCGTGTAATCCCCTTTGGTTAGCTGAATTGTTGAGCCTTAAATGTGGCGTTTGGTTATTGATTTCGGGCCTTGAAAAAGGTGGAAAAGTATGTAGAAACAAAGGAAGTGTTGTCCAATTTTCTGTAGAATTAAGTGACTTTACACTTGGGATATTCTACGTTTGAAGCTAGAAGTTAATAGACATATTATGGTCATTATAGGTTGACATACTACGTACGACATATTGGACTTAGCAAGTGGATTGAACCGAAGAGGTATGTGGAACTTTCTTATCTCTTGAGCATGAGTAGTCAGAACGTATAGTACGGTATACGTACGCGATTTGAATGGATTTAGTTCATTTGATATCCTTGACTTGTTTTTCCAAGTTGGTTGAGGTAGAGAATTAACTCACTTGTTTTTAAAGGATAGAAATGCCTTGGTTTCAAAAGCATAAGGTTGGTTAACAACCTTATGGAAAGTAAAAAGGATGGTTTATTCCAATAAGGTAGACAATGATTTCTTGACTTGAAAATGTATAGAATACTTGATTTGGAAAGTATAGATTTCTTGAGCTATTCTAAAGTTAAGAAACTTGATTACTAAAGTTAGGAGACTTAAAGTATTTTTGAAAGTATATGATACTTGTTTTGTTTGGAAAGTTTAAGTCTCTTGGTTATAAAGAAGGATGTAAGTATCTAAAGTATAAAGCTAGTATAACGGCTTTATGAGAAGTTGGTTATAATAGCTTTATGGAAAGTTAAAAGGGTGGTTTACTCTAAGTAATGTAAATAATGATAAATGACTTGAAATAATGAAAGGCAAATTGATTTGAAGGCATCAATTGCTTAAGGTTTTAAAAGAAAGAAGTCACTTGATTTAGAAGCCTATAAATGTATTTCTAAAAGGTATTGTGACTTGTCTTGAAAAGTAGATATGACTTGATACTACGGTTATTAGTATCTTGGAAGTTTTTATATGAAAAAGAGTCATTTTAAAAGAGTAGAAGTACGTAGTACTTTGGGTTAAATTCCCGGATTTTTTATAATGACATGTTGGTGCCTTAAGTAAACTAAAATGAGAGTGTTTATGAACAAAGCTAATAAGAAGTTAGGAGATTTCTTAACTTGCTTATGTTATGTATGATAAGCCGGTAGTGCTTATGTTATGTATGATAGCCGGTTGTGCTAGAGATATATATTGTTCATTACGGGGTCATTCCCCGAGTTTGTGGCATTTGCATATTCCGTGGATTTGCTATCCATGATGCGATGAATACCTCATGCGAGTCCGTAGGGCTTATGCGGGTGAAATAGTCCTATGCGGGCGATCACCTATGCGAGGAGATTACCTCATGCGGGTCCACACGACCTATGCGGGCGGATACAGTCTATGCGAGGAAGTTACCTCATGCGGGTCCATACGACCTATGCGGGTGAAATAGTCCCAGGAGTAGAATTGCTTAATGATACTACGAGCGGGTGACCCTACTTTGATCATAAGCCTCCTATTTTTATGCAGTAAAGTATACTCTCGTTTACTCTCATTGTTAGTAAGGCACTGTGTACTGTTATTTGAGTTATCATACATGTCTCCAGCTTTATTTTTAGACTTTATGATTCCATTTCAGTACTTTCAGTTTCACATACTTGGTACATGTTATACTGACCTCCTTCGGGGGGCTGCGTTCATGCCGCAGGTAGAGTATACAGGTTGCTGATCCTCACTCTTAGGATCACTGTCCAGCTGTTGAGAAGCTCCTTTACTTCGGAGGCTTATCCTTGGTTCAGATCCCTGGTATTGTCGGTTGTTGTACATTCAGGGGCAAGGCCCCGCCACATTTGTTATTCTTAGAGGTCTGTAGTCACATTTGTGGATTGGGTTGTAAGAACAAAGATGTACGGTTTTATTTATGAGTTTATGTATGTTCCGCTGCTATTCTCTGATGTATACCTGTAAGGGATGCCCAGGTAGGGCACCAGTCGCGCGCCTGATCGGTGTATTTTATATACACCTTTTGAGTCAGTTTTAGTTAGTCTTTTGTCCCATTTTGCACATATAAGTGTCGTATTAGGATAGTTTTTCTTTCTTTTGAGTCAAAGTGGTTAAAATGGCCAAATGGCGGAAAAGGAGCAAAAAGAGGAGATGCCAGAGCTGGAAACATAGAAAGTGGCGACCGAAGGTAAAATCTGCACCGGCACATGGCGCGCTCGCAGAGACTGGGATGCAGTCGCGCGCGCTAAACATCCGGAAGTTACATGAGTTGAGGCGCGCGCCTCGCATGCCAGATATCCGGGCGGCGCCAAAACACCCGACGGACAGAACTTCCGGCCGCGCTGCTTGTGGCCGCGCCGACGCGCAAAAAATAGGTTTTTAGATGGATTTTGGGCCCGCCTCGCAGGGAAAAGTTGAGGCGGTTTTAGCCTATAAAAGGAGAACCCTAGGCGCTTTTGAGGGTTCCCCTTCGCACAAGACAAGACTTTTTGCTTGAGATTGACACCATTAGTTTAGTAATTTCTTTTCCTTTCTTGTTCTTTATTTCGCTTTGCATGATGAACATGGAATTAGTTCTCATGTCAATGGCTAGGAACTAATTCTCTTATAGGGCTTTCTATGTTGAATTTCTTGAAACTTATGTTATAAATTAATGCACGCTTATGGTTATTTTTCTTATCGAGAGATCTATCCAATAATTGAGTTGAATTCTTGGTAATTAATTGACAACTAATTATCACTATATGATTTCTAATCGAGTTACGAAAAGGGGATTGTGAATACGTCAGCGTTGGGTAGACATTCTTGGATTGGGGATGAAAATACCTCAATTATTTATGTAGCGTTGATGAAAGACTTAACAACCCTAATTTTGCGCATTGTGCGTGACGGTCAACTAGGTTTTTGTTCTTAATCCTCCTATAAAGTTATCCTTATCACCGAAAGGTAGGTAAGGTGCGATACTGGGGTTGAGTGTTTATATAACCCTAACGGGAGTATAAAGCGATTTCGTAAACCTGCTTTCTCCAAAAGAAGAATACCATAAGTTAATGCATTAGTAAGTAGCATAAGCGGATAGTAAGGATACATGGAAGCCCTATTCCCATCACATCTGAAGTAAATCTTTATATTTTACATAGTTTTCATAATTCTTAGTTATAAACAACCAAATCAATTATCAATTCGCCAAATAGATACCAGAAAATAGATAGTTGGTACTTGAACCCTAATCCCAGAGGACGATATTCGGTCTTATCAAATATTATACTACTTGTCACGATAACGTGCACTTGCGTTTAAAGTGTGTGCATCTTACCGCGCATCAGCGCCCGGGGTCGGGTCGTGACAGTTATGGCGAAGAGTCAATGTGAGTAATTGGAGTGTGAAAGGATACTGTGGGATATGTCGGGTGACTTTTGGCAGTGCCAACAACTTTAGGTATAGTGTGGGTAGTAGTGTTTTGGTGGATGCTGGTATCAGCATACGCAAGTGGTGCTTGGAAAGAAGATACAAAACCGGAAGTCCCGACTATGTGGGTGGTATTTGTTAAAGGTGGGGTTTGGTACGAGGTACCAGCACGGGTATTTGGGAAGTGTTCGGTTACATGTGAGTTTAGTGATGGAAAAGGTAGTGGAGGCCTTCTTGCCTCAACAACAGCTACCTCTCTAGCAGTGTTGATAGCTTCATTTTTCGCGATCTGTTCTTGAAGGTCGACGATCTTTCTAAACAGTAAGCTTATCACATACTTGTTGTACGAGGCATTTTAAAGATCCCAAGGCACATCGTCCTCAATAGTCAAAGCATCTTTGTTATATATTTTCTCGGGAGCACCAATCATTTTTGCTTGATCTTGTTGATTTAGGGATGTTGCTGCGACTTTCAATCCGGTGAAGTATGTTAGTGTGACGCAACACGAATCAACCATTTCTATAAGAGGAAAAACAACTCAAAAGCAAATGACGTTAGTTGGAAATCATAAATACAAGAATCACACATAAGTTGCACATAGACTCATGTATTCGATCCAAAATCTTGATTAATTTTCCATTCTGGAGGTATTTTGGTCATTTTGGCCAATTTTGATTTTTAGGGTTTCAGTTGCAAGGTCTATGGTTGATTTGCTACCACGCTGTCGTTAAATCAGAAAATGTGCTATAAATGAGGAGATTATAATTTATATATTACAGGGGTCGAGTCTTATGTAGACTGCCTACGTATCCCTCCGTGGAAAATCAGGCCCTTCCGTAGTTCGGGTTATATAGTAATTATCCCTAATTTCTTCTACCAGAATCTCTACCCAGACCAGGCCTAATATGGGCTTCCTACGTATCCCTCCTCGGGACATCAGGTCAGATGTAATTTTCATTTACAAAAGAGAGAGAGGGTATCGTTTGATTGAAAGCCGAAGAAGGGGACGCCTAAACTACCCAAAAATGGCTTCTCTTTGAAGCCATGACGGGTCATCATCCTTACAATCCCACATTTTTCTGGCTACTTTTATAAAAGAGGTCTTGTATCCCGGACTAGATCAGGTGGTGTTGACAAGATGTTCTAGCTCGAACTTGAAGGCTTTACATTTCTCAATTTCATGCCCAGAAGCCCTTGAATGGTACTAGAAAATCTTCGTCCTCGAAGTGCCGACAGAGAGTTTTCAGGTGGTTTTAAGTGGGCGGACCTTGCCGGTGCGGGCCAGAAGAGAGAAAATGTCTGCATACGAATCTTCAAAGGCGGTGAAGTCGTAATGCCAAAGTTGAGTCTCAATGGCGATTCCTTCACCAAGCATGACAGGATCGTAGACTAGTAGTGAGTGTGTGCCCCCACATGTTACGAATGACTTTTTCATCAATCAGTGATATGGTCAGGCTGATTCTTGTGGTATATGAATCTCTTGTGAGCAAAGAGGGGTGCACTGGGAAGACGTGTGAGCTAGTATGTGCCAATTCGACAGCTTTCATCCCATCATAGACCTCAATGTTTCGCACCACCCTTGGTGCTACTAAAAAATGCGAACCGCGAGCTTTGAGGGAAATTACCTACCACATTGGCGATGACGCTTTTGTGGCGTCCCGTAGTGATTAATAGCTTCATCAACAATTATGGTAACTCCTTCAGGTACCCTGCTAAATTCCCCATACGGTATTAGATTATTCTCATGCAGATCTGTCAGAGGGACGTAGCGTAGTTGTCAATCATTCTTTTGACCTCTTCAGGGAGATCTTGGTATTGAGGGTTTCCTTCGAGGGACACTTCTGCGAGATTTCCCACAAACTCTAGGATTTAAGAGGAGGTGAATTTAGTTAGCTTGGTATTTTCTTGTGTTTTTCTTTTGGGTTGGTGTCCGGAATGTGGGACCAATCAAGAGTTCAGACGGAACACGTGAAAACACACAAGCAATTTATATCAAAAAAACACATAAGCAATTATAATATTCGCGTTCCTAGACCTCGTTACTCCAACATTTTTAATCATTTGAAGCATAAATATGCCAAATGGTTGATTAAAACCATTGTCCGATAGTCATTTCATTAGTAATAAAAACTTCCCCAATGGGGTCACAAAGCATAAGCAGTAAAAATCAAAAGAAGTCGCCTTCAGTGGCGGATGATGAAGTTATGTCGATCTGTGCTCTACGTTAACACACAAATCTAAATATATCCATAAAGATATTCTTCTAAGCTAAAACGCAACTCAAAAGTGGCTCAGTGCCCACGAGGGAAAAATCAGAAATTTAGTTTAGAAACATGTTACTCATAGTCTAAATAGTCATATCCTTAAGTTTGATGGAAAACTAATCACAATTAGGCCTTCAATTGCACTATTTATCAAAAATCCCAATTTGGAATAACCCTAAATCTCATATAGCAATCATGTATTGAAATTAGAAATTCAAGCCTTGTATTAATTTCTCCATGGATTGCATAATCTAAAACTAAAGAATCAATATAAAAGACTAAATCTTGGCAAAAATTTCATGAACAAACCATTTTAGAAATTTAGTTGGAGCCCTCAACTTTTCTACCCAAAAATGATTCTGTTCAACAATAATGGAAGGAAACACGGTATAATAAATAATTCAAAGTTGAAAATTTACCCCCCAAAGAGAAATGGTCGAAGCCCCTTTGAATTTCTCCAAAATCGAACTTGAAAATGAAATTTTTGAGAAGTAAAATCTAAAAATCGAACTAGGGATCTTAAGGTTCTGATTACAACAATTTCTGCTCCTTCTGACCATTCCCCGCAGATGTCGCATCTGCGGAGAAATGACCGCAGGAGCTTCCACTTATCGGACAAAAGGGTGCAGAAGCGATCAAGGTCCGTAGATGTGGTCTCGCACCTGCACCAAAGGTTCCGTAGAAGAGGACCTTCCAAATACCACAATCTCTCGCATCTTCAGATCAACTTCCGCATAAGCGGCTCCGCAGGTACGACAACTCTCTCACATAAACGATTACACCAAAACCAACAGTTATACAAAATGAGAAATTTTTCATCCAACACCCTAAACTCACCTGAGACCACCCGGATACAAAATAAATATGCTACGTAAATGACGCTACGCACTTGCTCACGCAATCAAAATACCAATCTGACAATGATACGACCCACTTTTCCTCAAATCACCCTTCACTCCCAAAATTCACAATTAGAAACAAGGACCCAAAACACAACTGAATGCCACACGAAGCGAACCAAAGACTCGACTAAGTCATAAATGACCTTTCCGACATAACAGAAACGACGAAACTTGGAAATAGACGTGTTTACCCAAAAGAACTTTTAGTCAACACTTTATATTCCAAAGCTTCTAACTTAGATTTTCCTTCTGAAACCTATTCAATTCGCATCGAGAAACATACCACCCGTCCTCATGAATTACAAACATCGAAAAGAGTCTACGGAAAGAGTAGTTGGGTTAAAATACGGTAATAAGCCTAAAATGACTGAACGGATGGTTACAAATTAATTAAAAATTAAATGTGCTCGGTTAAATTATTTGAATCAAAATCGAAACAAAGTTATAACATTTTTTTTATAATAAATAAAGTTACGCCATCCGTTCACTTTTACTTGTCCACTATATTAAAATTAAATTTTACTTTTATTTGTCCACTTTAGCATTAAGAAAAAGACAATCTTTTTTTTCTTATTTTACTGTTAATATTTCAATTTTAAATTATTTTTTAATTCTATTGAACTATACACTAATTATTAATTAATATAAATATTATGATAAAATATATACTTCATTAAATGCAGTCAAAGTGTATAAGTAAAAGTGAAGTGCTGGTATAAGGGAAGAACTAAAATCATTAAAAAGGTGGTTAAGAGGAGACAGACTTGTTTCTAGTTCTACAGAGCAAAAGGCTCCACAGTCCACAGTGAAGAACAAAGCAAGTAAAAGATGGAACCTGAATCCGTCGATTTGGACCTAATCCTGGCCTTTGAACTCCAGATGCAAGAGGCTATCAACGCCTCATCATCAACCATTAATGCAGACAATGTTAGTAACAATAATGTTTTCGCAAATTACGAACAACAAGTTAAAGACCACCAAAAAGCCGAAGCGGAGATGAAGAAAATTGAAGATGATCTCAACCGTCGAATCCACGATCAAGCATTCGCTAAGGAGATAATGAGCGTCCCAGAAGTTGAGTGGAAGGAGACCGGCGATCATTTACATAGGCCTTATGGAGAAGTAAACAAATATATTTTATTCATAAATGTTGAAAATAGCTAGCAACAAACCTAATTTGACTATAAACTCAAATATACACATTGCGTTTAATCGTAACCAATTTTGATTTCACAGGAAGGGTCATCGAGTGGCGCAACCACGCAAAATGGAGAGTGTTTTAGGGTTTATGTGAAGGGTTTGATGGGAGAAGATGTTGAAGAGATAGTTGGTGTTGTTGTGGGGAAACAACTGGCTGGGATTGGAGTTGCTGTTTGTGATCCGAGTGGTATATTGGTGTTTGAAGTAAGTAAGGCTTTGGGTAAAGGCGCTGAAAAAGTATTGACTGATGAAATTGTAGAGTTGAAAGCACTGATTGAAGGGCTTGATGTTGCTGTAATGCTGGGTTTGAAAAGGATTCATGTTGTTTTGGATAGTCAAACAATCTTGCAATATGTGAGTCCCCTTTACCTACCATATATATATATATATACACACACATATAAGGCTGCATAAAGTTGTTGGTAAAGTTGGAGGGAAGCCTTGGAGTAACTGGTAAAGTTGTTTCCATGTGATCAGGGGGTCATGGTTCAAGCCGTGGAAACAGCCTCTTGCAGAAATGTGAGGTAAGACTGCGTACAATAGACCCTTGTGGTCCGGCCCTTTCTCGGACCCCGCGCATAGCGGGAGCTTAGTGCATGTCGCACCCGATTTTGAACTCTCAGGCTTAAATGCGCGACGGAATGGTTATCCTCCCCAAAATGTAAAGTAAAAAAAATGTTAAGGGAGTCGCCACCTAATTAATTTGGTGAATTAGGACACCTAAATACTAACTGATTAAAGTCAGCATTAACTCCATTTAGTGGTCTGTGAAACTAAATAAGATTCTGAATAAGGATTCTTTATTATCCTAAAGGGAAGGGGCAAGGCACCCTAAAGGATCCGCTAACTCATCATTGTCCGCTCAAACATAGGTTAATTTATTTGGCTAAGGGATGTATATTTGAAAAGAGATTTTTAAGTAAAAGGTAAGTATCTAAGGAATATATATTGATAACTAAAGGGCCTTATTAGACTCAATAAAAATATTCAAAGTTGATTATACAATTACAAGACATGAAATTATTTTATTTAACAAAAATAAGAAAACGATACGTTACTCTATTGATATATTTAAAACTCTTATATAACGGTTAATTATGAAATTATTTTTATACGTGTATGCGAAAATTACTTCCTATGATATTTATGACGAGTTTATGAAAAAGTTTAAGAATTAGATATGGAGGAATATATATTAACTACATGGCTAAAGCATAGCTAGGATTAATTATTTTAGAATCAGATTTATATGATGAACCTAGACTAGGTAAAAGATTTAATTTATCTTTAAACTACCCTTCCAAAGTATTCAAAGACTATTAGAGTTAATTATCCTATTAATTACAAGGTTAATAAATATAACAATAATAAATAAGCAAATAAATAAATGCATAAATAAGCAAAGGAGGATGAGATCGAGTTGTTGTAATGTCTAGAACGGATGGCGACACCATCTATCCTATAGTCGTCGAGGCCCCGCGGAAGTGTGGTTGGCGATATGGAAGTCATGATGAGTCTCATACCGAGACTCTTGGTTATTCTCCCGATGCATGTCATGTAAGAAAAATAAGAAAGAAAAGGATTAGTAGATATTCTAAACTTCCGTCACATATAAAAATAAATGAAATATTAAACTAAATCCACATGTACATATGCTGCCCATACTGATTATTGCAATACATATAACAGGCCTCCACCCGCAAGTAGACAACTTGAGATATTAATTAAGTGATGGCCCAGTATGCCGACGTGAATCAGGCCCAATAACATCAGATGTCTTTTAACTTTTCCAGGCTTCAGGATGTCGACATTATCACCCCAAACAGGCCCATTCATGCAATATTACTTCTAAGGCATCGAGTCATATAAAGGGCTGATACCCACAAGATATACATGTAATCCAAGAGAGGTATACAACTCATATATATCGGATGTATGCTAACCAATATCAAAGGATGGGGTACTGGGGCATTAGGCAACAGAGCATGATATGGAAGCAAAGCTATAGTTCTATTTATGGCATCGTACGGTCACTGATACATTAGGTTGGCAAAAACTCAAAAGAAAATGTAAGATGGACATTTCTAAAAAAACCAATGGTTTAGGTGTATATGGGATAAACTTAACAACTGTTGATTTGGAATTCATTGGTGAGGCATATGAGGCATGATGGCTTATTAGACATAACCAACATACATAAGTGGCTAAGTGACTCCCAAAAGAAACCATGCATGACACTGATGGTCTGTGAAGCATATATGGCCACCCTTGTACTGTATACCCATCAGTACACCACCCCAAGAACACATTTTAGGCACACTGACACATATTCATCTATTCTGAAAGTGATTCAGATGATAATATAGGAATGGTCTAAGGGGAGTCGAACTGAGCAGGGGGTGGTGCCAAAATGATTCAAAATATCTAGACTATTAACAGATAACAATACATTTTTTATATTCGATGGAACTAAGACATAAACTATAGAAATAGGACCAACTATTTCATGTAATTGACTACATTAACAGATAGATGTTCACATGCCACAGATTATGATCCTAGAGATGAATCAATACCATATTATTCACTTGACTAATTACAAATACCCTGGGACTGACAGAAAGCCCCCACAATCACTATATTAAATGTGCATCTTAATGAACACATAATCCAGTGGCCAAAAAATACATAACACAGAATATCCAAATCCAACATTTCATCAGCAATAACCAGCAAATGGATCTGCGACCCTTATACAAGCGTTATACACTCAACCGTACCTACAGAAAATAACATCGGACACATACACATGCTCAAGAACAGAGTCGACACCACAAAATTGAAAAGCCACAATTGACAGATTCGTCTAAAAGGAACAGCGGCTAAACTGAGTTAAAATAGACTTGGATAAAATTAACATATAATCCTATCATACAGAAAACACATACTATCAGCTAAAGAACTAAACAGTAAGAAAAGAGTTGGTTTCGGACCTTTTGTGGGTAGCGAACTGAGACGACGACAAATGTTTTCCCGAATCGTCGAAGAAAATTTTGTGAAGAACTGGTAGTAGTAGTTGTTTTGAATAGAAAGAGAGTAGTTTAGACCCAATGCTGTCTGTGTTCTCGATGGCTGATGGATGGTGAATGAACGATCGATTGATGGCTGCCATGCCGCTGCATGTTCAAGACGTTGGTATTTATAGCCTCCTGTTTAGGCTTCGATCTTATGGTAAGTCTAGGACGGTTTTAGGGATGATTTGTATTGATTTTTCGAGTGATTGTCTACCAAAAATGATTTGGTTCGATTTTAGGTGATATTTACTACTGATTTCGGTATTGATTTGATGTGATTTGCTTACCATATGTGATACGATTTGGTTATCACTGTGAAAGATTGATATGGTAAACTTGGAAAGGAAACGCTGGCTCTATGCGTGATGGAGGCGGCGATTAGGGTTCTATTTCGTTTCTAGGTTTGGGCGATGATTTTGTGAGGGAGAGACGAGGAAGGTTCTGGAATCTTTTGGGAGAGTGGGCCGGTCGAGGGGGAGTTAAAGGAACGATGGGCGCGCGGTCGTGGGTTGAAGGGGTGAGTGTTGTGGGCCGCGGGTCGACGAAAAATAGGTTGGGCTTGGGGTATTTTAATTAGTTTTGGGTTGGGTAGAGTTTAGGTATTTGTTATTTATGGGTTATAGATAAAGCCTTAGGTGTATTATTTAATTAGTGATAGACAAAAGAATGAAATCTAAATTGTGATTAAATTACTTAGGTGTTTTATTAGTTTAAGGTGTTATTATTATCCTAATAAATGCGGGCATGCTAATTAATTAGTGCTTAATATTTATGCTGCGAGACTAGTGAATGCATGTATTAGTTTAAAATGATTTTAAAATTACGAATGATTATGAAATTCTCTTGCGTATTAATAAATGCAACTATGCTACTTGACACGACGTTAATGTTAAATTATTTATTTTATGTATTTATTATTAATTAAGAATTACGACAGGGCTTGAAATTAATTAATGCAGGCGCGGGACTCTAAGTGCTTAATACTCTACGTAAGAAAATGCGAAGTTATTATTAAATTGTTTATTTGTGCCTGTATTTATGTTTTATTGCTGCATTTTATTATTTCAAGATTGTTTTAAAATTAGTGTAATTTTAGTTAATGACTGGACGGGAGGGTCAAAATTGGGTGTCAACAGTGCACATACATGATGACGCACAGTGTAGTCTAGAACAACAACAACATACCCAACGTAGTCCCACAAGTGCGGTAGGATGTACACAGACCTATCCCCTACCTTTGTGGGGTAGAGAGGCTACATTGTAGTCTAAAACAGTTTTAAATATTAATACACTCCCTCCGTCTCAAACTAGTTGTCATGTTTCGCTTTTCGAGAGTCAATTTGACTAATATTTGAAACTAAATTATATTAGATCAACTCAATATTTTACATTTAAAACATAAATATTTTAAAACTATACGAAAAGTACTGCAAGTTACAATTTTTGATATGTCAATTTGATGAAACATATATTTTAAATGATGGTCAAAGTTCACGTACCTTGATTCTTGACAACTAATTTGAGACGGAGGGAGTAATAAATCAGGGTATTAGAGTAAATAAGTCAGTGCAGAGTGATATCAGCAAAATGAATTAGTCCGTCCTTAATTTTTTTTCTTTTAAGTAAAACATGCATCTTTCCAATTAGGAAGAGGTTTTTTTTGTATGTCTGCATTCATTGGGAGGATAAGGAAGAGTAATTTTTTCACCCAAAATGCATTGTTTTCGAAAGTTGTATGTCTTGAGTCTGTCAAGTTTTAACTTGGAGGATTAATATGTTTTGGAGGACCATCTAGCGTATACACCCAATCTTTTCTACTTCACACAGAGTACGGAGCACTTCATGTGTGGAGTCGAGGGAAATTAGTACTTCATTACTTTAAACCTGTAGAATTTATTAGTATTCTATGAATCACAAATACTATTAGATGGGTTACTTTGTATTGGCACTGGAAACACGTGATGTTATGGTCTTAGGCTTATTATGATGCGACTTAAAAGGTATCAACATGATTGATGTATATTTAATATGCAGGTTAGGGGAAAGTTGCATCCAAGGAAGGGTAATATTGCTGCACTTGTGGAACAAGCAACTTCTTGTCTAAGAAAATTTCCAGATTGTATACCATCTCTTGTGACACAGAACACCGTCAACTTGGCAATTAAACTTGCTACTGATGCAATAGTCTCTCAGGTTAGAGGACCAGCAGATAAAAGTCTTCGAAAGAGCATCACTGAGACTTGTACTATTTGTCTGCAAGATACTGATATAGATCATATGTTTCTAATTAATGGTTGTCTGCATTATTATTGTTTTTCTTGTATGAATAAACATGTGGAAGCTAAACTCCTTCAAGGAATGCTACCTCAATGCCCTCATGAAATATGCAAGTCTGAATTGAAATTAGATAGCTGCAAGAAGTTCTTGACACCTAAGCTATGTGATTTGATGCGTGAACGTGTGAAGGAGACTACCATTCCTATCACGGAAAAGATTTACTGCCCAAATCCTAAGTGTTCTATGTTGATGTCAAAAACAGAGGTCCAAATTTCTGCCCACGGTGGGGCCAGAACATGCACGAAATGTCACCTTATTTTCTGTATCAATTGCAGAGTTCCTTGGCATCAAAACATGACTTGCTTTGACTATAGAAGACTTAACCCTTACTTGTGTGTAGAAGATGCAAAGCTCAAGTCTCTTGCCACACAGAGTCTTTGGCGTCAGTGTGTAAAGTGCAACCACATGGTGTCTCTTGCCGAAGGTTGCTATCATATTTACTGCAGGTTCTTGGCTTCTTCCTTCCCTCTTACATTTTCGCCTAACATGGTATACACTAACTTAATTAGGTAATAGAGAAAAGATTCACTTTTTGGAATGCTTAATGCGTGTATTAGCTATTAGGCTAGTTAATTGAACCAAAATATCATATGCTTTGATATTTTTACGACATCAGGAGTGAAAATCATGAAGATTGTAGTCTAACTTGGAATTGGGAAAAAAATCTAGGTTATCTATAAAAAAGGAAAGGAGATGCTAGGTTTTCTTCAATGTTTTAATATTGTCACTTGTGAAGTTCTTACTCCATTCCGACTTGTTATAATTTTTGGTGAAGTAACATTTTGTTTAGATAGCTAGACTTACAAGTCAGATACATTCCACTTTCATGATAGAACTTTTAAAACTTTGAAGCTCATCTCATGTCTTTATAAGTGATAAACATTTATACCATCGCCAATAAAGAAGCGAAACTGCGAAAGATCATCCATTTTAAGGTGGTGCACTAAACAGGGATAACATTAAAAGAAATATATAAATGGAGTCATTGATGTTGCATATTGGTTGGGATACCACAATACATACAATTACGCTGCATGGCATGGAAATCAGTGGGAACAGTTTTTCCATTTTCTCTTGCTAGACTACATCAAATTCTTCAAGTCGTGATATTCTTTCCTAAAGCTTACTTCTGGTTGCAGAAGAGGGTTAAAAATTGATTCTTTCCTAAAGTTTACTAAAGAGGGTTAGAAATTGATTTACTTATCTCAAAAGAAAAGGAAAGGGGCGGGGTTGGGGGGTTAGAAATTAATTTGGTATGAGAACTTTGTTTTTTTCTTTGATAAGGAAAAACAAACGTTAGTTGGTATGAGATCTTTTATGGAGTACTTGGATGGATGCCTGGATCTGCGGGGAAGGTAAAGCTGTTTAAAGTGGCAGCCTTTCAATGTCTTAAGGGAAGACCGGGAAAGTAAAATTTGTTGTGGTCATGGCGATACGTAGTTCACAGTTTTAGTGTCTCACGAAAATTTTATTATTTCTTTGCTCTTTTTTCGGTGGGAAATTTTTGTTTCTAACCAAAACTGGTAAAATCTAGGTAACTACACTCCAGTAAGCTCAAAAGATATATGTTAGTGAAAATAAGATGATAAAAGGTGTTTAGTCCTCGAGTTGGTCTAATGAGCATTTTTAACTGCCAAGAGGTTCTGAAACTTCCTGCCCCGTTTGATCCAGGTCACTTAGCAGATCTATAGAGTGGGTAGACTTTGAGTGTAAATAACTAAGATGAATTAGCTATTAGAATGCTCTCTTGAAGAGGTTCTAGGCAACTGGAGCTATTTTCCATGACCAAGCTCAAGATAGTGAATATAGGACTTTTTGATACTAGAACATAGTCCTTTGGTCAAACGACAAAGTTGTGGAACTGAGTTCAGCTCTCTCTGCCACAAAGACGCATATACAACAAGAACATACCCAATAAAATCCCTAATGGGGTCTGGGAGGGTAAAGTGTACACAGACCTTACCTCTACCTTGGTAGGTAGAGGGACTGTTTCCGGGAGACCCTCGGCTCAAGAAAAATCATAATCACAAGCAAAGCAAGAGAAACAGTATGAACATGCTGATAACAAACTCGAATACGCTATGGCAGCGCATTCTGACAAAAGGAGGCAGTAGCTAACACAGATAAATAAGATCAACAAAGTACACTAAAGAACACAGAGCAGAAAAAATCAAACTACAGAGACTATAAAACAATACTGCGCCTATAAGTGTGATAGGCTAATCGGGCCTACAGTAATAACACTACAACTATTATTTTGCAAGCGTAAGTAGGACTACGCTCGACTACCTACTACCCTTTTACCTTAATTCGTGTCCTCCACAACCCCCTATCTAAGGTCATGTTCTCAGAAAGTTGCACTTGCGTCATATTCCGTGTAATCACCTCTCTCCAATACTTCTTCGGCCTATCTCTACCCCTTCTGAACTCGTCCATAGTCAACCTCTCATACCTCCGCACTGGGGCATCTGTGTCTCTCCTCTGCACATGTCCGAACCATCTCAACCTCGTTTCCCGCATCTTATCCTTCCACTCTGTCTTGGATATTATCATTTTAATCCTATCTGTCTTTGTATGTCCACACATCCATCTCAGCATCCTCATCTTCGCAACTCTCATCTTTTGGATTTGCGAAGTCTTGACTGGTCAACACTCTGCTCCATACAACATAGTCGGTCTAACCACCACCCTATAGAATTTGCCTTTATGTTTTGGTGGCACCTTTTTGTCGCACAAGACTCCAGATGCGAGCCTCCATTTCATCCACCCTACCTCAATATGATGTGTGACATCATCATCAATCTCTCAATTTCCTTGGATAATAAACCCGAGCTACTTGAAACTTTCTTTCTTTGGAATGACCTGAGTATCAAGCCTCACCTCCACGCCCGTCTCAGGGTCACTCCCGTTGCTGAATTTGCACTCCAAATATTTTGTCTTGGTCCTACTCAACCTGAACCCTTTAGACTCTAGAGTCTGTCTCCAAACCTTCAGCTTGACGTTCACTCCGCTGCGAATCTCAACAATCAGGACTGTCGTCTACGAATAAGATACACCATGGCACCTCCCCTTGGATTTGTCGCGTCAGTCCGTCCATCACCAAGGTAAATAGAAATGGGCTAGGAGCTGATCCCTGGTGCAGCCCCATCATCACTGAAAAGTGCTCCGAGTCTCCTCATACTGTTCGTATCCTAGTCTTGGCTCCATCATACATATCCTTGATGTGGCGTCCACAGGTACACCTCTAACCTTCAAACATCTCCATAGAACCTCTCTAGGGACTTTGTCGTATGCCTTCTCAAGGTTGATGCTCCCTATACTGCTCCATCAACCTCCTAATAAGATGAATGACTTCAGTAGTCGAACACCCCGACATGAATCCAAAATGGTTCTCGGAAATAGACACGCCTCTCCTCACCCTCATCTCCACGACCCTTTCCCAAACTTTCATAGTGTGACTCAGCAGCTTGATACCCCTATAGTTATTGCAACTCTAGATATCACCATTGTTTTTGTACAAGGGAATTATTGTACTCCACCTCCATTCTTCGAGCATTCTTACCGTCTTAAAAATGATGTTAAACAACTCAGTCAGTCACACCAAACCTACACTGCCTGCGCTCTTTCAAAATTAAATTGGGATCTCATCAGGCCCGGTCACTCGTCCCCTGCGCATCCTGCGAACAACCCCCTTAACCTCCTCAACCTTAATGCTTCTACAATACCCAAATTCCGGTACCTACCAGAATGCTCCAAATCTCCCAGCACAATGTCACCATCTCCTTTTTCGTTCAAGAGTTTATATAAGTAAGACTGCCACCTCCGCCTAATATGTGCGTCATCCACCAGTACTTTGCCGTCCTCGTCCTTGATGCACATCACGTGATCCAAGTCACGAGCCTTCTTCTCCCTTGCCTTGGCTAATCTGTACAATTTTTTATCCCCGTCTTTCTCCTCTAATTCCACATACAGGCATTCAAAAGTCGTTTTCGCCGCCGTAACCGTTAGCTTTGCCTCATTCCTCGCCATCTTATACAGTTCCCTATTCGTCCACTTCTCCACCTCATCCTTACTTTCTACCAATTTCGCATACGCCGCTTTATTCGCTTCCAAGTTCCACCTTCTCTTGAACTTTACCATTCCACCACCAGTCCTCTCGATGCTCACCACGATTACCCCGTGAGGCCCCATAGCACTTCTCTAGCTACCTCCAGAATGCAACTGGCGGTCCTGTCCCACATACCAGTCGCATCTCCACTACTCCCCCAAGCCCCCTTGGCCATCAACATCTCACTCATCTCCTTTGCATTAGCCATGGTCAAACTCCCACATTTGATTCTTAACCCGTCATTCACAACTCTCCTCTTCTTCTCCATCTTGATCTCCAAATCCATCACCAAAAGCTTATGTCGGGTTGTAAGATCCTCCCTCGGAATAACCGTGCAGTCTTTGCATAGACATTTGTCATCCTTCCTAAGGATCAAAAAGTCTATCTGAGTCTTAGCCACCGAACTACGAAAAGCCACCAAGTGTTCCTCCTTCAGGACCCTCGAATTGACTATCGCCATCCCACAGCTCTAGCGAACTCCAAAAATGAGACGCCCATAGAGACGCAAATCTATAGAGATTTTCGACAAACACTTCACTACTTTCTTTAAAAAGAAATGGAGCAAGTGTTATCATGGTGATGCGTAACAATGATTTATCACTTTGCATTGACAAAGGTTACTATTCCAATTTGTTAGTCTCATTTAAATATCATTGTGGAAGAACTCTTGTCAAACTTCATTTGTCATTAGACCCACCGAGAGGTCTTGGTTTCGAGCCCGGGTATGGAGAAATTCCTGGTAGGGAGCCTCTCCCCTTCAATGGGCCCTATGTGGGCGCGAATCTGGATTAGTCACTGACTTGGTGCTCGGGTACGAGATGGTTTAAACCAAAAAAAAAAGATTATTGTTTTGCTGCACCTCTCTTGGTCTTTGCTGCTTCATTAAGTTATTGATTAGTGATCATGGTTTGATTTTCCTTAATTATATGTCTACAACAAACAATTTTTGGGTCTTAGTTAATCATGTATTAGGAGAAAAAAAGAAGAGAAACATTGCACTATTTTCCGTACCAATTTTCCTGTCTTAGGCTTGGTGCATGCTTCATTAGTCTTGTCGGAAGAACAGGTTGGGAAACTTAAATTATGTGAGACCATTTTGCTTAATGTGATCCTTGGTCTGCAATGTGTTGGTTAAGCTGGTGGCTATTGCTGTTCTAT